>CM077644.1:104964374-106421874 GCA_039707465.1 Rhabdophis nuchalis
TGTTTCTAACTTAACAAATACAATGATTTCCTTAATAATTGTGGTCATAAAATGGGGCAAACTCACTTAACAAATGATTCACCAAACAACCTACATTTTGGGCTCAATCATAACTCAAGGACTACCTATATTTAGCATTCCTAGGGTAGTCTCTCTCTATGGGGTTTTAGTTGTTAACTGGGAATTTTAGCATGTAAATGGGGTATTTTTAGCACAGGTATTGTTTAATTTGTTTTTAATATGTCTGTATATTTATTGTTTTAGTTTTTCCCTGTGCACCGCTCCGAGTCCCTACGGGGAGAGGGAGCGGTCAACAAATTAAAAAATTATTATTATTATTATTATTATTCCATTTAAAATGCATTGGACTTCTGAAATTCTTTCCAAACGTTAGGGTAAACTGCATGTTAACTTTTTAAAACTGCTATTGGTAATGATATGCTGGTTTTTTAAAATATTTAAAGATACTTTAGCATAAATTGATTTGTACTGAAAGTTATCTTTTCATCCCCCCCCCCCCTCCAGAAGAGTCATGTGGTCAAGCTCCAGAAATCCCAAATGCTTCACTGGAGCAAAAAGATAGAGAACCATATGATTCTGGAAAAATAATAAATTATACATTCAATCCTGGATTTGATACTAAAGAATCTACTAAAATAACATGTAGAAGAGGACAATGGGTAGGATCTTTCACTTGTAATGGTACAATAATTTTATTTTTGAACTTCTTAAGGTAATTGTTTTTGAAACAACATTGATTTTTATAAAAGTTTCTTATTTTCTTTTAATACAAACATTGAAAAGCGATACTTAAAGGAAAGAGACCAAACTTTCTCTCTTACTCTTTCAATCTATGCAGATTCAGACAAAGAGTCATTTGTTGTTCCAGAGAGTGAATGATTCTGTACAAATTTCTTGCAGGATAATCCAGTTTTCAATACAACATTTCAGAATTGCTCTAATACACAATTAACAGCTATGTATCAACATTGTATTCTTATTTATCTTTTCCAAACAAAATTAGAGAAGAGGTTGTATAGAGGTTCTCCTACCCTCCAAGTTAACAATCATCCTACAAAAGAAGTTCAAGGGAAAATTATTTACACAAACACAACACTACCATCAATCTATGGCTGATCAGATATCATGACACTATTGATTGAAAGCTTCCGGTTTCATTTCTTCAAGATGAGTAGAAACAGGTGCTGTAGGAGGAAGAGGAACTTCCTCTGTCTGTAGCCTCACACTCTCCTCACCTCAAAGGGAAGCAGCCTCCTTGTATTTTCTGTGCTATATGATGTTTGTTGAGAGATTTAGTTTCGAAAGTGAGAGTCTGTTTTCAGATGTTTGCTTTAAGAAAACCAAATGCATTTTATTTGAATGGGACCATTTTTCATTTTCATTTTCATTTTAGATGTAAGATGTCCTTCTCCCCCTGAAATTCAAAATGCTCAGATTATTGGTGAAATAAAGGCAAATTATTTGCCCCAGGAGAAGGTGCAGTATCGATGCAACGCAGGTTATGCTCTTCTTGGATCTTCTTTCATTACATGTTCGAAGAAAGTTTGGACACAAATACCTCGTTGTACAGGTATTATGAACAGATCTTCACTATATAGAACTGAAGTTAGAACTAGAAAAGAATTTGCTTTTACTTCACCGCCTCTTTCATATTATTTTGAAAAAGGTCTGTCAGGTTTTTTAAATATTTTATTGCTAGAATTGTAAACTTTAATGTCCCAGTTGAACTGTGAAAGTAGAATATGTTTTCATTAACATTGCCTGTCTTCTGCAAACTTTTGAATTTCTGCTTATATAAATCTATTCAATTCATTTTATAGCTAGAAGTTTTTTCTTATTTGGAAGAGTTTGGGTCTTTTGGAGCCCAAAACATGGATTTCTATTTCACAAGTAGCCTCTCCTTCTCAATCCTATTATGTCATAGAACATAAAACTGGTGGTCATTTTTAAAATAACACATATTATTTATGTTAACTTCTCCATCTGTTTTCCCATTTGCTTAATTTTTTTCATTTCTTAATACTTTTTATTCCCTTTTCCCTTTCAAATTTAATCATTTGAGGGTTATCATATTCAGCAAAAAACTTTCAACTCTACACAAAATATTCCATAATTTTAAGCCTGTTCCTTTTCTCATAAACTTTTCCTAAATCAACAAACATACAATAGAATTTATTTCTCACATCCAAACATTTCTTAATTTTAGGAAATTAAGAATGTCTTAATTTTGGTCCAGCTTAAGAACAATAATATTAATTGGATATCCCTGCCCAGTCCTGCTGCACTTCCCCAATTTTGCTCACTGTCACATTTTGTAAGTTTTTGGACTTTTCTCCCAAATACTTTCACAGGAGCGATTAATAAACGAACTTCCCTGTAGTTTTTCACTCACCCTTACTATCTTTTTTTCCCCAGTGGCGCAATAGCGCCTTCTTCCAATTTAAGTTGAAATATCCATATGTAATAAACTCACAAATTTTTCACTATTTCATAATTCACTTATTTTTGTCCAGAGTACCAAAGCCTAGTCAAGCACATTTTTAAATTTCTTCTAATGTAGCATACAATTTTCCCACCCAGGTCTTATTTTTAGAGAAACAAGGTATTTGGATTATAACTTATATAATGGGAAGGATACATGGACAATTATCTTTAGGACCATCAGGAGGAAATTGTGAAATACCTAATGGGAAAAGTTGCTTGTATCCATTCTCAGTGGATGACCAAATATAGAGCAGGTCCATTAGAGATGCCCAGGAGTGGGATTACCCAGATATCTTGGAAAAGTTTCATTTTGTTATATCTGAGGAAGGGGACAGGATCCTCAAAACTGTAAGTGCAACTGTAAGTCTATTAGATAGACTGCGCATGTGCAAAGATGGCGGTCTGCCGCCGAGCACTATGAGGGCCGCGGGAGTTGTGGTTGGCTAGGGCATGTCGCCTGGCCCGCTTGTTACCAACTAGGGCCAGGCCCAGTGAGGTGCCCACCCTGGCCGCCTTTTGAGGCCAGGACGAGCTTCCAGGATGGGCTGGTGGCTCTGAATGGAGCATTGGAAGGAAGCTGCCAGAGGGCTCCAAACGCCGGGATGCGGAGGAGCGGAACAGCGCGTGGCACAGAGGAGCCGAGACGAACCGGGATGGTCAGCGTGGAGACCAGCGTGGAGATCAGCGACTACGAAGGCCGGGAGGCCAGGCAGGATCAGACCTGGTCTTCCGAGGAACAACTGGGCTGGCATGGGCCGGCATGGCAGCACCAGAGGCCGCAAGGCTGGGCCAGGCCGGGCCAGGCTGGGCCGAAGGACATCTGGGCCCGGTAGGCCCGGTAGGCCGAAAGACATCAGGCTGAAGCAGAGGCCGTGCTGGGAGCCTGGCTGGGCCGGGCCGGGGGGCCGAATTGAGAGGCTGGCCAAAGAGTCGTTGCTACGAGGCGCATTTATCTCAAAGCAATTCTTATTCATTTAAATACAGATCTGACTTTAGGTATTAAGAAAGTAATGATACTATATTATCTAAAGTTGAAAGATAACACTAGGGACAACACTAGTAATCATTTTCTCACTATCAATTGATCAAGCTGTATGATACTGTTGCTTTTTAAAAATAAGAAATAGTATAATTTTGAAATATAGTTTCTTATGAATATGTTTAAAATTGATATTTATGTATCTCCCACTGACATATTTGCAATCGAGGAGTATTGCTCAACAGATTCTGTGACTATTATAGATATTGGAGGAAGATGTGGGCGCTCACCTCCTGTGGAGAATGGAGACATTGTGGACACACCTAAGTTAACCTATTTAAATTCTGAAAGTGTATTTTATCAGTGCCAATGCCATTTACAAATGTTGCCCTCATTTTGTGAAACCTTGCTGGTGAAATTCTGCTTTATTTAATAACAGACATCTTTTTAGTCAGTGACATGATTGAAAAGCAATCAGATTTTGGTTTATCTGAGTTCAATAGGTGGATTTTCTTTTTCTTAATATTTCACTGATGAGAACACAGACCCTTCCATTATCATCCTGATGCCATTATCATCAATCAATCATTCCTTGAACAAAAATTACAAAAAATCATGTTTCCCAACAATCCATTAGGGCACTTTTTTTTTTTTAATATTGAAAAAGTTTTATTGGTTTTACAGTTTTTCATTAGGGTAGGGTAAGAGATACAAAAAAATTTGAGAGCTTTCGCGTCGAAGTCGTCGGCCCTTCCGGAGCTTCATAATAGATCATTAACAAAAAACATTTTTCATAATACTACAAAGTGAAAACAAGTACATATTTCTAAGTTCTCAATTCTATGCTGTCAGTCATTTGCAAAAATCCAGATATACATGTTATACAATATTACTCAAAAAATCAAAGCAAAGTTATTTTTTTAGATCTAAGTCTCTTGGCAATTGTGTCTTCTATCCCTCCTTCCAGGCCCCTAGCGGGCGGGGCCGTGGCCCCCCCCTGCCCTCCCTGGATCTTCCCCCAGGACAGAGGAATGTTTTTTAAGAAAGGCTTCCGCCTCAACAACTGTTTTAATCCTCACTCTTCCTCCTTCCCAGAACATCAGCATTAGGGCACTTTTTGAATGATAGTATTAGTTGAATCTCTAGGGAACTAAAATTATTATTTCTTTAAATAGGCTAAGTATGGATGAAGACACTGTTGACTTAATCACATGCACCCTGTTTAGTCAATGTTGAAAAAGAAGATATGAGGTGACATTGTAAGGGAAGTTGCCTGAACTTGGTCTTCTCCTAAATGAGATATTCAGTGTGAGGAAATTTGGAAGAAGGGGACTAAAATCTTTTCCTTCTTCCTTTTACACATGTAACATTGACTTGCTTATAAGAGGTTTAATTCATGACTGATAATTCATTCACAAGAAAAAAAAGGGGGGGAGGTCCATTTACATAGATCTCTAATCATTTAGCCTATTGCAACATAGAATTTCTAACCTTAATTTTAATTGCTTTATCAAATGAATTCCTCAGTGTAAAACTTTCTCTATGTCATCTTTTCTGTGTCCTTTTGCAGCTGCTTGTACCGCAAGTGCAGAAGATATGAGAGAACACAATATAAGGTCGAAGTGGATCAACAGTGATAAAATATATTCTGAGGATGGAAATGTAGTGGAATTTGAATGTTTAAGAGGCTATAAACCATATCCAAATACCAGATCATTTAGAGTTTATTGTGTGGGTGGGAAATTTGACTATCCGGATTGCATTCCTGTATGTATATTTTTTGAAAAATACTTTAATTCACCAATATTAACATTTCTTTCCCTTGTCTATATTTATATATCTATATATATCTGTGCATTAAAAATGACATGGAATATTTAAAAGATCTATGTCTGGCAGTTAAATTTGTGGATGTAATAGATTCTAAAGTAACTTGGTCTTCTGCATTTTTCTAAATAAATCAGAAGATTTCTTAACAGACTTGATTTAAACATTGAACATTAATAGACAGACTTGAACATTGAGTGCTATATCACGAAATGAAATCCAATGGTAAAAAAAGGAAGGTTCCACATTTAGGCAAGAAAAACAAAATGCACAGGGGTACTATAGGTAGTATCTGGCTCAATCCTAGTAACTTGGAGTCTTAGAGTCCTAGTGGAGGCTGTTTTTTGCCCTCTGGAGGCTTCCAGAAAGCTCCTGAAGCCCCTGGAGGTGGGGGGGGGAGGCTGTTTCCACCCTTCCCGTGCTCCTAGAAAGCCTCTGGAGCCTGGGGAGGGTGAAAAAAACATGCCAAAAGCAGGGGGTCGTGTACATAGCATTATGGGTGTGGCATTACAGGTATAAGGTTTTCTGCCTAAGCAAGGGTTGGACTAGCAGATCTCAAAGGTCCCTTCCAACTCTGTTATTTTATTAAGTTTCCTGTGATATAAATAAAATTCTTTCTGTTTAGAGCAATGAAAGGACTATGGGGATGGGGGTAATACTTAAAAACAATGAGGAATGGGGCTCATAATGGTGAATCTGCTAGCATTTCATCTCTTCTGGTACATTGGTCAATCCTGACAGATTTTAAGATGAAGACCAGGAGATTTCTTTGTGCTGGAGCTGAAATGAATAGAAATGCTACTTTAATCCCAGTGGGCCATTTTCACTGATTTCATTGCCTAACTCAACAAATTCAGTTGCCTCAAAATGAATAGGTTCAAAATGAATGTCCATACATTTTACTTTATTTCATTTGCATTGATATTGAAATATTCTCCTGACCTTTGAACATCCATATGAAATTTATTTTTGTTTCTACCTGCATATTTATAAATACCTGTCAAAAGCCACAGGACCAGAACAAAAAATAAAATTAACTGAATTAGCAATTACTGATAGTAGCAATAGCACAGACTTATCTACCACTTTATAGCCCTCTAAATAGTTTACAAAGTCAGCATATTGCCCCCAACAATCTGGCTCCTCATTTTACCAACCTTGGAAGGATAGAAGTCTGAGTCAATCTTGAGCTGGTGAGACTCGAACTGCCAAACTGTTGGCAGCCAGTGTGTAATAATTCATCACATGTAAAATAAGGTATCCCATGAAATATTTCCAAGCTTAGAATAAATGAAAAAATAAATTGAACAAGAAGATTCTCTGACATGACCTGGAGAAGAAAAAGCTATCTATCATTAAATGAAAGTATTACTCCAATTGGGATTCAGCCAGTTCGTACCACTCGGGAGAATTATTTTAGACATGGGTTGCTCCCAGTTCAGCTTGGTTCGGCCGAACTGGTACTGGTGGCAGCAGAAGGGTCCATCCACCCACCCAGATGCTTCAGCGCATGCGGTAGTAAACTGGTTAGCAACCCACCACTGAACCGGTTGTTAGGTTTCTGAGCAGTTTGGTAAACTGGTTGTTGGAAGAAATCATTAGGGCAGAGAACCAGTTGTTAAATTATTTGAATCCCACCACTGTTCCCAGTTCCCAAAGAACTTCTTTCCCATTGCTCTGAATGGATGGGAATATATTTGGATCACAGGAATCTTATTGTATGATGGGGCTTTCATTTGAAAATGCAATTATTGTAAACACTATTAGTAAAATACCAGTTTGTGTTGAGATATAAATATAAATATCAAATATTTCTTTAGTGGACATTTTATTGGAACTTTTTCTTTCTTAGTTAATAAGGAGATGGGGGCTTTCTTAGGATTGCTGTACTACAGTTCCCAATATTCTTCTATTGGCTGTGTTGTCTGAGGATACTGTGAATTTGATTATTCACTGCATTTGTGTTCCATCTTTCTTCAAGTACTGTATATCCCCTATGAGGATGAATTAAAGTTTGGTAGTATCTAATTTTCCATTGCTATATTTAAAGTGATGGTGCTTTACGTTTATTCTAAATGCCAGAGTTTATATGACAAAATATCAAGAATGCCTAAGAAATTATTAAAGTTTATTACATGTCATTGTGTCAAAAGTCATCTTAAAAAAAGAAATAAATTGCTCAGTGATAAAATGTTCTCCAGTTTTTGAGTCACTTGAGTAGTTTTAGCCATCTGGCTTGAAAAAATTGTGATGCTGACATTTCAGAATCTTCTTGCCTATCTAGTTTGATATGTTAAAAAGATTGCAGGCTGCATTCTGCTGCAGATCAGATGAATCAGTTTAAAAAATAATTACATAAAATGTACAGATGCAAATGTATATCTTACTTACCATTCACATTTTATTTTACAGATATAAGTAAATGAATAACAGGACATATGCAGCATCCTTTACAGCAGAAGATGAATTTCAGAAATCATATATCACTCCCTTTAATATGACCACATGAAACTGGATTATATACAATTATAAACAGTGGAGCCAAACCTAAAACCCTACTTGGTAAAAGACAAATTTGATCAACTGTAATTACTGGGAAAATGATAACATTTAAAAGCAAGTTTGCAGACCATCTTTAAGACAGATAAAATATTAGAATGAAACATTATAAATAACTTTTTAAAAATGCATCTGGGGTGAGGAATGTTGATTCCCCTCCCTTCATTTTAGTTGTAAACATTTGATTATTCTGAATTATGAATCAGCAACCTATCTTAAAGCAATAACAATAGATAATTGTAGTTGATATTTTTCGTATGTGGATGTGTTCAATTCTTCAAAAAAAAATATTGAAAAAATAAAAAAAATATTTTGTATTGCCAAATAGTTTGTCAGTAGTATATTTTCTAAAGGGAAGAGAGTACTAAAGTAAACACTCCAATTCAGTATCCAATCAGATATCCACAAAGAGTTGGTCCACAAACTCCTGGGGTTGCTCTGAAATTAGCATAATCAAACTTGATGTTCATAATCAGAGGAAGGTTCAGCCAAAAGGATTTGTGCCTATTCATATCTAAGAAGAGAAAAATAGATAGAAGGCTAGAAGGCTAGATAGAAGAACAAACAGATAGAAGGCTTCATTTTTCTTTTCCTTCTTTTCTTTTTCTTTTTGACAATAAGCTACTGTATAATTATGTCTCAGATATATTATACAATATTTCTCTCTGTGAAGCAGATAATGACTAGGCCTGGATGACAAATTCAAAGCTTTGCAGCAGTGATTAAAAAACTGAATTGATATGCAGTTTTGGGCGTGGAAGAGAGCAGGACCTCTTTGCAAATAGGGGATAGAATATCAAATCATAGGAATTGCATGAATCTGAGGCTGGGATTTTAAAATGGAGGAGGGGGAACATCTATATAAATAAAAATCTAAAATAGTTTGTACGAAGCCGCTAATCTCAAAAACTACTGCACCGATTTATCTAAAATTTTAACACAATGTTCCCAAGGACTTCCGATAATAGAATACGTACTCATTTTGTGCCTAGCACACATGTGTCATGTGCAAGGTACACAAATGTAAAATGTACCCACTGATCAGATTTTCACCTCCCTGTGGCTCCGCCCATATGACTGCTTTCCAACAGTCATTTCCTCAGCAACGTATGGAGGCCTCTTAGGGCCAAAAGGCACTGAGATAGCAAACTCCCAGGTGTCCCAGAGAGAGAGAGAGATAGAGAGAGAGAGAGAGAGAGAGAGAGAGGGAGGGAGGGAGGGAGGGAGGGAGGGAGGGAGGGAGGGAGGGAGGGAGGGAGGGAGAAATACAGTTTAATAAAAGAGTCCGTTAAAAATTGTCATCTGAACCTCCCCTGGTTTATTGTGTTTTTTCCTACAGGAAAAGTGCATTTCTGCTTCCTTATCCAACTCAAGAAAAATGTAGATAGGAATCTATTTGGGTTGATTCTCCAGTTTATATGACTTTTATTTTTGGGCTTCATGATCAGATCTTTTAGATTAGTTGTGGAGTTTTCTTTTATTGGAGACTAAATCAAAGAATAAGAGACTCAGTTTGATTTAGTGAGTTCTAGTGCAGCTTTAGGCACAAAGACAGTTGGGTGACCTTGGGCCAGTCACTTTTTCTCAGCCCCTCAGAAACAGCCAGTGGCAAACCGCTTATGAAATTTTGCCGAGAACACTGTAGGCACTTGTCCAAGCAATTGTCAGGAGTCAACACTGACTCGAACTCCCCCCCCCAATATCTTTCTTTCTGGCTACATAGTTTCCTTCCCCCCATTATTTACAGCTTTGCATTTAATGATTAGAAAAAGCTATGTGTCAAACATAATACAGCCCACTAAATGGTACCAAAGGACACAATTGAATATTGAACAATTTTTATTAGTTTGTAGAATCTGAGGAGGTGGCTGAAGGGGAGAAAGGAAGTATGTCCTGAATGGTTTCTTTATTAGTGGTTAGAGAAAGATTTTAAGAAGGCTAAAGAAAAGAGATCTTAAGCAAGTGGGGGGTGGGGAGCTGGTGTGAGAGAAATTGTTAGAAGCATTGGTCAGCCTGTTGAGTACCCATCATTGAGAATAAATAGAATGGAATAAATTGTTTGGTTACAGCAATACAATAAGAAGAGATTGTGAAATTGGAAACGATTTTGACAATTGTTGTCAAGAGAGAGGAAGAAAGAAAAATTAAGGAGTTAGACATCTTTAATCAAGATATCCATATCAAAAATGACAGGATTAAATAAAAATGTCCAGCAATCACAAGGGAACATATTAAATAAAATGAAAGAAAGTGGAACTAAAAAGTGCAATTATGAATATAGCATAGAGTGTGCAACACAAAAAAGTTATCTACAAAGCAGGTCAGCTACAAACTCCAAAACCAAGAGATTGTATGTTTTGTTCAGCAAGACATCAAACATTTTCAAAAACTGACATGTGCTGGGTCTCTAAAGTTCTTATACTATCTTAATCTCATACATGGATCACAATCCTTTAATTGGCACATGAATGACAGGCTGCTACTCCTGGAAAGCATATTACTAAGATGCAAAAAAGAGAGAGAGAGAAATGCAGCTTACATGAAGGAGAGTCTTATAAGGTTTGCAAAAAATGAGAAAATATGGGAATAAATTGTTGTATAAGAGAACAGAAATTACAGAACTTGCTGAAATCTGTAAGAAATTGTCAGGTTCTGAAGGGTTAATGAAAACAGCCAAACACAGAAATGGTTTGTAAATGCAGCTTGTTTTCTTCCTCTGGTACGAACTGACCAACAAAGCACTAAGGCAATGAATAAATTGTCAGAGCTGCCACCCGGTGCTCCCCACCTCCTTAGTTACTTAGTAATTAGGATAACCTGCACCCGGTGCATGTACACACTCATCCCCTCGAAACCCAGAACAAAAATTACCCAGCAATTAATCATAGATTGTTGTTAGTCAGTTATCAACAGTTCTGTAGATGACTCAGCTGTGTGAAGCCTGGTGAGTCTTGGCAGCTGGCCCAGTTTTCTCCCTTGAATGGCAGCTCCAGGCCTCTGGGCTGGCTGGAGCTGACAGAAATTATATTCCAAGCACAATATTGACAAAGAAGGCTTGAACATATAGTGAAGACTTAAATTTAAAAAAATTACCAAACAAAATGGATCAATATTAAGCAAATCCATAACAATTCAAGAGACCAAAGCATCAATGTAAAAAAAAAAAAAACCTAAAAACAGGAAGGCAGCAGTAATATTTCTAGATGCAGAAGAAACTTTGGATAAGTTTGGAATGTCCTTACAATATTTTTAAACAACAGGAATTTATCAGAATTTAAAATTTGGTTGGAAAAATTGATGGCAAAGAAATTGTAGCAAATGGAACATCTCCTTAAATTTTTCAATAAATAAATCTATGAGACAAAAATGCCAATTTTCTTGATTATTATTTGCTTTAGAAGTATTCACCATACCCTATTTTTGGCCTGGATGGCCTCCTGGAGAACTCTGCTGGCCAAACAGCACCCTGTTTTGTCCAATCTTGGCCACACCCCATTTTGGCGTCCTTCCAGGCAGAAAATGGGGCCTGAGGGTTTGGCTGGCAGGAAGCTGCAGGAGGTGTCCATCCCACTCCTTCTCTCACCAGCAGGCCCATGGAGAACTACAATGCTGATCTAGCCCTCAAAGAAATCCAGTTTGACATCCCTGTGCTCTACACATATACCTGGACCTCTTTTTTTATCTAATAAGTCCACTGTGAGGTAGCTGTAGCCTTCCAGAACATCTTTGAAATAGGCTATGCATCGTAAAAGTTATAGAGAAATGCTATTAAAGATTTCTCAAATATTCCTCTGAGGAAAGTTTGGATACATTATGGCATTCATTATTTTGCTTCATAATGGCTCTTGTTCTTGTCCTCCTGGGCCATTCCCTTTTTCCTCTACAGGTCCTAGGGGAGATAAACACTGTTTACATCAGTGGCCACCAACCTTTTGGCACCAAAGATAAAATCTGTGGAGAAAGGTTTTTCCATGGCCCAGAGGGGGTCTGGTTTCACCTGCTGCCTGCATCCTGTGAATGGGGCTTCACTTATTTGTGCAGCTCAATTTCTGGCATGCCACGGCCCATGCAGTCCATGGACTGGAGATTGGGAACTTTTGATTTACATTAAAGACAAAAATGAGGGGATCTTTTTGACTCAATTCATGTTGGATAAGAACAATAATAATACATATTGTTTTCTTCCACTTAGATGGAATTTGCAGCAAAGAGTTTTTCTTATACACACCTATAAAAATGAAACTTTTTAAATTAAGAAATAATTTAAAATATTGACAACATATTTTCTCCAAAAGACAAAACAGGAAAAAGGGAGATAAAATGTAAAATCACAGTTTTCCTTGCAAAAGGGGATTTTCCTGGTTAGTAAAAAGTGAAGGATAGATCTTTTATCCTTCTGATAAGGAAGCAATGTGTTATTTTCTCTCTTCTCTCCTCAGGAGTTGATAGTATTTTGACCTTCTAGATATTTGTTGAAGTGCAACCTAATCCTAGTTCTGCGGTATTTGGTGAAAAAACAACAGGGACCAAATTGTACAAACAGTTTCCCTGATATGATTCGCTAATGTTTAACTTCATGTTGCTGAAGATTGTAAAACTCCAGAATAATTTAAGAAAAAACTGGATATCTACAAACTTGAGATTTCTATAAATATTGATATAATAAATATAAAATAGATTTGATGAATTTCAAATGTAATTTACTTATAATCAAATTTCTACACTGCCCTTTTCATGTGAGTCGCTCTGGGAGATTTATAATAAAAATAAACTATTAAGAGATGGAAAAATGAGACAATGGTTTCCATGGCCAAGAATTTTTTATAAATGTCATGTATTTTGTTGTTAGTTGCTGTTACTGAAGACTTTGGGAAAGTTCAGAATTGATCAACACTGGAATGGAAATACTTTTTTTCTTCTGAAGTTTTGGAAGCACAGCCTGAAAAGTTGAACTATTGATTGATTTGTTTGCTGTTACCACCACAACACAAAATTCTCATGAAGTCCTCATTTAGTTGTCAAGGTCATATTCTTGTTCCAGTAATACTTCCTCTTCACAAGTTTGCTAACAAAAAAATTAAAGCAACAAGCAAAAAGGAGGAAGGGATGATAGTAACTGGGAGAAATCAGATGAAATAGCCAAACTTCTGAACTGAATTTTAGTGGTTGGGAAATTACCTAAAGAGCTATGAGGGACTGGCTGCTCCTTGTTGCTGCTTTTCTTCTCTGGCCAGGCTGCACTTCTCAAAACGGTAAGTTAAGACAAAGAGAAATCAAGGGGAAAACAGTGTCTGTTGCATTCATTGAAGGACCAGTTACTTTTAGAAAATGCAAACACTTTCATTTTTCTCTTGTGGGTTTCTGGAAATTTGTAATGCCAGATTCTTTAACAATATCATAGGTTTATAACTCCAATCGTCTTTTCAAATACAATATTTTTCATAAATATTTTTGTAAGTTCACACCAATTTGGAGAGATTACCCTGTCTAAAATTAGGTTTCATAAATCAGAGTGTTTGAAATTATAGAGATATGTATATCTCATTAAGGTTTACATCAGGATACACACAAAGAAATCAATGGAAGTCTAAATTCACAGTGATTATATCCTTCACAAGAAAATAAGGATAATATTCAATTCACTAGACATTGAGCCTAAGACTCTGTTTGTTGATATTCATAGTAATATTCATAACTTTGAAATATATTTATAACTGTTTTTTCATGATTACAAAAGTGAAAGAAGAGGAGAACTGGAACTGGCCTCAATCATCAGAGAGCATAGAAGGCATTCCTTTCCGTATAATTGCAAAATTAACTGATAACACATCAGTACAATAATGAATGAATATTATCCCATATCAAGCTCTTACTTTCAAATTTATTAGGTGAAAGATTAGAGATAGTTATTTGGCAATTATTTTCTTCCCTTGTTTCTGCCCAGCATGGCTGATTTGAAATAAAGAATTTGCATTCTTTATATACTACTAGCTATACCCGGCCACGCGTTGCTGTGGCCCAGTCTGGTTAAATGGCTAACCAATCTGTGTGTAGATCTACACCCAACCACCATATAAGCCCAACCTACCTACCTACTGTATTTCTCCCTCTCTGTCTATCCCTCTACCTACCTATCTACTGTATTTCTCCCTATCTATCTATCCATCCCCCTACCTATGTACCTACCTACCTACCTACTATATTTCTTCCTTTCTCCCTCTACCTACCTACCTACCTACCTACCTACCTACCTACCTACCTACCTACCGTCTCTTTCTTTCTTTCTTTCTTTCTTTCTTTCTTTCTTTGTATCTATCTATCTATCTATCTATCTATCTATCTATCTATCTATCTATCTATCTATCTATCCATCCACCTACCTACCTACATACCTACCTACATACCTACCTTATTTCTGCCTCTCTATCTATCCCTTGGGGGTCATCTAGTCCAACTCCCTGCTAGGCATGAAGCCCTATACCCATGATGGCGAACCTATGGCATGGGTACCACAGGTGGCACACGGAACCATTTCTTAGGCCACTCGAGGCATTGCCCTGTCAGCTTTCAGCTGATTTAGGCCTTCTTTTGAGGCCATTTTTTGCCCTCTGGAGGTGGGGGAAGGCTGTTTTCACCCTCCCCAGGCTCCTATAAACCCTCTGGAGCCTGGGGATGACGTAAAAAGCATGCCAAATGCAGGGGGTCATGCACATAGCATTATGGATGTGGCACACCTGTGCACATCGCCCCTGCACTCCCCCTGCTATTGGCAAGTGAGCCAAAAAAGGTTAGCCATCACTGCCCTATACCATTTCAGACTAATGGCTATCCAACATCTTCTTGAAGACTTCCAGTGTTGAGGCATTCACAACTTCTGGAGGCAAGCTGTTCCACTGATTAATTGTTCTAACTGTCAGGAAATTTCTCCTCAGTTCTAAGTTGCTTCTCTCCTTGATTAGTTTCCACCCATTGCTTCTTGTCCTGCCCCCAGGTGCCTTGGAGAATAGCTTGACTCCCTCTTCTTTGTGGCAACCCCTGAGATATTGGAAGGCTGCTATCCTGTCTCCCCTAGTCCCTCTTTTATTAAACTGTATTTCTCCCTGTCTCTCTATTCCCCTATCTACCTACCTACTGTAATACAATACTACAATAGCAGAGTTGGAAGGGACCTTGGAGGTCATCTAGTCCAACCCCGCTGCTCAAGCAGGAGACCCTATGCCGTTTCAGACAAATGGTTTTCCAGTCTCTTCTCTCTTCAGTGTTGGGGCATCCATAACTTCTGGTGGCAAGATGTTCCACTGGTTAATAGTTCTCACTGCCAGGAAATTTGCCCTCAGTTCTAAGTTGCTTCTCTCCTTGATTAGTTTCCACCCATTGCTTCTTGTTCTGCCCCCAGGTGCCTTGGTGAATAGCTTGACTCCCTCTTCTTTGGGGCAACCCCTGAGATATTGGAAGGCTGCTATCATGTCTTCCCTAGTCCTTCTTTTCATTAAACTGTATTTGCTGTCAGATGGATGATTCTTTGTTACAGTTTGGTTCAGTTCGTATTAAACAGTTTAAAGCAGCTGCCTGCCTCCGTTTTTTTTTTACCTCAGAGAACAGTCCTGAGCAGAATTTCTCCCCCCCCCCCTCTATGGGCCACCTGGGAGTTTGCTGTCCTCTGTGCCTTTTTGGCCCCAAGAGGCCGCCATATGAGGCCTATTCCAACACTGGCAGTTGAAAAGCAGTTTGATGGGCGTGGCTACAGGGTTGTTTACACACATTCAGTGGGTACATTTTTTTGTGTGTCATTTGTACACGACTCACGCGTGCTAGGCACAAAATGATTAGCTATTCTATTATCGGAGGTCCTTGGCTACGTTGTGTCAAAATTTGAGGCAAATTGGTCCAGTACTTTTTGAGATTAGTGGATTCGTACAAACTATTTTACATTTTTATTTATATAGCTAATATCTTTGCGTGCATGTGTGCGTGTGTGTATGTGTGTATTATTCCTCTATTGTATTCTCTTAGATCTCTACTATGTTATGTATTTCTAAAAAGGATAGAAAAGAAAGAAGAACAAGGGAAGAACATGAGAGTGTTAAAAACTAAAGAATAAATTCTGTGTGGCAGCATTTAGACCTGATAAAAAGAAACATACTATAAATAATATGTATTGAGAAATTAATATCAAGGTTAATACTAGTAAGCAATGGTTTAATTTTCTAGGAAATAAACTGTTGTCAGCATTAAAAATTTTGTTCCGATGATGTTGCTGACAAAGTATTCAGGGAAAGAAGACAAAGTGATTACAACTGAGAAAGGTTTAATCATGAAAATCCAATACATAAAACTGTCAGAAAGATTTCTCCGTGACCAACCAAGGTAAACCAAAGTGCTGGCAAGGATGATGTTCCACAGAATTACATACTTTGGGGAAAAAAACTGATAGCCTTTCAACCTCTCTCTACCTCCCTATACCCAGATTTACTTAAATTAGGCATGTAAGAAAAGCTAGAAAGCAAGAAAAAGCAAGGAAAGCTAACATATTACAAGCAGTTCTTGCATTATGACTCACCTGGATTCTCCCCATAATTGCAATAACTTATTATAGTCTTAAAGTGGGGTCAACTCTCATGACAATTTTATAACCTGTTTGTACTGGCCATTAAGCAAATTACTGTAATCATTATCCAAATTCATAGTTGTTAAGAGCAGCAATGATTTACTATGGGCAGGGGTCTGCCAAAAACTGGAAATCAGTGCTTTTTTTGGCAAAACTGTCATAACACAGGATATATTTGAAGGACATTATAAATGCATATCTGAAGGACATTATAAATGCAACCCAGTTTCCCAGTGACCAAAATGTGGTCATGTCACGATTGGGGTGGGCAACTGTTGGAATTTCAAATCCAAGTTGTAAGTAGAATCCAGGTGTTACTGAAGCCAAAACTGCCCTGGTGTCAGCTTTTTTGTTTTGAAGTCTGGAAAAATGAACTGTGTTTCATTTTCCTGATTGCTTGAATGAGCAAACAAATAAGTTGATATACCATATTTTTTGGAGTATAAGACGCATCTTTTCCCCTCAAAAAATGAATACAGCAATTTTGCCTCCTAAAACTCCACCTGCTTCACCAAAATGGCTGTGCATAGTCTTATGGAGGCTTTCAGGTAGCTGCTGGGGGCTGGGGAGGGAAGAAATAAGCAAAAATGGGCCATTTTTGCACACTTTTACCCCTCCCCAGCCCCCAGGAGCACTCTATAAGCCTCCTAAAGGCTATCCATGCCCTTTTTTCTGACAAAAAACGGGCCTGTTTTCACGTAAAAGGGCCATTTTTTGCTTGGTTTTGCCCCCCAATTCCCCTGGAGCATGCTACAAGCCTCCTAAACACTATCCATGCCCTTTTTCTGGAAAAGAAATATCCAGGATTGTTTTTTCCCCCCAAAAAAGCAGGCTGATTTTAGGAGGTCTGCAGAATGCAAACCCTTTTTTTTAAAACTTTGCCTCTTCAAAACTTTGATGTGTCTTATTCTCCGAAAAATACGGTAGTTAAAAAATATTCCATTGGAAGCTTTTGATCACTTATCAGGAATCTGAGAAACTGTGGAATTCAGTTACATATGGATACAATATCAATGCTTAATGAGGTAAGAAAGCGAATTCTGTTGCTATGGAGTCCCGCCAATTAGAATGCTTGATATGGTTACACTTCTGAAGAAGAAACGTATTTCAGTGTAGCAAATAGGATTAATTCAGCAAAGTTACCATTTATCATTGATGCCAATGATACCAAGTTATCATTTCTTCTCTATTAGTAGTACACAAACTAGATCCCATCCTCCTTGTGGATAATTCATCATATTCCCACATTCTTTCTGACCATCTCTCTGTGAGATAATAGAAGATCAGACAATTCAATTTTTCCAAAGATTCAGAGAAAAAATATCTTCACTGAAACATTTATGACTAAGACTCAGATTCATCCATCCATCCATCCATCCATTCATCCATCCATCCATCCATCCATCCATCCATTCATCATATTTCTAAAGTGCCCATCTCCCTCAAAGAGGCAGTGTATCTGACTGTTGTCTTGGTAGTAGCTTTTCCTCCAGTTCTTCAACATTATTCCTTGTCCTCATTACAGATATTAGGCTATTATTTGTTATTTATTTCTTATTTTTTGATAGGAAAATTCCCCTTTCTTTAAACTGAGGTGGGGAGGACACGCCTGTCAATGTGGAAGCTGTTACAACTTGCCTGCTTCTCTTGTCTTTGAATAGAGAATAAAAGCGTTTTTCATGCTTTCAAATGAAAAATTCTGGGGGAAAGGAAATGAAAGAAGAATTCTCTCCAGCTTACAAGTTTTATTTGAAAACATAAATGAAAAAAATGATGGGTCAATAAGGTTTGTGCAAACTCAAGATGAGATCCAAAAGCAGGAAATAACAATTGGACTTGATCTGTAATTTGAGGAATTGAAACCAACACAATCTACATTCTTGTAAGATGTGAAGAAGGAAGTGTTTGGGTGAAAATATATAATTTGCCAGAAAAAAATTGAAAAGAATATAAATATAATAAATACAGAGACAATTGATATGATAAAGGATGGATTGGACTTTTTTTTTTTTTTGCAAGATCTTGTGTTGTTAAGGAAAATTATTCAACAATGGACATTGCAGAGATATTTACAACATAATGATTCCAAGGCTGTCTGTGCCCTGAGAGTGACTTGTTACCTGCCTAGCAGCTCAGCATTCTCAAAACATCCTTATGACATCACATCAGCTGCTGGTGGACTGGTCGGGGGGCTTGGGATTAGTGAAAATGGAAGAATTGCTTTGTGCTTTGCATTGGAACTAAATATTCTACCTGACTTTATTGTAACCACTTTCTCTCAGTAAAATTTATTTTCATTCAACTCAATGCAGTAAATAGTCAAAACTTTGCTGAGGGACCAGCTGGTACAGGTCTTTACAGAGAGACTCGTGAACTTTGGAAATAAGATGCAATTTTGGGAAAGTTATCAATTAAAAACTTAAGGAAAGGTGACTTCCGGTATCCGGCTCCAGCGGAGACGGGCGAGCCTAGGGCTCGCTCGCCGCTTTGTTGCCTTTTCTGCCCCCCCAGAGGGGCGAAACTCTCCGGTTACCGGAGGTTTCCCGTAGGGTCGGCTCAGAGGGAGCGGCCCTCATCACGGCGGTGGGGAGGGCGCTCCTCTCTGCGACCTAGGAGGAGAGGAACATGCTAGCGGGGGTTTTTTCCTTCTCCAACGGCTGTCGGTGCCATTCGCTTTAATGGAGAGGGCTGAACGGAGAGATCGGGCGGATCGCCGAGGCTTCAGCTGCGAGAGAGAGTGAGTTTAAAAGAACACCTTTTTTTCCTTGCTGCCAGCCAGGCTGAACGGACTGGGAGGGGGGTGTTTAATTTTTTAAAAAAAAACCTCGGATTTAAGCGGCACGTTAAGATGGCTTCTCTGCAAAGAGAAAGCGGAAACTTTCACTCCGGACGGTCTTTAACAAGGGAAAGTGGATTGTGACTTTCTGCAACATTGTTTCTAGGTCTGGCTGAGCTTAAAAAATTCTTTTTTTTGCTACTCTCTCCCTCTGGCTACGAGATGGGCAGTGGAAGTGGCTTCTCTTGGTCCCTGCCTGACTATTTCAACTAAGGAAAATTTCCAGCGTCTCTTTGAAAGTAGGACTCTCTCTGGATTTTTGAAATTTTTTTTCTTTTGATGGATTTGTGACTTCTTCTCTGGAATACCTTCGTTATTACTATTTGCTGATTTGGGAAATTGTGTCTCTTTTGGTTTCTGAATTGTTTGCAACTTCACAGCCCCGAACTGAACTGAGCTCCTGATCTGCCCCACCAGCCCCACCCGGAAAACGCCATCTTGGTGGCAGTGACTCTAACTTTTAACCATGGCACAAGAAGCAGCACTTGTAAATTTGGAACAAAGGATGGCTTCTCTTGAAACCTCTATGCAAACTTTGATATCAGAAATAAAGGCCCAGAGGGCTGAAAATAGTACTTTTAAAAAGGAACTATTGGATACCCGGAAGCAAGTGTTGGAGAATACACAGAAGAATGAAGAATTGGAAGGAGGGCTGGAGGGGGCTAAGGGAGAGATTAAAAATGTTTCTAATGAGGTGGGGGAAATAAATGGGCATGTGTCTAGGATAGATATGGAAAGAATGACATATTTTTTGAGATTTCAGAATGTTCTTGAGGAATCTGGTGAATGCCTACCTGATCTTATGAGTACAATTTTAGCAGACTATTTACAAAAACCTAAGGATGAGATCAGGGGGGACATTGACCTAGCCTATAGAATTAACTCTGCATATGCCAGGATGAATGAAGTGCCTAGAGAGATACATGTGAAATTTGTTAGAAGGTCAACCAGAGAGGAAATCCTGAAAGCGCAGAGAGAGAAACCTCTAACTCACCACCAAAAAACCGTCACTATCTTGAAGCAGATTCCTAGAAAAATTAGAGATGCAAGAAGGAATTTTTCCTTCTTGTCTAAAACCTTGTTTGATCACGGGATTTGGTTCAAGTGGATGACACCTGAAGGGATGCTGGTGTTCTGGGAAGGAGGAAGAGTGAGGATTAAAACAGTTGCGGAGGCGGAAGCCTTTCTTAAAAAACATTCCTCTGCCCTGGGGGAAGATCCAGGGGGGACGGAGGGGGTCACGGCCCCGCCCGCGGGGGGCCAGGGAGGAGAGAAAGAAGATACAATAGCCAAAAGACTTAGATCAAAAAAATAACTTTGCCTTGATTTTTCTTGAACAATTTTGTATAATATTTTTATCCGGACTTTTTGTAAATGTCTGACAGCATGGAAGGGAGAATTTAGGTAAATGTACTTGCTTTCATCTTGTAGTGGTATGGAAAATGTTTTCTATGTTAACTTTTTTAATGTGTATTTTGAGGTCTCGGAAGGTCCGACGACTCTGACGTGAATGCTCTCAAAATTTCTTTGTAACCATTACCCTATCCTGTTAAAAAATGTAAAACCAATAAAACTTTTTCAACAAAAAAAAACAAAAAAAAACAAAAAAAAACTTAAGGAAAGGTTACATTATAACAACCAAAAAAATGTATTTGATCCTGGACTCAAGGGATAATGTCCATGGTGATTTGTGGTAAATACAAAAACAGACTTTTAACAGAGTGGTTTGAACTTTAACCTTGCTGTTATTTATATTGTTAAAAAATTCATATATGTAATGTATCACAGGATAATTGGGTTGCAAATAGATGTACAAGATTATGAATTTTGGACCTGCCTTTCAAGGGGAGGGGTAGTTATTATTGTTGCAATAGATTTGACAGTGTTCAATTAAGGAGATAATACAGTGGTGGCTAACCTTTTTTGGATTGCGTGCCAAAAGCGGGGGGAGCGCAGTGGGGGTGCCATGCACAGGCGTGCCCACACCCATAATGCCAGTGCTCCACCTCTCCACTTTTGACCTGCTTTTTTTGCCCTTCCCAGGCTCCAGAGGCTTTTTTAGCAGTCTGGGGAGGGTAAAAACAGCTTCCCCCGCGCCTGCCTCCCTGGAGGCTCTCCAGAGGCTTGAGGACCTTCCCTAAAGGCTCCAGAGGGCGAAAAACAGCCCAAAGGCAACCAAGAAGTTTTGGAAAGGTGACTTCCGGCTTGTTCATATGGCCATTTTTCACCCTCTAGAGCCATCAGTGAAACTTCCTGAAGCCCCCAGAGCACAAAAAACAGCCTAATGCACAAACCAGAAATCCGTTCCCGAACTTCCAGTTTGTGTGTTGGGTGATTTTTTAGGGAAGCCTCCAGAGTGCGAAAAATGGGCAAAAAAGAAGGCCGAAGTCAACTGGCCAGCGCACGTATGCGCACTGGACCTGACAGGGCAATGCATGGCATGCCCTAACAAATGGGTCCACGTGCCACTTGTGGGATGCGTGCCATAGGTTTGCCATCATGGGATAATATATGTTTTTCTCCTTTTTTAATTCCCCTTTTTAAAAATGTTTTTGTATGGCTTTTTTTGTCTCTATTTTTTTTGTGTGATTTTGCATTTTAACCTCTTCAATAAAGGAAAAATTGTAAAAATAAAATAAAATAAAATGACATTACAAAATAAAATAATAAAGGAAGCCAAGAACCAAATTGTATGCTTAGATAAGTCAAGAAGTTTTAAGTCATATTTCAATAGAATATGTAACACTCCAGATGTCTCAAATTTTGTTGCATTACAACTCAGCCAACTCAAAATATCTTTGCAGAAGATTCTGAATTGGGCTGTTTGTTCTTAGCTTGAAAGAAACAATATTGTCTTTTTGTGCATGCTCCTAAAAGAAAGTCCTCTGTGAAAGGTCTAAAAACGATAGCAGAATCATAACTTGTTCATCATTAATATTGTGATAAAACTTGGTTTATTTGATTTTGACCTGGGACTATCCATTGTGATCTGTAAAGTGGGTTGATTTTCTTGGTAGTGGAACAGAGGGAAACCAATGGACAAAGTGCAGTACCTCCCTTGAGAAGATCTACCTCTTTTCTGTTTTTTTAGCACCCTGCAGTATCACGAGACAACAGCTAGCAGCAAAAAACTTGTTTGTGTTTGGGAATCAAAGAAAAGCTCAGCTTATTAAAAGTAATCATAGCCTTCAGTTTCAGTGCGATGAAGGATATGTCCTTATGGTTCCATCAGTCAGAAAGTGTGTTGATGGTTACATGGATTTGCCTTTATGTATCTCTGGTAAGTATGCTGTCAATATGATGGATTCCTCAGGGTTTGTAATTAATTGAAATAATTAATATAATGAATGTGAACATTGGCTTGTAAAGTCCCATTCTTTTAAAAATGATTTAATCTTCATTGACCTTATTCACACCTTGGCTTAGAATTCTAGTAGTTGTAATCTAAAACAAGAAACTTGAAACACATCAGAGTGGGGAAGGATGGTATGATATTTTCCCAAACCACTTGAACTTCAGCTAAGAATTAAGAATCCATGTGGTTGAAGATACATATAATATTGGTAGACATAGGAATATGTTTCTGAACTAACTGGAGCCTCCGAGTCCACTTCAAGGGAAGCCCCATGTAGAGAGCGTTGGAGACTGGACGGTAGTTGGCCAACACAGCGGGGTCCAGGGAGGGCTTCTTGAGGAGCGGCCTCACCACCGCCTCCTTCAAGGTGGCCGGCAGAAACCCCTCATTCAAAGAAGCGTTGACAATTCCCTGGAGCCAGCCTCGTGTAACCTCCCGGGAGGCCAGTACCAACCAGGAGGGACACGGGTCCAATAAACATGTGGTGGCATTCAGCCGCCCCAGCATCCTGTCCATGTCCTCGGGAGACACAGGATCGAACTCTTCCCAGATAACAGACTCAAGACCTGCCTCCGTCAGCCCGTCTGAACTAGTCCAATCGGAGGCCAACCCGTCCCGGATCTGATCAATTTTATCATGCAGATAACACTCAAATTCCTCCGCACGATTTCTTGGCCTATTGGTTTTTTTCTATTTAGCAGAAAGAGGAAAAAACTGCAGTGATCCACCCAGGATTGAGAACGGAGACATTACTACTTTATCAGACAAACAGTATAGATCTGGCTCTTCAGTAGAATTCAGATGCCAAAAATATTATGCCATGGAAGGCCAAAACAGATCTTTCTGTGACAATGGGACCTGGACAAAAGTGCCAATTTGCCTTGGTAAGTAAAGAACATCTTCATTCAATTTTCATAAGCATTTCTAATCATTAAGATTCATTGCCTTCTCTCTCTGCTGCATAAAGATCATTTAATTGGGCTTGCTTGAATCAGCTCTTCTTTATATTCGATTCCATTTCTGTATCTGAGTGAAGTAGCTAGTAGATGAATGCTAAATTCTACTATTAGAATTTGGCAATGATAATATGGTGCATTTGGATCTTGACAGGATTTCCTTTCTTTTTCATATCAGATCCTTGTATGATCCCTAGAACTGAACTGGAAAGCCAGAAGGTAGAAGTTAAAGATGAAATAGATACACCTGAAAATATATTTGTTCATCATGGTCATTCTATTGAGCTCACCTGCACAACAGGATATGCCCTGGCAGCAAATTCTTCCCAATCAGCTTTTGTAATTCATTGTGATGGGACACCACCAGAGATTCCTAAATGCAAAAGTGACTTTAAAATTTTTAATTTTATAATCCTGCTATCACCAATCAAGAGCCAAAGCACTTCAGTTTGAGCCTATTTATCATTAGAGCTGGAATAAACCTCAATCATTTACATAAGTCTTTTACTGGGACAGATATTTTTTATCTCTCTGAAACATCCCTGGCTGGACTGTACTTTTCTGCAAGGACCCAATAGGTACCCTCAGGATGTGGTTGAAACAGGAAAAACCTGAAAGGCTGAAGATTTCTGGAGAGGGAGTAATGCAATGAAAGACACATCTATTGACTACAAAAACTGCCACATTGTACCCATGAGAATTTTTCATCAATGTAATATATCCATATAGCAATATTTTTATATCATTGAATGGAACAGTGTTTAGTTTTGCTGCAGTAAACTCCATACCTGACTTTATGCATATTTTTGTTTTGAAGGAATTTATAAACTGTTACCATGCCAAAATCTAAATACCAATACCAAAAGACATTCCAATGTAGCTGCTAGCAAGAATATAGAAACTTTTTTAGTTACTGCAAATATTGATTTGCATTTGATCTTCGGACTAGCAGATTAGTGAATATTTAATGAGGGACATTTCACAATTTTAGCAGTTCCGCTTTAACCAGAACTAGCAGTTCCACTACAGGTATCAGAAGAACTTCATGGAGATATTGGTTTGTTTAGGCATACATACCATTTCTGTACCATGGTTATCCTTGTGGATTCTAGGCCAGTGATGGCTAACCTTTTTCCCATCGCATGCCAAAAGTTGGGGGAGTGCAGGGGGGTCATGTGCAGGTGTGCCCACACCCATAATTCTATGTGTGTGACCCCCCCAAGTGCATGTGCAAATGACCCTCACCTCCCCCTGCTTTTGGTACATAATGGACCTGTTCTTTGCCCTCCCTAGGCTCCAGAGGCTTTCTAGGAGCTTCCCCTGCCCCCACAGAGGCCCTCCGGAGGCCTCTGAAGGATTCCCTGAAGCCTGCAGAGGGAGAAAACCGGCCCTATGGGCAGCCCGGAAGTTCAGGAAAAGTCCATTTTCGACCTTCCTGATTGCACATAGGGCCATTTTCCTCTCTCCATAGGCTTCAGGAGGCTTCCCCTAAAGCCTCCAGAGGAAGAAAAATGGCCCTATGGGCATACCGGAATTCCATTCCTGAATTTCTGATTTGTGCATTTGGTTGTTTTTCGCCCTCAGGGAAAGCCTCCGGAGGGTGAAAAATGGCCAATAATGAAGACTGAAGTCAAGCTGGCCTGCATTTGCGTGCATGCTGCAGCTGACAGGGCAATGCCTCTCATGCCCTAACAAATGGCTCCACGTCCCACCTCCACGTCCCATACCTGATGCCATAGGTTTGCCATCACAATTCTAGGCAGTTTACAGGTATTAAAATAAGCAATAAAATAATAAAAAAATTCAATAATATGACTAAATTAAATCATAAGAAAATTCATGCATGTAGACAAAAGTGCCTGTGGTTCTACGAGTTTCAAGATCAGGAGAGTGACTGTCACACTCAACCGAAGGTAGCTGTTTCCAAGGAGTGGAGTTGCAAAGAGAAGATATGATATCACTCCTTGACTAACCTGAATGGTGGGAACTCTTATTAAATGTTGTCTTGCCATCCAGGTTAGACAAAACATGGTTATTTGGAAAATTCAGTGTCATACATGTCCTATACTTGAGCTATAACCAACTTTAAAAGTCATGTCCAGCATCTTGGATTGCACTTAGAAGTAAACTGGCAGCAAGTGCAGCTCCTGCAGCAGTAATACAACATAGCAGAACTACGAATATAACACTGAGCATACAGGACATTGAATTCTAGACCAACTGATGTTTTGATGGTATCTCCAGGGCAATTTCAGGAAGAGCTAATTAATTGTTTAATTATATGCTAAGAAGTTGATATCAACCTCTCAGCAGTCACAAAGATTGATTATCTCCAAGAAATCTCCCAATCTTCAAAAATTCCAGCAATTCATCCATCGCCACAGTAACTGAATCCGCCTAGTTTGTTGTTGGTGATACTTTACCTCAGATTTATCATCATAGATAGAGGGCTGCTTCTAATACTGAGCAGAATTTGGACAGAAATTGGAATAGGAACAAGCGGGCTCCATCACAGCATTTAAAAGCCTGACCTCCCCCCCCCCCGTCACCATTAACATCGACAACCTCAGGCAGGAGTGGAACTACTACAATGTGGAGCTCCTAATTTTACAACTTTGCAGGTGGTTGGTATAGGGATATCAGATTGTAGCTTTATATTTCAATTCAAAACCAAAATGAAGTCGAAGAACAATTATAACAATTTTCTGAATTTACTTATGTTCTTTCAAATAAATACAAGGCTACCAAAAGCACTTTTAATCAAGATGACTAATTTCCGTTATATTTTAAATACTAATTACCAGTTTTAAATTGGTAGTGCTCTTCAGTAGCTATGCCTATTGATTAAAATGTTCTTGTGGTGTTATATCGATATTAAAAATAGTAATATTGTTTTCTGCGCTTATAAAAATCAGTGCCTACAATCTGATATGAGACCAAGTTTTCCTTTATTCAAATAATCTATTATTCATTTTCTCTAGAAATTTCATGCAACTCTCCAAGAATATCTAATGGTACTTTCCGACCTCAAAGAACTATATATCATGATGGGGATCTAATTCGTATTCAATGTGACAGTGGATTTACTTTTGAACCAGATAATGGAGAAAAGGTGGTTGAATGCACAAAAAATGGATGGTCACCTCCCCCAAAATGTATCAGTAAGTACAACTAGTGTACATTACAATGATTGTAGAACGGCTGATAACTCTGTACAAGGGTACTTTTTAATACTATTTTACATGATTTTCCAATATGCCAAAGGGACCTATTTCACACAGAGCATTTTAATAGCATTTACATATATATACAATATTTAGTTGCAATAGCATACTGGGCAGATATGGTAGGAGGTTGTTCCATGAGAACAGAATAGACAAGATTGCATCATTGCATTTCTATAAATTTATCTTGAAAAGATTCTTTCTAGATACATTATAATAATAATAATAATAATTTTTATTTCTAACCCGCTCTCTCTCCCCGAAGGGACTCGAGGGCACAGGGAATTAAAAACAACTAAAATCAACAAAGTACAAAATTAAAAATACAAATATAAATAAATGACTAAACTAAATAAAAATAGATTAAACAAATAACCCTGCGCTAAAATCCCTTATAATATCCCCTAACCTAAAAAGAGACTACCCTAGGCCGGCCAAGCGAAAGAGATGTGTTTTTAGTTTTAGGCGGAAGGAGCGGAAGTCCGTGGTTGTTCTAATGTCGGGGGGAAGGTCATTCCAGAGGGCAGGGCCCGCCACAGAGAGAGCCTTCCCCTGGGCGTCGCCCGCTGACAAAGTCTAGTGGACGGCATCCGGAGAAGTCCCTCTTATGTGGGAATCATGCAAGTAACATGCTTTAAACAAGGTATGGAACATTTGTTTGTCAAATGAAGAGGAATAACAAAGATTATGAGCCAATTCATGGGCAAATAGATACGCAGGTCATAAAGGAGAAAACATGGCCAGCATTCCTTTTACTAAGTAAATAAGTAGACCTACTGTAAATATAGACAGAAATCATAGGTTGGTGAACTTAATGTTTCATAAACTTTGAAGAGAAGAAACAACAGGGCTAAAATTGCTAAAGAGCTGGAAACATTGATTGTTATAATATGTCATGAATAGCTTTAGAGAGGGAAAGGAAAAGACAGAGAGTAATGCAAAGATGTTAAACTGGTGTCCCATGGGTTGGATACATGGCTCGGGACCTAGTTACATGCAAGACCGTCTCTTGCCCCATACATCCCTTAGACCGATCCGCTCCCACAGAGAGGGCCTTCTCAGGGTGCCGTCGGCCGGACAATGCCGACTGGCGACACCCAGGGGAAGGGCCTTCTCTGTGGCGGGCCCTGCTCTGTGGAACGACCTACTCCCTGAACTCCGTACCATCACCGACCTCCACCTCTTCCACCAGTGTTTAAAAACACACCTGTTTCATCAAGCCGGCCTAACATAGCCTCCGCTGTGACTAGTATTAGTATTTAAAATCGGGATTTTAATTGGTCTTAGCGCAGGTTTGAATATTTAATAGCTTTTTAAATTCTGTATTTTGTATTATTTATATGTTATTTTAAATTCCTGTGTGCCGCCCTGGGTCCTTTTGGAGAAGGGCGGGATATAAATCAAATAAAACTCAAAAAACTCAAACATCATGTGCAGGCCACGCTCACTCCAACTCCATAAAGGGGAAAAAAGTCATGAAACACCACAAGATAGCAATGTGATGCCATGAGTTTGACACCTGTGGGATAATGTAGTATAACTGCCTTGTTCCAGAAGTAAAAACAAACTTATTTTTTTTATTTTAATCATATTTATATCCCGCCCTTCTCCGCAGAGGACCCAGGGCGGCGCACAGGAATTTAAAAGCATAAAAAAGAATAAATACATAATTTAAAAACATATTAAATTAATCTAGTCCTATGCTAAAACTAATTTTAAAATCCCCAATTTAAAACTCTCTAAAAGAGTCCCCACGGGAGGTTAGGCTCATTTCCTTATTGTTATATAGACAATTGTTTATAAATAATATTTATAATTTATTTTTTTATAACACTTATATAGCACAGAGGTGAGTTCCTACCAGTTCAAACCAGTTCAGCCAAACCGGTAATGGTATACCAGCCTGGGTCATAGAACCAGTAATGACTGCTGGCTGGCCACATCCCCAAACTGGTCCGCAAGAGGAGAGGGCAGTGGTGGCAGCAGCAGTAGCAGCGGGAAGTACCCCCATCCCCTTCCCAGCCACGGCAGCAGCAGCAGTGGCTGGGCATCCTGGAACTCCCAGGGAGTTTTCCCATGTGGAATTGGCCAGGAAGCAATGGTGAGCAGCAGCCCCAACAGCTGGCAAGGTCCCAGCGCCACAGTGTAGCATCCACACCGGCTGCCTCTAATCTGCAGTTTACTCATGAGCACCATGCACCTGCAGACTAGAGGCAGCCGGCAGATTCTGAATTGCTTGCTCGGCTGCTTGCCCCTCTATGTTCATAGGCAGCAAACAAAACCTCCATCTCCTGCCTTTGTGCATCGAGGAGGTCAAGCAAGAGTGGGAACAGCATAGACTTCAGCAGGTAGTGGATGCCAGCGATGCTGTCAGGCGAAGATATGAGTGAGGAGGCTCGATCCCACTTAGGAGCCCCAGTTTACTCATGAGCACTATTGGCCTTTCTCCCTGCCTCTCCTGGTCAATGTTGCTCATGAGTAAACTTCAGTTATGGTTATGGTTATGGTTATAGTGAGGGTGAGGGTTAAGTCTTCACCCACGCGTCTGCAATGGGGACAGGGGCAGCTTGGCAAGCTGGGCATCTGAAAACAGCACATGGCATGGGCAAAGGCTGGGAGTGCAACACATGGGATGGGACCTGGCCAATCCTACAACCAGGCTCAGCACATCAGCAGGAGTGGAAGAGGCTCATCAAAAGTGAGAAGGAGTGCTCCTCCTGCAGCTTTCACAGTAGCCACCTGGGTGAGCTCCTCCACACCTCCCCAGGCCAGGCTGCACCTCACGCCATAGTGAGGCCACTGCTACCCACCACTACCCACTCCCTTTGTCCACCCAGTTGGTGGGAGCAGCAGCATCGCTGGTCACAGTTGCCCCATTTTGGCTGCCAGAATGCTGCAGGAGGCCGTCATTGTTGGCCTGGACATTTTGGCCGGCAGAGGGCTATCAAAACTAAAAACAAAACAAAGGGAGAAATGTTTTCCCTTTTGCATTTGAGCATGCAAGAAGGGGCAGGAAAGGAGAAAGGGAAAGAGGAAAGAAAAAGAAGGGAAGATGGGAAGAGAGCAAGGAAGGAAAAATAAGGAAAGAGGGGAAGGAAAAAGAAATTAGAATGAAGAGGAAAGGAAAAAAAGAGAAGAGGACAGGAGGAGAGGAAGGAAGGAAGGAAGGAAGGAAGGAAGGAAGGAAGGAAGGAAGGAAGGAAGGTATAATAAGAGGGAGAGTCTGAGGGAAGTATTTGCCCACCACAAATGCCCCCTGATATGAGTCCCATGTCATACCCACAATGGCCACACCCAGCCTGACCATGCCCATTCACCCATAGCCCTCTGAGGTCAAACACAGCCCTGATATAGCCCTCAATGAAATCAAGTTTGACACCTCTGTTTTACAGGGTCTTTGAAACATTTGGAGGTTTATCTCTGTCGTCCGGATCACCTGAGTAGCGTTCCTAGATGCTGTATTATGCAATTTTTCCTCTGGAAATCCATTCTTACTCCCACATCATTCAAAGGGAGTTCAACCCAAATTTATTTATTTTATTTATTTATTTATTTTATTAAATTTATACCCCGCCCTTCTCCAAACGGACCCAGGGCGGCGCACAGGGATGTTAAAACACATATAAAACATATAAAATTTTAAAAAACTTATTCTAATAGACCCTGCGCTAAAAACCGAAATTAAAAAACCCAAATTTAAAACTATCTAAGAGTCAGTAATGGGGGTTACGCTAGGCCGGCTAGATGGAATAGGTGTGTCTTCAGACACTTGCGGAAGAGACGGAGGTCGGAGATGGTGCGGAGTTCAGGGGGTAGGTCGTTCCAAAGGGCAGGGCCCGCCACAGAGAAGGCTCTTCCCCTGGGTGTCGCCAGTCGGCATTGTCCAGCCGACGGCACCCTGAGGAGGCCCTCTCTGTGGGAGCATATCAGTCTGAGGGATGTATGGGGCAGGAGGCGAATGTATGGGGCAGGAGGAATGTATGGGGCAGGAGGGATGTATGGGGCAGGAGGTTGTTGAAATTGCTTCAACAACCCTCTGAAAGGATGCAAATGACCAGTGGACTGCATGGAATATAAATCCTTTCATTCCTCAGTATCCTGCCAGAGCTGAAGTGAGAAATGAAATGTCTTCAAAAAAAAAACACACAAGAGAATCCAATTGCCTCATGAAAAAGCACATTTAGGACAACCATGACCTGGATGATTGAGAATCTCTACGGAGTTGTAGCTATAGTTGTATTACATTATTTAAATATAATAGATATTTAGTGTCAGTAAGCAATCCAAAACGTCACAAAAGTTTGATGAATTGAACTGTTGGGGACCCCTTCCCTAGGGGAAACACAGATATATTAACATTCCAACATGTTAAAAACAAGAAAAAAGTTAAGAAAACAATTGGTCCATTGCTGGGAGAAAATGGCAAGATGACAAGCAACAGGGAAAAAGCAGAACTATCTAACTCATTTTTTGCATCTGTCTTCACACAAAGGAAAAAACAGTCCAACCAACCAAAAACAGCACCACAAAAATCAGATTAGGAACATAAGTTGAAATAAGGAAGAAAATGGTAAAGCGAGTATCTGTCTACCCTAGATGAGTTCAAATCACGAGGACCGGATGGATTACACCCCAGGGTTCTGAAAGAACTGGCAGATGAGATCTCAGAACCACTGAACTATATTTTTCAGAGATCTTGGAGCACTGGGGAACTACCAGAAGACTGGAAAAGACCTGATGTGGTTCCCATCTTCAAAAAAGGGAAAAAAATAGATCCAGGAAACTACAGACCTATCAGCCTGACCTCAATACCAGGGAAGATTCTGGAAAAGATAATCAAGCAACGAATTAGCGAACACCTAGAAGTAAACAAAGTAATAGCTAAAAGCCAACATGGGTTTGTCAAAAACAGATCATGCCAGACTAATTTTATTGCATTCTTCGACACAGTGACAAAATTAGTGGACCAGAGGAATGCTGTCGATATAATTTACTTGGACTTCAGTAAGGCATTTAATAAAGTACACCATACCCTACTACTAGATAAAGTAAAAAAAATGTGGGTTAGACAGCATCACCACCAGATGGATTCATAACTGGTTGACCAACAGCACTCAACGTGTAGTTCTCAATGGAACTGCATCTACATGGAGGGATGTATGCAGTGGAGTACCAAAAGGCTCTGTTTCAGGCCCAGTACCCTTCAACATCTTCATCAATGATTTGGATGAGGGAATAAATGGGGAACTCATCAAATTTGCAGATGATACCAAGCTGGCAGAAATAGCCAACACTCCAGAAGATAGGCTTAAGATACAGAAGGATCTTGACAAACTTGAACATTGGGCACTATCTAACAAAATGAAATTCAATAGTGAAAAAGTAAGGTTCAACATTTAGGCAAGAAAAACAAAATGCACTGGTACAGTATAGGTGGTACCTTGCTCAACAGTAGGAACTGTGAGAGGAATCTTGGAATCCTAGTGGACAACCATTTAAATATGATCCAGCAGTGTGCAACAGCTGTCAAAAAAGCCAACACAGTTCTAGGCTGCATAATCAGAAGGATAGAATCAAGATCATGAGAAGTGTTAATACCACTTTATAATGCCTTGATAAGGCCACACTTGGAATACTGCATTCAGTTTTGGTTGCCACAATGTAGAAAAGATGTGGAGACTCTATAAAGAGTGCAGAGAAGAGCAACAAAGATGATTAGGGGACTGGAGACTAAAACATATGAAGAACGGTTGCAGGAACTGGGTATGTCTAGTGTAATGAAAAGAAGGACTAGGGGAGAAATGAGCAGTGTTCCAATATCTCAGGGGTTTCCACAAAGAAGAGGGAATCAAACTATTCTCTAAAGCACCTGAGGGCAGAACAAGAAGCAATGGATGGAAACTAATCAAGGAAAGGAGCAACTTAGAACTGAGGAGAAATTTCCTGACAGTTAGAACAATTAATCAGTGGAACAGCTTGCATCCAGAAGTTGTGAATGACCCTCACTGCAAGTCTTTCGAAGATGTTGGATAGCCATTTGTCTGAAATGGTATAGGGTTTCCTGCCTAGGCAGGGGTTTTTGACTAGGGAGACCTCCAAGGTCCCTTCCAACTCTGCTATTGTATTGTATATTAGCCTTTCTCTGTCAGATTTCTTTTAGGCTTGATATACTGCTGCCTGCCTTCCTATTTTAGGGCAATGGCAACATAGCATGGCAAGTTTGACACCCATGCTGTAGAGAGTAAGAAATATTATCTTCATAGAGATGTGCAGAAGCCATTGCTTTATCAAAAGGGGCTGAAACATTTTAATGTTCAGAATATAGAGATAACCTTTGGTAGCAGCTAAGGCAGACACCACCTTTCTAATTTACTCAGCCATAAGGACAAGGAGGAATACAACATACTCAAACTTTCAAAATATTATTATTACAATCAATTTTAGTGAAGGTTAGGGTCAGACTACCTATGGAGTTGATTTCCTTATCTGGTTTATTTAAACTAACAATATCCAAATACATAAGACAGAGTGGACCCAGAGGTTGTATTCCTGACCAATTGAAAGAAAATTATCACAATAATGAAATAAATTCTATAGACCTTCTCTACTATCTAGAGCAGAGTTGACAAACCTGTTTGGCACAAGTGCCAAAACCAGAGTGCATATGCATGGGGGAGAGCGCTGGAAACCTGAAGAGCAGCTCCCTGGTGTGCATGCATGGGAGTTTCAGAAACTGGAAGAGCACTTCCCCTGGTTTCAGGCAAGTGCATGCGTGCCCATCACCTAGTCTTCCGGTTTCTGGTGTGCATGCACATGGGAAGATCAGCTGGCCAGCATGCATGTGCACTCCAGAACCCAGAAGAGCAACAGGCAATGGCTGGTGTGCCGGGAGAGATGGCTCTGTGTGCCACTTCTGACACATGTGCCATAGGTTTGCCATCACAGATCTAGAACATGAGGCATCCCTCCTCATTTTCAAAAAGATTAGTCTCATAGGTAGTGATTTATTGACCATATCCCTATTCATATTCCTCCTTAGAAAATCTGTGTCCCCCTCCAGAAGTGGCACATGGTTATTTTCTACCTAAACAAGCTAACTATACATACAATGATGAAATTGAGACAATATGTGATGAAGGGTTTGTCTTTGGAGGCCCAGGAAAGGTTTCCAAATGCACTACAAGTGGTTGGAATCCTCCCACTGTCTGTAAGAGTAAGTAACTTTTTCTATCTAATTTTTAGAGCAGAAATTGTTTCATTGTTCATGAAGGATATTCTTATAGCTATGCAGGATAAGGTGAAATAATTATGGAGGTAAGACGCCAGTTTATTAGGATTTCTATAATTTTTCTCATTAAAAAAACATCCCCAAAGACCTTTTTAAAGAAACCATATTCTGTCACAGTGAATGAAAGAAACCCAGTGCTACAAAAGTGGAAAAACTTTTATTCTGAATTAAACCTTCTAAACTAAAAGCTTCACTCAATCACATATTTACACAGGAAGACATACTTGTCCAGGTCAGGATCTGAACCTGAGATACAGGCAGAAGCATGAAGTCATGTGCTAGGGAAACACATATACATTGAGTTAATGGCATACAACTCAAACCATTTGTGGATTTGTGGAGCTGATTGGAGCTTTTGACTATGAAATGCAGACCTTTCTATCTGCCTAGGGTATTTTCTGTTATCATCATCACATCTATTTATATTCCTTCTTATGGAAACAGAGATGAGATCCTGAATGTTCTCTATCATACAATCAGCGACTTACAAACTAATTATTCAGAAGGTACATTTATTGTAGTGGGTGACTTTAATCAAGTTGGTTTGAAAGCTACCCTTGCCCATTTCCATCATTATGTGGACTTTGCAACCAGAGGTGGGATTACACTGGATCTTGCCTACTCTAACATTAAGAATGCATTCAAATCTATCTCTCGCCCTCACCTCTTCTGACCATCTCTCAGTATTGCTTATTCCAGCATATAAGCCCTTATTACTCAAAGAGAAACCTGTAGTGAAGCAGGTGGGGGTTTGGATGGAGGGAGCAATAGAAGCATTAGAAGATTTCTTTGAGTGCATAGATTGGGGTATGTTTAAAGAAGTGGCAACATATAAACATAGAAGAATATGCCACCATTGTGTCTGCATATATTCAAAAGTGCATTGAGGCTATCTGTATCCTTAAAAACATTGCTATGAGAGCCACTGAAAAATCATGGTTGACCTGTGAAGTTCACAAGCATGGAATGTGGCTTTTAAATATGTCAATATGCTGGAAAAGCTAGAGCTAATTTGAAATGCAAAGCAATCTCATTGCCAGAAAGTTGAGATCTTTTTTCAGATCTTTTTTCAATGAACTCCAGGCTTATATGGCTAAGAATCCAGGTCATTACAGATTATAAGGTGCAAAGATGACACTGAGTTTTTAAATAAGCTGAATATTTTTTTTGGAAGATTCAAGGCATCAAATAGCAGTCTTGCAAGGAAAGCTGTGCCCCATCCTGATGAGGAAGTGCTTATCTCTGATGTTACCTTAGTTCGGAGGACATTGCTGAAAGTTAACATTCAGAAGCCAGCAAGCCCAGATAATATCCCTGGGCATGTTCTTAGGGAATGTGCAGATGAGTTGGTGTTCTTACAGATATTTTCAATCTTTTATTGCAGCAGACAGTGGTCCCATCGTGTTTTAAGACAGTCATTATTTTGCTAGTACCAAAAACGTCTACAATTATGGATCTCAATCAGTGATGAGATTCAGCTGGTTTCTACTGGTTCAGGAGACCTGGTAACTAATTTTTGCAGAGTTCGGTGAATCTGCTGAATCCTACCACTCCCTTGTCTAAAAGCAAATAGTCCCATTTCCCCCCCTTTTAATTTTTATGTGGTTGTAAAATGCAATCAGCTACTATATAAAAACTAGACGTGAATTATGTCAAATTGTCCACACCCACTCAGTCACATGATCATTCATCCATGCCTACCTAGATGGTCATTAGTTCTTAGGTGGACTTTCAAGGAGTGCACTAATCACAGTGGGCCTCAAGCCTGACACATATTCTACTGTGGGAAACTGGTAGGGGGGATTGTATGGGGCACGAGAGCTGTGTAGTCAAAATAACATTATTTCTCTGAAAGTCAAGGTCACTCACCTTGGCACCTGGAGGGGTGTTACTGGGAGGAATCTCCTGTGGGACAGTGACTGATTGGACCATGTGATGGATACGTGGGTGCTGGGGCAAGGGATTGAACTTTCAACTGGGTGGGGAAAGCCTGGAAGCTCTCAGATTCAGGTTTTCCCAGATGTGCCAACATAGCTCTTCTAATAAATTGGAACTTTGAGGAAATTCTAGCCTCAGAGTTTTATTTTCAGGAGGATGCTATTAGGAACCCTGACACACAGTAACTCCCATAGGTAAACAATCAGTTCCATTTGAATAGTCGCAGAGGTTATTAGAAGCCTTTCAGGAGTCCCGTTAATTAAATTATCTCTTGTGTCTTCCCTTCTGGTCTGGTATTTTTTCAGAATGCTTAGGCACTGCTTTAATAGATAATTTTGAGCAAATAGTTCCAAATGATTCCTTGGGGTTAAATTTAAGGCAGAAAGAAATCCTTCCCCCCCTCCCCAATTCTACTCACTGTTCATCTACTTCACTCCAGCACTAGTCTTAGTTGTTATTCCTCCATTGTCCCAGCTTTTGTGGCAGCCATCTTTAGACTGTCTTTTCTCGTTCCCATGGCTGAGAGGGAAAAGAACCCTGGACTAGGACTCTCCTTGACCTCACAGGACATCCCTCTTTGCTTCACTGCCCCCACAAAGTGACTTTGGCTCCTCTCGGAGCCCACAAACAGGGAGAAATCAGCACGGGAAACATGGACAACCATTCCCTGTGTCTGATATCACAGCGACATCAACTGGAAGTCAAAAAATCAAATTGAATTGTTGAACTGTCACTCAGCGAGTTCTCCTGCCTGTAGGTTGGCCATGGCAAGGTGTTCCATTTCAGAAATAATAATATGGTATTTACCATGCAGGAGGTGGTGGATCAGGTATTCCAAGAAACTGCCCTTTACAGGACCATGAGCAGGTTGGTGCCAGGTCTAATGTGTGGCTGACAAAGTAAAGTGTTGTTGAGCATTACAGGAAAAGTGTCCTTCTAAAATGGGCCAGGAAGCCCAAAAGATGTGGTGGAAGACTACTGTTGCCCAGGGAAAAGCAAAGGTTCCTTGTCTGTTGAAGCATCACAGACAGGTTTCATAGCACTTGGTGTGCTAGTAGAAATCAGACAACTTTGATACAACCACTTTTAATGCAGAGCAAGAAAGATAGGCAGAAGTAGTTCTTACAATGGAACAGGACCAGGTTGAGGACAATGTTGTATATTCATGACCTAAATGAACTGTTGGGGAGCATCTTTGCTTCAGGACAAACAGAAAATGTAGATGAGCCTATAAATATACATGCAGTAAAATTTCCTAGCATATAAGTAGAAGTACTGCAACAATAGCAGCAAAATTGTAAGTTGTGGAAGTTAACTTTGATTAAATGAGGAGTGGAAGGAGTATTACTGATATGCAGGGCAGAAAGCCTGAACCAACACAAAAAAGGCTGAACACAAGTACTGTAGCTGCAGGAATGAAACAAATAGTTTTAAGGAGGGAAAGGAAAAGACGGTAAAAGTGAAAACTGTCTCAATCTAGAATAATGGAGACACAAAACTCTCATGTCCTGGTTGGTTTACAGATCCTTGAGAAATAAAATGAGCAACTCCAATCTCTATCAAGGTTGTCAAAAGCCACAAACAATTTAAGTGCTCTTGAAATCTGTTTTTTCCACAAAATGTCAATGTTGAGTTATCCAAAGGTAATAACTAGGAGATTAAACAGAGTTTTGAGCATTTTTAGCAATTTTGATGCCAAAATAGTTTTGTATAAAAATTGAACATTAAAAAATTAGTAATCTTAAAGACTCAAGGAGAAACAATCAAAAAAAAAAAAGTTTTCCAGAAGGTGGGCCAATAGTTGAGTTTTGGCAGCATATTCCTCAAATGCTCTAGGTGTCCTGTTTAACCACCACTGAACTCAAAATCTGTAACTCAAGAGTTCACAAATCTTCACTAAGGAGCTAACTTTATATGCTAAGTCACAGTAAGATATGACATTATGTACATAAAATAATGTTCAAAAAATATACTCTGGAAATATTATTTCCTGCTTATTACATTGGTATGATGTTTCAATATTCAAATATCGAATCAAGGTCATCAAGCATGCTTCATCAAAAAAGGAAATATGAACTTGCCTTTTTCCAATCCTAGCCTGTAGCTGTAGTCACTGCATTGCACTGTGAGAGATCTCCCAAAGGATTGGCAAATTTTTTGCGAAAATAAATAAAACTTCAAAGAAATATCTAGCTGTTGATCAGGTGGCCCTATCCCAGATAGCCCTGGTGGTTTTATTATTCAAAAAGCTTTACAAACTTACTTATTTCTTACTTTTCACTTAATGATTACCACTAAATCTATACTCTATGTCAGATTGCTATAGTCATGGAGGTGCTGACCCCAAAACTAGGACATTTTGAGTTCTAGTCCCACCTTAGTCATGAAAGTCACTGAATTACTTTGGACCTTTCACAGGGTGGTTGTGGTGGGGAAAATAAGACCTAGGAGTATTAGCTATATTTGCTGCCTTGAGTTATATATCAAAAAACAGGATAAAAATATAATAATAACAGCAACAATAATGTTTTGATAAGTCACTGTGCAGTGATATAACAGGAAGGCAGAAGAAAGTTGTAAACATTCTTCAGGCCCACTTTACAAGGCTTCCAGTTAAGATCTGATACGTTCAAGCCAACATCACTATTTTTCTCCCCACAATCCTTACAGATTGTAAGTGGAAGAAATAAGGGTCTTTTAGTCTCCTATCTGTCACTTTATGTTTCCTTCTTCAGATGCAGGGCAGAAACTCAGACCAGATTCTGAAAATATATTAGAACAACATAGCTAAAAGCGTCATCTCTGATGCTAGCACAAATGTAAGCAAAGCAAATAAACTGATAGAATATTCTGAAGTTTGGAAGTGCCTTACTTTTTTTCTATCCCTTTTCTTCAGAAAAAAGGTGTGATTATGTCAATATAGAAAATGGAATGATTGAAAATCATTATGAACAATTTCCAAAATGGGAAGGAGAAACAATTCAGTTTTATTGTAATTATGGTTTTCTGCCTATAAGCAAACAGCCAACTTGGCAAACAGCGACATGCATCAATTCCCACTTTGAACCAGAACTGAAATGTTTCAGTAAGTAATTATTTCAGTAAGTAGATATTTCCAAGTACAAACAAAAGAGATCAGATACTGTCCTGATCTTACTTTTAACTTGGAAGAAGTAGCATCCGTTAGAGATTTCAATTTGTTTGGTTTTTTTGCCTGTTGGGGTGATGCTTCCACTGCTGTCTTTTCTCAAGGGATCCTAAAGGTCGTTTTGGAGCCTACAGTTTGCAAAAGAATGTGAACTAAAATATTAAATGTTTAAAGCTGAGCCTTTTATAAAATCTAAACAGAAAAATAGTTCTTCCTCATCAGCCTCTCCTCACATCTTTTGATCTCTGAGAATTAGATATGCTGTGTGTGAATTGCTTTCCAAGAACTATAAATAATGGAATCAATTTGCTCTTTTTTGCTTTTAGAAACGTGTGACCCTACTCAATATTTTTCTGATGGTCACTTCACTTATAACTACTGGCTCATGACATATATAGAAGGTGACAACATTACATTTGTTTGTAATAAGGGATATTCTCCTGCAAACCAGCAGTCAACAATTAGTTGCACAACAAAGGGGTGGTCACCTGCTCCAAAATGTATCAAGCCAGGTAAGTTTTAGGAATGTCAGCTAAAATGGCCTGACCTGAAATTGATTATCATGCTCTCTCTCTCCCTCTGCCTCTCCCTCTGTGTGTGTGTGTGTGCGCACGTGCGTGCGTGTGCTGTATGTATGTACCCACATGCACAAATACATATTTGGAAGTGGCATTTCACAATGAATTTATAAATGAAAATTCATTTTATTTATTTTATTTTATTTTATTTTATTAAATTTATACCCCGCCCTTCTCCTTGTTAGGACCCAGGGCGGCGCACAGGCATTATTTAAGAACACAAAATACAATAAATATCTATTAAAATGTATTAAATTAATAAACCCGTGCTAAAACCCAATATTAAAACCCTTGCCAATTATAAATTATTTTCTTAAAAAGTCAGAAATGGGGGCTATGATATAATTAATCATGATAATTTAGCAGCAGGGATGACAAGGGATTCATATTTCCACAGGGAAATGTGCTGTGATTGGGGGGTAAAGGTATATATAATTGTTTATGTACATGCATATAGTTGTGCCTACCATTTATTTATTAATTTTATATTGAAAAAGTTTTATTGGTTTTTACAAATTTTTTAAGGTAGGGTAGGGGTAGGGTAAAATACAAAAATATTTTGAGAACTTTCACGTCGAGGTCGTCGGCCCCTCCGGGGCTTCATAATAAGACATTGATAATACATTTTCCAATAATACTGCAAGGTGAAAACAAATGCATACATCATAAATTCTAAATTCTACGCTGGCAATCGTGTACAAACATCCAGATAAAAAGTTATACTGTATTAATAAAAAGCAACGTCATTTTTTAGACCTAAGTCTCTTGGCAATTGTATCTTCTTGTTCTCCTTCCTGGCCCCAGCGGGCGGGGCCGTGGCCCCCTCCGTCCCCCCTGGATCTTCCCCCAGGATAGAGGAATGTTTTTTAAGAAAGGCTTCCGCCTCAACAACTGTTTTAATCCTTACTCTTCCTTCATCCCAGAACACCAACATCCCTTCTGGCATCGCCCACTTAAACCAAATCCCGTGGTTAAATAATTTTTTAGATAAGAAGGAATACTTCCTCCTCACCTCTCTAATCTTTTTTGGGATCTGTTTCAAGATGGCGACTTCCTTTTGTTGGTAAATTAAAGGCCTGTCTCTTTGCACCTTCAAAATTCCCTCCCTGGTCGACCTTCTAACAAATTTAATATGTATCTCTCTGAGTACTTCATTTAACCTGGCATATGTTGAATTAATTCTATAGACTAGGTCAATGTCCCCCCTGATCTCCTCTTTAGGTTTATGTAAATAGTCTGCTAAAATTGTACTCATGAGATCAGGAAGGCATTCACCAGTTTCCTCCAAAATATTCTGAAATCTTAAAAAATATGACATTCTTTCAAAATCCATCCTAGACATATGACCAGACAAATCTGCAATTTCAGTGTTGACATTTTTAAGTTCTCCCTTCGCCCCAGCCAACCCCACTTCCAGCTCCTCGGTCTTCTGCGTGTTCTCCATCAATTTTTTTTGTGTTTCCAAAAGTTCAAGCTTAGAGCTACACTGGTCTCTCCTCATCGCTTTAATTTCCATCACCAAGGAGTTTAATGCTTCCTCCATCGCCGTCATTCTTTGTTCCAGTCCCGAATTCTCTGGTTGTTTTGAAGCCATGATAAGCTATTATAATCAGTGCCACTAAAATGGCGTTTTTTGGGTGCGGCTGCTGGAGCCAGTCAGGAGAAAAAAGTTCAGCTCAGAGTTGTAACAAGCTGTAGAACCCAGAGAAGAAACAGTTCCACAGTCAATTGTTAAAAAAAGAGAAGGTATTCCAGGGAAGGAACCAGTTATTCCCAAAAAAAAATTTCCATTAGTAAAGAGAGACAGTCCAAATTACAAAGAAATGTTGGTGATTTTCCATTAAAAAATAGCCATTCAGGAACAAAGAGGAGCCATCTTCCACCGCCCAGCCAGGCAGCCAGCAGGAGAGAGTAAAAAAAGAAATTGTTTCAATAAAGCCGGACTTAGATACATTGTATAGAAACAAGCCGCAAATCACTTTCACTCGTTCTGCAAAAGTCCGGATGAGAAATATCCGCTTCCTCGCAACGAGGAGCCATTTCTAAACGCCGCTGTTATAAATCCGAGGGGGGGGGTTGACAAACACCCCCCTCCATGTCTCTTCCAGTCCAAGCCGCCAGCAAGAAAAAGTTTTAAAGTCACTTACTCTCTGCCCTGCATCTCAAGCCCCGGCAAAGCCATCCGACCTGAGCGCTCCGTTCTCTCCGAATCCATTATTTACTGCCGTCCTCCATTGGCGAAGGGAACCAAGCCCCCCGCAGCATGTCTTCTTCCACCTGGACCGAAGACAAGGACCGTTCCTCCAGCCGCCACCAGCAGAACCAGTCCAGGCAAGCCAGCCCTACGGAAGGTCCCCCCCAAAAAGAAAAAGGGGGAGCACCCCGCCCCGTTAGGGGCAGGAAAAAGAACACAACGGCGGACGAACCCCAAGGTTCATCCGTCGCCGCCAGAAGCCGGAACAGGAAGTCCATTTATTTATTAATTTTAATGCCCTCTATTGCTTAGGTCTATTGAATATTTGCAATTAAAAGGTAAGTTTTGATTTGAATAAAAATATTTCAGAAGAAGTTTGTTAACAATCAAAAAATGTTTTCATTATATTTATTATTTTTAAAGAGAGGTGTGATGTGTTTTGATCTGCAAAGGAGATGTAGGGTTGTCGCCAATGAAGATCTGAGGCCTAGCATCAATTGTATTGGGCAGTATACAAATATACAAATAAATAAATAAACAGTAATTATTAAGGAACAGTAAAATAAAATAAAAGAGTAGTAAGCATCAAAATTGCATGATAATACTTTTAATATATATTTTGCAACTAAAAAAATTCACTGCATCTAACACATTTTTAAAACTTCAGTGTTTGCATGCATGTTTGTATGTTTGTGTGATGCAAATGGAATCGTGTGTGTGTTCATGCGTTTGCAAAAAATAATTAGTCTGTGCCCCAAATACTTTCACAATAGTTACAGAATTCTTAAAATATGACAATCCACTAAATGTTGTCAGTGAAGTTGTTTTGTGTCTAAAGGCTGAATCACGGCAACTGCAAGGCATAACTTAACCCATGCAGTATTTGCTAAGTGCATTTTAAGCTAAATCGTATTACATTAAATTAGCTGGGTTGGATAAGCTGCATCATTCATCACACAAAGCCAGAACTGATTGGTGAGTTGGTTCATAGGTTGAAGATTATGGAAGTTATATAGTAGAGGGTTAGGTTGGGCAGAGGGTTAGGTTGGGCTTAAAAGTTTAGAAGTAAAGTAGGTATGGGATAGATCAACTCTATCTTGAGTCATGAAGTGATGAACAGGTATTTAGCTAAGCCATTCAGCACCTCCAACATGGGGGAGAGGGAATCATGAATGTAAAAAAATACCTGTTATAATGTTATGTTGGGTTCCCACCTTATAGTACACTAAAAAAAATAATTGTCTGTGGTTCAATGTATTCTGTGAACCCAACCAGTATACTCTGTTTCGGATGTCATTCAAACTAAATTTATCTCCTCCTTTGAGAAATTTTGTTAGTGCAATAGATAATAATAATAATAATAATAATAATTTAATTTTATATCCCGCTCTCTCTCCCCAAGGGGACTCGAGGCGGGGCACAGGCAATTAAAAATACAAATAAGACCACCGACAAAATACAAAATACAAAATACAAAATTAAAAATGAATTAAATTGATCCTGCGCTAAAATCCATAAACTAAACTAAAAATTACCCCTAAAACCCCTAACCTAAAAAGAGACTACCCAAGGCCGGCCAGGCGAAAAAAGTGTGTCTTTAATTTTAAGCGGAAGGAGCGGAGGTCCGTGGTTGTCCTGATATCGGGGGGAAGGTCATTCCAGAGGGCTGGGCCCGCCACAAAGAAGGCCCTTCCCCTGGGCGTCGCCCGCTGACAAAGTCTAGTGGACGGCACCCGGAGAAGTCCCTCTCTGTGGGAGCGAATCGGCCGTGAGGATGTATGGGGCAGGATCCGATCCCGCAGGTAGCTAGGTCCCGAGCCATGGAGCGCTTTAAAGATGATAATTAACACCTTGAAGCGCACCCGGAAGACGACAGGTAGCCAGTGCAGCTCGCGCAAGAGCGGTGTTACGTGGGCAAACCTAGAGGTGCCCATAATTGCTCGCGCAGCTGCGTTCTGGACCAACTGAAGCCTCCGGGTGCACCTCAAGGGGAGCCCCATGTAGAGAGAGTTGCAATAATCCAGTCAGGATGTCACGAGAGCATGAGTGACTGTGCGAAGGGCGTCCCGATCCAATAGGGGGCGCAACTGGCGTACCAGGCGAACCTGGTAAAACGCCCTCCTGGCCACGGCTGTCACTTGATCTTCCATGGACAGCCGGGTATCCAGGAGGACACCCAAGTTGCGCGCCCCATCCACAGGGGCAAGATGTTCGCCCCCTATGGCCAGAGATGGAATCATCTGGTTGAATCGGGCAGCCGGAAACCACAGCCACTCGGTCTTGGTCGAGTTGAGCCTGAGTCCGTTACTTCCCATCCAGATCCGCACGGCTTCCAGGCACTGGCACATCACCGCTACGGCATCGTTGGGGTGGTTTGGGGTAGATATATACAGCTGAGTATCATCAGCGTAGAGATGATACTCTACCCCAAAACCACGGATGATCTCGCCCAGCGGCTTCATATATGTGTTGAACAGGAGGGGCGAGAGGACCGACCCCTGAGGCACCCCACATGTGAGGGGTCTCGAGGTCGACCTCTGCCCTCCTGCCAACACAAATTGCGATCGGCCAGAGAGGTAGGAGGAGCCTCGTGTCACCTCCCAGGATGCCAGTACAAGCCAGGAGGGACACGGGTCCAATAAACATGTGGTGGCTCGCAGTCGCCCACGTAACCTGTCCATATCATCGGAAGCAATGGAGTCAAACTCCTCCCAAACAAGATCCGCCTCGTGGCATTCCACTGGACCAGCAATGGGGGCTAACTCATTCTGTATCTGAGCGGTTTTCTCCTGCAGATAAGACACAAATTCCTCTGCTCTACCCTGTAACGGGGCTTCCCGCACCCTCTGTTGAAGGAGGGACCGGGTCACCCTAAACAGGGCGGCAGGGCGGTTATCTGCGGATGCTATGAGAGTGGCACAATGATGGCGTTTGGCCACTCTCAGCGCCACAATGTAAGTTCGTAAATGGGCTCTTACCTGTGTCCGGTCAGATTCAGAGCGGGTAGTCCTCCATCTTCTCTCTAGGCATCTCTTGTGGCGTTTCATCACCCGCAGCTCCTCGGTGAACCAAGGAGCCAGGGTGGCTCGGCGCCACACGAGAGGCCGCAAGGGCGCGACCCGATCCAAGGCTCCCGTGGTCGCAATATTCCATGCGGCCACGAGGTCCTCTATCGGGGTGCGGGTCAGGGGTACAGGAAGTGGCCCAAGCGCCGCCTGGAACCCATCTGGGTCCATCAGGCGCCTGGGGCGGAACCAGATTGGTGACTCAGGTTCCGCCTCCCCACGGAGGGGAGCAGCGTTCGGAAAGTCGAGCTGGAGAAGTGAGTGGTCTGACCATGACAAGGGCGTGATGACTATATCCCCTATACCCAGATCACTCGTCCATTGGCCAGAGACAAAGATGAGATCCGGTGTGTGTCCATCCTCGTGGGTGGGGCCTTGAATTACTTGGGTCAGGTCCATGGCCGTCATGGAAGCCATGAACTCCCGAGTTACCTCGGATGATACGCCAACCATTGGCAAGTTGAAGTCCCCCATGACTAAAAGTCTGGGGGTCTCAATTGCCACCGTAGCGATCACCTCTAGGAGCTCGGGCAGGGCTGCTGCTGCATAGCGAGGAGCCAGGTATACAACCAGCAAGCCCAACTGCCTCCCTAGGCCCCACTTCACGCAGAGGGACTCACAACCGGTGGTCTGTGGCACAATGGTTTCTCTCGGCTCAAGACCTTCTTTCACAATGACCGCTACCCCACCGCCCCTACCCAGGGCCCGGGGCTGATGAAAAGCGCGGTAACCTGGTGGGCAGATTTCAACGAGGGGAAGTCCTCCCTCGTGGCCCAACCAGGTCTCCGCAATCCCAACCAGATCCGGCCCCCCCTCTGACACAAGGTCATTAATGAGGGGGGCTTTGTTGACAACGGACCTGGCGTTGCAAAACATCAGCCGTAGGCCCTGGCTCTGTACTCCCTGACCACCTAGCCTGCGGGGGTTGTGGCACTTGACCGTTTGAAGCCAACGGCTATGTGCCTCCAACCGGGAGGATGGAACTTGTCTCCCCTCGGACCTGCCTCTCCCCACGACCCTCTGGATCGGTCGGCCCTCCGTCGGAACGACTCGTGTTTCCCCCCTCCTGTCGGATCCTTCTGCCTCCCTCCGCCGCCTGCTGGTCCGGCCCTTACTTTCATTAATACCCCCTGTCTCTGCCTGTCTAAACCCACCCCCCTCCCTGGTACCCCCTAAAAGAACCAATAAATGTTTGGTATGCTGCAGACATAATATACCAAGACTTTCAAACAGTCTGGCTCTCTTTCATAAAATGGTAAAATAAGAGCTAGATGACACAATTGTTAAAAGATTTGCAGTTGGTTGAATGATCAAACTCTAGGAATGATCATAATGGTTCCACTTAATTGTGAGGATGGTAGAGCAGGGCTGGGCATGGAGAGCAGAGGCCAAGCTAGAGGAGCTTCCTCTGTCTGTAGCCTCATACTCGTAAAAACTCCGACATTAGAAGAAAAAGGGGCTGTCGGGGGGCAAGATCCTAAAAGGCTAAAGCGGAAAGAAATTTCACCGGCAATGTCTGAACAAAAGAAAATCCGTGAAGATACAAAGAACGTGGACAAGGAGGAGGATCTTGGAAAAATGCAGGAAGCTGAGTGCGGGGAAAAGCTAACACTGTCTTCTTTTTTTGAGAGTTGAATTTAAGTAGACAGCCCGAAAGAAGTGACCCGACCATTGCCATGTCCCCTCCCCCACACTCTCTTTGTAGAGGCGGAAACCGAATGAGGATGTGGGGGATGAAGATTGATTGTTACTTGTTGTTTGTTGTGTTTTATGTAATTTTTTTTTTAATTATTTACGATTGGTGTTGGGATGTGGGCACGGAAAGGAAGAGGAGGGGATAGGATTAAAAAAGTTACAGCTTAAATGCGTTTTATAAAAATAATGACATGGAACGTGAAGGGAACAGGGAATCAGATTAAAAGAAGACGATTGGAACTTAAAATTAAAAGGGACCTACCAGATATATTATTTTTGCAAGAAACTCATCAAAAATCTGAGGATTCAAATAGAATGTACATAAAAGGTATGCAAATTTATGTATTTTCTGTGCTATATGATGTGTGTTGAGAGTTTTGGTTTCAAAAGTGGGGATATGTTTTCAGACATTTGGTTTAGGAAAACCAAGTGCATTTTATTTGAATGGGACCATTTTTCATTTCCATTTTAGATGTAAGATGTTCCCCTCCACCTGAAATTCAAAATGCTCAGATAATTGGTGAAATAAAGGCAAAGTATTCGCCCCATGAGAAGGTGCAGTATCGATGCAACACAGGTTATGCTCTTCTTGGAAATTCTTTCATTACATGTTTGAAGAAAGGTTGGACACAAATACCACGTTGTACAGGTATTATGTACAGATCTTCACTACGTAGAACTGAAGTTAGAATTGGAAAATAATTTGCTTTTACTTCACCAGTTCTTTCAGGTTATTTTGAAAAAGTTCTGTCAGATTTTTTCACTATTTTATTGCTAGAATTGTAAACTTTAATGTCCCAGTTGAGCTGTGAAAGTAGAATATATTTTCATTAACATTGCCCGTCTTCTGCAAACTTTTGAATTTCTGCTTATATGAATCTATTCAATTCATTTTACAGCTAGAGGTTTTTTCTTATTTGGAAGAGTATGTGTTTTATGGAGCCCAAACACAGATTTCTATTTCACAAGTAGCCTCTCCTTCTCAATCCTATGATGTCATAGAACATAAAACTGGTTATCATTTTTAAAATAACACATATATTATGTATGTGAACTTCTACATCTGTTTTCACACCTATAGTCATCATTCTACCAAGATATGTGGATTGACCTATTTGCTTGATTTTTTCCACCTTAATAATTTGTATTCCCTTTTCCCTTTCAAATTTAACCATTTGAGGGTTTCCTACATTACTCCTCATTGGACCATTCACGCCTAACATTAATTCAAATCATTTACATTCTCAGCCAACATTGCTACCTCACCCATAAATGAAATTATGTTCACATTCCTGTCATGTTCCTCACTTTTGAAACCAATGCAGGCCTCCTTATAAGCACTCATTGTACTTTTATAAAGGAATATATAATAATTATGTAACACCGTGTATGTGTGTCACATATCCATGTCTAACTTCCTGCTTAGTTAAGTGTTCCCTTGATTGTCATGCTTGCTTTATATCTCTCTAACACTTCTATTATCATATTCAGCAACCAACTTTCAACTCTACACAAAGTATTCCAAAATTTCAAGCCTGTTCCTTTTATCATAATTTTTTTGTAAATCAACAAACATACAATAGAATTTATTTCTCACATCCAAATATTACTTAATTTTAAGAAATTAAGAATGTCTTAATTTTTGTCCAGGACAATAATATTAATTGTATATCCTGCCCAGCATAAAATCCTACTGCATGTCCCCAATTTTGCTCGCTGTCACATTTTACAAGTTTCTCTCCCAAATACATTCACAGGAACAATTAATAAACTAACCTCCTTGTAGCTTTTCACTCACCCTTACTATCTTTCCTTTTCCATGGGAACAATAGCATCTTCTTCAAATTTAAGCTGAAATATGTGTAATATGCTGCACAAATGTTTCCACTATTTCATAATTCACTTATTTTCCACCAGGATACTAAGGCATAGTCAACCCAATTATCACTGAAAGCACATTTTTAAATTTCTCCTGATGTAGCATCCAATTTGCCCACCCCTACCATTTTTCATCATTTACTGTCTTTTTGAGATGTTTCTTTGATTAAAATATCAGTAGAATTCAGTTCTATACCTCTCAATTCTATCCTTCAACCTATCCCTATTATCTGCTTTATAATTTATATAATGGGAAGGAGGACTTGGGCGATCATCTTCTAGGGCTATGTGGAGGAATTTAGAAAACACCTGATGCAAAAGGTTGCTTGTATCTATTCTCAATAGGAGATCAAATATAGATCAGGACCATTAGATATGCCAGGGAGTGGGCTTACCCAGGTATCTGGGAACATTTTGATGCTATTAGATCTGAGGAACGGAAACAGGGTCCCCAAAGCTGTTAGTGCAAGTGTGCCTGCCTTTTAAATCCATATCCCTCCTGGCTGGTGAAAACCTCCAGGTGGTGATCAATGCATCACTGCAGAAGGGGACATCCCTGGGACCCTTTAAAGGAACATTAGTCTGTTCCCTCCTTAGATGCTGTAGGTGTCTGAATAGGGTACAAAAGACTTAAATCCTGGTAAGACGATGTTTCTATGGCTGCTTGAAGCTTGGCATCTGCGAATTTAATATTTTCAGTTATGGATGAGGTTGCACTGCCCCTGACAGATCCTGTGTACAACTTATGGTTTCTCATAGACTCACAATTCTTATTTATTTATTTTATTATATTTCTATACCGCCCTCTCTCCTCAATGGGACTCAATGGGATTCTTGCTAAATGGCGCATATAACATTGCTCTTATATGAGCTGCACTAGTTGCTGGTTTGCTTCCAGGTTCAATTCAACTTGTTGGTTATCACCTTTAAAAACCTTCATGGCACAGGGGACTATTTCACCCCAATGAGATTGGCCCACCTCACGCACTCTGGCAAAAGAAAAATGCTGCAGACCTCCTCAGTCGAGGAACTTTGCTAGCAGGATCTACTTACTAAATGATCTTTCTCTGCCATGCCTCTACAATCAAAAAAATCTTGCTGTTGGATATAAGAGATGCCCTCACGTTTAATGGAAAATGGGTAATAAAAATAAGAACACCTTGTGGGTAGAAGCCGTTTATCCCAAAGCAATTCTTATTCATTTAAATACAGATCTGACTTAAGGTATTAAGAAAGTAATGACACTATATTTTCTAAAGTTAAAAGACAACACTGGGGACAACACTAATAATCATTTTCTGTCTATCAATTGATCAATCTGTATGATATTGTTGCTTTTTTAAATAAGAAATAGAATAATTTTGAAATATAGTTTCTTATGAATATGTTTAAAATGGGTATTTATGTGTCTCCACTGACATATTTGGAATCATGAGGAGTGTTCCTCAACAGATTCTGTATCTATTATAGTTGTTGAAGGAAGATGTGGACGCCCCCCTCCTGTTGAGAATGGAGACATTGTGGACACACCCAAGTTAATCTATTTAGATTCTGAAAGTGTAATTTATCAGTGCCAAAGTTTCTACACAATGGAAGGTTCTCCAAGAGTGACTTGTCAAAATGGTGATTGGTCACAAACACCAACATGTAGAGGTATAAGTAATATCTATACTTTATAATTATTAAATCATCCCTTAAAAATCTAACAAATATCTATACTTCTTTATACATTTATTCTTTGTAGAGAAATATTGTATTTGGGGAATGGAATAAATGTCATGACATCAGAGGTGTTATGTCAGTATATTAGTGCCAGAAGATATTTTACTTCCTTCTAATTGAATTAGAAGTGGTAATATTATGAATCAAGATAAAGTAACTTTTTCAGGGAGAAACTGCTTCTTAATGGAGAACTGCACAAGATCTTTTGCCATTTACAAATGTTGTCCCCATTTTATGAAAAGGTCCTGGTGAAATTCTGCTGTCCTAAGCTGTATTTAATAACAGACATCTTTTTAGTAAGTGGCATGATTGAAAAACAATCAGATTTTAATTTACTTGAGTTCTGTAGGTGGATTTTCTTTCTCTTAATATTTCATAGATGAAAACACAGAGTCTTCCATTATCATCACCATGCCATTGTCATCAATCAATCATTCCTTGAACAAAAATTACAAAAAGTCATGTTTCCCAACAATCTATTAGGGCATTTTTTGAATGATAGTATTAGTTGAATCTTTAGGGAACTAAAATTAATATTTCTTTAAAAAGTATGGATGAAGACACTGTTGACATAATCACATGCACCCTGTTTAGTCAATGTTGAAAAAGAAGATATGAGGTGACATTGTAAGGGAAGTTGCCTGAACTTGGTCTTCTCCTAAATCAGATATTCAGTATGAGGAAATTTGAAAGAAGGGGACAAAAATGTTTTTCTTCTTCCTTTTACACATGTAACATTGACTTGCTTAAAAGAGCTTTAGTTCATAACTGATAATTAATTAATAAGAGATAAAAGGGGGATCCAGTTACATAGCTCTCTAATCATTTTAGTCTATTGCAACATAAAATTTCTAACCTAAACATTAATGTCTTTATCAAATTAATTCTTCAGTATCAAGCTTTCTATGTTTCATCTTTTCTGTGTCCTTTTGCAGTTGCTTGTACTGCAAGTGCAGAAGATATGAGAGAACACAATATAAGGCTGAAGTGGAACAACGGGGATAAAATCTACTCTACAGATGGAAATGTAGCAGAATTTGAATGTTTAAGAGGCTATGAACCACATCCAAATACCAGATCATTAAGAGTGAATTGTGTGGATGGGAAATTTAACTATCCGCATTGCATTCCTGTATGTATATTTTCAAAAAAAATACTTTAATTCACCAATATTGACATTTCCTTCCCGGATAGATAGATGATAGATAGATAGATAGATAGATAGATAGATAGATAGATAGATAGATAGATAGATAGATAGATAGATAGATAGATAGATAGAGAGATAGAGATAGAGATAGAGATAGAGATAGAGATAGAGATAGATGTATGTATGTATGTATGTATGTATGTATGTATGTATGTATGTATGTATGTATGTATGTATGTATGTATGTATAATTGTTTCCACAACACCCTGTTAGGCCCCAATTAAGGGAGGAAGCATACTGTTTCCTTTTCTGCCTTTCGGCTCATCACCAGAGACCATCTAGACAGAAAGCCCTGAGTCCAATGGAGATAGGAGCGGTAAATAAATCAAATAAAACCATAAAACCAAGACCAATTCTGTTGTGTAATTTTTTTATATGTGTGTTATGTTTTTGAGCTGATCAATAAATAAGTCAGGGAGACTAGGATAGATCTATTACAATGACAATAAAGATTATTATTATTATTATTATTATTTCGAGCTTTTTAGCTTTCATCAGCTAGCCATACCCTTACTGGGATTCGAACCAGGGCTGTATTACATGCCAGGCGAGAGCCTTGCCATTAAGCCAGCTAGGTTCTGTTCTCGTCATCTGAGAGAGGAGGATAGTTATATATAATTGTTTCCACAACACCCTGTTAGGACCCAATTAATATATATTGATCAGCTCAAAAATGTAACACATATATTAAAAAATTACACAACGGAATTCATGGCTTTCTGTCTAGATGGTCTCTGGTGATGAGCCGAAAGGCAGAAAAGGAAACAGTATGATTCCTCCCTTAATTGGGGTTGGACTAGAAGATTTCCAAGGTCCCTTCCAACTCTGTTATTTTATTAAGTTTCCTGTGATATAACTAAAATTCTTTCTGTTTAGAGCAATGGGAGGACTATGGGGATGGAGAGAATACTTAAAAACAATGAGGAATGAGGACAGAATGCTAAATCTGCCAGCATTTCATGTCTTCTGGTCTATTGATCAATCCTGACAGATTCCAAGATGAAGACAGAAGATTTTTCTGTGCTGAAGCTGAAATAAGTAGAAACTCTACTTTAAACCCCGTGGGCCATTTTCACTGATTTCATTGGTCTCAGTCAACAAATTTAGTTGTCCTTAAAATGAATGAACATCCATACATTTTGCTTTATTTATTTCATTTGCATTTATAATGAAATATTATCCTGTCCTTTGAACTTCCATATGCAATTTACTCATTCATGTGTTTACATGCCTATTTATAAATATCTATCAGAGGCTGCAAGGCCAGGACAAAAAATAAAATTAACTAAATTAGTAATGGTTGATAATAGTAATAGCAAAAGCTCTTAGACTTATAGACCACTTCATAGTGTTTTACAGTCTTCTCTAAGCGTTTAACAGAGTCAGAATGTTGCCCCCAACAATCTAGGTCTTCATTTTACCAACCTTGGAAGGATGGAAGTGTAAGTCACCCTTGAGCTTGTCGGGATCAAACTACTGGCAGAGGAAATGCAGAGTTAGCCTGCAATACTGCATTCTAACTACTGTGCCACCATGGCTGTGTAATCATATTGCATGTAAAATGAGATATCCCACAAAATATTTCTAAGCTTAGAATAAATGGAAAAATAAAGTTAACAAGAAGACTCTCTGAAATGAATTGGACCAGACTGATCCATCACTAAATGAGATTCTATTGATTTCAAGAGACTCCTAGATCCAACCTTAGAATTACTTGCTTTCTGTTGAAAGCTTTAGGGTGCACACTGATTAAATTTTTTGCACTGAACTCAATGAAATCAATGAAAATAGTCCATTGAAGTTAAATTAGGCTTTCCAGTCATTTCATTCTCAGGGCAAAGGGATTCCTGGTCTTCAGTTTTGGAATCTGACAGAATTTGGCATCAAATTAGAAGAGATGAAACGATGGGTGATGTTTGTGCCTCATTGTTTTGAAGTATAAACACCACTCCCCATAGAACTTCTTTCCCACTGGTCTAAATGGAAGGAATTTCATTTGGACCACAGGAAACTTATTATATGATGGGGTTTGCATTTGAAATTCCAATGAATACAAATGGTATTAGTGAAATACAATTTTTGCCAAAATGTACATGTAAATATCAAATATTTCTATAGTGGACACTTTATTGGAAATCTTCTTAGTTTATAAAAAATGGAGTCTTTCTTGGCATTGCTTTGCTACAGTTCCCAGGTATTCTTTTATTGTCTGTGTTTTCTGAGGATACAGTGAGTTTGTTTATTCACTGCATTTTTGCTCCATCTTCCCTCAAGTGCATCCCCTGTGAGGACCAATTTAAGTTTGGTTACAACTAATTCCCCATTCCTATATTTAAAATGTTAGTGTTTTCAGTTCATTCTGGCTGCCAGAATTCATATCCCAAAATATCAAGACTAATAAATTATTAAAGTTTATTACATGTCATTGGGTCAAAAGTCATCTTTAAAAAGATAGAAATTGCTCAGTGATAAAATGGATTTGAGTCACCTGAGTAGTTTTAACCATTTGATTTAAAAATGGTGATACTGACTTTCAGAATTGTCTTGCCCCTGTAATTTGATGTCTTACAATTATTGCAGGCTGCTTTCTACTGCAGATCAGATGAATGAGTTTTAAAAATAATTACATAAAATGTAAAGATGCAAATTTATTTCTTACTTACTGTTCACATTTTATTTTACAGGTCTAATTAAATAAATAAGAGAATATATACAGCACCATTAGAACCAGAAGATGAATGTCTGAAATCATATATCATTCTCTTTAATATGACCACATGAAGCTGGATTGTATAAAATGATAAATGATGGATCCAAACATAAAAACCTACTTGGTAAAAGACAGATTTTACCAACTGAGCTTATTGGGGAAATGATAACATTTAAAAACCAGTTTACAGAACATCTTTAAGGCATATAACATATTATAATGTAACATTATAAATATATTTTTAAAAATGTATCTTGAGGAATGTATGTTTTATATATATATATTAGCTGTAAACATTTGATTATTCTGAATTATGAATCAGCATCTTAAAGCAATGACAATAGATAATTGAAATTGATTTTTTACATATAGAGGTGTCAAGTTTTTTTTAAAAAAATTAAGAAAATACATTAATCACTTTATCGCAAAGCAATTTGTAGTATATTTTGTAAACATACATTTAATACTTCAGTTCACAGTCTAATCCAAGATCAAGGAAGACTCTTGGTGCTCCTTATGTTACATTGGAAATAGCCAAAGGTAGTTTGTTCTTCAGAATCTGATGGAGGTTCACCCATATGGATTTCTATACTTGTTTTTGTTTTATTTTGCTTTTGTTTGTTTGTTTTTACAGTATGAAATTATATAATTATAAGCAATTAAAGATTAAGATAAAGTTTAGAAATTGGCCCAGGCCTTCCCAAACTACATCCCTACAAAAACTGTTATTTAACACAGAATGGGCTAGAAGTTGCCACGGTATAAATTCAGTCTGATTCATTGTTCAAAACAAATCTTGTAGCACTTTTTTGGATTACCAAATCCCTTCTTGTTTTTGATGACCAAAGAACAAGGCTATGCTTCTTTTAATGAACAAAGTGAAGGGAACTTCTTAAGGAATTTGATGTGTCCTCCTTGAATGTGATAGAGCTGTTTGGTAGAAACTTATGCAGAAGGTATTATCTCAATGGCCTTTTCTAAACATGAATTTATTTGCTAGATTAGGTCAGTCAGTAATGCAACTGATGAATACAAGTAGTCTTCATTTAGCAGCCACAATTGGAGCCAGCAATTCAGTTGTCAAAAGAAATACCATATTTTTCAGAGTATAAGACACACTGGTATATAAGACAGTTTTGAAGAAGCATTTTTTTAAAAAAGTTGGTAGGTAGATAGTGGGAGAGGGAGAGAGAGAGAAATACAGTATGTATGTAGGTAAATAAAGGGATAGAGAGAGAGAAAGAAATACAGTAGGTAGGTAGGGAGGGAGAGAGGGTAGGTAGGTAGATAGATGTTTCCAGGTGTATTTATCCATGTGCTGGAGAAGGAAATCACTGTGGCACCTAAAACTTTGTTTCTGCTGGCACAGCACTTGACCAATGTAATTCTCATCAATTCCTCTAACTAAACAGTCTTCCAAAAGGAAAAAGGAAAAAGTTTCTGCACTCTGCAAACCTCCTCAAAATGGCCTGTTTTTTGTGAAAACAGGCCTTTTTTTCTTCTTTCAAATAAAAGGTTATGAATAGCCTTGGGGGGTCTTGCAGAGTGCTCCAGGGGGGCAAAAACTAGCAAAAAACAGGCCGTTTTTTTGTCAAAAAAATATCATGCATAGCCTTATGGAGACTTATAGAGTGCTGCTGGGGGTTGGGGGGGGGCAGAAAATGGGCTGTTTTTCTGTCATTTCTGCCCTCCCCAGCCCCTAGGAGCTCCCCGAAAGCCTCCATAAGGCTATGCACAGCCATTTTGGTGAAGGGTTGGGGCTTCAGGAGGCAAAAAAATGCTGTATTCAGTGTATAAGACGCACCCAGATTTTCAGCCTCTTTTTAGAGGAAAAAAGGTGTGTCTTATACTCCAAAAATAGGGTAGTTGGTAAGTGAAAAATGACTACAAACATGCTTAAGATTTTACTACAGCAGGTGGGATGCGTCACATGCAGGCCACACACACCCAGCTCCACAAGGCAAAAAACATCCCAATACATCCTGATATGTCACATGACATGTTCAAGTTTGATACCCGTGCTTTATAGCATCAGATGGATATGACAGCCTATGCTTAGTGAGCCCAAACGAAGTGTGGGTTATCATGGGGGTACCTAGGTGCTCCCATGTTACACCCCTTTTAGGCCTGCACTGGTTGCCGGTTGTTTTCCGGGTGCGATTCAAGGTACTAATTATGACCTTTAAAGCGCTCCATGGCTTAGGCCCAGGGTACTTGCGAGACAACCTACTGCCACCTGTAGCCTCCCATCATCCATTATGATCCCACATAGTTGGCCTCCTCAGGGTGCCGACAGACAGTGTCGGCTGGTGACCCCCAGGGGAGAGCCTTCTCTGTGGGAGTACCTTCCCTTTGGAATGAGCTATCCCGGGAGCTTCCTGACCTCCCATCCTTCCAGTGCACCCTAAAAAGCTGGCTTTTTCAGCAAGCCCGCCTGGCCGGAATAAGATAATTTATTAATTTTAATTCCAAATTTATTTTATTTTATATCATAATGTGTAAATTGTTAATTATTTTATTGCTTATTGGATTCTTTATCTAATTTCCTTTTAACTTTTGTATTATGTATTTCTTATGTTGTCCTTTGGGAGAAGGGCGGCATATAAAGGGAGAAGGGCGGCATATAAATCCAATAAATCACAATCACAAAGGTTTTCTAGAACTTGACTCACAAGGAACCACATTACAGGGCAGATCTTGGAGGCTTTAATCCTGCTCCCCCATCCTTTGGAACATTCACTCTGATGCTGGGATAATTCTCAAGAAGAGAATGTTTATAGTTGCATTCATTTGAGGGGAAGGGATTACAAGGGAGTAAGCAGACACACCAAGGGGCGCATACATTGAAAGGCATTCAATCTTTGCCTAGTGCAATTCATGAATCACTTCAGAAGCAAAGAAAAGCTTTTAACTAAAACCTAATTAAGACATCAGTAGTAATGCCATACCAAAATTTCCAATCAACTAAGATGAAAAAACTGAGCTAGTTAACTTGCAGTAAGCCCTTTTTAGGGATGTGCTACACTGGGGAGAAAAACAGCTCAGAAAGAATACTTGTTTAGTCAATCTCTCTACTCTGCAAGAGGTAGAGAGCCTAACCTCCTGTTGGCGCTATTTTGGGGCTATTTTAGATAGTTTTAAATTGGGGGTTTAATCTGGTTTTAGCATAGGATTGTTTTCTAGTAATTTAATATGCTTTTAAATTTTGTATACTCTGTTTTATATGCTTTTAAATTCCTGTGCGCCGCCCTGGGTCCCTCGTGGAGAAGGGTGGGATATAAATCGAATTAAAATTATAAAAAAAAAATAAAGTAGAGAAGAAGAAAAAAAATGGACCAGAAACAAGACATCTACTAACTGACAATATTGTGGAACAAATGACTGACAGTGAGATGCTATAAAAGTTACAAGAGATTTCTATCCCATGAGGTATACCAGATCAAGAAACCAGCTCTAAGAATAGAACTAGATTTTCGGGAGCTAGACCACAGTAGCAATATTTTGCAAGTCTGCTTATCTTTTACTTTCCTTCCTTACAGCCATCTAATCAGGAGAAGTCAGTTTGATTCTTTTCCTAATAATTATCTCCTTTCCTGGACTTTATAAAAAGTTTCTGCCCTTGTTATTTCTGTAATTGTTTCTGAATATTCTTTTTAAAGTCTCCTCCATGATTCCCTACAGCAAAGGATGCAGTATTCCAGGGTAAATCATTTACCTAGTTCAGGGGTATCAAACTCACATTGTCACTGTGGCATCATGTGACATATCAGGACTCCCCTCCCCCTTCACTAAACCAGGTGTGGGTGTGGCCAGTGCGTGATACATCTGGCTCATGGCTACCCTGACCTAGTTGACAACCCTGACCTAATTGGTCCAGCAATATTGTTTGGGCCCTATTGGTTCAAATATTGAACTGGAACTCTTTCACACGCACAAACAGATGAGTGTCATAGGAGTCTATGATGGATGAGTGAAGAAGAAGTGAAGAAAGTAGTATAGATCTTTATAACTGCAATCACTAGAAACTGCTTAAAGGGAGATACAACAAAAGGAGGTGATATTCCTGCTTGTAAAGAATAGAAGGCTGAGTGAACTAGCCAAACACATATCACTGCTTTCGCTGCTTGGTTGATAAATTAAAGCATCACAAGCATGCCAAATGTAGTCCTCAGCTTAGAATGGCAATTAAGACCAGAATTTCTATCACAGAATGGCAATGTACAGATAGTCCTCAATTTATGACCACACTTGAGCCCAAAATGTATGTTGTTAAGTGAGAAATGTCTTAAGTGAGTTTTGTCCCATTTTATGACTTTTCTTGCCACATTTGTTAAGTAAATTAGGTTTCTTTGTTGTTTGTCAGAAGGTCACAAAAGGCGATCACATGACTCCAGGACACTGCAACCATCATAAATGCGAGTCAGTCATGCATCCAAATGTAAATCACATGACCATGAGGATGCCACAATGGTTGTAAGTGTGAGAAAGGTCTTAAGCCACTTTTTTAGTGATGTAACTTTGAACGCTCACTAAATGAACTATTGTAAGTCAAGGATTACCTGTACTCATAAAGCATAACATGATGTAATTGTAACTTAATGGCAGTGATTTTAGCAGTCCTGTTGCCAGAGTGAAGCAAGGAGTATGCAGTTGTTAAGCAAAGACCTACTATGAATGTGTTTTCCAACTTCCTGCTAGCTTCCAATTGATTTTACTTGTGGGAATCTTGCAGGATATATAGGAAATCACAACCATGTGACCAGATGGATGCTGTAAATTCATGGACCATTGGAAGCCCCCCTTATTGAGTGCCATTTGAATGGTTGCTGAATGAACGGTCATAAGTCAAGAACTACCTGTAATCGCAAAAGCTTGGCTCCCATGATTTGAATCCAGAAATGTGGTATGGAGATATGTGGGATTCTAGCTGAGAAGAGAAATAAATAGAAGGGGAAGAAGAAAGGAAGAAGGAAGCTTCAAACAGGGATGTATGTCCATATAAAACTGATGACCAAACTCCATTGCACTGCAATTATTAAACAAAGCTCCTCCTTCCTTCTGAGGACCTCTTAGCAGAGGGATCTGCTCAAGGCATTTTGATGGCAGATGACAGCACCATGCAAAAGGCTTCATGATGATATGAATAATGGAATGTGCTGAAATGAGTATAGTCAAACAAATGAAGTACTATAACAACAATGTATATAAATATATTTGACTGACAATATGGGATTTTATATAAAGTGTAAGTGATGATTATGGAAAGGATGCACAAAAACCTTGTAACCAATCAACACACTGCACATAAGGGAAGATGTTTTTATGTTACATGTCTTGTTTGTCTATGTTTGTTTTAAAATTAAAACTTGTTTTATAAAAAAAATAAGACACTGCATTACCAAACTACTAGACACAAAGACTGACCACCACCGCTTCATTGCTGGGATGAATGGCTTGCCACCTCCTCCTCATTGCTCCTCAGAATGTAACAAACGTCCGAAAACACTGAGATAATCTTTCCCACAATAAAAATAGGACAGAAAAAGAAGATTTCTATCTAAAATTTAAAAAATAAAATAAAACTTTAAACAAATTAATAAAATATAAAGTTTGTGTAATGAATATCCAGTACAAATCTAAAACAAATCAGATCACTCTCTTTCTTTAAAAAAAACAGTTTTTATTAAACATTTTTACCTTTAAAAACAGAAAGAAAAACACAATGAAAAAAGAACAAAAAACAAAACATACGTATATAACAATATAAAGTAATTATTCAGCCTTCTGTATCGGCATTCATGTTTAGCCTTTATAGTTTTCCATTCTCCATTGCCTTCCTAATGATTCTACCTTCTCTAATAATATAATAACAGTAGTACTAACACTTATAATAATCTTAATTGTTCATATCATCATTATATTTGCATTATAGTAAATACTTTAAGTTTGACTGTGATTAGTAACTTTGGTTAATTTTTATTCAATACTGGTTTAGAAAAAAATGCAAAGACTTCTATTTCCTGTTTTGGCTGCTGTTTTCTAGCCACGTATTTTATAGAAATTCGTAAATCAGATCACTTTCACTACCCGGGAAATTACCGTTGATTTCCATACTGAGAAAACAAAAGTTATTAATAAAGAAGTTAAAGCAAGCAGAAAGAATTCACTTTAAAATCCAGCAAGTGGTTATATTAGAGGTCATTAGAGAACAAAAATACAGAGTGTTATGATTCTGGAATCTAGGGTTTGATACTAAAAAAACAGCCAGCAAACATTTAACATTTCTCTTCACTGAAAGAGAAGAGAAGATTAATTGATTAGTCTTGTCATCCTATCAATAAGATAAAAGAAAAATAAAATTCATAATCTAGTTCCAGGATAAAATAGCTTCCCTTTCCATGGGAAATTTTGAATTTCTGTTTATATACATTTTTCAGTTCAGTAGAAACTTTTCTCATCTGGAGGAGTATGTATCTCTTAGACCACAAATATGGATTTCTATTTCACAACTAGCTATACCCGGCCACGCATTGCTGTGGCCCAGTCTGGTTAAATGGCCAACCAATCTGTGTGTAGATCTACACCTGCACACATACACACAACCACCGTATAACCCCCAACCTACCGACCTACTGTATTTCTCCCTATCTATCCCTCTATCTACCTACCTATCTACTGTGTTTCTCCCTATCTATCTATCCCCCTACCTACCTATTGATTTTCTCCCTATCTATCCCTGTACCTGCCTACCTATCTACCTACTGTATTTCTTACTCTCTATCTATCCCTCTATTTATCTACCTATCTACTGTATTTCTCCCTCTCTATATATCCCTGTACTTACGTACCTACCTACCGTATTTCTCCCTCTATATATCCCTGTACCTACCTACCTACCTACCTACCTACCTACCTACCTACCTACCTACCTACCTACCTACCATATTTCCCCCTCTCTCTGTATCCACCTACCTACCTACTGTATTCTTCCCTCTCTCCCTTTGTCTACCTATCTACCTACCTACCTACCTACCTACTAACCTATTGTATTTCTCTCTATATACCTGTACCTATCTACCTACCTGCTGTATTCATCCCTCTCGTTTATCCCTCTACTTACCTAACTACCTGCTGTATTTCTTCCTCTCTCTATATTCCTTTACCTAAATAAATAGCCCTCCCCTCCCCAGACCACCACCACCCCACAGTCAACCTCCTCCAGGCCCCCCTCCCTCCCTCCCTTGTGCCTAACACAGTGGTGGGCAAAGTCATTAGTCTCTTTGTCCCTCTGTTCCTCCCTCCATCTCTGTATTTCTCTGTCATTCTCTCTGTCTCTCTCTCTCTCTCCTTCCTCCCCCATCTCTACCTCTGTTTGTGTATGATTGCCTGTCTATCTTTCTCTCACTCATTCTCTCTCTGTGTCTGTCTCTCTCCCCTCCCTTTCTCTCTGTCACTGTGTGTGTGCCTGTCAATCTCTCTCATTCATTATCTCTCTTTTGGTCTCTCCCTCCCTCTCTGTCTCTCTGTGTATCAGTCTCCCCCCCCCCACCGCAAGCAGTGAAAAGGCCGGCATGTCGGCTGGGGAGGCTAGGGCTGCCTCCTCCCACAGTGAGCATGGCTGTCCGGGCACCCCCCCCCCCAGCCCCGTGCCTCCGCCGCTGCCCCCGAGCCCCATGACATGCAGCCCTTGCCGCCCGGCAGGCACACCGGGCAGGACAGCTGACCACGCCCCCACCAGCTCTCTCCAACGGAAAGTGCACCTCGAGGGCATCAGAGAGAGCCGGTGGAGACGCGCCCCGCCCGACACGCCTGCCGGGCAACCGCCACACGGGGCTAGGACACTTCTGATCCTGTGGCCCTGCGTGTGTGTGCATGTGCATGCGTGCGCACATGCGCATGTGTGTATGTGGAAGAGAGCGGCTGCAGGCAGACAGGGAGGCGTATGCATTGCTTTCCACATTGCCCCTGGCAACGTACCTTCAAGGTGGTTTTCTGCCGTTACGTGTCCATGACGTATCAGCCGGATGGGATGAGTTACACGGAGTTTGAAATGTTTTCAGTTAGTACCTTTTACTTGTGTGTGCCTTGCACACAATACATGTGTGCTAGGCACAAAATGAGTTGGTATTCTATTATCAAAAGTCCTTGTCAACATTATGTGAAAAATTGAGGTAAATCGGTCCAGTAGTTTTTGAGATTAGTGGATTCGTACAAACTATTTTATATTTTTATTTATATAGATTAGATTGCCAGGCCTGCAGCCATATTCCCTTTTGGATCTTTGGCCTGCAACACTTTCTATTCTTCTACTATGCTGTTTGTATTGTGAGAAAATGGGAGCGGGGATGATACGGAGTAAAATGCTAGGTAGCCAAAATAAAATTAGTTTCTAGAATCCCAGGTCATTCTTTGTCTCTATACCCCTGCACCTGATTGGAACTGGATGAGTGGAACTGCCAGCATGGCAGTGGAAGATTGGACCATGTGATGGACTTGTGGGTGTGGGGGCAAGATCATGAACTTTTAACTGGGTGGGGGAAACCCAGGAAGCTCAGATTCGGGTTTTTCCAGATGTGTCAACATGGCTTTCTTAATAAATTGGAATGTAGAGCAATACTTTGCCTTGGACTCTGATTTAATTTTGGAACGCTGACATAGACTCTCTTTCTTAGTCCTAGGATATCGTATAACAGAAAACTGGTTGTCATGTTAAAATATATTATTTCAAATATGTTACTTATTTTGACTTCTCCATTCACATAAAGTCATCATTCTACTTGCTTCTTTTTTCATTGTTAATCATTTACATTCTCAGCAAACAATATGACTTAACTTATAAATAAAAATATGTTCATATTCATGTCCCCCACCAATGCAAACCTTCTTCCATTCATTATAGTTTATAAAGGAATATGTAATAATTAAGCTACACAGAGGGAAGGGGGGACATTGCATATCCATGTCTTACTTCCTACTTAGTTAAGTGTCATGCTTACTTTATACCTTTCTTATTGTCAAGTACAGAAAAACCAGAAGTCCGGGTAGTTCAAATGAGTATAAAGGTTTATTTCAAGCTTAAGCTCTTTACAAGAATCCAAACTGCTAATGGTCAAAGTAAACTGGTGATAGATAAGATTCAATGGAATTCAAGGTCCAACCCACAGTCTGCGCATGCACAAAGGAAGATGGCGACTCCTTGAGCGCAGTATGGGATTCAGGGCCTTTCTGGCCTTCGGAGCATGCCACCAGATCCTATTTTCCAGCTAAGGGGGTGGTCCAGCAAGTAACTCACCCCGCCGCCATTTTGGGACTATTCTGGCCCCGCGAGGTGCCATGGGGGCGGTGGGGTGAGGGGAAGACCCACGGAGCGGCGGAATGAGGCCAACGCATTTGGCATGGCCTGCTCGGCCCCGGAAGATACCGCCAGCCCCAGTGTTCCATCTGCGGGGCTGGCGCAGTAGGCGAACCGTGGAGCTGTGGAGGGAGGCCGGTGCGACTGCTTCAGCCTGCCTGGCCTCGGAAGATACCGCCAGCCCCAGTATCCATCTGCAGGCCTGGCATAGCAGACAGCGGATCCTTGGGAGACACCACCAGCCCCAGTGTATCTGCAGGGCTGGCGCAGCAGGCGACCGTGGAGCCTCGGGCAACACTGCCAGCCCCAATATCCATCTTTGGGGGCTGGCGCAGTGGGTGATTCGCCCCGCCACCACCCAGGACTGTTCCGGCTCATGGAGCTGTGGAGAATGGCAGGCAAGGCCCGCGGAAGGAGGTAGGCGCGGACGGCGCAGAAGAACCCCACCAGCCCCTGGGGTCCATCTAAGAGGGGCTGGCCCAGCATACGACTAAGACCATTCCAGCCCCATGGGCTCAGCGGGTGTTGTGGGCAACTTAAAGGCCCACACCGAGTTTCAGAGAGAAGATGGTGAGGCCTGAGGGAAACCAAGCCGAGGTAGGAGGAAGTTGTGCGGGGGTGAATGACATCTAAGCCGTGGGTGATTTGACCGACCACGTGGCACCTACCCAGAGGAGGTCGATCCAAGTGGCAGAGGGGTTGCCTGGACAGCGAAGAGGCAAGGCCGGTTCGGATCAAGTGAAATACCATCTATCCATGCTCCATACCATCCGGTCGCGCGGCTCCCACCTGGACCGTATGAAGGAGATGAGGTGAAGATGGGCCGAGGTGATGATTCTTTTGGGCCGCGCAATATACCATCTAATGGGATGGGTAGTAACAAACTCAAACTCAACCCGTCCAAGACCGAGTGGCTGTGGTTTCCGACACCCCGGTTTTGCCAGATAAGTCCAACACTGGCCATTGGGGGCGAACATCTTGCCCCCGTGGAGAGGGTGCACAACTTGGGCGTCCTCCTGGATTCCCGGCTGTCCATGGAGGACCATGTGGCAGCCGTGGCCAGGGGGGTGTTCTATCAGGTTCGCCTGATACGCCAGTTGCGCCCCTTACTAGACCTGTGACTTCGCACAGTCACTCAAGCGCTCGTGACATCTTGGCTGGATTACTGTAACGCTCTCTACATGGGGCTCCCCTTGAGGTGCACTCGAAAGCTACAGTTAGTGCAGAATGCGGCCGCGTGGGTGGTTATGGGTGCCCCAAGGCAAGCCCACGTAACACCTCTCATGCGCGAGCTGCACTGGCTGCCTGTGGCCTTTTGAGTGCGCTTCAAGGTATTGACTACCATCTTTAAATCGCTCCATGGCTCGGGGCCTAGCTATATACGAGACCGCCTCCTGCCCCATACATTCCTTCGTCCGATCCGCTCCCACAGAGAGGGTCTTCTCCGGGTGCCGTCAGCTGGGCAATGCCGGCTGGCGACACCCAGGGGAAGAGCCTTCTCTGTGGCGGGCCCAGCCCTCTGGAACGACCTACCCCCTGACCTTCGCACTACCTCGGACCTCCGCCTCTTCCGCCAACGTCTTAAGACATACTTATTCCAACAAGCCGGCCTAGGATAGCCCCCCGCTTCTGACTTTTTAAATATAAATTAGAATTTGGCTACGGTTTTAATAACGGGTTTTAGCACGGGTGAGTTAATTTAATATATTTTTAATAGATGTATATTGTATTTATGGTTTTATATAATGCCTGTGCGCCGCCCTGGGTCCTAACAAAGAGAAGGGCGGGGTATAAATTTAATAAAATAAAAATTATATAAAATAACTGCGTGGTGAACCCAGCCGGCTGAACTGACTCTGAACTGTCTGGACAATATCCACCGCATGGTGACTTGACTTTTCATCCTCCCCCTCCTCCCCCTCCCCCTCCCATTTGATGGATGTCCCCTACCTTTTTATTTTATCTAAAGCATCACCTCTCTGAAATCTAATTATATCTTGCTATAAATATCCATGCGACTCCCCATCCTATGGCCATTATGGGCTTCTTGCAATTACCAATCACCCAATCTGTACTCAAGGACTGATCTCCTCTCCCTGCGGGAGTCCCCCTCTTGCAGGTCTGGCCCCCGGGTTTATCAAGGGCTCACCTCAATGAGGGATGGATTAATCCAGAAAGGTGGGCGAAGCGTGGACTTAGGGGTTTTTTAAACAAATGTTTAATTCGGCTTTTAAGGGGTCCAAGGGTGGGGGGAGGGTCTATTCAGTCAGGTCAAGATACAGGACCGGCCGGCGGAAGTAGGATAAAAGATGGGTCCATTAATGAGGGGGGATTGGGGGTCGTTTCTGCTGAGGGCTTTCCCATTCGATTGGTCTTGGGGAGGGGCAGGGGCGGTGGGAGACAGGATGTCCACCGTGGGTCAGGGGAACGTGGCCGCTGGTTACGAGCAGTCACTTGCCCCAGCCCTTTGTGCTCCGCTCATGGGCTAGGTGGTCAAGGACCACAGAGCCGGGGGCCCAGGCTGATGTTCTGCAATGCCAGGTCTGTGGTGAACAAAGCCCCCCTCATAAATGGCCTTGTGTCAGAGGGGGACCTGGACCTGGTGGGAATTACAGAGACCTAGTTGGGCCCCGAGGGGGGGTCTACCCCTCGGGGAAATGTGCCCACCAGGCTACCATGCTTTTCATCAGCCTCGGGCCCTAGGCAGGGGTGGGGGGGGTGGCAGTTATCGTTAAGGAAGGTCTGGAGCCGAGGGAGACCACTGTGCCTCAGACCAGCAGCTGTGAATCCCTCTTTGTGAAGTGGGGCCTAGGGAGGCAATTGGGCTTGTAATATGTAATAGCAGCCCTGCCCGAGCTGCTCAAGGTGATCACCGAGATGGCGGTGGAGACCCCCAGATTGGTAGTCATGGGGGACTTTAACCTGCCATCGGCGGGCGAAACATCCAAGGCAGCTCAGGAGTTCATGGCTTCCATGACGGCCATGGACCTGACCCAAGTAGTTCAGGGCCCCACTCGCGAGGGAGGACACACGCTGGATCTGATTTTTGTCTCTGGGCAGTGGAGAAGTTATCTCGGAACAGGGGATTTAGCCATCTTACCCTTGTCATGGACAGATCACTCTCTCCTTCAGATGGACTTTCCAACCGTCACATCCCACGTGGGGAGGCGGAACTGGAGATATCGAGATGGTTCCACCCCAGGCACCTGATGGACCCTGAAAGGTTCCAGAGGGAGCTTGGGCCAATACCTGTGTCCTTGCTCGACTGAGGACCTAGTGGCCGCATGGTAGAGTGTGGCCATGGGGGCCTTGGACTTGCGGCCTCTCATGCAGCGTCGATTCACCCAGGCCCCCTGGTTTACCGAGGAGCTGCGGGAGATGAAGTGCCGCAAGAGATGCCTAGAGAGTAGGTGGAGATCCTCTCGATTCGACGCCGACCAAACACTTGCAAGAGACCATATTAGGACTTACCTAGTGGCGTTAAGAGTGGCCAAACATGAGTATTGTGCCACTCTTATCGCGTCCGCGGATAACCGCCCTGCTGCCCTTCACCAGAGGCCGTGGGAAGCCCCTTTGCAGGGTCGAGCAGAGGAATTTGGAGTTTATCTGCAGGATAAAATCACTCAGATACGGAACGAGTTGCCCTCCACTGAAAGTGATCCAGTCGGTTTATCCGATGTTGGTCTTGAGATAACATCTTGGGAGGAGTTTGACTTTGCCACTACCGAGGATATGGACAGGTTGTTGAGGAGCCTTAGGGCCACCACATGTTTATTGGACCCATGTCCCTTCTGGCTTGTACTGGCATCCTGGGAGGTTACACGAGGCTGGCTCCAGGACATTGTGAACGCGTCTTTGAGTGAGGGGTTCTTACCTACCGCCTTGAAAGAGGCGGTGGTGAGACCTCTCCTCAAAAAGCCTTCCCTGGACCCAGCATTGTTGGAAAATTACCATCCGGTCCCCAACCTTCACTTTCTTGCGAAGGTTGTAGAGAGTGTGGTGGCTCAACAGTTTCCTCGACACCTGGAGGAAGTTGATTATCTAGACCCGCACCAGTCCGGCTTCCGGCCCGGTCACAGCACCGAGACGGCATTGGTCGCGTTGGTGGATGATCTCTGGAGGGCATGGGATAGAGGTTGCTCCTTTATTCTAGTCCTATTAGATCTCTCAGTGGCTTTTGATACCATCGACCATGGTATCTTATTGCACCGATTGGGGGGGTTGGGGTGAGAGGCACCGTTCTGCGGTGGTTCTCGTCCTACCTCTCTGGTCAGTCGCAATGGGTGTTGGCAGGAGGGCAGAGGTCGGCCCCAAGGCCCCTCACATGTGGGGTTCCTCAGGGGTCGGTCCTCTCGCCACTTCTGTTCAACACCTATATAAAGCTGCTGCGCAAGATCATCTGTAGTTTTGGGGTGGAATATCATCTGTATGCTGACGATACTCAGTTGTACATATCTACCCCAAACCACCCCAATGATGTCATCGAGGTGCTGTCCCGGTGTCTGGAGCCCGTACGGGTCTGGATGGGTAGTAACAAACGCAAGCTCAACCCATCCAAGACCGAGTGGCTGTGGTTTATGGCCCCCCAGTTCAGCCAGGTAAGTCCAACACTGTCCATTGGGGGCGAACAACTGGCCCCCGTGGAGTGGGCGCGCAACTTGGGTGTCCTGCTGGATCCCCGGCTGTCCATGGAGGACCATTTGATGGCCATGGCCAGGAGGGCATTTTATCAGGTATGCCTGATACGCCAGTTGCGCCCCTTACTGGACTGGGTGGCCCTTCGCACAGTCACTCAAGCACTTGTGACATCCCGGCTGGACTACTGCAACGCTCTCTTCATGGGGCTCCCCTTGAGGTGCACTCGAAGGCTACAGTTGGTCCAGAATGCGGCCGCGCGGGTGATTATGGGTGCCTCAAGGCAATCCCACATAACACCTCTCCTGCGCGAGCTGCACTGGCTACCTGTGGCCTTTTGGGTGCGCTTCAAGGTGCTGACGACCATCTTTAAATCGTTCCATGGCTCGGGACCTAGCTATATACGAGATCGCCTCTTGCCCCATACATCCCTTCGTCCGATCCGCTCCCACAGAGAGGGTCTTCTCCAGGTACCATCGGCTGGGCAATGCCAGTTGGCGACGCCCAGGGGAAAGGCCTTCTCTGTGGCGGGCCCAGCCCTCTGGAATAACCTACCCCCCGACCTACGCACCACCACGGACCTCCGCCTCTTCCGCCAGCATCTCAAGACGTATTTATTCCAACAAGCTGGCCTAGCATAACCCTCCCCCCCACTTCTCAGGGTTCTAAAAGGGTTTTTTAGCACGGTATTTAATTTAATACTTTCTTAACAATGTATTTTGTAATTTTGTATGGTTTTTAATATTGCCTATGCGCCGCCCTGGGTCCTTACAAGGAGAAGGGCGGGGTATAAATTTAATAAAATAAAAATAAATAAAATAAAAGGTGGGCTTTACTTAGATTTCTTATTAGCATGAAGAGAATGATGACATATTTGACCTCTCTATCAGGCTCAGCTTGGTCAACTGCTACATCCCCCAGCCCCGTCCTCTTTTTTCATGGGTTCTTCTAAGTTGCTTACACCCTCCTGAATTGTGTCTTTCAAGGCCAACTTCTCATGGGAACTTTCAAAGACAGAAGTGAAGCAACCTCAAAGGATTTGAATAGTTAATAGAATGTGGGTAATTAAATTAAGAATGTCTTCTGTGGAGATGCTGTTTATCCCAAAGTAATTGCTATTCATTTTATTACAGATTTGACTTAAGGTACCAAGAAAATATTAACAATATATTTTTTAAATTTAAAAGACAAAATTAAAAGGGACAATGCAATAATCATTTTCTGCCCTTCAGTTAAACATACTGTATGGAGTGGTGTGGTGGCCTAGAGGTGGAACTCTCACCTCACAATCAGGAGGCTGGGAGTTTGATCCTAGGTGGAGGCAGATATTTCTCTCACAATAAGAATATATCTGCTGAACAAAGCTCCACATTGGTGACAGGAAGGGCATCTGGCCATTAAACGATCTGCTAGCGCCATTCAGTTGCCCAGATTCTGCAACCTGCAAGACATTATGGGGTTGTTAAAGGATGATGATGATGATGATGATGATGATGATGATGATGATGATGATAAGTTAAACATACTGTATAACGTTGTTGATTTTTAAGAATACGAATTAGTAGTAGTAGCATTTGGCAATGAAGTTTCTTATGAAACAGCTTAAAATAAGCTTAAAACATGTCTCTCTCTGTGTGTACACCATAATATTTGTAATAATGAGGGGTGTTGTGCAATACATTCTGTATGTATTATAGATATTGGGGCAGGGGGAATGTGGACTCCCACCTGTTGTGGAGAATGGAGACATCATGGATGTACCCAAGGCAACCTATTTGCAGTTTGAAAGTGTAACTTCTCAGTGCCAACATTTCTATATAATGGAAGGTTCTCCAAGAGTGACTTGTCAAACTGATCACTGGTCACAAACACCAACGTTTAGAAGTATTAGTAATATTTATAATTACTTATAGATTTGTTCTTTTACAGGCAAATGCTGTACTTTGATAAAGGAATAAATTTCAGGGCATCAAAACTGTTGCTTCAGTATGTTAGTGTCAGAAGTGTTTTACTGCCTTGTGCTGGAGTTAGAAGCTATGCTACGATGAATCAAGGTAAAGAAATTCTCTCAGAGAGAAAATGCCTGATGTGAAGAATTATACAAGAATACGATACTGGGAAACTGGGAAGGTTGGAGACGGGACGATAGTTGGTTAAAAGAGCTGGGTCCAAAGAGGGCTTCTTAAGGAGGGGCCTCACCATAGCCTCTTTTAGGGAAGCAGGCAAGGAACCCTCACTTAAAGAAGCGTTGACAACCTCTTGGAGCCAGCCTCGTGTCACCTCCCAGGATGCCAGTACAAGCCAGGAGGGACACGGGTCCAATAAACATGTGGTGGCTCGCAGTCGTCCACGTAACCTGTCCATATCCTCGGAAGCAACGGAGTCAAATTCCTCCCAAACAAGATCAGCCTCGTGGCATCCCACTGGGCCACGAATGGGGGCTAGCTCGTTCCATATCTGAGCGGTTTTGTCCTGCAGAAAAGTCACAAATTCCTCTGCTCTACCCTGTAGCGGGGCTTCCCGCACCCTCTGTTGCAGGAGGGAACGGGTCACCCTAAACAGGGCGGCAGGGCGGTTTTCTGCGGATGCTATGAGAGTGGCGCAATGATGACGCTTGGCCACTCTCAGCGCCACAATGTAAGTCCGTAAATGGGCTCTTACCTGTGTCCGGTCAGATTCGGCGCGAGTAGCCCTCCATCTTCCCTCTAGGCATCTCTTGCAGCGTTTCATCGCCCTCAGCTCCTCGGTGAACCAAGGAGCCGGGGCAGCTCGGCGCCGCAAGAGAGGCCGCAAGGGCGCGACCCCATCCAAGGCTCCCGTGGTCGCAGTATTCCATGCGGCCACGAGGTCCTCCATCGGGGCGCGGGTCAGGGGTACAGGAAGTGGCCCAAGCGCCATCTGGAACCCAACAGGGTCCATCAGGCGACTGGGGCGAAACCAGATAGGAAGTTCTGGTTCCGCCTCCCCGCGACGGGGAGTAGCGGTCGGAAGGTCGAGTCGGAGAAGTGAGTGGTCTGACCATGACAAGGGTGTGATGACTATATCCCCTATACCCAGATCACTCTTCCATTGGCCCGAGACAAAGATGAGATCCGGCGTATGTCCACCCTCGTGGGTGGGGCCTTGAATTAGTTGGGTCAGGTCCATGGCCGTCATGGAGGCCATGAACTCCCGAGCTGCCTCGGATGATTCGCCCAACGATGGCAGATTAAAGTCCCCCATGACTACAAGTCTGGGGGTCTCAACTGCCACCGTAGCGATCACCTCCAGGAGCTCGGGCAGGGCTGCTGCTACATAGCGGGGAGCCAGGTATACAACCAGCAAGCCCAACTGCCTCCCTAGGCCCCACTTCACGCAGAGGGACTCACAACCGGTAGTCTGAGGCACAATGGTCTCTCTCGGCTCAAGGTCTTCCTTGATAATGACCGCTACCCCACCGCCCCTGCCTAGGGCCCGCGGCTGATGAAAAGCGCAGTAACCTGGTGGGCACATTTCGACGAGGGGAAGTCCTCCCTCGTGGCCCAACCAGGTCTCTGCAATTCCTACCAGGTCCGGCTCCCCCTCTGACACAAGGTCATGGACGAGGGGGGCTTTGTTGACCACGGACCTGGCATTGCAAAACATCAGCCGCAGGCCCTGGCTCTGTATCCCCTGACCACCTAGCCTGCGGGGGTTGTGGCACCCGACCGTTTGTAACTAACGGCCACATGCCACCAACCGGGAGGATGGAACTTGTCTCCCCTCGGCCCTGCCCCTCCCCACGACCGTCTGGATTGATATGCCCTCCGGCGGACCGACTCGTAATTCCCCCCTCATATCGGATCCTTCCGTCTCCTCCCGTCGGCTACTGGTCCGGCCCCTTCTTTCATGTTGTTCTGTCGTCTCTATCTGTCTATGCCCACCCCCCTCCCTGGGACCCCCTAAAATAACCAATAATTTGCCAATTAAAAATCCCCTAAGGCCGCGCTTCGCCCGTCTCTCCGGATTAATATATCCATCATCAAGACGGGCCCTCGATAGTGTAGAGGGCCAGACCTGCGAGAGCGGGGACTCTCGCAGCAGTAAAAGGTTAGCTCTGGAGTACATTATACTATGCATAAATAATAAAGTTGTTAATAAATAATTAATAAATAGTTAATGTAGGTGAAATTCATCAGTGGGGCTGGGATTTAAAATACAAAGATTTTAAAAGAAATTAGAAAGTCGTTAGCCAAGATTTAAAGTCCTCAATTGATATTAAAATGAGATAAAGTGCAAACAATAAGGATATAAAGATGGTACAGCTCGCAATGTCAGTTGAAAATAGTCAATCAATGAGTTGTTCCGGCCCAAGATCTTAGGACCAATTACCGTCTTTCGGGAGCATGGCTCAGTTCTCAATCTCAGGAGGAAGTTAAGTTGGTCAGCATGGCCAGCATGGCCGTTCGCGTCCCTTTCGGCTCTCTCACCGCCGCCTTCTCTATCTCTCCTGTGCCACCGCCTTCTCCACTGGCCTCTCAACGCTCCCACCGTCGTCGGCCAGGCTTCCAGCGGCCGCTTCAGGGTTCCTCCACCAGCCTCTCGGCACTCACATGCCGCCATCATCCTTCAGCCTCCATACTCGCCATTGCCATCGCCACTGGCCTCCGGCGTTCTCCCCTCTCCGGCGCTCTCACCGCCGCCATCTCCCGCAGCCGCATTGCCACTCCATCTCCTGCGGCTGTGCCCCGTTCACCATCTTTCAAACACCTCTCAGCACCGCCATCCTCATTGCCACCATTAACGCCGTTGCCGCTGGCCTCACGGCGCTCTCACCACCATCTCTGCCCCCCGGACGAGCCACAGCTGACATCAGCGTCGAGAGCTTCTGGCCGCGACCGGCGCCTCCGCCCTGTTTCCGGCATCGGGGACGCCGGCCACCGCTCCGCTCCGGCTCCGGCCCCCACTCCAAATGGCCCGCTCCGACGCTCTCACCGTCTGAGCGTCCCCGGAGCCGTGCCCACGCCCGACACCTCCGAAATCGCCGCGAACCTCATCCTGTAGTGCCAGGATGGATTCCTTACAGATGCCCAGCCCTCCAAGCCATAAAAGAGGGCTGGGAGCACTAAGAAGGCTAACGAACCTCCACAGCCCGCACGGAGCTACGGAGCTAACCCGCCATCTTGCGCACGCGCAGCTCCAAGTTCTTTACTTATCAGAAGGTCACAAAAGTTGATCGCATGATCCCATCATAAATATGATACAATTGTCTGCATCCAAATTTTGATCATGTGACTATAGGGATGCTGCAAAGGTCGTAAGTGTAAAAAATAGTCATGTCACTTGTTTGTAAGAGTCACTAAATGAACTTTTGTAAGTCAAGGACTACCTGTAAATATCTGTCAAAAGACCCAAAACCAGATTAAGAAAAATAAAATTAACTGAATTAGTAAACACTGTAAAACATTCACTACATATAAAATAAGGTATCCCATATTTCCAACCTTAGAATAAATGAAAAAAAAAAGATCAATCATTAATTGGAATTTTATTGATTTCAAGAGACTACCAGACCCAACCTAAAAATTATTTGCTTTCTCTTGGAAAAATAGGGTGCAAACTGATTGAATTTGTTGAACCCAGGACAATAGAATCAATGAAAATAGCCCACTGAAGTTAAATAACAGTTTCCACTCATTTCAGCCTTAGGACAGAGGGATCTTCTGGTCTTCAGATTTGGAATCCTAGTATCTCTCTCCCATTGCTCTGATTGAAAGGAATTTCATTTGGATCACAGAAATATTATTGTACAATGGGGCTTGTATTTGAAATTGCAATAAGGAGGAGGAGGAGGAGGAGGAGGAGGAGGAGGAGGAGGAGGAGGAGGAGGAGGAGGAGGAGGAGGAGGAAGAAGAAGAAGAAGAAGAAGAAGAAGAAGAAGAAGAAGAAGAAGAAGAAGAAGAAGAAGAAGAAGAAGAAGAAGAAGAAGAAGAAGAAGAAGAAGAAGAAGAAGAAGAAGAAGAAGAAGAAGAAGAAGAATTATTTCAGTAGTTTCAGACAAAAGATTTCGGATGCGTCCTAATGAAGCAGAGCCAAACAAGATATTTTCTCTGAATCCTTAACTGATTCACTCACTCACTCACTCACTCACTCACTCACTCACTCACTCACTCATTCATTCATTCATTCATTCATTCATTCATTCATTCATTCATTCAATTATTCATTATTTGTTGATAGAATAATTAACTCAGAAATATCAAAATAATATTTACCAGCTTGAAAGATTCTATGGTTGTGTAATAAAAAATCTTTAAGAAGCCAGTTTACCCCAAATCACTAGGTTTTTTCTTAAATGCTTAATGCTTAAACCTATAGGGAGCAAAAATGCTTTTGAAACTCAGAAAAATTTGTTAGAACTTCAACCATATCAAAGCAGCAATTGACCGAAACTAGTGTTTGTATAAGGGAGACTTTCCATTGCAACTTGGCTCTGTTATAAGGTTTACATTTAGAATATTTGTGGAATCCCTGTTGAGCAATTTTTCTAAACAGTGAGAATGCAATTTTGGTACAAGCACTCATGTTGTTTTAGCTTCTTTTAAAACTTCTATATTGGATATATTGTAAATAACAAAGAGTATTTTAGGAGTTGGATAACCTAACAAATCTAATGAATATACAGTATTCTGTGACTAAATTAATAAATATAAAATAAGTTTAAGCAGGACAGGTAGTTTAGTTAATAACTAATAACAGTTGTAAGAGTAATGTAAAATGTGGAGGGAGAAACGAAAGGGAGTTAAACTGATTTGCTGAATTCTCTAACTTAGTTTGCCTTATTGCAACATAGATTTTTTTAACAGTCATCAGGGTAAAATTAGCATCTGTTTTATGGCCTTTTTTAGTTCCTAATATAACAAAGGAAGAAGCTTTGAGATGCAACAAAATACAGCTGAGGTAGGACGAATGGGACAAAACATATTCTGAAGACGAAAACATGGTTGAATTTCAATCTAAAACAGGTTAGCAGCCATATTCCAGACCATTTAGAGCAAGGTGGTCAAACTCCCAGCCTGCAAGCCAGATCCGTCATGTACTGACCAAACTCAGTTTAGCAAAGGGGTGGGGAGTCCCAATATGTCACGTGATACCTCCATAATGACATGTGTTTGACAGCCCTGATTTAGAGTTACTTGCATAAATGGAAAAATGGACTATTCATATTGCATTAATCTACATTTCCCCTTTCTTTCCTTGCTTTCCTGCCATTTTTTATTAGCATTATGCAAATAGAATATTCCAATTTTCAGGTATTTGCAGTTTTCATCACTGCCTAAATAGCTGCTTTTCCTTATCCCACTTTGGATGGAATCAATCCTTTAGAAACTGGATGGTTATGCCCAAATTAGCCCAGTCTTTTAAAAATAATTCTGATATAAGATCATTACATTGATATTCCTTCCTAAAGAGAAGAAGATGGCTTCTTCTAAAAAAATCCTGAGCCAAAAGTAAGGTGACCAGATGTCCCGAATTTGGCGGGACAGACCCGCTTCTCCATTAGATATTCCGCCACCCGCCTTTTCTTCAAAATGTCCTGCTTTGGGTGCTCTGTACGCGCTCAGAGGCGGGCACCTCTGAGGGCCGGCTCGGGCGGGGAGGGCCTCGGAGGGGGGGGCGTGTGTGCTCCGGCGCACCACGCGCCTGCAGAGGGCGTCGGGGCATGCTTACACCCACCTCCGCGGGGCACTCTTTAAAGGCAGCGGTGTGTGAGGGACGGCCTTCGGCCCAATGGTCAGGCACACGGCTGCTGGGTCTGGCAGCGGTGCAGGAGGTGTCGGGTGAGCAGCGCAATGGCTCCGAGTGCGGAAGGCAAGAGTGATACGCTGGGACACGGGGCTCGCAAGGGCCTGGCCCGCTCACCTGAGTGCCCTTCCCTGCACCGGGCAGCCCCTAGCGGGCCCCACGTCTCAGCGTATCACTCTTGCCTTCCACACTCGGAGCCATCGTGCTGCTCGGCCGGCACCTCCTGCGCCACCGCCAGACCCAGCAGCCACGCGCCAGACCCAGCCACCGCCCCGAAGGCCGTCCCTCACGCACTGAGAGCCGCCGGATCGGTCCGCCGCCATTGCCTTTAAAGTGGCCCCCGCGGTGGCTGTTGGGAGCGTGCCCCTGACCCGACACCCTCTGCCCAGACACGCGCGTGCACGTTCCCCCCCATCAACGGTGTCCCGCTTTGGGATTTTGAAAATCCGGCCACTTTAGCCAAAAGGTTTCCTTCAGAAAACGGAGAGGGAGAAAGCTTGGATGAGCTTAAACAGTTTTATACATTTTAAGTGTTTTTAAATATGTTGGAAGAAATGATCTTCTGGGTTCAGCTTCTAGTGGGGAATGAGACACTGGAAACATGGAGGCTGCTTAGAAAGATGGTTTAATGGTGGACAGGACCACATAGCTGGGGGGAAAGGTAATCACATGCTTCATGATGTTGTGTGAAGAAGAGAAAGGGGGAAAAGAGAGACTTCCTGAGAGTTCTTGAGTTTTTAATACTCTCTGTTTGGCCCCATCTCTCTGTTTAATGTTCCTGTAAGAAATGTATTCTGATTGGTTGTCAAACTCCCAGGGGCAGGGCGTCTTAGCTCACTTTGTACATTGTGTGCCTTTTGAGTCCCAAGCTTGGTTGAGTTCCCAGATACCATGCTGTAAATTTCTGTATAGGGTTAATCGTACCTTTGTTATGTAGAGTAGACTAGCTCAGGTATTTTGGTGGCTCATTGACAAAGGTGGGGGCTATTAAGTCTGTTTGAATCTGTTTCCTGCCTAAAAACATGTTTCTCCATTTCTTATCCAGGGAAGTGTAATATTCTGCCTTTTCAATATTTCCCAGGATATTTCATTTTTCTAGGAGAGGGATGGGTTTTAACTTCCTACAAATCCATGGTTTGAAAAACACCTGAAATATTTAACATATCCAAAGAGATGTCTCTGGATAAAATGGAATTCTAAACAGTTTGGTTTTCTGCAATTGTTCTAAACCTGGGAAATCCTTAGGGAAGTTTACATGTGCTTCTCTCTCCTTCCTTTTATCTTCACGTGGATTAGGAAGGGGCTTGTCTGAGACATTCCTTCAAGTTACTTTCTGGGCCCGGGCCCGGCTCCTCTTATCTGACAGCTGCTTTGGTAATGGCTCTTCTTGTCTACAAAGGCCATTCCCTCCGCCTTGTACAGAACCTGGGGGAGATAAAAACGGTTTATTTTTTAAAAAGAATTTATCAAGGGGGTGTTTTTGATTCAATTCAAGTTGCGTAAGACAGATAATAATGCATATTGTTTTCTTCAAAGAAAAGGTTGAGGGAATTAGCAGCAAAGAATACTTCTTAAAATACCTATTAAAAAGTGAATTTTGAATTCAAGAAAATAATTTAAAATGTTGATACCATATTTTCTCTGAAAGACAAAAAAGGGAAAAAGGGAAATAAAATGTAAAATCACATTTTCCCTATAAAAATGAATTCTCCTGCTTAGTAAGAGGGGAAGGGTAATTCATAGAGATATATTTTAAAAATTCAAGAAACTTTTGAGGAAATCACGTTAGAACTGTACAATGAAATACTAGCACTAGCAAAAATACCAAGTTCATGGACTGAGGCATTTATAACATTAATCCCAAAAGAAGAAACAGACAATCAATTGATCCAAAATTATAGGCCAATCTCGCTGCTAAATGCTGACTATAAAATATTTATAACGATCACTGCAGAAAAACATTAAAAAAATATTAAACAAAATTATTCATTCGGATCAAAACGGATTTGTACCCAAGAGACAATTAAGAAATAATACAAGAATTATAATGAATATATTAGAATACAATGAAGCTCATCCAGAAAAACAATTAGCATTAGTATTGTTAGACGCACAAAAAGCTCTTTTTTAAAAAAGAATTTTATTGGTTTTTAAAGTTTTTACAGGGAAAAAGGTGCAAGGTGAAATAACATTTTGGCATCTTCCCTGCCATTGGTGATGTCCCTCCCAAAAAACTTCATGGATATGCAATTTTAAAAATAAAAGCACATAGAAAGATTACATCTTACAATCCATATAATCAATCATTTTTTCCTTTGCCATTTTCTCGTGTATCAACAGTTACAATAAGCTTTCAAATAAAATCATTTTTGAGACCTGAGTCTTTTCGCAATTGACTCTTCCTTCCTGTCTCTAGGCGGGGCCATCGCTCCCACTGTTCTCCCATCTTCACCTCCCAGCTGGGAGGAATGTTTTTTGATAAACGTCTCCGCCTCTGTTAATGTTTTGATTTTTACCCTGTCCCCTTTCCATAATATCAGCATTCCTTCTGGCAACAGCCACTTGAACCAAATTCCCTTCTTATATAATTTCTTAGACAAGAAGGAATACTTCCTTCTAATTTCTCTAATTTTTTTCGGAATTTGTTTCAAGATGGCTCTTTCTTTGTCCTGATATTTTAAGATTCCATCCCGTTGAGCCCTCAATATCTCATCCCTTGTGGATCTCCTGAGAAATTTAACAAGAATTTCTCTTGGTACATTATTTATCCTAGCATAAGCTGAGTTAATTCTATAAACCAGGTCCATATCCCACCAGAGCTGATCTTTATATTTTTTAATATATTCTGCTAATATTGTACTCATAATATCTTTAAGATCTTCATTATCTGATTCTGGCAAATTATGGAACCTGAGGAAGAAAGATATTCTTTCAAATTCAATTTTAGTTATGTGAGCTCCTAATTCTAAACCTTCCCTCTGGATCTCCTTAACTTCCTCACTCATCTCAGCTGCCCCCTCCTCCAGCTTTGCAATTTTCTGTTTATTTTCCGTTGTATCCCTTTTTGTTTCCCTAAGTTCAAGTGTTAAATCTGACAGCTTTTCATTATCTCGCAAAACATTTCTGCAACTGATTGATCCTGTGATCCCTCTTCAGCGGGCTGCTTTGACAAAAGTTGTGTAATCTTTGGTTGTGTAGTTGGACTGGAAACAGCTGAAGAAGGTGCAGAGAGTGACTTTCCCGCTGGTGGCTTTCTAGAAGCCATTATGTCAGTTAGTAAAAAAATGGCGCTGATAAAACAGGCAGCTGAGAGGGTCCGAGGCGTCAGAGAGTCTGAACGGAAGAACAGTCTTAAGAGTTCACTTTTGAAAATGAAGAAGAAGAAGAAGAAGAAGAAGAAAAAAAGAATTCTTATAGTCCAAATCCAGGAATCCATGTATTGGTAGAGATCTGGGGGCCTCTGGGAGGAATGTTGAAAGAGAAAGTTTCAAGCCCTTCATTGTTAATTGTAGAGAGAAGAAACTTCACACAGGGAGTTACAAGCGGAGAACAAAGAGAAGCCATCTTACCCCATCTTCCGACAGGAAGAAAAGTGAAAGTTCCATTCCATTTACTTTCTTTTCTTAAAAGAACTCCATAAACAATTGTTGCAAATGTGATACAATATAATTATTTTCCATAACTAGCTCAAATAGCAAGTTAGTCCTTTCCTCTCTCCATTCAAATGAAGAGGGCTTGTTTGCTTGCCGCTTAGTCTGAGGGGGGGGTTAAGAATTCCCCCCTCCAATCTTCATTTAAAATAGATTGAACTGGAACTTACAATGTCTTATCGCTATCCTTCATCAATAGCCCAAGAGATTTGGGAGCATCCTTCACCTCCGGCCTTTCAGATGCACTTCTCATTCTGCTTTCTGTTTCCGAGCTCCATTCGGCAAAGAGGCAGGATCTCCCCCCCCCCCTTTTGCTCGCCAGCTCCTAGGTTGAGGCTAGAGGCACATGATCTGGCTGCCGCCAGGCTGGGGTCTCCCAGCGAACCACCCCTACAGCAAAAGACCCCCACCCCGAGGTCTTTTGTGCTCCTGAAGGAGCCCACCGGTACAGCAAGCAGCAGACAGCGCACAGGGCATGTCTGTCACCTTCGGGAACCAGAAATGGTCTCCGCGGAAAAAGCTTTTGATAATTTAAATTGGAAGTTTCTTATCACACAATTAGCTATTATGAAATTCGGAGAAAAATTTATTAGAATGATTAAGGCAATATATTCAAACCAGTCAGCTAATATAATGGTAAATGGAGATCTAACAGACAAAGTCAATATAAATAAAGGGGTCAGACAAGGATGCACACTATCACCTCTTCTATTTATCCTCTCATTTGAGGTTTTACTAACATGAATTAGGGAAAAAGAAGAAGTAAAAGGGTTAACAATTAAAAAAGAAGAATACAAAACTCAGACATTAGTGAACGATATGGTTTTTATAATAGAAGACCCCCCCCCCTTGAAACAGGGAAAGTATTAATTCAAGAAGTAGAGGAATTTGGTAAAGTTGCCAGCTTAAAAATAAATAAAAATAAAACAAGGATACAGTAATTACTAGAAACCTTACACAAAGGCAAAATGAGGAATTAGACAAAGTATTGGAAATGGAAATAGTTAAAAAGGTAAAATACCTTGGAATCTGGCTAACGACTAAATGTTTGACCATAAAAGAAGACCTGGGTAGGACCTGAGTACCTACGAGATCGCCTTCTACCACCAAGAACCTCCCACCGGCCCGTACGCTCCCATAGAGAAGGTTTCCTCAAAATTAGGGAATTTTTTTTCATAGAACTAATTAAAATAATTTTAAATTTTATTTGGCTGGGGGGGAAAAGCTAGGATAAAATTAAAATTACTACAGGACTCTAGAATCAAAGGAGGATTTGGCCTCCCAGATTAGAAAATTTACTATCAGGCAGGCAGCAGTAACATGACTCAAAGAATGGCTAGTACTTCAAAATAAAATATTATTGATGATAGAGGGTCATGATTTACAGCTGGCTGGCATGCTTTTATCTGGGAGGGAAAGAGTAAAGCTCATAAATACTTCCAGAGACATCAGGTAAGAGGAGCCATACTAGAAATATAGATGAAAATCAAAAGAAACTGGCTTGGTAGTATAACTGTGGTATAAGTGGCTTGAAAAGAGATGTAAAATCAATGCATAAGGAACACATAGCAAACACAATGAAAAGAGAGGGCATATATTTGGAAAGCAATAGAGATGGAAATATTCTATATAGATGTACATACTGTAAAAATGAGGAGTAAACAAAGAAGAATATGTATAAGATAATAGAATGGAAAATGGAAAACCCGAAATCAGAAAAAAAGAAATACTTGTAACAGCTGTAAAACTGTAGTTCCAATTTTGTCATTTTGGAAAATGTAAAAAAAAAAAAAAAAGAGGAGAAGGGTAGATCTTGTACCTTTCCCATATTTTCTCTGTTCTTCTAGTATCTGGGAGTTGATACTGTTTTGTACAGTGAGGAGAAAATAATCATTCTGTACACCTTTGTCTGGTGATTTCTGGTCAAGGTTTATTGTATTCAATATTAAATTGTTTGTAATGGAGACCCATAATTTCACTGGTGCTGATGAACCCTTGGCATGCCCTTCTAGCTAATAGAGTTTGAGGGGCCTGATATGGGTTCAATATTGACATTAAATAACTGTTGCAATTATAAAGTAGTAAGAAAATTTGTAATCAAAATATGCTTCCGATGAAATGATAGCTGACCTGAGTGTCTTGGTGTGTGGTTCCTCTTTCTCCATAACATGATTCCTTATATTTACAGATGTGAAGAGCTGGCACTGTAGGAAATGGAGAAGTATATGGTAACTGTGTGTACAAAAATAGAAATGTCGAAATATGGTGTGTGTTGGAGGGCAGTTGTTATATGACAATGTAGAAAATCCCAAAAGTTTTGTGTTTGCGGTTTGAAGGTGTAAAAGGCAAAGATGAACTGTGAGTCAGGGTCAATTGATCTCAAGCTGCTCCTTTTGACTGATTGACTGATTGCAATGTTTGACTGACTGATTGCAATTGACTGATTGCAATGTTATTGCTGTGTCTTATGTTTGCTATGCTTGATATTCTAATAAACCTCTGAATCCTATAGTGAGACTTTTGTGGCGTGTTCAATTTTTATTAAGTGCAGCTCTGCTCATAATCAGATTTAACAGTACTTCTGGATATTTGTAGAAGGACAACCCCATCCTAGATCTGTAATATTTGAGTGGGAGATAGGTATCAAAGTGCACAAACAGTTTCCCTGATATGTTGGACTAATGTTTAACTGCATTTCCCTGAATGTTGTTAAACTCCAAAGTAATTTAAGAGAAGAACTGGATATCTGCAAACTTGAAGTTTCAATAAATATTGCCATAAAAATGACAATAAATAAATAATGAATGAATGAAATGACTTGCTTTTAGAGGTTGTGGGCACTGCAACACTGGGGGCTTTTAAGAAGAGATTGGCCAACCATTTGTCTGAAATAGTATAGGCTTGACCTCCAAGTCCCTTCCAACTCTGTTGTTTTATTATTATGCTTTATTATGTTTTGGAGACTAGGATGAACTCTCTTCTTTGTGGCAGCCCCTTAGATATCGGAACACTGCTGTCATGTCATTCCTAGTCCTTCTTTTCATTAAACTAGACATTTCCAATTCCTGCAACCATTCCTTATATGTTTTAGCCTTCAGTCCCCTAATCAATTTGGTTGCTCTTCTCTGCACTCTCTCTAGAATCTTTTTTATATTGTGGCAACCAAAACTGGATGCAAAATTCCAAGTGTGGTTGTACTATGGCATTATAAAGTGACATTACATTTCATGTAATCTTGATTCAATGTCTCTATTAATACAGCCTAGGACTACATTGGGGTTTTTGGCAGCTACAGCACACCTCTGGCTCATATTCACGTGATTGTGCAGTAGAACTCCAAGATCCTTCTCACAGTTACTATGTTGAGCCAGGTACCACCTATTCTACACTTGTGCATTTGGTTTTAATTGTCTTAATATAAAACCTTACTTTTCTCTATATTGAATGCCAAGGGTCTTGAGCCTAACTTCTGGAGTGTTGACTATTCCAGCCAGTTTGGTGTCTGCACATTTGATGAGTTTTCCTTCTATCCCCTTGTCTAAGTCATTGATGAAAATATTTGAAGAATACTGGGACAGAGCCTTGGAGTACCCCACTGCTCACTTCCCTCATGTAGATATGGTTCCATTAAGGATTACACGTTGAGTGCAACTTGCCAATGGGTTACAAATCCATCTGATGGTGATGCTGTCTAAGCCACATTTTTCTATGTTTTCAAGTAGTAGGTCATCGTCAACTTTATTAAAAGCCTTATTGAAGTCAAAGTAAATTATATCCACAGCATTTCCCTGGGTCCCCTAATTTTGTCATTTTGTCAAGGAATGCAAAAATATTTGTCTGGCATGATCTGTTTTTGACAAATCCATGTTGGTTTCTGCTTATGACTTTGTTTACCGCTAGGTGTTCACAGATTTGTTGCTTAATTCTCTTTTCTAGAATCTTTCCAGGTGTTGATGTCAGGTTGATAGGTCTGTGTTTCCTGGATTCATTTTTTTTCTTTTTTGTAGATGGGAACTACATCAGCCCATTTCCAGTTATCCAATAGTACTCCAGGATCTTTGAAAGATATGGTTAAAAGGTTCTGAGATCTCATCTGTCAATTCCTTCAAAACCTTGGAATGTAATCTATCTCATCCTGGGGATTTGAACTCTTCAAGAGTGGATAAGTTTTCTCTTTCCATTTTGTTGCTTATTTTGACTTGCATTCCTAATTTGTATTTTACAGTATTTTTATAGGTTGGACGTTTTTTTCCTTTTGTATAAAGACAGATGCAAAAAATGAATTAAGTTCTGATTTCTCCCTGTTCCTCATCACTTTCTTGCCATTTTCTTCCATTAATGGACCAATAGTTTCTTTGACTTTTTTCTTGCTTTTTTACATGTTGAAAGAAGCTTTTTTGTTCTTACTATTTTTGACTTTTGTAGCAAGCCTTTGTTTGTTCTGAGTCTTACCTTTCCTGAGTTCAGCTTTGCAGGTTTGGGCTATTTGCTGATATTCTGCCTTAGTTATGTGACCCTCTTTTCTTTTTTATACTTGTTTCATCTTTGTTTTTCAATTTATCAAAGAATTCTTTGTGCAGCCATGCTGGTTTCTTTTGAGATCTCTTATTTTTCTTCTTCATTGATATTGTGTTAGACTGGGCTTTTATAATCTCACTTTTCAAAGTATCTTAAGCTTCTTCGGCTGTTTTCCCCTGAGGACTCTTAGCTATGGAATTCTTCTCAAACTCTAAGTTTATTGAAATCAGCTCTCTTGAAGTCCAAGATTTTAGTTTGTCTTTGATCTATTGCTTGAGGTTGCATAATGTTGAATTCAAATAATACATAGTCACCTCGCCCGCAAGGACCCTGTTACTTCAACATCTTCTATCATGTCATCTCTGTTACTGAGAATTTTTTTTTTAATGGAAAACGTTTTATTGGGTTTTACAAATTTTACATACAAAAAAAGGTAAGGGTAAGATGTGAAAAGACATTTTGAGAACTTTCTCGTCGAAATCATTGACTCCATCTGAGTCTTCATACACAAAATAGATATTTCAGTTACACATTCATACTACAAAGTGGACAGAGATGCAAATAAAGTTATAATAAAAGAACAGTGCTAGCAAACGTGCTTAAACATCCAAACAACATTGTATTATACTAAAATAAAGTCATTTTTGAGATCTAAGTCTCTTGGCAATTGTATCTTCTTCCCCCTGGCCCCCAGCGGGCGGAGCCGCGGCCGCCTCTGCTCCCCCATTATCATCTTCAAGGGTTAGGGAATGTTTTTCAAGAAAGGCTTGCGCCTCTGCAATTGTTTTAATTCTTACTCTTCCCCCTTCCCAAAACACCAACATTCCCTCCGGCATCACCCACTTAAACCAGACCCCCTTTTTAAATAATCTTTTTGACAAGAAGGAGTAGCTTCTTCTTATCTCCCTAATCTTCTTCGGGACCTGTTTCAAGATGGTGATCTCTTTCTGTTGATAAATTAGGGGGTTGTCTCTCTGCGCCCTCAATATCCTTTCCCTTGTCGACCTCTGTTACTGAGAATTAAATCCAGTATAGCTGATCCTCTAGTTCTCTTCTCTACCTTTCGGGACACAAATTATGTGCTAGATTTGTTAGGAATCTATTTGATCTTCCACTAGATTTGTCTCCCTTTTGATGTCAGAGTAGTTAAAAGTCCCCATTAATATTGTGGTGTACTTCCTACATATCTCAGTTAACTGATTAGCAAAAATCTCAGGTATTTCTTCTGTTTGGTTGGGTGGCCTGTCATATACACCTATGGTAATGGCATTATTTTTTCCTTTTATATTGACCTAAATACATTCAAAATGTTTTTAACCATTATTCTGTTGTATTTTTGTTGAGCTATAGTTGTTTTTTAAATATAGCACAGCTTCACTTCCTTTTATTAGGTCTGTTTCTTTTAAATAATTTAAATCCCTCCCCCAGTTGTATATTTTATTCATGGGTTTCATCCCACAAAAATAGATATGTCAGATATCAAATGTAATTGATTTAATAATCAGATTTCTACACTGCCCTTTGTCATCTGGGTGATTTACAATAAAAATACAGTGTTAAGACATGGAAAAATGAGAAAATGTTTTCCATGGCCAATAATTTTCATAAAAGTCATGTATGATAATTTTACCATTAGCTTTTGCTACTGAAGACTTTGGGAAGATTTAGAATTTATTAATGCTGGAATGTAAGTAGGTTTTTTTCCCCTTCTATAGAATTGTGAGCACTTCCTGAGAAGATTAACTATTGCTTAATTTGTTTGTTGTTACCATTGCAACCCAAAGTTCACAAAGCTTTCATAAAGTCCTCTTTTAGCTATCAAGGTCATGTTCTTGTTCCTCTTCACAAGTTCCTCTTCACAAGTTCTCTAATAAAAAGCATAAAGGTGGAAGGGATGATAGTAGTTCAGAGAAATCAGACAAAATAGCCAAACTGCTGAGCTGAATGTTACTGGTTGTGAGATTTCCTGAAGAGCTATGAAGGCCTGGTTGCTCCTGGTTGCTTCTTTTCTTCTCTGGCCAGGCCGCTCTTCTCAAAATGGTAAGTTAAGAAAATAAATCAAAGGGTTACTAAGGGAAATAGTTTCTGATGCATTCATTAAAGGACCAGTTACTTTGGCAAAATCAAAGTGTTCCATTTTTCATTTGTGGCTCTCTGGACATTTGTAATACCAGATTCTTAAAGAATATCATGGATTTATAATTCCGATCCCCTTTTCAAATACAAGATATTTTCAGCAGTTGATTTGTGAATAGCAAATCAATACTTTACATTGGTATTATAAATTCACACCCATCTTGAGAGTCTTTGTTTCAGTTAATAAAGAACTTGATATGATAATAACCAAGTGATTACCATGTCTAAGATGAGGTTTCCTAAGTCAGAGTGATTGAAATTGTAGAGATGTATTTCAGTTGGGTTTATATCAGAATAATACAAAGAACTTCATGGATGTCTAAATTCACCATGATTATATTCTTCACGAGAAGACAATGGTGATAATATTGACTTCACATTGAAGCTAAGACTATATTTGCTGATATTAATACTAAGAGCCATACTTTTGAGCCAATCATATATTGATCACTGTTTTTAATGGTTGCAAAAGTCATTCAAGAAGGAAAATAAAGAGGAGAACTGACCTTAAAATATTAAAGAGAACATAGAAAGTATTCCTTTCCCAATAAATGTAAAATTAATTGGTAACTAATTGACATGGCAAGTTGTGAATGCTACCCAATTTCAGACTCTTTCAAATTCACTAGATGAAGGATTAGAGGCAATTATTCTACAATTATTTTCTTCCCTATTCTATCTAGCATGGCTGATTTGAAATGTATATTTGCTTTCTTTATACAGTACAATATTTGTGTGTCTCTGTGTGTATATACTCTCTGACTATTGTATTCTCTTTGAGCTCTACTATGTTCCACATCGCTGAAAAAGAAAGAAAAGAAAAATATGAGGGAAGAACAAGATGAGAGAATTAAAAATTACAGAATAAATTCTCAGACAACAGCGTTTAGACCTGATAAAAAGAAACAAACTACAGATAATGAGTATTGAGAAATTAATATCAAGGCCAATACTAGTAAGCAATGGCTAAATTCTCTAGGAAAGGAATTGTTGGCAGGATTAAAAATTTTGGTCAGATATTGCTGATGAAAGAGGAAAGGGTGATTACAATGGAGAAAGGTTAAATAATGAAAATCCAATACATAAAACTGGCAGAAAGATTTCTCCAGGACCACCCAGGATAAGTCAAAGCACTGGCAAGGACGAAATTCCACAGAATCACATACAAAGGGCATGCTTTGGGGGAGGGGGAATTTTGATAGCCATTGAACCTCTCTCTCTCTCTCTTCCTATTTGTTTAGGTTAGGCAAGGGAAGTTTACATATTGTAGGTAGTCCTTGAGTTTATTTTATTTTATTTTAATTTATTTTTCACATTTATAACCCGCACCATCTTACCACAAAGGGACTCGGGGCGGCGAGTTATGGCCCATATGGAACCTACTCATCAAGATCATAACTTGTTATGATCTTAAGGTGACTGGCCCAATTTTATGACCTTTTCTGTACTGTCCATTAAGGAAATTACCATGGTCATTAAGTAAATCCATAGTTGTTAAGAAAAGCAATGATTTGCTATGGGCAGGGGAATGATAAAAACTGGAAGCAAATAATATTTTTGGCAAAAGTGACATAAAACAGGGTCATGTGACTGCAGGGCTCTTTAAATGATTATAAATGCAATAAAGTTGCCTAATGTCCAAAGCGTAGTCATGCCACTATTGGGGTGGGCAACTGTCAGAACTTCAAATTCAAGTTGTAAATATCCCCTTTGGAACATAGAATGTCACTAAGCAATGAGTCAATAGTCAAGGACTACCTGTAGTGTGTATTAAGTGCATAGCAGGTATTGGTTTACTAATTTAGACAAGAGTGGGAACTAATTATCTAGGAGGGAAATTTGTTATCTCACAGCTCATAAGAATACATAGGAAGAGCAAGCTTATCGAATAATTTTATGTAAATATAATTTCAGAATGTGGAGAACCAGATGAGATTGACTTTGGGGAAATTGTGAGCCCTGAGAAAGCCAAATACCTGGAAAATGACCGCGTGCAATACAGGTGCGACCCTTCCTATGTGTTGGAAGGACCTGAATGGATTCAGTGTAACGGACAAGAATGGACACCTCATCCACCAAAATGCTTGGGTGAGCCATCATATTTTCTGTGACTAGGGTAAACCTGGGAAAAAATGTGGAATTCATCCAATCGGAGAAGAATTGCAGTTGACCAATGTTTTGAGAAATAGCTTTTATTTGGATCCAGGTTTTTCCTCTATACTGAAGCCAAAACTGTCCTGGTGTCAGCTTTTTCTTTTGAAATCTGGAAAAATAAAACAGTGTCTCATTTTTCCCAAATTGTTTGAATGAGCCATCAGTCGACATGAATGGTTTGAACTTTAACTTTGCTGTTGTTTAACCTATTAAAGGTATTTATTTCATTTATGTAATGTATGAAAGATCAATTTGATTGCAAATAGATGTACAAGCTTATAAATTCTGGACCTGCTTTGTAAGGGAGAGGGGTTTTATTGTTGCAATAGATTTGTCAGTGTTCAACTAGGGGGGAAAGAATATGTGCTTTTGTCCTTTTTTTAATTTACACTTTTAAATGTTTTTGTCTAGTTTAGTTTTGTCTCTGTTTATTTTTTTTCTTTTGAATTTTATATTTTAACCTTTTGAATAAAATAAAATTGTAAAAAAAGGGAAATCAAGGGAAGCAATCTTCTTTGCTTACATAAGTCGAGAAGTTTTGGATCATACTTCAATAGAATATGGAATACTCCAGGTATCTGAAATTTTGTCCCATTACAACTCAGTCAACTCAAAAGGTCTTTGCAGAAGATTCTAAGTTGGGTTGTTTGTTCTTAGCTTGAAATAAACTTATAATGTTTATATAAGATCATCTCTTTGTGCATGCTCCTACAAGTCAGTCCTCTGTGATATGTCTAAAATCTATTGTAGAAACATAACTTGTTTATAATTAACTAGCTGATTAACTAGGATTGCCTGGGTATTTATTTATCCCAACCTTGTATTAGACAGGAAAAAAAGAAATGAATTATATCTATAGTGTCAAATCAGAGCAATTTTAGCAAGCTTTTAAAAGTATAAGTACATTATACAAATTATAAAGTAAAATATTATATAAATTAAGTATAATATTAATTTAAGACAAAACTTGATTGATGATCCTGGGAACACAGGCTGAAGCTGTTCCCTGTGAGACTGGGCGGCCCCAGTGAGGTGGGCATGGGTGATCTGCTTAGGCCATGGCATGCTCAATCAAAGGCCTCTGTACTGGCCTAATCAGGCTCCCTTCATAGGCCTGCTGCTGTACACGCACTCACACACACACACAACTGATTACCTCCTGCCCTCTCCCTTTCCCCTGCTTAAAATTAAAGACACACTTTTTTCGCCTGGCCGGCCTTGGGTAGTCTCTTTTTAGGTTAGGGGTTTTAGGGGTAATTTTTAGTTAGTTTATGGGTTTTAGCGCAGGAATAATTTAATTCACTTTTAATTTTGTAGTTTGTATTTTGTATTTGTCGGTGGTTTTATTTGTATTTTTAATTGCCTGTGCCCGGCCTCGAGTCCCCTTGGGGAGAGAGAGCGGGATATAAAATTAAATTATTATTATTATTATTATTATTATTATTATTATTATTATTATTATTATTATTATTATTATTATTATTATTATTATTATTATTATTATTATTATTATTATTATTATTATTATTATGTGCTCCTCTTTCCCATCCTGTCTACGATCCTGACACATTGCCTCAAATCCATCAGGCACGCCCCCATTAGTCCACTGAAGGGTGAATGTCATGACTGGCTTTCCAGAGGACACTATGAAGAAACTGACCTTTCAAACAATTGCTGCTCTAGGATGTAGCACTCGCTCGCCTCAATAGCCCAGCCATTCCAAACCATACACACACACACACACACACCAGGGGTGTGTATATATAATATTATGTTTGCGTGTGCGCGCACACTATAACTTGGTTTATTTGATTTTGGAACTATGAGCTGTGATTTACAAACCAGGCTGATTTTCTTGCTAATGGAATAGAGGGAAACCAATGAACAAATTACTGCCCTTCAGAAGATGTATCTTCTTTTCTCTCTTTTTTAGCACCCTGTAGTATCTCAAGGCGATGGCTAGCAGCAAAAAAATTGTTTGTGTTTGGGAGTCAAAGAAAAGCTCGGCTTATTCAAAGTAATCAGAGTCTACAATTTCAGTGTAATGAAGGATATGTACTTGTGGTTCCATCAGTCAGAAAGTGTGTTGATGGTTACATGGATTTCCCATTATGTATCTCCGGTAAGCATTCTGTCAATGTGATGGTTTCCTCTGGGATTGTAACTAATTAACACTATTAAGATAACGAATATGAACATTTGCTTCTAGAGTCCCATTCTTTTAAAAATGATTTAATCTTCACTGAAATAATTCACATCTTTTCTTGGCATTTTAGTAGTTGTAATCTAAAATTAAAAAAAACCTGAAGCATATTTTCCCAAACATCTGAATTGTTTCTAAGGCTCATTCCAAAATCTTGGACTACAGCTAAGAACTATGATTCCATGTGGTTGGAGATATGCATAAAATAGGTAGGCAAAGAATATGTTCCAAAAATTACAAAGGTTGCATACAATATGCTGATGCCATATCATTAAAGGAGTCCCATATTTTGCCTGATGAAAAATGCATTTTGTTTGAATTTATCATATGGTCAATGTTAATATGGAACTGGGTGGGATTATGATTTCATTTGATAATTCCATATGTTCCAGAACATTTAGGTAATGAAGGATATTTTATTGTTCTTTATTTTCAGACATTTAATTCTCAGATTGTTATAATAATTTTTATTATAAAAAAAATTAGTTCAGAAGATTTTTTTTTAATTGTCACTCTGTCCCTTCATCATTTATATGTAGGTGGAAGCCTAAATCTTGGGCATTTCCAACGTGATAGAAATATTTCTGCTAAGAAACAAACTTATAAAATAATCAGAAACTAATGTAAATTGAATAAGCAGATAAATTATTAGCATGTTGTTTAAAACAAGTGAAACAATAATATATAAAATTTGAAATGTCTACATATGATGGACTGAGAATTACTGATATTACCATGCATTTATTTTATTATCTCTATTTATTTGTAATTATTAATGTGACTGAATATTATCCTTTATGGTCTTAAATGAAGAGTGATTATGTATCAATCTTGTAAGGTAGACCCACACAGGATTAATGATCAGATTAGCTAATTCTAATTTTCTATAGAGTTACATCAATAGACTCCTGCAATCCTGTGCCTTTACAGCAATTGAATCTGGGAGGATCTTTTCTGAACTGCTTTCCCTATCTATTCCTGATATGGGCTAAGTTATCTTTTATCTGATCGTTCCTTTGGCTGCATTTCTTTTTGTTTCTCCCAATGTCATTTCTACATACCCTTATTTCTACATCATATATTTATGTCAATACCTGGGTCAACATAGAACAAAAAGAAAATGAATGAAGAGAGGGGGGGGGGAGTGAGGGGAGAGAGAGAGAGAAATAGATTATGAGCAGTTAGGTATAGTGTCCCAAAGGTGCTTTTTTAAAAGGCTATTGGGCTTTCTTTGGTTTTCCTTGAAGATGTTTCACTTCTCATCCAAGAAGCTTCTTCAGTTTGGACAGTGGGTGCATTGTAGCTCTGTTGAGAATGTAGCTAGTGTTTTGATGCTGAAGTTTTGCAAATACTTAACTTGCTTATGAGATAATTCCACTTTAAAAATAGCTAGTAAGTCTCTGATTTTATTGGAAAAATGAGCAAAATCTGTAATAATTTTAAATCAATTTCTTTGTAATTATTATTTTAAGGAATGTATCTACTTTATGTAGCATTTCCTGGCCTATTGGGTTTTTTCTTCTCTGTTTAATAGAAACAGGAAAAAACTGCGAGGATCCACCCAGGATTGAGAACGGAGACATTACTACTTTATCTGAGCAGCAGTACAGATCTGGCTCTTCAGTAGAATTCAGATGCCAAAACCATTATGCCATGGAAGGACAGAAGAGATCTTTTTGTAATGATGGGACCTGGACAAAACTGCCTAATTGCGTCCGTAAGCAGTGCAATGAAAGACATACCCTTTGGCAATTCCATGGCTCAATTAGTGGAAAAACTGCATTCTGCACCCTTGAGAATTTTCCCAAAAGACTGCCCCTTCATTAATGTAGGGTATCCACAGAGTCATATTTTCACATCAGTAAATGATACAGCAATTGCTTTTGCTGACAATAAATTCCATGGCTGAGCTACTGCACGTTTCTATTTTTAAAGAATTTATAAACTCTTACCGTGGCAATATTGTTTAATGTCAACGCTGGTGAGCTGAGTTGTTTTTTAGCTCAGCAGAGGCATGGCAATCCTCTCTGCCACACAAATCAGCTGAGCTAAAAAAACAAGGAAATATAGGACAGGGAATGATAGGGATGGGATGGGATGGGAGGGCCAACCTTTTATTTGGCGGTTATACTGGGAGTTGAAGTCCACAAGTCTTAAAATTCCCAAGTTTGGACATCCCTGGACTAAAACAACAACATTTAATAACAGATTCAGCTCTGATTAGCGCAGCAAATGAACTGATAGAATATTGTGAATTTTAGGGATGCCTTATTTTTTTTTCTATCCCTTTTCTTCAGGAAAGGGCTGTGACCATGTCCCTATAGAAAATGGAAGAATGGAAAATCATGATGAACAATTTCCAAAATCCGAAGGAGAACAATTTCGTTTCTTTTGTTATGATGGTTTCCTGCCTAAAAGCAAGGAGAGAGGATGGCAAACAGCAGCATGCACCAAATCCCGCTTTGAACCAGAACCAAAGTGTTTCAGTAAGTAATTCTTTCTCCTTGCAATCTATATTGCCAAATATAAACAAAACAGGCCAGGGAGATGTTATCCTGACCTTGCTTTAACCTTAAAGAAGTAACATTCTACAGAGATTTCAGCCTGTTCTTGGGTTGTTCTGCCTGCTAGGGTGATGCTTCCATTGCTGTCTCTTCTCAAGGGATCCTAAAGGTTATTTGGGAGCCTACAGTTTGCAAAAGTATGGGTACTAAAACCTTAACTGAGAGAGATAAAAGCTGAGTCTTTCATAAAACATAAGCAGAAAAATAGGTTGCTTCCTCATCAGCTTCCTCCTCTCTTTACATCTTATCATTTCTATGAATTAGATATCATGCGTAGTATGAATATCCTTCCAAGAACCATCAATGCTGAAAACAAGTTGCTCTTTTTTGCTTTTAGAAACATGTGATCCTTCTCTACGTTTTTATCATGGTCACTTCATTAATCATCACTGGAACAAGTACATAGAAGGTGACAGTATTGGATTTGTTTGTGATAAGGGATATTCTCCTGCAAACCAGCAATCAACATCTACTTGCACACAAAATGGCTGGTCACCTGCTCCAAGTTGTGCCGTGCCAGGTAAGTTTTAGGAATGTTTGCTAAAAATGCCTGACTTGAAATTGCTTATTGTGCTTAAATAAAGTCACGTGATGCCACTGTGATGATGTCAGTTTGACCCCACTGACCTAGCTGCTTCGTTGGTTTCGATCAATTAATAATATGTATTCCCTTTTTCTTTCAAATTTAACTATTTGAGGGTTTGATATAGAACATAGAATAATAGGGTTGGAATGGACCTTGGAGGTTATATAATCCATCCCCCTGTTCATGGCAGTAGATACTACACCATTACAGACTTTCTTTGAGCTTAAGAGGAGAGATACATCTGATCACAGAAACAATAACAGATTAACAAAACAAAATAATAGAGTTGGAAGAGACCCCATAGGTTATCCAGTTCAACCCTCTGCCCAAGCAGGAGACCATTTCAGACAAACAGCTATCAATCTCTTCTTTAAAACGTCCAGTAATTGAGGACTCACAACTTTTCTATGCAAACCATTCCACTAGTTAATTGTTCTCACTGTCAGTTCTTAGTTCTGTATTACTTTTCCCCTTCATTCGTTTCCATCCATTGCTTCGTGTCTTGTCCTCAACTGCTTTGAAGAATAGGTTGATGTCATCTTGTTTATGGCAGCTTTTCAAATATTAAAAAACTGCTGTCAGATCACCCTTAGTCCTTCTTTTCATACACTAGACATACCCAATTCCTGCAACTGTTCTTCATATGTTTCAGCTTTTGTCCTCTAATCATCTTTGTTGTTCTTCATTGCACTCTTTCTAAAGTCTCAACTAGAAACTTGTGGCAATCAATACTGGATGCAATATTCCAAGTGTGGTCTTATCAAGGCATTATAAAGTGATGCTAACACTTCCCGTGAGCTTGATTCTAAGTTTTAATTTGAGCATTAACTCTGTTAATTCACTTAAGACTGCATTGGCTTTTTGGCAACTGCAGCATTCTACTGGCTCATATTTAAATGGCTATGCACTAGGATTTTTAGATCCCTTTTGTAGTTACAGCTATTGAGATATACTGCTATTCTATATCTATGCATTTGGTTTTTCTTATCTGAGTGTAAAATCTTATTTTTCTCAACTAAATTTCATTTTGTTAGATAGCGCCCTATGTTCAAGTCTGTCAAGATCCTGTTAGTCATGGGGGATTTCAACCTGCCATCGGTAGGCAAAACATCTGAGATGGCCCGGGAGTTCATGGCCTCCATGATGGCCATGGACCTAACCCAATTAATTCATGACCCCACTCACACCGGGGGGTCACACGCTGGACTTAGTTTTCATCTCTGTCCAATGGACGAGTGATCTTGGATTAGGGGAATTAGCCATCACACCCCTTTCATGGTCAGATCACTCTCTCCTCCAGCTTGACTTTCCAACCGCTACACCCCACTGCGGGGAGGTGGAACCAGAAATATCGAGATGGTTCCGCCCCAGGTGCCTGATGGACCTGGAGAGGTTCCAGATGGAGCTTGGGCCAATACCTGAGACCCTGACCCACAACTCAACTGAGGACCTAGTGGCCACCTGGAATAGTGCAGCCATGGGGGCCTTGGACCGGGTCGTGCCCTTGCGGCCTCTCACTCAGCACCGATCCACCTTGGCTCCTTGGTTCTCGGAGGAGCTGAGGGTGATGAAGTGCCGAAAGAAATGCCTAGAGAGCATTTGGAAGTCCACTCGCTCCGAATCTGACCGGACACGGGTAAGGTCGCATTTGCGGACCTACCTTGTGGCGATAAGAGCAGTGAAATGAAAGTATCTCTCTGCTCTTATTGCATCCGCAGATAACCGCCCTGCCCCCCTGTTTAGAGTGACCTTCTCCCTTCTTCACCAGAGGCCGCGGGAAGCTCCTTTGCAGGGTCACGCAGAGGAATTTTAATGTTATCTGCAGGATAAAATTGTTCAGATCCGGGACGAGCTGGCCTCCGACGGTTGGTCTGGGCGAGCTGACGGAGGCAGGTCTTGAGACTGTTGTTTGGGGAGAGTTTGATCCTGTTTCTCCTGATGACATGGACAGGATGCTGGGGCAGCTGAATGCTACCACATGTTTATTGGACTTGTGTCCCTCCTGGCTAGTACTGGCCTCCCGGGAGGTTACATGAGGCTGGCTCCAGGGAATTGTTAATGCTTCGTTAAGTGAAGGGTTCTTACCAACTGTCTTTTTTTTAAAAAAAAATTATATTGGTTTTTACACATTTTTTCAAAAGGAAAAGGGTATGTAGGATATAAAACAAAATATTTTAGGGCTTCCATGTCGGAGGTGGTGGTCACCTCTGAGGTTTCATGCATTCAATCATTTGTTTCTGTTAACATCCGTTTAGGAATTACAGTATATAAAGGTAAAAAAAATCATTTTTGTGATCTGAGTCTTTTAGCTATTGTGTCTTCTTCTTCCTTCCCACCAGTGGGTGGAGCCATGGCCCCTCCTGTTCCCTCATTTTTGTCCTCCAGGATTGATGAATGTTTTTTAAGAAAAGCCTCTGCCTCTTCAATTGTTTTAATTCTTACTCTCCCGCCATCCCAGAACACCAACATTCCTTCTGGCATTGACCACTTGAACCACACCCCTTTTTTAAACATTTTTTTTTTGATAAGAAGGAATATTTCCTTCTTATCCCTTGTTGACCTTCTTACAAATTTAATATGTATCTCTCTGGGTACATCATTTATTCTGGCATATGCTGAATTAATTCTATAAATCAGGTCTATGTCCCCCCAAATGTATTCTTTACTCTTTTTAGTATAATCTGCTAAAATTGTGCACATTAAATCTTTTAAATTTTCTGAATCTGATTCAGGAACATTTTGAAACCTTAAAAAGTAAGACATTCTTTCAAAATCCATTCTAGACATATGACCAGCAAGACCCACAATTTCTTTTTTAGAATCCTTTATCTCCCCCTCATCTCAACTGCCCCACCCTCCAAACCATCAATTTTTTCTTTATTTTCCATTAATGTTCTCTGTGTTACCGACTGTCTTGAAAGAGACGGTGGTGAGACCACTCCTCAAGAAGCACTCCCTGGACCCAGCTGTGTTAGCTAACTATCGTCCGGTCTCCAACCTTCACTTCCTCGCGAAGATTGTCGTGAGTGTGGTGGCACGACAGTTTCCCCAGCACCTGGAGGAAACTGTCTATCTAGACCTGCGCCAGTCTGGCTTTCGGCCTGGGTACAGCACAGAGACAGCATTGGTGATGTTGGTAGATGATCTCGGGATAGAGGTTGTTCCTCTATCCTGGTCCTATTAGATCTTTCAGCGGCTTTTAATACCATCAACCATGGTATCTTATTGCACCGGCTGGAGGGGTTGGGGGTTGGGAGGCATGGTTTTGCGGTGGTTCTCTTCCTACCTCTCCGGCCGGTCACAATTTGTGTTGGCAGGAGGGCAGAGGTCGATGTCAAGGCCCCTCATGTGTGGGGTGCCACAGGGGTTGGTCCTCTCGCCCCTCCTGTTCAACATTTATATGAAGCCGCTGGGTGAGATAATCCGTGGCTTTGGGGTAGAGTTCCATCAGTACGCTGATGACACCCAGCTGTACATCTCTACCCCTGACCACCCCAACGATGCCGTCGAAGTGATGTCCCGGTGCTTGGAGGTCGTGCGGGTCTGGATGGGGAGAAAGAGGCTTCGACTCAACCCGTCCAAGACCGAGTGGCTGTGGTTTCCGGCACCGCGATATAGCCAGTTGGTTCCATCTCTGGCTATCGGGGGCGAGTCATTAGCTCCCGCGGAAAGGGCCCGCAACTTTGGTGTCCTCCTGGACTCTCGGCTGTCTTTGGATGACCATTTGACAGTCGTGGCCAGGGGGGCCTTTTATCAGGTTCACCTGATACGCCAGTTGCGCCCCTTTCTAGATCATGGCGCCTAATCCACAGTCACTCAAGCCCTCATCATATCTCACCTGGACTACTGTAACGCTCTCTACATGGGACTTCCCTTGAGGTGCACTCGGAGGCTCCAGCTAGTTCAGAATGCCATGTGGGGGATTTTGGGAGTCTCGAGATATTCCCATGTAACACCTCTCCTGCGCGAGCTGCACTGGCTACCTGTGGCCTTCAGGGTGCGCTTCAAGGTGTTAGTAACCACCTTTAAAGCGCTCCATGGCATAGGACCTGGTTACTTGCAAGACCGCCTCCTACCTCCTACCTCCCTTCGACCTGTCCGCTCCCACAGGGAGGGCCTCCTCAGGGTACCATCTGCTGGACAATGCTGGCTGGCGACTCCCAGGGGGGAGAGCCTTCTCTGTGGCAGCCCCCGCCCTCTGGAATGACCTGCCCCTGACCTTCAGACTATCACGGATCTGCGCCTGTTCTGTCAGGCACTAAAAACACACTTATTTTATGCGACCGGCCTGGTATAATTTTAAATGTGATTTTAATAAGGTTCTTAATGGTAACTTTAGCATGGGTTCAAAATTTAATATATTTTTAATTTATTTTTAATATTTTCTATTGTATTTATTGCTGTGTTTTTACTGATTTCCTGTGCACCGCCCTGAGTCCCGTCAGGGAGATAGGTCGGTATATAAGTATAATAAACTTGAACTTGAACTTCTGGTTCTTGAATTTATCTTCTGGGATGTTGGCTATTCCTGCCAGCGTGGTGTCATCTGCAAATTTGATGAGTTCCCCTTTTATCTCCTCATCTAAATAATAATTTATGAAGATGTTGAAGAATACTGAGCCTAAGACAGAGCTTCGGTTCCATTAAGAACTACATGTTGAGTGTGTTTTATCAGCCAGTTGCAAATGGTGGTGATGCTGTCTATCCAACATTTTTCTAGCTTATCAAGAAGTAGATTGTGGTTAACTTTGTCAAATGCATTATTGAAATTCACATATACTATGTCCATGGCATTTTGCCATGTCACTTTGTCACGGAATGAAATAAGATTTGTTTGGCATGATATTTCTCCTTGTTCATGTATTTAAGATTCATTCAAATCATTTACATTCTCAATCAACAATTTGTTTTCACTGTAAATGAAAATATATTCAAAGTACACTGATTTTCTCATGTGCACCCTCCCTCCCTCCTTGTAGATGTCTCCCCAGAAGTAACCCAAAGTAACCCAAAGCCTTCATGAAAAATAGTCTAATTACAGGAAGGGTGAGCAGTTCAGTGTCAAAATGGACAAAGGTTTTTTAGGAAGCAGAACATGTTGAGGTAATAACACTACAGCGCATCCTAAGAAACACACATTCTATTTGTGAAAGATTTGAGCAATTATTAATAGAAAGTGGGTAATAAAATTAATACCCCTTTGTGTGCAGATCGCATTTACCTCAAAGTAATTGCTATCTACTTTATCATGGATATGACTAAAGTGCTAGATCAGGGATGTTAAACTCAAGGTGCTTAGATGTGGTCTCTAGGGACAGCCTGGAAATAGAAAAAGGACCAGTCCGCAGTGCCTCTGCCAGCAAAAATGGGATATGGGGAAGGCCGCACATGGCTCCCCTGAACCCCATTTTCACTGGCAGAGGGCTATCAAGAGAAACTAAAAACAAAACAAAAGGAGAAATGTTTCCCCTTTTGCATTTGAGCATGCAAAAAGGGACAGGAAAGGAGAAAGGGAAAGAGAAAAAAAAGAAAAAGAATAAAAGATGGGAACTGAGCAACGAAGGAAAAATAAAGCAAGAAGGGAAGAAAGAAGAAATTAGAATGAAGAGTGAAGAAAAAGGAAGGAAGGAAGGAAGGAAGGAAAGAAGGAAGGAAGGAGATTATAATGAGAGTGAGGGAAGGTCTGAGGGAAGTCCTGTGTGAGCTCTTGGCAACCATAGGCGCCCCCCCAACCTGAGTTCCATGTCAAGCCCACCCCTGGCCATGCCCACTCCAATCATGCCCACCATGACTACGCCCCCTGGCCATATCCCCTTGCACATACCCCAGCCCTCCAAAGTCAAACACAACTCTGAAGCAGCCCTCGATGAAATCAAGTTCAAAATTTCTGTACTAGATGGTGTACCTTGTAAAGTTGAAAGACAATAGCAAGGTAAAGTAGTAATCATTTTCTGCCTATTAGTTAAACAAACTATATGACATTGTTGCTTTAAAAAAATAAGAATTAGTTATGGTATTTTGCAGTGTAGCTCCTTATGAATATGCTTAAAACCTGTGTGTGTATCATCATACAATTGATTTTATTTATCTAATATAGAGGGACGATGTGGACAGCCACCTGCTGTGGACAATGGAGGCATTGTGGAGACACTCAAGAAAACCTATGTCCAATCTGAAAGTGTAACTTATCAGTGCCAAAATCTCTACAGAATGGAAGGATCTGCAAGAGTGACTTGCCAAAATGGCCATTGGTCACAAACACCAGCATGCATAGGTATAAGTAATATCTATCATTCTTTATAAACTTGTCCTTTATAAACAAAAATAGTACTTTGGGAAAGAAATCAATTTCATGATACCAGAGCTGCTGTGTGAGTATGTTATGGTCAGGAGGTGTTTTACTGACTTGTATTGGAATTAGAAGCTAATATAGTATTATGAGCCAAGATAAAGTAACTCAGAGAGAAACTGCCTCATAATGGAAAATTGTGCAAGCTTGTCAGCCATTTACAAGTGTCTTCCTCTAGGCCAGGGATGTCAAACTCAAGCCCCATAGGCAGAATCCAGACCACGGGTTGCTTAGATCTGGCCTGTGGGGCCAGCCTGGAAATATCAAAGAATTGGCCGACAGTGCCGGCTGAAAATGGGTCATGGGGGGGCATGCAGTGGTCGCACACACCCATTTTTTGCCTCCATGGCCTCCTGCTCCACTTTGCCAGTAAAAAAGAGGCCGGGGGGGGGGGGCACACAATGTAATGAGTGGTTATATGGTAAGATGTATGATCTACCTTTTGATTGGTATCACCAACCTTCTCCTTTGCTACAGTATGAAGTCATCCCATGCCACAAAACCCTCAAGATAGGCTGAGTTAGAAGAACTAAGTGAAGCCTTAAGAAGGTTTTTAAAAAGTAAAAATTAATTTACTACAGTAATGCCTTACCACTCTCCCCAATGAAGTTTTATTACTTCTCTTAAAGAAAGGAAACTAAGAGTGTTTTATAGTTGAACAATGTCTGAGATGGAAATATTTGAGAGGATTTTATAGCAGTTACTATCCCAAGCACAAAATCCTCTTTGGAATTTTAAAAAGATTAGTTTAAAAAAATCAGGTAAGTATTTCCTTCATCTTCACTTGAAAATATCTGCAAACAACTCTGCATGTACAGTAGTAAAAAAAAAAAAAGCAAGATGGCAGCGCCTATGGCTCCACTGAAAGAACCAATTTGGGGGCGTGGCAGGCCAAGTTGCTACCTACTCGGCCGAACTGGTCCAAACCAGTAGAAACCCATCTCTGGCTACAACTCAAAAATAAGGGGAGTCCCTGACTTACAACCATTTGTTTAGTGTCTGTTCACACCCCCACAGCCACGTCCACCCACCCCCACCCCAAGCCATTTCCCACCGCTACCCTCTGCCCTCCAAGGTCAATGAAATCAAGTTTGATACCCCTGCTCTAGGCCTTCTGGATTTGCCTCAAAACCTGGCTTAGCCAACTGGTTTGGGGCTATGATGGAGCTCTTTACACTGGAAGTGACTGGTGGACTAAGAAAGAAGATTCCATCCATGTGATGCTTATATACTGGTTCCTAGTTTTAGTCAATATCTATTAATTTTAATGTTTATAATTTTAAAATGTTTTTTCTATTCTTGCTTTTATTGTGTTGCAAACTATCCAATCACTTCAATATTAGCATGGATAGCATATCATCCAATACAACTACACAATTTATTAATGCAGAGTTTGAACAATTATTAATGGAAAATGGGTAATAAAAATAAGAACACCTTGTGGGGAGATGCCGTTTATCCCAAAGCAATTCTTATTCATTTAAATACAGATATGACTTTAGGTATTAAGTAATTAAGAAAGTAATGACACTATATTTTCTAAAGTTGAAAGACAACACTAGGGACAACACTAATAATCATTCCCTGTCTATCAATTAATCAAGCTGTATGATATTGTTACTTTTTTAAAATAAGCATTAGTGTAATTTTGAAATATAGTGTTTTATGAATATGCTTAAAATGTGTATTTATGTGTCTCCACAGACATATTTTTAATCTATTATAATCTGTTATAGATATTGAAGGAAAATGTGGACGCCCACCTCCTTTGGAGAATGGAGACGTTGTGGAAATACCCAAGCGAATCTATTTACAGTCTGAAAGTGTAATTTATCAGTGCCAAAATTTCTACACAATGGAAGGTTCTCCAAGAGTAACTTGTCAAAATGGCCGTTGGTCACAAACACCTACATGTAGAGGTATAAGTAATATCTATAATTCTGTATTGATTTATTCTTTATAGAGAAATATTATATTTTGGGAATGGAATAAATTTAAAGACATCAGAACTGTTATGTTAGTGCCAGAAGATCAGTGGTGGGCTTCTAACCAGTTTACTACCAGTTTGCTGAGATGATATTTTGCACACATGCTGCTCATTTCACTCGCACACGCCCCCACCGCATGTTACTGGGTATGTACAGTTGACTGAACACTGTTCTGCGCATACACAGAAACATGCCGGTGATGGCAGAAGGGACCAGGCAACCGGTTCAGGGGCATGGTAGGTCTGGGTCGCTGCCGGTCCCAGTGACCCATGCCGCCATACCACTACCTGTTTGGCTGAACCAGTCCGAACCAGTAGGAACTCACCACTGCAGAAGATATTTTACTTTCTTGTTATTGAATTAGAAGTGGTAGTATTATGAGCTATTATAAAGTAGCTTTTCCAGAGAGAAACTGCTTCATACTGGAGAATTGTACAAGACCTTTTGCCATTTACAAATGTTGCCCTCATTTTGTGAAATCTTTCTGGTGAAATTCTGCTTTCCCTAAGTTATATTTCATAACAGACACTTTTTTAGTCGATGGCACGATTGAAAAAAAATGAAATTTTAGTTTACTTGAGTACAATACATATTTTTTCTTTTTTCTTATTATTTCATAGATGAGAACACAGGGCCTATCATGCCATTGTTATCAATCAATCATTCCTTGAACAAAAATTACAAAAACCCAAGGCTCTTTTGGAATAATAGTATTAGTTGAATCTCTAGGTAACTAAAATTATTAAATTTGGAAGAAGGAGACTATTTCTTCTTCCTTTTATACATACAACATTGTCTTTCTAAAAAGAGGTTCAGTTCATGACTGATAATTAATTCATAAGAGGCAAAAAGGGGGGGAGGGCTCCTTTAACATAGATCTCTAATCATTTTATCCTATTGCAACATACCTTTTCTAACCTAGACTTTAATTGCTTTATAAAATTAATGCTTCAGTATCAAACCTTCTATGTTTCATCTTTTCTGTGTCCTTTTGCAGCTGCTTGTACTGCAAGTGCAGAAGATATGAGAGAACACAATCTAAGGCCGAAGTGGATTAACGGGACTAAAATATATTCTACAGATGGAAATGTAGTGGAATTTAAATGTTTAAGAGGCTATGAACCACATCCAAATACCGGATCATTTAGAGTTTATTGTGTGGATGGGAAATTTGACTATCCGTTTTGCATTCCTGTATGTATATTTTCAGAAAAATATTTTAATTCAGCAATATTAGCATTTATTTCCCTTGTCTATATCTATATATCTATATCTATGCATTAAAAACACTTACAATATTTTAAAGGCCAATATCTGGCAGCTAAAGATGTGGCTGTAATGGATTCTAAGGCAACTCATCTTTGGCAATTCTTCTAAATCAAAACACTTCTTAAGATTCCTCTAGTCTAAATTTATTCTGTTCAGAGCAATGGGAGAGAAGAACTATGATGAGGGGGGGATGTTACTTAAAAACCATGAGGCATAGGATACAAACACCGCCCATCATTTCATCTCTTCTGTTGTTGAATCTTGGCAGATTCTAAGATGAAGAACACAAGATGCCTGCGTCTTAGGTCTGAAATGAATGAAAATTATAATTTAACCTCAGTGGGCTATTTTTATTGATTTTTTTCTTTTTATTTCTACTTACCTACCTACTTACCTACCAACCTACCTACCTACCTACCATATTTCTCCCTTTACTTACCTACCTACCTACCGTATTTCTCCCTCTCCCTCTCTATCCTTCTACCCACCTACCTACCTAACTACTGTATTTCTCCTTCTCTCTCTCTATCCCTCTATCTACCTACCTACCTACCTATCCCTATAGCTGCCTACCTACCTACTGTATTTTTCCTTGAATCTTATGGACAGAGTATTTTATGTCATAAAGGATGACATAATACCTGTGGCCCACTGCTCTCTCTGTATCCATCTACCTACATTTTTTACATTTCCATTGCATGTACCTGGCACAGGTGTGACATCTACACAATCTATATATATCATTGGTGCTGTATTTCAAAGGAACGTTGTGTGAAAATTTGGAAGCGATTGGTGCAGTACTTTAGGAGATTAGTGGTTTAGAACAAACTCTTGTTACATTTTTATTTATATAAGATGGATAATCTATCTCGTTCAATTCATTTCAGATGGTCTTCTTGTTCAATATATTTTTACATTCATTCTAAACAAGGAAATATTTCATGGGATACCTTGTTTTACATATAATGAATGATTATCAGTTAATTTTATTTTTTGTCTGGTCCTATAGCTTCTGACAGATATTTATAAATCGGTATGTAAACACACATATGAAAATTGAAAGGAGAGGACAATATTTCACTATCGATACAAATGGAATAAATGAAATCAGTGGAAATAACCCACTGGGTTTAAAGTAAGAGTTCCACTCATCTCAGCCCCATTGCAGAGGAATTTCCTGTTCTTAGAATCTTTCAGGATTGAGCAACATGTCACAAAATGGCAGATGTTTTTTCCTCCCTGCCCCATTACTTGTTTTAAGTATAATAATAATAATAATAATAATAATAATAATAATAATAATAATAATAATAATAATAATAATAATAATAATAACTTTCAATAACTTTGAATTTATTAACCGCTCCCTCTCCCCACAGGGACCCGCAATACTTTGCCATTGTTCTGAATGGAAGCAATTTTATTTAGATCACGGGAATCTTATTGTATCATGGGGCTTCCCTTTGAAATTACAATTAATATAAATAGGAGTAATAAAATATCAATTTCTATCAAGAGTCACAATCAAATACCAAATATTTCTGCAATGGAGCTTCTTTCTAATCAATGACAAAATGGCAGGTTTCTTGGTATTGCTGGACTACAGATCCCAGTATCCTTGTATTGGACTGTGTTGTCTGAGAATAATGAGAGTTTGTTTATTCACTACATTTGGTTTCTATCTTTTCTCAAATGTATCCCCCGTGAAGATTAATTAAAGTTTGGTAACTTCACTCCTGTTTTTAAAATCTTGGGCTTCGGAATCATTCTGACTGCCACAGTTGATATCCTAAAATACCAAGAATTAATAAACATTATTTACATTTGTTACATGTTATTGTAAAAAAGGAGAACGTGGCCCAGTGATAGAATGATCTACAATTTTTGAGTCACTTGAGTAATTTTAAGTAATTGGTTTAACAAATTGAGATGCTGACATTTCAGAGCCTTCTTGTCCATGTATGGAATCAATTTAATATCATAAGGCTGCATTTTGCTGTAGATCAAGATCTATCGGTTTAAAAAGGAATTATATAAAATGTAGAGGTGCAAATTTATTTCTTCATTCTTCACATTGTATTTTACAGATCTAACTAAAGGGACAACAGAACGCGTATACCATTCTTTGAACCAGAAGATGAATGTCAGAAATCATTCTCCTGAAATATGACCACATTAAACTGTATTGTCTATAGCTATCAACAATGTATCTGAACCTAAAAATCTACTTTGTGGTAACCAAATTTTACCAACTGGGAAAAAGTTAACATTGAAAAATAATTCTATAGACTATATTTAATATACATCTAATATAAAACTAGAATTAGGATTGTTTTTAATATACATACATTTTATCTCTAAAAGATTAATCTGAATTATTAGTCAGCAAGCTATCTTAACACAATAAAAATTTATAATTGTAATTAGTATTTTTAGCTTATAGATGTGCTGAGTTCTTTAAAAATAAAAATAAATAAAACATGTTTCTTTCACCAAACAATTTGTAATATATTTTATAAAGAAACAGAGGTATACAATAAATTCTCCAATTCACAGTCCAATCCAAGATCCCGAAGCAGTCTAACCTTCCTTGGGTTGCTCTGGAGGTAGCATAATATACCTTGATGCTCAGAATCAGAGGGAGGTTCAGCCAAATGAATTTCTGCTACTCTGATGTTTTACATGGGAACGTAGCAAACAGGTGCAAGGTTTTGTTTTTCTTATTTCTTTTCCTTTTCTTTTCTTTTTAATAGTATGAAATTATATAACTATTTATTAACAATTGAAATTAGGCTGGATCTTTGAAATAGATTCAGCGCTTTCCAAACCACATTCCTTCATAAACTTTATTTGACACAGAATGGAATTAAATGTACTAAATGTACTAAAACCACTCATTACAGTCAGAGGTGGGTCTCGACAATTTCAGCAACGGATTCTTTGCCCAGTTGCTGGGTGGGCATGGCTATGGTGGGCATGGCCTAGTTGACCTCCTGCATCATGGTTGGGAAGCCATTTTTTACTTCCCCAGGCTTCGGTGACTTTCCTCGAGCCTCTGGGAGGGCAAAAACTGTCTCCCCGGGGCTCCAGAGGCCTTCCAGGAGTTCCGTTTCCTCACATGGAGACTCCTGGGATGGGAGGGGCAGGATGGCCATGGCCATCCAGGGGTGGCATTTGGAGGTTCTCTGAACCAGCCATAATGTTAGTTACGGTTTTCTCCAAACCCAGGGGAACCCGTAACAGGCCACCAATGATTACAGTGGGTCCCCTTCTGCTGCTTTTAAACCCATAAAACCATTTTTGGCAATTGATCCTGATGTGGTTGCATCATCTCTGAATTCCAAAAAAATTCATTGGTTTGGCTTCTGACTGGACACTAGATGACAACTGGCTTGATGTTATGAACAGCAATCCAAGACAATAACATTCTGGGGGACAGGAGATTTCCACTGATAAGCTTTCATTCCTTCTTATACATCCTAAGTTAAGGGTGGTCAGACTGAGCCTTTTCCTATTAACTAACTCCTTTCCTGGGCTTTATAGAAAGCTTCTGCAGTTGTTTCTGTAACTGTTTTTGAATATTCTTTTCCAGACCATCTACATCATTCTCTGTTATTCTTTGTCCACTTCTTACTTGTACCTGTGGTACACTTTCAGTTTGAGGATATGGTAGTTTATTAGCTTATTAATAAATAATTGGAGACTTTTGTAAGCTATTAATTAACTTTAGTTAGAGCTATCAGTTTACTTGTGCCTTTGCCTGCTAGAAGTAACACCTTTTAAACAGTTCTGTTGGCTAGAACTGGAGGGGTCAACCACAAACACCCCATAGGTTGTCCACAAATGTTTCCTATATAACTGGTAGGTTGTGACTTTGACATTTGGCTAAGTGAACCTATTACTGAAATTAAGGAAAATAATATGGTATTTAGCTTAAGCTTGAGCAGATAAAGATGTCTAAACAGGGTTCTGGAGACAAGCAAAGTGTATCATCTATATAAATAAAAATGTAAAATAGTTTGTACGAATCCACTAATCTCAAAAACTACTGGACGGATTTACACCAAACTTTCACACCATGTAGCCAAGAACTTCCGATAATAGAATAGCTACTCATTTTGTGCCTAGCAAGCGCGTGTCATGTACACAGTACACAAATGTAAAATGTACCACTGAAAAAATTTTCACCTCCCTGTAACTCCTCCCACCTGGCATTTCCAACAGTCAGTTCCTCAAAAAGAATGTATGGAGGCCTCTTAAGGCCAAAAAGGCACTGAGATAGCAAACTCCCAGGTGGTCCATAGAGAGAGAGAGAGGAAGAAATACAGTTTAACAAAAAGGACTAAGGGTGACATGATAGCAATCTTCCAGTATCTCAGAGGCTGCCACAAAGAAGAGGGAATCAAACTATTCTCCAAGGCACCTGGGGGCAGAACAAGAAGCAATGGGTGGAAACTAATCAAGGAGAGAAGCAACTTAGAACTGAGGAGAAATTTCCTGACAGTTAGAAGAATTAATCAGTGGAACAGAAATTGCCTCCAGAAGTTGTGAATGCCCCAACACTGCAAGTCTTCAAGAAGATGTTGGATAGCCATTTGTCTGACACGGTATAGGGTCTCCTGCTTGAGCAGCGGGGTTGGACTAGATGACCTCCAAGGTCCCTTCCAACTCTGCTATTGTATTATTGTATTACAGTAGGTAGGTAGATAGGGGAATAGAGAGGGGGGGGGAATACAGTTTAATTTATTTTTATTATTATTTACACTTTTATACTGCCCTATCTCCCGAAGGACTCTAATAAAAGAGGGACAAGGTGAGACAGGATAGCAGCCTTCCAATATCTCAGGGGTTGCCACAAAGAAGAGGGAGTCAAGCTGTTCTCCAAAGCACCTAAGGGCAGAACAAGAAGCAATGGGTGGAAAATAATCAAGGAGAGAAGCAACTTAGAACTGAGGAGAAATTTCCTGACAGTTAGAACAATTAATCAGTGGAACAGAAGTTGCCTCCAGAAGTTGTGAATGCCCCAACACTGCAAGTCTCCAAGAAGATGTTGGATAGCCATTTGTCTGAAATGGTATAGGGCAGTGATGGCTAACCTTTTTTGGCTCATGTGCCAATAGCAGGGGGAGTGCAGGGGCGATGTGCACAGGTGTGCCACATCCATAATGCTATGTGCATGACCCCCTGCATTTGGCATGCTTTTTACTTCATCCCCAGGCTCCAGAGGCTTTATAGGAGCCTGAGGAGGATGAAAACAGCCTTCCCCCACCTCTAGAGGGCAAAAAACGGCCTCAAAAGAAGGCCTAAATCAGCTGGCCAGGGCACACATACACACTGAAGCTGACAGGGCAATGCCTCGCGTGGCCTAAGAAATGGTTCCGTGTGCCACCTGTGGCACCCGTGCCATAGGTTTGCCATCATGGGTATAGGGCTTCCTGCCTAGGCAGGGAGTTGGACTAGATGACTTCAAAGGTCCCTTCCAACTCTGCTATTGTATTATTGTATTACAGTAGGTAGGTAGATAGAGGGATAGATAGAGAGGGAGAAATAAGGTAGGTGGGTGGGTGGGTGGGTGGGTGGGTGGGTGGATGGATAGATAGATAGATAGATAGATAGATAGATAGATAGATAGATAGATAGATAGATAGATAGATAGATAGATAGATAGATAGATAGATAGATACACAGTAGGTATCTACAGTAGGTAGGTAGGTAGGGTGATAGAGAGGGAGAAATATGGTAGATAGGTAGGTAGTTAGGTAGGTAGGTAGAGGGAGAAAGGAAGAAATATAGTAGGTAGGTAGGTAGATGGATAGATAGGGAGAAATACAGTAGGTAGGTAGGTAGGTAGGTAGGTAGGTAGGTAGGTAGGTAGGGGGATAGATAGATAGGGAGAAATACAGTAGGTAGGTAGGTAGAGGGATAGACAGAGGGAGAAATACAGTAGGTAGGCAGGTAGGTAGATAGGTAGAGGGAGAAAGGAAGAAATATAGTAGGTAGGTAGGTAGATGGATAGATAGGGAGAAATACAGTAGGTAGGTAGGTAGGTAGGTAGGTAGGTAGGTAGGTAGGTAGGTAGGTAGGGGGATAGATAGATAGGGAGAAATACAGTAGGTAGGTAGGTAGAGGGATAGACAGAGGGAGAAATACAGTAGGTAGGCAGGTAGGTAGATAGGTAGAGGGAGAAAGCAAGAAATACAATAGGTAGGTAAGTAGAGGGATAGACAGAGAGGGAGAAATACCGTAGGTAGGTAGGTAGGTAGGTAGGTAGGTAGGTAGGTAGGTAGGTGTATAGATAGATAGCGAAAAATACAGTAGGTAGGTAGGTAGAGGGAGAAAGGAAGAAATGTAGGTAGGTAGGTAGGTGGGTGGGTGGGTGGGTGGGTGGGTGGGTGGGTGGGTGGATGGATGGATGGATAGATAGATAGATAGATAGATAGATAGATAGATAGATAGATAGATAGATAGATAGATAGATAGATAGATAGATAGATAGATAGATAGATAGATAGAAAGAAATACAGTAGGTCGGTAGGTCGGTCGGTAGGTAGGTAGAGGGATAGATAGATAGGGAGAAATACAGTAGGTAGGTAGGTAGAGGGATAGACAGAGGGGGAGAAATATAGTAGGTAGGCAGATAGGTAGATAGGGGGATAGATAGAGACGTAGAAATACAGTAGGTAGAGGGAGAAAGCAAGAAATACAATAGGTAGGTAAGTAGAGGGATAGGCAGAGAGGGAGAAATACCGTAGGTAGGTAGGTAGGTAGGTAGGCAGGTAGATAGAGGGAGAAAGGAAGAAATATAGTAAGTAGGTAGGTAGGTAGGGGGATAGATAGATAGGGAGAAATACAGTAGGCAGGTAGGTAGAGGGATAGACAGAGGGGGAGAAATATAGTAGGTAGGCAGGTAGGTAGATAGGGGGATAGATAGAGAGGTAGAAATACAGTAGGTAGAGGGAGAAAGCAAGAAATACAATAGGTAGGTAAGTAGAGGGATAGGCAGAGAGGGAGAAATACCATAGGTAGGTAGGTAGGTAGGTAGGTAGGTAGGTAGGTAAGTAGGTAGGTAGGTAAGTAGGTAGGTAGGTAGGTAAGTAGGTAGGTAGGTAGGTAGGTAGGTAGGTAGGTAGGTGTATAGATAGATAGCGAGAAATACAGTAGGTAGGTAGGGGAATAAATAGAGAACGAGAAATACAGTAGGTAGGTAGATAGGGGGAGAGATAGAGAGGGAGAATTACAGTAGCTAGGTAGGTAGAGGGAGAAAGCAAGAAATACAATAGGTAGGTAAGTAGAGGGATAGGCAGAGAGGGAGAAATACCATAGGTAGGTAGGTAGGTAGGTAGGTAGGTAGGTAGGTAGGTAGGTAGGTAGGTAAGTAGGTAGGTAGGTAAGTAGGTAGGTAGGTAGGTAGGTAAGTAGGTAGGTAGGTAGGTAGGTAGGTAGGTGTATAGATAGATAGCGAGAAATACAGTAGGTAGGTAGGTAGAGGAATAGAGAAAGAGGGAGAAATACAGTAGGTAGGTAGGTAAAGGGATAGAGAGGGGGAAATACAGTAGGTAGATAGATAGAGGGAGAAAGAAAGAAATACAGTAGGTAGGTAGGTAGAGGGATAGATAGAGAGGGAGAAATACAGTAGATAGGTAGGTTGGGGGTTATATGGTGGTTGTGTGTATGTGTGCAGGTGTAGATCTACACACAGTTTGGTTGGCCATTTAACCAGACTGGGCCACAGCAACGCGTGGCCGGGTATAGCTAGTTAACATAGTAAAACACACACCAATCTATGATAGCCCAGCCTATCAAAAGCAATACAGAAGAAAACAGAATAGGGATGGAGATCAAAATAGGGGTGAAAATCGTAAGAGAACATCTATCCAATGTGAATGTGTTTAAATCACCAGAATCAGATGGATTGCACCACAGGATACTAAAGGCGCTGGCAGATTGATCTTATAGCTGCTAAAGGAAGTCTTTTAGAGTTCTTGGAGCATGGTGAAACTGCCAGAGGACTGGAAAACAGCTGATATGGTTCCAATCTTCAAAAAGAGGAAAAATGAATCCAGGAAATTACTGATCAATCAACCTGACATTAGTACCTGGGAAGATCCTGGAAAAGATTATGAGGCAATAGATCTATAAACATCTATAAACAGTAAGCAAAATGATTACTAGAAGGCAACATAGGTTTGTTAAAATCAGATCATGCCAGACAAAACTTATTATCTTCATTGACAAAGTGATTAAACTAGATTGGGGAAATGTTCTGGACATTTTTAGTTCACTTAGACTTCAGTAAGGCATTTGCAAAGTAGACCACAGCCTACTTCTTGGTAAGATAGTAATATGTGGGAGAGACAGCATCACCACCAGATGACTGTGCAACTGATTGACAAATTGCAATCAATGTCAAGTTCTCAATGGAACTATATCTAGAAGGAGACCATGCAATGGGGAGCCTCAACGCTCTATTTTAGCCCATTACACTTCAACATCTTCATAAGTGGTTCAGATGAGTGTATAGAAGATCAAATATTGCAGATGACACCAAGCTGGGGAATTGGCAACACTTTAGAATATAGACACAAGATTCAAAAGGATTTTGACATACTTGAACTTTGGGCCCTATGCAACAAGATGCAGGTCAATGATGAGAATACAATACAATACAGTACAGTACAGTACAGTACAGTACAGTACAGTACAGTACAGTACAGTACAGTACAGTACAGTACAATACAATACAATACAATACAATACAATACAACACAACACAACACAACACAACACAATACAATACAATACAATACAATACAATAGCAGAGTTGGAAGGGACCTTAGAGGTCTTCTAGTCCAACCCCCTGCCTAGGCAGGAAGCCCTATACTGTTTCAGACAAATGGCTGTCCAACATCTTCTTAAAGACTTGCAGTGTTGGGGCATTCACAATTTCTGGAGGCAAGCTGTTCCACTAATTAATTGTTCTAACTATCAGGAAATTTCTCCTCAGTCCTAAATTGCTTCTCTCCTTGATTAGTTTCCACCCATTGCTTCTTGTTCTACCCTCTGGTGCCTTGGAAAATAGTTTGATTCCCTCTTCTTTGTGGCATCCTCTGAGATATCGGAACACTGCTATCATGTCTCCCCTGGTCCTTCTTTTTATTAAACTAGACATACCCAGTTCCAGCAACTGTTCTTCATATGTTTTAGTCTCCAGTCCCCTAATCATCTTTGTTGCTCTTCTCTGCACTCTTTCTAGAATCTCCACATCTTTTCTACATTGTGGCAACCAAAACTGAATGCAGTATTCCAAGTGTGGCCTTACCAAGGCTTTATAAAGTGTTATTAACACTTCATGTGATCTTGATTCTATCGCTCTATTTATGCAGCCTAGAACTGTGTTGGCTTTTTTGGCAGCTGCTGCACACTGCTGGCTAATATCTAAATGGTCCATTAGGACTCCATGATCCCTTTCACAGTTACTACTATTGAGCAAGGTATCATCTATACTGTACCTGTGCATTTCGTTTTTGCCTAAATGTAGAACCTTACTTTTTTCACCATTGAATTTCATTTTATTAGATAGTGCCCAATGTTCAAGTTTGTCAAGATCCTTCTGTATCTTAAGCCTATCTTCTGGAGTGTTGGCTATTCCTGCCAGCTTGGTGTCATCTGCAAATTTGATGAGTTCCCCATTTATTTCCTCATCGAAATCATTGATGAAAATGTTGAAGAGTACTGGGACTAAAACAGAGCCTTGCGGTACTCCACTGCATACTTCAATCAATCAATCAATAATTTACTTAAATACCGCGTCCTCTCCCCAAGGGGACTCGGAGCGGTGCACAGGGAAAAATTAAAACAACATAAAATATACACATGAATAAATACAATAAAAACAGATTAAATCAACTGTCCCTGCACTAAAATCCCCATTTTTAAAATTAACATTCCCTAACCCCTGAGGTAGAGACTAACCTAGGCCGGCCAAGCAGAAAAAGTGAGTTTTTAATTTCTGACGGAAGGAGCGGAGGTCCGTAGTTGTTCTAATGTCGGGGGGAAGGTCGTTCCAGAGGGCTGGGCCCACCACAGAGAAGGCCCTTCCCCTTCTTTCCATGTAGATGCCAGTAGTTCCATTGAGGACTACACGTTGAGTGCATTTGGTCAGCCAGAAAAGTAAGGTTTTGCACCTAGGCAGGAAAAGTCAAATGCACAGGTCTAGAAGAAGTGATAGTAATAGTAGTAGTAGTAGTAGTAGTAGTAGTAGTAATAGTAGTAGTAACAAGTGTAATAGGGACCTAGTTTGTCCAGTAAATTATAACTTAAGTATGAGCTAAGTGTCTGCAAATGCCAATGCAATCCAAGCATGCATCAACAGATGTATATCATCAAGGTCATGAGAACTGGTAGTACTGGTGACTAGTGAGGTCATACAACTATACAAAAAAGTTGCTGAGGTACTAGAAATTAGGGGTGCTCCATCACTAGAAGTTTAAAGAAGAGTTTGGACAATTTTTTGTCCAAAATACGCAAGGATCTTATGCTCAAGCAGAAGAGTTGGCACAAAAGACCTCCAAGGTCCCTTATTTGCACCTTATTTGTGAGAAAGGAAGAGAGGGGAGATACAAAGCAGACAGGGATGGCTGTTTCTCTTTCTAAAGGTGGGACCCATGAAAGAGATGGCACACTTATTCAGTACTGCAAATTGGCAGCATTTACTGAAGGTAGGTGTAGAGCATCCACCCCATTATAACATACCAGGTGGGCAGAAACAATGGGAGGCAGGTAGGCAAACCCTCAGATAGGAAAGAAGGTTGGCAAGGGGAAATAATTTGTGAGAGTGGTGTGATATTACTGTATTTAGAACGTTAGGCATTATTATTAGCATTTTAGCATGGCATCCATGCCTCCTTTTGCAACCATGTTTTTCCTTTGAACCAAACCTTTGATGAAACAATAGGGCTGCTTTCTGAAGTCCCAATGCTTCTTTATGGTCAGTAGACTTGGAAATGCTGACAATGTCCTTGGACTCAGAACCCTATACACTATACAACACAGAGATATAAAATATAAATACATATCCCATGATATTCTTGCCGTTACTATCAGATAGCCTGCATTCACAGAAGCAGCAAATGGGTTTGAAGATAGTATTAAATTTAAGAAAGGGTCATGGCAACTAACATTTCTTTTTTTTATATTGAAAAAGTTTTATTGAGTTTACATTTTTTGTGGGGTAGGGTAAGGGATACATAGAAATTTTGAGAGTGGTCACGTCAAAGTCGTCGGCTCCTCCGGTACCTCAAGTTACATTATTAAAAAGAAAGAAAAGAAACATTTCACATAACACTACAAGCTGGGAGCAAGTACATATTCCTAAATTTTTCAGTTATATACTGTCAGTCAATTACAAAAATCCAGATTACAAATATCATACAATATTACTCAAAAAAAAACCAGGGCAAAGTTATTTTTTAGATCTAAGTCTCTTGGCAATTGTATCTTCCACCTTCTCCCCAGGGCCCCCAGCGGGCGGGGCCATGGCTCCCCCTGCCCCCCCTGGATCTTCTCCCAGGACAGAGGAATGTTTTTTAAGAAAGGCTTCCGCCTCAGCAACTGTTTTAATCTTCACTCTACCTCCTTCCCAGAACACCAGCATCCCTTCGGGTATCACCCACCTGAACCAGATCCCATGATCAAACAATGTTTTAGACAAGAAGGAAAATTTCCTTCTAGCTTCTCTAATCTTTCTTGGAATCTGCTTCAAGATGGTAACCTCCTTTTGTTGGTAAATCATAGGACTCCCTCTTTGCGCCTTCAAGATTTCCTCTCTGGTTGACCTTCTAACAAATTTTACATGTATCTCTCTGGGTACTTCATTCATCCTGGCATATGCAGAATTTATTCTGTAGACTAGGTCAATGTCCCCTCTGATCTCATCTTTAGGTTTATGTAAATAGTCTGCAATAATTGTACTCATAAGATCAGGGAGACATTCACCATCCATCTCAGAAACATTCTGAAATCTCAAAAAATATGTCATCCTTTCCATATCTATCCTAGTCACATGCCCATTTATTTCCACAACCTCATTAGAAACATTTTTAATCTCTCCCTTAGCCCCCTCCAGCCCCCCTTTCAATTCTTCATTCTTCTGTGTATTCTCAAGCACTTGTTTTCGAGTGTCCAATAATTCCTTTTTTAAATTGACATTTTCTGCCCTCTGGGCCTTAATTTCTAATACCAAATTTTGTATAACAGATTCAAGGGCAGTCATTCCTTGTTCAAGGCTTGCCAGCATTGCTTCTTGTGCCATGTTTAGCTATTAAAATCCGTGCCAGTAAAATGGCGTTTTTAGGGTGGGGCTGGTGAGGCAGATCAGGAGTCCAAAGTTCTCAAAGTTGTAGAGCTGCAGAATTCAGAAACCAGTAGAGAAACACTTTTCCAACTCCATAGGTATAATAACGAAGGTAATCCAGAAAGGAAAACACAAATCCAAAAGAAGAAAATTCTTCATCAATAATTAGAGGAAGTCCAAATCACAAAGAGACACTGGTAATTTTCCATAGGTCGTAGTCAGTCGGGGACAAAGAGAAGCCATTTTCCGCCCAAACTCAGAGCCCGAGGGAGACAGCGGTTAAAAAGCAAAAAAGAAACTGTTTCAGCCAGACCTAGAGACATAATTGCAAACAAGCCGCAAAATACTTTCCCTTGTTAGAGACCATCCGGATTAAAAGTTTCCGATTCCTCGCAACGAGGCATTTCCAAGTGCCGCTTTTAGTCCAAGGGGGGTTTTTTGGGAACAAACACCCCCCTCCTGTCCCTTTCAGCCCGGCTGACAGTACAAAAAAAAAGTTTTAATAGCTCACTCTCCGCTCGCAGCTGAGGTCCCGAAAAGCCTCCCGACTCTTCCGATCGTCTCTCTCCATAAAGTTAAATGGTGCCGCCAACCTTTGGCGAAGGAAAAGCCCCCCGCAGCATGTCCTCTTCCGCCTAAGCCGAGGATCGGGGTCGCTTTCCCCACTGCCGTGGGGGGGGCTTCCCCGTCGAGCCGGCTTTACGGGAGAAACCCCAAACGAGGGGCTTCTCGCCCCCGCGGGGGGGGCAGGAAAAGAAACAAAGCGGCGAGCGAACCCTAAGTTCGCCCGTCGCCGCCGGAGCCAGAACCGGAAGTCAGCGGCAACTAACATTTCTAAGGCAGACTCAGGGCTGTTGTAGCTATAATAAGCACATGATGGTAATAGAACCCCTGGCTCTACCTGTGCAATGATATTGATACCAAGCAGGAGCCAGAATTTCAAATAATGATTCTGGATGCTTTCAAGAAGACAAAATAAGAGTGCATTGCCGTATAACTGTATCCTGTATAAGTCCTATTCAATCACAGTGATAGCTGAGCAATACCCTCTTTGCTACAGCCAAAATGACTTTCCAGTTTGAGTAGATGAATTTATTATCTGCATTCCATGAATTTTCTAAATATATTATACTCTGTGCAAACAAAAGTCAGAATATTTTTGACTAGGAAAGCAGAATAGCAAATTGTTAATTGCGAGCCTAGGGAAGTTTTTTTGTTTTGTTCTGCACCTTTGAGTCAGTGTTGACTCTGGGCAACTGCCTGGAGTAATCTCTGCAGATTTTTAAGGAAATGGTTTCAACTTCAGTCTCCAGTCCTTGATGAAATAATAGGCTTATTGAATGATTATTCCCCATTGTTATTGCATTTGGACTAGAGTTAGCAACTTATCTGGAGATACAAGTCTGATGAAAATTAAGGAGGCTTACATAGAAAAGAGTCAGACTAGAATATTGCCACACTTTATGCAGCTGGTGAAAACCCCTATTCTCTACTCCATTTCTTTTGGTAATACAGGAGCACAACTTTAGTTTAGAGCTACATTTGGTCTTTGAATTTCAGAATAACTTTCTGAATGGTAGCAAAGCAGAGCATGATTCAAAAATTGGATGTTAAGGGGATGGGTGGAGAGAGATTTGGAGGACCAAAATTTAAATCAATCAGATCGCATTGAATTCAGCATAATGAAAAGGCTAGATCAGGGGTGGCGAACTGTGGCTCTTTTATGACTCATGGACTGCAATACCCAGAATTCCTGAGCCAGCCATGCTGGCTCAGGAATTCTGGGTAGTGAAGTCCATGAGTCATAAAAGAGCCACAGTTCACCACCCCTGGGCTAGATGGAAGGATTCAGGGGAACAATTCCAGAATGACCGATTGAATATACATATAGTATATTCAAGAGTAACAAATTTAATGAATTAAATTACATTGGATAGATTTTGCAAATCCATTGCTGATGTTTATGTACCGTTTAATCCCTTTGGCCAATTCGCTCTCACTTCTCCGGGTGCCGTCCACTAGGCAATTATTTTATTATTATTTATTATTTATTAGTCGAATTTATATAACCGCACCCTCTCCCCAAAGGGACCCGGGGCGGTGCACAGGAAGTTAAAACAAACAATATAAAATATAAATAATTAATATCAAATTAAATAGGTTATCCCTGTGCTAAAATTTAAAAAGTTAAAACATAATCCATTAAAAACCCAATTAAAAACAATTTATAATACAGACTGAAGGCTAGGTAAATAACTTAGGCCAAACCGGCCTGATGAAACAGGAGTGTCTTTAATTTCTGGCGGAAGGTGCGGAGGTCCATGCTTGTTCTGAGGTCGGGGGGTAGGTCGTTCCAGAGGGTTGGGCCCACCACAGAGAAGGCCCTTCCCCTGGGCGTCGCCCGTTGGCATTGCCTAGTGGACGGCACCCGGAGAAGTCCCTCTCTGTTGGAGCGGATCGGCCGCAGGGATGTATGAGGTAGGATGTGGTCTCGCAGGTAGCTTGGTCCCGTGCCATGGAGCGCTTTAAAGATGGTGATCAACACCTTGAAGCTCACCTGAAATACCACAGGTAACCAGTGCAGCTCGCGCAGGAGCGGTGTTACATGGGAATATCTAGACGTTCCCAAGATCGCCCGTGCGGCCACATTCTGGACCAGCTGCAGTCTTCGGGTGCACCCCAAGGGGAGCCCCATGTAGAGAGCATTACAGTAGTCTAGCCGGGATGTCACAAGCGCGTGAGTGACTGTGCGAAGGGCGTCCCGGTCCAATAAGGGACGCAACTGCCGCACCAGGCGTACCTGGTGGAAAGCCCCCCTGGCCACGGCTGTCACGTGATCTTGCATAGACAGCCGGGTATCCAGGAGGACACCTAGGTTGCGTGCCCGATCCACGGGGGCCAGATGTTCGCCCCCTATGGCCAGTGATGGAATCAACTGGTTGTACCGGGACGCCGGAAACCACAGCCACTCGGTCTTGGATGGGTTGAGTTTGAGTCTGTTGCTTCCCATCCAGATCCGTACGGCTTCCAGACATCGGGACATCACTTCAACGGCATCGTTGGGGTGGTTTGGGGTAGAAAAGTACAGCTGTGTGTCATCAGTGTAGATGTGGTACTCTACCCCAAAACCACGGATGATCTCACCCAGTGGCTTCATGTATGTGTTGAACAGGAGCGGCGAGAGGACCGACCCCTGAGGCACCCCACAAGTAAGGGGTCTTGAGGTCGACCTCTGCCCTCCTGCCAACACAAATTGCGATCTGCTGGAGAGGTAGGAGGAGAACCACCATAGAAGAGTGCCCCTCACCCCCAACCCCTCCAGCCGATGCAATAGGATACCATGGTCGATGGTATCAAAAGCCGCCGAGAGATCTAACAGGACCAGGATGGAGGAACAACCACCATCTCTGGCCCTCCAGAGATCATCCACCAACACGACCAATGCCGTCTCAGTGCTGTGCCCGGGCCAATGCCAGGGGGCGATGCCCAGGGGAAGGGCCTTCTCTGTGATGGGCCCGACCCTCTGGAATGACCTTCCCCCTGACATTAGAATGACCATAGACCTCCGCTCCTTCCGCCAGAAACTCAAAACCCACCTGTTTCAACTAGCCGGCCTGAGCTAATTCCATGCTTCCCATCTCAGTTTGTAATTTTAAATTATGTTATTAGGTTTTAAGGTTAAGTTTTTTAATTTTTATAAATTTGTACAGGGGATTATTTAATTCGATTTTAGTTTATATGTATTGTTGATTGTCATAATTTTAATTTTTTACCTGTACACTGCCCCGAGTCCCTTCGGGGAGAGGGGGCGGTCTAGAAATCCAATAAATAATCATCATCATCATCATCATCATCATTTTGTTTGATTCAGATTCTTTAATTCAGATTTAATTAAATTGAATAGATTGAATGATCAATGCAAAAAAGTATCATATTTCTGGTGTTTCCTTGGGAACATCTTAGTCATTGAATCCAAGAGTTGATTTGCATCACATAATATCCTCAACAATATTATTGAAATATTATATATTTTATTATTTTATATTTTAATATTAAAATGAGTGAGTCACAGTGGTGCAGAAGTGAGCCATGGTGGTACAGTGGTTAGAGGGCAGTATTGCAGGCTACTTCTGCTGACTGACTGCTGACTGTAATTTGGCAGTTCAAATCTCACCAGGCTCAAAGTTGACCCAGCCTTCTATCCTTCCGAGGTTGATAAAACATGGACCAAATGGTTGGGAGCAATATGTTGACTCTGTAAACCTCTTAGAGAGAGCTTTAAAGCACTTTAAAGTGATATATAAGTCTAAGTGCTATTGTTGAAAAGCATATTCAGTTGATTTAGATATTTTTCTCATTTAAGGGAATTCCTTTCTAGTGCAGGAACACACAGAAATTATCTTGAATATTAGCTCAGTTGGACTGGAAGATACTTTAATATTGTAATGCGTGACTGTCCTTATTGTCATATAAAGTTATATGGAACTTTTCCCCCTTGATCCTAAACTTTGCAATGTTTACCTCTGTTCATACTGAGCAATGCATGTTATTTTTGCAAGCCTACTTCATCCAACCTGGAAGGAGAAAGCACATCTATTCATCCTTATTGCATTGGAAAACCACACACACTCTTCTAATTTCTCATGCTTTATCAAATGTGTGATATTTAAAGAAAGAAGCAGATACTGTTAGCAATGTGTGATAGCCAGAGAATAGTATGAAGAATGGGCAGATATTTCTAAAAGTTGTTAATGGAATTCCACCTCAGATCCAGCCTCCTTTACGAGTCTCTTTGGATATGAAAGACATGAAAATACAGTAACGATTAAAGAGTTCCTGGCAAGAATTTCCATTACCTGTGAGATCCAAAAAAGTAGAAACCCCAATATGTTTTTTACCCTTTGTTGGGTGATATCTCTGTTGGGAGACAGAAAAATTGTGCAGCGGAATATGCAAATATTCCGGAATATAATAAAACTAAACTACAGCTTCACAAGCAGTGATGGTTGGCAATTATTCAAAACAAAGTCCTTAACAAACTAACAATTGTTTACAGTCAGCAAACCACAATTAATAATAATAATAATAATTTATTATATTTATAAACCGCCCCCTCTCCCCGAAGGGACTCGGGGCGGTGTACAGGAAAATTAAAAACCAACTAAAAACATACAATACACACAAATTTAAAAACGAATTAAACTACCCTGTACAAAATTTAAAAACCATTAAAATTACCACCTATTAAAACCCAATAAACAATTTGAGAAAACAGACTGGGGCGTGGAGCATAGATTAGGCCAAGCCAGCCTGATGAAACAAATAGGTTTTTACTTTTTGGCGGAAGGCGTGGAGGTCCGTAGTCGTTCTAATATCCAGGGGTAGGTCGTTCCAGAGAGTCGGGCCCATCACAGAGAAGGCCCTTCCCCTGGGTGTCGCCCGCTGGCACTGCCTAGTGGACGGCACCCGGAGAAGTCCCTCTCTGTGTGAGCGAATCGGCCGGAGGGATGTATGGGGCAGGATACGATCCCGCAAATAACTAGGTCCTGTGCCATGGAGTGCTTTGAAGATGATAACCAACACCTTGAAGCGCACCCGAAAGACGACAGGCAGCAATTCTTCCTTCTTCCTTCAGTCAGTCACAGCAAGCAGTCAGTACTCAGAGAGATATCGAACAGAGAGAGCGATTGCATTCTGCTGACTTCCTCTTATAGTGGAGATATTTACACTTCCTAATTGCATGCCAATATTCCAACATTCTTAAACCACAATGACCATTTGTCATCAGAATATATTGCCTACCCAACTCTAGGAGTCTACTCCTAACACCCTTTGTCAATAATTACTGCTAGATTCCACAGTAATCCACATCGGATGACAGTTTTTCCATCTTACACTTTGAAGTTAATACTTGTTCTGGTATGTTCTTGACATTTAATGCTTTTGTGTTTGTTGATGATTATTCTCGCCTTCTACAAGTCATTGAGTTTTTCAGATCCAAATTAGCTATTGTTATTGTGCCTTAGCTCTATTTTTGTTTTAGACTTAATTGCAGTCATTCAGCATTTTATTTAGGAACACAAAGAAATTAGGAATGAGCAACATTAAGAGAAAGGGAAGATGCTTTTTAGATTTTTTTTTCTTTTCCCATTGAATATTTTCTTTCTTTTCCTATTGAACTGGAGGTGGTTTGGACTGGAAGGCTGGGTTGGCTTTTCTGATACTAGGTATGTGAGGGATGGAAAGAAATTGAGATAGCATGTGTGACATGACATGCAAATACTCGCAAATTATGTAAATTTCATTTGCACAATACCTGCACGACACATGTGATATAATTGTTCTGACCTAGGCTTCCTGACACAGTAAAAGCACACACTTAGTCCCAAAAACCCTCTTTTTATTTCAAAGAATGAACATAAATTATGAATGAACATAATTCACAGCCTGTAATGAGTCCCAAATAGTTATATTGAGTCCTACAGTAGGCTGCCAAAGTCTTTTGGGATAAGGCTGATAAGCATCCAACTTTATCTTTCTTTAAACACTGCCAAAGACTTAATTGGCAATTAGCTTGGCAAGGCCACATGAAGCAAAGAGTCAAAATGGAGCTTCAGAAGGTAAACTGACCAGCATGAACCAAATTGTCTCCTGCAAAGTCTCATGTGCCTGAGCTCCTCCTTTATGTTCTATGGGAGAGGCCAATCACCTCCAAGCCTTACTCCCAAGTCATTCCTTCTGTATTAACTTCTGACAGCTCTACGCATGTGCACACTGGAAACAGAAGGAGCCTGGTCCTTTGCTTCGCTGCTGTCTCACCCTGTAGGCTCCGGAGGCAGCACATCAGATGGCCCTGGCCCCATCTCAGCCACTCCAGAAGTGGCCCATGTTCCTCCCCAATCTCCTCACTGTCCGACTCTGCTGCCAGCTCCACAGGCCATCGGTGGACCACAACAATAATTGTGGATTGTGCTGGATGTCTTTATTAATGTTCTATTAATAGAGTTTTCGTAGACTCTGACTAAATAACTAATGGCTAGCTGGGACAAAAGGGTGTAAACAAGCCCATACTAAAAGTGCTGGGTGAGAGAATCACTGTTTTCACTAAAGAAAAGAGAAGATCTTTCTAACTTAGTTCAGAATGTTTGTGATTCAAAATGTGACATGCATGCTTTCCAAAAATTACTTGCCGACAATGAAGGAGCCTTCTTTAGCAATTGTAATATCACTCAGCCACCTAAACAGCAGAGGAAAAAGCAGCATTTTGATATGGAAATCTTGTGGCCCCTTGCAAGATTTGACAGTACAGTGACCTTCTGGATATTGTTTGGAGAGCATTAAATACTCGCTTGGTAGAATTTTTAAAAGTAAATAAAAATATACAAAGTCTTCCTGATAAGATTGGCTAATGATTAACTACATCTATGCAGACTGAACACAGATACAGTTTTGTTTATATAATGCACCTTTCATATGTATTGATCTATAGGTCATCTCCCTTGACTTGGGTTGTGATGTGTTCGTGTTGCAATCAAGTATGTTACTCTGTGAGCATTTTGTGAATCCTATTAAATAGTAAATATGTGGGCATTGGTTCCCTGAGGTGGCTCCCTTTATTAACTTTTGCCTCCACTGTCCCCATTTTACAGGCAGGGGAATTTACCAGTCAGCTTCCTCCCCCTAATTTGGTAAGGCCCCTTCAAGTGGTATCAGGGGAACAGCTCCTCTCACAATAGCTTTGAGTGTTTTCCAGACACATTTATTCTTCGATAGTTTATACATCTCTGAAGTGGGAATGCAATGTATTCTTTTTTTTTACCTAGACATTCCTGCATTCAAGAGCTCCTGAAAGTTTTGGGCTTGGGCTTTGGTTATCTTTCTTGCTGTTATGGAGCCTTTTGCATGGTGGTATCATCTGCCATCAATATGCCTTGAGCAGATCTCTCTGCTAAGAGGTCCTCAGAAGGAAGGACGAGCTTTGCTTAATAATTGCAGTCCAATGCCTTCCAGCAGGAGTTCAATAGTTGGTCATCAGTTTTATATGGACATACATCCCTGTTTGCAGCTTCCTTCTTCCTTTCTTCTTTCCCTTCTATTTATTTCTCTTCTCAGCTAGAACCCCACATACTTCCATACCACATTTCTGGATTCCAATCATGGGAGCCAAGCTTTGGCAATTACAGGTAGTCCTTGACGTATGACCATTCATTCAGCAACCATTCAAATGGTACTCAATAAGGGGGACTTCCAATGGTCCAGGAATTTACAGCATCCCTCTGGTCACATGTTTGTGATTTCCTATATATCCTGCAAGCTTCCCACAAGTAAAATCGATTGGAGGCTAGCAGGAAGTTGGAAAACATATTCATAGTAGGTCTTTGCTTAACAACCCGCATAGTCCCTGCTTCACTGCCAAAATTACTGCCATTAAGTTACAATTACAACATGTTGTGCTGTACAAGTACAGGTAATCCTTGACTTACAACAGTTCATTTAGTGAGCGCTCAAAGTTACATCACTCAAAAAGTGGCTTAACACCTTTTTCACACTTACAACTGTTGTAGCATCCTCATGGTCATGTGATTTACATTTGGATGCTTGACTGACTCACATTTATGATGGTTGCAGTGTCCTGGAGTCATGTGATCACCTTTTGCGACCTTCTGACAAACAACAAGGAAACCAGATTTGCTTAACAAATGTGGCAAGAAAAGTCATAAAATGGGACAAAACTCACTTAAGACTACATTTGGCATACTTGTGATGCTTTAATTTATCAACCAAGCAGCGAAAGCAGTGATATGTGTTTGGCTAGTTCACTCAGTCTTCTATTCTTTAAAAGCAGGAATATCACCTCCTTTTGTTGTATCTCCCTTTCTGGTGATTGCAGTTATAAAGCTCTATACTACTTTCTTCACTTCTTCTGCACTCATTCATCATAGACTCCTATGACACTCCTCTGTTTGTGTGTGTGAAAGAGTTCCAGTTCAATATTTGAGCCAATAGGACCCAAACAATATTGCTGGACCAACTAGGTCAGGGTTGTCAACTGGGTCAGGGTAGCCATGGGCCAGATGTATCACGCACTGGCCACACCCACACCTGGTTTAGTGAAGGAGGGGGGAGTCCTGATGTGTCACATGATGCCACAGTGACAATGTGAGTTTGATACCCCTGAACTAGGTAAATGATTTACCCTGGAATACTGCATCCTTTGCTGTAGGGAATCATGGAGGAGACTTTAGAAAGAATATTCAGAAACAATTACAGAAATAATAAGGGCAGAAACTTTTTATAAAGCCCAGGAAAGGAGATAAATATTAGGGGGGGGGAATCAAACTAACTGCTCCTGATTAGATAGTTTTGCAGAGTAGAGAGATTGACTAAACAAGTATTCTTTCTGAGCTGTTTTTCTTCCCAGTGTAGCACATCCCTAAAAAGTGCTTACTGCGAGTTAACTAGCTCAGTTTTGGCATCTTAGTTGATTAGAAGTCTTTGTCTGGCACTGTTACTGATGTCTTAATGATGTTTTAGTTAAAAGCTTTTCTTTGCCTCTGAAGTGATTCACGAGTCGCACTAGGCAAAGAGTGCATGCCTTTCAATGTATGCAGAGGCGTAGCGTGGGGGGTGCAGGGGGGGCCAGCCGCACCGGGCGCAACATCTAGGGGGGCGCGCTCGCACCGGCTGCGGCTGCCTCCCCTACCCCGCTGCCGTCGGATCTTCCTGCACCCCTCCTCTCCCCCCTTCCCGTTTCTCGCTTCCCTGCCGCTCCGTATGCTGCGCCCTCCCCGTCCTCGATGCCGCTGCTTCCCCCCGGGGGAGGGCTAGAAAGGCGCCGAGAAGGATGAGCGAAGGGGTCGCCTCGCCGCCGGGTGCCGCAGCCGCTGCCGAGGAGGGGGCGGTGGCCCTGCGGCGGGCGATGGAGGGCCCGAGGCAGCTGGGCGGGAGGTGCGCTGCGGCGACTGCGTAGTGTGGAACCGACAGCAGACGTGGCTCTGCGTCGTGCCCCTCTTCATCAGCTTCGTGGGCCTGGGGCTCAGCCTGATGCTGCTCAAGTGGATCATGGTGGGGTCTGTGCAAGAGTACCTGCCCACCGAGCTCATGGATTCCAAAGGCATCGAGCAGGACCCCTTTTTCCTTTCCAAGCAGCCCACCACGCCGCCCAAGAGCGGGGAGCTCACTGCCTCGCCCGGCACGGCCGCCGCCGCCGCTGCCGCCGCTTCTCAGACACCCAACCAGATCAGTACCCGGCTCACCACCATCACCAAGGCGCCTACCCACTTCCCGGCCACCCGGGGCCCCGTCCGGGTCATCCCGTTGCGCTCCACCAGGGGGCGCAAATTACTTGCCTTGCCCCGGGTGCTGACAACCCACGCTACGCCACTGAATGTATGCGCCCCTTGATGTGCCTCTCTTGTAATCCCTTCCCCTCAAATGAATGCAACTATTAACATTCTCTTCCTGCTAATTATCCCAGCACCAGAGTGAATGTTCCAAAGGATGGGAGAGTCGGATCAAAGGCCCAAGGTCTGCCCTGTTATCTGATTTCATTGTGAGTCAATTTTTGCCTTGCGGAGCTGGTATGTCTTTGGCCTGCATGTGATGCATCCGACCTCCTCAAGTAAAATCTTAAGCATGTTTGTAGTCATTTTTCACTTAGCAACTATTTCTTGTAACAACTGAACTGCTGGCTCCAATTGTGGCTGCTAAATGAGGACTACTTGTATTCCATCAGCTGCATCAATGGCTGACCTAATCTAGTAAATCAATTTATGTTTAGAAAAGGCCATTGAGATAATATCTTATACTTCTGTATAAGTTTCCACTAAAGAGCTCTGTCACATTCAAGGAGGACACAACAAATTCCTATGAAGTTCCCTTCACTTTGTTCTTTAAAGGAAGCATAGCCTTGTCAGTCTATGGTCATAAGAAATAAGAAAGGATTTGGTAATCCAAACAGGGGCTACAAGATTTGTTTTGAATGGGTTCACTTTGTATAGAACAATGAATCAGACTGAATGTATAGCTTGGCAAATTCTAGCCCATTCTGTGTTCGTAGGAATGGGGCTTGGGAAGGCCTGGGCCAATTTCTAAACTTTATCTTAATCTTTAATTGCTTATAATTATATAATTTCATACTGTAAAAACAAACAAAAGCAAAATAAAACAAAAGCAAGTATAGAAATCTATATGAGTGAGCCTCCATCAGATTCTGAACATCAAAGTACCATTGGCTACTTCCAGAACAACATAAGGAGCACCAAGATTCTTCCTGGATCTTGGATTAGACTGTGAACTGAAGTATTAAATGTACCTTTACAAAATATACTACAAATTGTTTTGCGGTAAAAATGATTAATGTTCTTTTTTATTTTTTTAAAGAACTTGACACTTCTATATGTAAAAACATCAATTTCAATTATCTATTGTCATTGCTTTAAGATGGGTTGCTGATTCATAATTCAGAATAATCAAATGGGTACAACTAAAATATACATAGAAAACATCTACATTCGTCAAGATGCATTTTAAAAAATATATTTATAATGTTACATTAGATGTGTTCTGCCTTAAATATGTTCTATAAACTTGTTTTTAAATGTTATCATTTTCCCAATAATTTCAGTTGGCAAAATCAGTCTTTTACCAAGTACGTGTTTAGGTTGATTAAAGGTTTATTTATTTATTAGGTTTATTTAGGTCCCACCATTTATTACTGTATACAATCCAGCTTCACGTGGTCATATTAAAGAGACTGATATATGATTTCAGACATTCATCTTCTGGTTCTAATGATGCTGTATATATCTTCTTATTTATTTAATTAGACCTGTAAAATAAAATGTGAACAGTAAGTAAGAAATAAATTTGCATCTTTACATTTTATGTAATTATTTTTAAAACTCATTCATCTCATACATCCCTTAGACCGATACGCTCCCACAGAGAGGGCCTTCTCCGGGTGCCGTTGGCCGGACAATGCCGGCTGGCGACACCCAGGGGAAGGGCCTTCTCTGTGGCGGGACCTGCCCTGTAGAACGACCTACCCCCTGAACTCCGTACCATCACCAACCTCCGCCTCTTCTGCCAGTGTCTAAAAACACACCTGTTTCATCAAGCCGGCCTAACATTGCCTCCGCTGTGACTAGTATTAGATAGTTTTAAAATGGGGGATTTTAATTGGTTTTAGCGCAGGTTTTTGTTATTTAATAGTTTTTAAATTTGTGTATTTTGTATTACTCTTGTATGTTGCTTTAAATTCCTGTGCGCCGCCCTGGGTCCTTTTGGAGAAGGGCGGGATAAAAATTGAATAAAATCTAAAATCTAAATCTGATCTGCAATAGAAAACAGCCTGCAATAATTTTAAGACATCGGTAAGACAATTCTGAAAGTTAGTATCACCATTTTTAAATCAAATGGTTAAACCTACTCAAGTGATTCAAGACCATTTTATCACTGAGCAATTTCTATCTTTTTTAAGATGATTTTTGACACAATGACATGCAATAAACTTTAGTAATTTATTAGCCATTCTTGATATTTTTTTATATGAATTCTGGCAGTCAGAATGAACTCAAAACACCAACATTTTAAATATAGGAATGTGGAATTAGATTACAGGCTAACTCTGCATTTCCTCTGCCAGGACTTTGATCCTGACAAACTACCCTTCCATCCTTCCAAGGTTGGTAAAATGAAGACCTAGATTGTTGGGGAAAACATGTTGACTCTGTAAACTGCTTAGAGAGGACTGTAAAACACTATGAAGTAGTCTATAAATCTAAGAGCTTTTGCTATTGCTATTATCAACAGTTATTAATTTAGTTAATTTTATTTTTTGTCCTGGCCTTGCAGCTTCTGATAGATATGTATAAATAGGCATGTAAACACATGAATGAGTAAATTGCATATGGAAGTTCAAAGGACAGGAGAATATTTTAATATCAATGCAAATGAAATAAATAAAGCAAAATGTATGGATGTTCATCAATGAAAATGGCCCACCGGGTTTAAAGTAGAGTTTCTACTCATTTCAGCTTCAGCACAGAAAAATCTCCTGTTTTCACCTTGGAAACTGTCAGGATTGATCAATAGACCAGAAGACATGAAATGCTGGCAGATTCAGCATTCTGGCCTCATTCCTCATTGTTTTTAAGTATTATCCCCATAGTCCTCCCATTGCTCTAAACAGAAAGAATTTTATTTATATCACAGTAATCTTAATAAAATAACAGAGTTGGAAAGGAACTTGGAGGTTTTTTACTCCAACCCCTTGTTCAGGCAGAAAACCTTATACCATTTCAGAAAAATAGTTATCCAATCTCTTCTTAAAGACTTTCAGTGTCGAAGCATTCATAACTTCTAGAGGCAGGTTTTTCCACCTATTAATTATTCTAACTGTCAGGAATTTTCTCCTTAGTTCTAGGTTGTTCCTCTCCTTGATTAGTTTCCATCCATTGCTTTAGTCTCCAGTCCCCAATTATCTCTATTGCTCTTCTTTGCACTCTTTCTAGAGTCTCAACATCTTTTTCACATCATGACAACCACAACTGACTGCAGTATTCCATGTGTGGCCTTACCAAGGCATCATAAAGTGGTATTAACACTTCACGTAATCTTGATTCTATCCCTCTGTTTATGCAGCCTAGAACTGCATTGACATGTTTGGCAACTACAGCACACTGCTGGCTCATATTTAAGTAATTGTACACTAGGACTCTAAGACACCAAATTACTACTATTGAGCAAGGTGCCACATTTGCATTTTGTTTTTCTTGCCTAAATGTAGAGCCTTCCTTTTTTCACTATTGACTTTCATTTTGTTATATAGCACTCAATGTTCAAGTCTGTCTAATAATGTTCAGTATTCAAATGAAGCCTGTTAAGAAGTATTCTGATTTAGAAGAAATGCAGATGAAGTTACCTTAGAATCCATTACATCCACAAATTTAGTTGCCAGACCTAGGTCTTTTAAATATTCTATGTCATTTTTAATGCACACATATGTGTGTGTGTGTGTGTGTGTGTGTGTGTGTATGCTGGCATAGCTGGCTTCGGGGAGATCTTGTCGAAACGTTGCAATAACATTTCTATGCCTTATTCACGGGAAAATCCCCGAAACCACGTTCAGGGCCCCTTTATGGGAGGAGACTTAAACGTCATCCCTCTCTGCCCTTCGACTCAACCTAGAGATCATCCAGACAGAGAACCAATTAGATTACTGCTGTGTGACATTTTTTTAGATATGAGTTAGATTTTTAAGGGCTGATTTAATAAATAAGAGACCAGGATGGATCCATTTCAGGCTTATTAGCCTTCTTCAGCTGGCCATACTCCTTCTACTGGGATTTGAACCGGCACTTTCCAGCATATCAGGCAAGCCTTTCTATGCCTTGAGCTATCCGGTTTTCCTGATTACATAAGCCATTTACAGCCATTTACAGCCATTTACATCAGCCATTAAAAATCTAACACACACACATACACACACACACACATATATATATATATGAAAGAAAAGGGAAAGAAACATTAATTTTGGTGTGTTAAAGTATTTTTCTGAAAATATACATACAGGAATGCAAGACGGATAGTCAAATTTCCCATCCACACAATAAACTCTAAATGTTCTGATATGTGGATGTGGTTTATAGCCTCTTAAACATTCAAATTCCGCTACATTTCCATCTGTAGAATAGAGTTTATCCTCATTGTTCCATTTCAGCCTTATATTGTGTTGTCTCATATCTTCTGCACTTGCGGTACAAGCAACTGCAAAAGGACACAGAAAAGATGAAACATAGAAAGTTTGATACTGAAGAATTAATTTGATAAAGACATTAATGTTTAGATTAGAAATTCTATGTTGCAATAGACTAAAATGATTAGAGAGCTATATAAATGGATCCCCCCTTTTGTCTCTTATGAACTAATTATCAGTCATGAACTAAACCTCTTATAAGCAAGAGAATGTTACATGTGTAAAAGGAAGAAGAAAAATATTTTAGTCCCCTTCTTCCAAATTTCCTCATACTGAATATCTGAATTTGGAGAAGACCAACTTATGAATTGTGGCTTAGGGAAAGCAGAATTTCTACAGGAAGGTTTCACAAAATGAGGGCAACATTTGTAAATGGCGACTCGATTTCCAGTTTTCGTAGGCAACGGACGTGTTTTGGTACTCGTCCACCACTTACTCTCCTGGTCCCCCCCCCCCCGGGGGCACAGGGGGTTCTGGAGGAATCCCCTGCCATACGGGCAGCTTGCTGGAGACCCCATAACCAGGCAGTGGCCGGTGGGGCGTGCTTCCAACTTCGCCCCAGGAGCCGAGAAGCAGAAAGGGGAGGCTCTGCCCTTTCGCTGATGGACTCCGGTATCAATGGAAGAATTTGAAAGCTGGCTGGAGTGCCGGGGATGGAGGGTCTTTCCTAATCTCCTGGTCTGCAATTGAGGGACAAGCAAGCACTGTGAGTTTTACTTTCAATCAACTTTAAACGGAGAATGGAGGGGAGAGTTTATCTGGTTTGACCCCCCCCTCGGAATAAAGCGGCGGTTGAAAAAGCTCTCCCAAGGAATGGGGAGAAAAAGAGAACTAGTCTGCCATCTGAAATAACAATAGTAAAAAAAATGTATCTACATTATCGCAGTTGCAACATTATATTGTGGAAACCTTTTGCAACAAGAAAATGAAACTTTCACTCTCCTTCCTGTGAGGAGGCGGGGCAAATAGCTCCTCTTTGTTCCCTGCCGGAAAACATTCCTTTGTTCGTGAACTCTTCCTTTGGCGTTTGAGATTGCAAGACTTTAAATTTTCCATCTTAACTTCTCCTCGGGAAACCTTTGGTATCTCTCCCAATATGTGGACATCTAGATTTTGATAACACAATCCTTTCTGCTTGGTTTTCTTGTTTTTATATGCTACCTGGACTGAACTTTTATTCGAGCTGTTCCGATACCTTGGACTTCATCGGCTGCCTGCTTTTCTGACTCCATTTTTTCTACAAATTAGAACTTATAATCAAGACAATGGCTTCTAAAAATCCACCTATTGAAAAGTCTTTTTCTGCTCCATCATCAGCTCGCTCCCGTCCAGTTATGCAACAGACAAAGATCACCGCATTGTTGCAAAAAGAAGAGACTGGTGAGAGCACCCAGGAATTGTCAACAAATGAGATGCTTCAGGACATAATGAAAAATGTACATGAAATGTGAAAAGAGCTGACAAGTCTAAAAATAGAGCTGTTGGAAACACAAAGAAGTACAATGGATAACAAACAAAAAATTGAGGTATTAGATCAGCTGAGATGAGGGAAGAGGTAAAGGAAATTCGGAAGGAAAGCGCAGACCCGCGATGTCCTATGACCAAGATAGAATTTGAAAGAATGTCTTTTTTTCTCAGGTTCCAGAACATGCCAGAGATAGAGGGAGAAGATCTTAAAGATCTTATGAGTACAATTTTAGCAGATTATATTAAAATGAATAAAGAACAACTCTGGTGTGATATGGACCTGGTTTATAGAATTAACTCAGCATACGCTAGAATAAATGATATACCAAGAGAAGTTCATATTAAATTCTTAAGGAGGTCCACAAGGGATGAGATATTGAGGGCTCAGCGGGGAGGACCCTTGAAATATCAAGAAAAAGAAGTTATTGTTTTGAAACAAATTCCAAAAAAAATTAGCGAGATAAGAAGGAAATATTCCTTCTTGTCCAAGAAATTATATAAAAAAGGAGCTTGGTTCAAATGGTTACTGCCAGAAGGAATGTTAGTCTTCTGGGAGGGAGGTAGAATCAGGGTCAAAACATTAAGAGAGGTGGAGGCCTTTCTTCAAAAGCACTCCTCACTCCTAGGAGACGAAGAAGAGGGAACGGGGGGGGGGGGGGTGGCCCTGCCCATCAATGGGGAGAAGAGGAATCAATAGCAAAAAGACTCAGATCCCAAAAATGACTTTATTTGAAATTTCTACTGTGATAGTTGAAACTAGATGGCAATGAAAAACATGATTGAATGTATGAACTATACAATGTAACGCATATGTACGCTTGCCTTTGTTTTGTTTTGTTTTTAATTGTATTTGTATGAAGTTTTGGGAGGACCACCACCTCCAGCATGGAAGCCACTAAAATGTTATTTTTACCCTATAACCCTTTTCCTACACATATTGTAAAAACCAAAAAAAAAATGTTGTTTTTTTAAAAAAATTGTAAATGGCAAAATAGCTTGTACAATTCTCTATTATGAAGCAGTTTGTCCCTGAAAAAGTTACTTTATCTTGGTTCATAATACTACCACTTATAATTCAATTACAAGGAAGTAAAATATCTTCTGGCACTAACATACTGACATAGCACCTCTGATGTCATGAATTTTTTTTCATTCCCAAAATACAATATTTCTCTATGAAGAATAAATTCATAAAGAATTATAGATATTACTTATACCTCTACAGGTTGGTGTTGGTGACCAATCACCATTTTGACAAGTCACTCTTGAAGGACCTTCCATTTTGTAGAAATTTTGGCACTGATAAAATACACTTTCAGAATTTAAATAGGTTAACTTGGGTGTGTCCATAATGTCTCCATTCTCCACAGAAGGTGGGCGTCCACATCTTCCTTGCAAACCTATAATAGATATAAAATCTGTTGAGCAACACTCCTCATGATTCCAAATATGTCAGTGAAGACACATAAATACACATTTTAAGCATATTCATAAGAAACTATATTTCAAAATTATACTATTTCTTATTTTAAAAAAGCAATACTATCATACAGCTTGATCAATTGATAGACAGAAAATGATTACTAGTGTTGTCCTTGTGTTGTCTTTGAACTTTAGATAATATAGTGTCATTACTTTCTTAATACCTAAAGTCAGATCTGTATTTAAATGAATAAGAATTGCTTTGGGATAAACGGCATCTCCCCACAAGGTGTTCTTATTTTTATTACTCATTTTCCATTAATAATTGTTCAAACTCTGCACTAATAATTTGTGTAGTTGTATTGGATGTTGTGCTATCCATGTTAATATTGAAGTGATTTGATGGCTGGCAACACAATAAGAGCAAGAATAGAAAAAAACATTTTAAAACAATAAATATTAAAATTAATAGAGATTGACTAAAACTAGGACCCAGTACATAAGCATCACATGAATGGAATCTTCTTTCTTAGTCCACCAGTCACTTCCAGCGTAAAGAGCTCCATCATAGCCCCAAACCAGTTTGCTAAGTCAAGTTTTGAGGCAAATCCAGAAGGCCTAGAGAGTGAGGGCATCTCTCACATCCAACAGCAAGATTTTTTTGATTGTAGAAGCATGGCAGAGAAAGATCATTTACTAGATCCTGCTAGCAAAGTTTATTTACTTAGGAGGACTGCAGCATTTTCCTTTTGCCAGAGTGAGTGGGGTGGGCCAAATAGTCCCCTGTGTCTTGAACGGCTTTAAAGATGATAACCAACATGTTAAATTGGACCCAGAAGCAAACCAGCAACCAGTGCAACTCATGTAACAGCAATGTCACATGCGCCATTGAACAGGCATTGTGAGTCTACGAGAACCCACACACAGGATCTGTCTGAGGCAGTGCAACCTCATCCAGAACTGAGGATTTTAAATTCCCAGATCCCAAGCTCTAAGCAGCCATAGCAACATAGTCTTACCAGGGTTCAGGCCTGTGATCCCTTATTCAAACACCCATAGCATCTAAGTTGGGAACAGACTAATGTTTCTTTAAAGGTTCCCACACATGCCCCCTTCTGCTGTGATGCATTGATGGAGGTCAACATCATGGAGGTTTTCACCAACCAAAAGGGATATGGATTTAATAGGCAGGCACTTGCACTGACAGCCTTGAGGACCCTGTCCCCTTCCTCAGATTTAACAGAATCAAACTGATCCCAGATAACTGGGTAAGTGCACTCCCTGGGCACCTCTAATGGGCCTGATCTATGTTTGGTCTCCTACTGAGAATGGATAAAAGCAAACTTTTCCCATTAGTTATTTCACAATTTCCTCCTGATGGTCCTAAAGATCATCGCCCATGTCATCCTTCCCATTATATAAGTTAAAATCCAAATACCTTGTTTCCCTGAAAATAAGACCTCCCTGGATAACAAGCCCAATCAGGTTTTTGAGCACATGCGCTAAAATAAGCTCTCCTCTGAAAATAAGTTCTCCCCAAAAATATTGCAACACAACAGCAGCCATGAAGTGACCGCCTCTAGCACCTCAAAAATAATAAGACCTGTCCGAAAATAAGCGCAAGCGCTTATTTTGGGAATCAAAAGAAAATAAGACCCTATCTTATTTTTGGGGAACACAGTAATAAGTTGAAGGATGGAATTGAAAGGTATGGAACTGAATACTACTGATATTAACATCAAAGGAAGAGTCACAAAAATGCAGTAAACGATGGAAAATGGTATGTGTGATAAAATTTTATCTACATTAGGAGAAATTTAAAAATGTGCTTTCATTGATAAGTGGTTACAGTATTAACCATTTAATAAATAAGTGAATTATGAAAGAGTGGAAAATGTGTACAGTTTATTACACATGGACATTTCAACTTAAATTGGAAGAAGGTGCTATTGCTCCCATGGAAAAGGAAAGATAGTAAGGGTGAATGAAAAACTACAGGGAAGTCAGTTTATTAATCATTCCTGTGAATGTGTTTGGGAGAAAAGTCTGAAAACTTACAAAATGTGACAGTGAGCAAAATTGGGGAAGTGCAGCAGGACTGGGCAGGGATATACAATTAATATTATTGTTCTTGAACTGGACAAAAATTAAGACATTTTTAATTTCCTAAAATTAAGAAATATTTGGATGTGAGAAATAAATTTTATTGTATGTTTGTTGATTAAAAGGAACAGGTTTAAAATTATGGAATATTGATGACTTCCGGTTCCGGCTCCAGCGGCAACGGGCGAGCCTAGGACTCGCTCGCCGCTTTGTTTCTTTTCCTGCCCCCCCACGGGGGCGAGACGCCCCGTTTTTGGGGGTCTTCCGTAAAGCCGGCTTGCCTGGGTCGTCCTCCCCCAGCGGCAGCTGGGAAGCGACCCTTGTCTTCGGCTTAGGTGGAGGAGGACATGCTGCAGGGGGTTTCCCCTTCGCCAACGGCAGGCGGCATCGTTCTGAAAACATGGAGAGAGCTGGCCGTCTGAGTCGGAAGGCTTCCCGGGGCTTCGGCTGCGAGGGTGAAAGTGAGTGGTTTTAAACATTTTTTTTTTGCTGTCAGCCTGGGCTGAAAGAACTTGGAGGGGGGTATCTGCTTGTTAAACCCCCCCCTCGGACTAAAGCGGCACTTAAGAATGGCTCCTCACTGCGAGGAAGCGGATATCTTTAATCTGGACTGTTTGAAACAAGGGAAAGTGATCTGCGGTTTGTCTTTGAAACAAAGTATCTAGGTCTGGCTGATTTGAAACATTTTTTTTTACCACTCTCTCCTTCTGGCTCTGAGTCTGGGCGGTGGAAAATGGCTTCTCTTTGTCCATGAATGACTATTTTACTTATGGAAAATTTCCAGCGTCTCTTTGTGATTTGGACTCCCTCTGGTTACTAAAGAAGAATTTTTTTTTTTTGGATTTGTGATTTCTTTTCTGGAGTGCCTTCGTTATTATACTTATTGATTTGGAAAATTGTTTCTCTCTTGGTTCCTGAACTTTACAACCCTGAACTGAACTTTTGGCTCCTGACTTGCCTCAACAGCCCCACCCAAAAAACGCCATTTTAGTGGCACGGATTTTAACAGCTAATCATGGCACAAGAATCAGCACTGGCAAGCTTAGAACTAAGGATGGCCTCTCTTGAATCTGTTATACAAACTTTGGTACAAGAAATCAAGGCCCAGAGGGCAGAAAATATCAACTTTAAAAAGGAATTATTGGACACACGGAAACAAGTGCTGGAGAACACACAGAAGAATGAAGAACTGGAAGGGGGGCTGGCGGGGGCTAAGGGAGAGATTAAAAATGTTACTAATGAGGTTGTGGAAATAAATGGGCATGTGTCTAGGATTGATATGGAAAGGATGACATATTTTTTGAGATTTCAGAATGTTTCTGAGGAATCTGGTGAATGTCTCCCTGAACTCATGAGCACAATTATAGCAGACTATTTACATAAACCTAAGGATGAGATCAGGGGGGACATTGACCTAGCCTACAGAATAAACTCTGCATATGCCAGGATAAATGAAGTACCCAGAGAGATACATGTTAAATTTGTTAGAAGGTCAACCAGAGAGGAAATCTTGAAAGTGCAAAGAGGAGGTCCGTTAATTTACCAACAAAAGGAGGTTGCCATCCTGAAGCAGATCCCAAGAAAGATTAGAGAAGCAAGAAGGAAATTTTCCTTCTTGTCCAAAAAATTGTTTGACCACGGGATCTGGTTCAGGTGGGTGACGCCCGAAGGGATGCTGGTGTTCTGGGAAGGAGGAAGAGTGAGGATTAAAACAGTTGCTGAGGCAGAAGCCTTTCTTAAAAAACATTCCTCTGTCCTGGGGGAAGATCCAGGGGGGGCAGGGGGGGCCACGGCCCCGCCCGCTGGGGGCCTGGAAGGAGAGATAGAAGATACAATTGCCAAGAGACTTAGATCTAAAAAATAAATTTGCCTTGATTTTTTGAATAATATTGTATAACATGTGCATCTGGATTTTTGTAAATGACTGACAGCATAGAACTGAGAACTTAGAAATATGTACTTGCTTTCACTTTGTAGTGTACGGAAAATGTTTTTTGTTAATGATCTATTTTGATGTCCCGGTAGGGCCGACGACTTTGACGTGAATGCTCTCAAAATTTCTTTGTATCCCTTACCCTACCCTATTGAAAAATTGTAAAACCAATAAAACTTTTTCAATATAAAAAAAAAAATTATGGAATATTTTGTGTAGAGTTGAAAGTTGTTTTCTGAATATGATAACCCTCAAATGATTAAATTTGAAAGGGAAAAGGGAATACAAATGATTTAAGAAATGGGAAAAATTAAGCAAATGGGAAAACAGATGGAGAAGTTAACATAAATAATATATGCAATATATATGATATTTAAAAAATGATCACCAGTTTTATCTTCTTTGACATAATAGGATTGAGAAGGAGAGGCTACTTGTGAAATAGAAATCTATGTTTGGGCTCCAAAAGACCCAAACTCTTCCAAATAAGAAAAAACTTTTAGCTATAAAATGAATTGAATAGTTTTATATAAACAAAAATTCAAAAGTTTGCAGAAGAAGGGCAATGTTAATGAAAATATATTCTACTTTCACAGTTCAACTGGGAAATTAAATTTTACAATTCTAGCAATAAAATATTGAAAAAGCCTGACAGAACTTTTCAAAATACTATGAAAGAGGCGGTGAAGTAAAAGCAAATTCTTTTCCAATTCTAACTTCAGTTCTACATAGTGAAAATCTATTTATAATACCTGTACAACGAGGTATTTCTATCCAAACCTTCTTTGAACACGTAATGAAAGGAGATCCAAGAAGAGCATAACCTGCGTTGCATCGAATGCGCATCTTCTCCTGGGGCCAATACTTTGCCTTTATTTCACCAATAATCTCAGCATTTTGAATTTCAGGAGGAGAAGAACATCTTACATCTAAAATGGAAATGAAAAATGGTCCCATTCAAATAAAATGCATTTGGTTTTCCTAAAGCAAACATGTGAAAACAGACTCTCACTTTTGAAACTAAATCTCTCAACAAACATCATATAGCACAGAAAATACAAGGAGGCTGCTTCCCTTTAAGGTGAGGAAGAGTGTGAGGCTACAGACAGAGGAAGCTCCTCTTCCTCCTTCATCACCTGTTTGTACTCATCTTGAAAAAATGAAACTGGGAGCTTTCAATCAATACTGTCATGATATCTGATCAGCTGTGGATTGATGGTAGTGTTGTGTTTGTGTAAACAATTTTCTCTGGAACTTCTTTGTAGGATGATTGTTCACCTGGAGGTTGGGAAAACCTCTACATAATCTTTTTTGTTTGGAAAAGATAACTAAGAATACAATGTTGATACATAGCTGTTAATTGTGTATTAGAGCAATTCTGAAATGTATTGAAAACTGGATTATCCTGCAAGAAATTTAAATCCTTCCATGAACTACATGTAGAAAAGAAGCTCTCTAGTGAACCTCTGCATGATGAACTATTCTGGCCTTTTCCCTTCCAATCGATTTGTCATGAAGCATCAAAGAATTGGATGCAACTGTGATGCTCTACCCTAGGCTGTGAGGGAGATGGTCTCACTATCCTTTGCTGATGTTTGGAAACAATCAGATCTGGATGAGAGATTAATATAAAGGTTGCCTAGTCTGATCTGTTGCTTTACTATTTTTACAGTTGATTATACTGAGGATGTTATATTTGATTTTTATACTCTATCTAAGCAGCTAGCAGTCTCTAGATTCTGCTGAGGTAGAAGTGGAGGAAAAATAAATAAGCAAACAAGCTTGTTCATTCAAGGTAGACAAGGCAACCATGAGTGCTATACCCAGACGTAAAATGTGCACTAATTTAAAATCTGTCCCTCATGATGGGTTTCCATGACCTCACATAAACTGGATACCTAGGCTGACATCCCCACCCTCCGATTAGGAAATGCTGAAGCAGAGGAAATACTACTAAGAGTATTGAGCTGCATTTCTTGTTGAACAGAAAATAAGACATTTCAAATTGGAGGAAGTTCAGCTTCATCCTGTCTCCCAGCTCTCAGTGTCTCCACCCTCTAGAGCTCAAGATACCAGTTACCATTGGCAAGAGTCTCCCATCAGTTCTAATTATTCTGAAGAGTCATCCTGCAATTAAGTTATAAATTAATTTTTCCCTGACTAGTTAAAGGCTACATTTTGCTCCTTTATGCTGGCTACTTGAAGGGAAAGTGACTTGTGGGTTGGAAGTTGGGCAATTGGAGATGGGTGGAAAAATGATAAGTGTATCAAAATACCTACAGACTTATCTATTTGTCAAATGATAGGAGCAACAGTACAGGATCAGCTCAACTTGGTTGAATGGTTCCGATTAATAATATTTCATTTCTGATTTTTTTTTAAAAAAATTACCCTTCGTGTAAATTTTGTGAATCTCAGCAAAAATATAGACCATAAATTCCTACCTATACATCTTGGCAAGTGTGACCAATTATTTTGTCTACATGTTACAACAGCTGGTCCAGACCTATCGAAACCATCATTACACTGATAATTTATTTTCTCGCCATTTATGTACTTCTTTACTGTTTCTCCAATAATTTCAGCATTTTCAACTATAGGGGGTGTGGGACACATTGCATCCAAATAGATAGAGTATACAAAAAATAAATTATGACAAAATATATCATCAACATTAGGCCAGCTAAAGTCACAAAATTGTTCACATGTTGATCAGTTCCAATAATGCTTCCATTGGTTAATTTAATCTAGCCTTCTTTCCCATGCAATGTACAGAATCATTCACTCTCTGGAACAACAAATGCCTGTTTGTCTGAATCTGCATAGATTGAAAGAGTAAGACAGAAAGTTTGGTCTCTTTCCTTTAAGTATCGCTTTTCAATGTTTGTATTAAAAGAAAATAAAAAAACTTTTATAAAAAACAATGCTGTTTCAAAAACAATTACCTTGGAAAGTTCAAAAATAAAATTATTGTACCTTTACAAGTGAAAGATCCTTCCCATTCTCCTCTTCTACATGTTATTTTAGTAGATTCTTCAGTATCAAATCCACGATTGCATGTATAATTTATTATTTTTCCAGAATCATATGGTTCTCTATTTTCTTGCTCCAGTGAAGCATTGGGGATTTCTGGAGCTGGACCACATGACTTTTCTGGAGATGGGGGAGAGGGGAACGAAAAATATTTATTTCAGTACAAATCAATTTATGCCAAGATTTCTTTAAATATTAAAAAATCAACATATCATTATCAATAGCAGTTTCATAAAGTTACTATGCAAGAGCCCTACTCAGTTTACCATCACCTTTGCATTCCTTCATAGGAGACTGTTTCAGAAGTCCAATGCATTTTTTAAAATAAATTTCTAAATACATTTTATGACTTTTATTGCCATACTTATTAAGTGAATCATTGTATTTGTTAAGTTAGTAATGTGGTTGTTAAGTGAATCTGGCTTCCCCATTGAGTTTGCTTGTCAGGAGGTCACAAAAGCTGTTGACATGAGCCCAGGACACTGCGACCGTCATAAATATGAACCACTTGCAAATATCTGAATTTTGATCATGTGATCGTGAGGCTGCTGCAACAGTCATAAATGTGAAAAACTGTCATAAGTCACTATTTCAATGTTATTGTAATTTTGAATGGTCAGTAAATGAATTTTTGTAAGTCAAGGACTACCTGTATTGCAGAAGATTTTAATAAATAATCTATACAATTAAGTCACAAGAGCATACATTAATGTTGTATTATTTAAGTATATTTGTAGTGTACATTTTATTAAATACATCTTCTTTAGCAAGGGAACAAAACTGAAGAAATTGATTAAATTGATCTTTGCACTTAGCCACTTTATTTTGCTTTCGGACTTATGTCATGTTTTACCTTCCTGGACTTGGGCTGCCTTAGGGAGCTTTTTACCATGTACTCTAGACGCGACCTCCTGAGCCTGCGGGAGTCTCCCCTCTCGCAGGCCTGGCCCTCCTGTTTAACACGGGCCCGCCTCGATGACGGACTGATTAATCCTGAGAGATGGGCGAAGCGCAGGTTGAGGGGGTTTTTAGGGAGGTTTTTAATTAGGCTTTTAGGGGGTTCCAGGGAGGAGGGGAAAAATAGTCCAGGGAGGGGACAGCAAATGAGGCCGGCGGGCGGAAGTAGGGAAACGGAGGAAGGGAGGGGGGAGGTCATTTCCACGGTAGCTCTTTCCATCGATTCGGTCTGGGGGAGGGGCAGGGGCGGAGGGAGACGAAATGGGTACCATCAGTTGGAAGACCGTGGCCGCTGGATCCAGGCGGTCACGTGCTCCAACTCTCCGCTCTCCCATCGCAGACTAGGTGGGCAGGAATCTCAGGCCCAGGGCCCGAAGCTGATGTTATGCAACGCCAGGTCCGTGGTTCAAAAATCCCCCCTCATTCGTGACCTTGTGTCAGAGGGGGACCCAGACCTGGTGGGTATAACGGAAACCTGGTTGGGCCACGAGGGGGGTATGCCCCTCGTGGACATGTGCCCACCAGGTTACCGTGCTTTTCATCAGCCTAGGGCCCTAGGGAGGGGTGGGGGGGTGGCGATTATCGTAAAGGAAGGTCTTGAGCCAAAGGAGACCTCTGTCCCCCAGACAACCGGGTGTGAATCTCTCTATGTGAGATGGGGCCTAGGAAGGCAGTTGGGCATGTTAGTTGTATACCTGGCTCCTCGCTATGCAACAACAGCCCTGCCCGAGCTCCTAGAGGTGATAGCCGAGGCGGCAGTTGAGACCCCCAGACTGGTAGTCATGGGGGACTTTAACTTGCCGTCGGCAGGCGAAGCCTCTGGAGCAGCTCGGGAGTTCATGGCTTCCATGACGGCCATGGACCTGACCCAAGTAGTTTTAGGCCCCACTCACGAGGGGGGGAACACACTCGATCTCATCTTTGTCTCGGGACAGTGGAGCCGTGATCTAGGAATAGGGGATCTAGTCATTACTCCCTTGTCATGGACGGATCACGCTCTCCTTCGGCTGGACTTTCCAATCGCTGCACCCCACCGCGGGGAGGCGGAACCGGACACTCCTATATGGTTCCGCCCAAGGCTTCTAATGGACCCGGAAAGGTTCCAGAGGGAGCTTGGGCCAATTCCTGTGACCCTGCCCCGCGACTCGACTGAGGACCTAGTGGCCGCATGGTTAAGTGCGGCCACGGGGGCCTTGGACCGAGTTGCGCCCTTGCGGCCTCTCTTGCGGCGACGAATCACCCGGGCTCCTTGGTTCACTGAGGAGCTCCGGGGGATGAAACGCCACAAGAGATGCCTAGAGAGTAGATGGAGATCCTCTCGCTCCGAAGCCGACCGAACACTAGTGAGAACCCATATTAGGGCTTATTTAGTGGCGATAAGAGTGGCCAAACGGGAGTATTGTGCCACCCTTATTGCATCCACAGATAACCGCCCTGCCGCCCTGTTTGGGGTGACCCGCTCCCTCCTTCACCAGAGGCCTCGGGAAGCCCCTCTGCAAGGGCGAGCAGAGGAATTTGGGATTTATCTGCAGGAGAAAATCACTCGGATTCGGAATGAGCTACCCTCCATCGACAGTGGTCCTGTGGGACTGTCCGAGGCTAGTCTTGAGGCTCCTTCTTGGGAGGAGTTTGACTTTGTTACCACCGAGGATATGGACAGGTTGTCAAGGAAACTTAGGGCGACCACATGTTTATTGGACCCGTGTCCCTCCTGGCTTGTACTGGCATCCTGGGAGACGACACGAGGCTGGCTCCAGGGCATTGTCAACGCATCTTTGAGTGAGGGGTCCTTACCTGCCGTCTTGAAAGAGGCGGTAGTGAGGCCCCTCCTCAAGAAGCCGTCCCTGGACCCAGCTTTACTAGAGAACTATCGTCCGGTCTCCAACCTTCACTTTTTAGTGAAGGTTGTCGAGAGTGTGGTGGCCCAACAGTTTCCGCGACACCTGGAGGAAGTTGATTATCTAGACCCGCGCCAGTCCGGCTTCCGGCCCGGTCACAGTACTGAGACGGCATTGGTCGCGTTGGTTGATGATCTCTGGAGGGCGCGGGATAGAGGGTATTCCTCTATCCTAGTCCTATTAGACCTCTCGGCGGCTTTTGATACCATCGACCATGGTATCCTATTGCACCGACTGGGGGGGTTGGGGCTGGGAGGCACCGTTCTGCGGTGGTTCTCATCCTACCTCTCTGGTCGGTCGCAATATGTGTTGACGGGAGGGCAGAGGTCGACCTCGAGGCCTCTCCTATGTGGGGTTCCTCAGGGGTCGGTCCTCTCGCCCCTCCTTTTCAACACATATATGAAGCCGCTGGGTGAGATCATCCGTGGTTTTGGGGTGGAATACCATCTGTACGCTGATGACACTCAGTTGTACATATCCACCCCAAACCACCCCAACGATGCCGCCGAAGTGCTGTCCCGGTGTCTGGAAGCCGTACGGATCTGGATGGGTGGTAACAAACTCAAACTCAACCCTGCCAAGACTGAGTGGCTGTGGTTTCCGACACCCCGGTTCAGCCAGATCACTCCAACTCTGGCCATTGGGGGCGAAACACTGGCCCCCGTGGAGAGGGCGCGCAATTTGGGTGTCCTCCTGGATTCCCGGCTGTCCATGGAGGACCATGTGGCAGCCGTGGCCAGGGGGGCGTTCCATCAGGTTCGCCTGATGCGCCAATTGCGCCCCTTACTGGACCGGGCTGCCCTACGCACAGTCACTCAAGCACTCGTGACGTCCCGACTCGACTACTGTAATACTCTCTACATGGGGCTTCCCTTGAGGTGCACTCGAAAGCTACAGCTAGTCCAAAATGCAGCCGCGCGGGTGATTATGGGAGCCACTAGATGCTCCCACATAACACCGATCCTGCGCGAGCTGCATTGGCTCCCTGTGGCCTTTCGAGTGCGCTTCAAGGTTTTGACTACCATCTTTAAAGCGCTCCATGGCTCGGGACCTAGTTATATGCGAGACCGCCTCCTGCCCCATACATCCCTCAGACCAATCCGCTCCCACAGAGAGGGCCTCCTCAGGGTACCGTCGGCCGGACAATGCCGACTGGCGACACCCAGGGGAAGAGCCTTCTCTGTGGCGGGGCCAGCCCTTTGGAATGACCTACCCCCTGAATTACGTACCATCACCGACCTCCGCCTCTTCCGCCAATGTCTTAAGACATATCTGTTTCAACAAGCCGGCTTAGCCTAACCTCCCTTGGGGACTTAAGATAGTTTTAAATTGGGTCTTAAAATTTGGTTTTAGCGCAGGATGGGGTTATTTAATAGTTTTTTAAATTATATTTATTGTATTTTTGTATGTTTTTTAAATTTCCTGTGCGCCGCCCTGGGTCCTCTGTGGAGAAGGGCGGGGTATAAATTTAAATAAATAAAAATAAATAAATAAAAAAGTTTAGTTTTACATTAGCATATCTGCTTCTTTGCCCTGATTTTTTTTAAAGAGAAACCACATAAAGGTTTTGAGGTATTTCGGAATTTAGTAAAACTACATTCTAAAAGTGAATTAATAGAAACATGCTGATTGGTTTTTCAGTTCTATATTTGGATTTAGAAGTAGAGTGATTTTTAGAGTGTACGTATATGTTGAATTTTCATATAATGTTTGTGTTTTAGTTTTAACTCTCTGTTCATTGGGTAGTCTCTTTTGTGAGATAGCTATATAAATTATTAAAATAAGTATTAAAATCATTTTTAAATAAAGTTTGTATTTAACTATCTTCAAAGGAGGAAATGAGGGGCCAGGTTCTGAATGACCATTGAACTGAAGACAGAAGTTATGTCCCATTGAAGCCCTGATAGAAAGCAAATGTACAAAAAGCTAACAACAATTGAGGAAATCTAGTAGCTGAGTTTAGCTTCAAGCACCAGGTCATACTGCCGAAAATAATTAAGTGCAGCTAGGAACTATGCATTAAATTTAATTATTGATGCTCTATGGATTTATTATCTCTTTTATTCTTGTTCTACAAGTGTGTTCAACAAACTGTATGCTTCCATGTAACCTGAAACCTTTTTATAGGCTAGTTCACCTAATTAAGGACAGACTGATATTACTCAATCTAGAGCAATGTTGTTCATTTTATAGGAGAGTCTTTTCAAATGCTGTTGAAATTTTGGCAACTTTATATTTTTTTAGGGGAGAGGTTGTCATTGGAATTATTTAAAGGTGAAGATAATTTTTTTACACATTTGTGTTTTTGGTGCCTTGTGAGATTAAGTTATCTCCCAAGATGGTGGTTGGATGGCCTGTTGAATTCTATAGTCACATTCTAGAAAGGGAGTGTTACAATCTACTTCATTTTTTAATCTTTACTTTTTGTCTGTTTACTTTCCAACAAGAAAACTCAGGTCTTGAGAATGTACCTTTTGTCTTTTCAGATCTGTCACTATAGCCATAACTCAAAATAATCTTATCTATTCTCTGCTTATGTACTGATCCAGTCAAGAATGGATGTCACTACTAATGTGCCTATCAGATTAAAATCAAACATTTATACATAACATTTACATACTCCAAACTTCCCTAAGGTGAGAAAGGAATTATTTAAGTCTAGACAGAACATCCTTTCCTCTGCATTACTGCCAGGCACGTAGCAAAACTTCCATTATCATCTCTGCTCATAAGTTGCTAATAAGACAGAAACATTAAGAGGTGTCCACTGCACACTGTACGTTTCATAAGCCCATTCACCCTATAAATATATAGCATGAATGGCCCTATATAGATAATTTCAGCTCTATTATGCAACTTAGCTGAAAAACTGTTCAGGCACCTGGCAAAGTTTCTTTCGGAAGATTTGAAAGTCTACTATCAGTCACTTGGTAAATAAACTTCATATTGCTGCAGTGGAAATCAGAAAAAAAGTTGGTATTGACATGTTCCTTTAATTTCATTGTGTTGTAGTTTTTACAAATTATAGCTTTAGTTTTAAAAATAGACTATGTTGTTGAGTATTTCCTCTTCTTTAAGATACAATTGGCAAAATGTGCAAAGAGGACATGTGGATCTAGCTAATAGCTGAGTTTATATTGATGCAAACAGCACACATCTGAAAGGGATGTTGCCAGCACCTCTGAAGTAGAGCATCAGGAGCTTTGGAAGGAAACATGTTCCAAACCTCAGTTAGAGACTACTAACAGACATGGGGCTAACAAAAAGACCTTCAATTCAGTCAGTCAATCAATTTGTCTATCTGATAAATTTCTCTGCTACATTTCTCAGCCATTGCCTGAGATGTGCAACTATAGAAAGTGTGTGTGTGTGTGTGTGTGTGTGTGTGTGTGTGTGTGTGTGTGTGTGATGGCAAGTGAGATCTTGCCGAAATGTTGCAAAAACAATTTCATGCTTACCTGAATATAGCAATACCAGCATGTATGTATGTATGTATGTATGTATTGCGAATTGTCCTAAAAATGTGAGTTCCAGGTGTAGTTATAAAAGAAACCAACATAATGATCTCCGGAACTTTAAAATATATTTATATTTATATTTACGTTAGCAACTGCTAACATCATCAGAGTTAATGCCTTAACACAAACGATCTCTTCCACCTGTTGAATTTCTGCCTCAGGACCTATTTTACATTCGATGGCCAAAGGTACGAACAGATAAAGGGTACATCTATGAGATCCCCAATCTCAGGAGTGATCGCGGAGGCAATGAAAATCTATAAGCCCAAGTTTTGGACACACTATGTTGATGACACGTTTGCCATCATCAAGAAACATGAAAAGACCAAGTTTATGGGAATCCTCAATTCCATATATCCCGACATCCAGTTTACGATGGAGGAGGAGGCCAATAACACGCTGGCCTTCTTAGATGTCCTAGTCAGCCGCAATCCTGGTGGGAGCCTTGATACATATGTGTACCGGAAAACCACAAACACAGACTGCATTTTACATAATGAGAGCAATCACCCCACTGCACATAAGGTTAGCTGCATCCGAGTGTTGTTCAGTAGGATAGACACCCACTGCAGCACACGGGCAGCCAAAACAAAGGAGCGGGCACATCTTTATCAGATCTGTATGTGCAATGGGTATTCCATGAACTTCATCCGACGGTGTATCACACCTAGGGCCCAGTTAGGGTGCAAATGGAACATCCACGTGGAGGGTGCTCCCATATATATGGGGGGTATCCAAAGCTGCTGTATGCATCCTCTCAACACGTGGGATCAAAGTGGCGCATAAACTGGATAAAACACTGAGGATGAGGGTGATGAGCCCAAAAGAAGCATTACCTAAAAAAGGAGGCATCCTCAGTGGTCTACCGCATCAACTGTAATAACTGTGCAAGTAATTACGTAGGGGAAACAGCTAAGCGGCTACAGACCAGAGTGCATGAGCACGAACTGGCTGGATGCCATAAAGAACAGTGCTATCAAATCTGGGCACACATGAAAGAGAACGGTCATACATTCGAGTTTCAAGAGGCAGAAGTTGTGGCCCATGATGCAACAAAAGAAAGAAGCTTGGTTCTCTGACAATAATTCCATCAACAGACATATTGCTGCAGTGGAAATCAGAAAAAAAGTTGGTATTGACATGTTCCTTTAATTTCATTGTGTTGTAGTTTTTACAAATTATAGCTTTAGTTTTAAAAATAGACTATGTTGTTGAGTATTTCCTCTTCTTTAAGATACAATTGGCAAAATGTGCAAAGAGGACATGTGGATCTAGCTAATAGCTGAGTTTATATTGATGCAAACAGCACACATCTGAAAGGGATGTTGCCAGCACCTCTGAAGTAGAGCATCAGGAGCTTTGGAAGGAAACATGTTCCAAACCTCAGTTAGAGACTACTAACAGACATGGGGCTAACAAAAAGACCTTCAATTCAGTCAGTCAATCAATTTGTCTATCTGATAAATTTCTCTGCTACATTTCTCAGCCATTGCCTGAGATGTGCAACTATAGAAAGTGTGTGTGTGTGTGTGTGTGTGTGTGTGATGGCAAGTGAGATCTTGCCGAAATGTTGCAAAAACAATTTCATGCTTACCTGAATATAGCAATACCAGCATGTATGTATGTATGTATGTATGTATGTATGTATGTATTGCGAATTGTCCTAAAAATGTGAGTTCCAGGTGTAGTTATAAAAGAAACCAACATAATGATCTCCGGAACTTTAAAATATATTTATATTTATATTTACGTTAGCAACTGCTAACATCATCAGAGTTAATGCCTTAACACAAACGATCTCTTCCACCTGTTGAATTTCTGCCTCAGGACCTATTTTACATTCGATGGCCAAAGGTACGAACAGATAAAGGGTACATCTATGAGATCCCCAATCTCAGGAGTGATCGCGGAGGCAATGAAAATCTATAAGCCCAAGTTTTGGACACACTATGTCGATGACACGTTTGCCATCATCAAGAAACATGAAAAGACCAAGTTTATGGGAATCCTCAATTCCATATATCCCGACATCCAGTTTACGATGGAGGAGGAGGCCAATAACACGCTGGCCTTCTTAGATGTCCTAGTCAGCCGCAATCCTGGTGGGAGCCTTGATACATATGTGTACCGGAAAACCACAAACACAGACTGCATTTTACATAATGAGAGCAATCACCCCACTGCACATAAGGTTAGCTGCATCCGAGTGTTGTTCAGTAGGATAGACACCCACTGCAGCACACGGGCAGCCAAAACAAAGGAGCGGGCACATCTTTATCAGATCTGTATGTGCAATGGGTATTCCATGAACTTCATCCGACGGTGTATCACACCTAGGGCCCAGTTAGGGTGCAAATGGAACATCCACGTGGAGGGTGCTCCCATATATATGGGGGGTATCCAAAGCTGCTGTATGCATCCTCTCAACACGTGGGATCAAAGTGGCGCATAAACTGGATAAAACACTGAGGATGAGGGTGATGAGCCCAAAAGAAGCATTACCTAAAAAAGGAGGCATCCTCAGTGGTCTACCGCATCAACTGTAATAACTGTGCAAGTAATTACGTAGGGGAAACAGCTAAGCGGCTACAGACCAGAGTGCATGAGCACGAACTGGCTGGATGCCATAAAGAACAGTGCTATCAAATCTGGGCACACATGAAAGAGAACGGTCATACATTCGAGTTTCAAGAGGCAGAAGTTGTGGCCCATGATGCAACAAAAGAAAGAAGCTTGGTTCTCTGACAATAATTCCATCAACAGACACATTGACCTGCTACCTGCCTACCAAGCGTTGAGGCACCAAGAAAGATCTAGCAGGAGAGACAGAGACCAACTTCTATCTGGGAGTGGGGATCGACAACACCCTCCCCCCCTTTGGACATGCAGATATGGACATGGGTAGCCCAGGTCGAATGCAGGGGAGCCCGGCAGGATTATCTCAAATTATATCGGAGGTAAAGAATGAAGAACGAGCCGAGCCAGTTACAAGATCAAAGGCAAAACCACAAATGAAGCTAGCAAGGATATCAGTAGGCCTGTGAGACAGAAGAGAAGGAAGGGGGCGTGGGAGGAAGCCAGAAAAAATGCCTCTGAATCAACATGAATAGCTCAGTGTTATTTTCTGGGGAAGAACAGCCCAAGCCAGGTTTGATAAGGGAGAAAGGAATACAAACATCGATTAACATGCCTGATGCAAGAAAAACAACAGGGCCAATCACAGGTGGGAGGATGAACCTATCACGCGCGCAATGGCTAAGTTGATTAACATTGTATAAAGGCAAGTATCCTTTTGTGGTTTTTACACTCTGACGATGTTAGCAATTGCTAACGAAAGCTCAGTGAGCAATATATTTTAATATATTTTAAATATATTTTAAACTTCCGGAGATCATTATGTCGGTTTCATACATATATTTATTGATCAGCTCAAAAAACTAACACACACGCACACACACATATATATAATATACATTTATATATATAAAATCAATGTTGGAAATGTGAAAAACATGAGGAAACGTTTTTATTATGTGCCGTGGAATTGTGAAAAAGCTAAGAAATTTTGTATATAAAAATATACAATGATTACAAACAATTTTAAAGATTAATATTGCAAAAACCTAGAACATGTTTAAATTAGGAATGATGTATACTGAATCAGAAAATACTTTAAAAAGATTAAAGTGTATGATAATTATTATATGCACAAAGATGAGAAAGTATTGAAATCTCCACAATGGAAGAGTGGATCATTAGAAGTCAGAGCTAGTAGAAATGGCAAAATGAAGGTGTTAGAAAATAAAATAAATAAATAAATAATAAATAAATAAGTCATAACATTTCATAACTTGTGGGGGGGATTCTTCTTTTTCTTGGACCTGTTATTCTTATTTTTCTTTTAGATTTATCTCTTCCTTTATATAAAATCTTATAAAAGCATGCACCTGCATGTATGCACCCACACCCACTCACCCACACATTAGCATGACAAGCTCCAGACTTTGTCACCTTTAGGTCCATAACTGCAATCTTCTCCAACTACCATTTTGCATTCAAGCCAATGAAAAATGAATGCCTCAGAGCCCCCAAACTTTGTCTCTCCACTGTGTCTTGCAAGAGAAACTTTTGAGAGATTGCATGTATTTCTGGTAGAAATACATGCAATCTGGAGAAATGATTCTTGTAGATCGGACAGAAAGGTCTTTGATTTTCCCAAAGAAAACATTTCCTGCTTAAGAAGACCCAGCAATTCTAGCAGATATCTAGGAGAGGAAACAGGGCAGCCAAAATAGCACTGAAAATAAACACTCAAAGGAAAGTTATCCTAGTGAAGACTAGACACAGACAGGCAAAAAAAAAAAAAAAAAAAAAGCTTTGCACTGCTGCGCTTACTTACTTTGCATATTTTTTGTTATATCACACTTGTCTAATCTATCTACACTCACCATCTCTTCTCTGGAGCAGTAAAGGAGGCCTTTAGGAAAGGCAATCTTTGAGCTGATTCATTAAAGCAGTGACACTTATTTTGCAGATTCAGCTCGAAAAATAATAGTTTTTGACATCACACAACAGTTGTGTGATGTCCAAATGACACTTTTTAAGTCCTTCATAAATTAGGAATAAGAGAGATTTTGAAGTCAGAACCCTGCTCTGACAAGAACAGTTCTGAAAGTATACATGATATTTCAAATGAGACTAATGCTTGATTTCATCCATCTATAGATATTTTAATACCTGTGAAATCTCAATATTTATATAAAAGCTCCAAATCCCTTGTTTATGCATCTTCCTTGTCCCATTTCTAATATCAGCATAAGAATGAAAAAAATGCATGTATAAATTTTTAGAACTCTAACCCACTGTTGGGTTTCAATAGAAAAAAGTACTATTTCTTACCTTTGCAAAAAGGTAGCTCAGACCATTTCCCATTTTCACATCTTACAGGACTTAACTGACTAATTTCAAAACCTAAAGTACAATGATACTGCACAATATGACCAGGAGATAACATTGTGCCATTTTCAATTCCATGTATACCATTGTCAATTTGAGGAGGAGGTTTACACCGTAAATCTAGAAACAGGAAACACAGGAAGGTTTGTTAATGAAAGAAATAAAATATCATAAAGACATTTCTATTGTATCTGTATAGCAAATCTCTTTTAATGAAACATGATTCAAAAAACAAATCTCTATGCAAAAAGGGGCCTCTAGTGGAGAAGTAGTTGTGAAAGACTCAAGATGCTGCCAACCCTTCCATCATAAGCTCCTCCCTCTTGATCATGTGATTCATAATGGGGTATACAGAGCACATACAGCCCCTATACAGACACAAGTCAAAGCAGAAACACAGAGAAATAGTTTTAGCATCCATGTACCAACCCTGATTTGACTCTCAGAGAAAGACAAAGGCAACATGTACAAGGTGCAAAGAACCTGATTAGTCCCTTGGAATAGAGCTCATGCATATACAGAGAAGCCACTGTGGATAAATGGCTGGGAAGAATTCCATAAGAAGTTGCTTTCAGTGTTCTCCTTTCCTTCTTTCAAATAGCTCTTTACATTTTTTCTTTAAATTAAAAGCAAAACTGAGTATACAAACCAAGACAGCGAGGGGGCGTTTGCCATTTTCCATCTTCACATTTTATTTTTTGTGGGCCACGAAGAAGGAAATGTTCTTGACATTTGAAGCTAATTTCATCTTCGCTTCTGTAGATTCTCATCTCGGCTACATTGATGGCATTGGGAAGCTGAGGTGGTGGAGGGCAGGTTTCTTTAACAAATAATTAGAACTTGATTAGGATTAGAGAGGAACATTATCTCATTTCTACTTCACACAAAGAAGATGAATCCTAAGTAATTTCTTAGGAGGATTTTATGTCCAATCTCTTGTCTACTATGATTGAAAATGCTACAATCACAACGAGATTGAAATTCCAATTATATTTGAATGATACAATTAACAGGGCTGATTTTAATTCAGACCTTCAGGTGAGTTACAGGATGACTTTTGCTTCATCCAGTTGGTAAATGGCTGTGTAGCAGAGCTGGCAAATAAAGAAATAAAATATAATCTCAAATAGTCTTTAGATTTTTAGAAGCCTTCCGTACATTTCATTATGATATTCTTCTCTCTTTGGCAACGGAAGCTTAGAGAAATTTATGGCTCTCATTTTTCTCAACTGCTGATGTCCTCAAGTGATTCTGGGAAATAGTTTTTTCTACCACAGCCATCAGATTCTTCTGATCTACAGGCTTCTATCCTTACTCCTGTCAGTCAATATTTGCATTAGGTTTCAGGAGATATTTGTTATTTTGACAATATTTTGCAGATAAACACTTATGGTAAGAATTAACAGCATCCAAAAATTAATCACTTTCAAAGTTACATAGCAATCAGATACTAAAATAATACCTTAACAATAAATCTAAGGTACAGGAAATGCAATTAGTCCATAAATGTTCTGTGAAAGAGATCAGTTTGGAACACTTTCCTAAAGAAAAATGCTATTCCAGAAGCTTGGTGCCACTACTGAGAAAAAAATGATTTTATATCTCAGTCCTCCAGCTCATTTCATGGAAATTGAGTACCCCAAGCATCTTGTCCATGTAAGCTGGCTGACTGCAATTGGAGATAGGCAGATGTCCAAGTCCCAAACTATATCAGTTTCATAGATCAACACCAAGAATTGACCTAGAAATCTATTGGGAACAGTGAAAGGCCCTACGTGCTAGTCCTTCCTTTGCCAGTCTGTCATTGTCTGTGGAGTAGGCTGCTTGCATGATGAAAATCCTTGACTAAGCACTTCGTCCTCAAAAAATCTTCTCCACGATTTAGCACCCAACAGCATGCTCATATTAGGTCTCCAGTCCTTGCTAACTAGATTTCCCTTTCCACAATGATACAGGATGCCAGGATTGCCTAACTGGGGGACAAACAGCAACAACAAAAACAACTATAGATATCATTTCCTGTCAGACCATAGCAAATCTTTTATCTATCTTTCTCTCAATCATTCTTGTCTGCTATCTGCTCTCACATTTGTCTTCATCTCCTCCAGTGTGTTTTTCCACAAACTAATATTTCAAGACTCAAATTTAATTCATGATGTCTGTTTCTTCCAATTCTAAACTTTTGCTGTTACCTAGTACTCATAATTCATCTTTAAACATTTCACCAGAAAACTTTCACAAAAGAGTTATTTGTTCCCTGTTGATTAAACTGGAACTTTACTACTATCGTGAAACTCTCAAAGGTACTCATAAAACAACTACAGGAAAGGATATATAAGATAAAAACCAATTAAACAGTTACAAATGCAGTTAGAACAACACCTACTGTGTGTCCCTGAAAATAAGACCTGGGCCCCAAAATAATCACCAGGTCTTATACCTGTTGCACTGCTCTCTGACTTCTTCTGTGGCCCCTTGCAACCAGATACAACATGGCTTGCCATGCTGGTGCCATTGCCTGCGGTGGGAGGCTGCAAGGCACATTGTGCCATTGTGCATGTGAGCAGCAATAATGGTGCAATGTGACCCACAGTGTACCGCTGTGAGCAGCAATGTCAGCACAAGCTGCCTTGCAGTGTCCTGCCATGACTGGCAGCACCAGCATGATGCGTCACATGGTGTCCAGCCACGAGCAGCCACAAGTGGCCACAGAAGAAGTTGGGCAGTGGTGACAGTTGTCAGGGTGTGGGAGGCTTGGCTGTGGTGGTCCTAAGGTAAGCGGGTATGGGTTGTGTGGAGCAGCTTCACCACCCCCTAAATCCCACCATAGCTTGATTTTTACACATGCCCCTTACTCCACACCATAGAACCAGAGGGTGAGTTGGTCTTAACTAGGGCTTATTTTTTGGGGGGAGGACTTATATTAGGAACAGTCATGAAAATCAGGGTAGGGCTTATTTTTGGGGTAGTTCGTATTTGATTTGATTTGATTTTTTATTTTATTACATTTATACCCCGCCCTTCTCCAAACGGACCCAGTAATTACATAAAATAGCAGTATAAGTCACTGTTGCAAGATGGTTTTACTTTAAGGCCACATTTGATGAAGCAGAAGGAACCATCAAACTTTGTTGTGATGACATTCATACATTAGCGAAATTTAATTGAATTGCTCTTTGGCATATATAAAAGTAGTCTGCAGGTTTGATAATAAATTAGATTAATCTGGACAGGCTGATATTGAACTGTAGTGTGAGCAAAGGCCACCAATTAGCATAAAGACAGGTAACCAGTTGAAATCATTCATCTAATCCAGGCAAACTTTATCCATTCAGTATAATGTTTACTTATGTACAAGTCGAACCCCCCAAAAAAAGATTTCATTAATGCAAATGTAATTTGGATGCCTCCCAGATTTCACAATTGTAGAAAGGAATGAACACATGCCTTGTAACCTGAATAATGAAATAGTTATGTTTTATTTCAATATATTTCTTATAAATTTATAGGTGGGGTTTTGTTTTACATTTATTGTAAATTAACTGACTTGGAAAGATTTATGGAAGGACAAAATATACTGTATGTATTATTTTCCAAAAGTATATCTGCAAATAAATTGAAAAAAATGAATAATTTATCCTCAAATGAAGATTTTTTTTGCAATTAACTAGGACAGTGGTGGGCAAACTCATTAGTCAACAGAGCCAAATATCAATAATACCACGATTGAAATTTCTTTTGAGAGCCGGAAGGTGTGGCCTTTTTTGTGGGAGTGGTTCAGCAGTCATGTGACTGGGTGGGCGTGGCCAACTTGGAAAATGTGAAACTCACTTAACAATGGTCTTGGTTAGCAACCAAACTTTTAGGCTCAATTGTGGTCATAAATTCTTTCTTTCTTTCTCTTTCTTTCTCTCTTTCTTTCTTCCTCTCTTTCTCTTTATCTCTCTTTCTCCATTTCTCTCTCTCTCTTTCTTTCTGTCTCCCTTTCTCTTTCTCTCTCTCTCTTTCTTTCCCTCTTTCTCTCTCTCCATTTCTCTCTCTCTCTCTTTCTTTCTGCCTCTCTTTCTCTCTCTTTCCCTCTCTCTCTCTTTCCCTCTTTCTCTTTCTCTTTCTCTCTCTCTCTTTCTTTCCCTCTTTCTCTTTCTCTCTTTCTCTCTCTTTCTCTCCATTTCTCTCTCTTTCTTTCTCTCTCTTTCTCTCTTTCTCCATTTCTCTCTCTTTCTCTCTCTCTTTCTTTCTCTCTCTCTTTCTTTCCCTCTTTCTCTCTCTCTTTCTTTCTCTCTCTTTCTCCATTTCTCTCTCTTTCTCCATTTCTCTCTTTCTCCATTTCTCTCTCTCTCTTTCTCCATTTTTCTCTCTCTCTCTTTCTCTCTCTTTCTCTTTCTCTCTTTCTGTCTCTCTCTTTCTTTCCCTTTTTCTCTCTCTCTTTCTCTCTCTTTCTCCATTTCTCTCTTTCTCTCTCTCTTTCTCCCTCTCTTTCTTTCCTTCTTTCTCTGTCTTTCTCTCTCTCTTTCTTTCCCTCTTTCTCTCTCTTTCTCTTTCTTTCTCTCTCTATCTGCTTCGTCTGCCCATCTCTGTCACTCTGTGTGTGTGTGTGTCTGTCTGTCTGTCTCGCATTCAAGCACTTAATCACTCATTCTGTGTCTGTATCTTTCTCTCCCTCCCTCCCTCTCTCTGCCTCTTTGTGTGTGTCTGTCACTCTCTGATACCCCCCTCCCTCCTTGTCTCTCTCTGTTTCTGTGCCTCTCTCTCTCTGTCTGTTTGCCCTCCGCGGAGCCTCCTCATCCCAGCCCGCCACGGTTACTCACTCGCTCTGCCGTGTTCGCTGGCCGCTCAGGTCACTTCCATGGCTCGGTGTGAGGTGGGGAAAGAACAGCGACCCTCTGGGTGCCGGTTCCCTCCAATCCCCCTGGATGTAGCCTGGCTCGCCCGATAGCCCGCCCATTCCGTTTGGGGTGGGGAAGGCCTTCTCAACCCTGGAAGTAGCCCAAGCGAACGAGCAGGCGGCTGGCCAGGTGAGCCAGGCTACGTCCAGGGTGATTGCAGGAAATTCCCTTCCCGTGCCTGCGGAGACTCCGCAGCGAACGAGTGTGGCAGGAGAGAATTTCCTCGAATCCCCCTGGATGTAGCCAGGCTCGCCCGATAGCCCGCCCGTTCCATTTGGGGTGGGGAAGGCCTTCTCACCCCTGGAAGTAGCCTGAGCGAACGAGCAGGCGGCTGGCCAGACGAGCCAGGCTACGTCCAGGGTGATTGCAGGAAATTCCCTTCCCGTGCCCGCGGAGACTCCACAGCGAACGAGTGTGGCGGGAGAGAATTTCCTCGAATCCCCCTGGATGTAGCCAGGCTCGCCCGATAGCCCGCCCATTCCATTTGGGGTGGGGAAGGCCTTCTCACCCCTGGAAGTAGCCCGAGCGAACGAGCGGGCAGGCGGGCGGGCGAGCCAGGCTACGTCCAGGGTGATTGGAGGGAATTCCCTCCCCCCGCTCACGGAGATGCCACACCCCCTGGAAGTAAACAAGTGGCGGCATGCCAGGCTGGGGAGGTTCCGCGGGGGACGGGAATCGGTGTCCGGTAGGGAGGGTTTCTCCGGTGGGTCCCAGGAGTCCCACTGTCGGCGCGGGTGGAGAAAGAGCCACACGTGAGGGGCCAAAGAGCCGCATGCGGCTCGCAAGCCGCGGTTTGCCAACCACTGAACTAGGATGTCTCCATGCAAGTACCAAAATCAAAGATGAATTCTGTACTAGATTTGCATGCTTTTGTTCTGTGTAAATTCATTTAGGTTGCTTAAGACACGAAAGACTCAAAGCAAAGAGCCTTAGTAATGTGACAAATGAAATTTTATCATTCAATTTGCCTAATGGGAAGAAGTGGGAAAAAGTATGCTGTCCAGTGCAGGTTAGTAATCTGTGTGCCCCAACTGAGGTGGAGTTGCTGTTGTGAAGGAAACCAAACAGCTGCTAAGGAAGAAACCAAGTGATTTTAAGGCTAATGCTGCATTTCCATTTATCCTTGGATTATTGAGAAGGAATTTTTCTACATGGCAAAATGATCTTTTCTTTTGAAATGGATACTTTCACACTGTCTCACTGCAGCATCAGATTAGACAAAGCATGCACAGCTCATGGAATCACAAGGGGGCTTTTCAGAAGAAACTGTGTGCCATCAAAAAATGTTATGTAGGAAGTCCTCAAGTGTGTCCTACTCTTATTTTTTAGATATGATTAATGCTATCCTAGTGAAGGAACTATAAAGTTGTACATAGCATGCAAATGATACCTTTACACTGTGGTTTAGGAAACCATGATCCATTAACACATTTTGTTTCATGCAGATTGGAACCACAGCGGTAGTTTGCAACCTGGTTGGTCTGAAACGGCTTTGTAGTCTGAACAGCTGGTTGAAAGTCTGCATACTGTGGACGTGTACAACTTCCAGGATTAACTAACAATTCAAATATTGTTACATAAGTATTTATATAATAAATCCATTGTTCTTCTCTTTATTTATATAATCCATTCTTCTTCTCTTAGATTATCTGACTTCATATTGCAAGTACAGCTATCAAAAATATATTGAATGATATTTGGTTTTTTCATCTGTTATTTACTCTGATTGACAGATTATAGACATCTCTTTCTACTCTCCTATATAGGATTTTGGATTTGATGTGTTCCTCAAATTAAAATTCAGACAAATAAAGCAGAGAATTGTCTTTTATGAGGTGGGTGACATACAGGTTGGATTGATAAACAAACAAAGCAATAAATCAATAAACCTGAATAATCTGATATCTTGCCTTTCTGTTCCCACTCTGAATTTCAAGGCTACCGGTTATAGATCTCCCCTATTTTGAGGAACATAGGAATCTTAGTCTATGGTAGACTGTCTTGAAAACCATTCAATAAAAAAATGAAAATTATAGGTTGACTCCTGGTTTCTGTGACAGTCCCTCAAATATTGGGACACTGTTGTCATGTCTCTCCTAGTCCTTCTCCTTGTTAGATTAGACATGTCCAGTTCCTGCATCCGTTCATCTTATGTTTTAGCCTCCAGCCCCCTAATCATTTTGCTACTCTTCTTTACACCCTTTTTAGAATCCCAACATCTTTTTTTAATCATGGGAACAAAAGTGTATACATTATTCCAAATGTGGTCTTATCAAAGCAATTAAAGCAGTACTAATACTTCATGTGACCTTGATAATATTCCTCTGTTGATATAGCCTAGGACTTCATTGGTTTTTTTGGTTGCTGCAGCACACTGCTGGCTCATATTTAAGTGATTGTCTAGATCCCTCTTAAAGTTACTGCTGTTGAGCTACATGCCACCTATTCTATACCTATGCATTTGATTTGTCTTGTCTAAGGGTAAAGGCATAATCCCACCAGGATTATATTTGGGACTGAATCATTTTCAAAAGCACTAAAATCTTTCTTTTCCATAGGCCCTGTGAAAACCCCCTTTAAATAGGGATTAGGCATGAAAAATAAAGTTCCTGTGAACCACATTGGCATAAACCAATTCAATATGACCTAAACCTCCTAGGAGGAACTCCCATTGGTATCCCACTGAATCACACTTCTGAGCAATCATGGCAATAATAAATACTGCCATATTCCAAGACAGGCCTAAAATTCATTTCTGTAGATTTACCCATAATTCTCTAGCTTACCAAGACAGGAAGGTAATTCCCACTGCCCATGAAGACACTTAGCTGGGTTGGTCCCAATAATGACAGATTGTCCTTGGCATTCGTATTCCACAGTTTCACCATGCCTGTATGTGGATGACTTAGTATTGACCAAACGTCCATTTTTAATTTTTGGAGGTTTTTTACAAGTTTTTACTTCCTCTGTTGAAAGCAGCAGAAAAGCATAAAATATATTATTACATGAAGGTATTAATAATTTAGCTTTTTCTAACAATTTTCCCCTTTGTTTCATATACCCACTGTAACTCCATTATCGATCTATCAATCAATTAAAAAAAATGGATAGTTTTTATTTTTTCAGTTATGTTAGAGGCCTTTAATATCTCTGACAGAAAGTTCTGGCCAAATGAAGGAGGCAAATATATGTGAACATCCACATTCTGCTGCTAACTCTCAATTTGTACCATATTACCATGACTTAAATATTTTTATTGCTAATTATTTGAATCATTTGTTTCAATTTTTGTCAAATTATTATTTAATTTGCAACATTGAAGTCTCAAAACCTGAGATGGTATTTTTAACATGAATTGGTGAACCAGCTAGCTACACATTAAGCCCATATTCATTTTATTTCTAATACTTTGTCACAAATTTTCTGAATATCATGCTACCTCTAGCAATGTCTGATTCTACCATTTGTTCTGATGGAGCCATGGAAATGCTACAAAGAAAAGGACTGCGCTCAATTTCTACTTCCTGTTGCAAGGAACAAAGACTCAAGTATTAGAAATAAGCACAGGAATATATTCATGATTCATGAGATTATTAGAATAAATCAGAATACTTTAATTCCTTTACGATTTTATTACTTAAACACTGGAAAGTAATTTCACCCCTTCCATTCTCTTCTAATAATACATTAGAATCTGTTTTGAAGGAAGATTCCAATTTGCACACCATGGAACATACTCCCTCCGCCACTTCTCTCCCCCCTGCCAGATAAGTGCAAGAAACGACCATATTACATTTACAATTCTGTCTGCTCACATTTCTTCTTGTGAACACATCTTTCAGACAGTTGCTGCTTACCTGTGCATGATGGTAAGGGTGCCCATTCACCATCCACACACTCTATGGTTTTTGATCCATTTAGTGCAAATGAGACCTCACACTGAACTTCCAATTGATCACCATGCTGATACATTGGTTTAGGTTCGCCAGTAACTTCGCCATGTGAAATAATGGGTGATTCTTGACAAGGTTTAACATTTTCTAGAAAAAAGAGAATATCACTTTTATTTTGAGTGTTCGAGTGGGACTACGAAAATTCTGGAAAATTCACTTGGTCCTGAATGCAATGATGTGGATAATTATGTGTGTCTCTCATTTGGCCCATAAGACATATGTACTCTGTGAGCTGTCGTGGCTCCCAATCGGCTTCAAAGTGCAATTGATGGTGCTGGTTACCATTTATAAAGCCCAAATGGGATAGGATTGGCTACTTGCAGGACCAACTGCTCCCAAGTGTATATATATTGATCTCCTTTTCCTCAATGAAAAATGCCATCTTACGGTACCCAGGTTGTGTGCTTTTCTGAGGGATGCACCAGCCTTTTGAAACATTTTGCCCCAATGTAAAATTGATCCCCACCTTAAGCACCTTTAGAAAAGCAGCTAAGATCTTTCCTTTCCACCTTTGGGTCAGGAGAACCAGATTTCTCAAAAGACGAATTTCTTACCAGCATTTTATTTTCTTAGAGCAGTGATTCTCAACCTTCCTAATGCCGCAACCCTCATGTACAGTTCCTCATGTTGTAGTGACCCCCAACCGTAAAATTGGTGTCTCGTTCCTAAGACCATTGAAAATCTGTGTTTTCCAATGGTCTTAGGCGACCCCTGTAAAAGGGTCATTCGACCCCCAAAGGGGTCCAGATCCACAGGTTGAGAACCACTGTCTTAGAGGGTATTAATGATTTTTTTATTATTTGTTGATCATTTTTTTCTTTTTGTATGCTTCTTCTTGAGCAGGGGATTATACTAAAAGGACCTCCAAGTTCCCTTCCAACTCTATTATTCTGTTACTTCTTGATATATTTTTACTTTATGATATTCTTAATATTTCATTTCTTTTCTATATCTGTTTCTTTTTCCATTCTTTTCTGCATTTTCTATTTTGTTTTTTTAGTCTGCATTTCTACTGTTGTAATTGCAATCTTTTATAAGTTCCATCAAAAATTGTATTTTGTTTAATCTTCTCTTTCTCTTCTTCTTCTATCTTCTTCCCTCCTTCCTTCCTTCCTTCCTTCCTTCCTTCCTTCCTTCCTTCCTTCCTTCCTTTCTTTCTTTCCTTCTTCCTTCCTTTTCTTCCATATTTATTTATTTTATTTATTTATTTATTATTTGGATTTATAAACCGCTCCCTTTCCCCAAAAGGACTTGGGGCGGTGCACAGGAAGTTAAAAAGCATATAAACATAACAATTATAAATAATTAAAACCGAATTAAATAAGTATCCCCTGTGCTAAAATTTTAAAATCATTAAAACTATTACCCCATTTAAAACCCAATTAAAACAATTTGAACTTCAGACTATAGGCTGTAGATTAGGCCAGACCAGCCTGATGGAAAAAATAGGTCTTTAGTTTCTGGTGGAAGGAGCGGAGGTCCGTAGTTGTTCTAAGATCGGGGGGAAGGTCATTCCAGAGGGTTGGGCCCACCACAGAGAAGGCCCTTCCCCTGGGCATCGCCCGCTGGCATTGCCTAGTGGACGGTACCCAGAGAAGTCCCTCTCTGTGGCAACGAATTGGCCGAAGGGATGTATGGGGTAGGATGCGATCCTGCAGATAACTAGGTCCCATTCCATGGAGCGCTTTAAAGGTGGTAATCAACACCTTGAAGCGCACCCGAAAGGTCACAGGTAGCCAGTGCAGCTCGCGCAGGAGCGGTGTTACATGGGAATGCCTTAAGGCTCCCAAGATTGCCCGCGCGGCCGCATACTCGACTAGCTGTAGTCTTTGGGTGCACCCCAAGGGGAGCCCCATGTACAGAGCATTGCAGTAGTCTAGCCGGGATGTCACAAGTGCATGAGTGACTGTGACTGAATGACTGAGTCACAGTCACCTTACTTCCTTCCTTTCTTCCTTCCTTCCTTTGCATATATATAAGAAGGGGGGGTGTCTGTGCGCACAGGTGTGTGTGTTCAAGCATAACTCTGGAATAAAGCAATTTTAACCAAACTTGCTACACAGATGACTTACTCTCTGGAAAAAAGTACTGTGGGGGTAAGACACCCTGGTGTGTGTGTGCATATGTGTGTGTGTGCATATGTGTGTGTGTGCCTTTGTGAGTGTGTTCCAGCATAACTCTGGAATGCCTGGGCCACTGAAATGAAACTGAATTGATTATATCTATAGTGTTGAATCACAGCACTTTTCCCAGTGATAGTGTGCATTTCTGTTAAGATACAGCCTGTTGTGCTTTAAAATTGATTCTACTGAACAGCATAATGGAGTTGCCATGGTAATGACTTCACAGTACTCCACAAAGAGGAATAAGGGGGTTTGGTTCTTAAAACAAACAAACAAACAAACAAACAAACAAACAAACAAACAAAACCCCACCCTAGGCCCTCACTTTCAAGCAAAGAGGGCAAGCGATTATAATAAAGAAATGGACTTGTCAATGCAGGAGAATTGCCATTTCTTTCCTTTTGCAATATATATTTCTGGTTTTGTGTAGGTGATCAGTTTAATATTACAATAGAATTGTAATTCTGCTATCTGCTATCTGCTATCTGACTTATTTTGTGCTTGGTTATGTTAATAATAATAATAATAATAATAATAATAATAATAATAATAATAATAATAATAATAATAATAATAATAATAATAATAATAATAATAATAATAATAATAATAATAATAATAATAATAATAATAATAATAATAATAATAATAATAATAATATTTAATTTATAACCAGCTCTCTCTCCCCGAAGGGACTCGAGGCGGGGCACAGGGAATTAAAAATACAATTAAAAATCACAAACAATTACAATATTAAAACGAATTAAACTAACCCTGCGCTAAAATCCCATATAAAAACTAAAACTAAACCCTAAAAATCCTTATAAACAGTTTAATTACCCTAGGCCGACCAAGCAGAAAAAGTGTGTTTTTAATTTTTGTCGGAAGGAGCGGAGGTCCGTAGTTGTTCTAATATCGGGGGGAAGGTCATTCCAGAGGGTCAGGCTGGCCACAGAGAAGGCCCTTCCCCTCACCCGCTGTCATAGCCTAGTGCACAGCACCCGGAGAAGTCCCTCTCTGTGGGAGCGAATCGGCCGCAGGGATGTATGGGGCAGGATGCGATCCTGCAGATAGCTAGGTCCCGTGCCATGGAGCGCTTTAAAGATGATAACCAACACCTTGAAGCGCACCCGAAAGACGACAGGCAGCCAATGCAGCTCGCGCAGGAGTGGTGTTACATGGGAGAACCTAGAGATTCCCATAACTGCCCGCGCGGCTGCATTCTGGACAAGCTGAAGCCTTTGGGTGCACCTCAAGGGGAGCCCCATGTAGTGAGCATTGCAGTAGTCCAGTCGGGATGTCACGAGGGCATGAGTGACTGTGCAGAGGGCACCCCGATCCAATAGGGGATGGAACTGGCAGACCAGGCGAACCTGGTAAAACACCCTCCTGGCCACGGCTGTCACTTGATCTTCCATGGACAGCCGTGCATCAAGGAGGACGCCCAAGTTGTGTGCCCCATCCACAGGGGTTAGATGTTCACCCCCTATGGCCAGTGATGGAGTCAACTGGTTGTACCAGGATGCCGGAAACCACAGCCACTCGGTCTTGGACGGGTTGAGTCTGAGTCTGTTCCTTCCTATCCAGGCCCGCACAGCTTCCAGGCACTGGCACATCACCTCTATGGCATCATTGGGGTGGTTTCGGGTAGATATATACAGCTGCGTATCATCAGCGTAGAGGTGGTACTCTACCCCAAAACCACGGATGATCTCACCCAGCGGCTTCATATATGTATTGAACAGGAGTGGCGAGAGGACCGACCCCTGAGGCACCCCACAAGTGAGGGGTCTCGAGGTCGACCTCTGCCCTCCTGCCAACACAAATTGCGATCGACCGGAGAGGTAGGAGTAGAACCACCGTAACACCGTGCCCCTCACCCCCAACCCCTCCAGCCGATGGAATAGGATACCATGGTCGATGGTATCAAAAGCCGCTGAGAGGTCTAATAGGACCAGGATGGAGGAACAATCCCCATCTCTGGCCCTCCAGAGATCATGTTAAAAGTACATTCAAAACTCCTATTAATATAATGGGGGGGGGGGGAATAATCCCACTGCCTCTAAAATATATTTTTTTTAACTGCAAAACAATTAATATTCTTATTCATATAAACATTTTCTTTTCGCAATTTAAGAATACAGTTCTGTTGTATAGTTATAAATAAAGATATGAGAAACCCATTCAATGCATCCTGCTAAGATAAATCTGTTTACTGGACACTGATTAGCTTTCCTCACACAATCTAGAAAACAAAACATCTTTTTAGAAAAACCTATTCCCTAATTTCCCACTTCTCTCCTCAAATACAGTAATAATTCTTAAATTGTCCATTTTTACCTTTACAGATTGGAGACTTTGGAGACCATCCAAAGTGATAACATTGTGCAGATTCAGAGCCAACTCTTTTGAATCCTTCGTTGCAATTAAAATGTACCACCATTTTATGCTGAAATACGTCCTCCCTTGGATCAATTGTGCCATTTTCCAAAAATGGACTATCACATAACATGGCTGTACAAATGTTGAATAAAATAGAATAAGGTTATTTCCGAATGAAACTACTTGTTTACATATAAAATAAACATGATTTCATATTAAGTGCAAGTATTATACTGGAGTGAAGTGGTGGTGGTGATTTTCATCCAGGAATCCCTTATAATAAATAATAATAATAATAATTTAATTTCTAGACTGCTCCCTCTCCCCAAGGGGACTCGGAGCAGTGCACAGGGAAGTTAAAACAATAAATACTCATGAAAATACAAACAATTAAATAAAAACAAATTAAACAGTAAACCCTGCGCTAAAATTCCCCAATACCAATTCACTAAAATCCTATAACCCTATAATACTATAGTAGAGAGGCTACCCTAGGCCGGCCAAGCAGAAAAAGTGCATTTTCAATTTCAGATGGAAGGAACGGAGGTCCGTGGTAGTTCTAATATCGGGGGGGGGGTCGTTCCAGAGGGCAGGGCCCACCACAGAGAGAGCCCTTCCCCTGGGCGTCGCCCGCTGACAAAGTCTAGTGGACGGCACCCGGAGAAGTCCCTCTCTGTGGGAGCGAATTGGCCGTGAGGAAGTATGGGGCAGGATCCGATCCCGCAGATAGCTAGGTCCCGAGCTATGGAGCGCTTTAAAGATGATAACTAGCACCTTGGCTCCTGAGGGCACTACATTAATAATAATAATAATAATTTTAATTTATAACCCGCTCTCTCTCCCCGAAGGGACTCGAGGCGGGGCACAGGGAATTTAAAAATACAAATAAAAACCACAAACATAATACAATATTAAAACGAATTAAACTAAAACCCTGCGCTAAAATCCCATATAAAAACTAAAACTAAGCCCCTAAAAACCCTAAAAACAGTTTAATTATCCCAGTCCAGCCAAGCAGAAGAAGTGTGTTTTTAATTTTTGACGGAAGGAGTGGAGGTCCGTCATTGTTCTAATTTCGGGGGGAAGGTCATTCCAGAGGGTCAGGCCCGCCACAGAGAAGGCCCTTCCCCTGGGCATCGCCCACTGGCATAACCTAGTGGACGACACCCAGAGAAGTCCCTCTCTGTGGGAGCGAATCGGCCGCAGGGATGTATGGGGCAGGATGTGATCCCGCAGATAGCTAGGTCCCGTGCCATGGAGTGCTTTGAAGATGATAACCAACACATTGAAGTGCACCCGAAAGACAACAGGCAGCCAATGCAGTTCGCGCAGGAGCGGTGTTACATGACAAAACCTAGAGGTTCCCATAACTGCCTGCACGGCTGCATTCTGGACAAGCTGAAGTCTTCAGGTGCACCTCAAGGGGAGCCCCATGTAGAGAGCATTACAGTAGTCCAGTTGGGATTCCACGAGAGCATGAGTGACTGTGCAAAGGGCATCCCAGTCCAATAGAGGACACAACTGGTGGACCAGGCGGACCTGGTAAAACACCCTCCTGGCTACGGCTGTCACTTGATCTTCCATGGACAGTCGTGCATCAAGGAGGATGCCCAAGTTGTGTGCCCCATCCACAGGGGTTAGATGTTCATCCCCTATGGCCAGTGATGGAGTCAACTGGTTGTACCGGGATGCCGGGAACCACAGCCACTCGGTCTTGGACGGGTTGAGTCTGAGTCTGTTCCTTCCCATCCAGGCCCGCACGGCTTCAAGGCACTGGCACATCACCTCTACGGCATTGTTGGGGTGGTTTGGGGTAGATATATATAGGAGAAGAACCACCGTAACAAGGTGCCCCTCACCCCCAACCCCTCCAGCCGATGCAATAGGATACCATGGTCAATGGTATCAAAAGCTGCTGAGAGGTCTAATAGAAGCAGGATGGAGGAACAACCCCCATCTCTGGCCCTCCAGAGATCATCCATCAACGCAACCAATGCTGTCTTGGTGCTGTGCCCGGGCCAGAAGCCGGACTGGCGCGGGTCCAGATAATCAATTTCCTCCAGATGACATGGGAACTGTTGTGCCACCACACTCTCTACAACCTTCGCCAGAAAGTGAAGGTTGGAGACTGGACGGTAATTTACCAACAATGCTGGGTCCAGAGAGGGTTTCTTGAGGAGGGGTCTCACCACTGCCTCTTTCAAGACGGTAGGCAAGAACCCCTCACTCAAGGAAGCGTTGACAACCTCCTGGAGCCAGCCTCGTGTAACCTCCCAGGATGCCAGTACAAGCCGGGAGGGACACGGGTCCAATAAACATGTGGTAGCTCGCAGTCGCCCACGTAACCTGTCCATATCTTCGGAAGTAACAGAGTCAAACTCTTCCCACAAAACTGTCTCAAGATCTGCCTCGGGGCATCCCACTGGGCCACTTTCGATGGAGGCCAACTCGCTCCGAATCTGAGCGATTTTATCCTGCAGATATTCCCCAAATTCCTCTGCTCTACCCTGCAAAGGGGCTTCCCGCGCCCTCTGTTGAAGGAGGGAGCAGGTCACCCTAAACTGGGCAGCAGGGCAGTTATCTGCGGATGCGATAAGAGTGGCACAATGATGACGTTTGGCCACTCTCAACGCCACAAGGTAAGTCCGTAAATGGGCTCTCACCTGTGTTTGGTCAGATTCAGACCGTGTGGATCTCCATCTCCTCTCTAGGCGTTTTTTGTGGTGCTTCATCACCACTGGGTGGCTCGTCGCCACAGGAGAGGCCGCAAGGGCGCGACCCGATCCAAGGCCCCCGTGGCCGCAGTATTCCATGCGGCCACCAGGTCCTCTGTCGGGGCATTGGTCAAGGACACAGGTAATGGCCCAAGCACCATCTGGAACCTATCCGGGTCCATCAGGCGTTTGGGGCAGAACCATATAGGTGAATCAGGTTCCTCCTCCCCGCGGTGGGGTGTAGCAATTGGAAAGTCGAGCCGGAGAAGTGAGTGGTCTGACCATGACAAGGGTGTGATGGCTACGTCCCCTATACCCAGATCACTCTTCCACTGACCAGAGACAAAAATTAAGTCCAGCGTGTGTCCTCCTTCGTGCGTGGGGCCCTGAATTACTTGGGTCAGGTCCATGGCCGTCATGGAGGCCATGAACTCCCGAGCTGCCTCTGATGATTCGCCTACCGTTGGCAGGTTGAAGTCCCCCATGACAACCAGTCTGGGGGTCTCAACCGCCATCTCGGCGATCACCTTAAGGAGCTCGGGCAGGGCTGCTGTTACATAGCGGGGAGCCAGGTATACAATCAGCACGCCCAACGGCCTCCCTAGGCCCCACTTCACACAGAGGGACTCACAGCCGGTGGTCTGTGGTACAGTGGTCTCTCTCGGCTCAAGACTTTCCCTAACAATAACCACTACACCTCCACCCCTGCCTAGGGCCCGTGGCTGATGAAAAGCGCGGTAACCTGGCAAGCACATTTCTACGAGGGGAAGTCCTCCCTTGTGGCCCAGCCAGGTCTCCGCTATTCCCACCAGATCCGGCTCCCCCTCCAACACAAGGTCGTGGACGAGGGGGGCTTTGTTGACCACGGACCTGGCGTTGCAAAACATCAGCCTTGGGCCCTGGTTAACATTAAATTTAGCTCTCGGGATTAACTGGGATTTTTGCTGTAGTTCCTACTGTACAATAACCTCTGTACCTGAGCTCCTTCATTCCATTTCTAGGATGAAAGTGTGGTCCCTCAGACTTCAGAGGACTTCAGTTTGCCTACTTTAGGAGTGGGATCAGATGACTCAAGAGTTCATGCCCATCTTGATGGCTATTGACTTATCTCGGTCATCCAGAGCCCAACATAGGATAATGATCATACTCCAGATCTGGTTTCCTTTTGGAGTACTGGCTGTGTGATCTGGAATTGAGAGAGCTTCCAGTGTCTTAGATCACACATTGATTACTGTGGGATTCTCTAGTGCCTCTATGAATCCATTAGATTGGTCTGTCTTAGATGATGGATACATAGGGGAGCTGGGTGGTTGTTCCTGCTGATATGCTTTACGGTCCATCCAAAGACTTGGTCACTGGTTGGAAGAAGAGGGGGGCTGAGGCATTGTATCAAATAGAAACCATGCAACCTCTCTTCTCAAGGATCCTGCCATTTCCCATGGCTTATGAAAAAGCTGAAAGAGATGAGTGGACAGAAGAGATGTCTAGAGCTGGCACTCAATAAAGGATAAATATGGGTTAGAGCCTCTATTAAGGTCTATTGTGTGGCAGTAAAGGTGATGAAGCTTCAATACTTCTATACCCCTACTGCTTGCACTGATAGTTCCTCCATGGCCCTGTCTAGGATGACACAAGTCCTTTTGAATAAATGGGATTTGAAAAATGTTTTGTAGGAGCATACAGAGAAATTTTCTAAGAATCTGTTGGGAAAAAAATGTTCAGATAAGTTCATAGTTAGATGCCAGCCTTGTTGCAGGTACAGTGTAGATGCTTGGGAAGAAGTCTTATTTGGGATCAGTTTCAACTGTTGGACATGACATAATGGACTGGGTTCTTAGGAATAGGAGTTCACATCTTCAGCCAGAGCCAGCCCGATTTTACAACAAGGGAAAATTACTACAATGTTACAGAAAGAGGCGGCAGGGGAAGACACCCAAGAACCAACCCTCTACGATATAATGAAAGAAATACAAGAAATGTGGAAGGACCTTATGAACCTAAGAATAGAACTGTTGGAGACACAAAAAACCACAACAGACAACAAACAGAAGATTGGAGTGTTGGAGGAGGGAGCAGCCGAGATGAAAGAAGAGATAAGGGAATTGCAAAAAGAAAGTGTAGAATTTTCGGGACATATGTCTAAGTTTGAATTTGAAAGAATGTCTTTCTTCCTTAGGTTTCAGAATATCTCTGAGAGAGGGGGGGAGGATCTCAGAGACCTGATGAGTAAGATTTTAGCAGATTACATTAAAAAAACAAAGAATTTATTTATTTATTTTATTTATTTATTTAAATTTATATCCCGCCCTTCTCCACAAAGGACCCAGGGCGGCGCACAGGAAATTTAAAAACATACAAAATACAATAAATATAATTTAAAAAACTATTAAATAAACCTATCCTGCGCTAAAACCAAATTTTAAAAACCCAATTTAAAACTACCTAAAAGTCCCCATGGGAGGTTAGGCTAGGCCGGCTTGTTGAAACAAATAGGTCTTAAGACATTGGCGGAAGAGGCGGAGGTCGGTGATGGTACGTAATTCAGGGGGTAGGTCATTCCAGAGGGCTGGCCCCGCCACAGAGAAGGCTCTTCCCCTGGGTGTCGCCAGTCGGCATTGTCCGGCCGACGGCACCCTGAGAAGGCCCTCTCTGTGGGAGCGTATCGGTCTAAGGGATGTATGGGGCAGGAGGCGGTCTCGCATATAACTAGGCCCCGAGCCATGGAGCGCTTTAAAGATAGTTGTCAAAACCTTGAAGCGCACTCGAAAAACCACAGGAAGCCAATGCAGCTCGCGCAGGATCGGTGTTATGTGGGAGCATCTAGTGGCTCCCATAATCACTCGCGCGGCTGCGTTTTGGACTAGATGTAGCTTTCGAGTGCACCTCAAGGGAAGCCCCATGTAGAGAGCATTACAGTAGTCGAGTCGGGACGTCACGAGAGCTTGAGTGACTGTGCGAAGGGCAGCCCGGTCCAGTAAGGGGCGCAATTGGCGCATCAGGCGTACCTGATGAAACGCCCCCCTGGCCACGGCCGCCACATGGTCCTCCATGGACAGCCGGGAATCCAGGAGGACACCCAAATTGCGCGCCCTCTCCACGGGGGCCAGTGTTTCGCCCCCAATGGCCAGAGTTGGAGTAATCTGGCTGAACCGCGGTGCCGGAAACCACAGCCACTCAGTCTTGGCAGGGTTGAGCTTGAGTTTGTTACCACCCATCCAGATCCGTACGGCCTCCAAACACCGGGACAGCACTTCGGCGGCATCGTTGGCGTGGTTTGGAGTGGATATGTACAGCTGGCTGTCATCAGCTTACAGGTGGTACTCCACCCCAAAACCACGGATGATCTCACCCAGCGGCTTCATATATGTGTTGAAAAGGAGGGGCGAGAGGACCGACCCCTGAGGAACCCCACATAAGAGAGGCCTCGAGGTCGACCTCTGCCCTCCGTCTACACATATTGCGACCGACCAGAGAGGTAGGATGAGAACCACCGCAAAACGGTGCCTCCCAGCCCCAACCCCCCCAGTCGGTGTAATAGGATACCATGGTCGATGGTATCAAAAGCCGCCGAGAGGTCTAATAGGACTAGGATAGAGGAATAACCTCTATCCCGCACCCTCCAGAGATCATCAACCAACGCGACCAATGCCGTCTCGGTGCTGTGACCGGGTCGGAAGCCGGACTGGCGCGGGTCTAGATAATCAACTTTCTCCAGGTGTCGCGGAAACTGTTGGGCTACCACACTCTCGACAACCTTCACCAAAAAGTGAAGGTTGGAGACCGGACGGTAGTTCTCTAATAAAGCTGGGTCCAGGGACGGCTTCTTGAGGAGGGGCCTCACTACCGCCTCTTTCAAGATGGCAGGCAAGGACCCCTCACTCAAAGATGCGTTGACAATGCCCTGGAACCAGCCTCGTGTCGTCTCCCAGGATGCCAGTACAAGCCAGGAGGGACACGGGTCCAATAAACATGTGGTCGCCCTAAGTTTCCTTGACAACCTGTCCATATCCTCGGTGGTAACAAAGTCAAACTCCTCCCAAGAATGAACCTCAAGACTAGTCTCGGACAGTCCCACAGGACCACTGTCGATGGAGGGTAGCTCATTCCGAATCCGAGTGATTTTCTCCTACAGATAAATCCCAAATTCCTCTGCTCGCCCTTGCAGAGGGGCTTCCCGCGGCCTCTGATGAAGGAGGGAGCGGGTCACCCCAAACAGGGTGGCAGGGCGGTTATCTGCGGATGCAATAAGGGGGCACAATACTCACGTTTGGCCACCCTTATCGCCACTAAGTAAGCCCTAATATGGGTTCTCACTAGTGTTCGGTCGGCTTCGGAGCGAGAGGATCTCCATCTGCTCTCTAGGCATCTCTTGTGGCGTTTCATCCCCCGAAGCTCCTCGGTAAACCAAGGAGCCTGGGTGATTCGTCGCTGCAAGAGAGACCGCAAGGGCGCGACTCGGTCCAAGGCCCCCACGGCCGCACTTAACCATGCGGCCACTAGGTCCTCAGTTGAGTCGTGGGGCAGGGTCACAGGAATTGGCCCAAGCTCCCTCTGGAACCTTTCCGGGTCCATTAGAAGCCTGGGGCGGAACCATATAGGAATATCCGGTTCCGCCTCCCCGCCTTCCCACCTTTGGGGGGAAATAGATTTAATTTACAGAATTAACTCAGCATATGCTAGAATAAATGAGGTACCTAGAGAGATTCATATCAAATTTTAAAGAAAGTCCACGCGGGATGAGATATCGAGGGCGCAACGAGAGGGGCCTTTGAAGTATGAGCAAAAAGACATTTCCATATTGAAGCAAATTCCAAAAAAAATTAGAGAAACGAGAAGGAAGTACTCCTTCTTGTCAAAAAAAAAATATAAAAACGGAATTTGGTTCAAATGGTTAATGCCCGAAGGAATGTTGGTATTCTGGGATGGAGATAGGATCAGAATTAAAACAACAGGAGAGGTGGAGGCCTTTCTTAAAAAACAATCCTCAATCCTGGGAGACGAACAAGAGGGAACGGGAGGGGCCATGGCCCTGCCCACAGGAGGGAGGGAGGAAGAAGACATAATAGCAAAGAGATTCAGATCTCAAAAATAAGTTTATTTTGAATTACTGTAATTCCTGAAACAGATGCGAATACAAAACAAAGATTGAATGTATGAATTTTAGAATGTGACATATATGTATCTCTCACCACCATTAACTTAACAATATTTTGTATGAAGACCCGGATGCAACCACCATTTCTGACATGGAAGCTCTAAAATATATATTGTAAACCCTACAGTATATACCCTTTTCCCTCTTTATAATCTGTAAAACCAATAAAATTGTTTTTGGGAGAAAAAAAAAAGGAATGGGCGTTCAGCCATCTTCTCTATAGATCCACATCCCTTCTGGGTCCTTAAAGGAACCTATATGAGATCTTAGTCACTGCTTAATACTGGACAATTTTAGTCCAGTGTTTAACCCTGTTTTGGAAAGGTGGTTGAAAAAGTTGTTGTACACAGCTTCAGATGACCTTGTGTTTGAGAAATAAAATCAGCTGCTCTGCCCCTTGGCCTCCCTATAAATGGGGGACTATGTGACGCCATTCCAGAAGTGGGACCATTTTGAAACTGCCACAATTCAGCATTTTCACGTTTAGCAGCACCTAATTATATTATGATTATCAAATCTTACAAGAACTAACTATCTTGTGATTAATCTTTAAAAACATTTCTTAATAAATCATTTTGATTTGCACATATATATTCATCAAAATAAATATCAATATCAAGCAGATTAGGTCAAATAAGGAATTTGAGATCCCCAGTTTATCTAAACAATAAAAAGCTGTTTTAACAATTTTTCAATAGAGAGTAAACTTTTTATTACTCAATAAAAATGATATCCTGGACATTGGATTCAATTGCATTTGTATAGAAAAGAAATGGGTAAATTAATCTATTATTAGAGATTAAATCAAACTATGTTTCAATCAAGCATGTTTTGGCAATGCCTAAAATCATTAAATTAAGCCATGTTATTTGTAGTAACTTCCTTCTTATGACTTCTCCTAGTATTGCTGGTTTTTCCACTGTGTATGGCTAGTCACACAGTAACGCTATCAATGCACAATGTGATGAATTTTTTGTCTCACAGCCTGATGCTTATTGGTTCAAGGTCACCCAACTGCATTGTGAATTAAGGGGAAGACTTAAAACTGGATTTCCCTGCATTTATTCCATTACCATTATACTTTTTTGACTCTCCCAGACATACAAGAAGGATGGGATATATATATAATGATGGGATGGGATATATATATAATGGATATATATACAGTTGTGTTCAAAATTATTCAACCCCCACTGAAATTGAGTGTTTTGGCCAGTTTGACATTGATTTTGATCATTCAGTCATCTTGCTTACATTTAAATCAAAGAGGCACTTGTAGGTCAGACAAATATAACATAACATTTATAATGAAATAACCACAAATGTCTTTTCTGTGCTCACATCATTATCAGTTTTATTCAACCCCCAAGTGACATTCAATCTTAGTACTTAGTACAACATCCTTTTACAGTTATAACAGCTTTTAAACGTGAAGCATAGCTTGACACAAGTGTCTTGCAGCGATCTACGGGTATCTTCGCCCATTCTTCATGGGCAAAAGCCTCCAGTTCAGTCACATTCTTAGGCTTGCGCACTGCAACTGCTTTCTTTAAGTCCCACCAGAGGTTCTCAATCGGATTTAAGTCTGGTGACTGCGATGGCCACTCCAAAATGTTCCAGCCTTTACTCTGCAACCATGCTCTAGTGGACTTGGAGGTATGCTTGGGATCATTGTCCTGTTGAAAGGTCCAACGTCTCCCAAGCCTCAGGTTTGTGACAGACTGCATCACATTTTCATCCAATATCTCCTGGTACTGAAGAGAATTCATGGTACCTTGCACACGCTGAAGCTTCCCTGTACCTGCAGAAGCAAAACAGCCCCAAAGCATGATTGACCCTCCGCCATGCTTCACAGTAGGCAAGGTGTTCTTTTCTTCATAGGCCAAAGTTGTGGGATAGTGTTCTGTGGACTGATGAAACAAAATTAGAACTGTTTGGGCCCATGGATCAATGCTATGTTTGGAGGAGGAAGAACAAGGCCTATGAAGAAAAGAACACCTTGCCTACTGTGAAGCATGGCGGAGGGTCAATCATGCTTTGGGGCTGTTTTGCTTCTGCAGGTACAGGGAAGCTTCAGCGTGTGCAAGGTACCATGAATTCTCTTCAGTACCAGGAGATATTGGATGAAAATGTGATGCAGTCTGTCACAAACCTGAGACTTGGGAGACGTTGGACCTTTCAACAGGACAATGATCCCAAGCATACCTCCAAGTCCACTAGAGCATGGTTGCAGAGTAAAGGTTGGAACATTTTGGAGTGGCCATCACAGTCACCAGACTTAAATCCGATTGAGAACCTCTGGTGGGACTTAAAGAAAGCAGTTGCAGTGCGCAAGCCTAAGAATGTGACTGAACTAGAGGCTTTTGCCCATGAAGAATGGGCGAAGATACCCGTAGATCGCTGCAAGACACTTGTGTCAAGCTATGCTTCACGTTTAAAAGCTGTTATAACTGTAAAAGGATGTTGTACTAAGTACTAAGATTGAATGTCACTTGGGGGTTGAATAAAACTGATAATGATGTGAGCACAGAAAAGACATTTGTGGTTATTTCATTATAAATGTTATGTTATATTTGTCTGACCTACAAGTGCCTCTTTGATTTAAATGTAAGCAAGATGACTGAATGATCAAAATCAATGTCAAACTGGCCAAAACACTCAATTTCAGTGGGGGGTTGAATAATTTTGAACACAACTGTATAAGGATGGGATATATATATAATGAGGTATGGTTATCCTTCTTATTATTTACATTATTTTACGTTATTTATTTAACATCTGTGAATATATCTATATAAATAAAAATGTAAAATAGTTTGTACGAATCCACTAAGCTCAAAAACTGCTGGACTGATTTACCTCAATTTTTCACACAATGTTCACAAGGACTTCTGATAATAGAATACCTACTCATTTTGTGCCTAGCACACATGTGTCATGTGCAAGGTACACAAATCTAAAATGTATCCACTGATCATGTTTTCAACTCCCTGTAGCCCCGTCCACCTGGCATTTCCAACAGTCATTTCCTCAAGAACACTGTACGGAGGCCTAAAAGGGCTAAGACAAGGCACAAAGGATAGCAAACTCCCAGGTGGGCCATTGAGAGGGGGGGGGAGAAATACAGTTTAATAAAAGGACTAGGGGAGACATGATAGCAGTCTTCCAATATCTCAGGGGTTGCCACAAAGAAGAGGGAGTCAAACTATTCTCCAAAGCACCTGAGGGCAGAACAAGAAGCAATGGGTGGAAACTAATCAAGGAGAGAAGCAACTTAGAACTGAGGAGGAATTTCCTGACAGTTAGAACAATTAATCAGTGGAACAGAAGTTGCCTCCAGAAGTTGTGAATGCCCCAACATCTTTAAGAAGATGTTGGATAGTCATTTGTCTGAAATGGTTTAGGAAGTGATGGCTAACGTTTTTTGGCTCGCGTGCCAAAAGCAGGGGGAGTGCAGGGGAAATGTGCACAGGTGTGCCACATCCATAATGCTATTTCATTCATTCATTCATTCATTCATTTATTCGACTTATTATTTGCATGACCCCTGCATTTGGCATGCTTTTTACGTCCTCCCCAGGCTCCAGAGTCTTTATAGGAACCTGGGGAGGGTGAAAACAGTCTTCCCCCACCTCCAAAGGGCAAAAAACGGCCTCAAAAGAAGGCCTAAATCAGCTGGCCAGGGCACACATACACACTGAAGCTGACAGGGCAATGCCTCACATGCCCTAAGAAATGGTTCCATGTGCCACCTGTGGCACCCATGCCATAGGTTCGCCATCATGGGTATAGGGCTTCCTGCCTAGGCAGGGGGTTGGACTAGATGACTTCCAAGGTCCAACTCTGCTATTGTATTATTGTATTACAGTAGGTAGAGGGATAGATAGAGAGGGAGAAATAAGGTAGGTAGGTAGGTAGATAGGGTGATAGATAGAGAGGGAGAAATACAGTAGGTAGATAGGTAGGTCGAGGGAGAAAGGAAGAAATATAGTAGGTAGATAGGTAGGGGGATAGATAGATAGGGAGAAATACAGTAGGTAGGTAGGTGGATAGATAGAGAGGGAGAAATACAGTAGGTAGGTAGGTTGGGGGTTATATGGTGGTTGTGTGTATGTGTGCAGGTGTAGATCTACACACAGATTGGTTGGCCATTTAACCAGACTGGGCCACAGCAACGCATGACTGCGTATAGCTAGTGATAAATAGATTATTATTGAGAAGGCTATAGTTAATATTTAGAATTACTGGAAGAACAAATGTGAGAAAATCACATTTTAAAATAAACAATTTAATTATTCTACATTTTTTTTAAGTTTCTATTTGAAAAGCCTATTTCTGGAAAATAATTTAAGATTACAATATTTTTAAGTATACATAAATATAAATGCAAGGGGATGGAAGATAGATTGGTGGTCATATGCCCAGGCAAAATCTAAATTTAACAAAGACAAACAAGAATTTGGAATATATACGACAAATCAAGATATTGATAAGATCCTTTGGGATACACCAACAAAATTTATTTCTAAGGTATACAAATTGCTACTGCAAAGTTATATTGGAGAAGAGATAATTAAAGGTGGCATGATTGCCTGGGGGAGGAATATAGGGAGGAATATTAAACTAGAAGAATGGCAAACAATCTGGGGCAAAACTATGAAAATGATCCCTGCCCTTCTCATTTAAGGAAAACTTGTACAAAATGCTATACAGGTGGTACCTACCACCTGCTCGAGTTGCAAATATGTTCCCAAACTCATCAGATAGATGTTGGAAATGTAAAACGGCCAGGGGTACGTTCTTTCACCAATGGTGGACCTGCCCAATAATCACTCAACTCTGGAAAAAAATACAAATCTGGCTTCTGGAAATAACAGGAATGAACTTCCCACTTAAACCCGATCTGTATCTACTAGGCATTAAACCAAATGAAATTCAAAATCAGGACTGGTACCTCTTCTCACATATAATAACAGTGACTAGGATGGCTATTGCGCAGCACTGGAAAGATACCAACCCACCATCAGAGCACCTAATTATATCCAAAATCTTCAACTGCGCAGAATCGGATAAATTAACATATATTTTAAAAGACAGGCAAAACTCAGTCTATGCCCAAAGCTGGAATAAATGGTATGCATGGTATAACAGGAGAATAATGGACATCAAGGAAATCAATTAGATAGAATGCTTGAGAAATAAATGTGAGGAATAAACAAGATAGTGAATTTGAGAGAAATATATAGATATATATATGTAGACATCTATGTATAATTATAAATAATAACTGATAAGTTAGACTGGGACAAAATCAACTCTTAAATTAGGGGAGTAGTCATATCCCCGTAATGTCTATCTTTCTTCTTTCACCCTTCCTTTTTTTTTTCTATCTTCTTTTCTTCTCTCCTTTCTCCTCCCTCTGTATGTCTTTCCAATTACCCCCACCCTATACGTGTTGAATGTTTGATTTTATATTAATAAAGATATTTTTTTAAAATAAATAAATAAATATAAATGCAACATTAGAAAAACATTAGGAAAATATTCTTGATGAACCGATTTAGACAACTGGATTATTAGACTGGTATTTCATTAACTTACGCTCACAGCTAGGAGTATGTTCCCATCCTTTCTCAGTGCATGATACAGTGTCCTCAATTGTAGTTTTAGTGATTTGAAACCCGTCTTTACATTCATAGTGAAGTTCGTCTCCAGGAAAGAAAACAGACTGAGTTGTGTTGAAGATAAAATCACCCTCAGATGGCTTTAAGCATGTCTCTGTGGAATCAAAGAGTGAATATTATTAATGTCCCACTGTTCTTTTCTCAATAGTCTAAGTTGTAAACTGAACAATCATCACCAAAGAATGACCTCTTAGGTATAGGAATGTGCACGAAGCAAATGATGAGTTACTATAAATAAGCTTTCACTGCTTCATACTACTGATTTTGGTGAACATGGTTAGTTACTTTTTACGTAGGTTAGTGGGTCACATTAGACAATTTGGTCTTGCAGACTGCTTCACTGACCCTTTCATGATTCTAACATGAAACACATAAACATAGTGTTTCAGGATTGTGCTATAGTTGTAGTTATCTATACTGCAGACAGTCCCTATGTGAGCACTTTCTGTCTTTCAGCAGTTTTTGCCTTTGAATCTGAAGTGAATTTTGTACTTATTATGTTGTGTAGAGAACACGATCTGCGGGATCGGATCCTGCCCCATACATCCTCACGGCCGATTCGCTCCCACAGAGAGGGACTTCTCCGGGTGCCGTCCACTATACTCTGTCAGCCGGCGACGCCCAGGGGAAGGGCTTTCTCTGTGGCGGGCCCAGCCCTCTGGAACGACCTTCCCCCCGACATTAGAACAACCACGGACCTCCGCTCCTTCCGTCTAAAATTAAAAACACATCTTTTCTGCTTGGCCGGCCTAGGGTAGTCTCTTTTATCATGGGATTTTAGTAATTAAATTGGGAATTTTAGCGCAGGGATAATTGTTTAATTTGCCTTTTAGTTATTTATGTATATTTATTGTATTTTTAACTTCCCTGCGCACCGCTCCGAGTCCCCCCGGGGAGAGGGAGCGGTCTATAAATTAAATAATAATAATAATAATAATTATTATTATTATTATTATTATTATTATTATGGCAGATGCTCAACAGGTTTTATTGCCCTTTTATAAGTTTAAGGATATATAACTCTCTCTGTAAATGGAAAATCCATAATATATGTTTCTGTTTGCATCTATAGGATATTTGTGGCAGAAGATCTTGGGGGGGGGAATAAAAGGCAAATTATATGTTTACAATAAAAGTGTACACATATTTTAGTTGCAAATTATTATTTTTTTCAAATCATGAACAAAAACAATTTTATACTATGAGCATTCTTGAAGAGATACATTTACAAATGGTTATGATATCAGGCTATTCTTCACTGAATAAGATTTGATGTCTTTGTCTATGCCAGTCAGTTTCAATCTAGCTTCTAATGGAATTGTATTAACTTACTGATACATTCTGGCTCTGGGCTCCAGCCACCTGTAAGGCACTGTGTCTCTGCCTCAGTCTCTCCTTTTGACGTTGTATAGCCAGGATGACAATTATATTTTACTTTAGCGTTGATCTGAAAAGTCTGTTCCTGCGATTCAAAATACCCATTGGATAGAGAAACCTTCTTACAGGTGCGTTGAACTACTAATGGAAAAAGGAAATATAAAATATGAATTCTTCTGTTTATAAAATGTGAACTCTTTGTAAAATACCTGGGAAACTAGTCGAGCCAGGGAAAGATTGCCTCCTTTCAAAATCATGAATAAATGGGGTAAGAGGCTGCTAAGAAAAGCTGTATACAATACGTTGGAAAACCCATAAGCAGATTGAGTGGGGGAAATTAATGTATCTGATTAGACAGTTTCATGGCTGTATTTCTTATAGAAACTTAAGGCATCTAATTTGCCCTTTAATCATGTAAAATAAATCGTACTGCCATATAAGCTATATGTATTCCATATTTTAGAGGTCTGATCTGAATCTGTATTGGAATTCCTACATGTGGATCATGAGCTGCAGGGTCTCACTCCTGTTTTGAATGTCCTGTATTCTGCTCCAAATCCTTTGGAGTTTAATGGGTGACAACATCAGGAGATTTGAAGTTTAATCTTTTTAAGAGGTTGATTGCACCCAAATTTATTAATCTGCAAGATCTTTTGAAATTGCTATGAAAGGATAAATGAAGAATAATAAATTATTGGTGAATCCAGGAAAGATGGAAATGTTCAAGGAGAGTTTTGAAAACTCCAACACTACATTCTTTTTTAGATGGGATTACAGTGCACCATCTCAAAGGAAACCACATATGGACTGGGGTTTTCGATCTCTAAAACTGTAAGGATATATTTCAGCTACATGTAGCGACACATACAGTAATAGACGTAACATGATACAATGCAACAGTTGTGTGAGGAAAACAAGTTATGTAAGTTAGCAGAATGCTTTGGTATAGCTTCATTGTCAATGAAGACTCAATCATCCAGGCCAAAAGTGTCTAAAGGTTTAAACTACTAATGGAAAAAGAAGGCCAAATCTTTAGATACCTTTGTGTGAATGATTGAGTCTTCACTGACACATTCAATGCATTTTATTGAGAAACCCATGAAGTTGTTACATTACAACTTCTCTCTCTGTCTAACTAATTTTGCTTTGCTTAATGAAGTTGCTTGGATGAGCAATTAAATGTCTCAGATTAACAAACTTTGGTCCAGTTCCCGTGATCCAATCTTTAGACACAATACCACTACACTGACACAATTTGAGGATTGTCATATTTTAAGATTTCTGTAGCATTAGACAATTATGAAAGTATTTGGAGCACAGGCCTAATTATTTTTATGCAAATGCTATCATTCACACACACGCACACACACACACACACAATGATGTTTTTAAAATGTGTTAGATGCAGCTAATTGTTTTAGTTACAAAATATATATTAAAAGGCATTATCATGTAATTTTGATGTTTATTACCCTTTCCTTTATTTTACTGTCCTTAATAATTGCCATTTATCTATTCATTTATTTTTATATTTATATACTGCCCAATAAAATTGATGCTGGGTGTTAGATATTAATTGGAGACCATCCTAAATTCCCTTTGCATATTAAAACACATCACACTTTCTTTAAAAATAATAAATATAATGAAAACCATTTTTAAGTGTTAACAAACTTCATCTGAAATATTTTTCTTCAAATCAAAACTTACCTTTTTATTGCAAATATTCAATAGGTCTAAGTAGTAGAAGGCATTAAGTTTAATCAATAAATGGTATGCACATAATCACATTCGCATATAAATAAATGCATATACATAACTTTACCCACAGTCACAGCAGAATTCCCTATGGAAATATTTATCCCTTGTCATCCCTGCTGCTAAATTATCACAAATTCTCATTTATAAATCCATTGTGAGTGTGTGTGTGTGTTGATGTGTAATGTGTGTGTGTGTGTGTATCTATATATCTATAATTGTTTCACACTCATAATACTAACTCATAATACTAACTCATAATACTCAGCTCATAATACTAACATATATATATGCAGGTCTTTGGTTGTTCGGGTTTTCTCCCGCGTAGAATTGGAAGTATCTTCACAACGTTTCGATGAAGTCTCATTCATCATCTTATATATGTTAGTTTTTATGAGCTGATCAATAAATTAAATTAGAGAGAGACCAGGATAGATCTATTTCGAGCTTATTAGCTTTCAACAACTGGCCATACCCCTTACTGGGATTCGAACCGGGGCTATGTTGCATGCTAAGCAAGTAGCCTAGCACTTTAGCCAAGCCGGTTCTCTTTATTGCATCAGCTTAGACAGGGTATATTAGTATAGGTAATTGTTTCACAACAACCTCTCTAATTTAATTTATTCATCAGCTCATAAAAACTAACACACATATCTAAAATATTATACAACGTAATTCTTGGCTTGCTGTCTGGATGGTCTCTAGTGATGAGCCGATAGGCAGTAAGGTAAACAGTATGTCTCCTCCCTTAATTGGGGCATAATAATAACAGGTTGTTGTGAAACAATTACATATATATATATGAGAGAATATTTTCACAGCTCCTGTTCAAGGAGACTTTAAGGGGAGGAGACTTAACGTCATCCCTCTCTGCTCTTCGACTCAACCTACAGATCATCCAGACAGAGAACCAATTAGTTTGCTGCTGTGTGAAATTTTTTAGATATGTTTTAGATTTTTTAAGGGAAAAGACCCGAATAAACCATAATCTACATACCTAAGAGGGATGACGTTAAGTCTCCTCCCCTTAAAGGGACCCTGAACAGGAGCTGTGATAATATTCTCTCATTTAAGAGTCCTGTAAATGGGCTGAAGTATCAGGGATACCGGATAGCTCAAGGCATAGAGAAGCCTGCCTAATATGCTGGAAAGCACTGGTTCAAATCCCAGTAGAAGGAGTATGCCAGCTGAAGAAGGCTAATAAGCCTGAAATGGATCCATCCTGGTCTCTTTATTTTCAGCCCTTAAAAATCTAACACATATCTAAAAAATGTCACACAACAGTAATCTAATTTGGTTCTCTGTCTGGATGACTCTGGGTTGAGTCGAAGGGCAGAGAGGGATGACATTGAGTCTCCTCCCCTTAAAGGGACCTCTTCACAGGAGCTGTGATAATTATTCTTCATATATATATATATGTTTTCTGAGGTTTTCTGAAATATATATACATATATATATATATATATATATATATATATATATATATATATATATATATATATATATATATGTAATTGTTTTACAACAACCTGTTATTAGGCCCCAATTAAGGGAGGAGACATACTGTTTCCTTTCCTGCCTTTCGACTCATCACCAGAGATCATCTAGACAGCAAGCCAAGAATTACATTGTGTGATTTTTTAGATATGTGTGTATATATATGAGAGAATATTTTCACAGCTCCTGTTCAGGGCCCCTTTAAAGGAGGAGACTTAACGTCATCCCTCTCTGCCCTTCGACTCAACCCAGAGATCATCCAGACAGAGAACCAATTAGATTACTGCTGTGTGAAATGTTTTAGATATGTGTTAGATTTTTAAGGGCTGAAAATAAAGAGACCAGGATGGATCCATTTCAGGCTTATTAGCCTTCTTCAGCTGACCATACTCCTTCTGCTGGGATTTGAACCGGCACTTTCCAGCATATGAGGCAAGCCTTTCTATGCCTTGAGCTATCCGGTTTCCCTGATTACATCAGCCATTTACAGGACTCTTATTAATGAGAGAATATTTTCACAGCTCCTGTTCAGGGCCCCTTTAAGGGAGGAGACTTAATGTCTCCTCCCTTTTTTTCCAGCCCTTAAAAATCTAACACATATCTAAAAAATTTCACACAGCAGTAATCTAATTGGTTCTCTGTCTGGATGATCTCTGGGTTGAGTTGAAGGGCAGAGAGGGATATATATATATATATATATGTATGTTAAATTTCTTTAAGGGATATATCTAAAAAGACACATATCTAAAAAGACAGCAGCAATTTAATAGGTCTCTGTCTGGATGGTCTCTAGGTTGAGTCGAAGGACAGAGAAGGATGACAAGTTTGTCTCCTCCCTTAAACAGGCCTAACAGGAAGCTGTAACAAAATATCCACTTCGAATATTTCGAATATTTATTTGTATAACCGTGTCCTCTCCCCTAGGGGACTCGGAACGGTGTACAGGGAGGAATAAAACAGCATAAAATATATACATGAATACAATAAATACAATAAAAACAAATTAAATTAGACTATCCCTGCACTAAAATTCCCATTTAAAATTAACAATCCCTAATCCCTGGGTAGAGACTAACCTAGGCCGGCCAAGCAGAAAAAGGTGAGTTTTTAATTTCTGATGGAAGGAGCGGAGGTCCATAGTTGTTCTAATGTCGGGGGGAAGGTCGTTCCAGAGGGCTGGGCCCGCCACAGAGAAGGCCCTTCCCCTGGGCGTCGCCCGCAGACAACGTCTAGTGGACGGCACCCGGAGCAGTCCCTCTCTGTGGGAGCGAATCGGCCGGGAGGATGTATGGGGCAGAATCCGATCCCACAGATAGCTAGGTCCCGAGCCATGGAGCGCTTTAAAGATGAGAACTAACACCTTATATATTTCAGTGATGAGCCGAAAGGCAGAGAAGGAAACAGTATGTCTCCTCCCTTAATGGGGCCTTAACAGCAAGTTGTGGGGAAAAAAACAATTATCTATATTAAATACTCCTGTCTTAGCTGATGCAATTGGGTAGAGCCAGATAGGCTGTATTGCTGGGCTTCTGCATTGGATGCATTGCAGCCCCGGTTCGAATCCCAGTGGGGTGTGGCCAACTGATGAGAGCTAATAAGCTCGAAATAGATCTATCTTGGTCTCTCAAATTTAAATTTATTGATCAGCTCATAAAACTAACATACACACACACACACACACACACACACATATGTGTGTGTGTGTGTGTGTTTTCTGAGGTTTTCGCGGGTGTTTGTATGTAGGTCTTTGGTTGTTCGGGTTTTCTCCCGTGCAGAATTGGAAGTATCTTCACGACGTTTCGATGAAGTCTCATTCATCATCTTCAGGCTGGTGCTTCCGGCTTGGTTCTTCCAGGAGCAATGTGAGATCTCAGCCGGTTCCTCTTTTTAACTGCCAGTGGGGGTGTGACCTGATTGGGTGGGAGCTTGGCTGCATTCTGATTGGGTGGAGGTGTGTTCTGATTGGTAGGGGGCTTGGCTGTGCTCTGATTGGATGGGAGTTTGGCTGTGCTCTGATTGGATGGGGGCGTTTTCTGTTTGGGTGGGGGCCTGGTTGTGCTCGTGTTAGTCAGAGTTGCAGGGGGATTTGAGCTGGTGAGCTGCATTACTGTTGTTTGGCTTCGCATTTGTGGTCGTGCCACGTCTCCGTGGTGGGCATCAGTTTGCTTCATGTATGGATTGGAGGGGTTTAAAGTGGCTAATAATGCAGCTGTGGTCTGGCTTCTGGTTTGTTGGTGGGCTTCTGGTTTGTAGTCATCATCGGTGTGGGTTTGGGCTTGCTTTTTGCGTGGCTGTGTGATAGTGACATCCTGTGTGGTTTTCGTGAGTGTGGGTCTGGTCTCATTCTTTGTATTAGGGACTCGTTTGTCAGTGAGGGCGGGTTTCCAAATGGCTGGTAGGCGGGAGGTATCATCTCGTTTATTCATGCTGTGTGGCCATTTTTCTATCTCAATAGCTTCTCTGATTATTCTGTTGTTAAAGTGTTCAATTTTGGCAATAGTTCTGGTCTTTTTAAAGTCTATATCATGTCCTGTGGCTTTGAGGTGTTGGACCAGGGAAGAAGTTGGTTCCTCCTTTTTGACTGAGTTTTTGTGTTCTTCAATGCATGCCTTTATTCTTCTGTTGGTTTGTCCGATGTATGTGGTGGGGCAGGTGGTGCATGGGATTTCATATACTCCTTGATTTTCTAATTCTATTTTGTCTTTGGGGTTTCTTAGGATGGTGGATATTTTTCGGTTTGTGTAGAATGCTGTCTTGATGTTGTGTTTGTGGAGGATCTTGCTGAATCTGTCTGTGGTGCCTTTTATGTATGGGAGGAGGACTTTGCCGTTTTCTTGTTCACTGTCGTGGATTTTAGTGGGGTTTTCTTTTTGGATTAGGTTAGTGATCTTGTTTCTTTGGAATCTGTTGGATGTTAGTACTTTGGTGAGAGTGTGTAGTTCGGTTTTTAGGTGTTGTTCGTCAGCTAAGCATTTTGTTCTGAAGATGAGTGTCTTGGCTACAGGGTTGATCTGTGCTGGGTGGTGGTGTGAGAGTGCGTGCAAATAGTGGTTTGTGTGTGTTTTCCTCTGGTAGATGGTGTGTCCTAGGGATCCATTGGATTTCTTATAGACTAAGACATCCAGGAAGGGGAGTTGGTTATTGGCTTCTGTTTCCATGGTGAACTGTATTTGGGGGTGTAGGCTGTTGAGGTGAGTGAGGAAGTTGTCCAGTTTATCTTTCCCATGTGGCCAGATTATGAAGGTGTCGTCTACGTATCTGAGCCAGAGTTTGGGTTTGTGATCAGATTTTTCTAGAGCTTGGGTTTCAAAGTGTTCCATGTAGAGGTTAGCAATGACAGGTGAGAAGGGTGATCCCATGGGTGTTCCTTCTATTTGTTTGTATTTTTGTCCGTTATAGATGAAGTATGTGTTGGATAGGCAGTGGTTGGTCAGATCTAGGATATGTTTGGGGGGGTTATATTTGTTTTGTATAGCTGTCAAGGCTTCTTTGATTGGTACTTGGGTGAAGAGGGCTCCTGGAAGCACCAAGCCGGAAGCACCAGCCTGAAGATGATGAATGAGACTTCATCGAAACACCGTGAAGATACTTCCAATTCTACGCGGGAGAAAACCCGAACAACCAAAGACCTACACACACACACACACACGTGTGTGTGTGTGTGTGTGTGTGTGTTTTCGTAGATTTTCACGGGTGTAGATATGCTGGCATTGCTGGCTTCGGGGATTTTCCCGTGTATATAGCATGGAGATGTTATTGCAACGTTTCGGCAAGATCTCACTTGCTCATCAGGCAGGCTTCTGTCTGTGACTGTGACTGTCACAGACAGAAGCCTGCCTGATGATGGCAAGTGAGATCTTGCCAAAACGTTGCAATAACATCTCCATGCTATATACACGGGAAAATCCCCGAAGCCAGCAATGCCAGCATATATATATGTATATAGTTATATATAATTGTTTCCACAACACCCTGTTACAGGCCCCAATTAAGGGAGGAGACACACTGTTTCCTTTTTTGCCTTTTGGCTCATCACCAGAGACCATCTAGACAGAAAGCCATGAATTGCGTTGTGTAATTTTTTTTTATGTGTGTTACGTTTTTGAGCTGATCAATAAATAAGTCAGGGAGACTAGTATAGATCTATTTCGAGCTTATTAGCTCTCATCAGCTAGACATACCCTTACTGGGATTCGAACCAGGGCTGTAATGCCAGGCGAGAGCCTTGCCATTAAGCCAGCTAGGTTCTATTCTTGTCAGCTGAGACAGGAGGATAGTTATATATAATTGTTTCCACAACACCCTTATTGATCAGCTCATTTATTGAGCAGATCAATAAATAAATATTTATTGATCAGCTCAAAAATGTAACACACATTAAAAAAATTATTTATTTTTTGATGGACCCGGATGGGTTCCAGACAGCGCTTGGGCCATTTCCTGTATCCCTGACCCGCGCCCCGATGGAGGACCTCACGGCCGCATGGAATAGTGCGGCCGTGGGAGCCTTGGATCGGGTCGCGCCCTTGCGGCCTCTCTCGCGGCGGCGAACCACCCTGGCTCCTTGGTTTACTGAGGGGCTGCGGGTGATGAAACGCCGCAAGAGATGCCTAGAGAGAAAATGGAGGGCTAGCCGCTCTGAATCTGACCGGACACAGGTAAGAGCCCATTTACGGACTTACATTGTGGCGCTGAGGGTGGCCAAACGTCATCATTGTGCCACCCTCATAGCATCCGCAGAAAACCGCCCTGCCGCCCTGTTTAGGGTGACCCGTTCCCTCCTTCAACAGAGGGAGCGGGAAGCCCCGTTACAGGGTAGGGCAGAGGAATTTGTGATTTTTCTGCAGGAGAAAACCGCCCAGATACAGAGTGAGCTAGCCCCCATTCATGGCCCAGTGGGATGCCACGAGGGAGATCTTGTTTGGGAGGAGTTTGACCCCGTTACTTCCGAGGATATGGACAGGTTACGTGGGCGACTGCGAGCCACCACATGTTCATTGGACCCGTGCCCCTCCTGGCTTGTACTGGCATCCTGGGAGGTGACACGAGGCTGGCTCCAAGAGGTTATCAACGCATCCTTGAGTGAGGGCTCCTTGCCTGCCTCCCTAAAGAAGCCCTCTTTGGACCCAGCTCTTTTGAACAACTACCGTCCAGTCTCCAACCTTCCCTTTTTGGCGAAGGTTGTTGAGAGTGTGGTGGCACAACAGTTTCCCCGTCACCTGGAGGAAGTTGACTATCTAGATCCGCGCCAGTCCGGCTTTCGGCCCGGGCATAGCACCGAGACGGCATTGGTCGCGTTGGTAGATGATCTCTGGAGGGCCAGAGATGGGGGATGTTCCTCCATCCTGGTCCTATTAGACCTCTCAGCGGCTTTCAATACCATCGACCATGGTATCCTATTGCATCGGCTGGGGGGGTTGGGAGTGGGAGGCACCGTTTTGCGGTGGTTCTCCTCCTACCTCTCTGGCCGATCGCAATTTGTGCGGGCAGGAGAGCAGAGGTCGACCCCGAGACCCCTCACATGTGGGGTGCCTCAGGGGTCGGTCCTCTCGCCTCTCCTGTTTAATGAATATATGAAGCCGCTGGGTGAGATCATCCGTGGTTTTGGGGTAGAGTACCATCTGTACGCTGACGACACCCAGCTGTACATATCTACCCCAAACCACCCCAACGATGCCGTAGCGGTGATGTGCCAGTGCCTGGAAGCCGTGCGGATCTGGATGGGAAGTAACGGACTTAGGCTCAACCCGACCAAGACCGAGTGGCTGTGGTTTCCGGCTGCCCGATTCAACCAGCTTTCTCCAACGCTGGCCATAGGGGGCGAACATCTTGCCCCTGTGGATGGGGTGCGCAATTTGGGTGTCCTCCTGGATACCCGGCTGTCTATGGAAGAGCAAGTGACAGCCGTGGCCAGGAGGGCGTTTTACCAGGTTTGCCTGGTCCGCCAATTGCGCCCCCTATTGGATCGGGACGCCCTTCGCACAGTCACTCATGCCCTCGTGACATCCCGACTGGACTATTGTAACTCTCTCTACATGGGGCTCCCCTTGAGGTGCACCCGGAGGCTTCAGTTAGTTCAGAATGCAGCCGCGCGAGCAATTATGGGCACCTCTAGGTTTGCCCATGTAACACCGCTCTTGCGCGAGCTGCACTGGCTACCTGTCGTCTTCCGGGTGCGCTTCAAGGTGTTAGTCATCATCTTCAAAGCGCTCCATGGCTCGGGACCTAGCTATCTGCGAGATCGGATCCTGCCCCACACATCCTCACGACCGATTCGCTCCCACAGAGAGGGGCTTCTCCGGGTGCCGTCCACTAGACTTTGTCAGCGGGCGACGCCCAGGGGAAGGGCGCTCTCTGTGGCGGGCCCGGCCCTCTGGAACGACCTTCCCCCTGATATTAGAACGACCACCGACCTCCGCTCCTTCCGTGTAAAATTGAAGACCCATCTCTTTCGACTGGCCGGCCTTGAATAGCTCTCTCTGTCTTTTAACTACAAATATTTTAATGGGTTTTTTAATTTTATATTTTTTAGCACGGGTAATTTTATTTAATTCTATTTTAAGTAATGTTTGTATTATTGTATATTGTTTTAATTATGCCTGTGCACCGCCCCGGGTCCCTGTGGGGAGAGGGTGCGGTTAATAAATCTCAATTTATTATTATTATTTATTATTATTGATCAGCTCATAAAACTAACACACACACACACACACACACACACACACACACACACACACACACACACACACACACACACACACATATATATATATATATATATATATATATATATATATATATATATATAAAGTGGATATATTGTTACAGCTTCCTGTTAGGCCTATTCAAGGGAGGAGACAAACTTGTCATCCTTCTCTGTCCTTCGACTCAACCTAGAGACCATCCAGACAGAGACCTATTAAATTGCTGCTGTCTTTTTAGATATGTGTTAAATTTCTTTAAGGGATGATTAATAATAATTAATTAAGAGACCAGGATGGATCCATTTCGGGCTCCTTAGCCCTCGTCAGCTGGCCATACTTTCCCTACAGGGATTTGAACTGGTGCTCTCCAGCATTCGAAGCAGGCTTCTCTATGCCTTGAGCTAACCAGTTTCCCTGATTACATCATCCTTTCTACAGGACTTTATTGATGAAGTGGATATATTGTTACAGCTTCCTGTTAGGCCTATTCAAGGGAGGAGACAAACTTGTCATCCTTCTCTGTCCTTCGACTCAACCTAGAGACCATCCAGACAGAGACCTATTAAATTGCTGCTGTCTTTTTAGATATGTGTTAAATTTCTTTAAGGGATGATTAATAATAATTAATTAAGAGACCAGGATGGATCCATTTCGGGCTCCTTAGCCCTCGTCAGCTGGCCATACTTTCCCTACAGGGATTTGAACTGGTGCTCTCCAGCATTCGAAGCAGGCTTCTCTATGCCTTGAGCTAACCAGTTTCCCTGATTACATCATCCTTTCTACAGGACTTTATTGATGAAGTGGATATATTGTTACAGCTTCCTGTTAGGCCTATTCAAGGGAGGAGACAAACTTGTCATCCTTCTCTGTCCTTCGACTCAACCTAGAGACCATCCAGACAGAGACCTATTAAATTGCTGCTGTCTTTTTAGATATGTGTTAAATTTCTTTAAGGGATGATTAATAATAATTAATTAAGAGACCAGGATGGATCCATTTCGGGCTCCTTAGCCCTCGTCAGCTGGCCATACTTTCCCTACAGGGATTTGAACTGGTGCTCTCCAGCATTCGAAGCAGGCTTCTCTATGCCTTGAGCTAACCAGTTTCCCTGATTACATCATCCTTTCTACAGGACTTTATTGATGAAGTGGATATATTGTTACAGCTTCCTGTTAGGCCTATTCAAGGGAGGAGACAAACTTGTCATCCTTCTCTGTCCTTCGACTCAACCTAGAGACCATCCAGACAGAGACCTATTAAATTGCTGCTGTCTTTTTAGATATGTGTTAAATTTCTTTAAGGGATGATTAATAATAATTAATTAAGAGACCAGGATGGATCCATTTCGGGCTCCTTAGCCCTCGTCAGCTGGCCATACTTTCCCTACAGGGATTTGAACTGGTGCTCTCCAGCATTCGAAGCAGGCTTCTCTATGCCTTGAGCTAACCAGTTTCCCTGATTACATCATCCTTTCTACAGGACTTTATTGATGAAGTGGATATATTGTTACAGCTTCCTGTTAGGCCTATTCAAGGGAGGAGACAAACTTGTCATCCTTCTCTGTCCTTCGACTCAACCTAGAGACCATCCAGACAGAGACCTATTAAATTGCTGCTGTCTTTTTAGATATGTTAATAAGCCCCGCTACAGGGTAGAGCAGAGGAATTTGTGATTTTTCTGCAGGAGAAAACCGCCCAGATACAGAGTGAGCTAGCCCCCATTCATGGCCCAGTGGGATGCCACGAGAGAGATCTTGTTTGGGAGGAGTTTGACCCCGTTACTTCCGAGGATATGGACAGGCTACGTGGGCGACTGCGAGCCACCACATGTTCATTGGACCCGTGCCCCTCCTGGCTTGTACTGGCATCCTGGGAGGTGACACGAGGCTGGCTCCAAGAGGTTATCAACGCATCCTTGAGTGAGGGTTCCTTGCCTGCCTCCCTAAAAGAGGCTATGGTGAGGCCCCTCCTCAAGAAGCCCTCTTTGGACCCAGCTCTTTTGAACAACTACCGTCCAGTCTCCAACCTTCCCTTCTTGGCGAAGGTTGTTGAGAGTGTGGTGGCACAACAGTTTCCCCGTCACCTGGAGGAAGTTGACTATCTAGATCCGCGCCAGTCCGGCTTTTGGCCCGGGCATAGCACCGAGACGGCATTGGTCGCGTTGGTAGATGATCTCTGGAGGGCCAGAGATGGGGGATGTTCCTCCATCCTGGTCCTATTAGACCTCTCGGCGGCTTTCGATACCATCGACCATGGTATCCTATTGCATCGGCTGGGGGGGTTGGGGGTGGGAGGCACCGTTTTGCAGTGGTTCTCCTCCTACCTCTCTGGCCGATCGCAATTTGTGCGGGCAGGAGAGCAGAGGTCGACCCCGAGACCCCTCACATGCGGGGTGCCTCAGGGGTCGGTCCTCTCGCCTCTCCTGTTTAATGCATACATGAAGCCGCTGGGTGAGATCATCCGTGGTTTTGGGGTAGAGTACCACCTGTACGCTGATGACACCCAGCTGTACATATCTACCCCAAACCACCCCAACGATGCCGTAGCGGTGATGTGCCAGTGCCTGGAAGCCGTGCGGATCTGGATGGGAAGTAACGGACTTAGGCTCAACCCGACCAAGACCGAGTGGCTGTGGTTTCCGGCTGCCCGATTCAACCAGCTTTCTCCAACGCTGGCCATAGGGGGCGAACATCTTGCCCCTGTGGATGGGGCGCGCAATTTGGGTGTCCTCCTGGATACCCGGCTGTCTATGGAAGAGCAAGTGACAGCCGTGGCCAGGAGGGCGTTTTACCAGGTTCGCCTGGTTCGCCAATTGCGCCCCCTATTGGATCGGGACGCCCTTCGCACAGTCACCCATGCCCTCGTGACATCCCGACTGGACTATTGCAACTCTCTCTACATGGGGCTCCCCTTGAGGTGCACCCGGAGGCTTCAGTTAGTTCAGAATGCGGCCGCGCGAGCAATTATGGGCACCTCCAGGTTTGCCCATGTAACACCGCTCCTGCGCGAGCTGCACTGGCTACCTGTCGTCTTCCGGGTGCGCTTCAAGGTGTTAGTTATCATCTTCAAAGCGCTCCATGGCTCGGGACCTAGCTATCTGCGAGATCGGATCCTGCCCCACACATCCTCACGACCGATTCGCTCCCACAGAGAGGGGCTTCTCCGGGTGCCGTCCACTAGACTTTGTCAGCGGGCGACGCCTAGGGGAAGGGCGCTCTCTGTGGCGGGCCCGGCCCTCTGGAACGACCTTCCCCCTGATATTAGAACGACCACCGACCTCCGCTCCTTCCGGGTAAAATTGAAGACCCATCTCTTTCGACTGGCCGGCCTTGAATAGTTCTCTCTGTCTTTTAATTACAAATTTTAATGGGTTTTAATTATATATTTTTAGCATGGGTAGATATATTTAATTCTATTTTAAGTAATGTTTGTATTTTGTATATTGTTTTAATTATGCCTGTGCACCGCCCCGGGTCCCTGTGGGGAGAGGGTGCGGTTAATAAATCTCAATTTATTATTATTATTATTATTATGTGTTAAATTTCTTTAAGGGATGATTAATAATAATTAGCTGACGAGGGCTAAGGAGCCCGAAATGGATCCATCCTGGTCTCTTAATTAATTATTATTAATCATCCCTTAAAGAAATTTAACACATATCTAAAAAGACAGCAGCAATTTAATAGGTCTCTGTCTGGATGGTCTCTAGGTTGAGTCGAAGGACAGAGAAGGATGACAAGTTTGTCTCCTCCCTTGAATAGGCCTAACAGGAAGCTGTAACAATATATCCACTTCATCAATAAAGTCCTGTAGAAAGGATGATGTAATCAGGGAAACTGGTTAGCTCAAGGCATAGAGAAGCCTGCTTCGAATGCTGGAGAGCACCAGTTCAAATCCCTGTAGGGAAAGTATAGCCAGCTGACGAGGGCTAAGGAGCCCGAAATGGATCCATCTGGTCTCTTAATTAATTATTATTAATCATCCCTTAAAAAATTTAACACATATCTAAAAAGACAGCAATTTAATAGGTCTCTGTCTGGATGGTCTCTAGGTTGAGTCGAAGGACAGAGAAGGATGACAAGTTTGTCTCCTCCCTTGAATAGGCCTAACAGGAAGCTGTAACAATATATCCACTTCAGCTGTAACAATATATCCACTTCATCAATAAAGTCCTGTAGAAAGGATGATGTAATCAGGGAAACTGGTTAGCTCAAGGCATAGAGAAGCCTGCTTCGAATGCTGGAGAGCACCAGTTCAAATCCCTGTAGGGAAAGTATGGCCAGCTGACGAGGGCTAAGGAGCCCGAAATGGATCCATCTGGTCTCTTAATTAATTATTATTAATCATCCCTTAAAGAAATTTAACACATATCTAAAAGGACAGCAGCAATTTAATAGGTCTCTGTCTGGATGGTCTCTAGGTTGAGTCGAAGGACAGAGAAGGATGACAAGTTTGTCTCCTCCCTTGAATAGACCTAACAGGAAGCTGTAACAATATATCCACTTCATCAATAAAGTCCTGTAGAAAGGATGATGTAATCAGGGAAACTGGTTAGCTCAAGGCATAGAGAAGCCTGCTTCGAATGCTGGAGAGCACCAGTTCAAATCCCTGTAGGGAAAGTATGGCCAGCTGACGAGGGCTAAGGAGCCCGAAATATATATATTTGTTTTCGAACATTTTCACGGGTGTAGGTATGCTGGCATTGCTGGCTTCGGGGATTTTCCCGTGTATATAGCATGGAGATGTTATTGCAACGTTTAGACAAGATCTCACTTGTCATCATCAGGCAGGCTTGGCTTCTGTCTGTGACAGTCACGGGATATATACACGGGAAAATCCCCGAAGCCAGAGGATCCCATCACCAGAGACCATCTAGACAGCAAGCCAAGAGTTCCGTTGTGTAATTTTTTTAGATATGAGCTGATCAATAAATAAATTGTTCGAATCCCAGTAAAGGGTACAGCCAGCTGATGAGAACTAATAAGTTTGAAATAGATCTATCCTGGTCTCTCTAATTTATTTATTGATCAGCTCATAAAACTAACACACACACACATATATGTGTGTGTGTGTGTGTGTGTGTCACAACACCCTGTTAAGCCCCAATTAAGGGAGGAATCATACTGCTTTCCTTTTCTGCCTAAAGGAAGTAAATAAGGGAGACTGGTACAGATCTATTTCAAGCTTTTTAACTCTCATCAGTATATACAAGTATATACTTATCCTCCTGTCTCAGCTGATCAGGAAGAGAACCTGGTGGCATAATGGCTAAAGTTTCTGCCTAACATGTAATACAGCCCCTGTTCATATATATATATATACTTTGTTCCACAACACCATTTATTCCAACATTTATTGATCAGCTCAAAAACATAACACACACACACACACACACGTCCCTACGACCAATACGCTCTCACAGAGAGGGTCTGCTCCAGGTGTCGTCAACCGGGCAATGCCGGTTGGCGACGCCCAGGGGAAGAGCCTTCTCTGTGATGGACCCAACCCTCTGGAACGCTCTACCTCCCGAACTCCGTGTCATCTCGGACCTCCGCCTGTTCCGCCAGCGGTTAAAAACGCACTTCTTCCAACAAGCCGGCCTGGCATGATTTTACTCGACACTGTACTGCTTTTAGTTGACCAAAGTTTTAATTCTGGGGTTTTAATATGGGTTTTAGCGCAGGGTGGGTTCAATTTAATTCAGTTTTTAGAATGTTTATATGTTTTATATTCCCTGTGCGCTGCCCCAAGTCCCTATGTGGTGAAATGGGTGCGGCTTATAAATACGATTAATAAATAAATAAATAAATAAAAATACATACATAAAGGTTTTTGAGCTGATAAATAAATAAATCAGGGAGACTAGGATAGATCTATTTCGAGCTATTTAGCTCTCATCAGCTAGCTATACCCTTACTGGGATTCGAACCAGGGAAGTATTACTTGTGAGGCAGTTGTAATTGCCTCTAAATCAGCTGGTTCTCTCCTGATCAGCTGAGGCAGGAGGATAAGTATATGCTTGTGTCACAGCACCCTGTTAACCCCCACTTAAGGGAGGAAGCATACTGCTTTCCTTTTCTGCGTTTCGGCTCATCACCAGAGACCATCTAGATAGAAAGCTATTAGTTTCGTTGTATACTTTTTTAATATGTGTGTGTTAGGTTTTTGAGATGATAAATAAATAAATCAGGGAGACTAGGATAGTCTGTATATCTCTATCTATCTATCTATCTATCTATCTATCTATCTATCTATCTATCTATCTATCTATCTATCTATCTATCTATCTATCTCAGGGGTGGGTTGCTCCCGGTTCAGCCCAGGAGTAGTGGTGGCGCGCCAAATCGGTAGTAATGGCATCGGGAGGCTCTGTCCACCCGCCCGGACACTTCTGCAATGCCTAGAAGTGTTGTGCGGAGGCCCAAACCAGTAGTTAAAAAATTGTCAACCCACCACTGATATATATGTACACACACACACACATACACACACACCAAGATAAGAAATTTCAGGTCAGGCAATTTTAGCCTAAACTTACCTGGCTTGATACATTTTGGAGCAGGTGACCACGCTTTTTTTGTGCAAGTAATTGTTGACTGCTGGTTTTCAGGATAATATCCCATATTACAAGCCAATGTAATGTTGTCACCTTCTATGTACTTGCTCCAGGAGTAAGAAAGCAAGTGACCATTATTAACACGTGCAGAATGATCACACTGTTCTAAAAGCAAAAAAGAGCAATTTGGTTTGATCACTGACGGTTCTTGAAAGGATATTCATACTACGCATGACATCTAATTCAGAGATGACAAGGTGTGAAGAGAGGAGGAAGCTGATGAGGAAGAACCCTAGTTTTCTGTTTATGTTTTATAAAAGACTCAGTGTTAAACATTTAAGGTTTTAGTACACATTCTTTTGCAAACTGTAGGCTCCAAAACAACCTTGAGGATCCCTTGAGACGAGGCAGCAGTGGAAGCATCACCCTAGCAGGCAGAACAACCCAAGAACAGGCTGAAATCTCTGTAGAATGTTACTTCTTTAAGGTTAAAGCAAGGTCAGGATAGCATCTCACTGGCCTGTTTTGTTTATATTTGGCAATATCTATTGCAAGGGGAAAGAATTACTTACTGAAACACTTTGGTTCTGGTTCAAAGCGGGATTTGGTGCATGTCGCTCTTTGCCATCCTCTCTCCTTGTTTTTAGCCAGAAAACCATCATAACAATAAAACTGAAATTGTTCTCCTTCAGATTTTGGAAATCCTCCTTGATAATATCCAATTCTTCCATTTTCTATAGGGACATAGTCACAGCCCTTTCCTGAAGAAAAGGGATAGAAAACAAATAAGGCACCTCCAAAATTCACAATATTCTATCAGTTCATTTGCTGTGCTAATCAGATATGAATCTGTTATTAAATGTCATTGTTTGTTTAAGTGCAATATCAGAATCTGATCTGGATTTCTGCCTTGGATCTAAAGAGAGAACAGAGACTGACAATGAGTGATGGGGTAATAAAAGGCCCTTATTTCTTCTGCTTACAATCTGTGAGGGCTGTGGGGTGAAGAGAATGGTATTGATTTGACATCTTCGATCTTACACTGTAAAATGGGACTGAACTTCTTTCTACCTTCCTGTTTTATCACTGCACAGGGATTTATTCAAGCGTTATTATACTTGCTGTTATTGTTATTATTATTACTAGCTGTACCCGCCACACATAGCTGTGGCTAAGTTTGGTTAAATGAAAAAGTTTCCCCTCATAGACAGCAACCCCCTTCCTTCTCTACTTCAATTTTCCCTCCCTCTCCCTCCCCTCATTCTACCTACCTACTTAATAATAATAATAATAATAATAATAATAATAATAATAATAATAATAATAATAATAATAATAATAATAATTTAATTTTATATCCCGCTCTCTCTCCCCAAGGGGACTCGAGGCGGGGCACAGGCAATTAAAAATACAAATAAGACCACCGACAAATACAAAATACAAACTACAAAATTAAAAGTGAATTAAATTATTCCTGCGCTAAAACCCATAAACTAAACTAAAAATTACCCCTAAAACCCCTAACCTAAAAAGAGACTACCCAAGGCCGGCCAGGCGAAAAAAGTGTGTCTTTAATTTTAAGCGGAAGGAGCGGAGGTCCGTGGTTGTCCTAATATCGGGGGGAAGGTCGTTCCAGAGGGCTGGGCCCGCCACAGAGAAGGCCCTTCCCCTGGGCGTTGCCCGCTGACAAAGTCTAGTGGACGGCACCCGAAGAAGTCCCTCTCTGTGGGAGCGAATCGGCCGTGAGGATGTATGAGGCAGGATCCGATCCCGCAGGTAACTAGGTCCCAAGCCATGGAGCGCTTTGAAGATGATAATTAACACCTTGAAGCGCACCCGGAAGACGACAGATAGCCAGTGCAGCTCACGCAAGAACGGTGTTACGTGGGCAAACCTAGAGGTGCCCATAATTGCTCGCGCGGCTGCGTTCTGGACCAACTGAAGCCTCCGGGTGCACCTCAAGGGGAGCCCCATGTAGAGAGAGTTGCAATAATCCAGTCGGGATGTCACGAGAGCCTGAGTGACTGTGCGAAGGGCGTCCCGATCCAATAGGGGGCGCAACTGGCGTACCAGGCGAACCTGGTAAAACGCCCTCCTGGCCACGGCTGTCACTTGATCTTCCATGGACAGCCGGGTATCCAGGAGGACACCCAAGTTGCGCGCCCCATCCACAGGGGCAAGATGTTCGCCCCCTATGGCCAGAGATGGAATCATCTGGTTGAATCGGGCATCCGGAAACCACAGCCACTCGGTCTTGGTCGGGTTGAGCCTGAGTCCGTTACTTCCCATCCAGATCCGCACGGCTTCCAGGCACTGGCACATCACCGCTACGGCATCGTTGGGGTGGTTTGGGGTAGATATATACAGCTGAGTATCATCAGCATAGAGATGATACTCTACCCCAAAACCACGGATGATCTCGCCCAGCGGCTTCATATATGTGTTGAACAGGAGGGGCGAGAGGACCGACCCCTGAGGCACCCCACATGTGAGGGGTCTCGAGGTCGACCTCTGCCCTCCTGCCAACACAAATTGCGATCGGCCAGAGAGGTAGGAGGAGAACCACCGTAACACGGTGCCTCCCCCCCCAACCCCCCCAGCCGATGCAATAGGATACCATGGTCGATGGTATCGAAAGCCGCCGAGAGGTCTAATAGGACCAGGATGGAGGAACAACCCCCATCTCTGGCCCTCCAGAGATCATCGACCAACGCGACCAATGCCGTCTCGGTGCTATGCCCGGGCCGAAAGCCGGACTGGCACGGGTCTAGATAATCAACTTCCTCCAGGTGACGGGGAAACTGTTGTGCCACCACACTCTCAACAACCTTCGCCAAAAAGGGAAGGTTGGAGACTGGACGGTAGTTGTTTAAAAGAACTGGATCCAAAGAGGGCTTCTTAAGGAGGGGCCTCACCATAGCCTCTTTTAGGGAAGTAGGCAAGGAACCCTCACTCAAGGATGCGTTGATAACCTCTTGGAGCCAGCCTCGTGTCACCTCCCAGGATGCCAGTACAAGCCAGGAGGGACACGGGTCCAATAAACATGTGGTGGCTCGCAGTCGCCCACGTAACCTGTCCATATCATCGGAAGCAACGGAGTCAAACTCCTCCCAAACAAGATCCGCCTCGCGGCATTCCACTGGACCAGCAATGGGGGCTAACTCATTCTGTATCTGAGCGGTTTTCTCCTGCAGATAAGACACAAATTCCTCTGCTCTACCTTGTAACGGGGCTTCCCGCACCCTCTGTTGAAGGAGGGAGCGGGTCACCCTAAACAGGGCGGTAGGGTGGTTATCTGCGGATGCTATGAGAGTGGCACAATGATGGCGTTTGGCCACTCTCAGCGCCACAATGTAAGTCCGTAAATGGGCTCTTACCTGTGTCTGGTCAGATTCAGAGCGGGTAGCCCTCCATCTTCTCTCTAGGCATCTCTTGTGGCGTTTCATCACCCTTAGCTCCTCGGTAAACCAAGGAGCCAGGGTGGCTCGGGGCCACACAAGAGGCCGCAAGGGCGCGACCCGATCCAAGGCTCCCGTGGTCGCAATATTCCATGCGGCCACGAGGTCCTCCATCGGGGCGCGGGTCAGGGGTACAGGAAGTGGCCCAAGCGCCGCCTGGAACCCATCTGGGTCCATCAGGCGCCTGGGGCGGAACCAGATTGGTGACTTAGGTTCCGCCTCCCCGCGGAGGGGAGCAGCGGTCGGAAAGTCGAGCTGGAGAAGTGAGTGGTCTGACCATGACAAGGGCGTGATGACTATATCCCCTATACCCAGATCACTCGCCCATTGGCCAGAGACAAAGATGAGATCCGGTGTGTGTCCACCCACGTGGGTGGGGCCTTGAATTACTTGGGTCAGGTCCATGGCCGTCATGGAAGCCATGAACTCCCGAGCTACCTCGGATGATACGCCAACCGTTGGCAAGTTGAAGTCCCCCATGACTAAAAGTCTGGGGGTCTCAATTGCCACCGTAGCGATCACCTCTAGGAGCTCGGGCAGGGCTGCTGCTGCATAGCGAGGAGCCAGGTATACAACCAGCAAGCCCAACTGCCTCCCTAGGCCCCACTTCACGCAGAGGGACTCACAACCGGTGGTCTGTGGCACAATGGTTTCTCTCGGCTCAAGACTTTCTTTCACAATGACCGCTACCCCACCGCCCCTACCCAGGGCCCGGGACTGATGAAAAGCGCGGTAACCTGGTGGGCAGATTTCAACGAGGGGAAGTCCTCCCTCGTGGCCCAACCAGGTCTCCGCAATCCCAACCAGGTCCGGCCCCCCCTCTGACACAAGGTCATTAATGAGGGGGGCTTTGTTGACAACGGACCTGGCGTTGCAAAACATCAGCCGTAGGCCCTGGCTCTGTACTCCCTGACCACCTAGCCTGCGGGGGTTGTGGCACTTGACCGTTTGAAGCCAACGGCTACGTGCCTCCAACCGGGAGGATGGAACTTGTCTCCCCTCGGACCTGCCTCTCCCCACGACCCTCTGGATCGGTCGGCCCTCCATCGGAACGACTCGCGCTCCCCCCCTCCTGTCGGATCCTTCCGCCTCCCTCCGCCGCCTGCTAATCCGGCCCTTACTTTCACTAATACCCCCTGTCTCTGCCTGTCTAAACCCACCCCCCTCCCTGGTACCCCCTAAAAGAACCAATAATTTAGATACTAAAAACCCCCTAAGGCCGCGCTTCGCCCATCTCTCCGGATTAATGAATCCCTCATCAAGATGGGCCCTCGATAGAGCAGAGGGCCAAGCCTGTGAGAGCGGGGACTCTCGTAAAAACAAAAGATTTGCTCTGGAGTACATTGCGTTATAATAAATAATTATTAGGTACTTACCTACCTACTGTATTTCTCCCTCCCTCCCTCTCTCCTCCCTCCACCTACCTACCTACCTACCGTATTTCTCACTCTCTCTCTCTCCCTCCCTCCCTCTCCCTCTCTCTCTACCTAGAGAGAGAATAGAAAGATGCCACTGACTCGGCAGCGGCCTTGTGGGGAGGGGCACTGCCCTTGTGAGCGATGGGGGAGGCGGAGGGCATGACAGCATTGTGAGCGCAGGCATTTCGAGTGGCCAGTTGGGGGAGGCGGAAGGAGATGGAGGAGCCTTGGCATTTCAAGTGGAGAGGTGGGGAGGCGGAAGGAGGTGGAGGAGGGAGCATTGGCATTTCGGGACCTAGCTATCTCCGGGATCGGATTCTGCCCCATACATCTTCCCGGCCGATTCGCTCCCACAGAGAGGGACTTCTCCGGGTGCCGTCCACTAGACTTTGTCAGTGGGCGACGCCCAGGGGAAGGGCCTTCTCTGTGGCGGGCCCAGCCCTCTGGAACGACCTTCCCCCCGACATTAGAACAACTACGGACCTCCGCTCCTTCCGTCAGAAATTAAAAACTCACTTCTTCTGCTTGGCCGGCCTAGGTTAGTCTCTACCTCAGGGGTTAGGGAATGTTAATTTTAAAAAATGGGGATTTTAGTGCAGGGACAGATGATTTAATCTGTTTTTATTGTATTTATTTATGTATATATTTTATGTTTGTTTTAATTTTTCCCTGTGCACCGCTCCGAGTCCCCCTGGGGAGAGGACGCGGTATAGAAAAATAAAATCTATCTATCTATCTATTTCGAGTGGCAAGGTGCGGCGGGTGGAAGGAGGAATAGGGCGGGGGAGCATTGGCATTTTGAGTGGCAAGGTGAGGGGGTGGAAGGAGGCAGAGGGCGGGGGAACATTGCGAGCATGGGTATTTCAAGTGGCCGGGGGGGGGGAACGAAAGGAGGCAGAGGGCAGGGGAGCATTGGCATTTTGAGTGGAGAGGTGGGGGCGGGGGAACATTGCGAGTATGGGCATTTCGAGTGGCCGGGGGGGGATGGAAGGAGGTAGAGGGCATGGGAGCATTGGCGTTTCAAGTAGAGAGGTGGGGGTGGAAGGAGGGGGAGGGCATTGCAAGCACCAGTTTTTGAGTGGCCAGGTTGGGGGGGGAGGAAGGAGACAGAGGGTGGGGGAGCATTGGCATTTCGAGTGGCGAGGTGATGGGGCAGAAGGAGGCAGAGGGTGGAGGAGCATTGCCACCTCCTGCGTTTCGATTGGAGAGGTGGGGGGCAGAAGGAGGCGGAGGGCGGGGAAGTGTTGCGAGTGCCGCCGTTTCGATTGGAGAGGTGGGGGGGGAACAAAGAGGGTGGAGGAGCGTTGCGACTGCTGGCGTTCCGAGTGGAGAGGTGGGCCAGGGAAGGAAGCAGATGGCGGGGGAGTGTTGCGAGCACCATAATTTCAATTGGAGAGATGGAAGGGTGGAAGGACGCAGCGAGCGGAGGAGTGTTGCAAGCACCGGCATTTCGAATGGAGAGGTGGGGGGCGGAAGGAGGCAAAGGCGGGGGAGCGTTGCCAGTGCTGGCATTCCGAGTGGAGAAGTGGGGGGAAAGGAGGCAAAGGGTGGGGCAGTGTTGCGAGCGCTGGTGTTTCGACTGGAGAGGTGTGAGGGGCAGAAGGAGGCAGGGCGGGGACAAGTGAGCGAGTGAGGAAAACACAGAAGAGCTGCAGTTGCACATTTGTGTGGCGTGTACCTGGCACTGGTGTGCCATATTCACACAATCTGTACGTACCTTTGATGCTACACTTGTAAGGAATGCTGTGTGAAAATTTGGTGGCAATTGGTGCAGTAGTTTTTGAGATTAGCGGTTTTGACTCATAGTTAACTCATAGTTAACTTTTTATTTATATAGATTTTCATCCTGCCTTTTCATAAATGAGTCAAGGCAGCAAACATAGCTATACCTCTACCACAACTACCCTGTGAGGTGAATTGGGCTGAGACCATTAACCATATTAACCATTGGCTTTCATACCTAAGATGGGACAACAACTCACAGTCTTCTGGTTTCAATATTCATGATTATAATAAACCTGTTGTAGACTATATTTTTAATGAAAAGTATTAAGTGAGAAATAAGAAGTTTTTAAAGGTTTTTGTAAAATAAAAACCTTCCTGGAGACACAGGTAAAGTAGCAATTCTTTCTTTGCAAGTGATCTGCAATACTTACAAAAGAGCTTCATCACAATGTGCAGGGTTTTCTATGCTTTCCTGTATAAATGGCTTCTCCTCAGTTATCTTGGGCCTAGCATCACTAAGATTTCTAAAATTAAACCTCTAAGCTTCTCCTCACCCGATCTGTCTCTCATGATTAGTTCTTTTCTTATGTTCTCCTGCACTCTACTTTAAAAATGTATCTCTTTATTTTTGAAATGTTTTGCCACTACTAACTAGTGATTAGTAGTGGTGAATAATTATAGTAGGATGGTCTATAGCCAGCAAATTCCTTCTTAGGAACAGGTTCAGCTGATGCATACCTGTCTTGCTTTTGATGAAACTTTTACAAGTGTGGTTTTCACCTCTTCCAGAGGGATTAGGTTTTTGATATAATGAAACACTTCATTCATACATTGGTCTGCTGAATCTCAGAATACTAAATGATCAAGAGTTCTGATAATATTCATCACCAAGTAACTTTTAACAAGGTTTCCATCAATAACAAGCTGAGGACTAACATATATTGTTTTGTCCTAAAAGAAAATAATTTCCTCAGCTAATATTTTAAGAAATGACTTTTTCCAGTTTAAAAAGAAAATACTTTTGACATCAAGAAAATTTGTGCAGCTTTTTCCCTAAGCCTTTTCTCCTTTCTTCTCTTTCCAGTTCTAAGCTTAAGATCCTGAAACGGGCCCTTCAGATACAAGACTATTCATTAGATAGATAAAATGGTGCTATGCCACATTGTTACTAAATATTGAATAGCAAATTGCAGCCTCTGAAATACAATTCACAATCCAGTAGATATGACTTTGGTCACATATTGAATTTCCCTGCCCAGCCCTCACTTCCTAGTGGGCAGGGGAAAGAGTTAGGTGTTTTAAGACAAAATGTGGCACTTTGCTGTTTGGGAGAAGAACTTCCATCTTCCCAGCAGCCTCTCAAGAAAACTCCAGGAACCTTGAAAGAGAAGCTGATCTATAATAACAATAATAATAATTTTATTGTTTCTATACCGCCCCCTCTCCCCACGGGGACTCGGGGCGGTGCACAGGTAGCATAAAAGCAATATATAACAACAATAAATAAACAACAAAATTTAAAAGCCAATTAAATAAACCCTGTGCTAAAATCCCAATTAACTAAAACCTATTCTATAAAATCCCAAGGCAAGGAGGCTATCCCAGGCCGGCCAGACGGAAAAAGTAAGTTTTCAATTTAAGACGGAAGGAGCGGAGGTCCGTAGTTGTCCTAATGTCGGGGGGAAGGTCGTTCCAGAGGGCCGGGCCCGCCACAGAGAGCGCCCTTCCCCTGGGTGTCGCCCGCTGACATAGTCTAGTGGACGGCACCCGGAGAAGCCCCTCTCTGTGGGAGCGAATCGGCCGTGAGGACGTATGAGGCAGAATCCGATCCTGCAGATAGCTAGGTCCCGAGCCATGGAGCGCTTTAAAGATGATGACTAGCACCTTGAAGCGCACCCGGAAGACGACAGGCAGCCAGTGCAGCTCGCGCAAGAGCGGTGTTACATGGGTAGACCTTGCGGTCCCCATAATTGCTCGCGCGGCTGCATTCTGGACTAGCTGAAGCCTCCGGGTGCACCTCAGGGGCAGCCCCATGTAGAGAGAGTTACAATAGTCCAGTCGGGATGTCACGAGAGCATGAGTGACTGTGCGAAGGGCGTCCCGATCCAATAGGGGGCGCAATTGGCGAACCAGGCGAACCTGGTAAAACGCCCTCCTGGCCACGGCTGTCACCTGATTTTCCATGGACAGCCGGGCATCCAGGAGGACACCCAAATTGCGCGCCCCATCCACAGGGGCAAGATGTTCGCCCCCTATGGCCAGCGATGGAGTAAGCTGGTTGAATCGGGCAGCCGGAAACCACAGCCACTCGGTCTTGGTCGGGTTGAGCCTGAGTCCGTTACTTCCCATCCAGATCCGTACAGCTTCCAGGCACTGGCACATCACCGCTACGGCATCGTTGGGGTGGTTTGGGGTAGAAATGTACAGCTGGGTGTCATCAGCGTACAGATGGTATTCTACCCCAAAACCACGGATGATCTCGCCCAGCGGCTTCATGTATGTGTTGAACAGGAGGGGCGAGAGGACCGACCCCTGAGGCACCCCACATGTGAGGGGTCTCGCGGTCGATCTCTGCCCCCCTGTCAACACAAATTGCGATCGGCCAGAGAGGTAGGAGGAGAACCACCGTAAAACGGTGCCTCCCACCCCCAACCCCCCCAGCCGATGCAATAGGATACCATGGTCGATGGTATCGAAAGCCGCCGAGAGGTCTAATAGGACCAGGATGGAGGAACAACCCCCATCTCTGGCCCTCCAGAGATCATCAACCAACGCGACCAATGCCGTCTCGGTGCTATGCCCGGGCCGGAAGCCGGACTGGCGCGGATCTAGATAGTCTACTTCCTCCAGGTGACGGGGAAACTGTTGTGCCACCACACTCTCAACAACCTTCGCCAAAAAGGGAAGGTTGGAGACGGGACGGTAGTTGTTCAAAGAAGCTGGATCCAAGGAGGGCTTCTTAAGGAGGGGCCTCACCATCGCTTCTTTTAGGGAAGCAGGCAAGGCACCCTCACTCAAGGAAGCGTTGACCACCTCCTGGAGCCAGCCTCGTGTCACCTCCCAGGATGCCAGTACAAGCCAGGAGGGACACGGGTCCAATAAACATGTGGTGGCTCGCAGTCGCCCACGTAACCTGTCCATATCCTCGGAAGTAACGGAGTCAAACTCCTCCCAAACAAGATCTCTCTCGTGGCATCCCACTGGGCCACGAATGGGGGCTAGCTCGTTCTGTATCTGAGCGATTTTCTCCTGCAGAAAAATCACAAATTCCTCTGCTCTACCCTGTAGCGGGGCTTCCCGCACCCTCTGTTGAAGGAGGGAGCGGGTCACCCTAAACAGGGCGGCAGGGCGGTTTTCTGCGGATGCTATGAGAGTAGCGCAATGATGACGTTTGGCTACTCTCAGCGCCACAATGTAAGTCCGTAAATGGGCTCTTACCTGTGTCCGGTCAGATTCAGAACGAGAAGACCTCCATCTACTCTCTAGGCATCTCTTGCGGCGTTTCATCACCCCCAGCTCCTCGGTAAACCAAGGAGCCAGGGTGTTCCGCCGCCGCAAGAGAGGCCGCAAGGGCGCGACCCGATCCAAGGCTCCCGTGGTCGCACTATTCCATGCGGCCACGAGGTCCTCCATCGGGGCGCGGGTCAGGGGTACAGGAACTGGCCCAAGCGCCGTTTGGAACCCATCCGGGTCCATCAGGCGCCTGGGGCGGAACCAGATTGGTAATTCAGATCTGATACAGATTTATACTTAAAATGGTAAAATGTCTAGCCAGGAATGTATTTGAATTTAGAGGTCCATTTTCTGGATAATGCTGAATTGTTTCAAAGTCACTGTAGAAGTTAGGGGAACACAATGTTTAAGTTCAGCTTTAGGAATACCTCAGGCAGCTTCGCAAGATATAATTTCAATAAGTATCTGATGATTTCTGATAAGAATGTAAAACCTCACTTGTTTCTTTGAGGAGATTTTCAAAAGAGAGAATGTCAGAATTTCTGGTTTGTCCAGAGATTAATCTTTCCTCTGGAATTTTAGTTTTTCCCACCACAATTTTCCAGTCATTTGAGGGACCTCTTATAGTACACTGTAGTGGCTACATCTACAGGCCAAAACTAGAGAGGTTTACATTCCCCTTTTTCCCCATGAAACAGTTTGGCAACCTTGAAGCAGGATGGAAATTTAGGCAGAAGTAAAAAATACCCCACCAAAAAAACTTTAAGGTATCTTTTTCTGAAGATTCTATTCAGATAATGATATTGCCATATATTAGATGTCATCTCTTATTGTGATTTAGAATTTTCTTTTGAAAAATCTTGTGAATTCCTTTCAGTTACAGATTTTTGTGTTCAGTGGCAGTTATGCAGGAAATTTGGAGATTTTAGGAAGGTGCTACCAGAGCTTAATTACTTGGCCACCTTCTGGCTAACTTTTTTTTTCGTTGATTGTTTTGCCTTGCCTCTTTAAGGGTTTTTTTAACATTCAATTATCTATCTATAGAATTGGAAAGAAAACACAGATCCCTGTTTAATTTCCCAATTATCATTTTTGGATAAGTCAATATTGACTGTGATTTGACAACAAAAGTTTATGGCTTTTAACAACCTTTATAGAGACTGGAGTGTATTCATTGTGTTTCTCAAGAATCTGTAAACAAGTCAGAACATAAGATCCTGTGTTTCCATTTTTCTAGATTGAGAGAGTTTTATCTTTTATTGTCTTTTCCTTTCCTTCTTTAAAACTATTCATTTCATTCCTCCAGCCACTTCTGCTCAAATGTTTTCGGTCTTCATGCCATCTGTTCTGCCATTTCAGTAATATTCCTTCCATTCTTCATTTAATCAAAGTTGTTCCTCAACCAGGGGTGAAATTCAACCAGATTGCATCCGCTTGGGTGAACTGGTAGGGATGATTCGAATCAGTTCACCGAACCTGTAAAAATCACCCCTAGTTGGCCCCGCCCATGCCCATCCACTCACCTCTTCTGGACACTCGCTGAACCCACCCACCCAATCCAAACATTCGCAGCAGAGCTGGTGCAGCCTGTCCCTTTAAGCTAGTCCCCAGGATGGAGGGGGCTGGGAGGGGACCATAAAATGCTCCTTTTATGGTTTCCCCCCAGCCCCCTCCCTCACAGGGACCACCTTAAAGGGACAGGCTGCAGCATTCCTGCTGTGAATGGAAGGAGAAATATTTCTCTCTGCTGCATTTAACATTGAATTCTGTGACAGAGAGAATCTGAAAGTTTCTCCCTCCATTCACAGCGGGGCTGCTGCAGCCTGTGCCTTTAAGGTACTTCAGCCCCTGGGAGGAAAGGGGCCCAGGGGGGACCACAAAGAGAGCAGTATCTCTACTATGAATAGAGGAAGAAAAGTTTGGCTTCTCTCTGCCACAGCATTCACTATGAGCTCTGCTCTGCTCATGCTCATACACACATTTTTTTCTATCAGGTTCTGTGAGTGTGGCTTAGTGGGTGTGGCCATGAGTGACATCATGTCCACTCAGTCACAGGACACCTCCCCCCACACCAAGCTACACCCACAGAACTGGTAGGGGGAAAAATTGAAGGTCACCCCCATCCTCAACTTGTGATTTTGTTCCACTTGTTGCAATCATTCTATTCATTTGCCATGAAAAAAGTAGATCTGCTCAGGTGCTAGCAAATTTCACTACATGTGTTCCTATAAGTTCATCCACATTTTCTGTTTCTCTTGAAGCAAAGTAGTCTCCCCTAACAGGAAAGTATGAAAGTATGAATACCTAGCATTGACCACCAACCTGTTCCTGTCCCTTTGCAAGAATCAGCTCTGCTTGCCATTTCTCACGCTGTATCAAAAGGGTATTTTCTGATTTCTTCTAGTAGTTCAAGTGCTATGCAGTCTACCTGTGATGCTTCACTAGAAAAGGAACCTTCACTTTCCCCTGGATACCATTAGCTATCTTCCACAGCCATTTCAATTTGGGCCACCTAACCAACTACAGAAGGAATTTTTTTCTGTATAACTGGACTACACTTTGTTTTCTCAAGCATACAACAGACCTGGCATCAGGTTGCTTATGTACCTGAAAAGGGTAGTTTTATGAATACCTGATTCACCATACTCCTGTATGATCCAGGATCGTCCTTTCACTGAAAAGTGTAAGAATTTCATCTGGTGTGAGCAGGTAACATAGTAGTTACTTTTACCTCTCTGGCCCTCCTTATCATCTTAAAGAGGAATATCCCATGGAAATACCCTAGGTTTCCTACTGCAATGTTGCTTTGCACACTTCACAGCATACTTCAAAGTACGCTTGACACTTTGTGACAGCATTCCCTTCCAACGGGAGTGAAATTCACCGAAGACATGAATGTTTCTTCTAGAGTAAGACTAATAAATCTTTCTTCCAAAGTAGCACCATTGGTAGATTACTGGGCAGGAAAATGGCCAGGATCTTCAACGATCACCCCTTCTTCCTTCCAGAGTTTGTCAAATAGATTATATTTGGATGGACATTAATTAATCTTTCAGACCATTGAAAATTCAGTTCAGTCTCTACAATTTTCAGATGGCTTATGAATGAATGGTTAGTGATCGCATGGAACAAGTTTTATAGACTATATAATGCTATTATTCCATTTTTACCTTTTTTTCCTTATTTTATGGTGGAACCATTTGCTGATTATTATAAAAGAGTTTAGGAATGTTTTTAATGAAACAATTAGAGAAATCATACTGTAACTACTGATAGCTATAATAAACTATTCTCCTACCACCATAATTATCTCACTTCAACTATCATAACCAAAGAATATTATTCATAAACAATGAAGAAATTCTGCTCTAGAAAGAACTTTCATAGAAAAAGTTACTTACGTTTACAGACAGTTGGAGGTTCCCAACCACTTGCAGTGCATCTGGAAAACTTTGGGCCTCCAAGGACAAACCCTTCATTACATATTGTCTCAATTTCATCATTGTACGTAAATTGATTTTGTCTATTTTGAATTCGTCTAGGTTCAAAGCGGCCGTTTGCCACTTCTGGAGGGAAACATTGAATTTCTATGGAGGAATATGAATAAAAATAGGTGGTCAATCTTTAACACCTTCGAACAAGAACATTTATCTTTCCCATAGGTGAAGACCACAGTTGCGATACAAGGATATCTGAAAGAGGGATTTAAAGGCCTTGGGATTGGACATTAACAGCTGGGAAACCTTGACCTCTGATCATTCAGCTTGGAGGCTAAAGATGCAGCATGGCCTTCTCCAATTCGAAGAGACACTCGTTTGGCAGGCCGAGACAAAGAGGCAGTCCTGGAACCAGCAAAATTGGGGTGGGGTGGGGTGTAGGGGACAGAATGTATCTGCCCTCAGTGTGGAAGGCATTGCCATTGTCGAATTCACCTTTTTAGTCACACTAGATTTAGTCACACTGTTTTAGAAACTCTTTTAAGAACACAGTATCAGAGTCTTTCGAGACTGAAGGATACCAATGATAAGGTGAAGAAAGATTAGTTGATTGCATATTACTTTTCATCATTTATCACCCAGTTATTTACACAGCCGTTTATCACCCATTGATCCTGGGGATTAATCCTGACCATATTGGAGAACCTTGCCCTAAAGCTGCTGCTCTGCTCTCACTTTGCTGCTTGACTTAAAGTGATTTCGCAATACTCAGGGAGGGAAAAGAGAGTGCAATTAGTACCCAAATGTAATAACCACCAATACTGAAGTCATAAGGTGATTTCACTCTGAAACAAAGATAGCCAACTGACTTATGGACCAATTCTGCCCTTTGCACATCTCTTGAAAATAGATTGAGTTGACTATCACCCACATTTTCCCTAAAAGAAACCATTACTTTCTCTACCCTTTGTGTGTTAGACACAAATGGTCTTGATGAATTATGTTCCTCTGTCCAAGAAATGCTACATGGAACATTCATTCCTGTTTGGCCCCACATTTATTGCTGAGCCATATTACTTATGATTGATTGCAGACAGAAGTAAATGTTTGCCTCATGATCTTCAGAAAAATAAGGTCCTTCTTTGAAGAAAGACATTTCTAAGTCTGATCAATTAAGGTTAAAGGAAGTATAATATGCCATTTGGCTCCACAAGTTCCAGGAACCTTAAGTTTTTAATCAATCAAGGATTATTATAATGTTCAAACTATAAACTTAGTGGCTCTTTTTAATTATCACTTTTAGACTAATTATATCTTATTTAAGAAATCAGTTCAGTACGATGTAAAAAAATCCATAGAGCTAGAGGAAAATTGAGGCAATATCTTCTTTTACTTGTTAAAAAAAGGAAGGATGAGTCTTCTAAGACAATGCTGGTTATTCTTGTTCTCTGTATGCCTGATAAAAACGAAAACAAATAAAGATATACAAAGACTTCTTTCCCTATTTTACCACAAGGTTTTTAACCAGGTCAGATTGATTGAAGCTGCAATTCTAGGCATGCATAGCAAGAGGAATAAAATATGTATAAGATTTCAAAGCAACCATAACCATTAGAAACATATACAGACCTTTACATTCAAGCTTTGTACTCCATCCAGTCTCAGAGCATAAGGCATCTGGTCTGTCAAAATATGTGTATCCTTCATCACAGGAGAATCGTATTCTCTCACCTTCCTTATAAATGGGCTTTGGAAATGATACTTGTCCATTGGCAATATCTTCTGGCTGGCAAGTTATTTCTACCATAAAATACAAACAAAAGGGATTTTTCATTAATAGCCTCTTTATTCACTTGCATTAAATAAATGCTGTATTACTAAAAAGATTAAAGAAGAAAAATATCTTTGTAATTTTAATCTCATTTTTTTATCCTAATAGGATTCAGGTAGGATTAGGTTGAATAAATGACCCTTTTCATACTCATTGGGATGAACAATATTAAATCTACTATTTCACAATCAAATGAAATCCTTTCAGCCTCAACCAGTGTCTTCATGTTAATATTAAACAGAAGTTGGAGAGGGGTGAGCACTAAGGCAACCTGCAAAGCAGGATCTGTGAGCTAGACCTCTCCTTCCATGAATGCTGACTAAAACTGTCCCAGAGAAAGGAGAACAAGTGCAACACTAGTGCTACCCAATCCAATCCGGAAGCCAGTGCAGAAGGTTACCCTGATTAAAGACCACTAAAATATGAAGAAGAGAAAGGATGGCTGCATCCTATTCACATCACAAGTATGATTAATTTCATTTTAATTCTGTACTAAGGTCTGAAATCTGACTGAAAAAGTCCAGAACTTCCTCCACAGTTCTCGGAAGCAAGTGCTTGTTCTTAATTACCTTTCTCAGGAAAGGTAGGTTGGGACAATATTGGACAATATTTGTCCAGCTAGTAGTGGCTTCTTGAGGAAAAAATACACTGGTGGTTCCTTAAGTGAAGGAAAGACCATCTTCTTTCCCAAGTAGGAATTTACTACTGCCAGAACCCCAGGAGGTGCAAGGATGTATTATACTGGTGGCCAAGCTAATGGTCAGGATTTAAACTTCTCCCAGACAATGAAACCATACTAAGTTTCAATTAGTTCCATGGGGCTTCTCCCAAGTTTAGAATGAAGTTAGAGCCCAAATAATTTATCCAACATATGTCTAGCATATGCCTTACAATCCTTAGGAAAACTTGGATTGCCTTGAACAAAACCACCAACTAGGTAAATAAAGACAGAATACTATAGACACTTCACTGTTCTTACTATCATGAGATGGGTCCAGGGGTGGTATTCAGCAAGTTCTGACCAGTACTGAAGAACTGGTAGCAGAAATTTAGAGTAGTGTGGAGAACTGGTAAATGCCACCTCTGACTGGTCCTGCCCCCCTTCTATTCTCTGCCTTCTGAGTCACAGCTAATCAGGAGGGAATGGAGATTTTGCAGCAACCTTCTCCTGGAATGGGGAGGGAATGGAGATTTTATAGTATCCTACTCCTGCCATGCCCACCGCACCCACCAAGCCATATCACGCCCACCAAACCATGCCCACAGAACCGGTAGTAAAAAAAAAAATTAATCCCACCACTGGATAGGTCTGAGTAATAGCTCTAACTCACACTCACTTGGCTTCACTTCTTGTTATCCTCCGGTGGTACTCTAGATCTCTCTTCTCCCATTTCACTTAGAAAGTTCCATTTAAAACCAATTGGGGTTTATCAGTTATCTGAGGCAGACCAAAAAGGTCCAATCTTTCTGTAGTGAGGCGCAGCCCATAGAACTCTAAGCCAATCAAAGAGTGATCCAACCATGACAAAGGAGTGTAATAATCACTCCAACTCAGATTTCACTTAACTTCCTCTCACTCACCTATACATTCTGGAACAGTTGCACTCCAACTCCCATTAGCTGTACAAATAATTTTATTAGATCCTTTTATTTTGAGGTTTCCAATACATCCAAATATCACTAGATCACCAGATAAAAAATCTTCATTTATTTGATATTTTGCACCCTGAATAATCCTCATATTGCTTGGTGTTGCTATCGGAGGACATTTGTTAACTGCAAATAAAGTAATATTGTGATAAAAAGCTAATTAAGAAATGTTTCGGACTTAGAAAAAAGCAAGCAAGCAATGGAATGAAACACATCACCAACTATAAATCTAGTGATCTGCACACTATAGTTTCCAGCAAAACTGCAAATTTAATATTTTTTAATGAAACAAAAACAAAGTCATTTTACCAATGATCTTACTGTGATCATTTAGAAAATACAAATCTATTAAAAAGAGATAAGTGGACATATTCTCAATCAGCATAAAAATCTTTTCATCTATCACATTGGGTAATTGAGCAAATAATGGGAGCTAGATTACCATGAAGTGCATTATATTATCGCAGAAATTGTAACAATGTTTATGTAAAATATATTTAACCAATAAAGACATCAGCGAAGAAATAATTTCTCACTCATATACTGAAAGCTGATACTGAGGCACCTTGAAGGAAATTGCACAAAAAGTTTAGTTAAGGCAAAAATTATCAAGCTTTTTGTGGTTTCGAATTTTGAAAATATTCTCTGTAAATTTTATATACAGTATATACATTTTGGATATACATTTTGTATATACTCTGTATATTTCCACAAAGTGGATATCTATGTAAGCTAATTAAATGTGGGCCAAATGACATAATAAATGAATAAATAGAGGACTAAAAATTGAAGATAAAGTGGTGAGATGCCATAACTGTCTTTTACTATTCAGTAGTTTAATAGTTTGGATAAGATGAGGTAATTCTCAACAAATTTAAACATAAAAGAACAATTAGATGGAATAATTAATACAAAAATAACATTAAAAGTATTTAGATGGGATGGTATGAAAGTAACATAATGAACTTTAACATACAAATACAAATTTCTTCACTTAGGATATAAAAATTAAAAGACAAGAACAGAATGAACAAATTATTTATTTATAAAATTGATTTGACATCTCATGTCCAATGACTCTGGGTGGCTTACAACATAAAAACATTGGAAAACTTTAAAACCAACCACTATAAAACACAGCAAATAAAAACATTAATAGATCAAATCAAGAAGAAAAGATGGCAAGATGGCAAAGGGGGCCAGACACAGTGGGAGGGGAGGGGTCAGACACACCTCCAGTATGATGCTCCTCCATTGGGTCCCCAAGCCATGTGACAGAATCGGGTCTTAATGCTCTCACCATGAGGGTGGGAGTCAATTTCACCTAAGGGGGTAAGATGTTCCAGAGGCAGAGGGCCAATTCTTTAACTGATGGAATCACCAGTATTCCCTCTATGCTGACATGGGGGGGGGGGGGGGGTCCTGTCCCATTAGGGTGAGATGGGTTCTCAAGAAGACTGGACCCATGCTATGCACAGCTTTAAAATGCCCAGCTGGTAATGTTACTTTTAGAAGATCTTGAAAAGGATCCAAAAATGAGATTTCACTAAAAAAAAAAGTAACTAACTTTAATTTCTAAATCATGGTAAATGAAATGAAGCTAACCAAATGGTAATACTGTTTGTTTGGTCAATAACCAGTAAACATTTTTAAAAAATACAATTCAAAGGTAAAAATCAAATAGATGAGACAAATATTAGCAAAAGAAAAATAAAATGAGAAATAAAAATGTAACATACCATTATTTTAATTTTTAAATATCTGTCTATGTGTTTTAATTATTTCTCCAAGTATAAATTTAAAATATTACAATATATGCTATATGTGTGTGTGTGTGTGTGTGTTAGTTTTATGAGCTGATCATAAAGCTGATCACAGACAGAAGCCTGCCTGATGATGACAAGTGAGATCTTGTCGAAACGTTGCAATGACATTTCTATGCCTTATACACGGGAAAATCCCCGAAGCCAGCTATGCCAGCATATATATATATATATATATATAGTCTAAAACGAGATGGGTAATTTATTAAATCTGAAGTAATGAATAAAAGATAAGAGGTTATATCTATAACTATTTATGTTTATTTTAATTGTGGTAACCCAGAAAGTGGCTGTTGTACAAGTGATGAAGGTTCTGAATCTTCTAGATGAAAGTTCACATATAAATTTATGTTTTAAGGGTAGAACATAAGCAGACCTATCTTTGTACAATTTACAATTTAAGAATGCCTGTGACTTCCAAGTGATAACAATGTTAGACTAGGATGTCTCTGGAGCAGTGGAGATAATATTGTTATGAAGACTGATAATAGGATGCCAAGCCTGAGCCACCAGAGCCTCCTTGAATAAAGAAACACTAAGTTATTAATGACCTTGTGTCAGAGGGGGACCCGGACCTTATGGGAATCACGGAAACCTGGTTGGGCCCCGAGGGGGGTTTACCCCTCATGGAAATGTGCTCACCAGGCTACCATGCATTTCATCAGCCTAGGGCCCTAGGCAGGGGTGGGGGGGGGTGGCGGTTATCGTTAAGGAAAGTCTGGAGCTGAGGGAGACCACTGTGCCTCAGATGACCGGCTGTGAGTCCCTCTTCGTGAAATGGGGCCTTGGGAGGCAGTTGGGCTTGCTAGTTGTATACCTGGCTCCCCACTATTTAACAGCAGCCCTGCCCGAGCTACTCGAGGTGATCGCTGCGATGGCGGTGGAGACCCCCAGACTTATAGTCATGGGGGACTTTAACCTGCCGTCGGCGGGCGAAACATCCGAGGCAGCTCGGGAGATCATGGCTTCCATGACAGCCATGGACCTGACCCAAGTAGTTCAGGGCCCCACTCACGAGGGAGGACACACGCTGGATCTGATTTTTGTCTCTGGACACTGGATTAGTGATCTCGGAACAGGGGATTTAGTCATCTTACTCTTGTCATGGACAGATCACTCTCTCCTTCGGATAGACTTTCCAACCGTCACACCCCACCGCGGGGAGGCGGAACCGGAGACACCGAGTTGGTACCGGCCCAGGCGCCTGATGGACCCGGAAAGGTTCCAGAGGGAGCTTGGGCCAGTACCTGTGTCCTTGCCCCGCGGCTCGACTGAGGATCTAGTGGCCGCATGGTATAGTGCGGCCACGGGGGCCTTGGACCGAGTCGCGCCCTTGCGGCCTCTCATGCGGCGCCGAGTCACCCAGGCTCCTTGGTTTACCGAGGAGCTTCAGGAGATGAAACGCTGCAAGAGACGCCTAGAGAGTAGGTGGAGATCTTCTCGATCCGAAGCTGACCGAACACTAGTGAGAGACCATATTAGGACTTACTTAGTGGCGCTAAGAGTGGCCAAACGTGAGTATTGCGCCACTCTTATCGCGTCCGCGGAAAACTGCCCTGCTGCCCTGTTCGGGGTGACCCGCTCCCTCCTCCATCTGAGGCCACGGGAAGCCCCTCTGCAGGGTCGAGCAGAGGAATTTGGAGTATTTCTGCAGGACAAAATCACTCAGATTCAGAACGAGTTGCCCTCCACTTGTGGTCCAGTCGAGGCGTCCAGCGCTGGTCTTGAGATTACACCTTGGGAGGATTTCGACTTTGTTACTACCGAGGATATGGACAGGTTGCGGGGGAACCTTAGAGCCACCACATGTTTATTGGACCCGTGTCCCTCCTGGCTTGTACTGGCATCCTGGGAGGTGACACGAGGCTGGCTCCAGGGCATTGTGAATTCATCTCTGAGTGAGGGGTACTTGCCCACCGTTTTGAAAGAGGCGGTGGTGAGGCCCCTCCTCAAGAAACCATCCCTGGATCCAGCTTTATTAGAGAACTATCGTTCCATCTCCAACCTTCACTTTTTAGTGAAGGTTGTTGAGAGTGTGGTGGCCCAACAGTTTCCCCGACATCTGGAGGAAGTTGATTATCTAGACCCGCTCCAGTCCGGCTTCCGGCCCGGTCACAGCACCGAAACGGCATTGGTCTCGTTGGTGGATGATCTCTGGAGGGCACGGGATAGAGGTTGTTCTTCTATCCTTGTCCTATTAGACCTCTCAGCGGCTTTTGATACCATCGACCATGGTATCTTATTGCACCGATTGGGGGGGTTGGGGCTGAGAGACACCGTCCTTCGGTGGTTCTCGTCCTACCTCTCTGGTCGGTCGCAATGGGTGTTGGCAGGAGGGCAGAGGTCATCCCCGAGGCCACTCACATGTGGGGTCCCTCAGGGCTCGGTCCTCTCGCCACTCCTGTTTAACACCTACATGAAGCCGCTGGGCGAGATAATCCGTGGTTTTGGGGTGGAATACCATCTGTACGCTGATGACACTCAGTTGTACATATCCACCCCAAACCACCCCAACGATGTCGTCGAGGTGCTGTCCCGGTGTCTGGAGGCTGTACGGATCTGGATGGGTAGTAACAAACTCAAACTCAACTCCTCCAAGATCGAGTGGCTGTGGTTTCCGGCATCCCGGTTCAGCCAGATAAGTCCAACACTGGCCATTGGGGGCGAACAACTGGCCCCCGTGGAGAGGGCGCGCAACTTGGGCGTCCTCCTGGATTCCCGGCTGTCCATGGAGGACCATGTGATGGCCGTGGCCAGGGGGGCGTTCTATCAGGTACACCTGATATGCCAGTTGCGCCCCTTACTGGACCGGGGAGCCCTTCGCACAGTCACTCAAGTGCTTGTGACATCCCGGCTGGATTACTGTAACACTCTCTACATGGGGCTCCCCTTGAGGTGCACTCGAAAGCTGCAGTTAGTACAGAATGCGGCCGCACGGGTGATTATGGGTGCCTCAAGGCAAACCCACGTAACACCTCTCCTGCGCGAGCTGCACTGGCTGCCTGTGGCCTTTCAAGTGCACTTCAAGGTGCTGACAACCATCTTTAAATCGCTCCATGGCTCGGGGCCTAGCTATATACAAGACCGCCTCCTGCCCCATAATAATAATAATAATAATAATAAATAATAATAATATTTTATTTTTATATACCGCGTCCTCTCCCCAAGGGGACTCGGAGCAGTGCACAGGGAAAGATTAAAACACATAAAATATATATACAAAAATAGATACAATAAAGTAAAAACAAATTAAACTTAATTTTCCCTGCACTAAAATCCCCATATTAAAACTAATGTTCCCTAAACATTAGTATCCCATACATCCCTCCGTCTGATCCGCTCCCACAGAGAGGGTCTTTTCCTGGTGCCGTCAGCGGGGCAATGCCGGTTGGCGACACCCAGGGGAAGGGCCTTCTCTGTGGCGGGTCCGGCCCTCTGGAACGACCTACCCCCCTGACCTTCGCACTATCTCGGACCTCCGCCTCTTCCGCCAACGTCTTAAGACGTATCTATTCCAACAAGCCGGCCTAGGATAGCCCCTACTTCTGACTTTTTAAAAATAAATTAATTTGGTATGGTTTTAACATGGGTTTTTAGCATGGGTCTAGTAATTTAATACATTTTAATTGATATTGTATTTTGTGGTTTTAATAATGCCTGTGCGCCGCCCTGGGTCCTAACAAGGAGAAGGGCGGGGTATAAATTTAATAAAATAAAATAAATAAATAAAGTGATCCCTGGAAGGCTGTTCCATGTGAGGAAACTGCTGGACATAAAGGTCCTTGCAGCTGATTTGTAAATCTGAGTGGCCAGAAGACTCAGGAAAGGCAAAGAGCTCAGATCCACATTGCAGCCTTTAAGGACATTGGGTTTGCTTAAAAACTCACTTTCATAAACACATTTGTATTCAAAAAAATGTAAAGGCAAAAGTGTTTTTGGAAATAGCAGAACAATTAACTACTTGGTGAGTGTGAGTGAACCTTCATTATGGATTAAAGATACAAATAAAATAACAATTTTAAAAATTTAAAATCAACATCAAAAAACTTGACAGAAGTTTGCTCTAAATACGTTTTAAATGGACAAAAGGGACAGTGAAGTTTGAAATATTACTTTTACACACAGTTTTTCAAATAATTTAATAAATACGTATCTTGGTGGGAATACAGATTGTTTAGAGTTTTAATGAAGAGACAATTGGTGGACTTTTTCAAATAATGAGCTAAAGGAATTTTAAAATAGAACATGTAACTTTAGAACTTCAAAGTGCCAGAAGTGACCAAAGCTTAAGGCAGTGGTGTCCAAACTTTTTTCAAAGAGGGCCAGATTGGATGAAGTGAACATGGTGGAGGGCCGAACATTTTTCCGAACATTCTTTGAACCATTACAATTAAATGCAAATAAATTATTTTATGCCAAGTTAATTGCAAATGACATACTTTTCATTTCATAACATTAAGATCAACTGAGAGTTGAGTTTTCACAATGTATTGAAAATAAATTTAAAAAAAACTTACCTACCTCTTTCTCTCTTTCTCTCTTTCTTCCTCTCTCTCCATTTCTCTCGCTCTTTCTCTCTTTCTTTCTCTCTCTCTCTTTTTCTCTTTCTTTCTGTCTCTCTTTCTTTCTCTCTCTCTCTTTCTTCCTCTCTCTCTCTCTCCATTTCTCTCGCTCTTTCTCTCTTTCTTTCTTTCTCTCTCTCTTTTTCTCTTTCTTTCTGTCTCCCTTTCTCTCTCACTCTCTCTCTCTTTCTTCCTCTCTCTCTCTCTCCATTTCTCTCTCTTTCTCTCTTTCTTTCTCTCTCTCTCTCTTTTTCTTTCTTTCTGTCTCTTTCTCTCTCTCTCTCTCTCTTTCTCTTTCCTTCTCTTTCTCTTTCTTTCTTTCTCTCTTTCTCTTTCTCTCTTTCTCTCTGTCACTCTGTGTGTGTGTGTCTGTCTGTCTGTCTCTCACTCACTTAATCAGTCTCTATCTATCTGTCTCTCCCTCCCTCTCTCTGTCTCTCCCTGTCTCTGTGTGTGTCACTCTCTCTGATTCTCTCCCTCCCTCCCTCTCTCTGTATGTCTGTCTCTCCCTCTTTCCCCGTCTGTCTCCGATTCAATCCGATTCCGATTCATTCTCTATCTGCGTCTCTCTCCGTCTCTCTCCCTCCCTCTCTTTCTCTCTGTCTCTGTATGCCTCTCTGTCTTTCCCTCCCTCCCCTTCTGTCTCTCTCTGGGTCTGTCAGTCACTCCCTCGCCACTCGCAGTGGGTGAGGGAGCAGGCGGGGTGAGCACCCAAGGCTACCGTCATCTTAAGCAGCACCGAGGCTGTCGCCCGGCAGGGGCGTCAGGCAGGGAAGCCGGTCGCGTCTCCATCGCGGCTCCCTCCGGCAGGCACCACGGCTTACGTTCTGAGGCCGCGCGTCTGTCTTCCATGCCTGCCGGGCGACCTTGTGCGGCGGGAGCTGCACGTTCTGGGGCTGCGTGGCTGGGAGGGAGGTGAACGCGCCAAGCGGATGTTCTGGGGCCGCGCGTTCACCTCCCTCCCAGCTTCGCAGCCCCAGAACGTGCAGCGATGGAGGCGCGACCGGCTTCCCTGCCTGACGCCCCTGCCGGGCGACAGCCTCGGTGCTGCTTAAGATGACGGTAGCCTTGGGTGCTCACCCCGCCTGCTCCCTCACCCGCTGCGGGAGGAGGCATCCGTAACCTCCGTCCACCTCCCTCCCAGCCACACAGCCCCAGAGACAGAGGGAGGAAGGGAGGGCCACATTTACACAGAGCAGGGAGGGCTGTTGGAGGGCTGTATTAAACCGACCCCCGGGCCGCAAATGGCCCCCGGGCCTGACTTTGGACATGCCTGGCTTAAGGTAATAAAGAAAAGGCAAATGGAAGGGGAGAAGAGAGAAACTCCCTTGCCTGTCGTCTTTCGGGTGTTCTTCAAGGTGTTGGTCATCATCTTTAAAGCGCTCCATGGCACGGGACCTAGCTATTTGCGGGATCGTATCCTGCCCCATACATCCCTGCGGTGCCCAGGGGAAGGGCCTTCTCTGTGGCAGGCCCGACCCTCTGGAACGACCTTCCCCCCGAAATTAGAACAACTACGGACCTCCGCTCCTTCCGTCAAAAATTAAAAACACACTTTTTCTGCTTGGCCGGCCTAGGTTAGTCATCTGTTTATTGTTTTAATTGGTTTTTAAGGGGTTTAGTTTTTAGCATTTTGGGTTTTTAGCGCAGGGATAACTTGTTTAATTTGATTTTTATATATTTATGATGTATTTATGTTTGTATGTTTTTTAATTCCACTGTGCACTGCCCCGAGTCCCTTTGGGGAGAGGGGGTGGTCTATAAATTAAATTTATTATTATTATTATTATTATTATTATTATTATTATTATTATTATTATTATTATTATTATTATTATTATTATTACTTTTGTACTTGGTTCATTTTCTCTTTCTGGATTACAAATAAATGAAATGGATATTGCATGAAAATCAACAAACTTGGAAAAGGAAGGAGAGGATTTTTAGAGCACCTTAAAAAAAGATGATTACTCCAAAGATTTTTTTTTAAATTGAAGAGTTGGGAAAGAATGTATCTCAATCTGTTAAAAGAGACATGAGTACATTTTAAGGGAGATTGGAAGAAAGATTTGTAAATATGAAGGAGGAAGTGAAAGAAGAGATAAAAAAAATCTTGAAGAATCTGTAGGATAGTTGACTGGAGAGGTGAAACAAATTTTAAAAAATACAAAATAAAGCAGAAATAATAAACAGAAAGATGGAAAAAATATTTACACAATCTTGGCACTATTGGAATGAAAGAAGAAAAAGCATTATCTCTGAGATTCAGAGTGGTTTCAAAGTACCCCAGTGAAGATAAAGTGTAGGGTGTTCAATCTTTACAAAATGTCTATAATGGGATGAAATGATATGCAGGCAGAGACAAATAATGTATATGGGATCAGCATGCATTAGGCAAAGTTAAGAAATGCATCAGAGGATATTCTTGTGTACTTTGTTAGGAGGAGACAAGTGCTTAAGACAAGTGCTTAAGCTCTCCAGAAACATTTTAATACCAGGTAGAGAATCAATACAGATGTACATAGGTCAACATAAAAAAGATACGTTGTTGAAACAAATTGGAGGGAGAGATTTTTAATTTTAAATAGTAGAGGTATTAAGTGCCCTAGAAATCAGGAGATGAGGCAGCTCAAATGAATATAAAGATTTATTGCAAGCTTAAGCTCTCTACAAGAATCTGGTCAACTGACTGTTAAGAGAAATGTGCAGGAGATAAGAGATAAGATAAGCATTCAAGGCGGGTTGGACTTAGATCTTTAAAGTTTGTGCAACAGTGGTGGGTTTCCATTTTTTACTACCGGTTCGCTTGTCTGCACAAAAGTGTCTAGAAGGGTGGGTGGAGCCTCCCACCACCACCACTGCTGGTTTGCCTGATACGGGTCAAACTGGGAACAAACCATCTCTGACATGCAGGATCTCATGACTCTTAAGATATCTTTTATATATCAAGATGATTGGGCTCAGCCCAATCATCTCCCACAAGAGGTTTTGACAAACTCAGTTTTAATATAATAAGATTTGCTAGAAACATTTAAAGAAGACATGGACAACAGGGAAGGAGGTGACAGAAGAAACTATGCAACAGACACAACAAGAAACTAAGAAAGAGGCACCACATTAAGACTACAAGTATTGACTTTTTCTAAGTTTTGGCATATAGACTTTAAATGCCTAACATGAAATATAATAAAGCAAACTCTCCCACCTCAAAAAACAAATTTATTTCATTATTTGAAAAAATTGAAACAATATGTAACTCTTGTTTAGAAGAAACAGTATAAATATTTAAAGTAAGTAGTATAAATTATTTAAAATATTTGCTTATAAAAAATTAGGCAAAGAGCTTGTTTCAGTGGGAATCAATAAGAGAAATTGAATGGCTTTGAAACTTACAACTAAAGGCAGAAATGATGCCACGACAGTTTGCGGCAATTGAAGTCAGTTAATGTTTTTGAAGACCTACTTACTTTCACAATGAGGAATCTCATTGGTCCATCCATTTGCTCGACAATCACGGTGATTATATTGGCTGAGCATCTTATACCTAATAATTTAAAAAATAGAGAATTAAACACGCTAATAGTGCAAAAGGATTATATATCAAAACATATTTTATAATAATTTAGAACATACTGAGAAGATGCATTATTCTAATGATTACTGATCTTTCTTGGAAATATAGAAGATGAAACAAGTTTGATATTTATTCCCAGAGTTAGAAAAAAATGAAAAACTCATTCTCCCCTTTTAAATTTATTTTCCCTTCCAAAACTTTTGAAACTATCACCAAATTCAAAACGACTTTTGGTTATACAATATTGTATTTCCAAAACAGTGTTTGATATTCAAGTTTTTAAAAAAAAAAAAACGTTAAAAAAACAAAGAGAGGGGGACGGGGAGGGAGGGAGGGAGAGCACAAAATAATATAAATGCAACATTGTACATATTAAATATAGCAAGAATAAATCCCTTGATTGTATCTCTGAACTGAGCAGCATGGTAGCCTAGTGGTAAACATGCTTGCCTCCAACTCAGTAGGTTATTTATTCAATCCTAGGTAGAGGCAGATGTTTTCTCATAGGGCACACAAAAAAATAACTGCTATGAATTCCAGGTAGGCATCAGGAAGGGAATTTGGCTAGGAAACACTCAGCTTCATCTAGTTGCCCAGACTCTACCCTGAATAGGGACTACAGGGTCATATAAAGGAAGTAGTAACCCATGGGCCAAAGTTCCATGTTTTTAAAAGCACTTGGAACAAAATGTTACCTATTTTTTTTAAAAAAAAAATCAGTACTAGTACCTCATTATAATAAAGTATTTTAAAGATTTGTAATGAAAATCCCAGGAATAATTATCTATATTAGAGCTCCCTCTTCTAGTAAGAGGTATATTAAATGAAAATCAGCAGGTAAAGGATATATGTTATTCATATTACAATTATAATATTTTATAAAATACAAAATATTGCATAGCTTATATAAATCAAAAATGTATTAAAATTGCATTCTGTTTTAACCAAACTAAATATCTTGTTTGGATTTCTCAGACAAATACAAACAGGTACATATGTATTACAGTGAAAAGTATAAACACTCAAAAAGTATAAATGAAACTTTCAATTAATTGTCCCTTGTATAGCAGTGCCATCATGTGGTCCAAATATTTAATGAAGGCTTAGATAAGATATAAAATTTATGAGCATAATAACATTGTGTAGCAACACTGCATAATGATGTCTCTTACAAAAATACATATTATGTTCCAGAGAAAAGCAAATATGAAATAAAATAAGTTAAGAAGAAACAAGTGGGGTAATTCTACCTTCAGTCATCAACAAACCAGCATAGTCGGATGTTTATATCACTATAACATGGAGGAAGAACGCAAAATAAAAAAATAGACAACACTAATACTGTTGTCTATTTTCACTTTTGTGGCTATGATATTTGGGTTTCTCACACAAATTTAAAAGAAAAAAAGTGCAGAATTTATTTTCAGTATTTCATTGCACAAATACAATTTATGTCTACAAACATTTTAGTAGAAGGTAATTAAACAGTCAATAAAGAAAAATAAGATCACTTTGAAAAAGAAATTGAGCTGCTTTGAGTTATAAATTTCAAATGCAGAAATCCCAGTATTGTATAAAAAAAAAAAAGGCTTTGTGGTATAAAAGAAAGTCAAGATATTACTAAGAAAGCAGTAAAACTTTGAAATAAAATACAGTGAAAACGGAAAGTTGCAGTTTGGCTGAATCATGTCAATCGGATGTTATCATAGTCAGCATGTGGCAAAGGTGTACATCTCCTTAAAGATTTATAATCCATCAGATGTCCTCAAATTCAAGCTGCTGCTCCCCCATTTTCTGCATTGTATTTTTGACAATAAAATGAATGGCCTCCTTATTTATTTATTTATTTATTTATTTAATTTTATTAAATGTATACCCCGCCCTTCTCCAAACGGACTCAGGGCGGCGTAACCTTTGCATAACCCTGAATTTTTCAGCCCTTGCTGTTTTTAACTCTCTGTTTTCTAAATTCCACCAAGCCAAACTTCTATGAAAGCCCCAAAACACACAACATAAGAACATCTATATAAATAAAAATGTAAAATAGTTTCTACGAATCCACTAATCTCAAAAACTACTGGGCCGATTTACACCAAACTTTCACACAATGTAGCCAAGGACTTCCGATAATAGAATAGCTACTCATTTTGTGCCTAGCACGCGTGTGTTGTGTGCAAATTACACACAAAAAATGTACCCACTGAAATGTGTTTTAACGTCCCTGTAGCCACGCCCATCAAACTGCTTTTCAACTGTCAGTGTTGGAAGAGGTCTCATATGGCGGCCTCTTGGGGCCAAAAAGGCACAGAGGATAGCAAACTCCCAGGTGGCCCATAGAGGGGGGGGGGAGAAATTCTGCTCAGGACTGTTCTCTGAGGTAAAAAAACGGAGGCAGGCAGCTGCTTTAAACTGTTTAATACGAACTGCACCAAACTGTAACAAAGAATCACCCATCTGACAGCAAATACAGTTTAATGAAAAGAAGGACTAGGGAAGACATGATAGCAGCCTTCCAATATCTCACAGGCTGCCACAAAGAAGAGGGAGTCAAACTATTCTCCAAAGCCCCTGAGGGCAGAACAAGAAGCAATGGGTGGAAACTAATCAAGGAGAGAAGCAACCTAGAACTGAGGGGAAATTTCCTGGCAGTGAGAACTATTAACCAGCGGAACAGCGTGCCACCAGAAGTTATGGATGCCCCAACACTGGATGTGTTTTTAAGAAGAGACTGGAAAACCATTTGTTTGACATGGCATAGGGTCTCCTGCTTGAGCAGCGGGGTTGGACTAGATGACCTCCAAGGTCCCTTCCAACTCTGCTATTTTATTATTGTATTACAGTAGGTAGGTAGATAGGGGAATAGAGAGACAGGGAGAAATAGAGTTTAATAAAAGAGGGACTAGGGGAGACAGGATAGCAGTCTTCCAATATCTCAGGGGTTGCCACAAAGAAGAGGGAGTCAAGCTATTCTCCAAAGCACCTGAGGGCAGAACAAGAAGCAATGGGTGGAAACTAATCAAGGAGAGAAGCAACTTAGAACTGAGGAGAAATTTCCTGACAGTTAGAGCAATTAATCAGTGGAACAACTTGCCTCCAGAAGTTGTGAATGCCCCAACACTGGAAGTCTTCAAGAAGATGTTGGATAGCCATTAGTCTGAAATGTTATAGGGCAGTGATGGCTAACCTTTTTTGGCTCACGTGTCAATAACAGGGGGAGTGCAGGGGCGATGTGCACAGGTGTGCCACATCCATAATGCTATGTGCATGACCCCCTGCATTTGGCATGCTTTGTATGTCATCCCCAGGCTCCAGAGGGTTTATAGGAGCCTGGGGAGGGTGAAAACAGCCTTCCCCCACCTCCAGGGGGCAAAAAATGGCCTCAAAAGAAGGCCTAAATCAGCTGGCCAGGGCACACATACAAACTGAAGCTGACAGGGCAATGCCTCGCGTGGCCTAAGAAATGGTTCCGTGTGCCACCTGTGGCACCCGTGCCATAGGTTCGCCATCATGGGTATAGGGCTTCCTGCCTAGCAGGGAGTTGGACTAGATGACCCCCAAGGATAGATAGGGAGGCAGAAATAAGCTATATATGTATGTATGTATGTATGTATGTATGTAGGTAGGTAGGTAGGTAGGTAGGTAGGTAGGTAGGTAGGTAGGTAGGTAGGTGGATAAATAGATAGATAGATAGATAGATAGATAGATAGATAGATAGATAGATAGATAGATAGATAGATAGATAGATAGATAGATAGATAGATAGATAGATAGATAGATAGATAGATAGATAGATACAAAGAAAGAAAGAAAGAAAAAAAGAAAGAAAGAAAGAAAGAAAGAAAGAAAGAAAGAGACAGTAGGTAGGTAGGTAGGTAGGTAGGTAGGTAGGTAGGTAGGTAGGTAGGTAGGTAGAGGGAGAGGAAGAAATATAGTAGGTAGGTAGGTAGGTACGTAGGTAGGGGGATGGATAGATAGATAGGGAGAAATACAGTAGATAGGTAGGTAGAGGGATAGACAGAGAGGGAGAAATAGAGTAGGTAGGCAGGTAAATGGATAGGGGGATAGATAGAGAGGGAGAAATACAGTAGGTAGGTAGGTAGAGGGAGAAAGCAAGAAATACAATAGGTAGGTAAGTAGAGGGATAGACAGGGAGAAATACCATAGGTAGGTAGGTGTATAGATAGATAGTGAGAAATACGGTAGGTAGGTAGGTAGAGGGATAGAGAGGGGGAAATACAGTAGGTAGGTAGGTAGAGGGAGAAAGAAAGAAATACAGTAGGTAGGTAGAGGGATAGACAGAGAGGGAGAAATACAGTAGGTAGGTAGGTAGAGGGAGAAAGCAAGAAATACAATAGGTAGGTAAGTAGAGGGATAGACAGAGAGGGAGAAATACCATAGGTAGGTAGGTAGGTAGGTAGCTGGGTTTATAGATAGATAGCGAGAAATACAGTAGGTAGGTAGGTAGGTAGGTAGGTAGGTAGGTAGGTAGGTAGGTAGGTAGAGGAATAGAGAAAGAGGGAGAAATACAGTAGGTAGGTAGGTAGGTAGGTAGAGGGATAGAGAGAGGGAAATACAGTAGGTAGAGGGAGAAAGAAAGAAATACAGTAGGTAGGTAGGTAGAGGGATAGATAGATAGAGAGGGAGAAATACAGTAGGTAGGTAAGTAGGTTGGGGCTTATATGGTGGTTGTGTGTATGTGCGCAGGTGTAGATCTACACACAGATTGGTTGGCCATTTAACCAGACTGGGCCACAGCAACATGTGGCTGGGTATAGCTAGTAAGAACATAAGAATAGCCTTGCTGGAACAGGCCACAGCCCATCCAGTCCAGCATTCTGTCTCACACAGTGGCTTACCATTTGCTTCAGGGTATTCCCAAGCAGATGTCTTCACCTGCTTATGATTCCCTGCAAATGGCATTGAGAAATATCCTCCTATCCTGCCAAACATGACATAGTTCTACATCCTCATGGATTCCAACATACAACATAGTCAAGGAACTTACAAAAAGTTTGGACATCTCAGAGAGAAGCAAATATTCTATTAACTACAGTGCCATCAGAAAAATCAAAGACATAATAAGAGAAGATGAGGTTATGGTTTCATTAGAGGTCACATCATTCTTTATATTCATAGACCCATAGAAATAATCCATTACAGCAATACTTCACAACACACTTGACCTAACTAAATAAACTAAGAATGAAAAACCAGAATCATGAACCTCATCAATCTCTGCCACCAGCTTATTTCATTTTGATGGACGTATACCAAAAATCAAAGGTATAGCCATGGGACCTTCATTCTCTAGACTCAAAGCAGAGACTGTAATGCAGTATCTAGAAACTATAGCTACAACACATATAACCTAAAATAAGGATCTAGTATGTAGATGAGACTTTCCTCATAACATAAAAGGAACAACTAATGAAGACATGTGACATAATCAACAGCATCTTCAAAGGAATTAAATCCACAATGGAAGGAACACACTTCATTTCCTTGATAACCTTAGTAGCAAAAAAATTAGAAACACAAAAAACACCCACACTAACCAATTGCTCCACTACTAAAATAATAACCCAAACTCCTATAAGAGGAGCTTTATACTATACGTACATTATTCAGATGAGCACAAATATTCTGCAACAATGCAGAACACAAGGAACAGAAAGGAGATCATCTATCCATCGTCTACTAAAATAGATATCTGCACAACTTTATGAAAAATTGCCTGAGCACTCAATCCAATACAGCACAACCAACATGTCTACGAAAAAGGATAACACTGCCATACATCAGAAACAATCAACAGGGGGGGCGTGGTTATGGCCGGATGAGGTGAGGACGTTTTCTCCACCTCGTAGGGCTTTTTTTTACTAACAAATGTGGATTAAAGTGATTAAAACGCGCCGTTGGGAGCTGGAAATGTTTACAGATGTTTTGGAAGGTCGGTGTGACTTGTAAATTGCTTTTTCAAAGTGATTGAACAACCCGAACTGCTCGAATTTCAAAGTTTTGTTTCTTCGTGGAGCAGAGGGTTGGGTGAGCGGCCGAGGTAAGGGGGGTTACCCTTTGTCTTTGGCAAAGATCATTTGCATGCTTTCTGTCTCGCTACAAGGCTATAAACACAAGCTGAAGTTTAAGAAAGAAGGAAGTTGGTGATGGCATGTGGATTATAACTCCTTTGAACTTTCCAATTCTTTTAAAGTGGATTGTGTGAGCTGAATGTAGCGGACAAGCTTTTTGGATTACACTTAAAATGGAGGCTTAAAAGTTAAATAAACTGGGGAAGCTCTCCTAGGCTTTTTTTTTTTTGGCTCCTTTGGTGCATTATAAGCCGGCTTAGCCTTATCTGATTCGGGACACTGTTTGCCCTTATTCTTCATAAAAGACCCTCTTGGCAAAGAAATATAAATATTAAGTTTGTCTTTGAACTGAAATGTCGACTCAACAGCCTTCAGAGCTGGAACGGATCTTCGGAGCTTTAAATACAATTGGCGAAAAATTAACCGGACTGACGGATCATGTGGCGAATTTGACATTGGAAGTTCAAAAAGCTAAAGAACAGATAAGTGAATTGAATGTTAGTTTTGTAAAGCAAAACGCGGAGGTGAAATTTATTAAAGATGAAATTGAACAAATCCATGCACACGATGCACAAATTGATCGTAAGATGGAAGGAATTTTTTATAAAAACCAGCAACAAGATAAGAGAATTAGTCTTTTGGAGGAAGACGCTAGAAAATTCAATATTGTTATACGTAATATTCCAGAAAATAGATCGGATGATTTGAAGCAGAGGGTGCTAAAATGGTTGAATGATTTTGGATTTGAATATACAGCAGCAAATTTAGTAAGTGTTTTTAGAATTGGTTATAAGAGGCAAGGTGGAGCGATTAGAAATGTTTTAGTAAGATTTGCAAACCTTGGAGATAAACTAGAGGTCATGGCAAAAATAAGAGAACTGGAAGGTGTTCCTAAGTTTGAGGAGAAAGAAATCCAAGTTTTTCCGGATATTTCCAGGGAAGACAGAGCTTGGAGATATCATTTGAAACCAGTTACAAAGCTCTTGAGAGATAATGATATTAAGTACAATTGGAGGCCACTACAGCAACTTAAATTTTTTTATAAAGGAAGGATGCATACTATCACTCCAGAAACAGATGTATTAAGATTAATTCGGGGGCTTGGGCTGATTGAGAAAGAGGAAGATTTGGTAGAAATTAAAGATTATATGCTTAAGACGGGTGGAGTACAAGAGGAATCCCCAATTTTGGAAGAAAGAGGTGCAATTGGCGGCCAGGATCCCAAGAGTTTAAAGAGAAAAGAAATTTCCCCGGCAGTTTCTGAGTATAAGAAAATTCGTGAAGATACTGAACGAACGCCAGACAAGATGGAGGATCTTAGTAAAAAGCAGGAAGCTGAGTCCGGGGCGAAGCCAGTCTTGTCTTCTTTTTTTGAAAGTGGAATTTAAAGAACAGCCCGAAGAGGTGATCCGACCATCGGCACGTCCCACTCCCCCACACTCTTTATATAGAGGCGATATCTGATTGAGGATGTGGGGGATGAAGATTGCTTGTTATTTGTTGTGGTTGTTGTGTTTGATATTTGAGTTTTATGTTTATGTTGTTTGTTATATGTTGTTTGTGGAGTTTTATGTTTTTGTATGTCTTTTTTGTTTGGTGTTTGGTGTGCACATAAAGGAAGAGGAGGGGTCAGGATTAAAAAAGTTACCGCTTAAATGCGGTTTATAAAAATAATGACATGGAACGTGAAGGGTACAGGCAATCATATAAAAAGGAAAAGATTGGAACTTAAATTTAAAAGGGATTCTCCAGATATATTATTTTTGCAGGAAACTCACCAAAAATCTGAGGATTTTAATAGAATGAATATTAAAGGTATGCAAATTTATGAAAAATCTTTTGGGACTTCCAAAGCTAGAGGAGTTGCGATATTGATATCAAATAGGGTATACTTTGAGAAAAAACAAGTAATTAGAGATGAGGAAGGCAGATATTTAATAATTATAGGGAATATTAACGAGCAAAAAGTGACATTGGTTAATTTATATTTACCGAATGAAAAACAAAAGGGATTTTTGGATAAAATTACTAAGATTTTGGAAACAGAAAGTGAAGGGAAAGTAATTGTGGCGGGAGATTTCAATCTAATTAGGGATAGAATTGATAGTAATAATCCCACCCGCTTTAGACAAACAAATAAAGGGGAAATTTTAAATAAATGGATGTTTCAAAACAATGTGGCAGATGTTTGGAGAGAGTTGAAAGGCCCTGAAAGGGTGTATACATTTTGTTCTAAGGTACATAATACTTATTCAAGGATTGATTATATTTTTGTTTCTAAAGATTTGCTGAATAAAGTAGATAGAATAGATGTGGGAATTTTTAAGGATTCTGATCATGCAGAAGTTATGATGGAAATAGATTTTAATTTTGAGAAAAAGGAAAGAGGTTGGAGATATGATGAAAAATTGTACAAAAGGGAGGAGGATAAAATATGGATAATTAAAAAATGGAAGGAAAGTTGGGAATTGAATGATAATGAAGAGGTTAAATTTGAAATTGTTTGGGATACCATGAAAGCCATATTTAGAGGAGAAAGTATTAAATTGTCAAGCAGGAAATATAGAGAATACAAAGCTAAAATTGATCAGGATACAAGACAAATTAAGATATTGGAGAACCAATTCTCACTTACGAAAGATAAAATATGTTTGGAGGAATTGACCTTATTAAAAACTAAATTGATAGAAGAAGATATTGAATTGGTTAAAAAAAATTTAAGATATTTGAATAGGGATTTTTTTGAATTTAGTAATAAAAATTCTAGGTTATTGGCAAAGATGGCGAAAAATAAAACTCAAAAGAGAGAAATTGGTTCTCTGATAGATGAAAAAGGTACAAGGTGTTATAAGAGATTGGAGAAATGTGAAGTAGCTAGAAATTTTTTTCAAAAATTATACTTAAAGAAATCAATTGATTTAGAAAAATTGAAGAATCATCTTGGAAAATATGGTATGAAAATAGATCAAACATACAAAGACTTGATGGAAAGAGATATAACACAGGAGGAAATCAACGAAATAATACAAGAGTTAAAATTAGGGAAGACCCCAGGAGAAGATGGATTACCTGCTGAATTTTATAAAGATTTCAAGGAACTAATAGTACCAAAACTGCAAAAATTATTCAATGGAATTTTACATGGTGGAGAAGTCCCGATGTCATGGAATAAGACAGTAATATCTATAATTCCTAAACCGGATAAAGATCTTGAGAGGATCGAGTCCTATCGACCTATTTCTTTAATCAACCAAGATGCTAAAATATTTACAGCTATTATAAGTAATAGATTAAATAGTTTTATAGACAAATATATAAGTTATAACCAAGTAGGGTTTGTTAAAGGTAGATATATGAGTGATATAATTAGAAGAGTATTGAATATTATAGATGTAGCAGAGAATAATGGAGATGAATTAGGTATAATATCGTTAGATATTTTTAAAGCTTTTGATTCTGTACAATGGGATACTATAAAAGTAATTATCGAGGCATTAGGCTTTGGTAATAAATTTATACATGTTATTTCAAAACTGTATCAAAAAAGTAGTGCAAAGGTAAAGGTGAATGGAACAATGACGGAAGAGATTAAATTGGAAGCAGGCACGAGACAAGGATGTCCCTTGTCTCCAACATTATTTTTGTTAGTTATGGAAGTTTTGATTAAATTGATAGAAGCAGACGAAGAGTTGGAAGGTTACAAGGGATATAAGATAAATTTGTATGCGGATGACACTTTGATTATTTTGAAAGATATAGAGAGAGATTTAAAGAGGATAAATAAACATTTGATAGAATTTGAAGAAATGACAGGTTTAAAGGTAAATTGGTCAAAATCTGAATTATTAATGAATAAAGATGGTAAGGAGTGGGAGAGTATGCAAGAACAATTTGGGATAAGAGCTAAGAATACATTGAAATACTTGGGGATAACACTTTCACTTAAAGTTAGAGATTTAAAAAAAATTAATTATGAGGTGATGTTGAAGGAAATAGAGAAAAAGATAGATAAATATAAAGAGATAAAGTTGTCTTGGTTTGGTAGAATTGCAATGTGTAAAATGATGTTATTACCAAAGTTTAACTTTTTATTTGAGATGCTACCATTAAATTTGACAGAGAAAGATATAGAAGAATATCAGAAGAAATTAGATAAATTTTGTAATGGTGGGAAAAGACCAAGATTAATGAAGAAATTGTGGTATCAAAACCAAAAAGAGGGTGGATTGGGAATTCCCAATCTACTTAATTATTATCGGGCGTATAATATTAGAACTGTGATAAAAATACTTAAAGGTGGAGATGGTCATTGGGGAGATCTGGAGTTAAAAGATATTAAGAGATTTGGGTCTATATGGTTTTTAGATAGAGCAAAAACAAAAAAGACAATTAATAGTTATTGGTTAAAGGGGTTGAGTAAAACTTGGAATAAATTTGTTAAAAAATTGATTCCGGATATAACGTTTTTGGGAAAGACAATTGAAAGTTGGCCGATTAAAACTAATATAAGTAGGAACAAAGTAATTGAGGATGAAAATATAGGAAATATAGTAGATTGGTTAAGAGCGTTAGGAACTGAAAGTAGGAAGAAAAAAGTAATTCAAAAATTGGAGTTAAATTGGTTTGAAAAAATACAGGTAGAAAATTGGACTATGAAAGTAAGGGGAATATGTAACATAGATAGAAGTAAAACTAAATTTGAAAGTTTAGTATCTCAAATTATTAAAGATGAAACTGGGTTAAAAGGACTCGTCAGTAAGATATACAAGATTATAAACTTTGATGGAAATACACAAATGGTAATGAAAAGGAATTGGGAGGAAGATCTAAAGATTAAAATATTGGATTTGGATTGGAACGAGAATTGGAAGAGTCGGATTATGAGGACTTTATCTATAAGGATTAAAGAACATAATTTTAAGGTTGTTTGGAAATGGTACTGGACCCCACTAAGATTATCACTGATAGATAAAAAAATGAGTGACAAATGTTGGAGATGTAATACGGAATTGGGAACTTATGAGCATATGTGGTATAAATGTGTGAAAATTAAAAAGTTTTGGCAGCAATTAGAAAGAACGATGTGTGAAATGATGAAAAGAATAATAATATTGAGACCAGAAACTATATTGTTATTGATAATTAATGAACCAGAGTTAACAAAACATGAGAAAGAACTGATTAGAATTATGATTATAATGGGTAGAATTGTAATAGCAAGATATTGGAAAATAGAGGTAAATATTAAAATAGAAGAATGGTACTGTGAAATGTGGAAATTAGCCTTAAATGATAAAATGACGTGTGATATTAAATTTAGAGAGGGGGTTTATAAAAACGATATCTTTTGGAAGACTTGGAAGCCATTTGTGGACTATGCACTTGGAACTTTGGACGTCTCGACGCCTGTACCGAGGGAACGTGGATTTTGGAGATCCTAAAGATAATAGATGATACTTGAAACCAACTCTTCCTTTTGTTTTGTACAGCACTGGGTGATATATTGTAAAACAGTATAAAAATTTCAATAAAAAAAAAAAGACATAAAAAAAAAAAGAAACAATCAACAGAACAAGGAATAATGCTTTTAAGGTAAAATATGGAAAAGATTACAACTTGATCTTAAGAGTAAGGAAATACTTCAAAAATTGGTTTGACAGTGAAACCATGTATTCAGAGAACTGGTGCACTCTCCTTCATAGTAGTTATTTAAGTTATATAGATGAATGTGTCACTGAGCCTCCTCCACTTTTATGATTCCAAGAGTGAAGTGTTCCAATGCACTTCAGGAGGACTACAGCTAAAAAAATCCATGACACTTGAAAATCAAACACTCAGTTTTAAATTTCCTGAGAATAACTGCATCTGAATAAATAAGGATTTCATATATAAAATAAAGGAATGTGTGGAATTAGATGACTTGTTTATCAGGGTTGAGGATAGCACTATTATACTCTAGCCAAGTTACGGAATATAAATACACGCTATTTGTTTTAAGCAGTACGGTATTTATTTAGGTGTTAGCTTTTTATTCCCTAACAAGAACAAGCCCATAATCTCTATTTGAATAGATATAGAATCTCACTGAATGTCTAAAGACTTCTGCTAACATTGAGATGTTTCTTAAATCAGTGTCTACCCTCTTGATGGCCAGACAAGAGCTATAGATTATATTACATCAGACTCTCATATTGCCCCAATCTTAAAGTGTCTGTATATGTATGCATAGATACCTATGTGTATGTATGTTCATGTCAGTGGTGAGTTTCGAAATTTTTTACTACTGGTTTGCTTGTGTGCGCTCGTGCATGTGCAGAAGCATCTGGGTAGGTGGGCGGAGCCTCCCGCCACCACTACTACCAGTTTGCCCAATCCAGGCCAAACCAGGAGCAACCCCCTTCTGGTTCATGTGCATATGTGTGTGTGTGTGTTTATCTTTCCTTTGAAATATGACTCAAAGTATCAAACATATCCAAAGGGATACCTAGAATTCAGAGTCTCTTAGTTTCTAAGCCAACATCTTTATCACTACACGAAACTGGTGTGTGTGTGTGTGTGTGTGTGTGTGTGTGTGCGTGTGTGTGTGTGTGTGTGAGGAACTGTTTCCCCCCCCCTCCATTATCCCTCTTTTGGCTTCCTTTTTCTCTTGTAGACTAGTCACATATCAAGATCTAGATGCAGGCAAGAGAGGATTCTGCAAGGATATGTTACAAACTCCCACATTAAAATACAATATAAATGCATTATCATTTTGGGAGATAGAACTTTTGTTTTCCTTAATACACAAGTTGCATATAATGAATAATTAGAAAGTGGAAAAACAATTATAAAAATATTACCCTTCATTACACGTATAAACAACACGGGCACCAAAAGTAAAATCTTCTCCTTTGACAAGTTCAAAACTGGCATAATCAGAATCTCCAGGGCTGCCACAAGATATTCCTGAAAATTAAAATAAAATGTAATGCAATGCAATATAACAAGAAAATTAGCATTTGGGAAGCCCTTAAACTGCCCAGAGCTTGAATCTCCCCTTGCCTATTTCACCTTTCCTATCTCACTGTTATTCTGAACTAAATCTGGTCATCATGGAAAAAGCCCTTCTTCTGAATCCCATCAGGTGTACCTCCTTAGGGATTGGGACATGCAACATTCCTTGGCTCCCTGCTCTAGCGAGTTAGATGGATGCTACTTCAAACATATTATGCAAAGACCTAGCTTTCTGATGAAGTCCATAATACTGGGAAAAGTGGAAGAATAGAATAGAATAGAATATAATAGGTCCTTGCATGCCCTGACAAATGGCTCTGTGTGCCACCTGTGGCACGTGTGCCATAGGTTCACCATCCCGGCCCTAGATTGACAACCTGAGGGGAAGAGTTGAAACAGTTTGTATCGAGATATGAGGGGTTTATAGATATTTTCTCAGTCCTTCTTCTGATCTGCTCAATATACAGGTATTCTATGAAATGAGTGCTAATTGTAATTGTTTTTTCTGCAGTCCCAACTATTCATTAGAGTCTGTACTTGTCCTGTGTGGTGGTTGTACCAAAACAGACAGTTATAGAAATACAAATGATAGAGTCAGTAATTCCTCTGTATTACTATATCAACAACTTCTGGGGCAGTCGGAACTTTTTCAGTTGACACAGGAAGAACATTTTTGTTGTGCTTTTTTAATGGTGGTTCTAATGTTAGGAGTCCACTTCAAACCCTGGCAGCGAAGTGGATGGACACAGTTAAAGCAATGATGACTTCACTTTTGGAAACCTGAGACAAGTTGGGGACAGATTGTCCTGGAGGAAAATCTATCTACATGATCACAAAGAGGCAACATTAACTTGATGGCTTATAATCAAAACTTCTAGTCAGAAATGGTAAAAATACTTCTTAAACATTTCAGTATCCTTCTTCACTGACTTTTGCAAAACATTATTTTATTTCTGACCTGTGCAGTTCTTAGATGACAATGATTTCCAAACTCCATTGTTACATTCAAGTCTAATGGGCCAAGCTTTAGCATATCCAGGGCGGCATTTATATGCTATTGTGTGTTTATGCGCATATGTCTCTTCATTCAATTCTTCTATAGGTTCTTCGCGTTCTCTTCTAGCAGGTGGTCCACATGCATTTTGAGCTAGATGCCAATGAAAAAGTAAGAGCATTTAGAAAAACCTATCTGCCAAATCTTGTTTCACAGCTTATAAAAAATATTTTACTTCCAATTTCAGCTTTATTTTTTTTTCAGTTTGGTAGATATTTTATTTATATTATATTTAGATATGAGATCTAGAGGCTACCTAATTCCAGAACAGTTTATCCAAACAAAGCAGAAAATTACCCCCCCCCCCCAAATGTGTTTAGCCTCAAAGGTTTTTAAATGCTTCTCGAATATTATCAACGTGGGAACCAAATAACTTTCTGGGAGGATCTTATTGGACCAGGAAGACCTGCTCACTGTCAGTGTGTACTTTCCTACCTGGACTGCTGCCATACTTTCCACCTGGAGCTGCTCTGAAAAGCACTTGAGCTGGTGCAGAATAAGGCAGCCTGGGTGGTAAATGGGGTTGGTTACTTGGTGCATGGAACACCACTGCTTTATGAACTGCAATGGTGCCTGGTGTGCTTAGAGGTGCAATTCAATGTGCTGGCTGTCACCTTTAAAATTGTTTATTGCTTGGAACTGGGTTACTTGGATGAACATCTCTTCCTGGTCATTTTTATCCACCCAATCTGGCCTAGCAAGTTAGTATATTATTGGAGCCATCAGCTAAGACATTCTAGCTTGGCCCAGAAAGCAAGCTTTTTCTGCCATAACAGCTACCCTTTGCAACATTCTTGCCTTCTCCTGAGATCCTAATGGTGTGGCTCTGTGCCTAAGACTTAACAATTGTGTAAATAGACCCATCTACTGGTTGCCTTAACAATTAATGAGTGTGATCCCCCCCCCCACTCAACTGCTATGCCGGTGTGAAAGAAGGACCTTGGGAGGGGCATGAGCAGAGGTCTCGGATGGAATGTAAATGGAGGCCCAGGAAGGATGTGAATTGAGACCTTGGACATGTTGTGAGAGAGGCCATAGCTGTATCAGTGTGAAAGAAGGCAGTGTAAAAGGTTTTGGCCATTACAGTAGTTGTGCACAGTGTGATGGGTCCAGCAGCACCTGGCTTCAACCCAAACACTGAAGCTAGACTTTAAAGATTATTTATTATAGCCTATATCAGTGTTGGCGAACCTTTTTGGCACTGAGTGCTGAAATGGGACTGCGTGCACAGGGGAGGGGAGCACCAGAAACCGGAAGAACAGTTCACCGGCATGCACACACCGGGAAGCTGAGCTTCTGGTTTCTAGCATGTGTATGCATGCCAGTCACCTGGTCTACCTGTTTCTGACACATATGCGTGTGCAAAGAACAGCTGGCCAGTGTGCATGGATGTGCCAGAAACTGGAAGCTCAGCTTCTCGCGGTTCACTTAAGCATTTGAAGACCAGCCGGCCAGCGTGCATGTGAACGCTGGAATCCAGAAGAGCAAAATGCGACGGCTGGTGTGCCCAGAGAGATGTCTCTGCATGCCACTCCTGGCACGAGTGCCATAGGTTCGACATCATGGGCTATATGAGTAAAAATGGAAACAAATTGGTGGAGTTAGTTCCCTGACCTGGATTACCTCAAAGGCAATCAAAGAGTGATATGTGCAGGGTAAAAGATTGATGACAATGTTCTCCACTGTCAAATCATATTGCAAGTGACTTGAATATGTGACCATTAGTATGCATGAGGCTTTCAATGTCCTGAAATAGGTCCACAGTTGCCAGGAAACGAATTAAAATTAAAAGAACAGTTTTAGATATTTTGGCAATTACGTGGAGAAAGCCTGCAATTTTCTTGATGACATTTTCAGAGATGGTTTGCCATTGCTTTCTTCCTAGGTTGACAGAGAATGACTGGACAGAACGACTAGCTTAAATTTACCCATCTGGCTTCTGTAGCTAATGCACGATTAGGAATGCAGATTTAAGCCGGTCCATATCTGTTGGTGCTATTTACTATAATAGATTTAATTTGACATGCATAGGTTTGAAAATGACCCATTTCTTATTAAATAGGCAGCTTCTGTAATGAGAAATTCATCTCCATACCACCTTCATCAGTGCTGACCCCTGGCAACTTCCTGAACTAAGCCCTGCAGTTTTCTTGGCAAGATTTCAGGAGTAATTTGCCTCCTTCCCAGAGTTGAGAAAGCAAGACCGGTCAAAGCTTTTTGCCAAACTCAAAAGATTTCCGTTTTTTCAACTGGATGCCTCCTACTGTTATCTTTTTTAAAAATTGGCAACTGCAATGATATTTGATTGCTCTCCTTTATCATGACATCACATCATACCTAGAATATGCCATATAGCAGACAGTATTTCAGGTAAGTCATGGATTCTTATGAAATATTTATATTCCCAATTATTGTTTCATGTCAAATTTTGACTAATAGTTTCATTCTGATGCCCAACTTTTCCACAACATATAATTAAATATTACAACAGTTTAATTGATTAAAATATTTAAAAAACAATCATGTATACTTCTAGTCTGAAATATAAAGAAAAAATTGCTTCCCTGAGAATAGATTCTTATGTAGAGAGATGTTTGTAAGCAACCTATAAGATTAAGCAATGGTTTGGTCACCAGAGGGTGCTGTTACATAGTAAAAAACATATCGTGACTGAGGAGAGGGACCAAATGCCAAGAGGTCATTCAATGTGAATGACTAGAAGTTTCATTGCAGTAAAAATGTTTATAGAGTATAATTCACAGTGGATTGGACTGTGATCCACAAATACCTAAACCATCATAAAAGAGTCCTCCTATAACATGGAATTAGTGTGCTAATTTCTTTAGAAACCCTTCAAAATTTGAACCAGCATCTTGCATGCCTTGCCAAAGGAAAGATGAGTAAGAGGAACTAATGGTCTTTGTCTTTTGATAACTGGAGGAACAACCATTTCTTTTAGTCTTACACAATTAATTGTGTCAGTGATTATAATTATTAACAAATGGTTCAGTCTGAAGAATTTGAATTGTTGCCGATGTCTGTAGTCAACCGAGTTTTGCCTTCCTTTGCCTTCTTTCCTTGTTAAAAGTTCTGGAGAATTCATATTTCCTGCATTATATTGGATCATTTTTGTTTTATTTATTTATTTTCTTCAATTTATATAGGCAGCCTTTTCAGATACATGACTTTGGGCAGCTCACGAGTTGAAACAATAACAAACAAATAAAAACAAAATAAAATCAATAAAAACAAATTAACCAGAAACATAAAATGAAAAGGCCAGTCAGCAACCTGTGTGAACAATACATCCTTTTTGCAGGCTCCAAACCTCTATCAGATTCCCAAGCCTGATGGCACAACCATGCCTCTAGGGAAGTCCTAAAGGCTTATTTGGTTGTAGCCAATCTAACCTTGGGAGACTTGATGTTTCAAAAGGTGGTTTGACCCAACTAAAAAGTATTACCTAACTGCGGTTCTTGGATTTTCTTCTTATAGACCAACATACAAATGATTGTTCATTATAATAAACAGTATAAATGTTATCTTTTCTTCCTCTTCTGAGAACTGATGACTTGGCTAATCTTTTGCTATTATTTTTTTTATCAATCCTTTCTGCAATGAATAACACTTCAAATCTAGAAAAAATCTATTTTCTGATCCTTTTTTGTTGAGTTTGTTTTAGTATATTTGTGTAATTGTTGACTTCTAATGACTACCTGGACTAGTCTCTGCAGTTTTGTTGGCAAGATTTCGAAAGTGGTTTGCTATTGCCTTCTTTCTATGGCTGAGCAAGAGTGACTGGCCAAGCTGGTTCCATGTCTCAGGCAGGATTAGAACTCACATGAACCCAATTCATAGCTTGAACCCCTACACCAAACTGACTTTACTCTCATGCTTGTTCAAATAGTCAAATCCAAATAGGAACCACAAAACATAGTTCTAAGAAAGGAGTTTCAATGAGAATGAGGTTTTGGCTGCTAAAAATGAAAGTTCCGTATCAAATAGCCAAATTACTTATTCTAAGTGATACATTAAATCAGGGGTGTCAAACTTGTGGGGTCACTTTGTCATCATGTGATGTATTGCATCTCCCCCCCCCTTTGGAGTTTGACACGCCTGCATTAAATGACACCCAGTAGAACTAAGAGGTCTGTTCTGAAACTAGTATTTAAAAAAGAGCTAATTTTCATTTATCTACCTTAAAAATTGCAATAATTTATCAAGATTTGAGATCAAGAGAGTCAGTTTATCATAGAGGTGAAGAAACCAGGAGCCTTTGAGTTCTAGGCTTCATTAGGCACGAAAACCAGCTAAGTAAGTTTGGATCAATCACTGTCTCTCCATCTGACCCATCTCACAGGGCAGTTGTGGAGAACATAGGATAGCAAGAGTATTAGCTATAGTTTGTGTGTGTGTGCTAGTTTTATGAGCTGATCAATAAATAAATCAGGGAGACTAGTATAGATCTATTTCGAGCTTTTTAGCTCTCATCAGCTAGCCATACCCTTACTGGGATTCGAACCAGGGCTGTATTGCATATCAGGCAAGAGCCTTTAGCCATTCAGTCAGCCAGGTTCTCTTATTGCATCAGCTGAGACAGGAGGATAAGTATCTATCATTGTTCCGCAACAGCCTGTTAGGGCCCCAATTAAGGGAGGAAGCATACTGCTTTCCTCTTCTGCCTTTCGGCTCATCACCAGAGACCATCTAGACGAAAAAGCCATGAGTTCCGTTATGTGATTTTTTAAATATGTGTGTAAGTTTTATGAGCTGATCAATAAATAAATCAGGGAGACTAGTATAGATCTATTTTGAGCTTTTTAGCTCTCATCAGCTAGCCATACCCTTACTGGGATTCGAAACTAAAACACATATTTAAAAAAATCACATAACAGAACTCATGGCTTTCTGTCTAGATGGTCTCTGGTGATGAGCCGAAAGGCAGAAGAGGAGAGCAGTATGCTTCCTCCCTTAATTGGGGCCCTAACAGGGTGTTGTGGAACAATTATAGATACTTATCCTCCTGTCTCAGCTGATGCAATAAGAGAACCTGGCTGGCTGAATGGCTAAAGGCTCTTGCCTGATATGCAATACAGCCCTGGTTCGAATCCCAGTAAGGGTATGGCTAGCTAAAAAGCTCGAAATAGATCTATACTAATCTCCCTGATTTATTTATTGATCAGCTCATAAAACTTACACACATATTTAAAAAATCACATAACGGAACTCATGGCTTTTTTGTCTAGATGGTCTCTGGTGATGAGAGTGTTGTGGAACAATTTGTGTGTGTGTGTGTGTGTGTGTGTAACAACACCCTGGTAAGCCCCAATTGAGGGAGGAAGCAATCTGCTTTCCTTTTCTGTCTTTCGGCTCTTCACTAGAAACCATGCAGACAGAAAGCTATTAGTTTCATTATCTTTTGTTTCCATGTGTGTTAGGTTTTTGAGCAAATAAATAAATAAATAAATAAATAAATAAATAAATAAATAAATAAATAAATAAATAAATAAATAAATAAATAAATAAATAAATAAATAAATAAATAAATAAATCTACCCTAGTCTCCTTTATTTATTTATTTATCAGCTCAAAAACCTAACACACACACACACACACACACACACACACACACACCTATGCATATGCTGCAGCCTCAGCCCACAAATACTTTCAAGCATATTTTCACAGTAATGAGGATAGAATCTCATTTCTTGAAGAAAGGAATACTAACTCCCTCCCTATATTCAATGAATTATCTTTAAATGTTAGAATAGAATAAATCTTTATTACGGTCAAAGACCAGCAATACACGTTACATTTAACCATATGTTAAAAAATACTAACTTTAAGTTATAATTTTAAAAATGTCAGCATTATAAGTGGAAAGTAGCATTTATTTTATTTTTATTTTTTCATTTTTTTTATTTTAAACCGCACCCTCTCCCCACAGGGACCCGGGGCGGTGCACAGGCAGAATAAAAACAGTCAAAAAATACATACATTTCATAAAAAACAATTAAACCAACCCTGTGCTAAAAATTCGCTAAAAATGTGCTACCCCATTAAAAAACCCCAAAGACAGAGAGACTATCTTAGGCCGGCCAGACAGAAGAAGTGTGTTTTTAGCTTGAGACGGAAGGAGCGGAGGTCAGTGGTCATCCTGATATCGGGGGGAAGGTCGTTCCAGAGGGCCGGGCCCGCCACAGAGAGAGCCCTTCCCCTGGGAGTCGCCCGCTGACAGAGTCTAGTGGACGGCACCCGGAGAAGTCCCTCTCTGTGGGAGCGGATCGGCCGTGAGGATGTATGGGGCAGGATCCGATCCCGCATACATGTTCTCACTTTGTTCAGGTGCAAAAGCGCTAAGTATGTATGTAAAAACCATGGTCCAGAAATTGTTAGAGATGTTAAATTCATAAAAAATTATTTGATTTGTTTCACTAAATAACCATGATGTTGAACTTGGGTTATGCTAAATGGCATTTCTACTTCACAAAATGTTCTTTTCTACTCTGTCTCATTTTATTTTTTTGCACACATAATGAGACCATTTTAAAAGACATTTTGAATGAAGAAATAATGCTCTTTTTCAGAAAAACTACCAGTAGATGTATATTATTTAAAATGCTGCCAATATTCATAAAGATTACTTTAATTCACCTTGAAATCCTTAACTATATACAGATGGAAAAAAACACATCTCCTTGAAAGTATCATACATTCTGCCTTTAGTATAGGTTAACCTCTACTTATAACTGCAATAATGCCTGGAAATTTTCTTGTAAATCATCACAGTTGAAAGTTGAGACACCAACATAACCAACCTGGTTTTACAATATTGTAAGGTGGTCATTAAGGTGGTCATTAAGTCAACACAATGGTCATCAAGTGAATATTATGGTCATAAAGTGAACACTTCGGTCATAAATATATAAATCGAATAAACAAACAATAAAGCAAGTCCATTCATTACTATGGATGGATTTTGCTGGAAACCAGATGAAAAAGCTAGAAATGGGCAAAAATACATGAATCAGGTCACATGACCGCATAACAATACAAATAGTTGCCAAGTGCCGAAATGCTGTCATTCCCCCCCCCCCCCGTGTGTGTGTATTCACATGCACCATCTAAACTCCAGAACCTGCCTGTAACTTTCTTTAAAAGGGATTGTTATAAGTTTGAATGGCCACTAGGTGACTGATTATTAAGTAAGGACTACCTGTACTATCCTTAAGAGCATTTGATGAGCAACTAATAAATGCTAGAACCTTACTTATAACATTGTATTCATTCATAGAATATAAATGGATTCCTTCCTATTAAAATGTTGTTTAGCATTTAAAATGTTGTTTAGTCCTGTCCCTGACACTTAAAGCAGCCATATTACATCTACCAACAGCATTTTTGCAAAGAGCATTTTAAAGAATCTCAACGCCCTCCTCAACCTGCACTAATCAAAACTCAGCTCAATTAAAGGCCAGTCAGAAGTTATTACTGTCAGCTATTCAGACAAGAGCCTAGTCCAGTGATGGCGAACCTATGGCACGCGTACTCCAGGTGGCACGTGGAGCCATTTGTCAGCTGGCTAGCATGCATGTACGCGCTGGCAAGCAGATTCAGCCATTTTAAAGCCATTTTTCGCCCTCCCCAGGCTTTATAGGAGCATGGGAAGGGTGAAAATAGCCCTCTTGGGGGTTTATGGAATCTCCTGAAGCCTCCAGAGGGCCTCCAGGGGGGCTGTTTTCACCCTCCCCAGGCTCCTATAAAGCCTCTGGAGCCTGGGGAGGGTGAAAAAAGCATGTAAAAAATGGAGGGGAGCACCTATCATGCATGCATGCACATGAGGGGGAAAGGGTGCATTACATTATGAGTGCAGCACGCTGGCGCACGACACCTCTGCGCTCCCCCCTCTTATGGCACGTGAGCCTATAAAGTTCGCCATCGCTGGCCTAGTCAGTCCCATCTTGCTGCCTCTCTACCTTGCCCCTGAAGATGCCAGTCAGGCTTAGTTTTTCTTCTTCTATTTTTTCCGTTATTTTTAACCTATGGATTAAAATCATTTTCTTTATTTTAATATGGGTTTTCATTTTTCTTTATTAAGTTCCATTTAAGAAATTTGCTTCTTTTAAGCCTGGAAAATAAAGAAAATATAAAAGAAGTACAAAGAGGGTTGTAACATCAGAGTGAAAGGAAGCAACACTGACACTTGGAGGCTGGAGGTTTGAGTCTCGGAAACATTGTACTTTCCCTTTTTCTTTTGATCTCATTGACTTTGCACTTCAAGGCTTTGCAACTTATTTACAGAGAGTGATAAGAGAAAAGAGCATGGGTTGTTTATGCAGGTGTTCTGTTACTGGCAGCTGGACAGAAGTGAAAACAAAACTTGGTTTTGGAAGATTATAAATGAACTTGTGTCTAATCTAAGAAAAATCTTTGCAGGCTAGAGTAGCAGTGTTTACAGTTGGAAAAATGGCACAACATCAAAAAGAAACCTTAACATTACAAATGATTATGTTTAAAATGTATTAGAAGTAACAGAAAAAATTAAGAAGTGATTGGAAAACATAGAGTGCATAACAGCAAAAAAGGTGGAAAGCTTGAAGATGCTTATCAAATGAAAAAAGTCGAGGTTAGAGTCCTAGAAATTGAAGGGAAAAATGAATATAAAGACAAGACAATTGATGATATTAACAGTGAACTGAGCATGGCTGGAAGTGGAAAGAGTGGAATTTGGAAAGGGGAATTAGATGGACAGGAACTCTACCCCAGATTTCAAGGCACAGAAGAATAAAAAAGAGAAGAAACAATGGATTTAAGGAGAGAAACCTTGTTAGAAGCACTATTGATAACTAAAGATAAGCTGATTAAAGAAGCAGATGAAAGGTATCGAGATTATATAAGAGATGCAACAAGCAATAAGATGTGAAGAGAAGTCCACACACATTTTATTAAGGAAATAAATAGAAGATCAATTCCACAAATGGCAAAAGAAATAAGACTGCATTATTACTGGAAAGATACAGGTTGATATATGAAAGCTGATAATAAAAAGTTAGTTAAATTTAGTTAAATTTAGAGTATTACGTAAAAAATGAAGTGATAATGGATATGATTAAATAAATAATTGATAGTGATAATAATATATACATATGTATTGGTTTGACAAGAGGAAATTTGATATAAATAGCAAATAGTGACCATGAAAGGAAGCTTAATTTTTTTGTTATGTATGAAAGCTAATGATAAAAATTTAAGTCAAAATTTAGTTAAACTTTGAGTATTAGGTAAAAATAATAATAATGATGATGATGATGATGATAATAATAATAATAATAATAATAATAATAATAATGAAAGGACAATGGATATAGTCAATAAATGATCGATAATGATAATTGTGTGTGTGTGTGTGTGTATGCTGGCATTGCTTGGCATGGAAATGTTATTGCAACGTTTTGACAAGATGTCACTTGTCATCGTCAGGCTTTGGTCTGTGACTGTGACTGCGAAGGCATGGCCCTTTTTAAAATCTTGGGGGGGGGGGTGGAGTGGTGATGACACCTCCCGCCTACCAGACATCTGGAAGCCAGCACTGACCAGCAGACGAGCCCCACCCTCCACCCAAGCTGTTGAAATTCAAAATAAGGAAAAACATACAAATGAGACCAATCAGCATCAATATACTAGTCATGATGCAGCTGCACAGCCAATCAACACACTCACAACAATAGTCAGCACTCCACCCCCCTCCCACCAAGATTTAAAAAAGGGCCATGCCTTCGCAGTCACAGTCACAGACCAAAGCCCATGTATAAGGCATAGAAAAGTTGTTGCAACGTTTCGACAAGATCTCACTTGTCATCATCAGGCAGGCTTGTGTCTGTGAGTGTGACTGCGGAGGCATCGCCCCTCTTTAAATCTTGGTGGGGGGGTGGAGTGCTGACTATTGTTGTGAGTGGGTTGATTGGCTGTGCAGTTGCATCGTGACTGGTAGATTGATGCTGATTGGTCTCATTTGTATGTTTCTCCTTGTTTTGAATTTCAACGGCTTGGCTGGAGGGTGGGGCTCGTCTGCTGGTCAATGCTGGCTTCCAGATATCTGGTAGGCGGGAGGTATCATCACGTCTGTTCATGCTGCTAGATTGTTTACCCCCCCCCCAAGATTTAAAGAGGGGCGATGCCTCCGCAGTCACACTCACAGACACAAGCCTGCCTGATGATGACAAGTGAGATCTTGTCGAAACGTTGCAACAACTTTTCTATGCCTTATACACGGGAAAATCCCCGAAGCCAGCTATGCCAGCATACCTACACCCGTGAAAATCTACGAAAACACACACACACACACACACACACACACATACACACACACACACACACACACACATGTACGTACTGGTTTAATAAAAGAAAATTGGACATAATTTGTAAACAGCGATTTGGAAAAGAGGCTTAGAAATTTTGTTATTAAATATAATCAATTCTTATCTAGAACATGTCATGAAGATGTAATGTTATTGGATGATATTGGAAATAGCTAATAAAATGTCATTATGTGGTTGTGCTTTTAATGTTGGAATATTTTATACAAAAGGACGTAAAAACATTTCTAATCAAATGAAAATTGAGGTATGATGATACTAAGATTAAGAAGATCTTTGATTTAAAATATATACCATATTTTTCGGAGTATAAGAGGCACCGAAGTATAAGACGCACCAAGGTTTTGAAGTATAAGTAGGTAGGTAGATAGAGAGATAGAGAGAGAGAGAAAAATACAGTAGATAGGTAGGGAGAGAGAGAGTAGGTAGGTAGGTAGGTAGGTAGGTAGGTAGGTAGGTAGGTAGGTAGAAGGATATATATATAGAGAGAGATACAATAGGTAGGCAGGGAGAGAGAATAGGTACGTAGCAGTGGTGGGTTTCTGCAGGCTCGCACCTACTCGCGAGAGCCGGTTGATGAAATTTAGAGAACCGGTGAGAGGGGGTTCCACTGGCGTACCTGGAAGTAAATCTGGCCCGCCGCTGCCAGTGACCCAACGGGAAGGAAAGGAAAGGAAGGAAGGAAGGAAGGAAGGAAGGAAGGAAGGAAGGAAGGAAAGAAAGAAAGAAAGAAAGAAAGAAAGAAAGAAAGAAAGAAAGAAAGAAAGAAAGAATTTATCATCACAATTGAGTCCAAAATTTTGGTTGCTACATGACTGCCAAGCCACGCCTACAAAATAGGCCACACCTACAGAGTAGGTTCTAAAAAATTTGAAACCTACCACTGGTACGTAGGTATGTAGATAGAGGGAGGGAGACAGAGAGAAATACAGTAGGTAGGCAGGTAGACGGAGAGAGAGTAGGTAGGTAGGTAGAGGGATAGAGAGAGAGAAATAGACTATATAGGTAGGGAGAGAGAGAGTAGGTAGGTAGGTAGATAAAGGGGTAGAGAGAAATACAATAGATAGGTAGGGAGAGAGAGAGTAGGTAGGTAGATAGAGGGTGAGAGAGAGAGAAAGAAATACAGTAGGTAGGTAGGTAGGTAGGTAGGTAGGTAGGTAGAGGGGGAGAGAGAGAGAAATACAGTAGATAGGGGGAGAGAGAGAGAGAGAGAGAGAGAAGGTAGGTAGGTAGGTAGATGTTTCCAGGTGTACTTATCCATGTGTTGAATAAGGAAATCGCTGAAAATCTGCAGCACCTAACTTTGTTCCTGCTGGCACAGCATTTGAGCCACGTAATTCTCATCAATCAGTTAAAGAGCTTTTCAAAAGGGGGGGAAAAACCCTCCTTTTTGCACTCTTCAAACCTCCCCAAAATGGCCCTGGTTTTTTTCAAATAAAAGGCATGAATAGCTGGGGGGGGGCTTGCAGAGTGCTCTGGGGGGGCGGGGCGAAAAAGAGCAAAAAACTGGCCCTTTTTAGTGATTTTGTGTGTGTTGTGTTTGTGTGTTTATTCAAAAATAATTAAAAATTATAAAAAACAAAAAAAACAAAATGCAATCAGCAATTTAAGTGAGACCGATGGACTATTCAAGATTAATAATTTAATAATAATTTAATAATTAATAATTAAGATTAAGGGGGGACTTTAAAATGGAAGATTGCTCATAAGACAGGCAGTTTAAGAGAAAAGGGACACAGAAGACAAAACATTCCGATTAAGAGAGTGACAGAAAGATTGCTTAAGAGCGAAAGGAAAGAAACACAGTATAGTATTGTCATGTGCTCTGATTGCATACCAACCTGCAGCTTGGAATTAAAGAGTGATAGATTGGCAGGATATATCCATGAAGTATACCACCTTAGCATGTCAACCTGAAACAGGACTGAAGTCAAGACAACAAGGAGTGCCCATGGTGTGATAGCTGGGGAATGGATTGTGACTGAAAGAAGCAATGAGTAATCAAATGGGATTTGGATTTGGCCCAGCAAGGGGAATGTGCAAAACAAACAAACAAACAGCCCAGAAGTGGAAAGACTGTGCCATTGGTTGTTGAATTGTTTCAAGTTGAACACATACTGGATTTTAAAAAGAACCTATCTGCTTGTTGTGTTATAGAATAAGAGATAGCATTTTCTAAGTAAGCCTAGGAGAACTGAAAGAGAGAGTAATTTGTTTCAAATCATTCTTGTGTTTATGTGTTTCTATTAATCTATACAGTTATACAGTTATTGATTTCATGCAAGTAATGTGGTTTAATTTAACCTTTGATTCTGAAAGGGAAATAAGGGTGTATTATCTCAACAAGAAGAGATATTGAAGAGAACAATATGTGGATTTGAGATGAAACATCCCTTTGAGCCCCCTCTGGTTATAAATTTTTGGTAACAGGTATAATAAGTCTAAAGGGATGTGGTAGCTCAGTGGCTAAGACTTTGAGCTTGTCGATGAGAAAGGTCGGCAGCTCAGTAGTTTGAATCCCTAGCGCCGTATAACAGAGTGAGCTTCCGTTACTTGTCCCACTTCTAATAATAATAATAATAATAATAACTTTGCATTTATTAACCGCTCCCTCTCCCCACAGGGACCCGGGGCGGTGCACAGGAGAAACTAAAAACAATATAAACAATCAATACAAAATATACAGTTTAAAACACCATTAAACTATGTTATCCCGTGCTAAAAAATTAAAACCCATTAAAATACATTTAAAAATCTATAGACAGAGAGACTATCCAAGGCCGGCCAGTCGAAAGAAATGGGTCTTTAGTTTCATACGGAAAAAGCGGAGGTCCGTGGTCGTTCTAATATCGGGGGGAAGGTCGTTCCAGAGGGCCGGGCCCGCCACAGAGAGAGCCCTTCCCCTGGGCGTCGCCCGCTGACAAAGTCTAGTGGACGGCACCCGGAGAAGTCCCTCTCTGTGGGAGCGAATCGGTCGTGAGGATGTATGGGGCAGGATCCGATCCCGCAGATAGCTAGGTCCCGAGCCATGGAGCGCCTTAAAGATGATAGTTAGCACCTTGAAGCGCACCCGGAAGACGACAGGCAGCCAGTGCAGCTCGCGCAGGAGAGGTGTAACGTGGGTAAACCTGGTGGTCCCCATAATTGCCCGCGCGGCTGCATTCTGAACTAACTGAAGCCTCCGGGTGCACCTCAAGGGAAGCCCCATGTAGAGAGAGTTACAATAGTCCAGTCGGGATGTCACGAGGGCATGAGTGACTGTGCGAAGGGCGTCCCGATCCAATAGGGGGCGCAATTGGCGAACCAGGCGAACCTGGTAAAACGCCCTCCTGGCCACGGCTGTCACTTGCTCTTCCATAGACAGCCGGGTATCCAGGAGGACACCCAAATTGCGCGCCCCATCCACAGGGGCAAGATGTTCGCCCCCTATGGCCAGCGTTGGAGAAAGCTGGTTGAATCGGGCAGCCGGAAACCACAGCCACTCGGTCTTGGTCGGGTTGAGCCTGAGTCCGTTACTTCCCATCCAGATCCGCACGGCTTCCAGGCACTGGCACATCACCGCTACGGCATCGTTGGGGTGGTTTGGGGTAGATATGTACAGCTGGGTGTCATCAGCGTACAGGTGGTAATCTACCCCAAAACCACGGATGATCTCACCCAGCGGCTTCATATATGCGTTAAACAGGAGAGGCGAGAGGACCGACCCCTGAGGCACCCCGCATGTGAGGGGTCTCGGGGTCGACCTCTGCTCTCCTGCCCGCACAAATTGCGATCGGCCAGAGAGGTAGGAGGAGAACCACCGTAAAACGGTGCCTCCCACCCCCAACCCCCCCAGCCGATGCAATAGGATACCGCCGAGAGGTCTAATAGGACCAGGATGGAGGAACATCCCCCATCTCTGGCCCTCCAGAGATCATCTACCAACGCGACCAATGCCGTCTCGGTGCTATGCCCGGGCCGAAAGCCGGACTGGCGCGGATCTAGATACTCAATTTCCTCCAGGTGACGGGGAAACTGTTGTGCCACCACATTCTTAACAACCTTCGCCAAAAAGGGAAGGTTGGAGACTGGACGATAGTTGTTTAAAAGAGCTGGGTCCAAAGAGGGCTTCTTGAGGAGGGGCCTCACCATGGCCTCTTTTAGGGAAGCAGGCAAGGAACCCTCACTCAAGGATGCGTTGACAACCTCTTGGAGCCAGCCTCGTGTCACCTCCCAGGATGCCAGTACAAGCCAGGAGGGGCACGGGTCCAATAAACATGTGGTGGCTCGCAGTCGCCCACGTAACCTGTCCATATCTTCGGAAGTAACGGAGTCAAACTCCTCCCAAACAAGATCTCTCTCGTGGCATCCCACTGGGCCATGAATGGGGGCTAGCTCACTCTGTATCTGAGCGGTTTTCTCCTGCAGAAAAGTCACAAATTCCTCTGCTCTACCCTGTAGTGGGGCTTCCCGCTCCCTCTGTTGGAGGAGGGAGCGGGTCACCCTAAACAGGGCGGCAGGGCGGTTTTCTGCGGATGCTATGAGAGTGGCACAATGATGACGTTTGGCCACTCTCAGCGCCACAATGTAAGTCCGTAAATGGGCTCTTACCTGTGTCCGGTCAGATTCAGAAGACCTCCATCTTCCCTCTAGGCATCTCTTGCGGCGTTTCATCACCCGCAGCTCCTCAGTAAACCAAGGAGCCAGGGTGGTTCGCCGCCGCAAGAGAGGCCGCAAGGGCGCGACCCGATCCAAGGCTCCCACGGCCGCAATGTTCCATGCGGCCGTGAGGTCCTCGATCGGGGCGCGGGTCAGGGAAACAGGAAATGGCCCAAGCGCTGTCTGGAACCCATCCGGGTCCATCAGGCGCCTGGGGCGGTACCAGATTGGTGACTCTGGTTCCGCCTCCCCACGGAGGGGAGCAGCGGTCGGAAAGTCGAGCCGGAGAAGTGAGTGGTCTGACCATGACAAGGGCGTGATGACTATGTCCCCTATACCCAGATCACTCTTCCATTGGTCTGAGACAAAGATGAGATCCGGCGTATGTCCACCCTCGTGAGTGGGGCCCTGAATTACTTGGGTCAGGTCCATGGCCGTCATGGAAGCCATGAACTCCCGAGCTGCCACGGATGATTCGCCCACCGATGGCAGATTAAAGTCCCCCATGACTAAAAGTCTGGGGGTCTCAACTGCCACCCTAGCGATCACCTCCAGCAGCTCGGGCAGGGCTGCTGCTACATAGCGGGGAGCCAGGTATACAACCAGCAAGCCCAACTGCCTCCCTAGGCCCCACTTCACAGAGAGGGACTCACAGCCGGTAGTCTGAGGCACAATGGTCTCTCTCGGCTCAAGGCCTTCCTTGATAATGACCGCTACCCCACCTCCCCTGCCTAGGGCCCGCGGCTGATGAAATGCGCGGTAGCCTGGTGGGCACATTTCAACGAGGGGAAGACCTCCCTCATGGCCCAACCAGGTTTCCGCAATTCCTACCAGGTCCGGCTCCCCCTCTGACACAAGGTCACTTGTGTTAAATTTTGTTGTTTATTTATTGTTGTTGTTATTTATTGTTTTTATGCTACCTGTGCACCGCCCCGAGTCCCCGTGGGGAGAGGGGGCGGTATAGAAATAATAAAATTATTATTATTATTATTACTAATGAGGGGGGCTTTGTTGACAACGGACCTGGCGTTGCAAAACATCAGCCGCAGACCCTGGCTCTGTATTCCCTGGCCACCTAGCCTGCGGGGGTTGTGGCACCCGACCGTTTTTAACCAACGGCTACGTGCCACCAACCGGGAGGATGAAGATTGTCTCCCCTCGGTCCTGCCCCTCCCCACGACCCTCTGAATTGGTATGCCCTCCTGTGGAACGACTCGGGAATCCCCCCTCCTTTCGGCACCTTCCGCTTCCCTCCGTCGACTGCTATCCTGGCCCTTGCTATTGATTGTTACTTCCGTCTCCATCTGTCTATACCCACCCCCCTCCCTCGAACCCCCTAAAAAAGATAATTTAAACAATTTCCTAACTAAAAAACCCCTAAGGCCGCGCTTCGCCCACCTCTCCGGATTAATGAATCCCTCCTCGAGGCGGGCCCTCGTTAACGAGGAGGGCCAAACCTGCGAGAGCGGGGACTCTCGCAGAAGCATAAGGTCTGCCACAGAGTACATAGTCATAATTATAGTATATAAATATAAATATATAAATACATAGACACATATAAATACATAAATATATAAATATATAGATATAAAAATATAATACAACTATAAATACGAGATATAAAATGGGTCAAAGTTAATTATGGGGAGCATGTTGACAATTAGAATGGTACAAATAGATGTTAAAAGTAATAGTAAATAATTCACATGCACAGTGGAATATAGTCCGGCTTGATCTCAGAAATTCATTGCAGATGTTAAAAATGGTCAATCAGTCTATCAGTCCGGATGGGGGGGGGGGTCAGGAATGTAATTTGGGGAATCGTTGCCAATCTAGCAGTTCGAAAGCATGTAAAAATGCAAGTAGAAAAATAGGAACCACCTTTGGTGGGAAGGTAACAGCATTCCATGCACCTTTGCCGTTTAGTCATGCTAGCCACATGACCATGGAGACGTTTACGGACAGCGCTGGCTCTTTGGCTTTGAAACGGAAATTAGCACCATCCCCTAGAATCAGGAACAACTAGCACATATGTGTGAGGGAAATCTTTACCTTTTATAACAAGACTAAAATTGATAAGCATTGGTAGAGATTCTACTTGGCAGCTCTCAAATCTGGAAACCGCTCAGGCATTAAAGCTGTGACTATGTTGTTATTGATTTCTTCCCCAACCACCACCAAAGGAGTGGAAATTCATACATTCACTCTGAAATAATTACAGATGACCATTTCCAGAAGCATTATATAATACATTCTTGAAATTAGTTTTTTTCCTCTGCTATTATTACAATAACTGATACAGTTTAAAACTATGTTGGATCTAATGAAACAAACATGTAAACTTTAGAATAAATATTTCAAGAGGATATGAAAGATGGCAATTCTTGAAATAGCTATTTACTATCCAGTAGGAGGAACATACATTAAAAGAGTCATGTTATATTTTAAAAATCAGTACATATTGTCAGTTGCCTAATAATTTTCTGCATGTCATATAATAAATATTTGATATTGGGCAGGCAGAGAAATAAAATAATACATCTTATTCTTTTTATCGTAATGTAGCTGCATCTGTATAAACAAATCGCAAAAATAGAAAAATATCAATGCAATGTCCTTTAAAAGTTTAATAGAATGAATACAGAACTGTATACAATTTTATACAAAATAAAATTATATATGATGCTATAGTCATTTTCTCACTAGAGGTTTAGATGGTCTTCCAATCATCAGTGAGGTGATTAATATAAAGTCTGTCCTCATTATTGCTCTCAGTGATAATATGATAGAAGACTAAATAAAACACAAACAAGAAAATATCTACCACGGATCTTTATAATGTAAATACATTAATATTGATTTCAATTTAATTTTCAAAAAAACAATAAGGACAACTCTCTTGTAGATTTAGAATTCTACTGTGTGCTATTTTCAGCAAAAAAATTCTATATCCCTCAAGTCAAGATTAATCATATAGACATTTGTGTGACTTACTCTCAGGTAGGTAAGTATGTAGGCATGAAATGAAACAATCTGGCTAAATTTAATAATTCATTAATGTTCTAAAATTGCATGAAAAATTCATCCACCTCTTTTAATAGCAATGACTGCAATTTGTAGCTAGTGCTAAATTTAAGACTACACTCTCTGTCGTTTAGTAAAAATCAATCTTACCAGCATGCCTTTGGAATTTAATAAAAGCTCAGTACATGTTGCAATTTTATGCATACTTAATAAATAAGATCCATTAGAACCAATGGCATTTACTTCTGAATAGTCATGAACAAATTTGTGTTATTTCTCTTATTTCTGACTGTACTATTAATTTTCTTACAGGCAATGAAAATTACTTCAAAAATTTGTTTTGGATTAATCCAGGGCAGAAAATGATAACAATAATGTAAACATTCATGTCCAACTATGTGAATAGTTTGCTTTTGTTATGTTTGTCTATAAGTTAGCATCTGCAAATCTAACAAGATAATGCAAACTTCTTAAGTGTCTGCTAAGTGAAGACTACAAGACACAATTTTATTGAAATCAAAGCCGATTCAAACTATTCCAATAATTCCACACTGAAAACTAGAAAGGAATTCGTCTAGAGCTCTTAAAACTAGTGCGTATCTTTACGTTGAGGTGCTTAGGGCTCCATTTTTTTTAAAAAAAACTATGCTTAAATATTGTCTATTTAAATGTTGTTTTTCCATTCCTCAATACTGTTATTATCAAATGCTATATTTACTTAAACTTTTGACTTACCAGTCACAGCAGTAAAGCATGCTAATAACAGGGCTAGAACTGTGTAACCCAGAAAATGGAAAGGCATTCCAGCGCCGGGCACAGGGCACTTTCGCCCTGTTACAAGAAAGGCTTCTTGGGTTTCTCTCAAATCCTCTCTTACTCTTTGCCTCTTCTGACTGTTCCAAAGAATAGCCTACTTTGAGCTTTTTATTCATCGGTCACTCCCCCTTGATCCTGTTGCAACATAGGCAACCAATCTTTTCTTTCTTCCTTTCAGCTTTGGTGTATTTTTTTTTCTTTTGGTAATGGTCAGAGAATTATGTAAATTATATACAAACACACTTCCCCAATTTCTCAACTAGCTTTTCCTTGTTTGCTTTCAACCTCTCGGGCTTCTCAAAATGAGTAATCTCATCTTTAACAAACAGGGGCATTGTTATTAGGTTTCTTTCAGCATTAGAAGCAAGTTGTTTAAAGGAATCCTGTTTTTCTCCATCTTTCAGTTTTTAATAATAGACAGAACCACAAAAGCAGAAGCTGTCAAAGAAAAGGTTCTGTTGGTCACAGAATTTTGTCCTTTTGGCAAAGTTGACAACAGTTTTACTCCTCTCTGGTGCTATAAACAGCAAGCCTAACAATACTTTGCCCTTCCTGCTACCTCTTGGTTGCTGAGTGGCGAATGCATTGTTCTTTTCATAAGTCTGCTGTGACTGGAAAGGTGAGTGCCCTGTGCTATCAGGGGGTGGCTCTTATTAAAGAGCATGCAGCACAGAACAGCAAATTATAAAGAATGCCTCAGCAAATTAGTTGGGTGTGTTCGTGGATATACCTTGCTCATAGGGAAATAAACTATCAAAGAGCAGTTGTTCTAAATGCAATGCCTGGCCAGGGTTTACACACACACTGTAGGCCCTCTATAATGAAGAAACTGTTGTTTCTATGGTTCATTGAGTGACCTACCTCTGTATAAATACAGGAACAAGTCCAGGCAATCTTCTTGGCAGCATTTTCAGAAGTGAGGTTTGCCCCTATCATCTTCCTAAGGTTGAGAGAGGCATGTGCCCAAAATGGAACTCACAATCCCCTAGCTTCTAATCCAGGTAGCTTTAACCACAAAACCAAACTGGCCCTCTTAAATTTGACTCACATCTCTATTATATTTTCCCATGGTAATGTCAGCCCATCCACTAAGGCCCTATGAAAAAAGAAATGGCAGTTACTAATTCCTCGAATTGCATGTTTAGTTCAGGAGCCAATTTGCTCAAAGCTTTTTATCCATAAAAGTGTCAAAAAAAGGTAACTGAATATTTGGGAATTATGCAAAGAGCAATTTCAGACTTGCTTCATAATTTTTTTGCCTGAATCCAATGTTCCACTAATGTAGAGTTTTTTGATCCAACAGATTCTAAGACATTTGATTTGATTTCTAGGCTGCTTTTCTGAGTAACAATAAAAACAGGTGGTTTCCAAAATAAAGCAAGTTAACAACAACAAATAAAAGTCAATTATTAATTTATTAGGACTAAAGCAGAACTTGGGGGGGGGACCAGAAAAGGTGGGGCTGACCTATTCCATAGCACACAGCAATAATACAGGATAAGGTTCTTTAGCATCTCTTCCCTTCCCCTCTACATCTTTCCCGAGATTATTCCTACTTAACATTACATTCACTAAAGCAACCACAGAAATCTGATTCCCTCTTTCCAAAGAATTTCTGTCCCTTTCCTATTGTCAAAGAGTTAGTGTGCATGAGAGTACTGAAAGTAAGGTTAGTGGTTGAAAAAACAAAAGTGGCTGAAACATTTTTTTTAATCCAGAGCAATAAGATAATATTTGAAAGTGGCTCAGACAGATGCCTCCTTCATTTACTGAAGTATGAGGAAGAAGAAGAAATAATAGACTTACAAGATGCTGTTATTATAGCCATGCCAATTAAAGTAGTTTTTAGTTTTCGTGTAGGGATAGAATTTTGTTCTGTATGTTATCCATAGGAACGATGAATATATTTGTAGTACGGTTATGTTTAATTTTTTTTTTTATATTGAAAAAGTTTTATTGGTTTTTACAATTTTCCAAAGGGGTAGGGAATACAGAAACATTTTAAGAACTTTCGCGTCGGAATCATTGGCCCTTCCAGGGCTTCATAATAAAATATCCAAAAAAAACGTTTTTCCAAAAATACTACAAGGTGAAAATAAGTACATGTTTCCTAGATTCTCAATTCTATGCTAGCAGTCGTGTGTAAACATCCAGATATAAAGGTTATAGAATATTAATAATAATAAAAAAAGCAAAGTTATTTTTTCGATCTAAGTCTCTTGGCAATTGTATCTTCTTTTTCTCCTCCCTGGCCCCTAGCGGGCGGGGCCGTGGCCCCCTCCGTCCCCCCTGGATCTTCCCCCAGGATAGAGGAATGTTTTTTAAGAAAGGCTTCCGCCTCAGCAACTGTTTTAATCCTTACTCTTCCTTCATCCCAGAACACCAGCATCCCTTCCGGCATCGCCCACTTAAACCAGGTCCCGTGGTCAAACAATTTTTTAGACAAGAAGGAATACTTCCTTCTCATCTCTCTAATCTTTTTTGGGACCTGCTTCAAGATGACGACTTCCTTTTGTTGGTAAATTAACGCCCCCCCTCTCTGCGCCCTCAAAATTCCCTCTCTGGTTGATCTTCTAACAAATTTAATATGTATGTCTCTGGGTACTTCATTTATCCTGGCATATGTCGAATTTATTCTGTAGACTAGGTCAATGTCCCCCCTGATCTCATCTTTAGGTTTATGTAAATAGTCTGCTAAAAATGTACACATGAGATCAGGAAGGCATTCACCAGGTTCTTCAGAAATATTCTGAAATCTTAAAAAATATGACATCCTTTCAAAATCCATCCTAGACATATGACCAGACAAATCTGCAATTTCAGTGTTGACATTTTTAAGTTCTCCCTTTGCCCCAGCCAGCCCCCCTTCCAGCTCCTCCGTCTTCTGTGTGTTCTCCAGCACTTGCTTCCGTGTTTCCAGAAGATCCTTCTTGAAACTATTATTATCTTCTCGCAAAGCTTTAATTTCATGCACCAGAGCTTGTAACACTGATTCCAAAGATGACATTCTTTGTTCCAATCCTGCCAGTTCTGGTAAGCTGTTAAAGTCAGTGCCACTAAGATGGCGTTTTTTGGGTGGGGCCGTTGAAGCAAATCAGGAGAAAAACAGTTCAAATGAATGTTAAAAGTTCCGGACCCAGCAGAGAAACACTGTTCACAGTCAATAATTATAGCAAAGAAGGCATTCCAGAGAAGGAATCAATTAATCCAAAAACGTCTTCATTAGTATAGAGAGAGAGTCCAGTTCACAAGAGATGTTGGTAATTTTTCAAAAATAAAAATAATCATTCAGGAACAAAGGGAACCATCCTCCACCGCCCAGTCTGAGAGCCAGCCGGAGAAAACAACAAAAGAAAAATTGTATCAAGCCAGCCGGACTTAGATACATTGTAAAAAGAAACAAGCCACAAATCACTTTCACTTAGTTAAAGCCGTCCGGATACAAAATATCCGCTCCCTCGCAACTGGGAGCCATTTCTAAACGCTGCTTTAAATCCGAGGGGGGGTTTAACAAACAAACATCCCCCTCTACGTCTTTCAGTCCAGGCTGCCAGCACAAATAATGTTACAAATCACTCACTCTTCACCTCACCGCCAAAGCCCCGGGGAGCCTTCCGACCCGACACTCAGCTCTTTTTAAATCCGCTGTGCGTTACCGTCCTCCATTGGCGAAGGGAAACCCCCCCCGCGGCATGCCTTCTCTCATCTAGGCCGAAGACAAGGGTCGTTTTCCTACCGCCGCAGGGAAAAACAAACCCAGGCGAGCCAGCCCTACGGGAGGCTCCCAAAAAAGGGGGTGCCTCGCCCCCGTGGGGGGGCAGAAAAAAGGACAAAGTGGTGACCGAGTCAGAGACTCGCCCGTCGCCGCTGGAAGGCGGAACCGGAAGTCCATGTTTAACTTTTTAAAATGTGCTTCATATGTGGGAAAGTGCAAGAAGCATAACATTAAAGTAGTTACATCTTTTTCTAGGTTAGTACAGTTCAGGGGTGGGTTCTGGCAGGCACTACTATTGATTTGTTCGTGTGGATGCCATGCATATGAGTTTGATGTGCACTGCACATGCATGCACAGAGCTATTAAAAGTGTTCTGCACATGCGCAGAACTGAAAAAAAAATGGAGGCACTATAGGACAAAAAAACAAGATGGCGGCATCGGGGAACCAGTTCGGGGGTGTGGCAGGCCTGGATTGCTGCTGGTTCCAGCGACCCAGGCTGCCAAACCACTACCAGTTTGGCCGAAGAAGTGAGCATTTAAAGAAACATCCCTGTGAGTTTGGAAAAAGACACATCTACAGTACTCTAATAGATAAAGTGAAGTACTGCGTATGCATTCCCATGCATTGTAAAAGACTTATTTTAAAGGATTGCCACAATCTTCCATATTACCGTATTTTTCGGAATATAAGATGCACCGGAGTATAAGATGCAGCCAGGTTTTGAAGAGGCAATTTTTTTAAAAAAGTAGGTAGGTAGATAGAGGGATAGAGAGGGAAAGAAAGAGAGAGAAATACAGTAGGTAGGTAGGGGGAGAGAGAAAGTAGTTAGTTAATTAGGTAGGTAGGTAGGTAGGTAGGTAGGTAGGTAGGTAGGTAGGTAGGTAGGTAGGTTGATAGGGGGAGAGAGAGAGAGAGAGAGAGAGAGAGAAATACAGTAGGGAGGGAGGGAGACAGAGTGTGTAGATAGATAGGTAGGTAGGGGGAGAGCGAGAGTAGGTAAATAAGTAGGTAGAGGGATAGAGAGAGAAAAATAGAGAGAGAAATAGAGAGAGAGAGAAATACAGTAGATAGGTAGGGAGAGAGAGAGAGAGAGAGAGAGAGAGAGAAGGTGGGTAGATGTTTCCAGGTGTATTTACCCATGTGCTGGAGAAGGAAATCACTGGCCACCTTTGGAACAAATCTTTGTTTCTGCAGGCACAGTACTTGACCAACATAATTCTCATCAATCACTCTAATTAAACAGCTTTCCAAAAGGGGGAAAAAAACATTTTTGTTCTGTGCAAACATCATGAAAATGGGCCTGTTTTTTTTCAAATAAAAGGCATGAAGATCCTTGGGGGGGGGGCTTGCAGAGTGCTCCTGGGGGGGCAAAATAAGGAAAAATGGCCCGTTTTTTGTGAAAACAGGCCATTTTTTTGGTCAAAAAATAGCATGCATAGCCTTATGGAGGCTTATAGAGTGCTGCTGGGTGCTGGGGGGGGCAAAAACGCCCTGCTTTTTGCTCATTTTTTTCCTCCCCAGCCCCCAGGAGCTCTCTGGAATGCGCGTGACCATTTTGGTAAAGGGGCGGGGTTTCAGGAGGCAAAAAATGCTGTATTTGATGTATAAGACGCACCCAAATTTTCAGCCTCTTTTTAGAGGAAAAAAGGTTTGTCTTATACTCCGAAAAATACGGTATGCCTTCACATTATCAGAGTCAACATTCTTTTAAAAACTGAAATTATGTGTAGTTTGATATTAAGAACAGCTTTTGAAGGTTCTATCTTTTACAACACTCACAAAGTAACAAGAGGAAATAAAACCTAGTACCAATTGCTATGGTAGCTGGGGATATCAGGAATTGTAGTCAAAAGACTTGTGGAGGACTGCTTGCCTTTGCAGCTGTGGTTGATGAGGTGATTTGGTTTTATTTAAAAAAAATAGAATGTCAGATAGAAAACCCCAAACTTTTAAAAGTAGTTTAGCTGGCAGAGAGTTCTTATACCTTTTCTGTTCATGAGCCTGGGAGTTTTATACTTCAATTTAATGAACCATAAAAGAATGGATAAGGATTCATTGCCTTAAGGATGAAATTTGCCTTAGACCAGGGATGTCAAACTAGCTGCCCACGGGCCAGATGCGTCATGTTCTGGCCCTTCCCCTGCCACGTGACACCACCATGATAACGTAAGTTTGACACCCCTGCCTTAGACTTACAAAATTTTTAAACACCCAACTGCATGTTTTGTAGTAGTATTTCATGTTCTTTATGAATGTGCAGAACAATTTACAGTGAACTGTACACGCGTGTAAAAAGCGAACTGGTACCAATGCTGGTAGGAACCCACCCTTGATATATATGTGTGTGTATATATGAATGCATGTGCATATATGTATATATGTATGTTAGTTTTATGAGCTGATCAATAAATAAATCAGGGAGACTAGTATAGATCTAGTTTGAGCTTTTTAGCTCTCATCAGCTAGCCATACCCTTACTTTTCTTCTTTAAAGTTCATAACAATAAAGCAAAATGAAAGCAGTACTGTTTACATTCTAGTATGATTATTCAAAATGTTTGAATGTGCAGAGACTTTAACCTATGCAAGATAGGAAAGAAGAAATGCTGATAATGTATGAGCAATATACTCATACTTATTAATCTTTGCCAGTATTTTTTCTTGTTTAATGTTGATATATTTCTTTTCACCAGAAAGGTAATAGATAAAGTATTTCCTTAAAGTTTTGAATAGGATAATTAATCAGACCTTGAAAGATAACACACACCATTTTATTATGCACTTGTTGTTGATATTCGACCAAGGTTTCTCACATATAGATTGGCAATGCAGTAGATCTATCCTTTGGAGCCTTGCTGATGTCTGTCTGACTTCTAACCTGCAGATCTTAAGCGAAGTGGTGAGCAGCCAAGCATATAACTTTTCTGAATATTTTTCTGGGAGAAAAAAGAGAAATAATCCTGGCAAATATAGAGAATAACTTTAATTCTTTTAAATGTTTTGAAGGAATTGTTCAGTTAAGTTGAATTAAGACTCTTAATTTAAGAGAGTTTAAGCAAAACTCAAACTACAGCACTTGCTACCAGAAAATGTAGTGCAGATGTCAGTCCATTACAGGTCATAATTTCAGATTATTTCATAGAATATAAGGCTATACATTATGATTTTCTTCTGCATTACAGTAACAAGCCTGTCAATTCCAATTGCTAGGTTTCATCTATAGAAAGATTCATTTATTTATGTCATTTAATTTATTTATCCAAAACATTTTTATGGCCACCCACCTTGAAAATCAGACTCTGGGCAGTTTGCAACCAAAACATGTTGTCATTTTTGTGAATTTTCATTGGCACTCAATTGGCTGTTCTGAGGACAAAATGTTGAAATGGATAGGTTTGACTTGAATCACAAACAACAATTCTACCGTTTGCATTTGTTAATAATAATAATAGGTATATGTATCTACAGTTATGCCTACAAATTATCACCCACAAAAAGATTCTGTCTCAATCATTTATTTATTTATTTAAAACATTTGTATGGTAATCTGGGTCTTGATAATCTGGGTAGATCGAAATCCACATCTTGTTCTCTTTGTGAATTTTCATTGGCATCCAATTGGCTGTTGTGAGAACAAAATGTTGGACTGGGTGACTTTGGCTTGATCTGCTATTAGTCCATCAATGAAAATAAAATACTACAGTTTGTATTCATTGATAATAAGTATGTACTATTAGTAAAGGTAAACGTTCCCTTGCAAATATGTGCTAGTCGTTTCCGACTCTAGGGGGAGGTGCTCATTTCCGTTTAAAATCTGAAGAATCAGTGCTGCCCGAAGACATATCAGTGGTCATGTGGCTGGCATGACTAAATGCCAAAGGTGCACAGAACACTGTTACTTTCCCACCAAAGGTGGTTCCTTTTTTTCTACTTGCATTTTTTACGTGCTTCAAACTGCTAAGTTGGCAGAAGCTGGGACAAATAAGAGTCATTGCATCCCTAGGTACCAGTGATGGGTTCCTACTGGTTCGGACCAGTTTGGCTGAGCTAGTAGTAGTTTAGCAGCATGGGTCACTGAAACTGGCAGCGAACCAGGACTGCCACACCCTCAAACTGGTTCTCCCGGTGGCGCCATATGTGGCGCCATCTTGTTTTTAGCTTCTGCGCATGTGCAAAAGCATTTTTAAAGAACTGCATATGCGTGCACAGAACCCACCATTATAATTCATTTTTATTCTGCAATATATTTTTATTAATACAACTCTACTCTGAAAACTAAAACTATAACAAATCTATGATTTTAATATCTATGCTATTAAAAGGAATTATTACCAAGGCATACTTAACCCCTTGCCATAACAGATTATTTTATCAAAAGGGGTACCTCCCTACCATAAAAAGAAATGAGACATTTCCAATCACTTGTCAGGTTCATTTCACATGTCCTGGAACTCACATTTTAAGCAATGCTTTTTAAAAGTTGTATGGCATAATTGAATCAAAACAATGACTTGTTTTATTATTTTTATTTACTTGAAAAGTTGTGTAATTTTTCTTCAATTATAGATGTTTTGTGGTAAAGATGGTATTAGTAAGAAGAATGATAAAAAAGCAAAACAATCGAACTTAAGTCACTTAAAAACAAACATTGTGTATACTACAGCTTTACTTGTGTAATTGAATTTTAACTCAAGATATTCAGGATCACTTGATGGCCTGAAATGATGAGGTCTAATAGATGTCAATTAGTACTTGGTTCCACAAATGCACTTATTAGTAATAAGAAGACCCCAATCTTTCAGTTAGGGGTCTTCTCAGTAGTCACTTTCTGAGGTAAATCAAAAGGCAGAAAGCCCCTCAAAGAGATTTGATTGAATATTTTAGGATTTGGAAACAAAACTGAAGCAAAACCAGTGGCAACCTGTGCAGTCTGAGAATCTATCACTACTTATACAAACTCAAAGTATATTTAAAGACACTCTTATATTGTTTTATATTAGAGGAAAATAGAGGTCCCTAGGAAGTCAGTAGCTGTAGTCTCCCCAAACAGCATTACATAATGTACTTTCCTATGGTGACAGGAAACATTCCTGATCACACCCACTCCTTGGATGACACTGCACCCAGGAGAGCTTCCAAATTGGACTGCTTGCACACTGCAAAGTTAGATATGTTCTTACCATGCTGCCATGACCTTGCCTGCTCATGCTCATCCAACCCATAATTATAATCATGCAGCCAGTAAATCATGCATTCCACAGTATTTTGGGGAGATCAAAAATAGTGCCATCTTCAAAATGATTTACCTCAGCTGACATCTCTCAGTGATTTACTTAATCTACAAATATTCAACTTCACATAATAAGTGCTAATATAAAACTTTCTGGAAATTGTTAAATCATGCACCTGCTACAGTCAGCATTCTAGTCAGAATCCTATCTCCTGGATGGTCTTGTGCCTTCAAGATAGCATAAAATCAAAGCTTGCTAAAGTTGGTCTAGTAGACAGAAAGCAGGAGACCATGAATTCAAGTCCCACCTTAGCCATGAAAGCCAGCTGGGTGACTTTGAGCCAGTCACTCTCTCTCAGCCCAACCCACCTCAAAAGGTTGTTGTTGTGGGAAAATAGAAGGTGTGTTGGATATGTTTCCGTCTCAAATTAAAAACTCATTTCTTCTGTCTGGCCGGCCTAGGATAGTCTCTCTGTCTTTGGGGTTTTATTGGGGTTTTGTAATATTGCTTAGTTTTAATGGGAATTTTAGCGCAGGTTTGGATTTAATTTATTTTTAATGAAATGTTTATATGTATTTATTGTTTTACTGTGCCTGTGCACCGCCCTGAGTCCCTGTGGGGAGAGGGCGCGGTTTAGAAATATTAAAATTATTATTATTATTATTATTATTATTATTGAGTTACTTGTAAAAATAATAAACAGAGGAAATAAGTAAATAAATATAATTATTTCTGAATAAGATATATCTGTATTAATTAATTTTGCTACCATATCTCATGGCAAACCACATTATTAGAAAGAGCAGGGCAACCACCTCAGACAAAAGAGGACATCCCATTTGGATAAATCAGAGATTTTTCTGATTTGATTATTCATACTATGTTTTACCAAAGTATCCTACCACTACTCACATACTTAATAGTAAACTAGTTGTCCAAAAGTAAGATGGGATTTCTTCTTATTCTAAGTTTTAATGTTTTTGTTATCTCCAGTCACAGAATATGGTTCCATCTGGACAGTGGTGAAAGTCAATTTTTTTTTAATACCAGTTCTGGGGGTGTGGCTTGGTGGGCATGGTAGGGGAATGATATTGCAAAATCTCGCCAGAGGTATTTGCCAGAGGTGGTATTTGCCGGTTCTCCAAACTACTCAAAATTTCCACTACCAGTTTTCCAGAACCTGTCAGAACCTGCTGAATTTCACCCCTGCATCTGGATGGATCAAAAAGATAGTAATTGCATCAGAATAAAAGCAAACAAACTGATGAAGAAATGGCAATAATTCTGAAGTAGGGAAATATTAATAATTGTTGTGATGTTTTTAAAGCACCAACAAGTGACTGGTTATATCACTCTTCTGACTGCTGCACCTCAACCTGTTACATTTCTCTAGTTTAAGAGTTTGAGTAGCAAAGACATTTTAAAAACATTTCAATCTTTATATTATAAAACTCAAACATATGGACACTCATCAACCCCACTACTGCAACTTGCACTATGCTAATTATCTTTAGGTGATTGAATCTGGAGCCACACCCTCAATTCAGATGAGAAACCACTGGGCTAACCATCCTATTTCCACAATTAATAGTATAGTAGAAATCAATAAAACGAAGAAAATCCCATACAATGAATTCTAGAAATATAAGGAAATGTAACATGTTGTTTTGGTTAAATGTAACAAAATATCTACTTTTTCTGCTTTCAGATTTTGGAATCTGCTGGGATATGTACATGATGTTTTCTTCAGCTTCTCTCTCCCATTACCATCCCACAGTTTTCATTAGAAATGCCTCCTACTTTAGATAGTCTATTGCTTCATTCTTTTTTTAAACTTTGTCCAGCTCAAATGAAGTTTATAGTTGTTTTTGGCTGAAGGACTGGCCAGAGGGAGTCTCTTCTCGGAACAGTGTGTAAACAATCTTTCTGCAATATTTGCCAATCAAACATTGCAACATTGTGAAACAAGCAGCGATATCAAACAATGCAGTAAAAAGTAAAAGCTCTTGAAATTAAGCTGGGTTACTTATTTAGTATGACACTTTGTCCATTAAAAGCAGCTCCCAGATTTAAAAGTGTGGAGGTGGCATATCCAGCACAGTTGAATAGATATCTACATTATTTCACTGGTACATATCTCAAAAGTAAAAGATGAGAGCATTGCAGTACACGTAGTTCTCAACTTATGACTGGAATTGAGGCTGGAATTACAATTGTAAATCACAGTGGTCATTAAGTGCTTCAGAACATGACCACGCCTGATTTTACAACCTTTTCTCTGGCAGTTATTATATAAATCCATTTTAGCCAATGGGTTTTAAGTTTTTTTTGCTAGAACCTGGAGGTGAATGCTGGTTTCCAAGGGGGGGGGGGAACAAAACAAAAAACAAAAAATTGCAGTCATATAACCATGGGATGCTGCAAATGGCCACAAATGTATACAGGTTGACAAGTGTCCAAAATTTGATCATGTGACTTCATGGGCTGTAGAATGGCCACTGGAACTTCAAAACCACTTGTAAGTAGCTCTGGGGAGGTCCACCATAATATTGAAACAGGTCGTAAGTTATAATTTACAGTGGGGAAGAAAACAATTCTTCTTTACTTCTAGGAGTTATTATGCAAATAATAATTGTATCACTGCAATGAATTTCCTGATATTTTAGTTTGTGTACATAAAAATATAACAATTCTTTCTAATAAAGTTTTTTCCCCAGGAATTTTAAGACTTCTAAAGGAGAATGAATAGAAATAGCACCTTGAATATGGCACATGAAAATTCAAAGTCTTCTTTCTCTAAAGGTACTTAAAATTGAACACTAGCAATTTGTATTAACAGGGAAGTTTAAGATGGAACATATGATGCAATGCATTTCCTGTTACATTTTATGTCTTCTTGACATTAAAAATTATCTTAAAAACAAAGTATGTTAAAATAAAACATGACTGTATCATTCAAATCATATTTAGTTGCACAGTAAGTTCTTGACTTATTCTTGCCTTTGGTCCTATGACTGCTTCTGGTGCTATAGCAGAACTCCTTGCAGAAATTTGTAAGTGTCTTCAATGAAATCCACATAACAAAAGTAATCATTTTCATATATATTCCGAGCTCCCAAGAGTTTATTAACTCCCATAACAAGAGTTGTTATGAGCTACAACATTTACAAAAGCTATCATCATTTAAGGCACATTGTGCATTTGCATATGTATATATACGTTAAGTTGCCAAAAAGAACATTAAAAAGTTGAGTTTAATGAAGAATTGAGGTGAGGTTAGTCCACTTTTATTGACTGGTCTGATCTATCAGCAGTTTTTGTGGCTGGACAGATGCTGCTGTTTGCAAGCAAAATGAAGCATATATTGTGCTTCCTCCACACTGTATGGAAAGACACTGCTTTGCAACTGATTTGAAAGGAACTTCAGATAAAGACTCAGTGCAATGAAATCTCATTTTGAAGTTCTAGATAGATAGATGATAGATAGATAGATAGATAGATAGATAGATAGATAGATAGATAGATAGATAGATAGATAGATAGATATTTGCTATCTTCTCCAAAAAAAATATCCATCAATTTCCATATTCCAAATTAGACTGAATTATACCAATTTTGGGTCCAATTAAGGCATGTGCAAATGCTTTTTGTTTGCACAACCCTTTAATTGTTCATACACAATTTCTACAATGTGCACAATGGTGGTATATACCACTACAAAGCAATATTAATTAAAATTTGGTTTACTAATTTACTAATTAGTTAGTGTGTATGTGTGTGTGTCCTCCCTGGTGCTTTCCCCCTATTTTTATACAGGGAGAGATTAAGATACAACAGTAGAGCTCACAAAAGAGAGGATGAGTAAGGGACAAACGTGAGTCAAAATGCAAGACAGATAGATAACCATGAGAGAGAGTAAGCAGTGGAGTTAATAACAGAGGAGGGAAGAAACAACAGAGACAATAATATGCAAACAGTAAAGTGGGAGAAGTACAAGTGAAGAAGAAGGACAAACAGGTAATTGTGTGAATGATACAACAGATGAGTGAATAAAAGCGCACGGATTTTAGAGCAAGCAATGGAACAGGGTGAGAGAATATAAGAAAGAAAAAATAGAAAGGAAGTAAAGGAGATAAGACAACAAATGAGAAAGACCAGTGATGTAAGAAGGGCACAAGAGAGCAAAAAGTATGTTGTGGGCCATCTAATATCTAAGGAAGGAAGATAGGCAGGAAACCCCCTCCCACTCCACAGATAGAACTATTGACAAATGGCTAACCATGCCAGTCTATTAATTCACCTGTATCTCCAATTCTAGTTGTACTAGAGCAAGGGTATCAAACTCTCTCGCATTGTCACACATTGTCACATGACTTATCATGAGTTTTTCCCCTTTGCTAAATTGGGTGTGGGCATGACACATTTGGCCCATGGACTACAAATTTGACATCCCTGTACTAGACTGTATTTTTTGCTTGTGGGAAGAATCCATCAATCATTTTCCTTACTTTATCCTATATTAAAACTCAGGATAGCTTTGCTCATTGGCCTCATTTCCACGGGAAAATAAATAGTATATTGGAACAGAATAAATTATGCTGGCATACCTCTGTGCCATTGTGGACTGCAAAAAAAATGTTATGCTAGTTGCCCCAACTATGATCCTTTGCACTGTTATAAAGGACACATTCTGGTTGCCTCTAAAAGAAGCCTTTTATTTATTTATTTATTATTTATTTATTAGTCAAATTTATATAACCGCACCCTCTCCCCGAAGGGACCCGGGGCGGTGCACAGGAAGTTAAAACAAACAATATAAAATATAAATAATTAATATCGAATTAAATAGGTTATCCCTGTGCTAAAATTTAAAAAGTTAAAACATAATCCATTTAAAAACCCAATTAAAACAATTTATAATACAGACTGAAGGCTAGGTAAATAACTTAGGCCAAACCGGCCTGATGGAACAGGAGTGTCTTTAATTTCTGGCGGAAGGTGCGGAGGTCCGTGGTTGTTCTGAGGTCGGGGGGTAGGTCGTTCCAGAGGGTTGGGCCCACCACAGAGAAGGCCCTTCCCCTGGACGTCGCCCGCTGGCATTGCCTGGTGGACGGCACCCGGAGAAGTCCCTCTCTGTGGGAGCGAATCGGCCGCAGGGATGTATGAGGTAGGATGCGGTCTCGCAGGTAGCTTGGTCCCGTGCCATGGAGCGCTTTAAAGATGGTGATCAACACCTTGAAGCGCACCCGAAAGACCACAGGTAACCAGTGCAGCTCGCGCAGGAGCGGTGTTACATGGGAATATCTAGACGTTCCCAAGATCGCCCGCGCGGCCGCATTCTGGACCAGCTGCAGTCTTCGGGTGCACGCCAAGGGGAGTCCCATGTAGAGAGCATTACAGTAGTCTAGCCGGGATGTCACAAGTGCGTGAGTGACTGTGCGAAGGGCGTCCCGGTCCAATAAGGGACGCAACTGCCGCACCAGGCGTACCTGGTGGAAAGCCCCCCTGGCCACGGCTGTCACGTGATCTTGCATAGACAGCCGGGTATCCAGGAGGACACCTAGGTTGCGTGCCCGATCCATGGTGGCTAGATGTTCGCCCCCTATGGCCAGTGATGGAATCAACTGGTTGAACCGGGACGCCGGAAACCACAGCCACTCGGTCTTGGACGGGTTGAGTTTGAGTCTGTTGCTTCCCATCCAGATCCGTACGGCTTCCAGACATCGGGACATCACTTCAACAGCATCGTTGGGGTGGTTTGGGGTAGAAAAGTACAGCTGCGTGTCATCAGCGTAGATGTGGTACTCTACCCCAAAACCACGGATGATCTCACCCAGCGGCTTCATGTATGCCTTGAACAGGAGCGGCGAGAGGACCGACCCCTGAGGCACCCCACAAGTGAGGGGTCTTGAGGTCAACCTCTGCCCTCCTGCCAACACAAATTGCGATCGGCCGGAGAGGTAGGAGGAGAACCACCGTAAAACAGTGCCCCTCACCCCCAACCCCTCCAGCCAATGCAATAAGATACCATGGTCGATGGTATCAAAAGCCGCCGAGAGATCTAACAGGACCAGGATGGAGGAACCCCCATCTCTGCCCCTCCAGAGATCATCCACCAACGCGACCAATGCCGTCTCAGTGCTGTGCCCGGGCCGGAAGCCGGACTGGCGCGGGTCCAGATAATCAACTTCCTCCAGATGACGGGGAAACTGTTGTGCCACCACACTCTCAACAACCTTTGCTAGAAAATGAAGGTTGGAGACTGGACGATAGTTTTCCAACAAAGCTGTGTCCAGGGAAGGCTTCTTGAGGAGGGGTCTCACCATCGCCTCTTTAAGGGAGGCCGGCAAGAACCCCTCACTCAGAGAAGCGTTGACTAACTCCTGGAGCCAGCCTCGTGTCACCTCCCAGGATGCCAGTACAAGCCAGGAGGGACACGGGTCCAATAAACATGTGGTGGCTCTCAGCCGCCCACGTAACCTGTCCATATCTTCGGAAGCAACAGAGTCAAACTCCTCCCAGAATGGTATCTCAAGACCCGCTTCAGACAATCCCTCTAGGCCACTCTCGGTGGGGATCAGCTCGCACCGAATCTGAGCGATTTTATCCTGCAGATAAACACCAAATTCCTCTGCTCGACCCTGCAGAGGGGCTTCCCACGGCCTCTGTTGAAGGAGGGAGCGGGTCACCCCAAACAGGGCGGCAGGGCGGTTCTCTGTGGATGCGATAAGAGTGGCACAGTATTGACGCTTGGCCACTCTCATCGCCACAATGTAAGTCCGTAAATGGGCTCTCACCTGTGTTTGGTCAGATTCAGAGCGTGTAGCTCTCCATCTACTCTCTAGGCATCTCTTGTGGCGTTTCATCTCCCTCAGCTCCTCGGTAAACCAAGGAGCCCAGGTGACTCTTCGCCGCAAGAGAGGCCGCAAGGGCGCGACCCGATCCAAGGCTCCAGTGGCCGCGGTGTTCCATGCAGCCACTAGGTCCTCGATCGGGGCGCGGGTCAGGGTCACAGGTAATGGCCCAAGCTCCGTCTGGAACCTCTCTGGGTCCATCAGGCGCCTGGGGCGGAACCATCTAGGGATATCCGGTTCCGCCTCCCCGCGGTGAGGTGCAGCGGTAGGAAAGTCGAGTCGGAGAAGTGAGTGATCTGACCATGACAAGGGTGTAATGGCTAAATCCCCTATATCACTTTTCCACTGGCCTGAGATGAAGATCAAATCCAGCGTATGTCCTCCCTCGTGTGTGGGACCCTCAATTACCTGGGTCAGGTCCATGGCCGTCATGGAGGCCATGAACTCCCGGGCTACCTCGGTTGATCCGCCGAGTGATGTCAGGTTGAAGTCCCCCAAGACTACGAGTCTGGGAGACTCAACTGCCACCTCAGCTATCACCTCGAGGAGCTCGGGCAGGGCTGCTGATACATAGCGGGGAGCCAGGTACACAAGCAGCAAGCCCAGCTGCCTCCCAGGGCCCCACATCACGTAGAGGGACTCACAGCCGGTGGTCTGTGGCACAGTGGTCTCTCTCAGCTCCAGACTTTCCCTAATAATAACAACCGCCACACCCCCACCCCTGCCTAGGGCCCGCGGTTGATGAAATGCACGGTATCCTGGTGGGCACATTTCCACGAGGGGTAAGCCCCCTTCGTGGCCCAACCAGGTTTCCGTAATCCCCACCAGATCCGGGTCCCCCTCCGACACAAGGTCGTTGATGAGGGGGGCTTTGTTAACCACGGATCTGGTGTTACATAACATCAACCTAAGGCCCTGGCTCTGTAAACCCTGGCCACCAGGCTCGCGAAGGGGGGCCCGAGGATTGGGGCAAGCGACCGCCTGAAGCCAGCGGCCATGACCCCTCTCCCGGCGATGGAATATCTGTCCCCCCCGCCCCTACCCCTCCCTATGACCGTACTGATAGAAAAACCCTCCATGGAATCGACCCCTGCTCCCCCCGTCTTAATGGACCTACCCGCTTCCCTATCTATTCCGCCAGTTAGTTTGACACTCACCCTAGCTTCAGACTGCCTAAACCCTCCCTCCACCCTGGAACCCCCTAAAAACCGAATGACACAATTTAGTAGAAAACCCCTATGGTAATATATTTATGACCCAGTTAATTCACTCTGAAGAAAATAGTTTGGTAAAAAGGTTTGACATGGGGTAAAAATCAAAAAACAAAAGCCTAAAAACCAGCAATTAAAAAAAATTGTTCACATATGTGAAGGAAATAGGTGCATCCTTTTCTGAAAGAGTTAGCTATAGTAGCAATTAGAATGTGAAACAACCGCACATGTTTCTACACCCATCTTATTTATTCACTTTTAATCAAAGTTAAGAATATAACTAGAATTTCAGCACATCCTGGCTTATTGATGATGGAGCTTTCTGTTTATATCTAGAATTACCATATTTTGCAATTCTTCTAGAGCTTCTTCAGATTCATTCTTTGGCTTCTGAACTCACCATGAACTTTCACATTCCTGAAATTTGTAATTGTTCTCATTACTTTCATAAGACTTCTTTTTTATTTCTCTTTGGAGAGGGTTTTTTTTTTTACAATTGTTTTCACCTATTGAACTTCCTGGGAAAAACAGACTCCAGAGCAATTTTATATAAGATCATAAAAAGAAAATGATTAAGCATAACGCAGTAGCACAGCAACAGAATTAACAAATGTTGATTTATATGTTTTGCTCCAAGGGTTGAACTTTACTTACCGGTATTTCAACAAATCACAAATTGGAATAACTATTATTTCATCACTGCCACATGAGCTACATTATTTGACAGCTGGCTTCCATGTGCAATTCAAGACAGCCATTCTTACCTATATATGTGCAACTCAAGACAGCCATTCTCACCTCATGTTCCCAGTTATCTGGGAGGGTTACCCCCCAGTCATTTATGACAGTATATTTGTGCAGATCAGGTGTGCTCTAGGTGTGCTTAATTAAACATTGCTATATCGCGGGACAGTGGTTAATGTGTTTTCTCTGTCACTGCCCCTAACCTCTGAATCAGCAGAATTGGTGTGTGCTCTTTTGGGGTTCTGGAAATCCATCTCCATTCTTAGACCTGAGACTAGTGAGTTTCTGGAGTTCCTATTGTGTTTTTGTTATGCTTTTATCTATTGTAATTATACAATTTTATCCATTCTCAAGATGGGTGGGATTCACTTAGCTTCCCTACCAGTTGCCAATGCTTGCTTGCTTCACATGCATTTGCATGTGCACTGCCTTCTCTGCATGCACACTACTCGCGCATTGCATTGGGGCGGAGCCTCTCGCAACTGCCACTACCGGTTCACCTGAACCAGAGAGAACTGGCTGAATACGACTTCTAACTCTCAATCTTCTTGAGTGGGCAGTCAGGATAAATCTAAACATATTCCTACTTTTGGGAAACTAATATTTATAGAAACTAATATGTAAATAAAAGCTTTCAATCTCATTAAGTCATCAGAGGAAATTGGAAAAAATAATGAACTATGCTTTGAAAATGGTGTGATTTCACAAGCATTTGCTAGGATTATCTGCAGTTTGCCTAGATTCAGATAGCATAGCAAGTTTGGTTAATTTAAACTGAAGGAAAGTATTAATTGTGTTGATAGGCATCTCTCTCTCTCTCTGTCTCCCTCTCCTTCTCCCTCTCTCTCTCTCTCTCTCTCTCTCTCTCTCTCTTTCTCTCTCTCTCTCTCTCCCTCCCTCCCTTCCTCCCTCCCTCCCTCTCTCCCTCTCTCTCTCTCGTCTATTTGAAGATCTCCGGTAAATGTTTTTCTACAGAATTGTGTAAGATTGGATTAAGACTATCTGATCGAAAGTCACCCATTTTGCTATGCACTTCAACAGGGATTTGAACTAAGGTCTCCCTCATAAACTCAATAACTGAACCACTACAGAACCTGGTAATGCAGATTTCAAATTTTTCATATTAAAAAGTAGAACATCATGTAGACTTTAAAAAGAGGGTTTGAATCATTCCCATATTGAACTACTATCATCATCAACTCAGTGATTTAAGGTAAAATAAAGAAATGCTATCGTTCTTACTAAACCAAAGGGGATTTATAATATATTAGCATCTAGAATGCAGGTGTTATTATTAGATTCTCTTTACACTAAGACAGTGGTGGGCAAACTTATTAGTCAATAGAGCCAAATATCAACAGTACCACGATTGAAATTTCTTTGAAAGTCAAAGGTGTGGCCTGTTTTATGGGAGTGGCTCAGCGGTCATGTGACCGGGTGGGTGTGGCCAACTTGGAAAATGTGGTGAAACTCACTTTACGATGGTCTTGATTAGCAACCAAATTTTTGGGCTCAATTGTGGTCATAAGTTTTCTTTCTTTCTTTCTTTCTTTCTTTCTTTCTTTCTTTCTTTCTTTCTTTCTTTCTTTCTTTCTTTCTTTCATCTCTCTCTCCCACTCCCAAGGTAAAAGTTTCTCTCTTTCAAATTCAGGAATGAAGCCCTTATCAGCTCCATGCCAAACATGGGATGATTGAATCTGAATGCAAAGCAGCCTTGCACAGCCAGATGATCAGCATTCATGTGTTTCACAAGTGTGTACAGGTACAATTACTGCAGCATCTTTTAGTCAGGTAATCATCATCTAAGTCCTTCACAATTGGTTTTCAACAAATAGAATTAATAGGAAGGCAGGAATCACATTATAAGTTGCAGTCATGTGAATTTTTACTTAGCAACTGTGCAGCTGTGCTTAATAACCAATGGGGAAGTAAGATTGTAAAACAATCACAGCTCATTTGATTTTTCTGCTTAGTGACTATGTTGCAAATGTGGTTGCTATGCATAAATGGGGACAATTGGCATCTCCAAGGTAGATATATGTACTCAATTTAATCTCACTGGAGAATCATTGTCTTTTCTCTGGAAAAATTTTAATAGTATGTAAAAAGCAATACCTTGTACCTCACTTGACTAATGATCCTATGGTTCTTTGTTATGCCTAGCACAGATATATTTGATAAGAAGATCAATTCATTTTGACACCTGGTTGTGGTAACCACTGTCCTAAATGCTAACATTCCTATTTGAATTAATATTAATATACAATATTATTTTATTTTCAAATCCAGTCTTTACTATTTATAAACCAAATCCATTCCTTAGTGCTTTTAATTGCTGACATCGTTATTTGGAGCCACTTCCTTCTCTTCTGTAGCTGTAATCTGTATTACTTATTGCTAAAATATATAGCAAAGAATTACTCAGTCTAAGAATACCTGCTGTTATGTGTTTGGTTAAGCACTTTAAGAAGAGAAACAATTAACCTAAAACTTGATATGATGTTACCAAAGCAAGTCCCCAGTAATTTTGATTCCTTAACTTTGGTTCCCAGGACTGCAGGTTTAACGTGCTCATTTTCTTCTTTCATGAAAAAAGACCTTCATTAGAACTACTGAGCAAAGTTTTCCCCATTATGGCCTACAATATTTTGTTACACCCATCTTTAACTGAGGTAATCCTCGGAGTCCCAGATGCTGCTTTTGCTCAAAAACAACTCAGAACTGAATCATGCTTGTTTATTTAAATTCCTACCAGAGTAGTTAAAATAGCAAGCAGATATATCAACAATTAGGGTACTGAATCTGGGAGATTCATTAATTACCTCATCTAAAACTCTATGTTCATTTATCTTGGTTCTGGCCCTGCAAAAACAGTCAAGAACCAAGTATAGATGTTGTATTTATAGATTGCCAAGCGCTGCCTGTCTCCAAGCTAATGTTATAAACAAACACAAGTACACAATTAGGACAAACATCACACCTTCTGTCATTTATTCAAACTTAATTCTGGTAATTCAATTTAAAAAAATTGTTTATATACTAAGTACCCTGTTTCCCCAAAAATAAGCCGTCCCTGGATAATACATTTTTGAGAGCATGTACTAATAAGCCCTGCCCTGAAAATAAGACCTCCCCAAAAATATTGCAACACAGCAGCAGCAATGGGGTGATCACACTCGCCGCCTCCTGCACCTCAAAAATAATAAGACCTCTTTGAAAATAAGGCCAAGCGTTTATTTCGGGGGTCAAAAGAAAATAAGACCCTGTGTTATTTTTGGGGAAACACAGTAACAGAAGACACTGATCACCTAACAATAATATATACACCCAAACCTGCAGTAGCCATATAGCAGTTTGATCTGGAGGGAACAGTTGTGGAATCAGAAGAACCAGACTTTCATACTAGTTTATTCTGATATCAGTGTCCAAGAGGTGTCCATGCCAAACACTCTCATTATTTATACCACACATTATTATTGTAGTTGATTCTAAAGTTGGGCAAGTCCGGACTAATGTATAAACACATTTACCTGCCATTTAATACTTCTGTGGTTTTAATACTGGGATCTTTGACCAGAATTACAGTCATAAATAATGCCAGTCATTAAGTGGATTGACCAATCCAATTTTACATTTTTTTACAGCAGTTGTTAATCAAGCAACCATTAAGCTGCTCTGCAGTTGTTAAGTGAATTCTATAATTATTAAACAAATACTTTGTCCATAATTGCCTGGGTTTTGGGGGGGGAGGGGAAGTCCCTGACTTTAGTTTCTTTTATGTTAGTTTCTTTTAATCAACATAATTTGCATATATGAAGATTAAAAATGAGACAAAGAAGCTGAAGAACAGTTTAAAATATTTCTTTTCCTCTTTTTTTGTATTCCCATTTTTTTCTCTGTTCATTTTCCAACTGTGTGTGTGTGTGTGTGTGTGTGTGTGTGTGTGTGTGTGTGTGTGTGTGTGTGTAGGGATGCAGGGACAGAGAGAATGAATAAGAATTGTTGAATTTAGTCCCGAGACACTTTTTTCTTAATCCTGACTTAATTTGTGTGTGATTGGGCCTCAGGAACTCTGAACTACTGATATTAGGAATTAATTATTACTAAATATTGCCGCTATATTAACTCATTGAAAAGCTACAATTTTTGAAATCTGAAATATATTGTGCCATAACAGAATGGGAAGAGATTAAAAGATTATGTATGGAATATTGGTGAGTGAACCTGAGTTTCATGGTTCAGCTCTTAGATTAGAAAGAATCAATAATTCAATTTTTTTTTAAAAAAAACCCTACATTGTTGTTTTAACTCTACTTTGTAAATCCATCAGAAAATATTATGGTCAAAAAATAAACCACTACCATATTTTAATTTTATTCTAATACATACTGCATTCCAATCTGATTGAGATTGCTTCATTACCAATTCAAAATATTATTAAGATCTAGCCTAGGAATAAAATATTAAAACATTTATTTTTCCTCTCTTATTGTTAATATAAATGAAACCGAAGTCTGAGTTGCAGGCTTGATGCATGCCTGAAGAGCAAGCTAAAGAGATATAAGGCAATTATATTTAGAAGCAATGCTCAATACATGTCTAATATACTATTTTAAACCCTTGTCATTTATTTATTTGATTTCCACTCTGCCTTTGTACTATGGCAAGCGTTCAAGGCAGCTAGCAAAAATTTAAAAATAAAACAGACTATACAAATTAAAAACACAAATTCAAAGCAACATAATCACATATTTAATAAATACCTGAAGAGAAAGAAATATATCATTTCAAATTTTCTAAGCATTGACAATCAATCTACAAGAGCTTTCAGGGTGTACCATACTGGTATCATTTTGAGGCTGATAATAAAACATTCAGACTGTCAAAGATCTATTTAAAAGCAAACAAAAATGGGACTTCCCTAACATTCTTTCAGAAACAAAGGGCATTTATGGCAATAACAACAATGATCAGAAATGTTCTACTCATCCATCATGGAGAGACTGCAGGGATCAGTCAACATCTAACAAAGACGAAACAATGAAATTCTGGACATAGCTGAGGGACAATCCAAAGAAATATAACAAGAATGCAAGTTGCATAAAGAAGGTGGATAAGATTAAAAAAGAAGCTGAAATGAAACATGGTAATGTTGATACAGTTGTAGGATGTGATAGTTGTAAGTAAGACTTGATTACACTGGGTAACCATAAGGAAGTTGTATCTGAAAAATTCATTATGTTGTTGTAAGTATTGTGGAGAATACACATAAAACCTGTTAGAACTCTTAAAAATGTCGCAGCAATGCCTCATATGGGTGTTTTTGGCCAAGTTCCCAGATTTAGGAGTGAATAAAGAGAATATGCTAGCTAATTGGTACAGATTTTTATAAGAAAAACAAAGAACAAATTATGCACCATGAGAGATGAGGGCTGAAAGTTACAAACCAAATATTGAAAGGCAGAATAGTGGCATTCTTGAGCCAACCTCAGCCCACCTGTCTTTTCCTGATATGCACCTGTAAAAGTTTTGGATCATAACCGTTTTCTCCTGAGTTGATTGGTGAAACTACAAAATTATTTCCAACTCTATGATACTGTGGATTGTCTGTAGAGGATGAATAAAGGGTAAAAGCAAGCATTCGTGGACGAGACAATAGTAGTTTTGACTTCAGTAACCACTCTGGATTTTTTTTTTAAAAAGCAACTTTGAAGAGGTTGGGAGATCAACAGGGAGGAAGTGTTGAAAAGTGAAAATTCCTTTACTATGGTTGGAAGCTCTAAAGAAAAATGGCCATTGCATTATGGACAAATATTGCATTGCACTGATACAAAACTGAGTTAATTGGAAGAAAGGATGGTTATGTCTTCTTGTGGGTGCAAACAGACCCAATCACTTTATTAGTTTTAACATTTTAAAAAGTTTCCTTAACATGTTTTTTTCCTCCATTGCCTATCTTCAGGATGATTAAAATCAGTTGTGTGATATAGCTGCTTCACTCTCTCTAATAGCAGGACTCACCTTTTATAGGTAGAATTTTAATGAATGTTGAAAAATCAGGGTTTTGGTCTGTTGTATATTCACTGTATAATTTATCGCTAGTTTTGTGTATGATTTACGGTTCCCTTATATTATTAGCCTACTGCTCACTTTTGATTATTTGTATTAATTATCAATAAGAACCAAGTATGTTTCCAACAATTCAGGATGGGTTATTTTAAGTATCTAGTATTTAATCCAAAATATTTCCTAATTTTTTCTATAGAACTAAGCTGCACCTTTAAGAAAAATTCCGGAACTATTTGTTTCAGATATTTGGATACCATCTGGTTTGGTTAAACCACAGCATGCTGAATTTGCAAAATGAGTGTCTGATCAGCATTTTAAAGATAGAAAATGCTTCAATTAGTATACCATGTACACATAGAATGTTTTAATGTTAAAGATGGACCATGGCTAACTAAGCAGTATTTCCCTTGGCACAATTCACTCAACTTTAAAAAAAATATCATAAATTAATCACATACAAACTTAATCTATAAATGTATAGATGAGGCATATTTTCAAGCTAGAATAAGGAAGTGATGCAAACTACTGTAGTGTTTCACATTTATTGCAGACTACATGGTCTGAGAAAGACACTGAAGCAGTAAGATTTTTCTATTTTTTTCCCTGTCTGTAAAATGTCAAATGAACTTCCATGCGTAAAAGCAGTAACCCAAATGATTTAATGTTAGTTAAAAAATTAAAACATTACAAAAAGTTCACCAAAATCTCAGGTTTAATTATTGAGACAGAAAATTCCAGATTCACTATCATTGAGAAAGCAATGAATCAATCTTACCATAATTTCCCTGGAAGATGAAATCAGAGAAGGGTATTTCATTCACATGTTAAAATTCAGGAATACTTATGTGTTCTTCACGTTTATAAACCATGTAATTTTTGAACCATTAACTAATGTATAGGTGTATATTCAGTAATTTAAATTTGTTTTGCTCTGGGAATATTATGGCAATAAAGTCCTATCAGAAAAGCTCTTATGCAGAAGCCCTGCTAGCATCCTCTGATAGTATCACTGATTTCCTTGGCTGCTGACAATTGCCTCCCACATAACTAACTGATACTGTAATTGTGGTCTAACTTTGAGAGCAGCCCAGTCTAGTGTAGTATAACAGTCTGGTATGGGAGTGATAAGACAGGAATGGGCATCATGTACAGTATGAGCCACATACAGCGATATACAAAGTCTACATACCACAGTTAAAATGCCAGATTTTTTAGATGTAAAAAAACATAAATCAGATCAAGATAAATAACTTTAGATTTTTCACCACCTTTAACATAGCATATAAGCTATATAAGTCAATAGAAAAACAAACTGAAATCTTTAAGGGAGGGGAAACAAACTGAAATTTTAAGGGAGGGGAAACAAACTGAAATCTTTAAGGGAGAGGAAACGATGGCAGTTGAGACCCCCAGACTTGTAGTCATGGGGGACTTTAATCTGCCATCGGTGGGCGAATCATCGGAGGTAGCTTGGGAGTTCATGGCTTCCATGACGGCCATAGACCTGACCCAAGTAATTCAGGGCCCCACTCACGAGGGTGGACATACGCCGGATCTAATCTTTGTCTCTGGCCAATGGAAAAGTGATCTGGGTACAGGGGATATAGTCATCACACCCTTGTCATGGTCAGACCACTCACTTCTCCGGCTCGACTTTCCAATCGCTACACCCCACCGCGGGGAGGCAGAACCTGAGTCACCTATTTGGTTCCGCCCCAGGCGCCTGATGGACCCTGATAGGTTCCAGACGGTGCTTGGGCCACTTCCTGTATCCCTGACCCACGCCCCGATGGAGGACCTCGTGGTCGCATGGAATACTGCGGCCATGGGAGCCTTGGATCGGGTTGCGCCCTTGCGGCCTCTCTTGCGGCGGCGATCCACCCTGGCTCCTTGGTTCACCGAGGAGCTAAGGGTGATGAAACGCCACAAGAGATGCCTAGAGAGGAGATGGAGATCTTCTCGGTCTGAATCTGACCGAACACAGGTGAGAGCCCATTTACGGACTTACCTTGTGGCGCTGAGAGTGGCCAAACGTCATCATTGTGCCACTCTCATCGCATCCGCAGATAACCGCCCTGCCGCCCTGTTTAGGGTGACCCGCTCCCTCCTTCAATAGAGGGTGCGGGAAACCCCATTACAGGGTAGAGCATAGGAATTTGGGATTTATCTGCAGGATAAAATCGCTCAGATTCAGGGCGAGTTAGTCTCCATCGATGGCCCAGTGGAATGTCCTGAGGCAGGTCTTGAGACAGTTTTGTGGGAAGAGTTTGACTCTGTTACTTCCGAAGATATGGACAGGTTTCGTGGGCGACTGCGAGCCACCACATGTTTATTGGACCCGTGTCCCTCCTGGCTTGTACTGGCATCCTGGGAGGTTACACGAGGCTGGCTCCAGGAGGTTGTCAACGCTTCTCTGAGTGAGGGTTTCTTGCCTGCCTCCCTTAAAGAGGCCATGGTGAGGCCCCTCCTGAAGAAGCCCTCTCTGGACCCAGCATTATTGGTTAATTACTGTCCGGTCTCCAACCTTCACTTTCTGGCGAAGGTTGTAGAGAGTGTGGTGGCACAACAGTTTCCCCGTCACCTGGAGGAAGTTGATTATCTGGACCCGCGCCAGTCTGGCTTCCGGCCCGGGCACAGCACCGAGACGGCATTGGTCACGTTGGTAGATGATCTCTGGAGGGCCAGAGATGGGGGTTGTTCCTCCATCCTGGTCCTATTAGACCTCTCAGCAGCTTTTGATACCATCGACCATGGTATCCTATTGCATCGGCTGGAGGGGCTGGGGGTGAGGGGCACCGTACTGCGGTGGTTCTCCTCCTACCTCTCCAGTCGATCGCAATTTGTGTTGGCAGGAGAGCAGAGGTCGACCTCGAGACCCCTCACTTGTGGGGTGCCTCAGGGGTCGGTCCTCTCGCCTCTCCTGTTCAACACATACATGAAGCCGCTGGGTGAGATCATCCGTGGTTTTGGGGCAGAGTACCACCTCTACGCTGACGATACGCAGCTGTATATATCTACCCCAAACCATCCCAACGATGCCGTAGCATTGATGTGCCAGTGCCTTGAAGCCGTGCGGGCCTGGATGGGAAGAAACAGACTCAGACTCAACCCATCCAAGACCGAGTGGCTGTGGTTTCCGGCATCCCGGTACAACCAGTTGACTCCATCACTGGCCATAGGGGACGAACACCTTACCCCTGTGGAGGAGGCACGCAACTTGGGCGTCCTCCTGGATACCAAGCTATCCATGGAAGATCAAGTGACAGCCGTGGCCAGGAGGGCATTTTACCAGGTTCGCCTGGTACGCCAGTTGCATCCCCTATTGGATCGGGATGCCCTTTGCACAGTCACTCATGCCCTCGTGACATCCCGACTGGACTACTGTAATTCTCTTTACATGGGGCTCCCCTTGAGGTGCACCCGAAGACTTCAGCTTGTCCAGAATGCAGCCGCGCGAGCAATAATGGGAACCTCTAGGTTTACCCACATAACACCGCTCTTGCGCGAGCTGCATTGGCTGCCTGCTGTCTTTCAGGTGTGCTTCAAGGTGTTAGTTACCATCTTTAAAGCGCTCCATGGCTCGGGACCTAGTTATCTGCGGGATCGGATCCTGCCCCATACATCCCTGCGGCCGATTCGCTCCCACAGAGAGGGGCTTCTCCGCGTGCCGTCCACTAGGCTATGCCAGCGGGGGACGCCCAGGGGAAGTTCCTTCTCTGTGGCGGGCCCAGCCCTCTGGAACGACCTTCCCCCCGAAATAAGAACAACCACGGACCTCCGCTCCTTCCGTCAAAAATTGAAAACACACTTTTTCTGCTTGGCCGGCCTAGGTTAGTCTTCCGTCTTTCGATAGGGTTTTAGGGGGTTTTAGTGTATTTAATTTAGGGGATTTTTGCGCAGGGACAATTGTTTAATTCGTATTTTAATTATTTATCTTTCTATGTATTTTATATTGGTTTTTTATTCCCTGTGCACCGCTCCGAGTCCCTTGGGGGAGAAGAAGCGGTATACAAATAAATTTATTTTTATTTTTATTTTTATTTTTATTATTATTATTATTATTATTATTATTATTATTATTATTATTATTATTATTATTATTATTATTATTATTATTATTATTATTATTATTAATTATTAAACAAAAAAAAGGTACAATAATATGTTTGCATAAAGATACAGACGCTTACACTAATACTTTGCTTAAGCACCCTTTGATTTTATGACAGCATTCAGTCTTAGTGGTAGGAGCCCATCAGCATGCCCATTCTTTCTTGCCAAAGTGCTCCAAATCTGAAAGATTGCATGGACATTTCCTGTGCACTCTTCAGGTCACTCCACAGATTTTCAGTTGGGTTTAGGTCCAGGATGTGGCTGGGCCATCCCAAAACCTTGATCTTCTTCTGGTGAAGCCATTCTTTTGTTGCTTTGGAGGTATGCTTTGAGTTGTTGTCATGATGAAAGGTGCAATTCATCTGCAGCATTTTAGCAGAAGTCTGAAGGTTTTGTCCCAAAACAGATGGATATTTGGATCTGTTCATAACTTCCACCACCAGTTCCAGTCAAAGAAACGCAGCTGCAAAGTATAATGCTGCCACCACCATGCTTCACTAGGAGTATGATGTATTTTTTGGTGATGCAGTGTTGTTTTTATGCCAAATATACATTTTCATCAGACCAAAGCACATATTCTCATATGCTTTTGTCAGACTTGATATAGGTTTTTGACAAAATATAGCTGGGTTTGGATGCCTTTCTTTGCAAGAAAATGCTTTCATCTTTCCACAGCCCTACTCCACAGCCCAGATGTATGAAGATGATGGAAGACTGTTGTCACATGTAGTACACAACCAGTACTTACCAGAAATTCCTGTTGCTGTAGGCTTCTTGGCAACCTCTCGGATGTTTTCTTCTTATTTTTTCAATGAATTTGGAGGGATATCCAGTGCTTGGTAATGTTGCTATTGTGCCATATTTTCACAACTTGATGATTATCTTCACTATGTTCTATGACATATTCAATGCCTTTTTTTTCTACCCTTCTTCTGGCTGATAACTTCGAATGAGATCTCTTTGACACTTTGTAAATTCTCTGCAGACCATGGTATTTGTTCTAAGAGGTAACTGAGTAAATGTCAAAAAAAAGTTACTAGAACAACTGAATTGAACATGGGCTGATCAGAATTACTTTAATTGATGGCAGGTATGCACTGGCTACTTAACATGTTTGATATGTGATTAATTCTTAATATAGCCACATCCTACATGTAAGAGGGTATGAACAGTTATGCAGCCACATTATTGTAGTTTTTAATTTCCCCCCACTAGATATTTCCAGTTTTTCAATTGACTTATATAGCTTATACTGTATGTTAAAGGTGGATTTTTAGATCCACTGTGGAGCCCTGAATCCTCCTTTTTTGCCAGTTTTGTTTTCCTATTAGTTTTTAATGTGAGCCTACAGCATAACGTTTATTTTTTGGTGCTGTCTCTTGGATTCCTAAATTAGTTGCTGCAGTTTTCTTGGTAGTATTTTGCAAGAGGCTTGCCACTGCCTCCTTCCTAGGGTGGAAAGTGACTGGCCCAAAGTCACCCAGCTGGCTTTGTGCCTCAGGCAGGACTCATACTCCTGGTTTCTAGCCTGATTCCTTAACTACTATACCAAACTAATTCTGGAATTTTACAAATTTAAAGCTTTAAAGAAAAATAAATCCAACCCTAGTTCGGTCTGTATATGGGCACAATTCTAAAGCAGCCTCAATTGGTAAATATGTTTTCTGTCCCAGGTGCTATCTAAGCAGCTGCCGAGAAACTTATGAAAGCATATCCAACTGGTCCTAACAATCTGGACAAAGTTAAAATAGCATTAAAAAGCTACTGAATCATATTAAAGGTGGGCTGATTTTATATGGATTAACACTAGAATGATCAACTCCAACGTAATATGGCATGCACACATAGTCTAGCTGATTTGAAAATGTGCAAGCATCAGTTTAACCAAAAAAAGTACTCTTCCTGTTTTTTCTTTCTCTGGAAACACACTAGGTCCTGTCATGCTTGATTACATGGGGAAGTGAAAGAAGTTGGGAAATAGCTTCAAAATTGTACTTCAACCTTTTTTTACTACAAGTTCAATAAAAGTTGTGATATCAACACTTCCTAAAATTTAAGCCACTCAGTAACCAAATGAATTTTGAGCCCTTTGTTCCCAGATTACCATGGAATAGAAATACTTTGCAAAGCACTAAAATGCACTTCTAATTATAAGAATAGTGACAATTCATAGCATCAAAGTGGTGTAGTTATTTATTTGTAGGATTATATGAACGCCTCCCTCATATGACTCTAAGCATTTTACAATCCTTAAAATAATATGATTAAAAACAAAATTTGTTTCTAATACATACACAAATTTATGGAAATTATAAAGAATCAAGATCAATATTAGTGTAATAAGAATGGACATTACTAGAGAGGAGGGTGTCTCTACAAAGTATTCTTGACCACCAATCTGAAGTAAGTTAGCACCCCCTCCCCTCCTAGAAGAATGCAATATTTTAGAAAATATTAAAAAGGCAGACTATTATATTTCCCTGGATGGGAGAAACTTAGGATAGGAAGAATTCAGAAAACAGTTCCATTTCAAATTGCTATTAAGGGCGCAGAATGAAGTGTAGGTTGTAAACAACTGTACTTTCCAAAACGATTAGAAATGAGCCACATATTTACTAGAGTAAATAATAAAGTATATATTAAAAATAATAAAGTAACAGCCGCATAGACCAGGAGTGGGGTTTGTACCCAGTTCAGTATATTTTTCCATATACTGTTCAGCCACTGTCTCAGTTTGCTCACTAGAGGGCCGCGCGGGGCCTATTGACCCCAAAGAGCTGTTCTATTCCTCGCCCTCTCCTGGTAGAAGAGTCACTGGGAGCCAAATCTTGGCTGCTGAATCTTTACTCCGCTCCGCCTACAAAAGCCTTTTCCAAATTGGTGCCCTCCAGGTGTGTTGTGCACAGCTTCCACCGTCTTAAGTCAATATGGCCATTGAGCCGGAGTGGTGGGAAAGGAGCGTGTTTGAGTGTGTATATGTGTGAGAGAAAGCGAGCCAATGTGGCCATTGAGCGGTGGGAAAACTACAGTATGTGTGCGCGCGCGCGTTCACGTGACACAAATAGGTACACATATTCATAATATGCCATTATATAGTGTGTGTGTACACAAGATGGGGAAGGCTTTTCTAGAAGAGGATGTGTGTGGGCAGAGTAGCATTCGGACGTAAATGGAGCTAGAAATGATACCCTTTTAGCCTGCGGAGGTTAATGGGGGGTGGGGGTGGGGTTGTCATGCACATTCAGAAACTTAAAAGTTAACCGTAGTTCGAGCTAAACCTGGGTAAAGCGTGCTGCTGAAAGCGGTAGACCCTTCTACGAGCGACTTCGGTGCTACAGAAACTACGGCCAAGAGAACCAGTTTGCCCGGCTTGCCTGGTTCCCGGGCGATTCCCGTTCTCTCGCCCGCTGAGTCGGGGAAGACTAGGCGCCTAGGATTGGGAGCTCCGAGGGGCTTTCCGGGAGAAGGGCGGAAAGCCCCTCGGAGGCCCTTTCTATTGTCTCCAGGCAGAAGGAAAGGGGGAAATGCTATTTGCTGCTTGAATTTCTGGAAGCCGACCACCTGCCTTTCTTATACAAAGGAAACCCAAGCACAGTTCAGGGCGGGTTGCCTTACAGGCGGCGGCGCTGTCACTCAAGGGCCACCTTACGAGGCGGTGTGCGCCTGTCACTCAACACTCCCGGGGTTACCTCCAGTCACCCAACCGCGCCCCTTCTCCGGCCCGGAGAGAGAATTACCCTCTTCCAGTCGCCGAAATATTAATAAGGGAGGAAAAAGCTATTGGCGGAGAAGGCGAGGTTCCCGATACGTCACCACATTCAAGCTCCTGAGGGCCAATCCCGATTGGCCGAGCTCTCAGCGGCAGCTCCAAACGACATTTGCATGGCCGGGGAAGGATGGCAAGCGAGGACGGCGGCAGGCAACCCTTTGTTGTCGATCCCGGCAGACTGAGAGACCTGCGCGTGCATCTGGAGACGCTGGCCGGTTGGCTGCGGTGCGTGTGCGCGCGCCCCCTCCCTCCTCTGCCTCCTGTTGCGATATAGGTTGCAAAGAAGGAAGGGGGTGGGGAGGGGGGTGGGAAAGAGGCTTTTAAATAAGTTTGCCAGCAGGTGCAACAGATTTTGCATGTTCTGCTTGTGCGAAAAAAAGCAAGCGCCTGGTCGCATCGCACCCTCCTGGGTTCTCCTTTTAAGCACGAGCTAAGTCTCGGTTTCTGGGTCCCCGTATTCATCTCGCTTCTTAACTGCTGCTGCCGTTAGTATCCCTGCGAGGAGTGCTTTTACCCTCCTCTCCCTTTCAGGATGGTAGACCTGGAGAATGAGGTTCCTCCGCTTCCTCCAAGATACAGGTTCCGGGATTTGCTACTGGGAGATCAGGGATGGCAGAACGACGAGAGGTGAGTAGGCGAGGTGAAGCATTTGTGCAAAGAATGATACAGAAAGGGGAAGAGGGGGGGGGGGAGGGATGATGCGTGTGATATGAGGTGTTCCTAGAAATAAGGGATGTGTGGCTTCTATTTCTTCTACGTTGCAGTGGCTTGAGAAAGAGCATAATTCTGGAGTGCATGGATAAATACATCTAGGCACCTGCCGTTTTGCACATGTCTTACATAATGTCCATACTGTGTATATACCTGATGAATTTTGATAATTTATTTCCTAACCTTTATGGATCCCCTTGTTCTTCAGCCATTTGTACACAAAGCACATGCTACTTTCTACATATTTGTATCTGTTGTCAATTCATACATTTGCTACTGGTATCCATGTGTATAGATGTATGTATGGCATGAATACACCTTAACAAGTATGGTTTGGGCTATGTCGTCTGTATGTATGAAATTGTTACTAATAGTGGTTTCTGTGAGTTAGCTCCTTTCTTCTCTACTATTCTTTTTTTTAATCTAATGGCCATATCCTCTTATACCTCACTTTCCTCTTGCATATTTCCTACTTCTCCACATTCTGTAATGTCTGAAGACAGACTGATGTTCACCAGTCCTTTAATTCTTGGCAAATACATTAATATCAGTTAACTTTCCTATTTGAAGGAATACGTTAATCTGCTAATAATGATTTTCTCCCTGTCTGTGCAGGCTTTCTGAAATGCAGGACCATGCTGCTTCGGCATCACGTGTCCTTTCTCCGAGAAAAATAATGAACATTTATATAAGTAAGGCATTTCTAAAAAAAAAACCAACCAAGAGTCAGTTTTAGAAGCGTCTCTTAAACATACTTGCATTCTTTTATTAGACTCTGGTGGTCTTCCAACCAGAGGCTTGAAATAAGGATAGGAAAATTACATCTACTTAGCTTTATCATTGCTGAAGCATCAGGTCTTTCCTGACAAATCACTTGGACCATTGGACTACAGTTGCCTGATGGAGCTAAATAAGGTCCACCAATACTTTATTCCATTTTGCTTTTCTATATTAATTAGATAGGCTAAAATTCTGTGCCTATGGCTGAATTTCTTTTACTGGTGAAAGCCGGAGCTACAATGTATGTGCAGTTTAATGTATTTTCCTTGAAATAAATATTGATTCCTTTTTGATTCCAGTGGAAAAGGTAAAGAACTGTCTTAAAGGTTCTCATTGTGCTGCTAGATTTAAACATACACAACCTTTTTCCCTGCCCTTGATATTATTTTAATAATTTATATTATTTATAATGTATTTTTACACAAGCGTACATTACCATATGATATAAAATATCCATGCCCATGTTTATTAGATATAATGCTTATTGCATTAAGTATAGCTTTTTCCAGGGTAAGTGTGTAAAGAATTGGATCTCATGGAGAATTGATACTGTAGCCATATGATACCATCCATAGAATATCAATATAGTAGTGACAGGTAGATAATATTGAGAGGTGGATCTTCTGGCCTTCTTTAGTGCTTGACTTCAGGAAAATCATAATTAGGCCAGACCTTTTCCCCCCCAATGTGTTGATAATTGTACATTACTAGGTAATAGATTTGCTAGGGCATTCAAAACAAATTACGAAGCTGAATGGATGATTTTGTGACATCTCATGATTATCTAATGTTTGAGTAACACTAAGAACCCCTACAACATGCTCCTTTCTGTTATATTTCTCATAATATCTTTATGAACACCACTATTGCCTTTCCTATGTGTACACACAGTGCCTCATGTCAGTGATCAGGTATCCAAGTTAATATTTACTGTGTTGACTTCCTCCACCCCTTTAGTAAGTGTGGCTAGTTCCAGTTTTCTTCCTTGCTTTGAAATTGGAGATGGCCTCTGAGTAGTTTTATAAATCTAAGCTTTGAGCAGCGGATAATTTATTTTCTACAAAATTCTGATAACCATTTTTTTAAAAAAATATTTAAATGTAGAAAAAATGTGAAATATAAACCTAACTTTAAAAACTGATAGAAACCAAAAAAAGGAAAGGAGAAAAAATATCCAATGACCTAAAAATAATAATTACCATTGACTGATCAATAGTGACTGGATTGCTAATAAATACCATATGGTGCTATAGTAGAAAATATTATTGCAAAATATACAGTATCTGCTAAAATAGTACAGGTTGCTTCATCCTTTGATTAGTAAAGAATATTGCTTTTTCCAAGACACATAAGTTACGTGTTTCCAAAAACATTACTCCTGTAATATTATTTTTCTAATTTCTCCATGTGATTCCTTTAATGATCTCTATGCACAATACAACTATCTGTTATCAGATTGCAAATCTTAGTATATTTATTTTATTTTTGTTAAATTTATGTATTGCCTATCTCCCTAATAGTGTGATTCTGGGTGGCTAATGTAATTCAAAATCACATTAACCTCTTTAACATTTAAAGAGTTTCCCATGAATATAAATACCATAGTTAAAAAAAAGACCAACTGGTTACATGACCATAACATATAGGTCTATGAACCCTCAATTTTTTATGTCTCCAATTAAAATAATCTGAGGGTCATTCTTTCAAGAATTCTAGTCAACATACATTTAGTATAGTTTATACTAAATCTAGGTAAATTTTTGATTCTCCTTTTGTCACTCGTTGGTTGAGTTCATACCTTGCATTGTGGTTTATTAGTAAGATGGTTAAGCATGGCTAAGGTTAACTTTGTGAACTAGAGGGTTATATCAGACATTGAGTTTTCTGATGAAGTGGAATAGATGAGATATATACTGTAACTACAGAAGCTTCATAATTTCCTTTTGTATATTGAAATAAGAGTCATGAAGAGATAAAGGGCAACTTTCTATTAAATGGAAAAATGCTAAGAGACACCACTTGGTGTTTTTTTTCCCCTTTCAATTTTAAAGTTTTATGGTGACCAAGCCACTTGAATTACAAAAAATGCACAAATGATTCTGGCTGTATCATTAAAAGTGAATACTGAGAAATAAAATAGTATAAAAACAACATTAATTTAAGGAATATTTATTGATCGTCTTGTTTAAATTGAGATGTATATAACTGTTAGAGACACATTATAATGCACCCTGATAGACTTACTAGGTGCTTTCAATTAGTAGCTCACATTCTTTACAAAAATCAAAGTTATATATTATATAGATGTATTCAGTTTGGTCAAGTTTTCCATTATTCATATGAAACTTAATTAAACATAATTAACATAATTTTGAACTAACTTACATTCATTTGGAAAATACAATAGTTATAATGAGCTTTGTCCAGTTTGACTTGGCATAATAGGTAAAACTATTTATTGAGGATTAGTGATATGTAACTGCCAGATCATGACTTCCACACAGTATGGTTAAAACTTCAAAAGGAAGATGGGCATCGTCAACAGCTGCTTATTGAATGATGGAGATTACCTTCCATCCCCATCAAAATACATTTTGCATTGTTAGGCATTAAAAGAACCTACTGTAGAAAATCTTCAAGAATCCCACCTTGCCAAAACTGTTTTCTCCATTACACAATTGGGAATCAATGAACTAAATTTTGTCACTCATTAATGTATTCCTTACCGTCTTTAGGAGAACATATTGGAACAGAAAAAAAATGTTAGACATATTTTTTTAAAGAGATAGACATATTTTTTTAAAGAGATAGCAATAAAGATGCTGCAGTACAAAAATCCAAATTTTGTCTTGGTACCATCACTATAGAAATATATATAGAAACTTCACCCAGTATCCAGTTAATATTAGTAGTGCTTTATTGAGAAGAGCTTTTACATCCCTTGGTCTGTAGCCAATACCCTCTACATATCTTAAAAGGAAATATTGTAAATGTCCTCTCCCTCCACGTTATTAATTATTTAATTTATAATTATGTCCTCCATTGCTCCATTTATAATCTGATTATGGTCAAATAATTGATGGTAGGTAAACTCAAGGGCTCGAATTGTCTTCTTGCAGACAATGCTTCCAACTATGAGCCGCCAGGTTGTGACTTTTAGTTTATTGTTATTTAAAAAGAAATTCATAAATTTGTAGTTGTAGTACTAGTTATATCTTGTTGTGACCTATATAATACACTTTTTATTATTTTATTTTATAATCTTACTATTCTACTGTTATTTTATTTTATAGTATGTTCATTGTTATGATCTGTGGTTAGAACAATAAACTTATTAATTCACCATCCAGGCGCCAGCAGCTTTCTATGTTATTATTTCACTAAATTAGGTGAGTTGTTTTAGCTAAAAATGCCAGGTTTTTATGTACTTCCCAAAATGCTTTTGCAAATCTCTTGATCCTGTAACATGCTGAGACTCTCAAAAATTAAAAATTATTTCTTCACACATTTTGGGCTTTTACTTTGACTAGTACAAGTCCAACAAAATGAGATTTGGGAATTCTGTTCTGTCTTGGCTTTAATATTTCTGATCACCACATAGAAATCTGGAGAGATGAAATGACTTTTTCATAAAGTATGGAACCTGATTCTCCAGCTTGGCAATTAATAACATGTTGCTAACAGCATACCCTAAATGAAAGTTTGTGTGGAAATTTATATATTTTCATCCCTGGCTTTTGAAGGACTACTCTTGTGTTCTTGATTGTCAAAAACTAAGAACAGAATTAGAGAAACATGGAAAATATAACATGTTTTCTGAGTTGAAGAACGATTATTTAATTGTAGAGGCTCAGAAGCATTTACCAAAAAGAACACCAACATGTCTATTTGCCTCCTTGAATTAATGGCATTGTGTTTCTGGAAATGTTTGTCGTCTTTTGCTTGAAATATCTAGGGGGGTTTATAATGTAACAATATTGTGCTGCAATAAAAAGCTAAAGAGTGGTGGAAATTGTATAAAGCTGAAAGCAAATTGCAATTTAAGTTGAGAATGAAAGATTGTTCATGGATATGAATTGCAAAAGGCTAAGCCAATTAGGAAATAACTCTTTGTTTTTGCGGTGATATTGTCATTTATGTGGATGGCTGCTGTGTACATATTTTCATAGAAACATGATTGCTTTTAGGGAAAAATTGGTAACATTGCCATAGAAACTGTCAGCCCTCACTGATAGGAAATTTTTCTTCATTAAATATTTCCTAACATTGTAATCCTTTGGGAAGCAGATAGCTCAGCTATAGAGTGATGTCCAACATTGATAAATGGTAAGTTGCAAGTGTGTCACTGACAGCAGTGATGCATTTTGTAAGTTTCCTAAAGGATTATATGAACACATGGATAGAGATTTGCTCCTGCCTATGCAAAGATTCACTATTCATTTGCCCTCTTGTTCATGTTCATGCTTTGTTACACTTTCTCCTTTCACAGCTGTCCCTGTTTTGTAAAGTGCCATGCATGTTAATGATGCCAAATTAACAATTAATTGAAATCCCTCTACAGGCTCACTTTTTTTTTTGAGTGCTAAGGTGATTCATGAGTTGTTCATTTTATGAACGGAACGGTTTGGAGAGCTCCTCGCTCTGGGACCAGTGTTAGTCCCATTCAGAATTTAGACGAGGTCTAAATTTATGATTTATGATATGATATGTATGTATTCCCTTCCACCTTATATTGAAAAAACTTTACTTTTTGTATGGAACCTCGGAGGCGACCACCACCTCCAGCATGGAAGCTCTAAAATATTTTTTCTATATCCTATATACCTTTTCCCTTGTTATAAAATTTGTAAAAACCAATAAAAAATTGTTATCTGAAAAAAAAAAAGAATTTAGACGAGGTTGGTTGTAGCTCGGGCTTTACAGTTTGTACATTTGTATAAATCATCATCATCATCATCATCATCATCATTTAATACTTATAAACCGCTCCCTCTCCCCATGGGGACTCGGGGCGGTGCACAGGTAGAATAAAAACAGTAAAAAACATACAAACATCAATAAAATATACAAACAATTTAAAAGCCAAATTAAACTCAGCCTGTGCTAAAATCCCATTTAACTAACTAAACTAAAATTTACCCAGTAAAACCCCAAGACAGGGGGACTATCTCAAGCCGGCCAGACGGAAAAAGTAAGTTTTTAATTTAAGACGGAAGGAGCGGAGGTCCGTGGTCGTCCTAATATCGGGGGGAAGGTCGTTCCAGAGGGCCGGGCCCGCCACAGAGAGAGCCCTTCCCCTGGGTGTCGCCCGCTGACACAGTCTAGTGGACAGCACCCGGAGAAGTCCCTCTCTGTGGGAGCGAATCGGCCGTGAGGATGGAGTTGATACTGAAATTCTCTAGGATTACATGGATTGTGTTTTTATTGGAATATTTTTTTCCATTCTTCCTTCCACTTCAAATAATAAAAGCAAATAAAAATGGTAGGTGGGCAGTTCCGGAGGTAATTTTATAAGTGTGCTTGTGACTTTACATGGGATTTCTGGGCATTTTTGTGTGGGGAATTGGTGGAAGGAGCTGTATAGAATATTACAATTGAAATGAATGGCAGACGTTACAGAAATCAAGGATTCAGATGAATTTGGCTAACATTTCCTTCCTTCCTTCCTTCCTTCCTTCCTTCCTTCCTTCCTTCCTTCCTTCCTTCCTTCCTTCCTTCCTTCCTTCCTTCCCTCCCTCCCTCCCTCCCTCCCTCCCTCCCTCCCTCCCTCCTTCCTTCCTTCCTTCCTCCTTCCTCCTTCCTTCTCCCTCCCTCCCTGCTGTTTCTTTCAGTCTTGGTTTTTGGACATGGACATTGTAATGTAAACAGACCCCTTGTTGGGTGGTTCTTTGGCTTGAGTCTTATGAAATGCCACAGGCTGGGGAGAATCCAGAACTATATTAGGTGATTAGCTGCACTAGGTAGTATAGTAACAACGAAGTGGAGATTGATAGACTGTCATTCAGAGTTGATACAGAGTCTTGGCTGCCCTACAGATCCTGACACTAGAAGCTTATCAGAGGTCCTTGTGTCAAGGCTGCATTGGGTTAACAAAACAAAAAAAGTTCACCACTGTGTGAAGTAAACTTCTCCCACTGTGGTAAACTTCTTAGTCTCATGTCCAGAGAAAGGAACTTTGTGGCTGTTTACACAATATGGGACTTTTCCACATGCAATTTCCTCTGTGCTCTGGGTCAAAAAGGCACCACTAGTTATATACCGAATGTCAGATTGCTCAAAGCATTATATCAGGAATGTGCTACATAAATTATTTGGCAGAATTAAAACTATATTATAAAAATATACAAGGAAGTGTGTAGTGCAGTTGTTTCTTGTCTAGGTTGAAGATACTTGCATTGAAGTTGTGCCACCCTATAAGGTAGATCAGACTAAGACCTGGACACTATGTTGTTTAGATTACTTTTATTACAATAACCATTGAAAAACAACATTGCAATGTGCTGAATGTGCTTCCCCTCCTTCCCATTTTATCTTCATGTGAAATGGGAAGCTATCTGAGAAATTTTTGGAAACCACATTTTTGGTATGGGCTCAAGCCACTTTGATTTGATAGTTGCCCTGGTAACACAGCTTCCCTCTGCTTGTCAAGGCCATCCTCTATATTCTCTACAGCTAATAAACACATTACCAGAATTTTGACTGGTCAACTATTTTAAGGAAACTGATAGAAGAACCCACGAAATCCCACATTAGTGAGATTCCATTGAGTTGAAAGAACATTTTGCTAATAGACTCTTCATCCCAAAAATGCACATGATTGAAAGAGAGAGAGAAAGAGATAATTTTTCCATGGTATAAAAGTAACCATAATGAAGCCATACGGACAGTTTAGGAAATCAATTTATATGATTTCTAAATGTTCCACTGTTGATTAAATACATTTAGAAATTGTATTTGAAGAATTATGGTAAATTTGAAAAAAAACACCCATTTTTTTCAGTTTATATTAATGCTTTAAATGAGATTTAAGCATTAGCTGTAACTCTTGAGTATAATCATGATTGTTTGTATTATATCTTTGAACTCCACATGTATTTTGTCATTTTTAGTGACTATTTTAATATCTGTTGTCCTATTTTGGGATTTCTCCCTAGAACAGTGTGCTCCAGCTTTGGTGCCCTGGGATACTGCTGCTTACTATTCTTAATAAATCTAAGGTATAAATCTTACAGCACTGGCAAAATTCCAGCCTAAAAAAGATTTATATGGGAGTAATTTTCTTTGAGTAGAATGGGATTTAATCAGTAGATATACATAAGATTTAGTTGCAAAAATGGAGTTTACTACTAGATTATAAAATCAACAACAACTTTGCTGTATTGAATTTGAGCCTGCCCAGTCCTCTTCCTTTTCTATCTGTTGCTTTGCACTAATAGTTAACAGAGTCAATAACTGAACAAAATGTTTCCTGAATGTTGCTATATTATATTACAGGAGCGATAAATGAATTACAGTACTTATAATAATGGACAGCCATCCTCAACATAATTCTATAATGCCCATAGGTTAGGGAATCCAATAACTGTTAGAACAATGGGAGGGGGGACAAAATCATAATGAAGCTTGCAATATTCTTTTACTCATTACTGAACCTCTAGGGCAGGGCTAATTGTCTTGACTATTTGTTTGACATGTAGACAACTGGTGACCTGTTGGGTCAACTTTTCAGAGATATTTCCTTACCCAGAGAAATAGAATGCCTATTGACAGGCAAAAAAGCAGTGGGAGTGAGAGAGATTCCCAACCTGCTGCTGGCTTTCCCCATTTCTTGTTGTTTGTAGGAAACTGGCAGCATGGGAAATCACTCCTTTTTTGGCTGACCTGCAAACATCCTGCCATTTTGCTGGGAGGAGTGGTAACAAAGGGAGCTATAACCATGAGGAAAACCTTATCCCTGCTCCCCAACCTGACATTTCCTTAAGGGTTCCTTCCTTCCAGAGAGGAACAGGACACACCCGTCAATGCCCTGTTTCCCCAGCCAGTCCCACTCCAGCAGGCATATTACTTCCCATATTTCCCTTGCCACCCACCACTGTTAAAGAGATTTCAAATTTCAGTCTCCGTTCCAAAGCACCAATTGTACCCATCTGTTTGGCCTTGTCACCAGCAAATTGGGTGCCCAGGAGGCGGGAAAGAGAGTGGGGATATGGTTCCCCCCATCCTCCTTTGTGCCATGCAACAGATGGGTTTCTGGGAAGTATAGCTGGAAGGAAAAATTGTATTGCAATGGGAATCATGGATCCTAGCATTCTATAAATTAGCTCATTTGAGTTACATCTATAAAAATAAAAATGTAAAATAGTTTGTACGAAGCAGCTAATCTCAAAAACTACTGCACCGATTTACCTCAAATTTTGACACAATGTTCCCAAGGACTTCCGATAATAGAATACGTACTCATTTTGTGCCTAGCACACGTGTGTCATGTGCAAGGTACACAAATGTAAAATGTACCCACTGATCAGATTTTCACCTCCCTGTAGCCCCGCCCATCCAACAGTCATTTCCGCAGCAATGTATGGAGGCCTCTTAGGGCCAAAAGGCACTGAGATAGCAAACTCCCAGGTGGCCCATAGACAGAGGGAGAAATACAGTTTAATAAAAGAGGGACTAGGGGAGACATGATAGCAGCCTTCCAATATCTCAGAGGTTGCCACAAAGAAGAGGAAGTCAAGCTATTCTCCAAAGCACTAGAGAACAAGAAGCAATGGGTGGAAACTAATCAAGGAGAGAAGCAAATTAGAACTGAGGAGGAATTTCCTGACAGAACAATTAACCAGTGGAATAGCTTGCCTCCAGAAGTTGTGAATGCCCCAACACTGCAAGTCTTTAAGAAGATGTTGGATAGCCATTTGTCTGAAATGGTATAGGGCTTTCTGCCTAGGCAGGGAGTTGGACTAGATGACCTCCAAGGTCCCTTCCAACTCTGCTATTGTATTATTGTATTACAGTAGGTAGGTAGATAGAGGGATAGATAGAGAGGGAGAAATAAGGTAGGTAGGTAGGTAGGTGGATAGATAGGGAGAAACAGAGTAAGTAGGTAGGGGGATAGATAGATAGGGAGAAATACAGTAGGTAGGTAGGTAGAGGGATAGATAGAGAGGGAGAAATACAGTATATAGGTAGGTAGAGGGATAGATAGGGAGAAATACAGTAGGTAGGCAGGTAGGTAGATAGGGGGATAGATAGAGAGAAATACAGTAGGTATAGATAGGGAGAAATATAATAGGTATATAGGTATGTAGAGGAATAGAGAGAGAGAAATACAGTAGGTAGGTAGAGGGATAGGGAGAAATACAGTAGGTAGGTAGATAGGTAGAGGGAGAAAGGTAGAAATACAGTAGGTAGGTAGGTAGGTAGAGGGATAGATAGAGAGGGAGAAATACGGTAGGTAGGTAAGTTGGGGGTTATATGGTGGTTGTGTGTATGTGTGCAAGTATAGATCTACACACAGATTGGTTGGCCATTTAACCAGACTGGGCCACAGCAACGCGTGGCTGAGTATAGCTAGTAAGTTCAATAATTGTTTTCCTATACTTTCCAGTTTCACTCAATTGAAGGTTACCAGCAGACATGAGAATTTTATTACTGGATAGTAGATTATAGGATATTGCAGAGGTTACATATACTTGACATTTCCAACATATGCAAAAACAAATAAATATATATAGTTCTAAACTGAAGACCAGAATTGGGACCAGAAATTTGTCATAAATACTGGCATCCATATCCCCGAATTCAATTTTGTGACAGTTTTTACAGCAGTTGTCAGGCAAGTCATATGGTCTTAAGCCTGAATCTATTTTCCTGAATGGACATTTTCCCCACAGAAACTGACAAAACCCATCAGAAACCAGCCCCCCCCCCCAAATAAAAAATAAAATCACTAATCACAGTCATGTGACCACAAGATGCTTCACCCAGTTTTAAACTTTAGCTGGTTGCCAAACAACTGAAAGGGATCATGTGGCCATGTAGAGTGGGAGGGGACAGCGCAACATTTTTAAAGCCAGAACTTGTTTTACGTAAAGGATCCTTTCCCAGGCTATTGTTCTGACCCAGCCTTCACAAGCTGTGACAAACCACTTGCTCATGAGTAAAACAATCCCCCTTTTAAAACAGGGCAGGAGCAGCCTTTATTCACATTGGATAGACAAAACCAAACATGAACAAATGAACACCTTTTCATCTTCTGAAACAGGGTACAAACAGTCTCTATTCACTCAAGATAAAAAGTCCTTCAATGATTAAGCCAAGCAGAAACAGTACCTGTTCACACCGGCTGAGGCAAATTTACTATCTATTATTTCCCAGCAGGGAGGCTCAATTGGCACCTCAAATGCAGAGAATTTGTGCCAACAAACCTGATTCTGGCAAAGGAATCCGACTTGATTGATGTATACTGGAAAACAAACCATTGTTTGCAACAACAGGCCACTACCAAACCCCTACTATTTATTTCCCAGCCAGGCAGGGGCTGGCTAGCGTCCATGATTTCTTTCCCCTGAGAACCGGCTTACTGCTTTCCGTTGCTCTCCTCTCTTCTCTATTCATAGGCGCATCTAGGGTGGACCCCATTTGTTCTTTCCCCTCACTCAGTTCAGGGCTGAAGACAGCTGCATCTCCACCTGAGGGCGGACAGAAGGCCCTGGCTCTGCATCTGCCTCTGATTCTGCTTCCTCATCAGAACCTTCCAAAGGCTCCGAAGCTGGCCCATGCTCCCCCTCCCCCTTCTCCTAGTCCAGTGATGGTGAACCTATGGCATGTGTGCCACAGGTGGCACGCGGAGCCATTTGTCAGGGCATGCGAGGCTATGCCCTGTCAGCTGGCCAGTGCGCATGCGCGTGCTGGCCAGCTGAATTTTTTCATGCTTTTTTCACTCTATGAAGCCTTTGGAGCCTGGGGAGGGTGAAAAGAACCCCCCTCGCCCCCCAAAGGCCTCCAGAGGCTTCATGAACTTCCCTGAAGTCTCTGGAGCGCTCAAAATGACGCTGCAAGCAATCGGAGGTCACTTCCAGTTTCAGCGGCGCATCATTTTGAGTGCTCCGGAGGCTTCAGGGACGCCTCCTGAAGGTTGCTGAAGCCTCCGGAGGGCCTGGGAAGCCTCTGGAGCACTCAAAATGATGCACCGCCCAAACCGGAAGTGACCTCAGATTTGCTTGCAGCGTCATTTTGAGTGCTCCGGAAGCTTCAGCAACCTTCAGGAGGCTTCCCTTAAGCCTCCGGAGCACTCAAAATGATGCTGCAAGCAAATTGGAGGTCACTTCCGGTTTTGGCAGCACATCAGTTTGAGTGCTTTGGAAGCTTCCCAGGCCCTCCGGAAGCCCTCTGGAGGCTTCAGCGACCTTCTGGGGGTTTCCCTGAAGCTTCCGGAGCACTCAAAATGATGTGCCGCCGAAACCGGAAGTGACCTCCGATTGCTTGCAGCGTCATTTTGAGTGCTCCTGAGGTTTCAGGGAAGTTCATAAAGCCTCCTGAGGGCCGGGGGGAGGGAGAGGGAGGCTCTTTTCGCCCTCCCCAGGCTCCTATAAAACCTCTGGAGCCTGGGGAGGGCGAAAAGAGCATGTAAAAAATGGGGGGGGGATCTGTAGTGCACGCATGCTCACTGGAGGGGTCGCACATTGCATTATGGGTGCGGCACCCCCGCACACGACCCCCCCCCTGCGCTCCCCCCCTTATGGCACGCGAGCCTAAAAAGGTTCGCCAGCACTGTCCTAGTCTGTTGTTAGCTCTGCTGGCACCTGACGGGCCACAACAACTATTGCAATACTGAACGGTCATTACTGGCCATGAGTCAAGGATTACCTTTAATCTCTATATGTCGTATTCAAATATACATTTCATATTCATGCAGTACGTTTGCCCACACTGCCTGTTTAAATTTATGTGCTTAAACTCCCTGAAATATAAATATATACTGAAGAATTGTGTAAACAGCCTTTGACCATTTGGATTAATGTGCGCTGTCTTGATTAGAAATGTTCATTATTTACTAGCTGTCAATATAATATAAACTTCTCTGTTTACTTTTATTATGAAACTGCTGGAAGAATAGATGTCTGACTTTGTTTGGAGAAGCCAGGGTTTCCTTGGAAGCTCATGAGCCTCGATCAACAGAATCAGTAACTTGGAAAGCAGAAAGAGAACTTGAATATTAAGTGGACTCTGTGGCAGCTTGCGACAGATGTCTTTTCCAGACTTTAAGTGTTTACTGTTCTCAGTGAGGGAGGGAGATATTCATACATTTATTCATTTACAGGGTTCATAGGGCATTCCTATCAAAACTGATTCTGAGTGGCATACAATTTCTCCTCCATAAGTCTGGATAAAAACAAAAGAAATTGATTTCATAAAATAACATCGTAATAAAAATACTTATAAAGCAACCGTGAATAGAATATATTTGATAAGTCACAATTATTTCAGTAACTTGAGGGGACAAAAATACAGGCAGTCTTTGACTTATGATAGCAATTGATCCCAAAATTTCCGTTGCTAAGCAAGGCAGTTTTTAAGTGAGTTTTACCCCATTGTATGACCTTGTTAAGTGAATCACTTCAGTTAGCAACACAATTGTTAAGTGAATCTGGCTTCTCTATTGACTTTGCTTGTCAGAAGATAGCAAAAGGTGATCACATGATCCTGAGAAGTGAAGCCGTCATAAATAAGAACCAGTTGCCAGGCATCTGAATTATGATCACATGGCCATGCGGATGCTGCAATAGTCATAAGTATGAAAAACGGTCATAAGTAACTTTTTTCAGTCCCGTTGCAACTTCAAATGGTCACTGAACAAGTAATAAATTCAGGTGACTTAGAGATATAATTCCGGGACTGATTAAACCTTATTACTAATTGGTTTTATTGGTGTTTCTAGAAAATGGAGATATTGGAATTATGGGGGAACATTGAGTAATATTTAAAATATTAAAATAATAGTGATTCAGCAGGGGACAACAAACACATTGTATGAAGAAATGTTATTGATGCTTAAATATATTTATAGAGAAAGTGATAAAGAATCATAAAGAGAGAATGGTACTGTTTAAAGACAAAGATGTGAATGTAGGAGAATCCCAACAAAATGAGGAAAAAATGAGTACAAATTGAGGAAATAGTATTATATACAGCGGTATATAAACATCTAATTACAATGTGTATAAAGGTTCGAAGTTGAAAGACATGGATTACGTATATTTAATTGTATTATTGATGTTAGCATTGTGTAAAAAGTATATTGACCCAGTCAATACACTGTCCATAAAGTATATATGGTTGTTAAAGGAAAATGTGTGTGTGTATGTATATATGTGTGTGTGTGTATAGCTATGTTTTAATAGACTTTAAAATGCCAAAAAGAAAAGTGTCATTTAAATGTCTGAGAGAATGCTGTTCTGTAGGTTTTCTTTCTCAAATATCCAGATTTTCTACTGAATGGATATTTTTATGTCTAAAAGCAATAGCAGAACCGGATTTTTAAAGGAAAAAATATTTGCAATTGATATTCAATGCCAGAATTGTGTATCTTCTGCACCATTCATTCAGCATGAATCTTGACAGATATAAATTACATTGTTGCTTTGTCTAAGAGCTTTGGAAATCCTATTTTGTCAGAGTGCCTTCAAAAAGTGAACTAACATTTCGAAACAAGCAATCATAACAATATTACCAAGATTTTTTTTTTTTAAATGCCTGGAATCATTGCATTCTGAGGGACATCAAGTTGCAAGAATACCAAGCAGAAATTCTTCTATATTTTTTCTGATTCTAATTCAATTTAATGAAAGAGAATTTGATTTCAAAATTATTTTGAAACAGAAGAGAATTTTTGGATAGTATATATAGTTTTCCTGCACTCATTTAGTTATATGAGAGAGCCAGTTTAATCTATTGATTAAGAAAGTAAGCTAGAAACTGGGAAACTGTGAGTTCTAGTTCTACCTCAACCAGTTGGGTGACTCTGGGCTAGTCCACTTTACAGGGTTGTTGTGGGGAAAATAGGAGGAGGAAGATGTGTTCAGTATGTATGCCACTTGGGGTTCTTTGTCAAAATAATAAAGGCAGGATATACCTAAAATAAATAACATATACAAAGTATACCTATAAATGTCCTTCCTTCCACTATACAATCACCACTTCAGTTTATTGATATATATGAGAAACAGAAAAAGTAGAGCCAGCATTCCAAATTCAATGGTGGAAGAACAGTTATGTTTCCTATAGACCACTTCAAGTGCAGAATAACATTTGAGGCAAATAATTCATGAAAGAATGACCCAGGACAATTCTCTATTTTACAGATGGTCCTTGACTTATGATTGTAATTGAGGCCACAATTTTGGCCATGAGTCTTTGTGGTTCTAAAGTGGATCAACATCAGATTTCATCCAAAATTACAACATTTTCTGCTGTGATTGTTAAGTAAATGTGATCATCATACTGCAAATCATCATCATCATACCGCAAATGGCACTGGACATTATTTGTTACGGGGCATTCTTTTGCTAGAAATTGGGAACTGGTTTTTGGGGTGGGGGAATTGGTAAATTGTGGTCATCTGACTGCGGGATGCTGCAAATGTTCATAAATGCAGGCTGAATTCCAGGCACCTACAATGTGGTTACGTGACTGGGACAGGGGTGACAAGTTGCTAAATGATCAGGCATAAGTCAAGGACTACCTATGGATAGAAGCACCTAAAATATATATGTTTTCTTATTTCTTGTACATTTCTACTTGATATCTGGGTTTTTTAGTTAATTATATAATTACTGTTATGGAAGAACTAATATGAAAATCATTGCCATAAAATGCACCCTTGATTTGTATGGCATTAAAACAATTTAGAAACGTTTACACTGAGTATTAAATAATGTAACAACATATTTTTATAGCATCTATATATTTCTAAGCAGTAATTATGAAGTTACACTAGTGCAATCCTCTTCATGAACTTCTTTGAATTTCTTAAGGTACTGAAACAGCATTTTTCCATGGTGGTGTTTTTTTTTTTAAATTTCATGCTGCTACTTCCTCTCCACTTGTCTGCTTATTCAAAATGTTTTATAAAACCACTATTTCCTTAATCATCTGATTTTTGAAAGCTTTAGTTTCAAAGGTTGCTTCAACTATCAGATTTTCACCTGCCTTCTACAAGTGAGTCACAATTGGTTGGAAGAATGAAGACCTCTGACATAATAAATAGTACAGAAGATACGGCTTGGAACTTCCAACAGGTTCTTTTTTCTGTGGCTCAGTTTGCTCATAATCACTCATGTCATTGCTCTGTCCAGCTTTCCTTTTTTAGGTTATGTATGGATGTGTGCTACCAAATACTTCCTCACCCTATTCTAGCGATGGCGAACCTTTTTAGGCTCGTGTGCCGTAAGAGGGGGGAGCGCAGGAGGGTCGTGCTCCAGCATGCCGCATCCACAATGCAAATGCAACCCCCAGTGTGTCTGCATGCATAATAGGCGCTCTCCCCCATTTTTTACATGCTTTTTTTGCCCTCCCCAGGCTCCAGAGCTTTATAAGAGCCTGGGGAGGGCAAAAAGAGTCCCCTTGGAGGCCCTCCGGATGCTTCAGCAGCTTCCCTAAAGCTTCCTGAGGGCTGTTTTTGCCCTCCCCGGGATCCTATAAAGCCTGGGGATGGTGAAAAATGGCTTTAAAAATGGCTGAATCAGCTGGCCAGCGCGTACATGCATGCTGGCCAGCTGACAGGGCAATGCCTTGTGTGCCCTGCCGAATGGCTCTGCGTGCCAGCTGTGGCACACGTGCCATAGGTTCACCATCACTGCCCTATTCTGTTCTATGAGTTTCTGTTCCTCCTTTTCTATTCTCCCCCAGAGCAGAGTTTTCAGCTACTTGTATAAGATCAACTGGATCTTTCTAAAGCCTCTTACAAGCACTCTACTAACCCATCAATAGCAGGAACAGCCACTCCCAATTTTGTTGGAAATCACATCAGGCTTTCTGCCAGATTTCTTCCATCCACGTGGCCATTGAAGAAGCTTGGTTTATTAGATCATTTCTCATTCTTGCACAGATCAATCTTAGAGACTTTGCCTACAGCATCCAGCCATGCTGAAAATGCATCTGGTTTTCCATTGCTTCCTCCTAGTCTAAACATTTTTCTTCCTCATTGCACACTTCTGTTTCAACCTCTCATCTTAGGGAATTTGTTGGATAGGTTACCCAGACAGTATGATCATGACAAGCAGCAGATTATGCCCACTCCCCTGGCCTCTTCCAGTAGTTCCATTTGCAAATAACTATAGATCTAAAACATTAGACTATCCACGTCATATAGTTTTGCTATTTGCCACAAGTTTCTCTCTCTCTCTCTCTCTCTCTCTCTCTCTCTCTCTCTCTCTCTCTCTCTCTCTCTCTCTCTCCACACGCACATACACGCACACCCAACAGAGAGAGGGGGGGGGGAAGAATCACATTTCTTGGATCAATTAAAGTTTTATTGATTAAATGTGTATACTTACAGATAAAGAGCTATGAAATCCATACAATGGTTTCTCAGGTAAGCTAATAATCATGCTTTGAAGGTCTTTAAAGGTGATAATCGAACTTGAACTGAGTCTGGAAGCAAACTGGTACCCAGTGCATCTCACGCAGTATGTGCAATGCTAGCAACATTCAGAACTGCCTGCGCTGCTGCATAATTTTCACTGGATAATTGTCAAGTAGTAACCCCATATGGGTTGGCAATCAGCAGTACCAAGGTGAAAAAATTGAGCACTGTGTAGGATTTTTGGCTGTATTGTTTTAATATCATCTTATTGTCTTCAAATCAGTATCATCTTCCTTCCAGTTAAATGCTATGATTTGTGACACTTTCCACCCTGAAGAGGAAGGGAAAAAAATCAAAGCAACTTACCATGCACTTACACTCCCTGACAATTATTAATTTGTTCTCATGACAGGCAGTAAAACAAGTGTGTCTGGGTTGCCATTTCTCAGGGTTTGCAATTCACTTCATTCTGCCAGCCGAACAAAAAGAAGTACAGGGGATTAACACAGAGTAGCTCCCTTGATAAAACCTGTGCCAAATCCCCAGGTAAAAATACCAGTGGAAACACTATGTTGGCATCAGATATAATTGAGATGAACTTTTGCCAAACTGCTTGGATAATCAAGTGAAAATTTCAGCAACAGAAAGCAATTTTCACCATTAGACAACTATCAAAATAACAAACCTCCAAGGTCTACAGCTATTCTTCTAGCCAGCTGGGTTTACTGTACCCTTGTGCCAAAACAATCAAAACCTTTCCATTATTCCTACACCTCTACTACTGTAATTTCTCCCATGGAATATTATACTTATACTTATAGTTGTTGTTGTTTTATTGCTGCCAAAAGATTTACAAGAGCGTTTGTTTCTTATTGCCCAAATAAATGCCTGCTGGATTGCTTTCCTAGCATATTTTGTAGTTTTTATACATTGCAGACTCCTCTCTATCTCTCTCCACAAACCACAATGCTAAAAAGAGATACTATCGTATACTTCATTTTGCTGTGATAATCAACTGAAAATTATGCCAAGGCAAATATGAAGTAAGAAGTTTCTCTGACTGGGATCAGACTTAAGATTTGACATTCCACTTAATAAAGACCAGCTAGAGACAAATAAAATAGCCATGGCTTACTGCTTATTTCTACCATTCTGTTTCCTGGTCCTCCTACAGCTATTAAGCTATTTTGCTTTGACAGAGTCATACAAATTTAAAGGGTCATCTATTATTGTCTAAAAATATGAATTTCTGAATCATGATTGGAAACAGAGATATTTTTTGAATATGTGAACAGTTGAAATCTCTCTAGAGATTTCTTGAAACTGTTGGGACACAAGCATGAATTTTAGCTAATAAAAGAAGGATCTCAGGCTTTGCCACATCTGATGTAACATCAAAAATGACTCCATGTTCTGGATTTAGACAATGTCTAAAAAAAGGACAATGTCCAACAGGCAAACTTCAAAAGACAATATCAAAACAGAGGAATCAGTAGAAAACTAAATATATTTTTAGTATAGCAGATGAAGCCTCTGGGGTGCCTTGACAAATGACTTTGTCCTCCATTTCATCTGAGAGGCTCTCTTTAAACCGGTCTATTAAGCTTCTTTCATTCCAGCCCACATCCTGAGCTAATAGCGGAACATTTCTGGTATATTCCCACACTGAGCATTTACTCGGTGAGATATGATGGATTTTCACAGTTGGCAGTTGCTTGTTTGACTGGTCTGTTGAAGCTCTCCAGGGTTGTCACAGAATTGGTGCATTTCTCCAAGTCTGGGCTGATCTGCATCAGAAAAGGGTCTGCCCATTTTGCAATTATAAATATCATACATGATTCACATATGGGAAAATTGCCTGGTCTTAAAGAGACAAATAATTTCTACTGATCAAGGAAAGTACTAAATTGCCCAGGATTTCCCATCATACCTGTCAGGCAGGAGGACTTGTGCTTAGCATGGAAGGGCTATAGCCACTGTAGCATCAATAGCACTTTCTCTTTCACACACACAAAGCATAAGAAAATATACATATTTCCCTCCCTCCCTCCTTTGTGCAGAAATAACATGCTGGATGTGAAAAAGGGCAGCTCAACTGGAAAGGAAAGAGAAATGAGAAAGCAAAACCAGATAGTGCAAAAGGGTAATTGGATATGAAAGAAAAGAAAAGAAAAACATCTGTCAAATCTTCAAGAGTGTCCAAGCCTGTTTTTGGCTGAAATATGATTTGTATCTTTTTGTTGTTTCAAGGTTTTTTTAAAATTCTTAGTAGAAGATTGAGTACTTGGTTCACAGATGATCCTAATTGGGTGGAAGCCTTGCCGTATCAGGTGAATTTAGTATCTTAGTAACTAATAACTAGGTTGGCAGATCATCTGGTAAAATGAGCTCCAATTGATAGTAAGTAGCTGGAATTACAGACTTTTAATTTTCCAAGTAATAGGTGTTGTGTCCTCGACCTGCGACCGGTCTCGACTTACGACCGGCCGCAGGTCTTCCAGGCTGCCTCTTGGAGCCTTGGCAACAGGCTGTAGCAAGGCGGCCAACCGACAGACGCGCCTGATTGGCTGAGGCGCGCCTGGCCCTTGCTGCAGCCTGATTGGCTCCCCCTTTGACAGCTCAAAATATAAAGAGCTGTCAAAGCGCGGGAGCCCCTGTCTACCGCACCTTTTCTTTTACTGAACTTATCTTTCTCTGTAAGCCTTGCCTAGCTAATAAAGCTATGTTTTTGAGCAAACCTGATTCCGGACCCTGTCTTTCTTTGAAGTTACAACACTGGCGACCCAGATGGGACCAGGCAGCGCTCAACTAGAAGCAGCATTCGAAGAATGCCTCGCGAAAAGATTTCTTACCCTCCCTGTTTTGTTGCGGTACGATCAACCGGATCGTTTCCTCCGCTCGACCCATCGACGCGGCCACGGAAACCTGGGCCTCCCCACGGGCCACCTCGAGCTCTCCCTGCTGGCCAACGACGACCGGGCCAGGACGCTCGACGACCAAACCTGGGCCTCCCCACGGGCCACCTCGAGCGCCATCCTGCCCGCCAACGACGACCAGGCCAGGAAGCTCGATCATCTCTTGGGCTGCGGCGGCCGAGACCTCTTCGAGACCGCGCGCGCCGCAGCTACCCCGGCAGCGGTCGACGACCTGCCGCGGGACACCCGGTGCAACGACTACGAGCACGCTATGCTCCTGCACCATCTACACGGATACACCGCTCCTCCGCAGACAAGCCTGCAGAAACAACCAGGACCGACGAGACGGCCGAGTCCTCGGCACTCCATCGTGACCGGGAACTGCGGCCGCCTGTTCAAGGCCCCATCTGCCGCCGCTGCGGCCAAAGGGACACCGGCATCAGCGCCAGCCACCCCATGGGCTTCGCGGCGGGATTCCGGACGACCGGCAATCCCAGCCGCTACACCTGAGAAGCCAGGCCGCTGCCTGCACCAGCAGCAGCAGCAGCAACAACAGCCGTCCGGCAGCCTCGCCGGGGTCCAACAACCCCGCCCGGCCGGGCATGGGTTTCCCCACACCTTCCGGCAACCATCTTCGGCCTGGCTAAGCCGACCAGTCGACCAGGCCTCCCCATCGAAGACCACGCCTCCTCGCCCCGACTCACCGTTCCAGAGGACTCCGCCTATCGGGTAGGCCTCTCCGATGACGCCGCCTGGAGCTACACCCCGGCAAGGAGGAGCTTCCAGGCACACGTCCTCTTCCTTCAGCTACTGACGAGACTCTGGGACGATCCGGCGGACTGCGCATGCTCCGCTCTCCTGATGGACAGCTTTTTCGCGCATGCACAGACCAAGGGGGGAAAGGGGTGTTGTGTCCTCGACCTGCGACCGGTCTCGACTTACGACCGGCCGCAGGTCTTCCAGGCTGCCTCTTGGAGCCTTGGCAACAGGCTGTAGCAAGGCGGCCAACCGACAGACGCGCCTGATTGGCTGAGGCGCGCCTGGCCCTTGCTGCAGCCTGATTGGCTCCCCCTTTGACAGCTCCAAATATAAAGAGCTGTCAAAGCGCGGGAGCCCCTGTCTACCGCACCTTTTCTTTTACTGAACTTATCTTTCTCTGTAAGCCTTGCCTAGCTAATAAAGCTATGTTTTTGAGCAAACCTGATTCCGGACCCTGTCTTTCTTTGAAGTTACAACAATAGGTATTTGAAATGTGGCAAGCAAGAGAGAAAATACAAAAGGAGTATGGTAGCAAGCATCGGATCCAACATTTGAAATCACAGCTGAATTGAGCTGCACAGATCAAAGCATCCTAATTTGTAACCTTGTTTCAGTTAAATATATTGCTTAGTACTGACTGCTTATATTCAGTTACCTGTATTTTTCTTTGGTACTGATGATACTGCAACTTCTGCTTTCACCTGACCTTAGTCAGTAGCTTCAACTAGAGATTAAACAGGAGAGGCAAGAGATCAGAGCTGTGTAACACCCAACAGAAAAGAGGCCTTAGAGATGGACTTCTTCCTGACTACCATGTCTAGTTTAATGAAAATAAGGACTAGGGGTGACATGATTACAATGTTCTGATATATCCGGGCTTGCCACAAAGAAGAGGGAGTCAAGCTATTCTCCAAAGCACCTGAAGGAAGGCCAAGAAGCAATGGGTGGGAACTAATCAATGAGAGAAGCAACTTAGAACTAAGGAGAAATTTCCTGACATTTAGAACAATTAATCAGTGGAACAACATGCCTCCAGAAGTTGTAAATGCTCCAACAGTGGAAGTTTTTAAGAAGAGATTGGAGAACCATTTGTCTGAAATGGTATATGACTTCCTGCCTTAAGCAGGGGGTTGGACTAGAAGACCTTCAAGGTCCCTTCCAACTCTGTTATTCTATTGATACTAACTAGAACTGGCCACTGAAGAAGGAAGAGAACCAGTGCAAAACTTTGTCCCAGCCCCTGGAATCAATCCAGAATGCTATAGTTGATATTGACAGCCTCCAAGAGAAGGAGGACCAGCATGGAAACAGCATTCCCATCTTGAGATGCCCAAAGGTTATCCACAAATGCAGCCTGTGCTAATCTTGGTACTTTAATCTAGCCTGAATACAAATTGAAAGGGTCTGGATAATCCATCTCATCCCTCCCCTTCCCACACACCATCTTCTCTATATCCCTCCTTAAAAAGTTGTCCAATACAATTGGGTGAGACGATGGTCTCTTGAGAAGGAGGCACTCCTCCCCCGAAGATAAACATCTTTCTCCTACATAGAAATATTAACCTTCTCTTGGACTGAACCACATGCAATTTCCCAGAAGTTCTTGATCAGTCAGGAAGGGCATAGGTCCGGAATTCAGGGAGCAGAACTCACAGTGATAGGGACCCTGCCCACTTCCTCAGGATCAACAACTCAAATGCTTCCTAGATAACTGAACTAAGTTGTTCCTTGGGAAGCAACTTTGCCTGGCAATTGCCTAGTTTAGTGCTCATAGTAGTCCTCTACTCAGAACTCTAACAGGGCCTGGCCAGCTTAGCTGCCATTGTGATAAGAGCAGAGAAGAAATGATGGGCCTTTGTGTGGTAAATGTAAATTAGAATGCCCAAGCTTTTGCACTAAGGGAGTCAACTGAGCAATGAATAGGTTTCTATTTAGCTGTGAATTCAGAAAATGGGGTTAAGTTAATCAGAAAATGCAATGTATGTTCTCTGCTATTTTTGAAATTTGGACTCTTGCCTTTGTCACAAATTATATAATCTATACCTTCATTTTTATATTTACCTCCTTAAAATTCTGCCTAAGAGCACCACAAAACGTACTACAAAATACCTATTATGTTCTCTTTGCTACAAAGACTCTGTCTTAATGCCCTTGTCATGCTATCTCTTTCCATTCCATTACCTATTAAGGAATTAATACACATCAGACAGCCATTTTAGTTTTTTGTAAAGAAGTGTGCCATTTTATATTTGTGAATATATGTATGTATGTATGTATGTATGTTACATTTTTGAGCTGAACAATAAATAAGTCAGGGAGACTAGTATAGATCTATTTCGAGCTTTTTAGCTCTCATCAGCTAGCCATACCTTTACTGGGATTTGAACTGGGGCTGTATTACATGCTAGGCAGGAGCTTTAGCCATTGGGCCACCAGGATCAGCTGAGACAGGAGGATACGTATATACTTGTGTGGTCTCCCTGACTCATCTATTGATCAGCTCAAAAACGTAACACACATGTAAAAAAAATTACACAACGGAATACATAGCTTTCTGTCTAGATGGTCTCTGGTGATGAGCCAAAAGGCAGAAAAGGAGAGCAGTATGCTTCCTCCCTTAATTGGGGCTTAACAGGGTGTTGTGACACAAGTGTGTGTGTGTGTGTATATATATATATATATATATATATATATATATATATATATATATATATATGTGTGTGTGTGTGTGTGTGTGTGTGTGTGTGTGTGTGTGTGTTTTACGTTTTTGAGCTGATTAATAAATAAGTCAGGAAGACTAGGATAGATCTATTTTGAGCTTTTTAAGCTCTCATCAGCTAGCCATACCCTTACTGGGATTCGAACTGGGGCTGGATTACATGCTAGACGAGAGCCTTGCCATTAAGCGAGCTCAGTTCTCTTCTTGTCAGCTGAGACAGGAGGATAGGTATATATATAATTGTTTCCACAACACCCTGTTAGGGCCCCAATTAAGGAAGGAAGCATACTGCTTTTCCTTTTCTGCCCTTCGGCTCATTACCAGAGACCATCCAGACAGAAAGCCATGAATTCCGTTGTGTAATATTTTTTTGGGTAATGTATGTGTTACAGGGTGTTGTGGAAACAATTATATATTGTTTATATATTATATATTGTTTATATATTATACATTGTTTAATATTTATATATATATAAATATTAAGAACATAACTGAAAAGTGGGGCTGGTAAGTGCCATAATTAGAGAAAAACATGGATCTTTGTGGTGCTGAAATTGCCTTTCTGGATGATTGCTCATTCGATAGGTGGAGACAATGGCAGAGAAGGCACTTCTCCTAGATCCTGCCAGTTAGAATTCTTTGACTGCTTTAGATAGCAGCTGTTAAGGAACATAGATCAGCCAACTTGCTGCCCCTAGATATAGCTTAAGAGAAAAAGTGAACTCTCTTTAGGGGGCATTGTACCCAGTGCTTTTACCTTAATAATAATAATTCTAAGATAGAGTAATGGATATCTTAGTTTATTTAGATAAATGGTTATTGTGCAGCATTTGTTAAGGCAGAGCAGAAAATCCCCAGAGCACCTTATTTGTGCTGCTAGAAGTACTATAAACATCCTCAGATGTCAGCTACAAAAGCATTGGCAAGGATTTTGTTATAAACAGCACAGAGAACCTGACAAGTTATTTTATTATTTTTTCAGGAAAGTTGTGTTGAAACGAACTGCACATTGACTGCAATCAAGGACCAAAAGCATATTGTTTGGAATATGAGATGCCACAAAAAGTAATATCCCTTCCCCCCTGCCAATTAGTAGCTTATAATTAAAACACAGCATAGAAATATGAGAGAAAAGAAAGAAAAAAGATCACAGTTGCACAGAGCATATACATTTGCTCTTTTTCCCACCAGCCTTCATATCTCCCATAATAAATGCATCCTGTTTTAGGATTGCAATAATTCAATAGAGTCAGTAATTCAGTTAAGAAATGTTGGCATAGCAGTCTAATGTTGCCAACAGAAACAAAGTGTAGAGGCTCAAAGCAATAACCTGTGATGGATAGTTTATTTTATTTTATTTTATTTATTTTGTCAAGCGTGTATCATATAGCGCATATAAGTATAAACATGATTTTGGATACATGAAATGGATCTGAATTAAAAAAAACACATTAGAACAGGGACGGTAGGCACAGTGCACTTATGCCCGCCCCTTACAGACATTTTAGGAATGGGGCGAAGTCGACAGTAGACAGTCCAAGGTTAAATTTTTGAGTATTTGGGAAAGAAACCATTCCAGGCATTGACCAAGTTGTATTTTCTGCAATTGAGTTTGGAGTGGTTTACCTTAAATTCGTATCTATTGTGTTTTTGTGTATTGTTGTGGTTGAAGCTGAAATAGTCATTGACAGATAGGACATGTAGTGGATAATTCTATATACTATGCTTAGGTCAGACCGAAGGCAACATAGTTCTAAGTTGTCTAAGCCCAAAATTTCAAGTCTGGTGGCATAAGGTATTCTGTTGCAAGCAGAGGAGTGGAGGACTCTTCTCATGAAATATCTCTGGACCCGCTCAATTGTATTAATGTCTAATATGCAGTGCGGGTTCCAGACAGATGAGCTGTATTTGAGAATTGGTCTAGCAAATGTTTTGTATGCTCTGGTGAACAGTACAATATTACCAGAGAAGAAGCTACTCAAGATTAGGTATCAATTCTTAATGTCTTTTTGGCGATGTTATTACAGTGGGCTCTGGCACTTAGATAATTAGATATGAGTACTTCGAGGTCCTTGACAGAGTGAGAATCGTCGACAATTCGGGTCCACCAGCTTGTATTTTGTGTTCTGTTTTGTTTTTGCCAATGTGTAAGACAGAGCATTTGTTGGTTGAGATTTGAAGTTGCCAATTGTTTGACCATTCTGACACATAGTCAAGATGTTTTTGAAGAGTGGCAGCATTGTCGGTGGTGTTAAATAGTTTTACATAGTCAGCAAAGAGAACACAGTTCTCAGTTGATTGTTCATTTCTAAGTGGAGGGTAATAGATTCGTTTATGATTGATTCCATGAGTTTGCAGGTGACACATCATAAAGAGATTGGTCTGTAATAAACACGTAAATAAGAATAAAATAAAATAAATTAGAGTTCATAGTTGAGACTGGGGTGGATTTTTTTTTATTCATTGTCAACAGACCTGTGGATACAAGGTGGTCCTAAGGTGGATACAAGTTGGTCCTAAGAGCCAAGACCTTTTTTTTCTAGAGCCAAGACTACAAGGTATGTTTATGAGATATTTGGAGAATGTCTCAATTGCAAATAGAAGTTAGAGTATAGGCAGACATCGTCAGAGCAGGACATCTCCCTACTTATTCCCTGATTATTGTGTCAGAGGAATCCTGATAATGCTAGCAATTTGCTCCAGCAGTTTCAGTTGCCTCTGCTTTCTTAGGCTAGAGCAGGGGTCTGCAAAGTTGGCTCTTTTAAGACTGGTGGACTTCAACTCCCAGAATTCCCCAGCCAGCAAAGCAAAGCTGGCTGGGAAATTCTGGAAGTTGAAGTCCACCAGTCTTAAAAGAACCAACTTTGCAGACCCCTGGGCTAGAGGAAAATGAATTTTACTACATCTTCATCTTTAGCTGTGTTCTTTCTCAAAGATATGATGGCTTTAAACTCCTCTCTGACAGCTTGCCGATAAGCCACTATTTTCTGGATGTTCTAAATCCTTCTCAGAAGATTATCGGAGGCAGATGTATATGTTCATTAGCTCATCCGTGAAAAAATGTCGCCCTCATTTTTTCCCATAATAATAATAAAAATCATCATCATCATCATCATCATCATCATCATCATCATCATCATCATCATCATCATCATCATCATCACATTTTGTATTTTCTATGTCTTCTTACTGTACAGCTCACAAGCCCTTGCTCAATTTTAAAAGTATAAATACTCAAAATAAAACCTGATGAAAAATGCCATAAATATTTTAAATGTTTAAAAGTTCAAAATGCTTATGTTTCTTAGCTGTTTTTGCTATGGAAGATTGATTTACCTGTTTCAAGGTAGTACATTAATTTTGCAACCTCTTTCTCCCTTGATATACACTTACATTTATAGACACAGGGGTACATATATCACCTTTAAGCTTGTCTAGCTACAGAGCATTCCGCCCTGCACACAAACAGTCTCAACCAAACTGCTTTTTCAGTCTTTCTCCCCAGGGAGTTGGGCCTAGTGGATAATTTCACTTTGTATCTCATTCATGATTGAGTGTCTGAAACATCCTCTGATCTTCTGCTGCTTTAGAAAAGAGGAGGAAATATTTTAGAATTATGCCACATTGAAGAAAAACAAATAATTGCTTAGTTAGTTTGGTGTATTTTCTGTGAATTGAGGCTACACTGTACACCAGGGATCTCCAATCCCTTCGCAAAAGGCCAGTACTGACCTATTCAGAACTGGGCAGCATGAGCACGAACCAGTTAGATAAAGTTGTCAGGAAAGGTAACATAGATACATCAGGGTTGCTTTTTTTTCATTGCAGTGCTCAGTTGTATAATTAGTAGTTTACTCCCACTTCTGTTTCTTTGTTGATTAATTATTACAAACAGTTGTAAGTAGACTTAGGACTTCTACGAATTGGTTCAGATATCTTAATACAATAATACAATACAATAGCAGAGTTGGAAGGGACCTTGTAGGTCTTCTAGTCCAACCCCCTGCGTGGGCAGGAACCTTATACCATTTCAGACAAATGGCTATCTAACATCTTAAAGACTTCCAGGGTTGGGGCATTCACAACTTCTGGAGGCAAGCTGTTCCAGAGGTTAATTGTTCTAACTGTCAGGAAATTTCTCCTTAGTTCTAAGTTGCTTCTCTCCTTGATTAGTTTCCACCCATTGCTTCTTGTCCTGCCCCCAGGTGCCTTGGAGAATAGTTTGACTCCCTCTTCTTTGTGGCACCCTCTGAGATATCAGAACACTGCTATCATGTCTCCCCTGGTCCTTCTCTTCATCAAACTAGACATACCCAGCTCCTGCAACCGTTCTTCATATGTTTTAGTCTACAGTTCCCTAATCATCTTGGTTGCTCTTCTCTGCACTCTTTCCAGAGTCTCCACGTCTTTTCTACATCTTGCTCCCAAAAGTGTGCTTATGTATGTTATTATTTATTTGTGATCAACCTCAAAAGATTAATGGTCATTTAAAATAAAAATATCCATAGTGCAACAAAAATATGCAGTGTAATATCTTACAGCATGCCTAAAATATAGTGCTATTAAAATAAAAAAAGCTTTGTTTTTATTCCAATTTTGTCTTTACACTAGCACCATCCACTTCAAAATCTCATAATTTTGATAACTTTGATTAAAAGGGGTAAGTATAACTATTTATTTAAAAGCTCTAGTCTGTCCCACTAGGTGAAACATTAAAGAAACAGGGTAACAATTCGATTACTCATTGTGGTACCACAAGAACAATTTTTATCATTGTAATTCCATATTTTATACCAACAGGAGACCAGGTAATTATAGTTATTCCTGTTCCACAAAGCAATTAAAACATTAACAAATTCATGGTGATATTTTTGAAAATTTAAAAGCAACAGATCTTATTAATGTACTAAAAACACATTTTGTGAAAACCTAGCTCTCTCAAACGGGCTCTAATGCTTGGAAAGTTGGAAGGAAAAAATGATGACCAGCATCAAGGTGAATAGACTGATGAGTACACAGGTGGAGCAGCTGACGTATCGATTGGAGACAAATCATGGGAAAAATCTACTGATGATGGTGGCTAAGAGTTGATTAATGATTTAATAGCATATAAGTAAGCAAACAAGCAAGCAAATTCTTTTACGTGGCAATCATATGTGGAAGGTACCACTCAGGCCCTCGTGACATCCCGACTTGACTACTGCAATGCTCTCTACATGGGGCTTCCCTTGAGGTGCACTCGAAAGCTACAGTTAGTGCAGAATGCAGCCGCGTGGGTGATTACGGGAGCCTCTAGATGCTCCCACATAACACCGATCCTGCGCGAGCTGCACTGGCTTCCTGTGGTCTTTCGGGTGCGCTTCAAGGTCTTGACGACCATCTTCAAAGGACATAGCTCCATGGCTCGGGACCTAGTTACATGCGAGACCGTCTCCTGCCCCATACATCCCTTAGACCGATACGCTCCCACAGAGAGGGACTTCTCTGGGTGCCGTCGGCCGGACAATGCCGGCTGGCGACACCAGGGGAAGGGCCTTCTCTGTGGTGGGCCCTGCCCTGTGGAACAACCTACCCCCTGAACTCCGTACCATCACCGACCTCTGCCTCTCCCGCCAGTGTCTAAAAACACACCTGTTTCATCAAGCCAGCCTAACATAGCCTCCACTGTGACTAGTATTAGATAGTTTTAAAATGGGGGATTTTAATTGGTTTTAGCGCAGGTTTTTGATATTTAATAGGTTTTAAATTTGCGTATTTTGTATTACTTTTGTATGTGATTTTAAATTCCTGTGCGCCGCCCTGGGTCCTTTTGGAGAAGGGCGGGATACAAATTGAATAAAATCTAAATCTAAATCTAAATATTCTAGATCAGACTGTTGGTGGCATATGCCTACTGGTGTACTTGCTTCATTTTTGTTCCTGGGCTTAAATAATCAGACATATACACACCCCTCACTATCATCACTATCATATAAATTACATGTATTTACATCTATTCTAAGATCTAATGATTTTCTTTAGAATTCTTGCAGAGTAATCTACAATGCTGGGTTTTTTTCCTACTTCACACATACCTGACTAGAATTTCCCCCCTCCCCAATACGCACAGCTATTCTGATAAGTGGATAAGCTGTTTTCCATTAGCTTGTTGGGGCAAGATTTAGACATGTCGTGTTTCAGAATTTTAAACTATGTCCAGTTCAGATCTCCTTAACAATAAAAGTCTTGTAATCCTGTTCAGCAGATTAAATCATATTTACTCAGTTGATCCTTTTCATAGCAATAGAATTACAAGTTAGGAAAAGGACACAAAGGTTCATTTTGGAATCACATTAAAATACAAAGGCTGTCAAAAGTGTAGGTGTTTTATTAAGTTATGAACAGATCTGAAGAACAAATAAAACTAGCATACTAATAGCTACTCTTTGCAGCTGCTAGTTGATTGTTAAGCTCTGTAACTCCTTCAGAATTGAGAGTATCGGGCTAGGAGTTTAATATTGAATAATACTACTTAATTAATAAATACTTAATAATGTATAAATAAATAAGCTGCCCATTGTACATTATAATTTACATTATAACATCAGGTGCTAGAATTAGTTAGGGACCTAATGTTTACTGCAGAACATCAGGTTTATCTTCATTTTATTCGGAACAAATACATCGTTTTCTGTAGCATTGCTTTTGTAATACCCCATTAATCTCCAAGAAACTCTAAGGAGTATACTTGGATTAACAATTTTTTATCTTTTCAGTAAGCTTGTGACAAATGCTAAGCTGAGAAGACACCCAATGAGATTTCATGGATTAAATTGGATTTTACATGTGGGCTACAACATTACAAATCTCAATTTGTTTTCCGCTCTAAAGTAGAAACTCTCTGCTCTTTCAGTATTTCTTCCAAATGAAGTGCTATTATATGGGGATGATATATTTTGTCGCTTCCTGTTTTAAGTACTCTGATGCTTTATTAATGCACTAACTAATGAAAATGGAGTGGTAGTCCAGTTTCAGAGAAGCAAAGAAATCCAAAATAGACATTAGCTACATAATTGATTGTAAGCATTTTGGAAATGTTTATTGATTTGTTACATTGCACATCTGTTCTCATTATGAAGGTAGCAGCCAACTTTTGAAATGCGTCTGACTTTTCTTTATACAATAAAGCAGTGATGGCAAACCTTTTAAGGCTTGTGTGCCATAAGGGGGGGAGTGCAGGGGGGTCCTGTGCTGGTGTGCCACACCCATAATGCAATGCATTGTAAGCATTGGCTAGCCATTTGTCTGAAATGGTATAGGGCTTCCTCCCTAGGCAGGGAGCTGAACTAGATTTATTTTATTTATTTTATTTTTTATTTTATTAAATTTATACCCCGCCCTTCTCCAAACGGACCCAGGGCGGCGCACAGGGATGTTAAAACACATATAAAACATATAAAATTTTAAAAAACTTATTCTAATAGACCCTGCACTAAAAACCGAATTTAAAAAACCTCCAAGGTCCCTTCCCACTCTTCTATTGTAAGATGTTGGATAGCATGCTCCCCCCAGTGCTCATGCACACATGACAGGCACTCCCCCCATTTTTTACATGCTTCTTTTGCCCTCCCCAGGCTCCAGAAGCTTTATAGGAGCCTAGGGAGAGCAAAAACAGCCCCCCCTTCCCCCTCCGAGGCCCTCCAGAGGCTTCAGGAGCTTCCCTGAAGCCTCCAGAGGACTAAAAACGATGCTAGGGAGTGACTTCCAGTTTGCTCATAGTGTTGTTTTTAGTCTTCCAGAGCCTTCAGGGAAACTCCTGAAGCCTCCGGGAGGGCGGGGGGGAGGGCTGTTTTTGCCCTCCCTAGGCTCATATAAAGCCTGGGGAGGGAGAAAAATGGTTTTAAAAATGGCTGAATCAGCTATCTTCCTTTAGTTACAATATTATTCCCAAAGTAGGTTGTATAAAAGTCAGACTTACAAGCATTAATGAAAATAAAGTTATTTTGAAAGAGGGAGAAAAGGGCTTAAAGAGAAAAACTCCAGCAGAAAAAGTTTAGATGAAACAAAAATAACCTGAGATAATATTATTATTATTATTATTATTTATTATTTATTGGATTTCTAGACCGCCCCCTCTCCCCGAAGGGACTCGGGGCGGTGTACAGGTAAAAATTAAAACTATAACAATCAACAAAACATATAAACTAAAATCAAATTAAATAATCCCCTGTACAAATTTATAAAAATTAAAAACTTAATATGGAATAATGGAATGCTCTAAGTTATCTTGTAAGGATTGATAGTGGAATTCTAGTGATATGCGAAGAAATTGAATGGAAATATATGCTATAAATGTTAGCATCCATGGGAAAAAGAGAAAAAGAATTACAAATTAGTAAGGCAAAGATCTAGATGCAAATAGAATAATGTTAAATTATGAAGGGGACCTATTTACAAAATGTCTGTGTAACTTTTTAAAATTATATGTGAATACTGCTTTTGTACGGATGGATGGATGGATGGATGGATGGATGGATGGATGGATGGATGGATGGATGGATGGATGGGTGGGTGGGTGGGTGGATGGCTGGGTGGGTGGGTGGGTGGATATACATACAGATGGATGGATGGATGGATGGATGGAGGGAAGGATGGATGGATGAAAGTAGTGAATATAGTGCACTTATTCTTGACAGTGGCTGTTTTTTGTGGCTTACTTCCAAGAAAATGTGTGTAGTCTTTCTTCTCCACATAATCATTTTATTGTCCACTGCTGCTTGCAGAGTTTCTGAGCACACAAAGATCTTGTGAAACCAGGAATTGCACTTGTCACTCTCTTTCTCAAGCTGAGGATCATTACTGAAATGTTATTTATCATGAAGGTATTTACTGTATTTTTCGGAGTATAAGATGCACCCAGGTTTTGAAAAGGCATTTTTTAAAAAAGTAGGTAGGTAGATAGAATGATAGAGAGGGAGAGAAAGAGAAAGAAATACAGTAGGTGGGGGGGGGGAGAGAAATACAGTAGGTAGGTAGGTAGGTAGGTAGACAGACAGACAGCGTGTAGTTAGATAGGTAGGTAGATAAAGGGATAGAGAAATAGAGAGAAATACAGTAGATTGGTAGGGGGAGAGAGAGAGTAGGTAGATAGGTAGATAGAGGGGGGGAGAGAAATACAGTAGGTAGGTAGGGAGACAGAGTGTAGAAAGGTAGGTAGGTAGAGGGATAGAGAAAGAAAAATAGAGAGAAATAGAGAGAGGAATACAGTAGATAGGTAGGGGGAGAGAGAGAGTAGGTAGATAGGTAGATAGAGGAGAGGGAGAGAAATACTAGGTAGGTAGGGGGAGAGAGAGTAGTAGATAGGTAGGTAGAGGGAGAGAGACAGAAAATAGAGAAAGAGAGAGAAATACAGTAGATAGGTAGGTAGAGAGAGAGAATAGGTAGGGAGGGAGGGAGGGAGAGAGGGAGGGAGATGTAAGTGTATTTACCCATGTGCTGGAGAAGGAAATCACTGGCCACCTTTGGAACAAATCTTTGTTTCTGCAGGCACAGTACTTGACCAACATAATTCTCATCAATCACTCTAATTAAACAGCTTTCCGAAAGGGGGGGAAAAACACCCTTTTTACAGTGTGCAAACCTCCCCCAAACGGCCCATTTTTCGTGAAAATGGTCCTGTTTCTTTTCAAATAAAAGGCATGAATAGCCTTGGGGGGGCTTGCAGAGTGCTCCTGGGGGGGGGGGGGTAAAACAAGGAAAAATGGCCCATTTGTTCATGAAAACGGGCCATTTTTTGGTAAAAAAATAGCATGCATAGCTTATGGAGGCTTATAGAGTGCTGCTGGGGCTGGGGTGGGGGTGGGGGCAAAAACGCCCTGCTTTTTGCTCATTTCTGCCCTCCCCAGCCCCCAGGAGCTCTCTGGAAGCCTCCATAAGGGTATGGCGAGACCATTTTGGTGAAGGGACGGGGTTTCAGGAGGCAAAAAAATGCTGTATTTAATGTATAACTTGCAGCCAGATTTTCAGCCTCTTTTTAGAGGAAAAAAGATCCGTCTTATACTCCGAAAAATACAGTATGTGGTGTTCCTAATGCTATATAAATGGGGAAATATTCATTCCTCTTAATGAGCCATAGAATTTTCCTTTACAAACATATTTAATATTTTCCAAATCCACTTATAAAATTGCTTAAGATAGCTTATGCAACTAAAACAAAATTACAAAATATTAACTCTTAAAATCCATATAGGGAGATATTTTCTAAAGTTCTTATAAAAAAATCAGGAACAGGATATTGATATTTTGTGAGCCGGCAGGTAAGAATTCCTCTCATAGAAAACTTTGCAGAGCTGTAGGAATTTTTTTAAAAAGGATCATATTTTTCTTTCCTTAGTTTCAAATAAATTAGGAAGAATCATTAAGAGGTCAACTGGGATCAGACAGAGAAGTTGTAAGATCAAACAACTGGAATAAATTCTCAGGTGATGCAAAGCCTCTTCCTAATGAAATTTACAATCTCAATACGGATTGGGTCTGCATGTTATGTAATGCCCAAACCTCTTTCGGGGAGAGTATGATAGTTTATTTACTTATTTAATTTGTATATTTGTTCTTTTTTAAAAATAATGTTAAAATGAACTTTTGTCATTTTTATATTATACTTATTTGTACCAAGTTGTTTATTATTTTTGAATTATAAGTGTTCAAACATTGGATTTTGATTTACTTTTTAAAGAACCGTTTTGCCCATTTTTCAGCCACCTTGTAAACTTAAGAAGAAACACTGCAAATATATAAAGCTCCAAACTGTTTATTAGGAGCTTAAATGGGCTATGCAGGAAGGTTATTTCATATGCTGCTAAGTCTTATTGAAAATGAATGTTTAAGGTTTCTTCCATTTTAATACATTTCATAAAACTAAAGGTTTATTAACTACTACCTGTCTGAGAGCAAGGATTGGTAAGAATCTAAAACAATTTTATTTGCTGTCTTTTACCTACTTGAGTGTTAATCACAATTTGAGAAAAAGGGAACTCAGAAATACGCATAATGAAAATGTGCAATGCCTTTTTCCTTTTATTATTGGTATAATATTGGACAGTAGTGCGCTGCAATAACTGTGGGCTGTCATCCAGGGAACTGTTGGCGTAAATCTTAGTGAAGGCATAAATTAGATAAATGGCTTTGTAGAAATTCCTCCTATGTCTGTGTTAATTAAATGAATCAGTGAATCAAATATGATCCATCTATTTTAATGATAAATTGTTTAGGGGAAATCTAATTTTCTTTCAGGTAAATTTGGCATCTGCTAGTGCTATTAATATTTGATTAGTAAAATTTGCATTAAGTTCAAAAATGTAAGGAAGCCTTTCCTCCATGCATTTTTCTCATTGTCACATCTTTGCCTTCCAGATCCATATGTTTTTCTACTGGATGTGTTGATTGTGAGTGAAGAAAGCCAATGAACCTGAAACAGTATTTCATGCTAATTTTATGTTATGGCCTAATTTCCTTTAGGGCTGCAATCTGCTAAAATATTTAATAGTCTGTTCTGTTCTTTCCCTTTCAGTCAGCTTTTCAAAGAGTAATCATGTGAAAACACAAAGGAAATGGGCATGCTTAGTATTTAACTCTTCTAGATCTCAGCCTAAATAGATGTGAGGCAAGAAAATTCCATTGAGTAACCAGGAGCCATAAATAAAAGTTACTTATGTTAGAACTGCTGCCACAAATGTGAAAAGAGGAACTTTATTTTTTTTTAAAGTTAGGTTTGCAAAATTCACTTGGAAATTTTAATCACAAATATGGTTTTGGGCTGTCAGTCTTAATATTACTGTGTTCCTTGCTTCCTTTCATTCCAATTGAGAAATCTTCGCAACTGACTGAAAATAGAAAAATAATTTAATATTATAAATATTATCCCATCTAATATTACTTCAAATGTTATTAAAGCTACCAAAATGCTATTTGGGAATCCTTTTTGTGATTATGCTTGCTCTCAAAAGCGTATCTCAGGTGTGGGAAGATCAAATTTTACAGGTATAATCAAAATTTTCTGTTAAAAACATGAATGAGAATGATCTTACATATGTTCTCTTTTATGTAGATGGTTTGTAGCAACCACTCTTGTCAGCCACCTTCAATTATTCTTTGTCTGAATTAACCAGAAATCGCTGCTGAACACTGTTTCCCAAGCAGAGTTTTTCTTTTGTAAGCAAGCTAGAGTTTGACTGGCCCAGATAAATTAAAAAGTCTAACATCTGTCCAGGATTGTGCCTACCTTTAGGCAGTGCAAAGCACCTGTCTCCAGTGATCAAACAATGAGGGTAGAAGAATTGAAGAGTCATCTGCAATTATTTTACTTCTGAAAAGATGACTTTGTTTTACTGATCAATTATTACTGATTAGTCTGGCTATTTTATCTGATTGCTTCCTCCTAATGCATTGCCTACAGTACTTATGTGGTAAGGCCCAAGAATTAATGAAATTAAAGACACAAAGAATCCAGGCTGTACAGCAGGCTTCTGGTGTGTTGTTGTATTTGTGAGAAGTACACTGCTAGTACTGCATTGATAGGTTCAGAGTGCCCATAATGTATTGGAAGATTAGGTTTAGGGTAAGAGTTTCTCAATTCCTCCCCTCCTTGCCCTTGTACCATGTTTCCCCAAAACACGGTTTCTTTTGACCCCCCCCAAATATGTTATTGACCTTATTTTTGAGGAGGTTTAAATTATTTTTGAGGTACAGGAGGCGGTGAGTGTGGTCACCTCATGGCTGCTGCTGTGTTGCAGCTTATTTTGGGGGGAGGGCTTATTTTAGCGCATGCGCTCAAAAGCCCAATTGGGCTTATTATCCGGGGAGGTCTTATTTTCAGGGAAACAGGGTATATGATAGAAGTTGTTGTTTTGTCACAATTTTTCTTTTTACTTTTTAATCTTGTGCATTAGCTTAAACTGTCAAACATCAATTATTTTACCCCTGCTCTGAGAGAAGTAAAAAATTGACCTAGATTTCATAAACTTCTAGTATTAGTAATGCTTGACTCAAAATATCAATTTCTTTAGAATACTTTTTAGAAATATATATATATATATTATTACTGTACATGCGGGCAGAGTAAAATAGAAATTATCTTTGTTGATCTTCAAGATTCATTGTAAATTTTCACTGTGAAAAAAAAATCTTATCTTGATCGTTTTAAATATACTGTGCTCATTCTTCTGCTAGCATTACTAATTTATATATTTGATTACCAGAGTTAATTATCCCACTGTATTTAAAAAAATAAATAAAACTACCAGGTGATGTAATATTTGTTTCTTATAGGATACACTAGAGGAATTAGAAAAGTAATGTTGTTCTACTAGCCTAACTCTATTTGGACTTCCTCCAATTCTACACTTGTTGATGTTGTTCGCTACAGTTATTTAATTAATTAAGTTTGTTTCCCCTCCCCCCTCTCTTTGATTTTCTCTTTCACTTTGGACTAGGGCCTTTACTTTGTAAACATATAGGAAAGTATTATTCTTTTACTCGTACATAAGTCACTAAGAAGCCTTTCAGTTGAGGATTAGGGGAAATGCTTTTTTTAAACACATTATTCTGGAAACATCTGGGGTTGATTTGGAGATCTAATGACTTGGTTCATTCTGTAATGCGAAGTTTCCTGTTGTTGAAAATGAAAAAAAAAACATTTCTGCTTATATTTTTGAGGTTCTTACTGTTTTTAAGAAGAGCATTATCACGCTGGATAAATTATGTGATATTTATCTAATTATCTATATATTGCCTTTATCAAATTTTAAAGCAGTTACGTAATAGAACTAAAGATAGCCACTAATATATGTAATACAGGCCAATGAGCCGGAATGGTGTGAGAGATGAAATCTATGGGTGTAGGTGATGTGATGACTACAGTGAAGTGGCCGTTTCTCAGAAAGGAGGGAACATATTTGAAAGAGAGGGGGCAGACAAGAGGCAAAATAGTCCAGAGCTGGATTGGAAGAAGAGGATAAGGATAGTCACTCCCTAAAATCTCCCAGGGTATGAATAATAAAAGTTAGTCTGGCAAGATTCTATCTATTGTATGTAAGCAAATAAAGAACTGAATTCTGGCTGGATTGTTCAATGTCATTCTTGGGCAACTGGCTAATGTATTGACCTAGAAAAAGTCAAATTCTCATTGAACTAAGGGGACAATGACCTGATTTATTCACAGTGCTAAGCCATAATATAATTAGTTTAATGGACGTGTAGTTTGACTTCCTGAAACTTTAACTATTATGACCTGTTGAGAAAACCATAGTTATCATCTTGGCATAGTGGGGAATTCAGCCTTTAATCACTATGGTCCAAGTATTTATTTTTTTCTTTAGCCTGAAGGGTGGAATTGGAAGATAAAATGGCTTGTTGTGGCCAATTCGCTGTGAGGCAAACAGCCATAGCTGACTTCCTGTGGAACAACTTGCTGCAGGACAAGATTTATACTAATATCAAGCAAATGTTGGAATCGAATAATTAAAGAAATGATGCAAAAGGAGGGATAAAATGAAATGTGAACGACAAAAATTTAAATATTTTAAAATTTATTTTAAATAATTAAATGGGATTGTTCAGTTGTCCCACATTGAGTTGGCTGTGATGAGTTGTCCCATGGTGAGTCCACCGTGGTGAGTTCACCGTGGCGAGTTGGCTGTGGTGAATTGACTGCAGCAAGTAGTCCCATTCCAGAATAAAATTTGGACAGCTTTTCATGTGTGCTTTTTTGAGCAAAATATACATAAACTAGAACAAAAATGGCAAGAGTGGTACAATCTCTGGAATTTAGGGATACAGTTGTTGAACGACGTAATCTTGTGAAAAATTGATCTAGACTCATTAGTCAAGCAGATATGTTTGAAATAACATTATAAGTAATGAAATAAATCAGATAATTGTATCATCATGTTTTTCATTTAAATTTTTGATGGCTATTTATTTTGCCCTGCAAAGTTTAAGTTTTATCCCCAGTGTATGATATCACCCCTGACCCCTTAGCTTTGTTATGTAAGAGTCAGCAAGTACTTTCATGCTTTATGAAAACAAATAAAGCTTGGCCTTGTCTGTGGACATTTTATTAGTTAATTTAATTTTGTGGGTTCACTTTTAGCTTCTGGAATCTGAGAATCTGTTTTTCCACATTTGGTATTTTAGAATAACACCTATTTTTAATGACTACCAGTTGTTTCCATCTTACCATTTTATGAGTCAGTTCCTAAAGTAATAACTAAAGTTTATTCATGCTTGATGGAACTTTCTTAGAGTTTATCGTAAAAAAGTGAATTCAGTTTATTCAAATGGAAATATCAATTACCTTTTAATGTTTATTTTTGATTTCGTTCTTAGCTTGTATGAAATACATTTTCTATCAGCAATAATGGCTTGTGGTAAAAAGAAAAGAAAACAAAGAAAAATAGTGATGTTGTCAGTATCTTTCATGTTTCTTTGTATAATGGTTTAAAGACAGAGAAGTCCAAAATTTACTTTTAAAAATAAGTTGTATTACCTTTGCAATATCCCTGAAATACGGTACAGTAGTACCGTAACATATGAAGTGTGAAATAATGTGCATCTGCAGGGGAGTTTTGGCAACATAGAACTTTCCTAGGAAACAGGTTATGTATTCCATTAAAGAGAAGTCCAAAATTAAGAGATTGTACAGTCCCAAGCTGCATGGAGGAGGGAAGAGGTTAAGGGTAGTCATACTCTAGTACAGGGGTTCCCAACCTTTGCAACTTTAAGTCTGAAGGACTTCAGCTCCCAGACTTCTCCAGCCAGCAACGCTGGTTGGAGAATTCTGGGAGCTGAAGTCCTTCAGACTTAAAGTTGCAAAGGTTGGGAACCCCTGCTCTAGTATTTACCAATTTATATAGGAGGGTTATGCAGGGCACAATTTTAGGTTTTTCAATCTATTAATCAAACTGGATATTGTAGAAGATAAAAAGACTTTTCTCTCTCTTGGGTGATCTTTCACTGCCCCTGTCAACATGAGAATATTGATAATCTGTAATCAAAAATAAAAAGGGACTGAACACATCTTTGCATATGAATAAGCCTCTCTACTGGCAGTATAATTCCACTTTGTGGTAAACAAATAAAAGCAATTATTATCAATGCATATAAATCATGCTCTGCAGTAAAATTTAATTCAGATTTGGATGATGTTCTTCACAACCCAAAATTGAACATTATAACCGGTTGGGAGTACAGATCCGCCTTTCTTTTTTCCTTTAGAGCCCTTATGGTTTCCCTTATAAAGACATCACTGGTGCAAAATTGTTATGACTCCCCTTGAGGTGCACTCGAAGGTTACAGCTAGTCCAGAATGCGGCCGCGCGGGTAATTATGGGTGCCGCAAGGCAGGCCCACATAACACGTCTCCTGCGCGAGCTGCACTGGCTACCTGTGGCCTTTCGGGTGCGCTTCAAGGTGCTGACGACCATCTTCAAAGCGCTCCATGGCTCGGGGCCTAGCTATATCCGCGACCGCCTCTTGCCCCATACATCCCTTCGACCGATCCGCTCCCACAGAGAGGGCCTTCTCAGGGTACTGTCAGCCGGGCAATGCCGGTTGGCGGTGCCCAGGGGAAGAGCCTTCTCTGTGGTGGGCCCTGCCGTCTGGAATGACCTTCCCCCCGATCTACGCACCATTGTGGACCTCCGCCTTTTCCGCCAACGTCTTAAAACTTACTTTTTCCAACAAGCCGGCCTAGCATAACCCCGTTTCTGATTTTATAGGGATAATTTTAAATTTTGGAGCGTTAATATTTTAGCACAGGGAATTATTTAATTAGTTTTTAAAATTTAGGATTTTTGTACTGTGTATGTTTTTTAATGATGCCTGTGCGCCGCCCTGGGTCCTTTTTTAGGAGAAGGGCGGGGTATAAATTTAATAAAATAAAAAAATAAAAAAAAATCACTGGTTGCTTAACAACTAAAATTACAACAGACTCAAAAAAAGATAGTTATGACCTATCCTCAAAATTATGCTGCTGTGCCACACACACACCCCTCCCGCAATCACATGATTGCATTTCAGTTGCTTGGCAAACAATTCACATTTTCAGGTCACATTTTAGATACTTTTTGCTATTTCCCGACAAAAGAATTGGATAAGTATTTACGTGCATGCACTTAATAACTGTGGTGACTCTTAAAAACAATGGTAAAATTGGATTGGATCACAGGATGACTCAATTTAGCACCACAATGATTAAAATTTCAGGTTCAATTGTGGGTGTAAGTCAAGGACTACCTGTGTTTTTCTGATACATTTCTTTTCTTTAAATTGCAATCTTAATATCTTAAAGCCTTGCTTTAAACCTAAACATTAGTAAAAGGTTCAAAGCAAGGCTTTAGATAATATTGCTTGCTCTTCTGCTGAAGACCTGAATTGTGCTTATTTTTTTCTTCATATTTAGAGTAATAAACCTTGCTATATGTCTTCTGGACAAGCTGGGAGTTTCTTATATGGTAGCCTCAGAGGAAGAGGTGGAACATGCAAGATAAAACATCCTTTATTTCATAGAAGGTTGTAGAATCCTCTGTTTGGGGTTTTGATATGCCTGTATCGGGAACAGGAAAGCCTTCCCCTTCTTTCTTTTTTCTTTCTGCTTCTCCACACATCTCCTAGCTAGCATATCATTTTTCAGCATTTATAATTTGCTTTTTCTTCTGACTGCAGAGCTAATTTTCCATCATTAAATTGCATTTTCCATCTTGCTCTTCAGTATAATTCTTTTATATATGTAATTGCACAGTTACTTATGCTAGTTTTCCAATTAACTTTTATTGGCCTCTGAGAGACATATCCACTCCTCACTCCTCACTGCAATCATGATAGGCTTTACCCCTTTAAACATATATTTGCTTTCTCCTTCCTTTACATATACAATCCATTATATTTTCATATACATATCTTCATTGGAGTTTGGCAACTATTAAAGGTACACAAATGCTCCCTTTACAAAATTCTAATTACTTGCAAATCTTTCTCAACTTCAATAATCTACTAATATTACTAAATTCTTGTTCTATTTATATACAGTTACATTTGTGTGATAAATTACCTGCATGGATAAACTAGCTTGCAATTTTTGTCACCTGCCAAATTTAAAGCAAATAAAACTATCTTGATAATTTATTTGGTAACATCATGATGTTGTGCCATGTAATTAGCTAATGGTGTTATGGATTGCATAATTTTGTTGGACATTTTGACTATTCTGAGTGAACTTTTCAGTGTCTATAATTCACTGTCAGAGCAGAAAGCAGATGTTTTGTATTGTACTAAGCTTTGCCTAAATGCTGAATCTAATTAAATTATCTTGACAGAAGCACACAAATGTATTAGTTAGATTTGTGGACCTATCTCTAAAGGTCACAGCCAGAAACAAGAGCTACCTCTTTGTTTTCTCTTCCAGCAAATGTTTGAATTATGTAGCAGTTGTTATTTCTTTACTCTTCAAATACTGAGATTTACTATGCATTCTCTTGTTTTAGGCTTGATTCCCAAAATTGTGGATAAATGATTAGACCACAAAAAGGAATCCATTTTTTCCTGAAAAGTTCTTGGAGGCACCTACTGTATTTTTCGGAGTATAAGACCCACCGGAGTATAAGGATATTCAGCCTTATATTGGGTTGACAATATATATGAGCCTATGTTCTTAAGAAGTTATGTAGCTTTAAGAACTGTCTTAAATTCTGATTGTGTTTGATTAGCAGTGCTGCTCAGCATTACTATATAATCAAGGTCAGGAATGAAGGTCATTCCCTGCTTGATTCCCTGTTCAATTCCTTGTGATCCTGTGCTGAAGCTATGAAGAAGGAGGATTGTTTTGCATCACTGTGAGATAAACTTTGTTTGGTGACGGACTGTTATCATTGTTTGAGAAGTTAGTCAGAAGAAGCATTTTAGTTGCTACAAAGTTATCATCTTCAAAGCGCTCCATGGCACGGGACCTAGCTATCTGCAGGATCGCATCCTGCCCCTACATCCCTGCGGGCGATTCGCTCCCACAGAGAGGGACTTCTCCGGGTGCCGTCCACTAGGCTATGCCAGCGGGCGACGCCCAGGGGAAGGGCCTTCTCTGTGGCGGGCCCGACCCTCTGGAACGACCTTCCCCCCGAAATCAGAACAATCACGGACCTTCGCTCCTTCCGACAGAAACTAAAAACGCACTTCTTCTGCTTGGCTGGCCTAGGGTAATTTAAATTTTTAAATTGTTTTAGGGGTTTTTAGGGATAGTTTTAGTTTTATAGGGGTTTTTAGCGCAGGGTCAGTTTAATTTGTTTTTAATTTTGTATTCTGTCTGTTTTAATTGTTTTAATTCCCTGTGCCCCGCCTCGAGTCCCTTCGGGGAGAGAGCGGGTTATAAATAAAATTATTATTATTATAATATTATTATTAAGTAAAGACTATTTATTTTCTTACTATCACTGTTTTAGAGTTTGTTTGTGGTTTACAGCAACGTATCTCGTTACTGTCCGGTGAATTACACTATTCCACATTTATTCTGCTAACATGGTTAAGGGACCAGAGTCTTAACACTGGTTCTGAACCCAGAGTTGCTAACATGCACCCAGGTTTTGAAGAGGCAATTTTTTAAAAAAAGTAGGTAGGTAGGTAGATAAAGGGATAGAGAGGGAGAGAAAGAGAGAGAAATACACTAGGTAGGGAGAGAGAGAGAGTAGGTAGGTAGAGGGAGGGAGGGAGTGTAGATAGGTAGGTAGGTAGAGGGATAGAGAGAAATAGACAGAAATACAGTAGATAGGTAGGAGGAGAGAGAGAGTAGGTAGATAGGTAGATAGAGGGGGGAGATAGAGAAATACAGTAGGTAGGTAGGGAGAGAGAGCGTAGATAGGTAGATAGAGGGATAGAGAGAGAGAAATAGAGAGAGAAATATAGTAGATAGGTAGGTAGGTAGGTAGGTAGAGAGAGAGAGTAGGTAGATGTTTCCAGGTGTATTTTCCCATGTGCTGGAGAAGGAAATCACTGACCACCTTTGGAACAAATCTTTGTTTCTGCAGGCACAGTACTTCACCAACGTAATTCTCATCAATCACTCTAACTAAACAGCTTTCCAAAAGGGGGAAAAAAACCCTTTTTGCACTTTGTAAACCTCCCCCAAATGGCCCATTTTTCACGAAAACGGGCCCTTTTTTTTTTCTTCAAATAAAAGGCATGGATAGCCTTGGGGGGGGGGCGTCTTGCAGAGTACTCCTGGGGGACTGGGGGGGGGGAAATGAAGAAAAACAGCCCATTTTTTTGAGAAAAGGGGCTGTTTTTTGGTCAAAAAATAGCATGCATAGGCTTATGGAGGCTTATAGAGTGCTGCTGGGTGCTGGGGGGGCAAAAAAAACGCCCTTTTTTTTGCTCATTTCTGCCCTCCCCAGCCCCTAGGAGCTATCTGGAAGCCTCCATAAAGGTATGCGCATGGCCATTTTGGTGAAGGGGCAGGGTTTCAGGAGGCAAAAGAAATGCTGTATTCGATGTATAAGATGCAGCCAGATTTTCAGCCTCTTTTTAGAGGAAAAAAGGTGCGTCTTATACTCCGAAAAATACGTTAATCATATAGATAGGGTTTTTTAAAAACTCAGTATAGAGATTCTAGAACCAATATGTAGACAATGCAATGTTTTGAAGGTGTAGTTGAAAGATAGTTAAGAACATAATTACCTATGGGGCAGATTGGCAGAAGGGAATATTAACCTGGCTGTTCCACAATTAAAAGGCTCATAAAGATTAGTCAACCAGGTAGCCATGTTCCTGTGAGAAATTGGTAGCATGTGATTAGTTGCCAAGGGAAAATATTTTGTTAAGGCTCATAATAAGTGAATATCAGTGTCAGTACAATAAATCTGAGGCAGTCAAATAGGACTTGCTATTGAAAATCTAATAAAATAGAAATAAAATGGAAAGTTTGCCTTCTCTACTGTGTGAGAAATTTAAATCCACACTTTTATATTTCCCAAAAAGAATTACATTAGACAGTAGATGTTGGCTTGTGATAAGAACCCAAAAATTATTTCAATAAACTTCTAAAAGTGTGTGTGTATGTATGTGTGTGTGTGTGTACCATGTTTCTCCAAAAATATGACATGTCAATTGGACTTTTCAGCGCATGCACTAAAATCCCCCCCACTACATGCATGCATGCATGACAAGAGATGGCAGGCTTTTTGGAAGTTCACCAAATCCCAAAGGTGCGGTAATATGGGGGTGGGGTGGGGGCGTGGGTGAGGAGAAAGGAGAAGGTAGTGATTTTTTTTTGCACATGTTTAAATGTGTCATGTTTTGCACCCAGGTCTCCTTCAGCCCCATATTGGATGGTTGCAGTGACTTGGGGGCGGAGTTTGGGTGGGTGCAGGCCCTTGGGCACCCTCCACTACCTCCAGGTGGGAGAAGTCGGGGAGGAAACTTGCCCCCAAAGGTTAGCGGGTCTCCAGAGAAGCGATGTGTTCTTCTCAGCCCATCATGTGTTGCCCGATGGTTATGCAGAAGAAGTCTGATGATGGAAACCCAACAGCTATGCCTACCCCTCCATCCCCTTCTATCTCTCTCGCCCTCTCTGCATGGCCCCTAAACTTCTCGGAACCTCGCCTGGCAAAGCCCAAGCCAAGCGGGTGAGGTGCCTCTTTGCTCTACATCCTTTCAATATCTGGGCTACCTTTCTATCTTTTTGTTAAGCATGCCCAAATGGCGGAATGGGCATGCTCAGTGGTGGCCGCCGAAGTCGCTTGCCTTTTCCTTTCCTCCTGGTGCCTTTTGGAAAGTGCTGCTGCCACAGAGGCAGAGAGGGAGGAATGGGAGGAGGAAGAGACTGCCTGAGTGGGGAAACTTGGAGTTTAAAGGAGGAGGGGAGAGGCACTGAGAAAGTCAAAACCCTCTCTTCCTCCTTCCCTCTTTTTCTTCAGCCTCCCGCTTCATCCCAACCCTGTCAAGTTGGCACGGCTCTGCTTTTTTCAAAGAAAAGGAGTGGGGGGTGGTGGAAGTTCCAGACACTACAGAAGAAGCCCCATCAATCCGATCCCGCAAATAGCTAGGTCCCCATGGCACGGGACCTAGCTATTTGCGGGATCGGATTCTGCCCCATACATCCCTGCGGCCGATCCGCTCCCACAGAGAGGGACTTCTCCGGGTGCTGTCCACTAGGCTATGCCAGCGGGCGACGCCCAGGGGAAGGCCCTTCTCTGTGGCGGGCCCTGCCCTCTGGAACGACCTTCCCCCCAAAATTCGAACAACTATGGACCTCCACTCCTTCCGTCAAAAATTGAAAACATACTTTTTCTGCTTGGCCGGCCTAGGTTAGTCTTCCGTTTTTTAATTGGGTTTTTAGGGGGGGTTTAATTTTAGTATAGTGGTTTTAGCGCAGGGATAATTGGTTTAATTTTCTATTTTAGCTATTTATGTATTTTATATTTGCATTTTTAACTTCCCTGTGCACCGCTCCGAGTCCCTTTGGGGAGAGGAGGCGGTCTATAAATAAAATTTATTATTATTATAATCGGCCTCTGCATTAAACTCCCTGTGGACATTACCGAGAGGAAGAGCATTAGGAGCTTTTAAATCCCTGAAAGTGCAGGGCAAGAAATGCACCTTGCAGGATATCAAATATCCTATGAAGCTGCACCTGTCCCTCCCACTTTCCCTTCTCTTCCTCTCACACCCTTCTCTCTCTCTCTCTCTCTCTCTCTCTCTCTCTCTCTCTCTCTCTCTCTCTCTCTCTGTGTGTCTCTGTCTCTGTCTCTCTTTGATGAACCCCGCTGAATCCGAGCCGTCCCAGCCAGACATTCGCTCGCTTGGCACCACCAGTTTTTGGAAACTGAAATGGAGTCTCGTGCCCCGCCCCATCTCCTGTCCTACCTGCCACCCCCAAATTGTGCCCCACCATGAGACACACATCTTACCAGAGTTTGGCAGCTCCGTTATGTGTCTTGGCCGGTCTGTGCAGGGAAACATCTTGCACAGTAAAGAAAAACTTCTAGCGAGTGCGATAAGTTGTTAATTGCTCACACTCACAAGAAGTTTTTCTTTACTGTGCAAGGTGTTTCCCTACACAGACCAGCTGAGAGATGCGACAGAGCTGCATCTTTGGTAAGATGCACGTCTCACAGACACTTTAGCATGTTCAGGTTGTTTCATTTGAGCAATATGGTTCCATTGTAGTTCATAATTTCCATACTATTGTTTTTGGTAATTTAATAAGAAAGCCATTGACTAGATATAGATTGACTGCCCACATTTTAAGATTGGAAGAATTATGGCGCTTGTGTAAAAATGGGCCTACTTTGGTTTACTTTTATTTCTTTTTATATTACATAACAGGATTGATTCCAATGTCTTTCAGCCACTTGGAAGGATTTTGTTGATGATAGTTTTTCAGGCCTTAAGGCTGTTGAATGCCAAGTCTGTCAATGATAAAAAAATATTCTTGACCAGATATCAATAATAAACATCCTTCCTCCTGCAGGTGTTCCTTCTATGATTGTTTATTGTAACAATTGGCTACGCTGACTTAATGTCTCAAAAAGAAAGCAGATCTTATTGTTTTGATTCTTATACAAGTTTGGCAGGAAAAACTAAGACTCGTTGACATTTAGAAAAATGCCGTTAGCTTTAATTTGTATTTAAAATTGTCCTTAGTAAGTGCTTTTTTAACAATCAAAGTACAATATCCAAAGCAGTCTTAAGAGTAATGTATAAAAATATAGCTAATCTAAAGTATTGTCCTTATGTCAAAGCCCAGTGAGCATTAGCTAACAAAACATATTTGGAATATGAGTTCTAATATAAATAAAGTGCTGCAATGAAGTGTGCTCAAGTGTTAAGTAAAGAAAGAATTATATACATGTAATCATTGGTTTGTTATATAATAGCTGATGATAATGGATTCCACAGTTAAATATAGCCATAAATCATAAAACCAACTTTTTGCTCATAATAAGGAAACAGGGAGAAACAAAACAGAAGGAGCAATTTCATTTAGTGTACATGTGACATGTACTTATTGTGACATGTACTTATTGGATAATAGTAATTTAAGAGAAGCAGAGAAGTCAAGGAACAACTATAAATCCTGTCAAAATTAAGTTGCCAAAATTTCCTATAGAGCTTACAATTTCAAGAATTATACAGAGGATATGGACAGTTTACCCACCCCTGTTAAAATGCCGGGATAAATTACTTCAGAATTTTTTCCACCTTTAAGGCAACATCCGCCCTGAGTCCTTTTTTAGGAGAAGGGCGGGGTATAAATTTAATAAAATAAATATAAGCTGTACTTAATTGGAAAAAATTCTGACAGGGGAAACATGGTTTAGAAACACAGGCATACATCTAGTAAACAATAAAATAATATTTTAAAAGTCCATCTAAATATTGTAAGCATGTTGTACCATGTTTCCCCAAAAATAAGATAGGGTCTTATTTTCTTTTGATCCCCAAAATAAGCACTTGGCCTTATTTTCGGGGAGGTCTTATTATTTTTGAGGTGCAGGAGATGGTGAGTGTGGTCACCTCATGGCTGCTGCTGTGGGGGAGGGCTTATTTTTGGGGAGGGCTTACTTTAGAGCATGCACTTAAAAGCACGATTGAGCTTATTATCCGGGGAGGTCTTATTTTCAGGGAAACAGGGTACTATATATTTACTACTTAAGCAGGTAAATGCACCCAGCTCATTTTGTTAATGTTCAACCTTGGTTAGTACTTGGATGGGAGCCAGCTGTAGGCTAGACTGTGAAGTCAAAAAAACGATGGAAAGTTACTTTAATATTGCCAAAAGGTCTGCAAGGATATTTTTATAAAGTCAGGTTGAAGAAGACTTTACCTGTCCCTTAAATTTCCCTAGATATTTATTTTGAAGTAGTATAATAATGTACTTGTTTTACTGTAAAACAAAATGTTATTAAATTAACATTAATGAGTACATTTTACACATATTTTTAAATTGTGAACATATATTTAAAGGAAAGGTGATAATCATCATGGCCATTCCAAATGAGTAGCATCTGTTCTGGGCCTTCCACAGCAGTTCCTTGATTATACTTCCATTAAAAGATATTATCAAGGGATAAAAGATGCCAATAAATGCAGCTTTCTCTTTTTGCTTCCTTTTCTCAAAATTATAAGGTCAAATAATTGAAAACAGTAATAATTTCTGAATATAGAAATGGGAAATTAATATAGTTTGTATATTAAGATCATTGTGATAATTATAATTAAAACTAATTTTATTGAAAAACTGCAATGATTGTCATTGTTTTTTTTAGCTGTTCTATGTCAAGTAAAGAGTGAATCACAATACCTATCCTGAACTGATATTGCAAAATCAATTCCCTCCTAGTTGCATTTATTTTTTGATTCCAGATGTCTGGAATATGTCTGGCTTTCCCCCTCTACTATTCCGGACATAGACTACTTATGATCGATTGGAATCCATTTGATAATTCTTTGCCAAAACAACTGCTGGCCATCTGGATTTCTGTGAAATTAATGTGAAACACATGATTTTTATTCTGCTGCTGTTCCCAAGAAGTGCTTAAAAATTGCGGTAGCTGGTACTGTGTGCCAGAATTCAGGGAGAGGTTCTTCATTTTGAGTAAATCAATCACAAATAAGTTAAAGTATTGAATCTTATTCACCTCTATTTTGATATGTGAAAAAACTAACTATATATTTTCCAGAATCCCAAGTTATTTGCCTATATGTGATCTGGACTTTTGCTGTATTTTTAATTTACTCTTTATTAAATAGCCTGTTTAAAATTAAGTGCACCTGCTGTTTTGAAATGAACAGTGTTATGAGCCATGTTGCTTGAACCAGGCATTTGAGGACAAGGTATATAGATACTGGGGGATGTATCAGAGGGATTTTTAGATTGTTGTTATTGTTATTGCAAATCTTTCAGGACATATTGCCACTAAATCAATCAGAGGTTATGCTGCTTTAAGTGTGGTTAACAGTGTCTATTGTAGATTCCTTAATTTTCTCAATATTTCATCTTGCTCACTATTTGGCTGTGCTCCAAAATAATGAATCAGCTGTACTTCTAGAGCTTTATCTGTCACTTTTTGTAACCACTTGACTTTAATTGTTTATCCAAGATGGTTTGTGTCAAGGCCAAATTGTCAGGGCTATTTTAAGTGGATAGTTGATCTTTCTTACCTAGAAGGAGATGGTTAACTTGCACAGATGGGTGAAAAAGTGAGCATATTATCCTCGAACAGACATAGTGGGGATATTTGAAACTGTACCGAGAAAACATTTCATTTTGAGCCTCATACCAGAACTTATACACCATTTAACAAACATTAAACAAAACTTTTATTTTCTCTTTTAGTGGGTAGCCATGCTAAGTCTGTTAGAAGGAAATAACAGTGGAGAAGATGGCTTAAAGATAAAACATTTACTGTTTCTGTACCTTAATAACCCCTATTAACTGTATTAATATAAATAGGGAGACCTGGTTTGTTTCAAGGATCCAATTATTATTAATTCCCCACTCCCTCTTTTCATCCCAGAGTAAAGAGGAGTCCTCTCTCCTATTGGCATTACAGTTGGAGTTAAAATGTTTTTGCTATTAGTTGCAGGCTGCTCTGCCTTACTGTTAGTTTGTGCTTTCTTAAGTGCAGTACGTTTGTCTAATTGTTTCCCTGTAAAAGCCTCAAAAGACTTTGTTGTTTATTGTTGTTAAGTAGTCTAAGATAAAGAGTACAATTTGTGCTATTAAAATGCATTGTCTGGATATGAACTTTGTGGCACTCTCTTTTGTGAGATTCTAGACTTATCTTTCCCTAGTAGAAGCTAAAGTGGTTGGAGGGACAGAGGCAGCCTCTGGAAGAGTATTGTTGTAAAAGCTTATTGGTGATCTGGAAAAATAGTAGAGAATATAAAATAATAAAATTGGAAGGGGCCTTGGAAGTCTTCTAGTAATACTTGCTCAAGCAGGAGACCCTATACCAGTGGTCGGCAAACCGCGGCTCGGTCTTTCGCCCCTTGAGTGTGGCTCTTCTTCCACCCTCACCAACAGCGGGACTCCTGGGCCGCAGCAACCCTCCCTACCAGCCCCCGGTTCCATCCCTCCCCCTGCGGAGCCTCTTCAGCCCCTGGGAAGCGCAGCGGCTACTCAAAGAGGCAGCTGTAGCCTCCCCAGCTGGCATGCCGGCCATTTGTCTACTTCCAGGGGCTGCGGAGACTCCGCGGGCAGGGGGAAGGAACCGGCCTCCAGTGGGTGAGCCAGCGGGGTGGGGGGGCAACCTTCCTTGCTCACCCGCTGGCGCACCAGCGGGCGCTGGCTGCGCTTGCACGCTTGCTCACCCACAGGACGCCGGTTCCTTCGCCCTCTTGCGGAGCCTTTTCAGCCCCTGGGAAGCGCAGCGGCTGCCCCAAGGGCAGTTGTAGCCTCCCCCACTGTGCTTCCCAGGGGCTGAGAAGGCTCCATGAGAGAGGGAAGGAACCTGCTTCCGGTGGATAAGCATCAAGCGAGTAAGCGCGGCAAGTGACCGAGTAAGCGCGGCATGCATGCGAGTGGGTCGGCCAGGCTACTTCCAGGAGCTGAGGAGGCTCCACGGGGGGGGGGGTGGAGAGACAGACAGACAGAGGCACAGACACAGAGAGAGGGAGGGAGGGAGAGGGAGGGAGGGAGAGAAAGATAGACAGACACAGAATGAGTGATCAAGTGAGTGAATGTGACACAGACAGATACACACACACACACAGAGTGACAGAGATGGGTGGTTGAAGGAGAGAGAAACAGAGAGAGAGAGAGACAGAAAGAAAAAGAGAAAGAGAAAGAAAGAAAAAGAAAGTGGGAGAGAGAAAGAAAGAAAGAAAGAAAGAAAGAAAAATTGAGCCCAAAAGTTTGGCTGCTAAGCAAGACCATTGTTAACTAAGTTTCACATTTTCCAAGTTGGCCACACCCACCTGGTCACATGACCGCTGAGCCACTCTCACAAAACAGGCCACACCTTCTGGATCTCAAAAGAAATCTCAATTGTGGTATTGTTGATATTTGGCTCTGTTGACTAATGAGTTTGCCCACCACTGCCCTATACCATTCCAGACAAATTGATGCCCAATCTTTTCTTAAAAACTTCCAGTAACGGAGTACCACAACTTCTGAAGGCAAGCCATTCCGCTGCTTAATTGTTTTAACTATCAAATTTCTCCTTAGTTTTAGGTTGGATGTCTCTTTATCTTGCGCTTGGGTTCCTTTGGAGAATAGGTCAGGTCCGTCTTCTCTGTTACAGCCCATCAAATATTAGATGATTGCTATCTTGTCACCCCTAGTGCTTATCTTCATTAGAGTAGAAATATCCTGTTCATTGTATGTTTTAGCCTCCATCCCCTAATAATCTTTGTTGCCTTTCTCTATAATCTTTTTAGAGATTCAACGTCTTTTTTGTATCATAGTGACCAAAACTGGATGCAGTATTCCAACTGTGGTCTTGCCAAAGCAGTATGAAGCAATGCTAACATTTCAAGTGATCTTTATACTGTCTGTTGATACAGCCTAGGACTGCATTGACTTTTTTGGTGGCTACAGCATACTACTGGGTCATACTTATGTGGTTATCCATTAGGACTCTTAAATCCTTCTCCCAATTATTATTGTTGAGCAAAGTACCACCTATTCTATACCTGTCCATTTGGTTTTTCTTGCCTAAGTGTAAGGCTTCCTTTTCTTACCATAGAATTTCATTTTGTTGGATAGAACTGTATGAGATAACCAGGCTGGGACTGATGGAGAGAGCAAGGGCATCATCAGTATGGCATCCCTTTATACCCAGCCATCCTTGAATTAATTGGTTCTTATCTGCTGCCAATTTGCCTTGACATTAGTAATACAGATTTTTGTTTAGAGGTAGCATGGAATAAACATGAACTCATTTGAACAATCTTTTTTCATGATTTCTTGTGCCTGACCAGGGTCCATGTTTGAGTCTGTCTAAATCAGTGTTTCTCAACCTTGGCAATTGAAGATGTCCAGACTTCAACTCCCAGAATTCCCCAGCCAGCATTCACTGGCTGGGGAATCCTGGGAGTTGAAGTCCAGACATCTTCAAGTTGCCACGGTGGAGAAATACTGGTCTAGATCCTTCTAGATCTTGACCCTATCTTCTAGGTGTTAGCTAACATCCAACTTGGTGTCATCTGCAAATTTGATGAGTTCCCTTTCTATAACTTTATCTAAACTATTTATGAAAATGTTGAGTACTGGGCCTAAGAAAGAACCTTGGAGTACCCTGCTGCATGTGTCGTTACATAGAGATAGTTCCATTAAGGACTACACATTGAGTTTGATTGGCCATCCAGTTGCAAATTCATCTGGTAGTGATGATGTCTATCCAACATTTTTCTATCTTATCAAGAAGTGAGCTGTAGTTTACTTTGTCCAATGCCTTACTGAAGTGCAATTGCCATTCTTGATTTATTTGCAAATTCCATCTTTCAATTCATGTAAGCAAAATTCCTGAATTCCTTCTGTGTCATTTGTTTATTTTCTCTGTTCTCTTTACTTGTTCCAGAAAGTGTTCAGTAGTGAAATAAACGGATGTAGCCTGTCCTACAGCATTTAATCAAAAGAAATTATAAAATAAAAGAATGAAAGCTAGAGCAAATAAGGCAAATTTAAAGAGCACATTGGCAATTTTACGAGAACAATTCAATGAAGTTATTTAGAGCGAGAAAAGATAATAAAATTAATTTGTTGAATATATTGTTTGAATAAAGATGACAATATATCTGCATATATTAAAAAAGAAAAACTACATGTGGTGAGCTTACTTTTTCACATGACTGTAGTTCTGTTTGGAAGGAGAGACTTACTGCTGTTGAGATCATTCAGGCAAGAGGGGACATGTTTTCTTTGGACTACCCTACTCAGGAGTAAAAACTGCTGTTCTACTGCATAAGTACTTCAAACCTAAGTAGTAGGGAAAGGAAAATATTGTTGAAGTCTATTATAACACAACATACTTATGTTACATTGCTAAGAGTTGTGAACAAGCCTTCTTTCCCTGTCCTCCATTGTGTGCACTTACAAGCTAGGAAGAACACTGTCAATTAGTACATAAACAATCCTTGTCTAAAATTGATCTCAAAAATATGCCAGTGAAATAGACTTCAAAGAGCTTTGTTCACTCATTTTACTTATATAATTGCAGCTGTGTGGCAGAGAAAAGCAATTGTTCATTCTGGCATCCTGCTCTTCCTTTTCTTCCCAAATGTCTACATGGAAAAATGGACAGCATTTTGTCAATAACTTATCCTTGATTATGTTGAGCTGAGCAAGAGAAAATCTGGCTCATTAAATATCGAGGCACTACTCCTAGCATCCTCAGCTAACATTGAAAATAATGAAGGATTCTAGGAACAGATGTACAGCAAACATCTCTAATTCTTTATTGAGTTCCAATAATTCAGTAAACTCAGCTGAGTTCCAATACACATCGATTATCTATATATAGAAGAAAATTTAGACCCTGGTATGCCTTCTCTTCATTAACAGCAGCTAGTAATTCCAATAACTGGCAAATAAAATTTTCAATATTGTACTCATATGTGACATTTTCCATTACATCTTACATAATTCAGTAAGAATACCACAACATCCAAATCTTCATAATTCATGATAATATTGTTAGTTGTGCAGTGAGTGGGTATTTTTAACTTTTAAAAGATGACCACATTAATTTATTTGTATTTATTAATTACATTTGCATAGCTGCCCATCTCACAAAAGCAATCCTATGAGACACAATGGATAAATAATAAATTGCTGTGGAGGGCTTGTCACAAATTGACTGCTATGGAGAATGCCCTATCACAAATTTGGAATCAATGAGCTGTCACTGGATTATTTTCTGCTCTAGTATCTACTGAATACTATTAGCATCATAATAAGGTATAATGCTTGACACAGTCTGTACAGTCTTCCACTCTGGTGAGCATTATGATAGTGCCTTTAATTACGGATTTTTTTTAAATCTTGTATCGATTTAGTAATTTTCTTCAAATTTAAGTTGATCAGCTTATTTTTTTTCAGCTAATAGTCCTCATCTTATAGGAAATAGCAAATCGTGGAATAAAATATTTTTATTACTTTTTATTGTAAAAATGTGGTTATAAATGTTATGGTTACAACTTAAGCAATCCATTTTTTTTAAAAATATGAGTCGTAACTGTTTTAACAAATTGGTTTTAAGTGCCTGAAATAGAATTTAGCTATTATGTTGGCTTTTTCTTGACTGAGAGCATGATTTTTTTATTTTATTTTTGCTGCTTTTCTTTAATATGCAGCTACTGACTATGGCTACATACCAAAATTTGTGACTAAATGTTGTGATCATTATTTATGATGTTATTAAATGCATATAGACTGATTTTGCTTGTTTCCTTTATTGTTCAGATAGAAATGCTTCTGTATTACTTGTATAAATAAAAGGGATGGTGATACACATCATTTTCTCATTGTTAAAATACACCTGAGGTTTTATTAGTAAGCATGGTTTCCCCTCAATGATCAATTAATAAAAGGTTGGTTACAATCCTTGGCCAGTCCAAAACCAGGACATCCACACAAAGGACATGTTGGCAAGATCTATAAAATGTACTGTCTTACTAATTCTCACTATTCAAATTGTTGGCAGAGTTCTTTGTAGATTGAATGAAATGTAGCACCAAATTTGGTGTGTGTGTGTGTGTGTGTGTGTGAGAGAGAGAGAGAGAGAGAGAGAGAGAGAGACAAAGAGAGAAAGAGAGAGAGAGAGAGCAACTTGAAACTTTTAGACAGAAAAGTCATACCAGTTGCACAGGTATATTAATAAAAAAGCAATTCAACAAAATACGAGTCAAGGTCTCAATCTTTATTAAGATGTACAGAGAGATACTGTAGGTCTCCTGTAGAGGTGTTACTAAATTTACTCTCCAAGACATCTGTTGGTAAAACCTTAAGGCAAGCCAGTTTCTCCATCAACCATGATATAATTAGTAATAAAAAATGTTTCAAATATGTTATGGCATCCGTTTCATAATGCTGTGTTATTTGTACATGATATAGTCTCTGTATTGCATAACAATAGATTCACCTTTCACTAATGTAATGAACATGACAATGAACTTCCACTTCATAAATCATAAAGGGAAATAAAGGGGAAAAAAGCACAGGAGAAACAAAATGTTATTCTGTAGCAACTTATTTAGTTCCAATGATTGTGCAGAACACTGCAAAATAATCTTGTTAATCAGTGGACTGGGCTTCCTGCCTTAATAGTATGTTGAGCAGTTGAATTCAAAGCTGTTGTTATAAGGATACAATATTCAACTGACTCAACAACTGAAAAGGCTATGCTGATAAAGAGATCTAACTAAACGGATAAAAGCTCTAAATTGATATTTTGGAATAAAGGGTGATATCTACTTTTCTTTAAAAAAAACCAATGAAGAAAAGTATTATATCACTCAAACTGGTTTCTCATGGATCCATATTTTTACCTTTTCCAGGACAGAAATTTCCAGGACTGGATTCTGGGCAGAGGTAATTTTTGCTGGTTAATGTTTCTAATGCAGATGGAAAATCAGTATCTGTGCTTGTTTATGGTACATCTAGTGTAATTTATACAGCAGTTGCTCTGGTTGAATGATTTTCTATCCTGTTACACAGTGATAAGATTGAAATTATTCCTGCTGTTGAAGATGAACAGAATAATTAAATAGTTGAGTTGTTTATTATGATTCAAAAAAATTAAGTATTCCCTCTCAAAAGTTCAGGTTCCTAGAGATAAATTTTGTGTTTTTGGTGGACCATTTCCCACTTGTGCTAATGGTAATTACCTAGGCAATTTTTTCTAACTGATTTGAGCATCTGGTTGCTATTAAAAGTCATTAAAACAAATGAAAGATTGTACTTAGTTGTTTTTTTATTTAATCCGCATATTTGGAACCACATTGCAAAATTCCTTAGAAATAATATTTGATGGTAAAGAAAATAAAACTGCTTTTGTGATTCCCTGGCACTGTAGGAATTTTTAAGTTCCCATTTACAGATTGCTATAATATCTTTGAAATGATCTGGGGGTGACATTTTAAAAGAGAATTGCAATGCTACACAATGGATACTTGAATATTGATATACTTGATATAAATATTATGCATTCATTGTATATACTTATGTGCTCATCTACTGTAAACGTACTTAATTGTTTTCAAGGGCATATGTGATGCCATTTTCTATACAACAAAGAAGCAACTTGATTTTCTTTAGAAGTAGTTATAATTTTGATATAGTATTTGAGGTTTTTGGAAACTCAGTGGTTTGAAGAAGGCTCGTTAATACCCTTTAATGAAATAATTATTCTAATAGAAACCTCCAGAGTGACAAGAGGATAGATGACAGGTGGTGTTCTTTTAATGAAAAAAAAATCTGAGTAAAATTTTATTGTATAAGTAATTATCCTAAATGTTAATCCATGTTAGTATGTTAGTCTCAGAAAAGTGTTATATATATTTATAAATAAATATATTTATTTATTTTATTTCTTGCTTCTGAGGCACCAATGAGCATTGATTATCTTATCTAGCAAATAAGCTGTGTTGAGTTTTTAAGAAAAAAATACAACTCATAATTAGGCAAAACTTTTATCAGGACTAGTCTAATAAACAAATTTTGAGATCTTTTCATCAATGGAAATAGAAGAAAAATGATATGATATGATATTTTTTATGATCAGAACCTTAAGTTTAGAGAAGAAAGTAGATTTAAATGAATTTAGGTGAATTTCACATTATTGAGGATTGTATATAGCCTTGTGAACTATAGCGCTTTTAGAGAAAAATTTGCCTATACTTTTTTTCCATCCAAAATATGGAATTTGAGTCTTAACTAGTTTCGAAAAGAAAGGAATACGTTTCTCAACAACTACTTTGCCCAAAGAAATAATAATGGATATATTCCTATCTAGAGTTTATAGTTAACAGGATAAATCTGTTCATACTTATTGTAGGTCCTATAATATTAGCAATTTTCTTTCAAGTAGTGGGAAGTTGTGAAATCTGTTCTGCGATGCATCCAGATTCAGTAGAGAAGGAAGACCTGTCTGCGTATCAGTAATGGCAGTGTACAGAATGTCAAAAGCCACCTAATCCATCGCTCACTACTTCAGAAGTATAAAAACACTTGTACAATTTCTCAATCTAAACCAGGGGTGTCAAACTCACAGAGTCACGGTGTCATCACGTGACATATTGGGACTTTTCCCCTTTTGCTAAATTGGGCATGGGTGTTGCCAGCACGTGGCCCACGGGCCGGGAGTTTGACAGCCCTGAATCTAAACAGTTTGAGAGATTGTGGCTTAGATTTCCTTAGTATTTTTTCCTCAGAACAGAATTTCTATTTGCTTTTTTAAAAGATAACAGGTGACAGTCATCTAAACATTTGAATAACTTCCCATTCATTTTTGACTTACTTCTCCATCAATGTTATTGAAAACATGAAACAGGTTGATTTTTCCTCAACACACAGAGCATTTTACATTGTTGTACTATTTGCAATGCTAGTTTACATAGCAGTACTTTTCAAGTTGGCATCCCTCTGCAAGTATTAGTCATGTTTAAATCCTAAATTTTCTAAATACGGATTTAGAAAGTTGATCATACATACTATTTAATTATTTAAAAATTATTAGTTTGAATGTATAGATCAGCAATGGTCAACCTTTTTTGGCTCATGTGCCATAAGCGGAGGGGGGACCAGAGGGTGGTCGTGCGTGGGCGTGCCACATCCATAATGCAATGCATGACCCCCCCAGCATGCATGCATGTATAACATTTTTGCATGCTTTTCCCCCTCCCCAGGCTCCAGAGGCTTTATAGGAGCTTGAGGGGGTGAAGACAGCCTCCCCCGCCCCCCAGAAGCCCTCCAGAGGCTTCAAGAGCTTCCCTGAAGGTTCTGGAGGACTAAAAACGACTCTAGAAGTGAACTGGAAGTCTGTTCCTGAGCTTATGGTTTGCCCATAGGGATGGTTTATATGCTCCGGAGACTTCAGAGAAGCTCCTGAAGCCTCTGGAGTGCCTGGGGGGGAGGGGGAGATGGTGGAGGCTGTTTTCGTCCTCCTCAGGCTCCTATAAAGCCTCTGGAACCTGGGGAGGGCAGAAAATGGCTTTAAAAAAGGCTGAACTCAGCTGGCCAGCGCGCCCATGTGTGGTGGCCATCTGACAGAGCAACGCCTCGTGTGCCCTGACAAATGGCTCCGCGTACCACCTGTGGCACGTGCGTCATAAGTTTGCCATCTCGGGTATATATTATAAGAATGGACGTGGGATAGTTTTTCTCACTTCAATTTTATGTATGAAATGTAGCTGAAATAACTGTGCTAAAAATATTTCTTAATATGCTTACATGCTCTACATTTAATAGAGCAATAGTAACTTTACTCAATTAATTCTTCCAGAAAATATTGTATGCATTTTGAAATGTTAATGGCAATTTAACACACTCTATTTTCCAATATTGTTTTGCTGGGATGGGAGTGATGATGGAATTACAATTTATCACCAATTTTCCAATTAATAGGAACGCTAGCCTGTTAAATTCAGGACTAAATAAATTACAGAGGGCAGTTTCAAGTGTCTTGACATATCCTTAATGAAGCAGATGGTTAATGTGAACAATACATATATTAGAATGCTGTGGCATAACATAACATATTATTTAATATTTTGTATTACTTTCCATCATATGTATTTTGCCTCAGTTTAATTTTGGATTACTTTACAAATAGCAACTTTGGTTTCCAGGCTACTGTTTATTGGTTTTATTATTTTTCTTTGCCTAATACTTCTTTGAAGCAAGATATCTTTGAAAAAATCCATAAATGGTTTGATTGTAAAGGCCCAAGTGATGAAAATAGAACTGCAAACAAATGCATTTTCTACTTGTCTGCTTTTCATTGCAGCAGGGAAACACTGGATCCCCTAAAATAGTGCTTCCCAAACTCTTTCTTTCATTACCCGACTTTATCATAAAGTCCTTTTTATACAATGTCGGTAAAAAATGTTAAGTCAGTTTATCTTCTTGCGCTTAGGTTATGAGTCTGTGTGTCATTACCCAAAGGAAAATCACTTTTATCCAATTTTGCATAAATTGGGACGTTTGGGACGTTCCACACAATGGAGAACACATTCAATAAGAAATCTGTTACATAAAATTTTATCTTCTAAAGAACTCTTTCTTCAATTTAAAGTACTTTGATTTTAGTATGTTCAGAACTTATCATCTGTTCTTTCATTGTTTGCCCCAACTGATACTTCTCTTGAAACCTTCTATTAAAGTCAAATCAAAGAAACTACCTGGATAATATAACCTTGCTGCAGTTAGATAGTTTATCATAAATCTGAAATAATACCCACTGATTATTTCTTGTCAACCATCAGTTTTAACATAGAAAATAAATGATTTCAAGCATTCCAGAAAACAAGGTTAAAGAAGACACATTTGTGTGTGATAATATTTAATGAAAAAACCCCTGCATTCATAGAGTTGGAAGGAACGTCAAAGTTTATCTATTATTGTTTAAAACCTGTGCTATTCACCTTCTTTTAAAAGCGCTATCTAAGGGCAATCCAATATCTTCTAAGACAAACAGTTCTACTTTTAAACACATCATAATGGGTAGTTCTTTTTCTTATAACTTGAGTTCTTTTGTTAAACCCCAATTTTGAAGTAGCAGTGCACACTTTTTTCCATTAATTGTGTCATTTTCTTAAATCTTATATTGAAAAAGTTTTATTGGTTTTACAGTTTTTCAATAGGATAGGGTAAGGGATACAAAGAAATTTTGAGAGCATTCACATCAAAGTCGTCGGCCCTACCGGGACATCAAAATAGATCATTAATAAAAAACATTTTCCATACACTACAAAGTGAAAGCAAGTACATATTTCTAAGTTCTCAGTTCTATGCTGTCAGTCATTTACAAAAATCCAGATGCACATGTTATATTATACAATATTATTCAAAAAATCAAGGCAAAGTTATTTTTTAGATCTAAGTCTCTTGGCAATTGTATCTTCTATCTCTCCTTCCAGGCCCCCAGCGGGCGGGGCCGTGGCCCCCCCTGCCCCCCCTGGATCTTCCCCCAGGACAGAGGAATGTTTTTTAAGAAAGGCTTCCGCCTCAGCAACTGTTTTAATCCTCACTCTTCCTCCTTCCCAGAACACCAGCATCCCTTTGGGCATCACCCACCTAAACCAGATCCCGTGGTCAAACAATTTTTTGGACAAGAAGGAAAATTTCCTTCTTGCTTCTCTAATCTTTCTTGGGATCTGCTTTAGGATGGCAACCTCCTTTTGTTGGTAAATTAACGGACCTCCTCTTTGCACTTTCAAGATTTCCTCTCTGGTTGACCTTCTAACAAATTTAACATGTATCTCTCTGGGTACTTCATTTATCCTGGCATATGCAGAGTTTATTCTGTAGGCTAGGTCAATGTCCCCCCTGATCTCATCCTTAGGTTTATGTAAATAGTCTGCTATAATTGTGCTCATGAGTTCAGGGAGACATTCACCAGTTTCCTCAGAAACATTCTGAAATCTCAAAAAATATGTCATCCTTTCCATATCAATCCTAGACACATGCCCATTTATTTCCACAACCTCATTAGTAACATTTTTAATCTCTCCCTTAGCCCCCGCCAGCCCCCCTTCCAGTTCTTCATTCTTCTGTGTGTTCTCCAGCACTTGTTTCCGTGTGTCCAATAATTTGTTTTTAAAGTTGATATTTTCTGCCCTCTGGGCCTTGATTTCTTGTACCAAAGTTTGTATAACAGATTCAAGAGAGGCCATCCTTAGTTCTAAGCTTGCCAGTGCTGATTCTTGTGCCATGATTAGCTGTTAAAATCCGTGCCACTAAAATGGCGTTTTTTGGGTGGGGCTGTTGAGGCAAGTCAGGAGCCAAAAGTTCAGATCAAGGTTGTAAAGTTCAGGAACCAAGAGAGAAACAATTTTCCAAGTCAATAAGTATAATAACGAAGGCACTCCAGAAAAGAAATCACAAATCCAAAAAAAAAAATTCTTCTTTAGTAACCAGAGGGAGTCCAAATCACAAAGAGACGCTGGAAATTTTCCATAAGTAAAATAGTCATTCAGGGACAAAGAGAAGCCATTTTCCACCGCCCAGACTCAGAGCCAGAAGGAGAGAGTGGTAAAAAAAAAAGTTTCAAATCAGCCAGACCTAGATACATTGTTTCAAAGACAAACCACAGACCACTTTCCCTTGTTTCAAACAGTCCAGATTAAAGATATCCGCTTCCTCGCAGCGAGGAACCATTCTTAAGTGCCGCTTTAGTCCGAGGGGGGGTTTAACAAGCAGACACCCCCCTCCAAGTTCTTTCAGCCCAGGCTGACAGCAGGGAAAAAAAATGTTTAAAACCACTCACTTTCACCCTCGCAGCCGAAGCCCCGGGAAGCCTTCCGACTCAGACGGCCAGCTCTCTTCATATTTTCAGAACGATGCCGCCCGCCATTGGCGAAGGGGAAACCCCCCGCAGCATGTCCTCCTCCACCTAAGCCGAAGACAAGGGTCGCTGCCCAGCTGCCGCTGGGGGAGGACGACCCAGGCAAGCCGGCTTTACGGGAGACCCCCAAAAATGGGGCGTCTCGCCCCCGTGGGGGGGCAGGAAAAGAAACAAAGCGGCGAGCGAGCCCTAGGCTCGCCCGTCGCCGCTGGAGCCGGAACCGGAAGCTCATTTTCTTAAATCTTGTGTGACCCTTTACTTATCTCTTTTCCAGGCTAAATATATACAATGTTTTCTAAGAATGTATGGTCATGTGCCTATTCAACATGTTTGTCCTTTCACTTTTTTGATAATGTCTTAAAGTGCATTGCCTGAATCTGAATCTGAATCTGAATCTGAATCTGAAATGAATATATACATTGTCATTTTTTGTATTGATGTTCCTATAGAATTATCTAATGTCAAAATCAAAGAGAGTTTCACATATTTAGGTTGCCAACTGGACAGTGAATATGATACTTTTACAGTGTACCTTTGTACTCTTTAAGCAAGAAATGCAGATAAATTATCATTTAGTATACTTCAACAGAAAATGTCCAAGTCAAGTTCTATTGATGAAACAGAATACATGTAGAATTCTCCCATTGTTATGCAACTGTCGCCAGCTGTTACAAACCAGATTTCTGGTATGCCATGCAATAGTTGAACCTTGGGAAGGGGGGGGGGGAATCATAAGATTATGCCTCCCACACAATCCATTAATGATTGCTTGTCTTCTTCTCTAGAAAGAAATTCAAAACATGTTTTGATGTCTAACTTGCAAGATAGCAACTGCACTCACTCATCAAAAGGACTCTCAAAAAATTAAGCTTTAAAACATATTTGACATTAGTGTATTTTTGTAAGAATTATAACATCAAACAATAAAGCAACCAGCAAGAGTTCATAAAAGTAACCAAAGAGTTCAATCAACCTTCATTTTTACCATCTCATAAACTTTTATACAACATACTGAATTTGGGATTTGAATTCCAGGAAGAGCCCAACAGTTTCAATTCTAATGATCAACAGCCCATTAAAGGTAGGGCTTCTATCAATATACAGATCACAAGGACAGTAATTCCTTCAACAAAATTATATGATTTATGAGAACCCTACTTTAATAATTGGAAGTAGATCAGTAGAATCTAAATGTGCGATTTTATCTCTGTAAGTTCTATTTTATACTGTATATACCTTTATAAACTGCCTTTTTACAACCATGTAATTTGCGATAGAAAAGAGGTGACTGGATGGAGCTGGGCATTTAGTGGCCGGATGCCCATTCTAATGCCATGCGGAGTTCACAGCAGATTTTTTTTTCTTTGTTCCTCATAGCAAGCACACTGTACCAGCTTGTCAGTGATGTAGCTAGCATGTCTGAAAGGAAATGTTGTTTATAATTCCTCATCTGTTGATCCATATGCAAAAATATTGTCAAAACAGGGCTTTTGAAATGTGTGAAATGACTCTGCTAACACCAGCCCCTCCATCAATGCTTCATCTTCATTGCAGTGCTTGAAAGAGTATTGCCAGCTCATGGTACATCATTCAGAGTGCAGAATTAGACTGCTATGTCCTCTTGATAGGTTTCAGAATAAGTGAACCCCAAAAACCTGGGATATTCTACAATATTCTGCATTTCCCTGTAGAAGTCATTGCTATATTGCTTTGAGAGATTTCATCCGTTATAGTACTCTCTTTATAAGCATGCCAGGCTTATCACTCAGTAGCATCTCTCTGCATTTAAATTATATCTATTGACCCCAAAGATTCTTTTTCTTAACTGTTAGATTTTAGGTACTGTATACAATAGTTTAAAAACATTCCTAGTTGCAATCCAGAACATTATTGCCCTGAAAAAGCCAAGAAGTTTGCCCTAAGAACCATAATGGGGAGACTGAATGGGGACTAAGTTTTAAGATTTACAGTCCATATAGTATCGCTTATCGGTGGATCCAAAGTCAATATCCATGCTTCTATTCATTTTTTTCATAACACCATCTTTTCCCCAACTTTTAAAATTGGGTTTCCCCCTAAAGTCAATTTAGCATAAGAAAAAGGGTCAGATCTTCTTTTACTAGACATTGCATCCCATAACTTTCTAATTGACAAATTGTTTCCAGAAATATTTGAGTTCTTGTTTATTTTGATCCTAATACTATCCATTCCACCAATTTACTGTATATGTCTATTCCGAATTTGCCCATATTTGAAAATTGACACTGAGTTTTGGCTTCCAGTATTTAATACTTAACTCCAGTGGTGTGTTCTAGGTTCAGATTTGGAAAACCAAATTCTCGTTAATTCTTATTAATTGATAGTTCCATTTTCTGTAAAGACATTCTTGGAATCAAATAATCCCCTCTCAGAATATAAACTAATCTGGAAATAATATTAAGAAACTCTCTTTATGAATTAATAAATATAATAAATTCCTGATTTTGGAAACAAGCTTGATACTCAGAGTGGTGGAAATGATAGCAATAGCACTTAGACTTATATACCACTTTACAATGCTTTACAGTCCTCTCTAAGCAGTTTTACAGAGTCAGCATACTGCCCCCAACAATCTGGGTCCTCATTTTATTGATCTTGGAAGGATAGAAGGCTGAGTCAACCTTGAGCCAGTGAGACTCGAACTGCCAAACTGCTAGCAGTACTGCATTATAACCTCTGCATGATCATGGTATGATAAGGACCATGTTTGGTAATGATCATGAAAAATCATATTGCTGCCATAGAGCTAATTAGTCTAAGTATGTTGATGAGATATTTGGTTCTATTGTAGTTGTAGTCTTAGGCTTAACAGCAAAGCCCTATGTATTCAGAAGTATACATTAATGGTTCAATTGGGATTAGTTTAAGAGTAAATATATGCAATTAAGATTACTATTAAAATTGCACTTTGGAAATGTTTCAAGGTAAACTGTCCATATGGTCAATGCACAGTACAACTCATGCAAAAGAGGCTAAAAGGAAAAAAACAGGGTCTGAAATCTAAGCCTTTTCAGATGCATAGTTGCAAAAATCATGCTAATTTAAGTTGCAAGATTTCTTAAAGAAACACTGTAATGAATAGATTTATAAAGATGAATTTTTAACACGAGTCTTGTGTTGTGAAATGTTCTAATCTGCTAACTGTGAATCTAAGTTTTAATAGCAGGTCAGGTTAATTGATGAGTGAAGTGTTGACAGGCTTGTATTTTTTTTAGTACAGCTTTACATCACTTTTGAAGTCTTTGAATTTAGGGTTGAAAGTTTTATCTATAATTTACTCATTGCTTTCATTCTGAATTTGGTTGCTGTCCAATTATTCTGAGCTTTTAGCATGAGTCTTTCATACAAAATTAACAATTATAAATATGACAAATTTTATTGATGTCTTCTTCAGAGAGAGACATGGTTTTTATTAATTTCTTTTTATATTTTAGTTTGATTTTTCCATGACTAGGCTAAATTGCTAAAAGAAGTATTTTTATAATAGTTCTGTAAATCAAATAAGCTTTTCTTGCATTTGATTTTTAAAATCCCGAAACAATTAAGAAGATAGTAAGCTCCACCCCAACTTCACACAATCAGCTCTAGATTCTGAACAGTTAAGTGTGAGGTAACTTGGATATATACAAATATTGGATTTGTCTATGAAATTGTGGATGGATCAGAATGCTGTTGCTATGAGGATGATGTTGGTTACATGTTGCTGTTCTGTACAGTTTCAAGTAAAGCAAAGCTCTTATTTATAAACAGGTAACACACATATGCTTTTTCTTGAAACAGTATTCCAATTCACTTATATTCATAGTATAGTCTTCCCCAATTTACATTTGAATTTAAAAAAATATATAATTGTTTTTAAGAGGTGTAAACAGAAACCTGTTTAAAATATAAAAAAGAGGAAAGAAATACATAAAAAACAACACAAGAAAGAAAGCTAATAATTATTATCATACATTACAAAGTATTTTAAAACCTATGTCACAGAAAAGCATCTTTAGTCATGTTTTGATTAACAGATAAAATTGCTTTTTCAAAAAGTCATGCTTCTCTTGAATCAAGAATATTACTACTTTTCCAATTTCTCAAATGTAGTTCTCTTAGTTGCATCTCAAGACTGATGCAACTATAAATCGCCGCCCTGGGTCCTCTGCGGAGAAGGGCGGGATATAAATGTAAATAAATAAATAAATCCTCAAAAACAATCAGTTTTCAAGTTTGGGGACATACGGTAATTTAATATTAACATATTTAACACTGAACAAAATCCCCAACATGTATTTATGTACATTAAAATATTATTCCAAAGGATAGTAGTGATTCATAATGACCTCTCAAAGTTTTTACATTACCCATACTAACAGAGAAAATCTGACATCCATTCTTTCAAACCCCTTCATAGTGTTCAATAAACCTCAAATTCAATATTTGCATGAACCAGTTTTAGTTTCAAATTCACTGACTCACTTTTAGCATTTTAAAGATTTGCAGCTAGTGGTGTTCTTTAATTGGCTGCTCCAGTTCTTTAATCCATAAACCACAAATGCTCTTAATGTCAACCTTAACATTTTTTTTCTTTTTTTAGTTTTTAATATAAAAAGGATGTGGTTTTAATTTCAGATATTGATTCCATCAAGTGTATTAACTGCTCAGGTTTCTCAGAGACAGCAAAATCATCTGGTCCATACTGAGATATTAGAATATACTTAAATTGATTATATTACCACTGTTGAAAATTAGGCAGAAAAAGATCCATGTCAACTTAAGAAAAATCTGTACTGATTACACTGTAAGTTTCATACTGTATTCCAAATTCCACCGACAACTTCCATACAGGTAGTCATCTTTTATGACCTTAATTGGGACTGTCAGCTCCATCATTAAGCAAAGCTTTTGTTAAGCAATACATCAAAGGGCCACCTTGTTTAGCAATGACAACTCTGGCAGTTCCAGTTGTGATCATTAAACAAATCTATTTATATAAAAGCGACATAGAAAAATGACCAGTAGGTAATGCTGAGGAAAAGCCATTCCCTACACAAATCTACCTCTATTCCTATGTAGCATTAAGTAATATTGTCTAGACCAGTGGTAGTCAACCTGGTCCCTACTGCCCACTAGTGGGCATTCCAGCTTTCATGGTGAGCAGTAGGGGTTTTGTCCGCTACTGAAGTACTTTCCTTTTTTAAATTTAATTGACTTCCCTACTTTATAAATCAGCATTACTGTGGAACCAGTGGGCGGTTAGAAAATTTTACTACTAAGAGAGATACAAAAGTGAACGGTAGGTATAAAAAGATTGACTACCCCTGGTCTAGACCTTGGTTGTTCTCAAAAAGCTAAGCAAACTAGGATCTGATTAACACTTGGATCCCACCAAGAAAGCTTAAGATTGTATGATAGTCTGGAAGTTAAGAATATATTTATTGTTAGGATATATGGTTTAAGTTCTACAATGTGTTAGGTTATATGACATGGTATTTAGATCTTAAGAATTATCATGTATGTACTTTAATGTTTAACCAAAAGGTTGAAGGTGTGGGTGTTTATGATGGGTTTGTTATAAGGTTTCTATTGGATTGATTATATACAGAATAAATACTAGACTAGGAAGTACTATGTAGCTTTTAGGTAAGAATGCTTAGATTGATAGGTGAACAGAGTAAATAATATTTGGGATGTTTGGAATTATTAGAGTGGTGTATAGCGGAAGTCGGGGTGGGTTTGAATGGGAGGTGGGGGAGGGTTAGGGTGGAGGGTAGGGAAATATATATGTATAATCAATCTAGAGATGGGAATAATGGGATACGGTTATTCTAAGAGAGATTTATATTATGTTTTATATATGTTTAATTAACTTAGAAGATGGCGTTAATGGGATATTGATATACTAAGTGAAATTTATATTGTGTTTGCTGGGAGGCGAGGGGGTATAATATCTGAATGAGAGATTTATTTTAAGACGGGGTGAGGGGAGGGGGTATAGTATTTGTATGTGATTTATATTATATGTCGGGGGGGTAAAACGGGGGAAAATTTGTTTGAATAAAACTTTTTCAATTAAAAAAAAAAGAATATATTTATTTATGTCATTAATCCAGATATTACTTGACTCAAATGTTACTCTGGGTAGCTAGCATGCTGAAAGAAGACAATGGCAAACCAACATTTCATGGGTTTCCATGAAATGGAAGACGATTCTTGCACTTTAATGTGATTTGGGCTATAAACGCTATATGAGCCCAGCCACTGATAGATTATTCAGCAACTCTGTGATTAAGCAGTCATGGCCCAGAATGATGCCTGAATCCTCTTTATTTCAGTGATCTCTATCAATCTCGCTTTTCTGTTTTTATTCCTCATGTAACATTTTCTGGAACTTAGAGACAGACAAAAGTGAAGTAGAGCAACCAATAATTCAATATATATATATATGCTGAAAGGATAGGACAACGTTAAATGAGTTGTTGAAAGCCATCACAGAGATATGCCAATGTTCCTGGCAGCTTTGGTTGCTAAGGGATGAGAAGTAGCAAAAAAAAAAAAAGGGGGGGGGAGGGGGGACAGTATTAGGCAATCAGCAGTCTCATCATGGGAGTTCATAAAACAGAGATTAGCTCCTACACTGAGCTTTCTTAATTAGCATTGAATATCTTCTCTTACTGACAAGGTCCTATTCTTTTATGTCACATGAATGCTATACTTTTTTGTTCCTGAAAATACAGGTATGTAGTTCAAAACCTTACTGTACTGCAGATGTTATACTGAGGGTGTCTTAGATACAATTAATAGTAACCAATACTCTGTCCCACCTCTCAAATACAAATTTCCTTTCATTCTTTTCTTTTTAACCCTTTCTTTTCCTCTTCATACTACTGCTTCTCTTTGTAATGAAATTGCTTAAAACAAAAGTACTGCTTCTCTTTGTAATGAAATTGCCTAAATCTGTGTACTTGTATGCTGTTATTCATTTGTTAACATTTTCCTTAAAATGTTAAGTCTTTGATAGTGAAGGTGGCATGACATCAAACAAAGAGGACTTAAACTATTACTTTATAATCATGATTAATCTAAAATATACAGTGCAGCTAATGCTTGAGTTACAATTATTTATTTTGTGACTTTGAAGCTACAATGACATGAAAAAATATGACTTATGATCGGTGCTCAGATTTATGACCATTGTAGCAACCCTACGGTCATGTGATTAAAATTTGGGTGCTTGGTGGCTGGCATGTACACAATGATTGCAGATCCTAGGCTCATGTGATCATTTTTTGCAACCTTCCCAGCCAGCTTCCAATGAGCAGAGTCAATGGGGGAAGCTGGATTTGCTTAATGACCACATGATTCACTTAATAACTGAAGTGATTCATTTAACAACCACGGCAAAAAATGTTGTAAACTCAGGAAAACTCACTTATCAACTGCTTAACAATGGAAATTCTGGTCCCAATTGTTTTTGTAAGTCGAAAACTATTTGTATAGAGAGATCAACTGGCCCAAGATTACCCAGCTGGTTTTGTGCCTGAAACAGGATTAGAACCCACACTTTCCTTGTTTCTAACTTGATGCCTTAACTACCACTGCTCTGCACCAATAATTTCTTTTTCTTTCACGTTAATAAAAATTACAGTCCTGCAGTAACTTTTGAGAAATCTGAAACATACCTCCAAGGTGTTTTTGTTTAATTGTGGCTCTTGAGACTCAGGTCCCACAACTTTGTACTCTTAGCCATGGAGCTCATTGGCTGACTTAGCCTAGTCACTCGTAACCTATCTCATATGAGGGTAATACTGTATGTGTGGGTACATTCAGAGAAAACCCCATGTAAGTTGTCTTGAGCTTGGAAGGCAGAACAATGATTACTGTCTAAACAGTTAAATGCAAAAAGACACTGAGGCAATTTTATGTGTTGCAATCTGTTTTAATTAGACTGATGTCTAATTATTTTGTCTGGTTATTTTTTAGAGTACAGATTGAATTCTACATGAACGACAATACCTTTAAAGAGAGGCTAAAACTATTTTTCATCAAAAACCAAAGATCAAGTAAGTACTTTATTCTTATTTAAGCATGTGGGTAACAGAAACTCCTCCCAATAATTAGTGCCTGATAGCTGCATGAAATGGGTATATATTACATCTACTGGGATTTGTGAACACCTGGGGAATTCAGGGATCTGACAATCAGTGTTTTGTTCTGCCTGTTTCTCTTCAGAGCTTTATCTGAAGACAAAGGGAATAGCCTACTGTACTGCAGATGTTATACTGAGGGTGTCTTAGATACAATTAATAGTACAATACTCTGTTCCACCTCTCAAATACAAATTTTCTTTCATTCTTTTCTTTTAAGCCCTTTCTTTTCCTCTTCATACTACTGACTTGATGCAGAAATACTATGTCCTGTCCCAAGAATGAGGGGGTACTTCATAGAAAGCTTAAATTCCTCTTTACCTGTTATTTTAGCTATATTATTTAAGTTATTTTTGCACAAAGGTGAATGCTAAACAAGGGTTGCTTTAATCAGAGCATCACCTAGTCCGCACTTTATTATTAAAGGGTATTTTTTCATCCATGTTTGTTGTTTTCGAGGGATTGTGATCATTTGAGGTGAAATAGAATGGCTTCCTCTGATGAACATATTGGGAACATTGCACTACTGATTTTGCCACCAAATTTATATTGTGATTTTGGGGGTTTCTGAGTGCTGGGACACAAGTCCACTTCTATATTCAATAAAAGTTTAAACACAGTAACCACATCTTTAAAGAATGGTTTGGAGCTAAGTAGGATTGATGTTAACTTCAATGTATATTAAAGCAAATTATAGCTTCCTTTGAAAATGAAGAGGATATATGGAGAAGAAAAGAGAAGAATAACTTCATAAGTGCAGCTGTTGGACTTTAATTTCAAAGGGTGGGTGATCAAGGAATAGGCTGATGTACCACAGCTTAATGTATAGTGTGAGCAAAAGATTTTGACCTATTTAAATATTATCATAAGAGATGCCATAATAGCAATAGCACTTAGACTTATATACTGCTTTACAGCCCTTTCTAAGTGGTTTACACAGCCAGCATATTGCCCCCAACAATTTGAAGGATGGAAGGCTGAGTCAGTCTTGAAACTGGTAAGATGCAGTACTGCACTCTAACCACTACACCACTTTTAATGAAAATGTAGTTAAACAACCATAGTACAGAAGTTCTCCAACTTTACAGTACTGTGAGATATGAAAATGACAGATTAATCTATGCAACCCACTTCATGAATAAAATAGTAATTTCACTGTGATGAAACAAAACAAAAAATCTGCTAAATTATACGTAACATTCACAACAGGCATATTTTTGTACAGACTACCTGAACAGGCTTTTATCACCCAACAGAAATACTTCTGTTTTGAGAGGTTAGGAATATAAAATAATGGTTGAAAATGATTAATACAATTTCACAACTGTTCTATGGCCTTGTTGGACCAGGAGGAAGAGGAGGAGAAGGAAAGAGAGCTATGGGTATCAGCAGGAGAATCCTGGAGAAAGTGATTCCAATGCCAGTTGGATGCCAATGACTCCACTGTGGCAAGGATAGATCCAAGAAGCCCCCACAATTCCGTACTGACACTTTGATAGCCCCTCAGCTTGAGAGCAGAACTCTGAAAGTTAAGACTGATTGGCCAAATAGCAGGCCAGCAGATGAGTAGATTGCTTTTTAATAGAACTTGGCTTAGTTTATGTAATGATCTCTCTCCCTGACTATAAAAGCAACTTTTAAAAGTCTTAGTTTTCTCAAGTCATGCCATACTTAGAACTCTGAATTCCATCTCACTTCGTCTCTTGTTTTTTAAACCATGGTTTCTTTGCTGGTTTGTTGGAGACCTGGTCTCAACCTGTGCCAAGCCTGTGACTCTTTTTATAATTGATGTCTTCTAATATTAGTAAAAAGGGGTTTTTTTCCTTTTAGAGATTTTGCCTCAGATTGCCTATCTCTGACTGTAGCAGGTATCCAGCTTACTTTTTTATTGGCTGGCATAGAAAAAACATTGCTAGCTAGCATGCTGTTGGTGGCTTATTAGTCAAATGATCCACATTTTCCTAGATCAGCTTTTTTTTTAAAGTTGTGCTTCCTGCTCAATGGTTAATTCCTTGGGCAGTCACTTGTTGCAATTTGGAAACTTCTTGCTTAGCATATCGTGGACTGGGTGGAGATAATCTACACAAGTATTTTGACTTGATCTATACTTAACCTGAACAAACTCACCTTTTAACTAGAGCTGGTAAATTAGGTATAGATGTCTGACTCATATTGTAGTTAAACCTAAGCATGGTATACATTGATTATAGTGTGTTAATGCAGGTGTAACACAGAGAGGAAAGAACTGCAGACTGCAAGAACTGTAGTCTGTTCAAAGTCCTATATTACTAGGACTTTGAAACTTGTGATTGTATATATGGATTTCTTTTTCTATTTTGAAATCATTTTAGGCAAGATCATTTGATTCATCTGTGTTACATATTTTGATCATATTTTCCTTCATTTTTCTTTACCTTTCTTGCAAAACTACATGAATATGAAACTTGATTGACTTCTCCTCAACCAAGAAAATGTTTACTGAATTTTTAATGTTTAAAAAATGCTTGCTAATATTTAAGAAACTATTCAGACTAAGAAATCATTTTAGGAATGTTCAAGTTTTAAAATCTTTGGTTGGTCATTCATAAATCTATTACTCTTTCAGTTAAATCTCTTGAGAATACTCTGATAGCTTATTATCAGCTTATGTGAAGTTTGATGTTCTAGAAAATGAAAAAAAATGTTCATGGTCTTACCATTCAGAATTAATTTGCCCCAAAAAGTGAATTAATCCACATTGTTTAGGATTAATAGATCAGCCAAATGAGACCTATACATTGCCCATTCTAGAAAATTGCATATACAATGTTCTTTTTTTGTTTTTAGGACAGAATTAAGGCTTATGCCTTCAGTTGGGGATTTTATTATGCATGAATAATATAGTTTTTTCAGGATTTTATTTTATTGTAAAATAAAAGTGACCTTGAATGCCATAAGTAGAAATATTAGGTATAAATGGAAAATAAATAAATAAATAAATAATTTTAGTGACTCGTTTTAATGATAAAGTGTTCTTGATATATGTGGCTTCATTTTTATATGATTATAGTATCTGCTAGTTTTCTCTTTAAAAAAAATGTTATGACATCAATTGATGAAAAATCAAGATGGCAAATTCAATCAATTAATTTATCTTTTATAAAACAGAAACAGGCTGTAAGCTATAATTATCACGTTTTACTTTTCCATGACAATAACATTGCTGAATAAAAGTATAATGGCAGCAAATGGAAATTTTTAGTTAATTAGAAGGAAATGAAGGTTGATTAGACTAAATAACAAATGTCACTTTTTCTGATGAAGGTGGATGGTGAGTACTGAATGAGTATACATGCTGGATAGATTTATTTATTTTATTAAATTTATACCCCGCCCTTCTCCTTGTTAGGACCCAGATGGCAAGTTATATAGGGAAGAAAGTAAGAGAAAGGATGCTGTTAATCTGGTAAACAGTCACTTTTCTTTCTCTTTTGCTAAATGCATCAAGAGGAAACATATTTCCACACAGAGAACATGATGCTATTTTTGGTCACTTTTTACTATAAATACTTGCTGGGTGTCCTGTACAAAACATAAAGCAACCCTTTTATTTTAAAGCTACAATTATGATTTGCTATTCAGAATAACCAGGTGGACTGAATTTGATCCTTTAATAGTATGTTGCATGCTTATACTTTTCTGTTCAGTAACTTTTAATTGTAATACTATTATAATGAGGATATTGTTTGTTTATAGTAAAATAAGTAGCATTCATCAGTCAGGTTTTTTTTACTTGTATAGATTAAACAGATTAAGTAGTACAGTTTATTGTTGGTTCATTTGCAAATCTATGCTTATGTGAATAATTTCCTTGATTGCAAGGGAATTTTTGCTGATACATTTATTTTATTTACTTAAATCTGTAGCCTATCCATTCTCAAAATGTTAACCAGCTACATTCTTCTGCTGTAGCCCTTTAAATGTCATATTATAATAAGTGTTAGGATTCACCTTTAATAAAAAAAAACCCTGAAATGTAAATACACTTTAAGCACTGATATCCTGTAATTCAACAAATATTGAAAACATCTAATAATAATAAAGGTAAAATAATGTATATTAAAAAAGGTAAACATCGAACAAATAAAATGTGACGCTTAATACTATTTGCTTTTTATTTTTGTCTGGTTGGTTTCTTTAGGATATGTTTTATGTCAAATTATTGTATTTTTTGGAGTATAAGAAGCACCGGAGTATAAGATTTTTGAAGATTTTTTTTTAAAACAGTAGGTAGGTAGATAGAGAGATAGAGAGGGAGAGAAAGAGAGAGAAATACAGTAGGTAGGTAGGGAGAGAGAGTAGTTAGGTAGGTAAGTCAATAAAGGGAGAGAGAGGCGGAGAGAGAGAGAGAAATACAGTAGGTAGGTAGGGAGAGAGAGTGTGTAGATAGGTAGGTACATAGAAGGATAGAGAGAAAAAGAGAGAGAGAGAAATACAGTAGATAGGTAGGGAGAGAGAGCGAGAGTAGGTAGGTAGGTAGGACGATGTTTCCAGATGTATTTACCCATGTGCTGGAGAAGGAAATCGCTGTAGCACCTAAGACTTTGTTTCTGCAGGCACAGCACTTGACCAACTTAATTCTTATTAGCCACTCTAACTAAACAGCTTTCCAAAAGGAAAAAAAACACACCCTTTTTTGCACTCTGCAAACCTCCCCAAAACAGCCTGTTTTTTGTGAAAACAGGCCCATTTTTCTTCAAGTAAAAAGCATGACTAGCCTTGGGGGCTGCTTGCAGAGTGATCCTGGGCAGGTGGGGGCCCTAAAACGAGCAAAAAATTGCCCTGTTTTTTGCAAAAACGAGTTGTTTTATGGTCAACAAAATTGCAGGCATAGCCTTATGGAGGCTTATAAAGTGGTTCTGGGGGCTGGGAGGGGGCAAAAAATGGCCCATTGTAGGCTCATTTCTGCCCTCCCCAACCCCAGGAGCTCTCTGGAAGCCCCTGTAAGGTTATGCACAGCCATTTTGGTGAAGGAGGTAAGGTTTCAGGATGCAAAAAAAATGCTGTATTTGATGTATAAGATGCACCCAGATTTTCAGCCTCCTTTTTAGAAGAAAAAGGTGTGTCTTATACTCCGAAAAATACGGTATGTTATCATTTTTTAATTTTTATCAAGTTGTAATTTTGTATTTTTTGTCTTTTAAATGTTGGTTGCTCTGAGCAATATCATGTAGGAGAAAATATACATATTTGGTATATAAATGGAGTTCTTCAGTTAGATCTGTTTCAAAATTTTCACAATTAGTTTTCAAATATATGGTCATGCTGACTTTAAAATTTCAAGTGCTGAACAAATGAGAGACAAAAGAATGGAGGATTGCTGTGTCCTTTCTCCCTGCCCCCAGCTATATTTAGTCAAACTAAAATGAGCTGAGCTATTTTTGAAGGATTTGGGGTGGATCAAGGCAATCAATCTAGTCTACAGTGAAACATTTCTCAAAATGGAACTTAAAATTGTGCCAGCCCTGTGACAGAGGAAAAAGACAGCTGTCTTTTTGGGCTGCCAAGAAATATGGGAACCCAGCATAAATAGAGATGAAAGGCAAATATGAATGAGTGAGTCAGAACTCAAAGCCAATAATCACAACTAGAATGGTTATCTGCTATCTCAAAACTGTACCTACCCACCCCTCCATCTTAATTATCTTGTATCTTTTAACTAGCATTATATCGTGTGTGCTTAAAAGCAAAATGAATAATCTACCACTAGGTTATGATCTGTTGCTCTTGGATAAGTTCCTAATTTGTGCATTATACTTGATACTGTAATTTGATTTAATTCATGATCTAGCCTGCAATTAAACCTTTATAAACATAATCTTTAAAGCCACTATCTATATATTTCCACTGAAACATTTGGTACATTATTTTCTTACTTATAAACATATGATCTTATTTATCACACAAAATGAATAAAGCAGTTTGTTTGTTTGTTTGTTTATTTGTTTATTTATTTATTTATTTATTTATTTATTTATTTATTTATTTATTTATTTATTTATTTATTTGTTAGTTTTATATACCGCTCTCTGTCCTGAACATGGGACTCAGGGCGGTGCACAGGAATTATAAAATATAAAAATACAACAATCCAAAAAATTAAAACTAGTATTAAATAAGGTTGGCCCGTGCTAAAAGCATGATTTAAAAACCCAGTTGAAATAATAACATAGCTACACCAGTTAAAATGCAAATGCAATAAATAGCCACAAAATTACACAAACCTGTATAATAGACAATAGAATTCAAAAATCTACCCAAAGGAGTAGCTTTAGCTGCAACATATTATAATGATTTAATCAAAGTAATTTAATCAGAAGGAAGCTAGGCTTGTGTAGGGATGGAATCCTTGAAACGATGTCTGCAATTGTCACTGTGAGCAGCCTATAGAGAAGATTGCTTAGTTGATGGTAATTAAAGTTCTTTTCTTTTTGTATAGGTCAGGGGTGTCAAACTCGCGGCATCACAGTGGCATCCTGTGATGTATTGGGACTTTTCCTCCCTTCGCTAAACTGGGCGTGGGCATGGCCAGCATGTGTTGAATCTGGGCCGGGAGTTTGACAGCCCTAGTATAGGTGATCCCATTAGTGTCTGTCTCTACGTGGTAAACAACAGCCAGAGTGAGAATTGAATGCATGTTTAATCAATTGCAGTTCCATATATCAAGGCATGCAACAGCACAAAGCAAAACATGTTTTGGAGGCTTCTGTAGATTATATTGATTCACTTGGGGAATCATAAGTCAAGCAGAAACAGGAATTACTGTTTCCTCAAATTGCTTATGCAAATAAGTGAATCGGTGTCTTAATTGTGATTGACAGGTGAGTCTACTATAAACTAGACCTGAGAAATCTTTGGTAGACAACACCATGAGTCAACAGAGATGTTAGGAAACAGCTGTTTACTGTTAATAGCATAGATATTGAGAGCTGAGTCCTGAGCTTTCATTAGAGTTAGTTTTGATTCACTGAAATTCTTCCAGTACTTGCTGTTTTTATTTTCCTACTCCATTCATTAAACTACTCCTCAGAGCTCACTTAAGAGAAGAGGACACAGGGGAACAATTATTTCAGTTGCCCAGGTCATTTCATGAAGTAAAAACAAATGTATGTCAAAAAGAGTTTAGAATAAGAAATGTCTTAAGAACATCTTTGGAAAGCTGTGAACTCTAGAAATCCCCTAGGGAGTAGCATCCAAATTGCCTTCCTTAACCTCAACTTTGTACAGGGGAATAGCTGTGGAAGTATAAACTTCAGTGGGAAATTGCTTAAGTGATTGATAAACTTAAACAGGAAATGCTTAAGGATTTGCATTTATTGATTTGGGGTAGTCTGGTTAGTTTTCTTTTTTAATTCATGTAATTAACTTTGATATTTTAGTAAAAGCAACATAACTGTGATCCAAATATGCTTTTCAAAAGGCAACAGGACTTTCTAGTTTTTTTCCTTCCTCTTAAAAATGTTCTGCTTCTCATCTGAGAAGCTTCTTGGATAAGAAGCAAAAAATTTTCAAAGGGAAAAAACCCCAAAGTGGTTGCCTTTTGAAAAGCATCTTAGGGACAACCACGACCTGAATAATTGAGAATCTCCACAGGCAACAAAACTATAAGTGAATTGGAAGCATATGGAATTATCATCAGGCCTGACTAAAACCCATTGTGTTTGTTTCCCTTGGGTCTTTCTGAGAGTAGGTGACTGTTGGTCAAACTTAATACAGATTGACTTTTAGTTTTATTTCCATAAAATATATTACCATGTTAATTTTCAGCAAAGATTTTCAGATGGCTTTATATCTTACTTAAAGCAAGAATTATGTGTATGTTAAAGTCTTACATAATATTCCAAATATAGTATATTACAGTTTAAATTTCATTGAATGCCTTCAGGCTTTCCCCAAAGCTTTTTTCTGAAAGATATGGAAGTTGTTCTTTAATTATACTTGGTAATGAATCCAGAATTTTGAGGTAGCAATGTACAAACTTGAGAAGCTTGTGAAAATACTACTATTTGGATACTATCCTAAGCATATGTAATAAAGAGAATCCCATACAGTATAGTTCTTCATGTTATCTAATTCTCATTAAATTACAATTCAGAATGACTGTTGATATTTTGTAATGTTAATTTGACAAAGGAATCTTTCTGGGCCTTAGGAAGACAGAGGAAAAAGTGAAAGTAAAATAAAGGAATACTTTATACTTTATTAATAAAGGAATACTCTCTTAAGTTAGGAAGTAAAAATAAGTGAAATGTATATTTAACAGAGATGGAGATTTCTGTACCATACATGGGCAGAAAGATGCAAAACTTTACACACAATAATCGTTGACACAATCTGAAAAACTTAGTGGGTTCCATATGCTTTATAGACAGATATAGTTCTGGAACAAAATCCGGAATGGCATATTTTGTTTAAGATAGTTATAATGTAGCTTGTGATACAAACATTTATAAGTTGTAGACCGGAGTCTCAAATTCATGTCACGTATCATATAGCAACTTTCCCCTCCATTGCTAAAACAGGGATGGGCGTGGCCAGCGTATGACCCATACAGCCCACAGGCCATGCATGAGTTTGACACCTCTGTTGTAAACCATTCCAGGAGGAGAGAGAGAATATTAATCTGCATATTTTATTAGTAATATAAGAGATTTTTACAGAGATATTTTACAGTATCTATATAAAAGATATCCCTTGCTAGTATATGTGTAATATAAAATGAAAAAGTGGAATTATTTCACTGTATTGACCTCCAAAGGCCTGAAACATATTTTTGGTATAGCATCATTACATTGAAATGACATTAATCTAATGACCCCTTCATTCATCTTTGAGTCTTTTCAGTTTCTTCAGCAGCAATGTGCAGGTTCATGTGAGGTCCACAGTGGTGGGATTCAATTTTTTTTTACTACTGGTTCTGTGGGTGTGACTTTGTGGGTGTGGTGTAGCTTTGTGGGCGTTGCAGAGGAAGGATGTTGCAAAATCCCCATTTCCTGCTCACTTCTGTGGGAAGGTTACTGCAAAATCCCCATTCCCTCCCCCCCTCCCATTATTCTGCTTTCCAGCTCCATTCTCCTGTTCAGGGCAACAAAAGAAGATTGGCTAGGACAGTGGTGGGCAAACTCATTAGTCAAGGGAGCCAAATATCAACAGTACAACGATTGAAATTTCTTTTGAGAGCCAAAAGAAGGTGTGGCCTGTTTTGTGGGAGTGGCTCAGTGGTCATGTGACCAGGTGGGCATGGCCAATTTGGAAAATGTGGTAAAACTCACTTAACGACAGTCTTGCTTAGCATCCAAAATTTTGGGCTCAATTGTGGTCATAAGTTCTTTCTTTATCTCTCTCCCTCCCACTTTCTTTTTCTTTCTTTTTTCTTTCTTTCTCCTTCTCTCTTTCTCTCTCTCTCTCTCTCTCTCTCTCTGTGTCTGTCTCTCTCTCTCTGTATCTGTCTCTCTCTCCTCCCTCCACCCATCTGTCACTCTCTGTGTGTGTCTGTCTGTCTGTCTCTCAGTCACTTAATCAGTCTCTATCTTTCTGTCTCTCCCTCCCTCTCTCTGTCTCTCCCCGTCTCTGTGTGTGTCACTCTCTCTGATTCTCTCCCTCCCTCCCTCTCTCTCTGTCTCTGTATGTCTGTCTCTCCCTCTTTCCTCCTGTCTGTCTCCGATTCAATCCCTCCCTGTGTCATTCTCTATCTGTGTCTCTCTCCGTCTCTCTGCCTCCCTCTCTTTCTCTCTGTCTCTGTCTCTCTGTCTTTCCCTCCCTCCCCCTCTGTCTCTCTCTGTGTCTGTCAGTCACTCCCTCTCTCCCCTCTCCTCCCCCCCACCCCGGAAAGCAACGGAAGGGCCAGCATGCCGGAGGTTACGGACGCCTCCTCCTGCAGCGGGCGAGTGAGCAGGCGGGGCGAGCACCCAAGGCTACCGTCATCTTAAGCACCAGCGAGGCTGCCGCCCGGCAGGTCGCCCGGCAGGGGCGTTGGGCAGGGAAGCCGGTCGCGTCTCCATCGGCTCCCTCCGACAGGCACCACTACGCACGTTCTGGGGCTGTGCGTCCACCTCCCTCCCAGCCACGCAGCCCCAGAACGTGTGCCATGGTGGCTGTCAGAGGGAGCCGGTGGAGATGCGCCCGGCTTCCCTGCCCGATGCCCCTGCCGGGCGACCTTGGGCGGCGGGAGCTGCGCGTCACAAGGCTCAGGGGTAGCAGAAGCAGCAGCAGTGAAGCAGCTCGCCGCTTTTCCACACCCAGGAAAAGATAGGCGCGTGCACGTCCCGTGGAATTACAGCGCAACTTCCCACCGCTACGAAGTCTCCGAGACTGTAATACCGCGGGACATGCACGCACCTATCTTTTCTGTGGAAAAGATAGGCGCGCGCATGCTCCGCCCAATTACAGTCTTGGAGACTTTGTAGCGGGAAGTTGCGCTGTAATTCCACGGGACGTGCACGCGCCTATCTTTTCCACGGTGTGGAAAAGCGGCGAGTTTCTGCACAGCCACTGATCACTCCAGACACCATTGGGGAAGACGTGGAACGTGAGGCAGACCTCGCGGATGGCCTCGCCGGCAGCGCAGAGACTCGCCGCTGCTTCACGCGGTATTCTGTGGACAGACAGTGACAGACAGACAGAGAGAGGCACAGAGTGAGTGAGAGAGAGACAGAGAGAGACAGAGGGAGGAAGGGAGGGAATCAGAGAGAGACTGAAGAGCCACATGCAAAGGGTCAAAGAGCCGCATGCGGCTCGCGAGCCGTGGTTTGCCGACCACTGGGCTAAGAGGCAGCAGGAGGCAAGGCCAGCCTATTTGCTGGTTCTTGATTACAAGGATAAATGAACAATGGAACATATGGAGTGAGAGTATTCACTAAGTTTCCCAGTCAAATAACACCTAAAATGCTGGGTAGTTAGGATTAGGGTTAGGGTTACAGTGGAAAGGATTTTCACTCTTATTGGAGGGTATCAGTTGTATCAGCCATCATAGAATGTTTAATTTACAAATTTTAAATTATCTATCACTTTAACTAAAGTAAAGAGAGTTGGTGATTTTCAAATAACAGTCCTCTTTTTAAAATGGAGTTTATGATTATGATAGGGGCAGTCTCATAGTGTAACTGCACAGTAATGAAGATATTAAAAACTCTGATTCTAAAACATGTTGAAAACACTATATAATTGTTCATTGCACATGTTATTAAAACTTCTAGTGCCATTAGCTTTCATCATTTGCCACTGCCAGATGGTACTCTGACAGAGAAGGAAGCAATCACTGAATAATGCAAAGAGAATAAAAAATGATGAATAATATATCAGAATTTCTCACCCTTGTTAGTTGCAATGGCCAGTTAAAGGCAGGATCTGATATACACCAGTGGGAGTTTTGCTTGTCTCAGGTGGAGTTTTTTGCTGCCACAAGTACTGATATTTGTTTTGCTTTGATGATGATTTCTGGCTTATTTTCAATCTATGTAGTTTACAAGCTAAAGCAGCTTTTGGATAATAGATGACAAAAGAGAGCCACCTGTTCCTATTTTAAGTTGCATATTACCTTGATTAAGTATGCATGGAAAGGAACATTGATGATTGATTGATTGCATTAATTGCATATTTAAATTCATTTCAGCAGGTCTTCTCATTAGTTTGCCAAAAAGAATTGCATATTTTAATTTGCATTTCTTTATATATACATATACACACGTTTTAATCATTATTGATAATAATATATTTTACGCATTTATAATAATGTTATTAGCTATTTAGATACTGTGATCTTCTCACTTTAAATGTATACTTGAAACTCAATTGTATCTAACTTGGTGTGCTACAGAAATGTTTACATTGCTTCATAAGATTGTATCCATGACTACTTGTTTGCATTGCAAAGTTTATGAATTGTTAGTCCACAGTAGTGTAGTTTAAATAACTTACATTGTTTCCACAGTACTCCATAGATAATAAATTGTGCAAGATAATAAAGGTAACAACGATCAATTAACATTTTCTGTATTCTGCCACATAGGCAAGTTATTGTTCTTAGGCCTAGTGAAGGAGGAAAAGACATATTAGCTTGAGTTTTATGTGGGTATTTTCATTTTCATGACTTCATCCAAGGAGAAAGCCGAGAGTGTCTGAAGCTGCAGGTACTGGCTTCAAAGTGATAGATGCAACCAGATTATCCAACCCTCCCTCCTTTTTACATGCATACAATGCTTGTAATACACATTAAAAGGGGGTTTAGCTTTAATTACCTAGTTGATACCTACCATTTTGAAATCGTTAGCCATCACATCCTCCGGATGTGGATCTAGGACAGGGGTCTGCAAAGTCGGTTCTTTTAAGACTGGTGGACTTCAACTCCCAGAGTTCCCCAGCCAGCATGGCTTTGCAGACCCCTGATCTAGGACAATTCGCCATAGCCAATTCACCATGAGACAACTTGCTGCGGTACAAATGTTACATAATAGTGAAGAAATGGTGGAATAGAATCATTAAAGAAAGGATGCAAAAGGAGGGAGAAAATGAAATATGAATGGCAAAAATCAAAATATTTTAAAATTATTTTAAATAATTAAATAAAATTGTTGAATTGTCCCATGGCGAGTTGACCCATGGCGACTTAGTTGCACTGAGTTGTCCCGTGGGAAATTGGCTGTGATGAGCTGGCGACAGTAACTTGGCCATGGCGAATTGGCCGCTGTGAGTTGGCCATGGCAAGTTGTCTCATTCGGCCCTAATGTTGGGAAACTGCCAGTCAAGGGGGAATTAACTTTGAATCCTTGTGTAGCATCAAGAGGCATAGGACTTTCCCATGAAACTTGCTGTCCCCTGGCTGTTCCCAGGGAACAGCAGGCAGTCTGCAGAGATGGAAGTCAATAACATTGCTGACTTAAGCTATTCACAGGTGGCTGTTGTTTGCTTACCTGCTCCTGTTTTTTTTTTCTTTTTGAAATTAGTAAGTTGATTTTGCACGAATAAGAAAAATAATAGATTTGGATTTCTACTAATGCTTTAATCTGTTTTGTCTTTCTTTTTTTCCCACTTGAAGGAAGGTAGTCCAAAGATAAGGGGGAAATAGTTTTGTAAAAGTTGAAATTAATACATTCATTTATATTTTAACATTCTAATATTTTAAACAATTTTTGACAGATCTGAGGATATTACTTTCCAATCAGTTTAGTAACTTGCAAGTATTCTTTTCTTAATTTAGATTGATTCATTTTCTTTTTTCCCCCAACAGGCCTGAGAATCCGCTTATTCAATTTTTCACTCAAGCTTTTAAGCTGCATGTTATATATAGTTCGGGTGCTCCTGGATGATCCATATCAGCAACATGGATGGTAATCTTTTAATTTTTCTCTCAAAATGTCTGAGAAATTGTTTTACTAGGATCACTCATGCATAATATATGATCTCCTAACATATTTTAATTTATTTGTAATCCAATTTCACATTTCATTATGTGGAGGTAGAGAGGACTATAATATTTCAGGCAAATCTTAACTAGCTGATTGTTGATAAAGTAAAATATTAAGGAGGCCAGAACATTGGTTGTTTTTGCTACTGCATTTCACATAATATCTTTCTATATGATGACTGAAATACAAGTAGTCCTTAACTTACAACAGTTCATTTAGTGTCCGTTTAAAGTTACAACGGCAGTTATGATCATTGTTTCACACTTATGACCCTTGCAGTACCTCATGGTCACATGGTTTAAATTTGGATGCTTGACAATTGGTTCATATTTATGACAGTTGCAGTGTCCCAACATCATGTGATCGATCACCTTTTGTGACCTTCTGACAAGCAAAGTCAGTGGGGATTCACTTAACAACCATGTTACTAATTTAACAACTGCAGTGATTGACTTAACAAATGTGGCAAGAAAAGTTGTAAAATGGGGCAAAACTCACTTTCTCACTTAGCAACGTATATCCTGGGCTCAATTGTGGTTGTAAACCACGGACTATCTGTATAGTGTCTTCCATCTGTGTTGATATTTCTGGACTTTTCTATAGTATTTCATTATTGGATCATCAAATACTCATGCCTTGGTTGAGATGCTTGACCATACATTTGTTTTTAGTATTTATCCTTTTCCTGTATTGGTTAATATTCCCTTTCATTCTCAATAGGTATCCAGCAGGAGTTGTTTCTGTTTAATTTTTCCTGTTTACTTTTTGGAGCGAGATGATTTTTTTCAAGAAGCAAATGGACTTTTGGGTTTTTCTTTGAAGGCGTTTCACTTCTTGTCCAAGAAGCTTCTTCAGCTCTTTGTTCATCATATTTCTATAGGCAGCGGGCCATCTTATAAAATGTGCCTGTGTGATACATAATAAAAAATAAAATAAAAACAAATTTAAAATAAATATAATTAAAACAAAGGAAAGGGCCACAGATATTAACAGATATCAAAGGAAAACAAAACAAAGGAAACAGCCACAGATATTAACAGCAGTGGAGCCATTTCAACTATTCCCTTGAGGCCTCTAGGTATGATGAACTAGCCAAATCTTGAAGGACTTGCAAAATGTAAATAGCCTGATCATAGTGGGGGAATGATATTCCATATAGCAAATGCCATGGCAGTAAGGACTCCTGTCTGGGATCCCACAAGATATAGCTCTTTAGTAAAGGACCTGCAATATACATCTTCTGCCAGACATGATAGCCCAGGTAGATGTACCTCAAGATGCAGATGCCCAAGAATTGGTCCCTCAAATAACTTGGTCCTTTGTTATGAATATCTTATCAGGTCTTCATGATACACGATGTCAGATGTTTACCATTATAACAGTTTACCTTTCTCCCTTTTAGTCCCGTCCCCCCCCCCTCCCCCGATGTCAGTTCAGGTATTGTTTTTTGTGTTGTCTCTTCATGCTGTTCTTCTTTGGTTTTTCTATGTCCATTTATCACAAGTTCCTTCAAACTTCATTTTGGGTTTTTAGGGCTGCTTGCTACCCTTCTCTATGCAGTATTCCAGATGTTTGGGGAAGTGCTTTGCTCTCCCTTTTTCACAGCTAAAGGGTCAAGCACCGAGCTTAAGATTTTGAAAACGTGTTTTTTCCAGTAAGGGATGTAATGGAAAAAGTTGGGGCTTCCCTTGAGGTGCACCCGGAGGCTCCAGCTAGTTCAGAATGCGGCCGCGCGGGGGATTCTGGGAGCATCTAGATGCTCCCACGTGACACCTCTCCTGCGTGAGCTGCACTGGCTGCCTGTGGCTTTCCGGGTGCGCTTCAAGTTATTAGTAACCACCTTTAAAGCGCTCCATGGCAAGAGACCTGGCTATCTGCAAGACCACCTCCTACTACCAAATACCTCCCACCTTCCAATTCACTCCCACCGAGAGGGCCTCCTCAGGGTGCCGTCGGCCAGGCAATGTCGGCTGGCGACCCCCAGGGGGAGACCCTTCTCTGTGGCAGCCCCCGCCCTCTGAAATGACCTACTCCCTGACCTACGGACAATCACAGACCTGCGCCTTTTCCGTCGGGCTTTGAAGACCCATCTATTTCGAGCGGCCAGCCTGGCATAGTTTCTAAACTGGCATACTTTTAAACGCTTTAGTTTTATATGGTTTTAGTGGGGATTTTAACAGGTTTTAGACAGGCTACTCATTATTTAATGTATTTTTAATAGGTTTTTAATTGCTTTCTATGTTTTTTTTTTTTATAATTTTATTAATTTTAAAACACTACAACAAAAACTACATACACCTTACAATACAATATTTCACCCTGTGCTATACATAGGAAAGGAAGATTTGGTTCTTCGGATATATCTTCACGATCTCCAAAATCCGCGTCCTCTGGGTACAGGTGTCGAAGCATCCAAATTTCCAAGCGCATAGTCCACAAATGGCTCCCAAGTTTTCCAAAAAGTGTCTTTTTTATAAACACCCTTTCTCAATTTAATATCACATGTCATTTTATCATTTAAAGCTAATTTCCACATTTCACAGTACCACTCTTCTATTCTAAAATTCACCTCTAATTTCCAATATCTAGCTATTATAATTCTTCCCATTATAATCATAATTCTAATCAATTCTTTCTTATATTTTGTTAATTCTGATTCCTTAATTAACAACAATAATATAGTTTCTGATCTCAATATTATTTTTTTCTTCATCATTTCAAATATCGTTTTCTCCAATTGTTGCCAAAACTTTTTGACTTTTCCACATTTATACCACATATGTTCATAAGTCCCCAATTCCATGTTACATCTCCAACATTTATTACTAATTTTTTTATCCATCAACGATAATCTTAATGGAGTCAAATACCATTTCCAGACAACCTTAAAATTATGTTCTTTGATCCTTGTTGATAAGATCCTCATAATTCGACTCTTCCAATTCACATTCCAGTCCAAATCTGATATTTTAATATTGAATTCTTCCTCCCAATTCATCTTCATCATTTGTGGTTTTCCATCAAAATTTATAATCTTATATATCTTACTAACGAGTCCCTTTAACCCAATTTCGTCTTTGATAATTTGAGATACTAGGTTTTCAAATTCAGTTTTGTTTCTACTTGTCTTACAATTTCCCCTTACCTTCATGGTCCATTTTTCTATCTGTATTTTTTCAAACCAGTTTAGCCCCAATTTTTCAATTATTTCATTTTTCCTTCTTTCATTTCCTAAAGCTTTTAACCAATCTATTATAATTTCTATGTTTTCATCTTCAATTACTTTATCACGACTTATATTGGTTTTGATCGGCCAATTTCCAATTGTCTTCCCCAAAAAGGTTATATCCGGAATTAAAATTTTAACAAATTTATTCCAAATTTTACTCAATCCCTTTAACCAATAACTGTTAATTACCTTTTTTGTTTTTGCTTTATCTAAAAACCATGTAGGGCCAAATCTCTTAATATCTTTTAACTCTAAATCTCCCCAATGACCATCTCCGCCTTTGAGTATTTTTACCACGGTTCGAATACCATAGGCCCGATAATAATTAAGTAGATTGGGAATTCCCAATCCACCTTCCTTTTGATTTTGATACCACATTTTCTTCAATAATCTAGGTCTTTTCCCACCATTACAAAATTTATCCAATTTCTTCTGATATCCTTCCATATCTTTCTCTGTCAAATTTAATGGTAACATCTCAAATAAAAAATTAAACTTTGGTAACAACATCATCTTACACATTGCAATTCTACCTAACCAAGACAACTTTATCTTTTTATATTTATCTATCTTCTTCTCCACTTCATTCATCATCACATCATAATTAAGTTTTTTCAATTCCCTAACTTTAAGTGAAAGTGTTATTCCCAAATATTTCAATGTATTTTTAATTCTTATCCCAAATTGTTCTTGCATATTCTCCCACTCCTTACCATTTTTATCCATTAATAATTCAGATTTTGACCAATTTACTTTCAAACCTGTCATTTCCTCAAATTCTTTCAAATGTTTGTTTATCTTTTTCAAATCGTAGTTATGGCCACGTGGGGCGTGGTTATGGCCGGGTTGGTGTGAGGACATTTTCTCCATTTCTCAGGGCGTTTTCACAGAAGATAAAAGTGGATTAAAGCGTTGAAAATGCACCGTTAGAAGTCAAAATTGTTTACAGTTGTACTGGAAGGGCTGTTGAGCCAGGAGATTGACTTTTGGATTGGTAGGTCAACCCGGACTGCTTGAATTTTGCTTTGTTTACTGTGTGAAAGACGGAGGGTTGACCGGAAAGGCTGTCGTGGGTTACGAGGGAACAGCTGCTCTTTGTTTTGAGAAGTACCGCGATCTGCATTCCTTGTTGCGAGGCAAAGGCACGGACTTCAAAGACAAGGTTTGTTAACAGTGGAAAGATCGTTTGGATGACATGTGGATTAAAACTTTTTGAGCTTCTGATCTTTTGTTCGAGGTGCCTAAGCTGAAGCAACAAATGTAACTTTCTGGACAACGCCCTCAAATGGACGATTGAGGAGGTTTGTTAGGTAAACTATATAACTGTATTGAGAACTATAACTTGTTATTTGGTTTCTTTGGGTGCAATAAAACGCTGTCTCAGCTTCACCGGGGATTTAGCCCCTTAATCTTCAATAAAGACCCTCTTGGCAAAAGTGTTTTGTTTTAAAAAAAAAGTTAATTGAGTTGAAAATGGCGACTCAACAGCCTTCAGAAATGCAACAAATTATTGTGGCTTTGAATACAATTGGCGAAAAATTATCCGGATTGACAGATAGAATGGACAATATGACATTGGAAATTAAAGAAACAAAGCAAGAAATGAATGAAATGAACGAGAATTTCGCAAAGCAAACAGTGGAGATGAAATTTATTAAAGATGAAATTGAACAGATTCATGTACACGATGCACAGATAGATTGCTTTCTATGTTTTTATTCATGATTTTACTGCTGCCTGTACACCGCCCTAAGTCCCGGAAGGGAGAAGGGCGGTATAGAAATTTAAATATTAAATTAAATTAAATTAAATTAAGTTGAATAGAGCTGGTCAATATTGTGAAATCTGATCTTTGCCTAGACAGCTAACAAGCTTTCAAATTGCCATGCTGAAGGACTTATATTTATTTCAGTTATTGTTTAATTATTTTTCCAGGATATAAGGCTTAACTATAAGATTATGTGTTTACTTTATTTGGCTGTTTTTTCTTTGTATTTCTATTATGAAAATGTGTGTAATTATTGGCTGTCCCTCACATTCTGGGTTTTTAAATTATTATTATGCATCTTGTTGACATTGCAGCTGTTATTGCTGCTGATGATATTCAGAAGACTTACCTAATGTTGTTTTATTAAAAGGATTTTTGCATGTGTATGTACAAGTGTCTTCAAGCCAATATAATAAAAGCAGTGTGCTTGTTGTTAAGTTTAAAAGCAAAGCAGTTTAACTTTTTGAAGTACATAAAAAGTGTATGCTTGACCAACTATAGTACATTTTAACTAACAGAGTCAAAAGCCGGCAGCCAACAGGCCTATCTAAAAGCTTTCATAGATTGGACAAGTTCGTATTTGCAAGAGAAATTTGCAATATGCCAATTATAGATGCCTTAATCCAAATGCAAAAAAAAAAATCACTTCAAAGCATTATCCTGCTTTAAATCTCACTGCATAAGCCTTTGCATACAAAAAGAGACCAGTACTGTGATGCCCTTGGCGCCACAGGGAATATGTTTTCTTTTAAAGTTTAGCTTAACTTTTTCATGAAAACTGGCTTTGTTGGATCTGAACACAGCATTGCTTCAAATCACTGATTTTGAAGAAGGAAAGTTCAAATCATTTACTTCGAAGCCCACTCTCTGATTTTTTTTTAAATGACATGCTAACATTCACAAGAAAGCAAACTAAAGGCTGCTGAAAGAGAGGGAAAAGGGCACCCAAGCTCATTGCTTTGATCGAATTCATTTAAGCTTGTGTACTGCTAAACCGTGGCTTTGCATTTACTTTGACTAAATAGAACAATAAACAGGAAAACTTGCTGTCAACTCTTCCTTGATTGTGTTTGCAGGATTGCATAATGAGTAGATTACAAAAAGTGCTATTGAAACCAATGGTACATATAGAGTAAATGTGCCAAGATTTTCACAGCTAGTCCAAACTTTCTGTTGCTAAGCAAGGTGAATGAGTTTTACCCAATTTTATGACCAATTTTGCCACAGTTGTTAAGTGAATAACTGTGGTTTTTAAATGGGTCACTGTTGTTAAGTGAATCTGGCTTCCCTCATTGACTTTGCTTTCAGAAGCCGGCTGGAGGGTTACAAATGGTGATAACGTTGCTCCTGTCATTAATACTTGCCAATTTCCAAACACCCAGATTTTGATCATGTGACCATGAGGATACTTCAATGGTTGTAAGTGTGAGAAACAGTTATAAATCATTTTTTCAGTGCCCTTGTAAGTTCAAATGGTCACTATAACTAATGGTTGTAAGTCAAAATAGTAGAATAACAGAGTTATTCTTAATAACAGAGGAAGGGACCTTCTAGTCCAGTCCCTTATACCATTCCAGACAAATGACAGTCCAGTCTCTTTTTAATAGCCTCCCGGTGATGGCACACCATTCCATGGTTTATTGTTCTCACTATAAGGAAATTTCCTTAGTTCAAGGTTGCTTCTTTCCTTGATTAATTTCCATCTATTGCTTCTTGTCTTGCTTTCTGGTGTTTCAGAAAATAGATTTACCCTCTTCTTTGTAGCAGCCCATCAAATATTGAAACACTGCTCTCATGCCATTCCTAGTCCTTCCACATTAGACATATCCAATTCCTGCAACTTTTTTTTCGTAAGTTTTAGTCTCCAGCTCCCTAATCATCTCTGTACTCTTTCCAGAGTCTTATTATTTATTTTTTATTTTTATTTTATTAAATTTATACCTCGCCCTTCTCCAAACGGACCCAGGGCGGCGCACAGGGATGTTAAAACACATATAAAACATATAAAATTTTAAAAAACTTATTCTAATAGACCCTGCGCTAAAAACCGAATTTAAAAAAACCCAAATTTAAAACTATCTAAGAGTCAGTAATGGGGTTATGCTAGGCCGGCTAGATGGAATAGGTGTGTCTTCAGACACTTGCGGAAGAGGCGGAGGTCAGGGATGGTGCGGAGTTCAGGGGGTAGGTCGTTCCAAAGGGCAGGGCCCGCCACAGAGAAGGCTCTTCCCCTGGGTGTCGCCAGTCGGCATTGTCCAGCCGATGGCACCCTGAGGAGGCCCTCTCTGTGGGAGCGTATCGGTCTGAGGGATGTATGGGGCAGGAGGCGGTCTCGCATATAACTAGGCCCCGAGCCATGGAGCGCTTTAAAGATGGTCGTTAAAACCTTGAAGCGCACCCGAAAGACCACAGGGAGCCAGTGCAGCTCGCGCAGGATAGGTGTTATGTGGGAGTGTCTAGGCGCTCCCGTAATCACCCGCGCGGCTGCGTTCTGGACTAGCTGCAGCTTTCGGGTGCACCTCAAGGGGAGCCCCATGTAGAGAGCATTACAGTAGTCAAGTCGAGAGGTGACAAGTGCTTGAGTGACTGTGCGTAAGGCACCCCGGTCCAGTAAGGGGCGCAATTGGCGCATCAGGCGTACCTGATGGAATGCCCCCCTGGCCACGGCTGCCACATGATCTTCCATAGACAGCCGGGAATCCAGGAGGACACCCTGGATTCCCGGCTGTCTTATCTTTTTTTATATTGTGGTGACCAAAATTGGATCTGGCATTCCAAGTGTGGTTTTACCAAGGTATTATAAAGCAGTAACTAATACTTCATGTGATCTGGAATCTATTCTTCTGTTAATACAGGGTACGATTTCATTGGCCATACTCTTTTTTGGCCATACTGTTTTTTTGGAATATAGGTAGTTGAGGACTACCTCTATTTGCCTCACAACCCAACACACATTATGTCGGGGGTGTCAAACTGGCGGCACATGGGCTGGATGCGTTATGTGTAGGCCACGCCCATCCCAGCTCTGCAAATGGGAAAAACACAAAATGTCATGTGACACAGCGAGTTTGACACCCATGCATTATGTTGTTGAGGTGTTCTTTTTTTTTCAAACTACATGGGGGGGGGGAGCAGAGAATGATATCTCTGTTACCTTCAAGATTTCTTCCACATTTCTATTACCATCATGCAGATAGAATAAACGGAGACGAACAGATAAATTCCCATTGTAAAAGAAGGCCATGCATTCTAACCTGGAGTAAGCGACATTAAATTTACTACAGAATATGCATATACACATCTGCACCTGCTAAGCATAGCAACATTGTTGAATTTTCTATTAAAAATATTGTACACTTTCTTTCCTCCCCTGCTTATTATTCCTTCCAATCACTTCAATAGTGGCCTATTTTACTCCTTCACCTTTCTTTTTCTTCCTTCCCTTCATCCTTCAAAAATATGTGTAAGTGCATGTGCATATATTTAAGAAATAATGGTTTGGATTATTGTTAAATTCAGTTGGGTAGGATTTATTGAATTTATTAAAATGAGGTGCTTTTTATTGGCAATTTTATTCACTAGTTATTTATTCAATTAAAAATAATTGAGTTTTTCCCCTAGTTTTATTTTTTGGAATGTAGCTTCAGAATTAGAGAAATAGGCAAACACAGTTGTGTATCCATTTGTGTCTGGGAGTTGAAGTCCACCAGTCTTAAAAGAGCCGACTTTGCAGACCCCTGTCCTAGGATCATAACTCTTCAACTCTTCTACTAGAGCTGTTTATTTTAATAGCTGGAATATAAAATGCACTGCTTATAACTTAATAATGCTGAAAGAATTATTTAAAAAATGGCAGTTTTGTCCGTATTGAATTTCATCTCTTGGGAGATAACAACTAAGTAGATGACATATTGGTAGCGAGACTGTTGGTACATAAATCTAATAAATAAAAATTAATGAATAAAATAGTAGGAGAAACCAGGAGATTGCTACAAACTAGTGTGGTATGAAGGAATCTTCCCATTACTAGACAGCTTGGCAGTTTCCAGGGATATCATTATTTTTCCTATATATAGCTGTGCTATTTTCTAGGTTAACTGAAAAAATTCTAATATTTAAATATGGGATTGGCACATATATAGCTTTTAGTTTGCAGCTATTTCCAATTCATATTTTTCTCAATGTAAAAGTTGGAATGTCAGGAGGATAATATATGTTTAAATCACCATACCTCCCCAAAATTACTACTAATTCTATCTTTGTTTTGACATTTATGTTTTTATAATGTGATTGGCACCCAAAAGGAAGATCCAAACAGAGTCCAAAGCATAAGTATTTTGTCGATAACAATTAAAAATAGGATTCTGCTCTATAATCGAGCCAGGCTGAATTAGAAATTACAGTTGTTTCTTCGTATTTGTCTGTTTTCTTTTTGTTGTTTTATTTTAGGCCTCTGTTAATTTGAAAGCAAGTTGAGATTCTGTCCCCACCCCACCCCACCCCGGTTCATTTATATTAATGAGATTTCTTTTTCTTTTGAGAAACAAAGATTTTTAACAAAATTGCATGCATGCATTTTAATACATTATCCCTGTAGGTGTCCTTAATTAATATTAAATCTTGATATGGAATCACTTTTCATCTGAATTCATTTGAAAGGTATTCTTTGCCCCTAATTTTAAAATCCAACAAAGGCGATAATAAAGGTGGAAAAATAGGAAAACAAGCATGGGAGCAGCGGTGCTTTTGGCAGCCTATGGCTCTGGTGAAGTTGGTTTTCCTCTGATTTGATATCAAGCAGTTGATTTGAATATCTTTTTTGTGAATGTTTACTGAAGGATTTTGCATATCCCTAAATTATTATTCTGTTACTACTTTTGAAAGAGACTACTACTAACTCTGAACATGTTTATTTTTCTATTTAGCAAGCATATTGGTTGGTTCTATACTGCTACTAAGGAAATAGGTTTTTGAACAAAAACAGGGGTGTCAAAGCCAATTTCATTGAAGGCAGCATCAGGATTGTGGTTGAATCCGGGGGGCTGTGGTGGCCATGGCCGTGGTGAGTGTGGCCATGCCCACTGCTGCTCTGTTCGCTCTCCTTGGCCAGGTTGCTCATGTTGTGTGTGGGAGGGCAAAGTGTGTGGGTCAGAGGGAGGCCCTCTCTCTCTCCTTGCAAGGAGACACAGCTTTGGAACCAAAGCATCCTCAGTAATAGGATGGGAGACCATCAGGAGAGGTCAGGAGGAGGGGATGGCAAAAGGCAGCAGAGCTGCTGGTGGCTAATTACTAAGGCAGGATTTATCTCAGAACCTTGCTCTCTCTCGTTATAATCTCTTTCCTTCCTTCCTGTCTTTTTCTATTTTCTTCTTTTTCCTTCCCTCTTCATTCTTCTTCCTTCCCCACTTCCCCACTTTCCTTCTTTTTCTTTGTCTTTCCTGTCCCTTCTTGGATGCTCAAATGCAAAAGGGGAAACATTTCTCAATGCCTCCTCACCTTGTGATCAAATGCCACTTTTGCTAGTAGTTTGTGGTTACTTAAAAGACTGAGAACACACTAGGCTCAGTTTACCCTATGCTTGTATTTCATGGGGATGTCCACAGACAACAGTACAGCAAAACTGTCAAAATGATGGCTCTGATAGTTGATCAGAGCTCCTCTGTTTTTTATGTGCAATAACTTTAGTGTTTAAGAACAGAGGTAATTTAGTTGCTTTTCTATATACATAATCGACTTCCAGACTGCTTCCCCTCACCACAGGAGGCGGAACTGATTAGACGGTTCCACCCCAAGCGCCTGATGGACCCTGAAAGGTTCCTGATGGAACTTGGGACTTTTCCTGAATCCCTTGCTCACAGCTCGACCAAAGCCCTAGTGCAAGCCTGGGGTAGGGCGGCCACTCGGGCCTTGGACCGCGTTATGCCTTTGCAGCCTCTGACCCAGTGCCGATCCTGGGTAGCTCCCTGGTTTACCAAGGAGCTCTGGGAGATGAAATGCCGGAAAAGACGGCTAGAGAGTGGTTGGAAGGCCAGCCGGTCCGAATCGGATCGAACACTAGTAAGAATTCAGGTTAAATCCTACTTAGTGGCGATAAAAGCGGCAAAACAGCAACATTTTTCCGCTCTTATCGTGTCTGCAGATAACTGTCCAGTTGCCCTGTTTAGGGTGACCCATTCCTTACTTAACCAAGGAACTGGGAAAGACCCCTTGCAGGGTCATGCTGGATAATTTGTTCAGTATCTGCAGGATAAAATTGCTCAGATTCGGACAGGCTTGGACTCCGACTGGGTCGATTTGGATGAGTCGACAGGGATGAATCTTGTGGAGACCATCTGGGATGAGTTTGATCCTGTGATACCCGAGGGCATGGACAGGATTATGGGGAGACTTAATGCTGCCACTTGTGTGCTGGACGTATGTCCCTCTTGGTTAATTTTGGCTTCCCGGGAGGTGACACAAAGCTGGCTCCAGGCGATTACCAATGCTTCATTGAGAGAGGGGTTCTTTCCTACTGCCCTGAAGGAGGCAGTGATGAGGTCCCTCCATAAGAAGCCTTCCCTGGATCCAGCTTTTTTAGCCAACTATTGTCCGGTCTCCAACCTTTGCTTTGTAGTGAAGGTTGTTGAGAGTGTGGTAGCACATTAACTCCCCCAGTAGTTGATGTGCTGGAGGAAGCTGCCTACCTGGATCCGTTTCAGTTGGGTTTCAGGCCTGGGTACAGCATGGAGACTGCATTGGTGACATTGGTTGATGACTTCTGGCAGGCTTGGGCCAGGGGCTGCTCCTCTGTCCTGGTCCTATTAGACCTCTTGGCGGCTTTCGATACCATCAACCATGGTATCCTACTGCAACAACTCGGGAGGTTGGGAGTGGGGGAGCACTGTTTTGAGGTGGTTCTCCTCCTCCCTGTTGGATTGATCACAGTTCGTGTTGACTGGAGGATAGGGATCAGAGAGGGCCCACAATCTGGGAGTCCTCCTGGATACACGGCTTAGCTTAGAACACCTGCCGGCCATAACCAGAGGGGCCTTTTACCAGGTTCGCATGGTACGTCAGTTGTGCCCCTTCCTGGATCAGGAGGCCCTGTGCACAGTCACTCATGCCCTTGTCCTTTCTCGCCTGGACTATTGTAACACTCTCTACATAGGGCTGCCCTTGAAGAGCACCAGGAAGCTTCAGCTGGTCCAGAATGCAGCCGTGTGGGTTATCATGGGGGTACCTAGGTGCTTCCATGTTACACCCCTTTTAGGCCTGCACTGGTTGCCGTTTGTTTTCCGGGTGCAATTCAAGGTACTAATTATGACCTTTAAAGCGCTCCATGGCTTAGGCCCAGGGTACTTGCAAGACCACCTACTGCCACCGGTAGCATCCCATCGTCCAGTATGATCCCACAGAGTTGGTCTCCTCAGGGTGCTGTCAGCCAGACAGTGTCGGCTGGCGACCCCCAGGGGGAGAGCCTTCTCTGTGAGAGGACCTTCCCTTTGGAATGAGCTACCCTCAGAGCTTCACATAATTCCCAACCTCCGGTGCGCCCTAAAAAGCTGGCTTTTTCAGCAAGCCAGCCTGGCCGGAACAAAATAACTTATTAATTTTAATTCCAAATTTAATTTATTTTTTATCATAATGTGTAAATTGTTAATTAATTTATTGCATATTGCTTATTGGATTATTTATTTAATCTCTTTTTAACTTTTGTATTATGTGTTTCTTATGTACACCACTCTGAGTCCTTTGGGAGAAGGGCGGCATATAAATCCAATCAATCAATCAATCAATCAATCAAAATCAATCCTCAAATGGACTCTCCTGTAGGGACCCTGCCATAGTGTAATTCAGACTGGAAATATAGCAAAGGAAATATTTTTCCCACTTGCTTTGTCCTGTTTTTCCCACTTGAAAAAGTGGAGAACTGGGCCTATGCACATACACATGCACTCCTGGATGGCCTGGGAAGGGCCAAAGTGACACAGGCCAGACCCTTAACGTTTCCAGCTTGACCATGCGGCCTGCATCCAGCCTCATCAAGGGCTGGATCTGGCTTATGGGCCTTGAATTTAACATCCTTGTTTTAAAAGATGCACTGACTCGAATGAGGCTGACTTTAATATACAGTCTGGATTTTGTGCCTTTGAATTCATAACATCAGGATATGATTATTATGATTAATATAGACATTTTCCTCAACTGGAAGAATAATTGTGGCTTGGATTTGTTTGCTTTAGTAAAGTGCATTAAATTTAAGACTGAAAAAGAATATTAAAGTTTCAAATGCTAAATTTTAGATACCATGGCCTGAGTCTCTTCTTCCTATTTCCTGTATTTTTAAGTACTTCTGTCATAATTCTAAACTTGTGTAAATATTATTCCAGAGCAACTGTTTGCTTAAACTGAAAGTGGGTTCTCATTACAGCTTCTCTCTAAACTTATAGGTTGCACCACTCATTTCCAGCAGAAATGAATAAATATATATATATAATATTTACAGGACATTGCAAAATATAATGTAGGAGAGGAGAGGTTTACAAAATAATGTTAATCAGCTGCTTATCAGTTGATTTATATAAAGTGATGAATCATTTAATATGGTTGCTAACAGAAGTCTCTAGAATTATATTGTATTATATAACTATATTGTAGATCAATTGGTATTTTTCAAGTAGTAAATTTATCAAATGAATTTCTAATTGTCCATGAAGTCAATGGGGTTTTAAATAATTTTATTAGATAGATAGATAGATAGATAGATAGATAGATAGATAGATAGATAGATAGATAGATAGATAGATAGATAGATAGAGACAGAGAGACATAGACTTTTCATTATATATTCTCTGTGTATGTTTGTGTATAGATAACTTTATCTATTGAATGTATGTATGTACATATGTATGTATGTATGTATATGCATATGCATATATTTGATTGCTTATTTGTACCCTATGCTTCCTGATTGCTTATTTGTACCCTATGACTATGATTATGTGTTGTACCTTATAATTCTTGACGAATGTATCTTTTCATGGAATTTTTATGTACACTGAGAGCATATGCATCAAAGACAAATTCTTTGTATGTCCAATCACACTTGGCCAATAAAGAATTCTATTCTAGTCTAGTCTAGTCTCTATATGATATATAGGTCTATCTATCTATCTATCTATCTATCTATCTATCTATCTATCTATCTATCTATCTATCTATCTATCTATCTATCATCTATCTGTTAAAATGATTTTTTTAAATGCAATATGTTTGACAATATATTTCTTCATTAACCGACCAAACCTCAGACTGTAACACTCATTTATCGTCTCATTTTTTAAATTTTAACCAGCATGATATTTTACAACCCTATAAAATATTATTATAACAAATTAATGATTTTGTCTGGCTTTCTTTTTTTTCCATAACATATTTCGTTATGATATTATTCTGTTTTCTAAATGAAAATGGATTTTACATTTGGATGTCTGCTAGCAAGGAATTAAACCAGCGATGTTCCAGTCAAAACAACATTTCTGCAGAGATAGATTGGTAAGTTTAAGGATGTGTTTATAGCTGCAAATCAATGTTTTTAACTTAAATTATTAGGTTCTTTTTCTAAATAATGTGCTTATTGATATTAGCAGCTGTCCTTTGTGCAAAATGGGTAGCTAGATGATTATAGTTAGCCCAAATGAACTCAAGCCTGATGTGGATAAGAAGAAATATTTTGAAACAAATTAAGTACATTCAATTTAGAATTTGCAAATATTTTAGAAATAATATGAAAGCACTCTGGATTCTATATCAGGAAGGAAATGTCATTTTGATTACTTAAATGAAATGCTTCATAGTTATACATTGGCTTTATTTACAAGGTATAATGCAGCAAAACCAACCCTGTTTTCTCCTGTCTGTTTTCAGGGTCTATTAGACATTCTGTCACTTAAAAAAAAAATAGTACCGACCATTGAGAGAGCAATTAAACAAACTCTTCCCCTACTTCATGGCAAATCCATTTCTCACAATTGAAGTAATGTACAACTGTTACCATTGTTCCAATACATTACCTTAACTATTTCTTAAATTTTCTTCGAGTTATATAAAACTAAAGGATTTCACAGAGAAAAATTGCTAAGAACGTAGAAAAATGTATGAATATGTATTGCATATGTATGTATTTGAAGAAGCCATGGTTGACCAGTTCTGAAAACAATGATAAGAATATAGCTGCTACTTGCACCATACAAACGAACAAAAAAATAATAGTCCCAATTTTTTTGGGGGGTGGGGGAAGAGTATTATTTTGGCCCAATATAAGTACTGTTCCTAGCTATTCTATTTTATGCCTTTATGAGTAATATATGAAGACCAGTAATGAGTTCCATAGAAAGATAAACTAGTCACTTATGACATTTTGATGTGATTGCAGCATTTGATAGGAAAGTGAGCCCTGGATTACTTCATGCATTATCTGAAACATCTAATCAGTTTCTTAACTCTAGAATATGTCCCTCCTGCTCTTCTATCATAAATCAAAATATTTTGAGTTCATGAGAAGAATTCAAGAAAAATAAAAATAATTTCAGATTTGGATGTGGAGGGAGAATGGCTTGTTCAGATAAAATTTCCTCCCCCCCCCCCCCCCAAATAAATACATAAATTCATTCCCTTTGTTGCTATAATTTTTCAGGTCACTTATTATTTGGGTGAACCGAAGCGTACCTTTGTGGGGATTACAGGTAATGTATACTTTCATTTTTATAGATTTTACATACGTTTAATAACATTTTTGAGTAAAAGATGGGTATTTATTAATAGAATGGCAAATTAGAGAGTGCAAAGTTCCTTCTACAAATATATATTGTATATTTTATAATATTTTTCACTGAAGAAATTTAGGATGGTTATTATAATTATCAGTGAAGAAGATACAGCCAGTGCTTACTTAATGTCTACCTGTTTTAAAGACTATTTGCAAATACAATGCTAGGTTGGGGGGGGGGGGTGGTTGGGTTTTTTTTTAAAACCCCAACCAACGTGTGTCCTTATAATCAAATTTTGTGCCTAATAACAGTGCATGTGGGAGTGAGAATAATGCTGGCATAGCTGTATGACAGCTTCACACCTAGCAAACATTTTACCTCTGATTTAAGGAATGGATTACAATTGCTAAACAAGGAAAGGATATACTCAGTCTATGATCATTCATTCACTAATTATTTGAAGTATGACAGAATCAAACAGATGGTGGTTACAACTGATCCTCCCAAGTTCTGGCTATAGTCACATGACGGAGACCTGGTTGCTTGGCTACCTGTTCACACTTACAACTGGTTGCCAAAACTTGCAATCACGTGATGCTGTTTGACACCTTCCCTACTGTTTTACCCAGAAAGTCAATTTCCTGACTTGTGCTATACTGTATTTTGCACATCCTCCTTGACCCATGGATTGTAGGCTGAGAGGGTGCCTCTCACACCCTCCACAACCCACTCCAGAATTCTTATGCAATGCCTTACCCTCTTGTGTACCCTTCTTAGTTAAGATCTCTACAATTCATTTATACTTGAAAATTCTTGTAAACAATGCCAGATTTTTTTTTACTGAATTGGCTTGCAGCAATTATTAGTCTCATTTGCAAATTATTGTATGACTATAGTACTTCTCTCATTAACTTTGAAATGTATTGGCGCCCACACACAGAAGAGACCCTGTCTTACTAGTTAATAGAAGAGGTCCACATCTTAGCCATGTTTCAGTACCTTACAGTTTCTGAAGAAAGCAACATTCTCCCGGGGAAATGCTTCTATGTCATCAAAGTTTAACCACCTCAAGAAACTACAGTCATTGAAGAGATATTCTTGTTCCAGTTTTAGCACCTTATTCTATTATAATGATAGCAATATTATTCCTAACATTAATAGCATTTTTTTGCCCAGGTTAAGGTCAGAAAATTAGACAAATATAACCTGTCCCCTTCTTGAACTTCAGTTCATATTGTCACCTGTCAAACATGTGTGCCCAAATATCATAGTTTTGTAGCAGAAAATAGACTCAGTCCAATCTCATCTGCCAGATGAATAAAGCAACATTTTTTCTAACAGAAGCAGCACAATTTGCCAAGCAGGAATTACACTATATTGCTAAAAGTATTCACTCACGTGCCTTTATTCGCATATGAACGTACAGTAAGTGACATCCCATTCCTAACCCATAGGGTTCAATATGACGTCAGTCCAATGTGCACTGTTCTTGAGCTAATCTGAAGGCCACATGAAGTTTGGAGGTCTGTAGTGATTGACTGCAGAACGTTGACAACCTCTTCGCACTATGCGGCTCAGCCTCTGTTGACCCTGCTCCATCAGTTTATGTGGCCTACCACTTTGTGGCTGAGTTGCTGTCGTTCCCAAACACTTCCACATTCTTATAATACAGCCGACAGTTGACTGTGCAATATTTAGGAACAAGGAAGTTTCACGACTGGATTTGTTGCACAGGTGGCATCCTATCACAGTTCCACGCTGCGCTCCTGAGAGCAACCCATTCTTTCACAAATGTTTGTAACAACAGTCTGCATGCCTAGGTACTTGATTTTATACACCTGTGGCCATGGAAGTGATTGGAACACCTGATTGATTATTTGGATGGATGAGCAAATACTTTTGGCAATATAGTGTATGTTCAGCTTATCATTCAGCTTTCTCCATTTGCTTATCCTGTTTGCTACTGCCTATAATCCTACTGAACTAAAGGCTGCCAGACTTTCAGGCGGGGAAAGCATGCTGTTTAGTACTCAGGAACTTTCATTAGAGGTTAGCAACATCTGACTCAGTACAGCAGGACTGCAGGTTTCAGACTTAGTATTTGACCTTGATCCTCCTATATACCTACTATTTGAAGACCATTTGGCTCACTTTCAAGGTACTTGGACTTCTATCATTAAGAACTTTGGGATGTTGGTTGTTTCATAAGGTTATAGGTTTTATACTGAGTTCACCAGAACACCTTGATCTACAGAGTTAGGTCAGACGGCTTCCCTCTCTATATAGAGAGCATTCATCAGAAATAGTGTTAAAAAGCAAGGTCAAACTGTATTGAACATTTGCCATCAAAAAGTATTTTTAAATGCTCTTATATCAGTACGGTATTCATTACTTCCATTCTCTCACATGAATAATACTTTGGCTAATGAGTCAATGGGACTCTTCCCTTCTCACAGTTCTGATTATAATTAATAGTAGCAATGACAAATGTTACTGTTGCTACACAGCTCCATATATTGCATGTATAATTAAGATTGCCTTCCCAACAAGAATAAGAACAGGTATATAAGATCATGTAATAACCCAGATGACAGCTACAATTTCAGATGCACACTTGGCTCATTTTCAAATATATCCTAATGGGCACAGTGTTGCTATTCTATTTTTTCAGACTCAAAAAGTTTCTGTTCCTTCTTGATTCTACCTAGTGTCAAGGAATTTTAATAGAGTTAATTCCCTTCACAACTTCATATATCTTTACCATCAGGGTTTTCACTTCAGAGCCAATTTCATCTGAGCTATTTGGAACAAGCATAAGCTTCTAATAATGTGGAAGTTATAAGATTCTAAAGGTTGTTGTGATGGCCAGATTTACAGGTTATAACATAATTCAATCAGGTACAGAATTGGAAGGGACCTTTAAGGTCTTCTAGTCCAATCCCCTTCAAGCAGAAGACCCTATAACATTCCAGACAAAGGGCTATCCAACATCTTCTTAAAAACCTCCAGTGATGGATCATCCACAACTTCTGAAAATAAGCTGTTCCACTCATTAATTGTTCTCACTGTCAGGCAATTTCTCCTCAATTCAGGTTGATTTTCTTTCTCTCTGATAAATTTCAATCCATTACTTCTTGTCCTGCCTTCAGGTGTTTTGGAGAATTTGCCTCTCCTTTGCGGCAGCCTCTTAAATATTGGAAGATTGCTATCATGTCACTCCTACACCTTCTCTTAATTAGATTAGACACTACCAGTTTTTTCAACCATTATCTTTATGAAATATATAAATAGAAGTCCAAAAGATAAAATATGGCTTCCAGGTCACAGAACAAATATAATAAACATAATGGACAAACATAATAAATACATATAATAAATGTTATATATTAGTATAATATGTATTTAGGCAATATGCAAACAAACAATAGCCACAAAGCACACAAAGAATGGTAATAGTTTCAACAGCAGTCCTTCAACGTATTATCCTACCTGGCTTATGATAAGCCTTCAACTTTGTTTCCCAAGCAATGGCTTAGGTTTGATCTTAACTGCACGCCTAGATAAAAAAATTATTGCATGCTATTGTGGAGCTATTGTAGATAGTTGAATAATCTGTCAACATGAAGATATAGCCCCCTCTTTGCATCCAGTGAAATTTATGTATTGTTTCTATACCATCACAACCATAAGACTTTTGGTGGTAAACAAAAAAAATGACAATAAAATCAATATCAACAGTTCAAATGTATCATAATCTAAAACCAGATCAACTTACAAAGTTTAATTATTATAGGGACCCTATCCCCCAGCACTTCTCACTGAATCCGGGGTGTTGTTTGTTGACACAACAGGACTTCTTGGCCCTAAGAAGATAAGAAAGATAATAGTAATACTACAGCCAGGCAACATATTAAATATACATAAATATTACACAGTACTGTAAAACTTAGGTGTTCAGCAGAATGATGGCATGAGGGGAAAAAACTATTTCTTGTGTCTAGTTGTTTTAGTATGCAATACCCTGCAGTAGTTTCATTTTAATTTTGGAATGATGGTATTGAAAGCTGAGCTCCAGTCAACCAAAAGGACTTGAATTCTCAGGGGATTCAAGATGTTGCAAGATGTAGTGCAGTGCCATATTGATAGCATCATCTGCCAATCTATTTGCTTGGCATTCAGGATTTTCCTGTTACTTGTTCAGTGATGACAGAAGAGGAAACTTGTATTGTGTTACTAAGTCACAATAGAAGCCTTAATATATGTTACACAAGAGATGTGTGACTGCTGATTTTTGCAACTTTTATATCCTTAAAATAATATTTAGTTAACTGTAGAACTAATTACAAAAGATGCTCTGATGATATGTGGTAATAAAATTCAAAGAACACCAAGAACTGCACAATTACAAAAAAGCTTCAATCTGGATGGTATCAGTAAAACCATAAGAAGATAAGATCGAAATTCTTATGTTGATCTGGACCATTTCAGTGCAGCACTTGTGGATCACATGTCACAGTGGCCAACCAGATGCCTCAGTGGGGTTCAAAGCATGTGAGGGGGATTTACAACACTTGTGATTTTGTTCTCTTGCTACTGATATTTGGAGGCTGCAAACTTATGTAACAGTGCATAATCAATAACCTTTGCAGATCTATTCTCTATGAACCTATCAGTATTGAAACAAACCAAGCTAGTGGCCATCCTCCTGTTTTGTAACATGGAACACCTCAAATTAATTCTGGGCTGTGTGGAAAAATGTGGTTGCTGTATTAAATTTAAAACTTTAAACTTTCATTGAATAATGTCTATTCTAATTTTTGAGAAAATGTCCCTGTTCATTTTCTGCATACCATGTTTAATTTTTACATTCAACATACATTGAAATGTATTTTCCATTTGGTTACCCACTCATCCAGTTTAAATTTCCTTTCTGTAGCTCTTCACACTTTCATTATCATTAACTTGAATAGTCTACTATCATCTGCAAACTTAGGCAGCTCAGAGTGCTTAGCCTAAGTCATGATAATTTATGAATAAATTAAGACGCTCCAATCTCAGCAGAGAGCTCTGTGCCACTCCACTTCTTATTTCCTTCCATTGAGAAAATTGCTCTCATCTATCCCCACATTTCACTTAATGTTTTTTTACCACTCAGTTAACAATCTATAAAGAACAGTGCCTCTTATCCCCCGACCACCAAGTTTTTGTCAGAAGCTTTTTCAAAATCCAACTATACAGTGTTAATTATATTATCTCTTTCATTTACCTTTTATCATTGGTAAAGAACTTTAGAAGGTAGATTTACTATTGCATCATCAGAACTAATTTTACTTCAGGGCTTGTTTCTTTGCCTGCTAATTATTTTTTTCTTATGATTACATTTTTACCACTTAGATGTATTAGTGCATTTTGTGGAATTGTACAATGCTACTTAATGGCCCTTCAAAAGAAAGTGTTTTCTCTCCCTCTACCCGTCCTCCTTATCGATACTATTTACTTAAATCTATATTTCTGAAAATGCTGCTATATCAGTTTTGGAATATTGACTTCATATATTTACTATTCTTTTTCCCCTTAGAGTTTCTTTTCTTTGTCACCATTTCTTTGTCACAGTTGTGAGATGGATGGCAATATAAATTGTTATAACAATAGAAGAAATAAATGCTGCCAATTTGTGAATTAATAACATTAATTCTTTTATTTGGTACTGAGATCTAGACTCTATGCCTGAGCACATTTGGAATGGAAAGGTACTTCCTATTAGCATGTAGACATGTTATTTTTCCTTAACAGGAACGTAGGAGCGCTACTAAATTTCCTTCTCCTTGTAAGGTTAAAGAAAATTCTTCATGCCTAATCCTTCACCTCTTTTATAACACATGAAGATAGGAGTGTAGGAACAGCCCTGCTTTACAATGTAGAACATCCTCTTGATTGGATAGTAATAGTAGTTTCTATAGCTGACATTCTTATTTTTAAATCTATTGGTTTGGGAACACATTGTCCATAATAAACTGCACATACAATTGCTATAAGATTTTATCACCCTCTAAATAATTAACAGTGAATTGAGATGCTTAGAATTGAGTGGCTTAATGGTGAAGACACTGGCCTCCCCCTTGGAAGGTTGAGAGTTCAATCCTAGATAGCAGCAGGTGTTTCTCTCCTAAGGAACAAAAAAAAAATCTGCTGTGGACTCCATGTGGCTTCAGGAAGGGCATCCAGCCAGTAAATGCTCAGCTCCATCCAGTTACTCAGACTCTACCTCAAATTAAGGGATTATGGGAATTGAGACGCTTAGAATTCTGAAGACGTTGTCACCAAAATGAAGCATGAACATCAGCTAGAATTAGTGTTACATATTTGGAGCCTTTTCAACATGTTTGCAATCTTGCTGATGTTTCTATACCTTCACAACTTGCAATATCTATGCTGAATCTTGATTATGCTTTTGTTCCGAGTTCTGGTCATTCATTAACTTGGGATGTCAGTTTAAAATTAGTGTTGCTCATGCTAATCTTTTATTTAGAATTCCATACTCAGTAATGACATGTTTCTGCAAATACCAGTTCTTAGAAGATTGGGTAGCTAAGCAGTTATTTTAAGCCATTTGTTTGGTTTTTAATACTAGATTTGAAAATAACGGGGCTGTGCTAGTTTGAAGTGACATAGTAAAATTCTTTTTTAACATAATGTATTTTAAGATGTGCAAAGAGTCAAATTTATTTGGGAATAAAGGTATCAGCTTGGATGATATAGCTTGGTATTTATAATGATTTTGTAAATATAAGTCACTGAGGAATGCTACTCTGCAACTGCTATTAATTTTAGTATAATACATGTGAAACCTGAACAAATTCCAAAGAAGTGAATGGATTCTGTGAAGCATTTAGTATATTGGCAAATGACCCAGGTAGTGGATGAAACACAATTCTATCAATTCTGTGTATGACGTAAATGCTACTGATTCTCTGTAATGCTGCCTTCAGTTCATGTTAATTATTGTCTATTGTATAAAAATGAAGGAAGGTTTCTGAATATTGGATATTGGTGTCAAATAGCAGTGGGAAGCTATAATGTTTATACTGCTTCTGGCAAGTCAGAGGTATTGAATTGGTCAATATTGGAAAAAGAATACAGAAATAAATCACATTCTGGACAAAATCATTCTTAGTCTGTTATGGCAAGACCCTTTTCTGTTCACTGGCTTATTGTATGGATCAATATTTCATCTTTACAAATTAGCTGTTGCTGAATGATTAATGTCTACAATGCTGGGGAAAATAGATAATCTTTATGTGTATATTGGCCAATTTCAAGAAAAAAATAGAATATATAAAGCACTGTTGTTTTGGATAATCAAAATGCAAAGGCATTTATCATCTGAATTATACAACAAGGCACAGATTAAAAAATGGAAGGATTTTGAAAAATTAAAGATTACCGTATTTTTTGGAGTATAAGGTGCACCTTTTTTTCCTCTAAAAAGAGGCTGAAAATCTGGGTGCGTCATACATTGAATACAGCATTTTTGGCCTCCCAAAACCCCACCCCCTTCATCAAAATGGCTGTGCATAGCCTTGTAGAGGCTTCCAGGGAGCTCCTGGGGGAGGGGATGGGCAGAAATGAGCCTAAACTGGGCCGTTTTTTGCTCCTCCAGCCCCCAGCAGCACTCTATAAGCCTCCATAAGGCTATGCATGCAAATTTTTTGACATAAAAATGGCCTGTTTTTGCAAAAAAAATGGCAGTTGTTTTGCTCATTTTTGGCCCCCTCATCCACCCAGGAGCACTCTGCAAGCCCCCCCCCCCCAAGGCTATTCATGCCTTTTATTTGAAAAAAAACGGGTCAGTTTTCACAAAAAAATGGGCCACTTTGGGGAGGTTTGCAGAGTGCAAAAAACCCTCCCCCCCTTTTAGAAGGTAGATTTAGATTTAGATTTATTAAATTTTTAGACCACCCTTCTCCCTTGCGGGACTCAGGGCAGTGTACAGGCAATAATAAGAACAATAAGATAGAGCATAAAATCCAATTAAAATACAATTAAAAATATATTAAATGGAGTTTAATATATAGTTTAGTTACTTGGACTTCAATTCCCAGAATTCTCCAGCCAGCATAGCTTGTGAACATAGCTGGCTGGAGAATTTTGGGAATTGAAGTCCACAAGTCTTAAAGTTGCCAAGTTTGGGTTAGAGGGATTGATGAGAATTACAATGATCAAGTGCTGTGCCAGCAGAAACAAAGTTTTAGGTGCCACAGCAATTCCTTTCTCCAGCACATGGGTAAATACACCAGGAAACATCTGCCTACCTACTGTATTTCTTCCCCCCCTTTATCTACCTATATACCTACCTACCTTCTCTCTTTCTCTCCCCCTACCTATCTACTGTATTTTTCTCTCTATTTTTCTCTATCCCTCTACCTTCCTACCTATCTACACTCTCTCCCTACCTACTGTATTTCTCTCTCTCTCTCCAACCCTTTATTTACCTACCTACCTAGCTACTCTCTCTCTCTCTCTCTCTCTCTGTCTCTCACTATTTACTGTATTTCTCTCTCTTTCTCTCTCTATCCCTCTTATCTACCTACCTACTTTTTTAAAAAAATTGCCTCTTCAAAACCTGGGTGCGTCTTATACTCCAGTGTGTCTTATACTCTGAAAAATACGGTACATTCAGTGCTCATTGTTCACATAGTTTTTATTTATTCTGAATCATATAGATATTTTTTCTGTGCTTGCTTAGTCCTCAGAAATTGCTGAATTTCTCATGCATGTTATTCCTCTAGGTATCAGTGGCTTTAATAAGTCTGTTGGAAACTACGCTACTGAGCTATCTCAGTTACAAAGTAAGTACTTATTATTATATTCTCCCAGAGCCAAATTACATCATGATCCATTCTTTTGCAGGGTGATACTCTAGGCATAGCAGTATATTTAGTCTTCAATATTTAGATGATAGCGGAATTTTCTATTTTTAAAACCCTAGCAATTAAATAAATGTACATTCTGATAAATCTCTCTCCCTCTCTCTTTCTCTCTCTCTATCTCTCTCTCTCTCTCTCCAACTGCTATGCACACTTTAAATCTTTTTTATTAATTTATAAATATTTATTCAGAAACTATTTATTAGTTGTTTTTGCTTTGTTATACACAATCCAGAGTCACTTTTGTGATGAGATGGGTGGCTATATAAATTGGACTAAGAAAGAAAGAAAGAAAGAAAGAAAGAAAGAAAGAAAGAAAGAAAGAAAGAAAGAAAGAAAGAAAGATTTTAGTTGATGGTAGCACATTTTCAAACAAATTTCTGCCAGATACTGTGACATACTATTTTTTTTCAGATGTGGCATCTTAATATTAGGAAAAAGAATGCAGAAACTGTATAATTCCGTTGCATGCACTTATTAGAAATTAAAATATATTGTTGCTGTATTGATCACATTTGACTTGCAAATGTAATTGAATATTTATTACTCTGAATGGAATCTGTGATATGTTTTTTGTAGTAAGGTTTCTCTATATTCTTTTAAATATTAGGAAGCATTTTATACTAACAATGACAATGATAAAAAATGAGAATTTTAGGAAAAGCTTCAATTGTCTACATTTATATTCAAATTAAATAAATATTCTTCAGATTTATTTGTTTTGCTAGTACTGTACAACTAACTTTGGTACATTCCTTGGCCATTTTTGAGAGCAACATAATCATCTATAAACTGGTTATCTACATACATACATGAAATATATACATGATATATACAGGTACAGATGCACACATATACACACATACCTATGAAAACTCATGCCACAGATATTTACTGTATATGTAGCTATTAGGAAACAGAGCTCTCTAGAGAATATTAAGCTAAGCTGGACAGAAGACAGCTGGTTAGCTTACATCTAGTCAAACACGACATTACTCCAGCTCCTTCTTCTAAAAAGGATTTGCTATGTAGAGCTCTATTTTGCCTAATAAGAAATTTGAATGTTTCTCAGTGAACTATATATATAAATCCTGTATAGCTGCTATGTATCACCCATGACATATTATGGTATTACTATGGAAAAAAATAACTGCTGGCTGTTAGAGCTGCATTTTATTTTACCTTGATTTTTAAAAGGGAAACATATGGGAACAAGTTGTACGCATTCCTTTTCTGCTGGAAATCATCAATGCTATTCCTTTCATCATTACGGTAAGTTTCTATCTATGATTTTTATGGGAGAGGAAAGGAAACAGCGACCTGAAGATTGGGAAATTATATTCATGAAATGCAAAACCTTTGAAGCAAGGTTTTCTGTGAATACATGGAAAAATTATGAGGTCCATTCAATTTTAATGCTCAGCACCAATTCCTTGATTTGATTTTTTTTTTCTTTTAATATGGACAGATGACTTGTGATCTCTAGTTTTCACGAAACCCCATTCATTTCCCCCATAGTGATATTATTTATTAGTTACATAGTAGAGATTGAAATACCTCTGTATAAGAATTTGAGAAGGGAGGCAGATCCATTGGAGATAAGATTGGTTGATTCTGATTGAAAGTAATGGCAACAGAAAATACATTTTTCATCAATTACTTGTGTTACATGTTACTTGCAAATGATCCTGTTTGATGGATATCAGAATTCAGAATTATGCTCTTGTAAAATGATACCTGCTGTTCATTTTATGCAACATCCACCATCAAAAGTGCCTTATGGAATCTTTTAATCATCCCCTCCACACTCATACATACACCAGTCTATAACTTCTTGATCCTAACTCAAGCAAACAAACTAAAGTACACTTAAATTTAGGGAGGCATAATTAACCCATGGTTAATTCAGTTCTATATATTTTGGTTTAGATGTAAACTTCACTTCAGAAGTAAGTTTCTGGAGATTATATTGGGACAATAATTTAAATTAAAAGTAAGGATTGGGTTTGAAAAAGAATGGATCAAATATCAAAATTGTCCCTACTCAGGTGAATTGGGTTATTATAGTTTTGTGAGCTCTGCTGTTGTCAAATAAAAAAACACAGATATATGGAATTTAAGTATTTTAGATGTATTTTTTGTATATTTAGATGCAATTACAGTATGTTTGGAGGACATATGTAATATGTTGTGTTTTTTTCTTAGATTTTCTGTCCTGCATTAAGGAATTTATTTATCCCAGTGTTTTTAAATTGTTGGCTTGCTAAACATGCTTTGGAGAATATGATTGTAAGTATGACAAAGTAGCTAAGATTTGTTTGAAGGGAAAAAGTATATTTTCTATTTATCAGTCATTGCAAAAAAAGTCTGTTCTATAGTCCATGTAAATCATGGCCTTTAGACTCAAGCCACCGTAAATTAATGGGAATAAATTGATTTAACTTTAGTTATGTTAGCTTATTTGTTTTTTGAATATTGATATTGTATTGCTGGTATTTTTAATTGCCTGTTTTATCTTCCTTTGATATATCTAGTGTAGGAATTCAAATGTGTTATTTATTTTCATTATAAAACTATTGGTCCAGCATTAATTCCTTTGATTCCTTTTTTTGTTTTTTTGTTTTCTAGCCTCCACCTGAGTATCTTTTCATGTCCCAACTTAATAAATACTAATTATACTTGACTATTATACTATGCTGCAAGGCTGAAAGTGGGGGGAGAAATAAATATAGGGAAATGGCCAAATAACTATATTTATTTATGCTTGGTATGCTTGGCTTAGAGGACTGCATTCATTTTGAAAAGATTTTTTTCAAAAGTTCTTATTAAAAAATATAAAGGTACTTCATTTTTATTTATTTATTTTTATCAAGCATGTATTAGATAACAGATATGTATAAACATGATTATGAATACATGAAATGCATACGAATAAAAGGGAACATTCGAACAGGGACGTTAGGCACATTGGTGCGCTTATGCACGCCCCTTACAGACCTCTTAGGAATGGGGTAAAGTCGACAGTAGACAGTGTAAGGTTAAAGTTTTGTGGGTTTGGGGAAGAAACCACAGAGTCAAGTAATGCATTCCAGGCATTGACCTCTCTGTTGCCGAAATCGTACTTTTTGCAATCGAGTTTGGAGTGGTTTACCTTGAGTTTGTATATGTTGTGTGCTTGTGTTTTGTTGTAGTTGAAGCTGAAGTAGTCATTGACAGGTAGGACATTGTAGCAGATAATTTTAAGTACTATGCTTAGGTCAGATCGAAGGCGGCATAGTTCTAAGTTGTCTAAGCCCAACATTTCAAGCCTGGTGGCATAAGGTATTCTGTTACGAACAGAGGAGTGGAGGACATTTCAGTAATGTTGGAATCTGGGCAAATATGATTATAAACATTCGCTTCTGTTCAAAAAATTTCATTTAAATTCAGATTTCATCGAATAGTTCCATTAATATTTTAATTTGATTTCCATCTGCTAAAAAGAAATAACAGTAATTATTACGTGCTTTACAGATTTTTGGTAATCTGGTCACAGATAAAACTGTTGTTAGCCCTACAATGACTACAAACTACAGGTAGTTCTTGACTTATGAGCACGGTTAGAACCAGAATATCCATTGCTAATCAAGGGGATTGGTAAATGAGCTTTTTTGCCACAATTGTTAAGTGAATTATTGTAGTTGTTACATGAATTGTGTGGCCATTAAGTGAATCCAGTTTCCTGTTGAGTTTGCTTGTCAGAAACCATCTGGGAAGGTTACAAATGGTGTTAACTTTACCTGGAATCTGCAACTGTCATAAAAACATGCCGGTTGGGATGCTGTGATAGTCATAAGTGTGAGGACTGGTTATAAGTAACTTTTCAGTGACATTGAAGCTTTGAATGTTTGCAAAAAAAAATGGTTGTAAATTAAGGACTACCTGTAGTTGGCTTATTGTAATTCGTTCTATAAATTTTGCCTTCAACCCCAGAAGATATAGAATGTGCAGAATTCTGTGTTCTTTTTCCTGTCATGAAAATATTGTAAAATTGAAGCGAAATTACCCACTGTTTCTCATTCTGAATCTTGTTACTTACTTCTTAAGCCATAAGTGGCTGAAATTACAATGTAATTTTAAGGAATTATGGTTTCATATATGGTTAGTTGATGTTTATGGACCTGTTTTCTGATATTCTGTATGAAAAGGCACCCTGTGATTTAGTGGTAATGTTAGCTCACCTCATTTCAGATAGCCCAACTAACTGTTTCATTATTTAGCTGTACTGCCTTTTTCATTGTAAAAAAATTGTATATTTCTTGACTGCTGCCTCACATTTTATTTAATGAGCTGGTTTCATAATTTTGTTGTTGGTTGGACTTTTCAAATAGAATGATCTTCATAGAGCCATCCAGCGCACACAGTCTGCAATGTTTAATCAAGTTCTGATTTTAATATCTACACTGCTGTGTCTTATCTTTACATGGTAAGTTCTATGTAGTTTATTATTTCTGTTTTATTCCAAGCCAAAGTTCTAACGTTGTGTTGTTTAGGAAAATAAATAATGACAGAGGAAAGAATACTAAAAAATATATGTAAGTAATCTCCATTATGTGAAAATAGTACAGTTCAGGTACATAGTCCTTTAATTAAGTGGGAGATAAAACCTCTGTCCCTTTTGTTTATATTGCCGTTATATTGCTGTATGTCTTCCCAAGGAATTGGTCCTGAGGGGGAAACTATTCCTGGGGAAAGCTTTTCTTTATACAACATTGGGATGCAAGCAAATATTACAAATCACAACAGTAAAAGATTTAAAGAAACCTGAGGAATATGGTCATTAAATTTGTTTCCCTCCCCAATATTTTGATACTCATTTTTTGTTATGATTACATGATTCCTGAAATCAAATTTGAACTTTAAAATAAACTTCTTAATTGCTTTCTCTTCAAACCTTTATAAAACAATGAAGTCACACCATTTTGCATTGCTAATATTTGCTACCTTTGATCTTTATAGAATAACTGCTAAAGACTGATAACAATATTACAAACTATGCCTTCTTTTCTTCTTAAGTCTTCTCCCTTCCTTAAATTACGGGAAACAAAAATATTTGACAGCAATCTATCACTGATAAGGAGGCAAGTGTTGCTTGCCAGGGAACATTATGTTCAGATTCAAGCCTGTGTTTTGTAAGTGACAGGAAAAGATGAAGAAAAAAGGCAAGTTGACCTACACCAATTATTGCTGCCTTCTGCATCTGCAGACACCAGCTTATTATGTGTCATTTTATTCTGGTCTTGTTTTGGCCCTTGTAGAGTGAGGAAAAAAATAGACTAAATACTGACAAAAATATCAATGACACAGTTGTTAGCGAAGGAAATAAAGCAATTATCTATCATGGTAATTGAAATCACATTCAGGCTGGTTTGTTGATTTCTCTTTGGTTTATATTGCTGTTCCTTTATGTCTTTTAATTACTGCATTTATATTTTTAAAGGGTTGCTAGTAAATATTAATATTTTAGATAATTTCTTACCTATACTGATTATTATACTCTGCCAGGCAACTGTATACAAATTTTTGTAAGAGCTTGTACTACTCTTAATTGTACTGCTTCAGGCCTTAATATATGGGTAGCACTGGATTCTTGCTTCGTGTCATGAACATGTGCCAAAACCACAAAGGAGAGGCAGAGGTCTCAAAAGACCAGTTGCCATGTGGTTGGGTAGCGCTGTACAGTGGCAGATGCTTGACTGTATCCTAGTTTATAGTCTGATCACAATCTAATCATCTTCACAAAAACAGAGGGAGACGCTCTGTATCAAGACCGAGTCTTCTCACCTTCCAAGTACTTTATATTCACTCCTTTTCCATCCAACCATTAATGAGGACATAGAAAGCTTTCACAGTCTTATACTTTTTCGATATGAGCTTGTTTGAAAATTTGTTGCAAAAATCACCTTAATCAAAGTGGGTTTCATGTGGAAGTAAATTCATGTAGTTTAATAATGTCAATTTTGCACATGTATCTGGATCAGGGACCACTCTCCACCATTACATTGTTTATTTATTTATTTGTTAAATTTATATAACCGCACCCTCTCCCCGAAGGGACCCGGGGCGGTGCACAGGAAATTAAAACAGACAATATCACAATATAAATAATTAAAACCAAATTAAATAAATTATCCCTGTGCTAAAATTTAAAAATATTAAAACATAATCCCATCTTAAAACCCAATTAAAACAATTTATGGTACAGACAGTAGGCTAGGTAGGTAGGTAGGTAGAGGGAGAGAGGGAAGAATACAGTAGGTAGGTAGGTAGGTAGTTAGGTAGGTAGGTAGGTAGGTGGATACAGAGAGAGGGGGAAATATGGTAGATAGGTAGGTAGAGGGATAGAGGGGAGAAATACAGTAGGTAGGTAGCTAGAGGGATAGATAGTGGAAGAAATACAATAGGTAGGTAGGTAAGTACAGGGATAGATAGAGAGGGAGAAATACAGTAGGTAGGTAGGTAGAGGGATAGATAGAGGGAGAAATACAGTAGGTAGGTAGATAAATAGAGGGATAGATAGAGAGTTAGAAATACAGTAGGTAGATAGGTAGGCAGGTACAGGGATAGATAGGGAGTAATACAATAGGTAGGTAGGGGGATAGATAGATAGGGAGAAACACAGTAGGTAGGTAGGTAAATAGAGGGATAGATAGGGAGAAATACAATAGGTAGGTAGATAGATAGATAGAGGGATAGATAGGGAGAAATACAATAGGTAGGTAGGTAGATAGAGGGATAATTAGGGAGAAATACAGTAGGTAGGTAGGTTGGGGGTTATACGGTGGTTGTGTGTATGTGTGCAGGTGTAGATATACACACAGATTGGTTGGCCATTTAACCAGACTGGGCCACAGCAACGCGTGGCCGGGTATAGCTAGTCTATATAAATAAAAATGTAAAATAGTTTGTACGAATCCACTAATCTCAAAAACTACTGAACAGATCTGCCTCAAATTTTGACACAATGTTGCCAAGGACTTCCGATAATAGAATAGCTACTCATTTTGTGCCTAGCACATGTGTATCGTGTGCAAGGCACACACATGTAAAATGTACGAACTGAAAATGTTTTTACCTTCCTGTAGCTCCTCCCATCCGGGTAATACGTCACGGACACGTAACGGCAAAAAACGGCCTTGCGAAGGAACGTTGCCAGGGGCAACGTGGAAAGCAACGCATGACGCATGCACCTCCCTGTCTGCAACCGCTCTCTTCCACACACACATGCACGCACGCACGCACGGCCACAGGATCAGAAGCGTCTCAGCTCTGGAAGGTGTGCCGGCTGCCTCCTCCCATGAGCGTGGGGGCGTGGGCTGCTCCCAAGGTTGTGACTACCTAAGCACTGCTGATGCCGTCCAGGCGCCACATGCCCACCTCCCTACCAGCCCTGTGTCGCGGGCAGCCCGGTGACCTCTGCAGGTGATTGTTGCTTATTCTGCTGCCCCCGAGCCCTGCGACATGCAGCTACTGCCGTCCGAGGTCGCCCTGCAGGTGCATCGGGCAGGACAGCCAGCCACGTCTCCACCAGCTCTCTCCGACGGCTCTGGAAAGTGCACCTCGGTGGCCATCGGATGGAGTTGCCGGGCGACCTCGGACGGCGGCGGCAGCAGCATCGGCAACAGCCGCCTGCAGAGGCCACTGGGCTGCCCGCCACACGAGGCTGGTAGTGAGGTGAGCATGCAGCACCCGGACTGGCTCGGCGGTGCTTAGGTAGCCGCAGCCTTGGGTGCTGCTCGCACGCTCGCTGCTGGAGGAGGCAGCCCTAGCATCCCCAGCCGACTTGCCGGCCTTTTCGCTTTGGGTGGGGGGGGGAGAGGGAGGGAGAAACTGACATACACACAGAGACGGAGGGGGAGGGAGAGAGAAACAGAGAGATAATGAATGAGAGAGATTGACAGGCACACACACAGTGCCAGAGAGAAAGGGAGGGGAGAGAGACAGACACACAGAGAGAATGAGTAAGGGAAAGATAGACAGGCAATCATACGCAAACAGAGTGACAGAGATGGGGGAGGAAGGAGAGAGAGAGAGAGAGACAGAGAGAATGACAGAGAAAGAGAGAGAGGGAGGGAGAGACAAAGAGACTAATGACTTTGCCCACCACTGTGTTAGGTACAAGGGAGGGAGGGAGGGGGGCCTGGAGGAGGTTGACTGTGGGGGGGTGCGGTCTGGGGAGGGGAGGGATATTTATTTAGGTAGAGGAATATAGAGAGAAGAAGAAATGCAGTAGGTAGTTAGGTAAGTAGAGGGATAAACAAGAGGGATGAATACAGCAGGTAGGTATATAGAGAGAAATACAATACGTAGGTAGGTAGGTAGGTAGGTAGGTAGGTAGGTAGGTAGGTAGAGGGAGAGAGGGAAGAATACAGTAGGTAGGTAGGTAGAGGGATAGAGAGAGGGAGAAATGCAGTAGGTAGGTACAGGGATAGAGGGAGAAATACGGTAGGTAGGTAGGTAAGCACAGGGATAGATAGAGAGGGAGAAATACAGTAGGTAGGTAGGTAGAGGGATAGATAGGTAGAAACACAGTAGGTAGGTAGGTAGAGGGATAGAGAGGGAGAAATACAGTAGGTAGGTAGGTAGGGGGTTATATGGTGGTTGTGTGTATATGTGCAGGTGTAGATCTACACACAGATTGGTTGGCCATTTAACCAGACTGGGCCACAGCAACGCGTGGCCGGGTATAGCTAGTTATGAATAAAATAAAAAGGATGCCTGTGTAAGCTATCCCTCGTTTCTCAATTATAATCTGGCTAATAAATCTTAACAAAAGCTAATTTTGATTTGATTAAGTTTATTTTACTTTAACCCTTAACCACAGACCTGAGGGCATAGATGTTCCAAGATGTTTAGAACACCCCTATTTTTAGAAATGGACTGTTCTGCTTGCTTATAGAATTTATAAAATTTGTTGATTTGATCAATACATGAAAATTGTAACTTTACAAAATAAATTTAACAACATATCCCACCTATTATTTTCATAGATTAATAAGTGGTAATTATGACCTCATGTCTGTAATAGCTTAGATATTATTGATTTATTTGCTTCATTCAGCTGATTTATCATTTCTCAATTATGATTCAAATAATGTAGCATTCTGGGTTATTCTGTGATAGTATATATAATTTCAGGAATTCTAACATTTTTTCACTCCCTTATGCCTCATAATATGTACTGAGAGAAAGACAAGCTTTATAGGACAGAACTTGTTCTTTATCCATTACACCAATACTTTTATTTTTCAATGTTCTGTGCTTTTAAACATGTATATTCTCCAATATATTTAAGAAAGATTAATATAATTATTTTTAAAAGAAGACCTGGGCTTTAAAATATTACCTGTTTTATAACAGGAATGGGATTTTATTTTACTGACAGAAAATTAATCTCATTGTCTATCAACGTTTTAATTTCTTCAACTATATAAGCATTGTTGCTTAACAATTTGCTTTGTTTCTACTTGATATATTTATCACAGGTTTTGAATAAAGTAGTCCTTGTTTTGGATGTCATTAAATATGCATTGGGGATTAATATCTGTTTGAAGGCTCTTCCTTCTGGCATAAATTACTCAAATAATTCATTTATAACCATGTCTTATTTTTGATAATTTCACAGAGGAGTTGTACCATTTATTTAATATACAATTCTTTACAGAATTCTTGATAAAATTATTTCAGAAACTATCCATGACATTTTCTACTCAGTTACTTTTAGGAGAATGTGGGATTCTGCTGGCTTTCTTATCTATCCAGGCTTGTGAAACAACATTTTTAAGAACTTCTGGTCATTTGAGAGAAATAATTTTTCCAAAATTTGTGCTTGGACTAGTATTTGGCAAGTTGGGCATTGACAGTAGGTTCTGTGTCGCTCATCAAAGATCTCGATCCTTACTTTCCAGACTATTTTGCACATCTACCAAAGTGCCAAGCATAAAAAACATAATATACAGCAGTAAAGTTACTCATTTTTGTCACCTAAAATCCATGATGAGAGCCAGTTTATTAGAGTGACACTGGCTAAGGCATCAGGCTAGAAAGCAGGAGAGTATCTTAGGTATGAAGTCAGCTGGGTGACCTTGGGCCAGTCTTTCTCAGCCCTAGGAAGAAGGCAAAGGCAAACCACTTTCACAAAACTTTGCTAAGAAAACTTCAGGGACTAGTCAAGGCAATCACTAGGCATCAAAAACTGATTCAAACACGTGCACACATTGAAGTAAGAAAGTGCTATAGGCAATGCTAGAATTCAGCATATCTTTAAATATTGTGTTAGGAGGAATTAATATGTCATATGTTATTTACTGGCAAGACAAATAGATTTAGCAGGAAATTGTTAATATTTATGTACCATACAACATAATTTAACAGATAAATATTGTGACATTTTCCAAGTATTGCTATGTAATAAATGCAAGTGCTTAGCTTAATGGCAAATGATATATCTTGCAAGTTTAAAGTTCTAAACAGGGCTGATAAAGTATTCGGTAGATGGACCTTAATGTCTCACAGTATAACAGCTTTTATATTTCTATTTAGCTTAGAAACAAATTCAGTAAGTGAAGGCCCAGCATTTTGGATAGACTGTAAAATTCAGTATTAGAAATTTACATTTTATGCTTTGCAGATCACAGTTGCAAAAGCAGTTTGCAGTGAGCCACAGTATGTCCTTCCCACGAATGATGACCTGTCACTTTCCAAAGTGTGGGAACAGTTTATGTTAGCCTGTAAAGAAAGTGTTGCCATAAATGCTGCATTGTGACTTTTATTTCATATAATTACATGTTAAAGAAGAGACAAGCCTGACAAATCAATCATATATTTACACATAGCTCATTAAAACTTTGCTAAGGGCTGCATTCTGACTTCTATTATGTATTGAAGACTTTACATAAGACAAAATTTATGATTTTCTGTGTCATCCTCTTGGCATTTACCTGTGCATTTATAAGTTTATAGAAATTTCATGGGTTACTGATAGAGTTGACAGAAATTACCTCCTCTCCATGTGAATGATAGAGGAGACAATTTGTAAATTCCAAGGCAAGAGATTTAAGGTAGGGGACGGTCACTTCTATGTCATAAATTTGCCCAAAGGAAAAACAAAATTTCTAGCACAGGCCTTATCAATTAAGAAATTGGACATAGTATTGGACTAAATTTCTTGCCAATTAAATTAGCAGAAAGCAGATTAGTGTTAGTACCTTTGGATGTGATTCTGAAAATAGGACTAGGCATATATATATGCATAACCTTCTTTATTGTTTATAACAACACCCTGAGAACGATCTATTAAACCTTTATTTTGTGATAGAAATTTTTGATGTGGACATTTTCAAAATATTACTGAAGATGACTAGTTCAACATTTTTGTGGTATCAATTAGGTAATTAATATCCTCCCCATAAAACAAACATTTTGTTAAAAGAAGGATCAAAGGCAATTTTTTAAAAAAACAGACAAACTTCCTGATTAAATAAAAGGGCCCAAAATATGCACAGCCAATCCCAGGATTCTGTAATCTGCTCATTGCGATAAATGCGTATATTCTGAATAATTGATCTTGCTTTCTAGATTATGCCAGTGTGACATGATGTAGTTGCACAATTTTGTTTTTTCAATCCAACTGTATAGACTGCACCTATACTTGCAGAAGGAAAGTTGTTTATATATAAAAGTAGAACGTAATCAATAACTCATCTTAAAAATAATAGCTAATACTATTATTTTGTATTCTTGCTCTTAGTGCTTACTATTACTGACAGCAGAACAACACTGAGATGTATTATGCTGAGATGTATTATGCCTGTGCACCGCCCCGAGTCCCTTCGGGGAGAGGGTGCGGTCTACAAATCAAATAAATTGAATTGAAATTGAATGCTTTCAAGAATCACAGGCTACCCAATCACATAAAGTGCAATATTGTAACAGTTTTCACTCTAAATTACATACAGAATGCAATTGATGTGCCTGATTTTTCAAGTGAAGCAGCAGGATAGGCAAGCAGAAATCTGTCCTTTGGAGCATACAAGTGAAAAGAAGCAAGAAAATGCATGTAGGAAGATACCAGCTAATAATTTTGATTGTTATACCATCCCTCTTTTGGACAAATGTACATTAAAATAAAAATAGTACCAGAATAGAACATTGTCTTCCAACTGTAATGTACATTTTATAGTATCAGAATACCTGAATTTAGATGTTTATGGCAGTGCTTTGCTTTGTTGTGCCTAAATTGCAAATTTTTTTTTTTTTTAATTGAAAAAGTTTTATTGGTTTTACATTTTTTAACAGGATAGGGTAATGGTTACAAAGAAATTTTGAGAGCATTCACGTCAGAGTCGTCGGACCTTCCGAGACCTCAAAATACACATTAAAAAAGTTAACATAGAAAACATTTTCCATACCACTACAAGATGGAAGCAAGTACATTTACCTAAATTCTCCCTTCCATGCTGTCAGACATTCACAAAAAGTCCGGATAGAAATATTATACAAAATTGTTCAAGAAAAATCAAGGCAAAGTTATTTTTTTGACCTAAGTCTTTTGGCTATTGTATCTTCTTTCTCTCCTCCCTGGCCCCCCGCGGGCGGGGCCATGACCCCCTCCGTCCCCCCTGGATCTTCCCCCAGGGCAGAGGAATGTTTTTTAAGAAAGGCTTCCGCCTCAGCAACTGTTTTAATCCTCACTCTTCCTCCTTCCCAGAACACCAGCATCCCTTCAGGTGTCATCCACTTGAACCAAATCCCGTGATCAAACAAGGTTTTAGACAAGAAGGAAAATTTCCTTCTTGAATCTCTAATTTTTCTAGGGATCTGCTTCAAGATAGTGACCATTTCTCGTTGATAAATTAAGGGTTTCTCTCTCTGCGCTTTCAGGACTTCCTCTCTGGTTGACCTTCTAACAAATTTCACATGTATCTCTCTAGGCACTTCATTCATCTTGGCATATGCAGAATTAATTCTATAGGCTAGGTCAATGTCCCCCCTGATCTCATCTTTGGGTTTTTGTAAATAGTCTGCTAAAATTGTACTCATAAGATCAGGTAGGCATTCACCAGATTCCTCAAGAACATTCTGAAATCTCAAAAAATATGTCATTCTTTCCATATCTATCCTAGACACATGCCCATTTATTTCCCCCACCTCATTAGAAACATTTTTAATCTCTCCCTTAGCCCCCTCCAGCCCCCCCTCCAATTCCTCGGTCTTCTGTGTATTCTCCAACACTTGCTTCCGGGTATCCAATAGTTCCTTTTTAAAAGTACTATTTTCAGCCCTCTGGGCCTTTATTTCTGATATCAAAGTTTGCATAGAGGTTTCAAGAGAAGCCATCCTTTGTTCCAAATTTACAAGTGCTGCTTCTTGTACCATGGTTAAAAGTTAGAGTCACTGCCACCAAGATGGCGTTTTCCGGGTGGGGCTGGTGGAGCAGATCAGGAGCTCAGTTCAATTCAGGGCTGTGAAGTTGCAAACAATTCAGAAACCAAAAGAGACACAATTTCCCAAATCAGCAAATAGTAATAACGAAGGTATTCCAGAGAAGAAGTCACAAATCCATCAAAAGAATTTTTTTTTCAAAAATCCAGAGAGAGTCCTGCTTTCAAAGAGACGCTGGAAATTTTCCTTAGTTGAAATAGTCAGGCAGGGACAAAGAGAAGCCACTTCCACCGCCCATCTAGCCAGAGGGAGAGAGTAGCAAAAAAAAGAATTTTTTAAGCTCAGCCAGACCTAGAAACAATGTTGCAGAAAGTCACAATCCACTTTCCCTTGTTAAAGACCGTCCGGAGTGAAAGTTTCCGCTTTCTCTTTGCAGAGAAGCCATCTTAGCGTGCCGCTTAAATCCGAGGGGGGGGGGTTTAAAATTAAACACCCCCCTCCCAGTCCGTTCAGCCTGGCTGGCAGCAAGGAAAAAAAGGTGTTCTTTTAAACTCACTCCCTCTCGCAGCTGAAGCCTCGGCGATCCGCCCGACCTCTCCGTTCAGCCCTCTCCATTAAAACGAATGGCACCGACAGCCGTTGGAGAAGGAAAAAACCCCCGCTGGCATGTTCCTCTCCTCCTAGGTCGCAGAGAGGAGCGCCCTCCCCACCGCCGTGACGAGGGCCGCTCCCTCTGAGCCGACCCTACGGGAAACCTCCGGTAACCGGAGAGTTTCGCCCCCCTGGGGGGGCAGAAAAGGCAACAAAGCGGCGAGCGAGCCCTAGGCTCGCCCGTCTCCGCTGGAGCCGGATACCGGAAGTCCCCTAAATTGCAAATTATTAAATCCATTGATTGATTGATTGATTGATTGATTATGTGCGATCAAGTCATCACGTTATGAACTTTTAGCAATTCATAAATAATAGCAATAGCACTTAGACTTTTGTATTGCTTCATAGTGCTTTACAGCAGTCTCTGAGCAGTTTACAGTCTCAGCATATTGCCCCCAACAAACTGGGTCCTCGTTTTACCGACCTTGGAAGGATGGAAAGCTGAGACAATCTCGAGCCTGTTAGGATTGAACTCCTGGCTGTAGGCAGAGTTAGCCTGCAATACTTCATTTTAACCACTGTGCCATCATGCAGTGATGATCTGCCCTTAACCTGGTCTTTCAAGTCTTCCAATAGTGTACCTCTCGACACTGTAACACCATCTTGCCACTGGTGATTTTTTTCCTAAACACTAATAGTGTTTTGCTATTCTCATTGATTTTGTAAGCTATAGGTCTACCTAAATATTTCAGATTAGGAATATAATTATTTGGGAAAGTTTTGGCAATTCATACAATTCCCCACATGTCATGGAATTTGAAGGTGATGAAATTATTCCCACCAGCCTCAAGGTAACAAAGCTGTTTTATTTTAAAAAAATACTAGAGGCTTGTTTCTTCTGTCTGCAATATTTCTTCATATTGCACATGTCATGGCATGCAGGTATAAAAAAGCAGCATATACTGCTGCAAAGCATCATATAACTGCCACATTGGTTGCTTTTAAGCTACTTTCCATGTTTATCTCATTAAAAAAAAACCTGTGAACAGATATAAGTATCTGTTATAGCAGGCAAAGAGAAACAAAAGGTGGTAGTATGTGGTGTATAAAAAATTAGAATCATCAGAAGATGCAAGTGGGACAACTATAGCTTACTCAAATAGCAATACATTAAGTCATGTCACATGAAATGGTTTTATGAGGGACTTTTTTTTGTTAATTATTGTTTTTGACATGCATTGTAGCTCTTAAAATTATTTTTCTGTCCCATATTGTGCCATGTAATTGTATTTTGGAATTTTCCTTAATAACCATTAGCCACCTCCTTTTATGCTGTAGTTGTTACTCTAGTTTTTTGGCTCTTCTTGGGAATTGCATTCCAAAAGGCTTTAATATTCCTTTGTCGTGCTTGTGTTGCTTTCCTAATTTATTTAATCTCCTAATTTATTAAAGCATTAATTTCACAATTAAAGGGGGGGGGGGAAACAAGATGAGAAAAAAAAGTTGGAAAAAGAAAACCGTTTAATTTTTTAAAAATAATAATAATATAAATCTGTATATTGAAATAGCTTTTATTAGTTTTAAATGTTAGATCAGAATCAAATAAATCAAAATTAAAATCAGGTGATTATATCATAAACAACAAGATCCAAGTAATAACAAAGTAGCAGCCTGGTTCTTTGTAATTTTTCTCCAGAGAAAAGGTAGACCTAAGGCTAGAAAAATAGTGAATAGTCACTGTGAAGATTGTCAGAAATATCCTTTACCTTATACCATTTCTCCAAAATTGTAAGATTTAAGTCCTTTTAGAATCTCATGAATGTTTGTAGAATGCCGTGAATATTCTTATCAGAACATCTTCCATTGTGTATTAGAATGTAGAACATTCTACAATAGTATGTTTTCCCATAATTTTAGACATTTCAAACTAGGAGTGCTGACCATGGAGAATTGAAGGAGATGAAAGAGAAATTGCTATACATTTTGCATCTCACTGTAACATTTCATGTATCTTTTTAGCTTTGAGATCTTCCATGAATAGTTTTATCTTGGAAGAACATCCTTTTTAAAAATAAGCGCTATTGTTAGCTAAGAGGCTACGAATAACTGCAGCGGTAAGGAAATTGCTCTCCAAGTACTATAATGAGGGTGAAAAGAAACATGACAGTCATTTTAAATTTGCCACTGAGCATTCAGCATTCTGAAATGAACAAATAGAACTTTAGTCAACTCCTGTTCTGGGACTGAACTTCAATGGACTTTTGAAAAAAAAGAATTCCACAATGATAGGGCAGCACAGAAAGATACATTTCTTACATCTAATGAGAGTCAAATAAAGAGCTTTTCTCCATCAGCTATTCAGAAACGCATAACTCATATGCCTCCCAATATCTTCATCAAACACCAATTCTATGGTTAACATTACAGAGAGGAAGCCATTTCTTTTGGCTACCATTTAGAACAGTTGTTCTAAACATGAGGAAAGTTGCTGTTGTGCCATGATTTTTGCAACTTGTAGTTAAACTTTAACCTTATATTCAGGAAATAAATACTTGGAATAGTTTTGGATTGTTTGTTTGTTCTTTTGGGATAAACATGAAGTACATTTTTTTACGGGAAGTACTAAAGATTAAAAAACAGCAAACAATGACTCAATATTCTAAAGTTCAGACAGTACATAAGTGGGACTAATTTTAGACATTAGGGTTATACTTTTTTTTCCATCCAGTGCACAGTTCACTGTAACTTATAATTTTGCCCTTCATTAAGACCAAGTTTCTTTTCAAAATGTAGATGCCCATGTAAATTAAAAGGGGCTGCAAGGTATTTTTCATGTGTTTTTAGTAAAATATTAGCCAATATTGCACAGACAGATTCAGATGAAACTAAGGACGGCAGGAAGAGATAAAGGTAAAGGCATGCAGAACCTTTTAATTGATATTTAATTGACATTTTTATTGATAAAGCTATTCAAGAGGTTTGATACTCACAAACCATGAATCTGCTCGTTGCCACCCTGATTGCAATCCATATTCTCCCCTGTTTGCTAGGATTTTCTATTTATTCTTTTTTGTGTTTTTTGCAGCTCTTTTTATTCTTTTGACCCATTTATTTATATATCTATACTAGTATATACCAGTGTACCCATAGACAACTCCCTTAACTTCCTCCATCTGACTTATTTTGTGATTGGTTGTAGCATCATAGTTGACATTTTATGACTGATCAATCTCTTTTTCCATAGCATTAAATGCATTAATGGCATTTAAAATGCATTTTGTTTTGTCCACTGCCAAAACAGTTGAGGATATCTTTTAATAAGCATTATTAAGATGCTATTTTGTTCTGCTTTCCTTACTTATTTAAAAACTACTTATACAATGTTGATTCTTGTAAAAACATTATTTTTAAAGGCAACTCTAAATAAATCCATATTACTAATTCCAGAATTTTAATCTGGAAATATTGTGCTAATGAATTTTACAAATAAATAAATAAAAGCAGGTACTACTCAACTTACAACAGTTCATTTAGTGACCATTCAGTTACAACAGGACTGAAAAAAGTGACCATTTTTCACACTATAGCAGCATCCCCCCAGGTCACATGATCCTATTACCACCTTTTGTGACCTTCTTTTAAGCAAATTCAATGGGAAAGCCAGATTCACTTAACAACCATATTGCTAACGTAACACTGCAGTGATTCACTTAACAATTGTGGCAAAAATATTGTAAAATAGGCAAAATCACTTAACAAATGTCTCACTTAGCAACGGAAATGTTGGTCTCAATTGTCATAAGTCAAAGACTGTCTGCAAATTAGTTATAGATTTACCTCCATTATTTTTAGGGGTAAAGAAGATTTAGGATCCTTGAAAATACACCATTCCAGGCTTATCTATTTCAGAGCCACCATTCACTGAGGAGTTAAAAATGAATCTTTCCCTTTCATAACTCTGAGTGTTTACACATCCTCTTGAAAAAAAGGAGCAGAGTTTATTAAAGGAAAACAATTTTAATTATCTATGAAAAGCTGTTCTTTTCAGTAATGACAAATCCCAAGCAAGTTTCCATGCCATAGAGTTCGACATACTGCATAGGACCATTTGGGAAATGATCAAGTGGAACATATCCGTTTGTTTTTCCCCACATGTGACTGCCTTTGTTATTATAGTGTCAAAAATTTCAATTCCCTTAAGAACTCTTCAAGAGGATTCTAAGTCTGTTCAAGAGAGTTCTTTGAACAAAGCGTGATCTGTGCATTCAGTCATAAGTCTGTAAAACCTGGCTTCAGAACTCTTTCAGAATATTACTTTCTTTGGGGATTTCACGATGTTTTTTTTTTAAATTTCAAGTGGTTGATACCCAATTTTTTAACCTTACTACTTTTTTTCCTTAAGTATAATTCTAAAACACATGCATGCACACAGAGTATATCACTGTGTACTCACTTTGGTTGCCAGCAGTTTAGACATTAATGGCTGTGTGTTGCATTATTCTGAGGGGACAGCACATTTACACTGTTATACAAGCTGTATACTCACTACTTTACATTGTAGCCAAGTGTCATTTATTCAGTGTTGTCACATGAAAAGATATACTTAAATATTTACAAAATGTGAGGGAGTGTACTCACTTCTGTGATATACTCTGTGTGTGTGTGTGTGTGTGTATGTATGTACATATGCATACATACATATAAAAGAAACCAGCATAATGATCTCCGGAACTTTAAAATATATTTAAAATATATTGCTCACTGAGATTTCGTTAGCAACTGCTAACATCGTCAGAGTGTAAAAACCATAAAAGGATTTATACAATGTTAATCAATTTAGCCATTGCCCATGTGATAGGTCCATCCACCTGCCTCCCACCTGTGATTAGTCCTGTTGTTTTCCTTGCATCAGCCATGTTAATCGATGTTTGTATTCCTTTCTCCCTTATCAAACCTAGCTTGGGCTGTTCTTCCCCAGAAAATAACGCTGAGCTATCCGATGTTGATTCAAAGGCATTTTCAAAGATATATTGCTCACTGAGCAATATATTTTAAATATATTTTAAAGTTCTGGAGATCATTATGTTGGTTTCTTTTATAACTACACCTGAAACTCACATTTTTAGGACAATTTGCAATACATACATATATGCATACTGTACATACATACATACATACATTGTTGAGGTAACTGTTGAGGAGTATTGTTGAGGTAACTTGCACTGAAGATATCCAAGCTTGTTTTATGTACAGAATCACTTCATTAAATTGTGCAGCATAGTATAACTACACATTCAAGCTTTTTAGGTTTTATTATCAGGTTTAGATTTTCATTAAATTGACTGTGGATAAGGATAGGATGGAGTGATATATTCATGCTTGCATATGCTAACACTGTGTGTCTAAATACTGCTCAATAGTATTTAGTAATTGAGGCTATATGTTCAGTATGGTTTAATGCGGTAAAATCTCACTTTAGCTGTCTTCTACCTGCTGCTATTATCGCTATTATAGGTCGTATAATAGGAAAGACTTTAATTTTAACATTTTTTTTCCAGAAAAGCAACTTTATGATCATTAAGTGGCCATAATGGCTATTTAAGAGACACATAGCTTTCATATGATCTCAAGTTGCTCAGTTTTTTCAAATGAAAAAGTGCATTTTTTTTCTTGTTACATTCAGTTAATTGGGTCTCATATATATGTCAGTGTTTGAGATCAGTGATAACATGGGTTCATTAATTTTGAAATACACAGACTTCGGTGAAATATAAAACAGTACTTAGATTTTTCTTTTACATTAATACAAATGTGTATATGAAATAATTAATCCCTTGACCGAAAGGAATTGTAATGCATCTAGTTATAGATGTTTCTTTTTTTAATCCATTCTTTCTATAGTATTTGTGGAATTCAACATCTGGAACGAGCAGGAAACAAGCTGACTCTCTTCGACTCCCTCTATTTCTGCATAGTGACATTTTCTACTGTAGGATTTGGGGATGTTACTCCCAAGATCTGGCCTTCCAAATTGCTGGTTGTAATTATGATCTGTGTTGCCCTTGTAGTATTACCAATACAGGTAAACTTCCCACCAAAGGTGGTTCCTATTTTTCTACTTGCATTTTTACATGCTTTCGAACTGCTAGGTTGGAAGAAGCTGGGACATAGCATAGCATAGCATAGCATAGCATAGCATAGCATAAGTTGAACATTAGGCACTATCTAACAAAATGAAATTCAATGATGAAAAAAGTCCTGCTTAAGCAGTGGGTTGGACTAAAAGACCTCCAACGTCCCTTCCAACTCTGTTATTCTATTCTATTCTATTCTATTCTATTCTATTCTTGTGAACATGTGGGGTTAAGAGGATTATAACTTTTCTTTAGGATTAAATTGTAAACTGTACTTATATTCATCGTATATAACTATACTTATACTCAAATAACAAATTGGGGGAAAGCATGTTATTTCCTACTTTAGCTCCTTTAATAAATATTAATTCCTTACACTAGCCTTTAATATTATCCAGTATTTCTACTCTACAAGTATTTGTCCTTTTTAAATTTCTCCATGTTATCTTTAGTAAACATTCTACTAAGCTACACTGGTTCATCTACATATGCACTGCTTTTCTAGAAATGTAACAGTTGTTCTATTTCTCTTATGAAAAACAGCTTCCTTGGTCAGTGATATATTAATTTTCAAATCCATATTGTTCCTTGCAAACTTTATCAGAAATCATTCAGCTTCTTATTATCAATATCACATAATCTCCATGCAAAATTACATACACACTGATAATATTACATAGTTTGGGTAAATGAAATGTGTGCAAGAAAACAACGAGCTCCGAGAGTATCAAGGGCCCTTTGTTTCAACCCTGAGCTACAGATATTTCCCTCTATCAGCACATATGTATTCTTCTAATTGTATTACTTATAATGTATTCATAAATGCACTAAAGTAGGAAATACTGCATATCCTTGCCATGCTATATGTATAAAATTGAACCAGTCACTTAAAAAACATAAAATAAATTTACCCATATTCATAAATACTTAAATAATTTGCTGAAGAGCAGAATTGTCTTCCATATTCTGCCTAGAAGAAAACTATACTTTAAAATCAAAATTTTGCTAAACTACTAACATTCCAAAACATTGATTAAAAATTCTGTCAAAATTGCTCTGCATTTTCTATGCCTTAACCATTGCTCAGTCATTTTGAATACTTTGTTTAAAACTATTTTTTTATGGACTAGACATTTTATCATTACACCAAATCCTTTCTTATTTCTGTTTCTAGATCTCCATCTATTTTTATGGTGTTTAGTAATTTAATTCTTTTGGGTCTGTTTCATGCAGCTTCCTGAACATCTTGCATCTGTATTCCATTCAAATGGCTCACCATCTAATAATCATCTATGGCTATGATGTTCTTTATTTAAAAAAAATACCCATAACTTTTTTTACTTTGATTTATTAATAACCAAAGAATTATTATAATGCAAGCCATGATTCTTTTTTAGGGGTAGACTTTTCAGACTAAATCTTGACTCTCATTAACAAAGGAGCTAAGTCAAAGTGAGTGCACATACAAATTTATTGCTTAAATTAATAAATTACAGCTAAAATCTTTACAGAAGAAGCAAGAAAGCCAACATACCGCTGCCCACACTCCGCTAACTAGAAAGTACGGTATATGTGATATGGTAATACACATTAATATTCAAGTGCATTTTGCTAAAATGTGCATTGCTAGGTTATTCTTCTTTGTTCCCTTATTATATAGTCTGTATATGAGATATTGCTATGAGCCATATTAAATTAAATTGCAACAAAGAAATATCTAAACCAGAGATGGGGAACAATGACCCCTTTATGACTTGTGGACTTCAACTCCTAGACTTCCTGAGCCAGCATGGCTGGTTCCCCATCCCGATCTAGACAGTTGGACTATATGGTTTCTTAGTATCTACTTGTTGACTTCTTGAAGCCATATTTCATCTTGAAATTTATTTTATTGCAGTTTGAGCAACTGGCTTATTTGTGGATGGAAAGACAAAAATCAGGTGGAAATTATAGCCGACATAGAGCTCAGACAGAGAAACATGTTGTTTTGTGTGTCAGTTCTCTTAAGATTGACCTGCTTATGGATTTTTTAAATGAATTCTATGCTCATCCTAGACTCCAGGTAAGTCAAGCAGATCATCATTTATCTCAATTCAGCCAGAAATATTCTCATTTGTTAACAATTGTATTTCATATACAACTGAAATCTTAGCAGTATCATGGGTCACAGACTTATATCTGTTAAATGTAAGTTATTCTAAAATTTAGAATACGCCTATAAAACATCCAGCATTTTATTTTACTACACTTATGTTGTTTCATTAGAGCCAGCTCTGAGCCTTTTTTAATGATTAATGAGATCTATGTAGTAGCTACCAAAGCTGACATTTTCTGCTGTTGAACATAGATTCCTTTTCAGCGTGCGTAATGCTTAACATTTTTTGCCAGAGGAAGTGATTTCAACTCATCTCTGCATGAGGCTAAGCATTACATGTTGATATGTGGCAAAGCAACTTTGGCATCGATAAAATCATTGTTGAAATAAATAGGAACATTTTTCTTTTCTTCTTTAGAAATGTTAAAAAATAAATTATGCTTCAACTATCTTTCTCCCAACTAAGTTTTTCCAAGATAAAATTTAAATGGAAAACTTCCATGAAATATAACCATGTAATATTTCTTCTAGTTCTTTTTGATTCTTACAACATGCATTTTTATAGGACTACTATGTGGTTATATTGTGTCCCACTGAGATGGATGTTCAGGTTCGAAGAGTGCTTCAAATTCCCATGTGGTCCCAAAGGGTCATCTACTTGCAAGGTTCAGCACTGAAGGATCAAGATCTCCTGAGAGCTAAGTAGGTACCAATCAATGGATAAGCGTCTTAAAATAATATATTGGTTACTTATGATTGTACCATAAAACTAATTCACTAAAAGACTCTTAGTGATATCCCAGAGAACATTTGTTACATGTAAACTGCCCAGGGTCACAGAGGGAGATGGGCAGTCCTTAAATTTAACAGATAAATAAAGAAATAATGCTAAACAGATATTTAATTAAATGCATTATTTTGTGTGCTTTTTATCCACTGTGTTCTTCCTTCCAACCGTTTTGGAAATTTACTTCTGAACAGAATTGATCAGTGCTCATATAAGTCTGTCTCCAAGCCTCCAAGCCTTTATTTTTATTAAAAGTTTACACCTTCTTTGAAACTCCTTGGGGCAGGCATTCATTCAAGTTTCACTATGCTGTTTTCCTTAATTGAATCCCATTTTGTGCACCAAGACTTTTTGTCATAACAAAGAATAGTCTCAATATAAGCTAATTCAGTATCTTTTTTTCAATATGGACTCTGACTTCCTGTCCATTCTCTGACCGGGCCAAATTTAAAATATTTGAGTCACTATGGGACCATGATATGTAGTATGAGCAGATTTGGTTCATTGATTTCTCATTTTACTTTGTTTGTTTTATTTATATCCCTCCTTGATTATTTTCCTTTAAAAAATGGAGGCACAAATGTATTTCATATTTTTCCTGCTCCTATTTTATTTTATTTATTTATTACATTTATGTCCTGCCCATCTCATCTATTTTTCCCCACGACAGCAACCCTTTGAGGTGGTTTATGCTGAGAGAACATGACTGGCCCAAAATCACCCAACCAGCTTTTATGCCTAAGAGAGGACTAGAACTCACAATCTTCTGCTTTTTAATTTGGTACCTTACCCATTAGACCAAATGGACCCTTTTACACGTTCATCTCTATTAACCATGAAGTTATATTTTGATTTTAAAAAGTTCTTAAAATCTATATGAAAGATTAAGATGCAGATGGAGTAAGCATTTCCATAATTTCATTTCCTTTTAATCTTCAGTCATTTTTAGCTTTAAGTATACCAGGGGTGTCAAACTCACGGCCTGCAGGCCAGATGCGTCACATGCTGGCCACGCCCACCCCTGGTTTAGCAAAGGGGGACAAAGTCCCGCTACGTCGCATGATGATGACATGACGATGTGAATTTGACATCCCTGAACAAACACTATTTGATTTTAACAACAGTCTGCCCACTGCTTTAATCTTTATTAATGATTTTAAAAATAAATCATTGAATAACAAAGGTAGGAACCCATTTGAAACCAAACTAGCATTGCAATAACGTTTATTTTTACCATGTTACGTATTATTTTATAATTTGTATAACTTAATTCTTACGACTTCCAGGATTTCCAAGTTTAGGACCTGCAAAATTTCCTGTAGTGCAATCTTCTATATTTCACTCTGAAGTAACCTTCAGTGAAATTTATTCCTAGATATATAGTTATGGGATTGCAGCGGTTTGAGTATATAGGAGTAATACATAATCATTTTGCATAATTAGTTCTTATAAAATAGATGCTTGTTTTCCTATTAAGAATGAATATTTATTTATTTATAAAACCTATTTGATTTCCAATGCCTAATGATTCTTGATTAAGAATCTTGCCTTTAAAAATGTTATAGAAAATAATACAGGAATACAAATTTTCAAAGGAAATAATACAGGTAGTCCTTTATTTTAATCACATTTATATCCCGCCCTTCTCCACAAAGGGTGGCGCACAGGAATTTAAAAAACATACAAAACAATAAATACAGAATTTAAAAACATATTAAACTATAATCCTATGCTAAAATCCAAATTAAAATCCCCAATTTAAAATAGTCCCAACGGGAGGTTAGGCTAGGGAGGTTAGTCCTGAATTTGCAACCATTCATTAGTGAACATTTTAAATTAAAATGACACTGAAAAATGTGACTTACCACCATTTTTCACACTTATTACTATTGCAACATCCCCATGGTCACATGATCAAAATTTGAGTGCATGGCAACTGGCATGTATTTTTGACAATTGCACTGTTCTGGGATAATGTGATCACCATTTGTGATCTTCTCAGCTGACTTCCAACAAGCAATGGCGGAAGCCAGATTCATTTATAACTACATGATTTACTTAACAACTTCAGTGATTCACTTAACAACTGAGACAAAAAAATCATAAAATGGAACAAAACACACTTAACTGCCCTTCTCTGGTAAAGTATATAAAAAAAAAAACCCAAAAGCTAGGAAGAAAAGAGGAAAAAATCAATTTCCAACATTTAAACAACTAAGTCCATTCTATTTCTACCCACTCCTTCCATCTAAATAAAGAGAGAGGGCTTCGCGCCGCCAATCCACAATTGTTAGTAAAAGTCCAGTCCAGTTTTTTAAATAGTGGGGGGGAAAAGGAAGCGCAGGTTCCTGGATGTTTCTAATTTAAAAAGCTGCTGCTTCGTTCAGGCTGTTTTACTTTATTTTGATATAAATCCACCTCAAGTCGATCTCTCTGGAAAGTTATAATTTTAAAAGAAAAAAATGCTCTCACCAAACGACATGTTGATTCTTTGTTTCACTTTCTCGGGTAGTCAGCTGCTTGGTCCACCCGCTGAAAGGGGGGAGTCACTTAAGCGATGGACTGCAGGGGGTTCTCCTTTGACTCCAGAGACATTGCGGGTGTCTCTGGAATCTTCAGGAATTCCCCTCTCACTTACCGCCTCTATGGGGCGTCTGGGTCTATTTTTAGACCGATCCAAAGCTCAAGGATCGGAGATATTCCAGGACCCCGGAAAATCCCCGTGTTGCGGCAAATCCACGCCCAGGAAGTCACTTAACTGCCCTTCTTAACAATGGAAATTTTGGGCTGAATTGTGGTCACAAGTCGAGGACTACCTGTATTATATGCCATTTAATGAATAAATCATTAAAAAATTAAAAACATTTCCAATTTTAAACATGAATTAGGGTATCTGTCCATGCCTGTTTATAGTAATTGCGTTAATTATTTATTTTCAATCACTAATAAACACACATGGATTGAATACCCTACTTTGCTAAAAAGAATCTTGTGATTTTCTCTGAGTTAGATGGTAAACATGAATTTCTATAAAACTGTCATTTAAACATACTTGCAGTATTATTTGGCCTTAGTAAATTCAAAGCAAAGCAACCATTAAAATGTATATTTATCTTTACAAATTATGTAATTGAATGTACTTTCATCATTTTAAACACTATGGGAAGCAGTTTAATAGACCATTTTTAAGAAACACAGCATAAATGTAGGAATTTAATAGACCATATTGTAAGAAATGTAGTAGTAGTTGCTAAGCAGCAGTGAGCTTCTCTCTTTTTATAATGAGCATCTTATAATCACATTCCCTAATAACCCTTCTGGTAAATGAAGTGTTTAGTATGTTTTGGCTATATTAACTAAAAAAATAAAACTCTGAGGTTTTTTTTGTTCCTCAGAATCTCAATTTGTATACTCTTCTTCAACCCCTGTGAAAAACAAGATATATAAGGGACTCAAGTTCAACTTTTGTTAAACGAACACTGTGATAATTTTAAATCATATATTTCTTTTTTGTCAAGTAATGGAGGTAATTTCATGTTTGATAATTCCATAGAAAAGAGCAATACAAAGGCAGAGAGCTCCTTCAGATTTAACATAACTGAGTTGGGGGAAATACTGTTAACTTTGCCTCTATAGGTGTGATGACGTTTTGCTTTATATTGTATTTTGAGATTGGATTATTGTGGTTCCTTGGCAAGAGTGTGGTAGTTGTTTTTTCTAAAATGGGGGAACATTAAAAATATATTTGTAGTGATTTTTTGGTTATTAGCTAGCTAGGGTTGATGAGTATGACATGGTTGGCATATAAATCTTATAAAACTTGGATGTACCTTTTTGCAGGTCGGTAAGTTACTAACTTAATGTAGTGCCATAGAAACCACTTCTAAAAGCTTTTAGAAATGAGACTGACATGGAAGATTATCAGAAGCTTTGCTGAAATTGAGAGTTTGTATTCTCAGCCTCTCTTGTCCAGTAAAAAAATTACCTTGTCAAAGAAGGAAATATTGTCTGTCTCATGCTATATATTTTTGATGAAGCCATGCTGACTTTCAGCCATCACAACATTGGCTTCAAGATGGTTATAAGTGGTCTGTTTTATTATCTGCTCTAACATCTTTCCAGGTATTGATGGTGGGGCTCATTGGTCTATAATTCATAAGATTATTTCTCTTGAGTACACTTGAAAAAATATGTCCCCTTGGAGAAATCTTAACAGATGATAACAAGGAAACAGATAACCACAACTTCTACTTTGCTTCTGTTTTTACATTCAAAGGATATAAAATCTTGAGTAGCATTTATTTATTTATTTATTTATTTATTTATTTATTTTTCAAATTTGTATACCGTCCTATCTCCCCTAGGGGACTCAGGGCGGTGCACAGAAATATAAAAATATAAAACAATACAGTACAAAACAATTAAAAATAAATTAAATTAAGGTCTGTGCTAAAATTTAGATTAAAAAGGGTATACACTGGAATTAAATATAATAAAGGAAGGTACAATTCAGTAAGGATGTATAGGGGCTTTTAGCTAATTTAAATGTTTTTAAATCCCCTGGTCCTTCTGAAAAATACCCCAGGATATTAAAGGAATGAGGCAGAGATGACTATTATGAAAACATACTTTGAGATCAGGAAACACAAGATGTGAGAAAGAAGCTAATACCGACTTGTCCCTAATTCATTAAAAGATGGTATGAGAGGAAAAACTCAGACTTTCAAGATTCTGTTCAAATTGATCCAATATCAATAAAATATAGTCTTCACCTGGCCTACCTTGAGGGGTTGACAACATCTCCTAAATTTTCTTCATCATTGATATTGTTTGAAATTGCACTATTCTTAACTTCATTTTATTTAAGAAATCCCAGCTGGTTGCAGCAGCATCTTTGGCTTTTAAATATTTCTTCCTATAATGTTTTCTTTAATATTTATTTTAGTTTATTCAAATTGTTCTTCTGTTAGCCATGGTCTGTTTTTTACTAGGCCTAACAACATGGCTAACAACATGGTTACTTGCACCCAGAGTTCTTTCAGATTTATTATCTTCAGTCAGCTCCTCTTACTAGTAAAAACCAAATCCAAGGTAGCAGATGCTCTGTTTACGTAAGTCTTTTAAAGGAGAAAGTTATTACCAATACAATCAAATATTCTGACTTGTTTATGGCAAAATTAGTCTCCCAATAAATGGCAAGATAGTTGAAGTTTCCGCATCACAGCTGGGTTTTTTTTTTTTTTGAGGATTCAGTTATCTGTTTTAATAACGTCTTCTGATTTCTTTGGTGGTCTGTAGTAAATTGTTAATGTGAGTTCTTCTGTTACATCACCCTTTTATCTTAACCTAATTGGTTTGCACATCAGTTCAGTGGATTTCTGTTCATAGAGGTTAATATATAAATCTGTGACAACTTTTCTTGTGTTGCCCTTTACTTTGAAGCTAGCTGTATCCATTAAAAATGTATTCCACTGCTGGAATTCATTCTATTATGTCTCTATAATCCCTATTATGTTATATTTGGCTTGATACCATGATCCATCTGATTTTGGCTGTTACCCATTTTGTGTGCAGTATATAGAATTATTTAAGGTAATGGGTTAGACTTCCTGTGTTCAGTCCCCTTTTTCTTTAATGTCTTTATTTCCTTTATTTCTTGGTTAAACTAGTAATTTCTAGAACCTTTGCCTTGCTCCATTATTCAGTCCATTACTTGCCAATTCACTACTTGCCAATTGTCCTACCCATTGTATTGTAGTTTAAATAAATAAAAAGCATTTGGATTTCTTTAATGGCCCTAAATATAGCTCTGAGTAAAGAACTATAGCTGGTACAGAACACAGTGAGAAGGCTGGTAAATGTGCTTTCTATAATTCTTCATTGAAACAACCAGAGTGGCTTCAGGACAGTTCATGTGCCAAGTTCAAGTGATAATAAATAATTTTAAAGTTTTTTGTAGTATAGAATTAAGCATTTGTGAATCGGTTTAAATCTGGTTCAGGTCTGTGTTGTTAAGGTGCGATATATGCAGTAAGTTGCCATGAGGGAGGAAGGGAAGGAAGGAAGGAAAGGTGGTTTATGGATTTGTCCCAAATCAACAATATTAATAAATCACTTCTGCTCAATAGAACAAGCATTGTATACAATAACTTTTTTAAAAAGTGACTTTACACATATTTCTTATGTGTCATTGCATACACACACACACACACACACAAATCTTGCTTTCATCTCTCAAAATCTGAAATGCTATTACATACATTACAAACTTAGTTGATGGAATCCACAGACTGATATGCAGAATAGGTGAGTTTAAAATTGATATATTCTGGTTGACAAAAATACCATTGCAGAGAATGGGCATAATTTTGCTTTCTTTTTGTTGTTGTTGATGCACATGGTCTAATATAGGAATTTTACTCTAATTTAGACTGAGAAAAATACAGCTGTATAATTTCTGTTTATATTTGAGGTCTTATTTTTATATTTATGGGATGTAGATTGACTCAGCCTTCCATCCTTCCCGAGGTCATAAGATGAGGATCCAGATTGTTGAGGGCAATATGCTGATTCTGTAAAAACCACTTAGAGCAGGGGTCTCCAACCTTTGCAACTTTAAGTCTGAAGGACTTCAGCTCCCAGAATTCTCCAGCCAGCTTCAAACTTAAAGTTGCAAAGGTTGGAGACCCCTGACTTAGAAGGTTGAAAAGCACTGTGAAGCAATATATATGTCTAAGTGCTATGCATTTTTAACAGAAGTATATATTTTATTTAATATGATTTACTTTCTCTTTAAAAAGGGGGGGGGGGGAGAGATTTTAATTTGGCCTAAAGTTTACATTTAAAGCAAGTACTTATTTAAACTATCTTTAGAAGTTTCCTGGGCATGTTAAAAACAGTTTCCTAAAAAATTTCCTAAACTTTCTTATTTTAGAATGGATAATGCGGAAGCCTGTTTTATTTTAAGCAGCCGTTGTGAAGTGGACAGAACTGCAGCGGTAAGTTCCAAATATATCTATATATGCTTTTACATTTTTATACATGTTTTTTAATGTTTTTATAGTTAATTGGTCAGAAATAAAAGAGGTAAGTGGTTGCTATGTGTTGACATTCATTAGATAGCACGTAATCAATGTAGAGTTATGTGGAGTTTTTTGAGCTGGATAAAAATACAAATATGTTTATATATGCTGTTGAGTCTTCTATATATATGAAGACATATATTATTAAAATGTATATTAAGTCCTCTTAAAATATGATAAATGAAGCTATTTTACTATCTTGACTTCATGTAATCAATTTTACAATAAAATGATTAGAATAGTAATTGCTCCCTTATAAGCAGACTATTTTTAAAACTAGACTTCCGAGTTTAATACCCTCACATTGTGAAACAGTTCCATCAAAGGCTGTAGAATAGCTAAATCACTCAAGGACGATCCAAGTAGTAGTCATTACTTATCCTTATTCTAAGTTAGTTTTTTTCCTCTTCCCCATTTTTTTAATCTTCAGGAAATATTTTACATTTCTATTGAGCCAGATATTACAGAAAAATCAAACATACATACATACATAAAAATATGTTTTATGTCTTTTTACTTGTTTGATCATTTGAATTTTATTATAAACTAGCTTGAGATTTTAAAAAATAAATGGAGGTTAAATGTTTTAAATGAACAACAACAAAAGTGGCATAATTTAAGACAGAGTCACCTTATATAGATCAGATCTTAACATATATTCTGACCTGCATGACAACACAGTCTAGACTCTAGTGTTTTCTGTAGTCTAAACAACTATTAATAGCAATACTTAAGAAGTTTCTTAGGCTTGTCCTACCATTAGGACACATTTCATTTCAACCTGATCTTGTAAAGTTTACTCTACTCCAGGGGTGACAAACTTGCATCGTTATGACATCATCACGTGATATATCGGGACTTCCCCCCCCCCCCCTAAACCAGGTGGGAGCAGGCAAGCACAACGCATCCAGCCTGTGGGCTGCGAGTTTGACAACCCTGCTCTACTCAAAGCATTTCTGTGGCCCAGAATCAACCTCTGGAAGTGACAGCCTCAACGCCAATTTCATTTAGAATTTGCATTAGTTTGGGTAATGTTTAGGGAATTCTGAATGTTCTGCGTACCACATTTCACATTCTGCTGGTTAGGTTCAGTTTACAAATTCATCTATCTCTAGGTTTCTGGCAACATGGTTGCTTGGTAGGAAATGTTTACTCTTATAAATCCTTGCATATTCCAAATCATGTCTAATGTTCAGAATGTGGGAGGAATGAATGACTGCTTTTTATTTTGCTTATCCCGACATTACCTACATTACACATGCAGTTAAAAAAAAAGCAACTTATTAAAAAATTTTGCCATTCTTTCCACAAGATTGAAGCCATCATACTGAAATTACAAACAACATTTAATTTGTTGGGCACCATAGCTACCACATTCCTTTGTTATTATTTAAGTGCTATTTTGCTGTTTTGGGGGCAATCTTTAGGAAATTCTCTGGACTTTCTGATCAGAATCAGATAGAGAAAAGAACTGAGATGGATTTCACAATTCTGCTTGACTTGAATTTCATACATTACTGAATGACATGTAGGAGGAGTTCCAGGCCAGTGTTCTTGTCCATTGTATCCTCAGTAATATGTGTATGGTTTATATCCCAGTGATAATTGCTGTAGGAGTTGAGTAATTTTACCTAGGAAGGAAGACTGGCTTATACCACATTTGTCAAAAGAATGATTATAAGACCAGATTTTGCTGTATCACTGGAGCCAAATATCATTTTTGCATTTTTTTTCTCCCCTATAACCAGTGCCTATGGGGAAGGGCCTTGTCGTGGCGGCACTGCTTGTACTAACGCTTCCCCCTTTTTTATGGTATTATATTGATATACTAATCAAATTTATATAGTCACCCAAATCACCAGGCAATGTGGTGCACAACAATGTTGCAAACTATGTCACTTCTGCACTTTGGTCCAGGAAATGGAATTCAGCTAAATTGCTGGTTATAAATTATGTCTTTCCCCCTAGCTTTCTTTTGATTCTTCTGAGTCTCACTTGATTGCACACAGAAAAAATAAACCAAAAGGAAAAGCTGTGGTTGCATAAAACTCCATGCTGATTGAAACCTATTTGTTCCCACTATTTGGAAAGAAATAAAAATATCTGTGATAAAATGACGTTATATGGATGCAATAGCACTGATAACTCAGACAAAGCATAAGGGTCACAGTAGATTTACCATATTATTGTGATTTGCTTTCTAATCTACCAAAGTTCTGTATATATAATCTTTCATCAACTGCACTGTTGTTTAACTGCTGCTTTTGGCTGTTTTTCCATTTGATTGCTATTTGTTTTGTATCTATCATTTTTTTAACGTTTATTACTTTTATCATAATCTATCCTGACAGTTTTATTGAAGGGGAGCATGAACATTCAGGTTTTAAATATCTCATTTAGTTTTACACAATAACATGCCTAAATTCTCAGTGTTTTTCCTACAAGTGGCTAGGTATTAGAATTTAGGCTATATAGAAACAGTGGCAATGATGGTGGCAATAATGATGGTGTTGATGATTTAAACAATGATGATTTTATATTATACGCATTCTGCTAATCAGAAACACAGAGAGGACTAGGTAGAAATTTTGCAGATACATATGACTATGATTTCAAAAAGAATGATTGTATTTCCAGTTTATTTCCAAATTATGTATAGTGACAATTATTATCCTATCATAAAAAGTAAATCAAATAATTTTCAAAGAGGTAACTATTAATCATTTAGAGGAATAAAGAGAGAGATTTGTGAAATCTTAAACTCTAATTTTATTATTGCATATATTTTCATGCATCATTTACTCATCATCTGATGAATTGAATAAATGCTTGAGAGAGATTTTATAACTTACAGTTTGGGATGGTCGATGAGATTTGGGAATGCTCTATTTTTACAATAAGGCGTTTTTGTTTCCTGAAAAGAGAAATCATCATTTCATTTAGGACTAATTATCTGCAGCCTCCGTCCCCTCCCGAAAGCAACAACATCAGTAATAATTCATTGATTAACTTGACTGAAATAAGGCCATCTTCTTTGTAACATTTTTAAAATTCCCTTTAAAAGAGAATTATTCAAAATGCTTCAAGAGCATAAATAAAACATACAGAATTAATTCAGCTTTATGTTTAAAGATCTTTTAATCTACCAAGCTGTTTTGGTTCCAAGATTTTATTTACAATATAATTTTGTACCACTGATATTAACAAATAAATAAAAAACACAGAAAATTGAAAATTAGCTAAATATGAACCTTAGATATTACCCAATCAAGATTGTTTTATAAAAGCAAAGTTTAATGTATAGTTATAAGCCATGTAATACTATTTAAAATTTAAAATAAAGTTATTGAGATAGCTTTTTCCTGGCCAATCAAATTGTTGGCCCATGTAGGCTATTGCAGACTATCTGCAGATTTTCAATATTTCAAGAGAAATTTTCACTGGATATTACTCCAGTAAAAGTCTGTGTGACTGTAAGTGTAATATTTTTTTCCTGAACATTCAGAAATTAGGTCAGCTTTGTATTGTCAGGGGTGAACCACAAATTTGTCCAGACAAGTTGTCTGAAAAGAATTCCCTCTTCAATCAATTAGAATAAAATGACATTAATGTCTACTTTCACATATAAGCTGTGATTAGATAGATTCAAAATCAAACACTTTGATTTTTTAGCAACTGTACTTTAGCTTATTTATTATAATCTTCAGGCTATCAGGCAAAGGGTATAAAGTAGGAAAGTAAGATTAGTAAAACCCAGGAACTTAAGCTCCGAACAATAGAAATGCTACAGAAGTAATTCAGACCCAACATAACACTGCATTGGTAGTAAGTATCTCATTGTAAACCAGTTGCTCTCAATATTATGTGAGGATGACAACAAGAAATGCTCTGGAGAAGTTAAAAGTCAGCTGTCACGGAGACTTGTCAATGTTCAATTTCAAGCATGATTTGTTGAAGCTCAGCAAGGAAATTACAATATAAACCCCACCTGCTAAAACTGTTTTGAAAACATCCCCCTCTGATTGTTTATTATTCTTTAGCATTCTCAGCTGAGAACAAAAATTTACCAATCAATAGAATTCATGATAATTTCTTGCTTCACTAGTTCAAAAACCTGAAATTTAGCCATGCTATTCTGCTTTTAATTCTAAGCCAAAATACTTCATCTTACTTCTGTTGGACTAATGCCTTTAACTTAAAAATATTAATTGTCCTTAACTTTTCAAATGAAATGTTCTTTCTTTATCCGACCAGATATAAGCCTTTCTTATCTGCTGACATCACACAATATAAATGAATTATACTATTCTCTTTCTCTCTTTTCTTACCCAAGCAATTTTATTGACTAGACAATCCATTCCATTTCCTAGCATCATTAGTTTCTGTAAATTATTCTGTCTTGTATTTTTCAGAAGACAATTAAAAATATAAAAAGACTGATACAGAGCTCAAAAGAACAATGTCATAGAATTTAGAAGCATTATTAAAAGGAACATTTTAATGTGCTGAAATTTTGTGATTTTCTAATAGAACTTTTCAGTCAAACTCTTTATGTTTGTTAAGAGCAACTGGTTGTAAAGTACTGAAATGAAAGTGAAGATCTTTAAAAAAATGAATTAATTGATCTATTATTCTGTTGATAATTCTTCCAACAATTTCCATTTGTGTATATTTGCATGTGTAAATTTTTTTTGTTAAAACTGTTTTGATTCCAAATAATTAACAATCTGCTTTCCTTATGCATGTACATATAAATCTCTCTCCTCCCTCCCCCCCAACAGTAATCTTTTTCACAGGTCAACTGCTTAATTATACCTATTCATTCTTCTGTGCTTTATGTAAATTTGTAGTAACTAATTTTTAAGTTCTTAAGCTCAGTTGTATAAGACTAAGCATTCTGAATGAGTAGCAGAAAAAAAATTCTCTTTCTTTTTGTCCAAAAATATTACCTATGCTAGAGATGTATTTCCTCAGCTTATAATCATGTATTAAAAAACGTTCCACAAAGGAATGTTTCCTTACACATGAAGAAATATTCTGAGGTTTTCAAATGGGTAGGGTAAGGTAGGGTATGGGGGGATGGGACGGGTCAGGACAGGACAGGACAGGATAATAGAGTTTGGGAACAAGCATTAGATTTCTCACTTTCATTGGATGTAACAATACTGTTTATTATATGTAGAAATTGCAGAAAATATCAGCCAGATGCCTACTGCATATATGGTTTTGTCACTGCTATTTGGATTCCTATTTTTATGAAATCTGTGTAACTTGTAATGTAGTCCAATTTCTCTTCAAACAAGATGTTATAATAAAACATTAATATTTTGATATAATCTCAAAGGTGCTTTTTTTTTTAAAGGCAACTGGACTTTCTGCTTTTTCTTTGAAGATGTTTTGCTTGTCATCAGAACTGCTAAAGAAGCTTCTTGGATGAGAAGCAAAACGTCTTCAAAGAAAAACCAGAAAGCCCATTTGCTTCTTGAAAAAAGCACCTTTCTTTTGGGTAAAATGGATTGATTATATACAGAATAAATACCAGACTAGGAAGTACTATGTAGCCTTTAGGTAAGAATGTTTAGATTGACAGGTGAACAGAGTAAATAATATATGGAATGTTTGGAATTATTAGTGTGGTGTATAGCGGAAGTCAGGGGGGTGGTTTGAATGGGAGGTGGGGGAGGGTTAGGGTGGAGGATGGGGAAATATATATGTATAACTAATTTAGAGATGGGATTAATGGGATACGGTTACTTTAAGAGAAATTTATATCATGATTTATATATGTTCAATTAATTTAGAAGATGGGGTTAATGGGATATTGTTACTTTAAGAGAAATTTATATTATGATTGTTGGGAGGTGAGGGGGTACATTTCTTACAATGAGAAATTTATTTTAAGACGGAGGAGGGGAGGGAGTACAGTATTTGTATGTGATTTATATTATATGTTGGGGGGGGGGTAAAAAGGGGGAAAATTTGTTTGTATAAAACTTTTTCAATAAAAAGAAAAAGAAAAAAAAAGAAAAAAGCACCTTTGCGACAACCATAAACTGGATGACTGAAAATCTCAACAGACAGTTCGATTTAGTGTAGTCTTATGCAATGGGATCTATCTACAAGCCAGTGGCTCCCACTTCAAATTGTGCCCATATAGAAATGGTAATGTTAAAAATGGATTATATAAATTAAATAGAGATAAAAAAAGAAAATTTGCATGGGTAAGCTATCCCATTCTGAAATTGATTTGGAAACATTCATGATCTACCTGAGTTCCAGAAGCTCACACTGTAAGTCATATTAAAGTCACTTAAGAGAAAATCTGGTCTGAATCATTTTGTGTTATTTTTAACAGCAGTATTTACTTATGAATTCTGCTATAATTGGCACAAAGCAATGGGATATTCTTATGTTTGTAAAATAGTTCAAAGTATACAAACTAGAAGACTTGTTTCTTGCAAAAGTATGTGTCAAATAAAGGAAGCTTTTTTGCTTTTTTAATAGCACATTGTCAGCTATACACGAACATCTATATTAATTAATATAATGAATTTTGTATCTTGTCTTAAACCTTCTGATGTGCTGTTTTATATTTTATTCTAGGACCATCAAACAATTTTAAGAGCTTGGGCAGTTAAAGATTTTGCCCCAAATTGTCCATTGTATGTTCAGATACTGAAGCCTGAAAATAAGTTTCATATTAAATTTGCAGGTAGGTCTGATAACTTATTGATTCTTGTTGAGATGTAGAGTTGGATAATTCTTTCTGTTCTGATGAATGACATTTAATGTTTCTGCAATAAGAATGGTGTGGGCAACATTCAAGCCAATTGTGGCTTACAAGACTTAATTTATTCCACGGCATCCTTAGATCACTACTCAAACTCAATAAAGCAAGCAAACAAACAAAATCACCAAATCTTACAGTGCATTTTGTTTTGTTTTAATTCAAAGGTACCCTTAAATCCACCCAAATATACCTGTTTTGGCTTGATTTTGTTTTTGTACTTTTGCTTTGCTCCACAAAATCAGTAATTTCTATTGGCTGAAATCCTGGTTCATTTAAAGATACTGCAAAAAGAGGACACCTATCAGAAATAAAGAAAGTCATCAGCAGAACCCTAACCCAGCCAGATACCAGTGCAAAGTTAGGCCAGGCAGAAAGTGGTTTTTAAGCATTTCTAACTCAGAAAATCCAGAGAGAGCTCCAGAGAAGCATCTTCCCCTTTCGCTGCTTGCAGGAAGCTTGGATTTATTACAAATATCACCTCAGCTGTAGGTTTGCCATTTTCAAAATTGGCAGGAGGTTGGACTAGGCAGGGGGTTGGACTAGAAGACCTCCAAAGTCCCTTCCAACTCTGCTATTGTATTGTATTGTATTTTAGGTTTTTAGAACAAATTTGCAGGTAACCAATTTTGCATTTGTTTGGAAGATTAGACAGGTGAGAAGCAGAATTTTGAAGTATTAAGTTGCATCTTTAAATGTCATTTGTCTTCACTATATAACTTTTTTTTTGCATTAGATTTGCATCCCTTATTCACACACAGTTATGAAAATGATGATTGAGATTGATTGATCGAATTTATATAGCCACCAATCTCACAAATGACTCTGGGCAGTGCATGCAATGCAGGGGTGGGTTCTGGCAGACACTACTGCCGGTTCACTCCTGTGAGTGCCACGCATGCACGCTTGATGTTTGCATGCTCAGTGCAATAAAAACAAGATAGCGGCATTGATATCACCGGTATTGGGGTCTGGCAGGCCTTGGTTGCTGCCGATTCCAGCACCCCAGGCCACCAAACCACTACCGATTCGGCCGAACCGATAGGAACCCACCACTGATGCAATGGTAGATCATGCAATGAAAAACCCCAAACATTCAGAATTATTAAAAACCCAAAACAAATTAAAATAGGTAAAACCATAACAGTAATAATAACAACCAAAACTATGGGAGAGTAAATGTTGAACATAATAAACAATGCAACTATTTAAATGGACTCCATGATTCCATGGAGCCTGATGGCAAACCAAGTTTGAATGCCCTTCTAAGAAGGGTTGGGCCAATCTAACTGGTTGTTGTTTTTTCATTCATTCAATTTGTCCCATTGTTTAGAGCAACACACACACATCTACATCAACAAGTCTTCAAACAGGCTCACTTAACTTTCTACCTCAATACTTGGGAACAGGAGGAAAGCCAAGTTATTAATGCAGCACAAAAGCCATAATGGTCAGAAAAATCTGGTTCTTGGTGTTGCACAGAGCAAATAAAGCAAAAGACACATTTCCTGGTTCCCATCAAATGACATTATTTAATCAAGGGGTCTAAATAATAATAATATTTAATAATATTTAATATTTATAAAACCGCACCCTCTCCCCACAGGGACTCGGGGAGGTGCACAGGTAGAATAAAAACAATAAATACATACAAACAATTCTAAAAACAAATTAAACATAACCTGCGCTAAAATTCCCCATTAAAACTAAACAGTCCTAATTTCCCAGTAAAAACCCCAAAGACAGAGAGACTTATCCTAGGCCGGCCAGACAGAAAAAGTGAGTTTTTAATTTAAGACGGAAGGAGCGGAGGTCCGTGGTCGTCCTAATATCGGGGGGAAGGTCATTCCAGAGGGCTGGGCCCGCAACAGAGATAGCCCTTCCCCTGGGTGTCGCCTGCTGACAATGTCTAGTGGACGGCACCCGGAGAAGTCCCTCTCTGTGGGAGCGAATCGGCCGTGAGGATGTATGAGGCAGGATCCGATCCCGCAGATAGCTAGGTCCCGAGCCATGGAGCGCTTTAAAGATGATAATTAACACCTTGAAGCGCACCCGGAAGACGACAGGTAGCCAGTGCAGCTCGCGCAAGAGCGGTGTTACATGGGTAAACCTAGCGGTTCCCATAATTGCTCGCGCGGCTGCGTTCTGGACTAGTTGAAGTCTCCGGGTGCACCTCAAGGGGAGCCCCATGTAGAGGGAGTTACAATAGTCTAGTCGGGATGTCACGAGCGCATGAGTGACTGTGCGCAGGGCGTCCCGATCCAATAGGGGGCGCAATTGGCGAACCAGGCGAATCTGGTAAAACGCCCTCCTGGCCACGGCTGTAAAACAATGCCAACTTTGTCTGAACTTGTGGGACAAGCAGAAATGATTGAAGACAGGAAATTCTGCAAATAATTCAGTGCTGTGCCATGAACAGTTTTATATATGGCAACCAGCCTCTTGAATTGCACTCAGAAAACTATTGACAATGTAGTCAGCACAGTAGAGCAGTGCTCATTATCCTGAGAAAGATAATGTAACAAGAACATTGGGTCAACCAGAGGTCAAAGAATATAACTGATTATCATCGGTGTATGGGTGATATCTGACCCTGTGGTGTTGGATGATCTCACTGGATGCACAACTACCTTTTTAAGATCAGATGGGACTACCTGCTCTTGGAGGATGAATGTGCAACTGCCTGAAGAATGTGAATCTCACATTGTTTCTTTCAAAGTCTTGACTGAACAGGAGGTTCGTGACTGAAATAAAACCAAGTTCCACCAACAAGAAATGCAGTGATAAATTTGCATGCAAAACATTCCAGTTTGAATGCAGATAGGTGCTCACATAATTAAATAATCATTTGAGCAAAGCAAGAAAATGCATGTTTTGTCGTGGGGGAAAAACTAGGCTATAAACAAATGATTTCCCACTTGCATAGAAACATATTTTATTCATTTTGTACAAAAACACCTAACTCTATAATGCCATGATACAGTCCATGGAAACTTTATGATTTAACGTAAGCCTTCCGAAGAACTCTTATTGATAATTAACCAATTTATCATATGATTTTATGAATAATATTACTAAATATTTAGAAAAATATAATTGATAAATCATCAATACACTTACAAAATAATTCTGATTTCTCCAAGCACAGTTTGAAAACTATTGTTCTATAATATTCCATGTAGTTTTCTTTTTTCCATTAGAAATCCCTAAGTGCTTTCTTTGTTGCCCTTATAGTGTTGACATTTAATTTTTATTTTCTGCACCTGACCCAATCTGTGATGTCTTTTGTATCTTGAATAATAAATATTAATGTTCTGATATTTACTCAAGATTAACAAAAGTGAAGTAGCTTTCTGTGTACCATATATAGCTGGAATACATTTTCTACAATATTGTCTCTAAAAAAAATATTTTGTTGAGTTGAAACTCCTCTGCATGTATCAGATTGTAGTCCTACAATTCATTTTTATGAGCAAATAAAAGGGAAAGTTTGGCTTTTCTCCAAGAACACGGGACTCCAGCTTTATAATAACCTGTGCTCAAAACCTATCAAACACCCACAGTGTTTAATTAAAAATTTCAAAATGGACTATAAATGAAAGAATATGCATCAATAAAACAATTATGCTTGTATCTTAGATACCTCTAAAGTTCAGGAAAGGTATAATAATTTACAATGGGAAAATACAAAACATATAATGGCATATATTTTTAGTTTTGTCTAGTCAACAAGACCACTGGAAGACCCACTAACTGAGATAGAAGACCAGGCAATGTTACTAACTGCTGCTACTTTTACTACTGTGTTCTACCACCTACCATATGAGCAAGCCCCTGGGATGCAATGGCCGGAGGGTTTGGTCACCCAACCCTTTACCTAACTTTGGGACACTTGAAAGTGGGGAGTTAGAATTGACAACTAGTGGGGGAGGATAGCTTGCACAATTACACATTACATAATCATCACTTTAGTTGACCAGCCCTGCTTTTTTCCCCCTCTAAGTGGTCTCTGGTACTCTCTGAGCTTGGTTGTTTCCTTGAAAACATTTCCTTACCCAAACTAGGTAACATCATCAATGCTAGTAAGGAGTGGGGTTTGCTCTCCGTTTATATTCTAGAGGCTTGCCTATCAGTGTTGATGGGGATGATCTTAGCGTTTCTTTGGTTCAGATGCTTACTGTTAGCTTGTTTAGTAGCTCCTTGATTCAGGTATTGTTTACTTGATTTTTGGTCTGATGTTAATCTTGATTAAGTAAAAGATTATTTTTTTCTCTAACTAAAGCAATATCCTATGTTGAGAGCCCATAGACTGCAAACAATACAGAGCTAAAATGAGCTGTGCTTAAGAGATCTTCCGTAATGAGGATTTAACTTTGAAGGCGGGTGATCAGCCCAGCTTCTCTTAGCCAGGTATTCTGTGGCATAGCAAGCAAGTAAAAGCAATTTGAGAAGTGACTGTAATCCATAGGATAATACAAAATACAGCTTATATCTTTTTTATATCTCGTGTACAGATTTTAAATAATAACTTAACAGAAAACAGAAAATAAAAGCATTCACCTTTTTTCCTTAACTTAAAAAGTAAAATTTATATCTGAAATATGCTAGAGCCAAATAAATTTTGTCCAGAATATATATTGTATTATTTTAAGAATAATGGTTTATTACTTCCAGCCTTAAGGAAAAGCCAAATCTGTTTGCCCTGTTGCCCCTGCTTCCCCATATCCATTATATTCTCATTTGGTACAATTTCTGTAGATCCTTCTAGAAGTCAGCACCCTTTCTACATTACAAATTCTCAGCTTGATTCAGCAACTTCATGCAAATGTGCCCTTTAAAATTAAGATTTTCAGAAATGCCATCCCTATTAATTTAAATAGTGACAATTATTACTCAAGTCTTGTTAATGATGAATTTCATTTCATCTGACCACTTTTGGTCAACTGTCATCACATACTTCAAATATAAAATTATATTTTATATTAAAATTATATTTAATTACCTAGTTATCAACCATGCAGATATGTAATTCAGGTAATGCTTTCCTTTTTACTGATTAAGAATAATATTTGTGAAAGTTTAAAAATTTGTGTAAACAGTTACAATATCGAGATTTTTGCCCTCTTATTTTTGTGAAAGATACTTTCATGCAAGCAAATCTGTCTCCAGTGGTAAGGAGTTCAATAATTCAATGTTGTATCAGGCTCCAAAAACCAAGAAAAAGAGACAGAATTACTTCTCAGCAGTTTTCTTTATTGTTTTTCACCTATAGACAGAAATCTTATCAACTAAAGCAAACTGCTTTGCTTCATTAAAGATATACTCTGAAAATATCTAAGGAGGAGCTATCTGGATCTTCTTTCTCTCAATCAAACTATCAAAACTCTCTTGGTGATGTCTCTTTCTTCTTTGGAATGTAATCCCAACGTCCTGGGGATCCAGACTATATATTCCACCACACATTGTATCTATTCAGCATGTTTGTTAAGTGTCCCAAATGTATATTTTTTCTGTTGTGATCAAACTCAGAGCCTCTTCCTGTGGCATCTGTTAAAAGAAGCAAAATTTCATTCATAAGATTGGTTTTGCTCTCAATCTTCTCAGATAAGGACATGCATCCATAACTCCCCCATTTTATCACCTGCCCGAGAACCATTTTTTTCCCTGTCACTAAAACCCAAAGAAGAAAGATGTCAACCATGATGCCAGGGTATAAAACTGTAATGTCTTGCTAGCTGAAGTGTAGAATTATTCAATAGCTCTTGCTGGATTATTGAAGCTGTCTATTTTAAATTTGGCTTTGTAAAATGAGGACCTATTTCCTGCTGTGAAAGAGTTATGCCTTGTGACTTATATTCTAGCTGTTTCCCCGTTTGCTTGGCATTCTGGATTGCTGGCTAGCTAAGTATGTAATATTTCTAGAAGACTTCAAGAGATAGGATCCACAGGCAATTTCCCATAAATCTAATTGCAGTGAATATTATTCTTGTAAACTATTTCGCATTCTCACTATAGCACTGCTTTTAGGCGGACAGTTAGACTAATCTTCCACATTAGCGAAAGCATATACTTTTTTTCAGATTTATCTTATAAAACTATATGTCAATCCCATCCAAGTATCTAAATGCTTAATTCAGTCAGGAAGTTTGTAGGGAAATATTGAGGTGAAAATAAATGGAAGTTATCTATTCTAGAATAAATCAATCTTTGTGGTTTATGAGTTGCACTAAATAAATGATTTATCTCTGTTGTTCATATTATTTTCCTTGTTACCTTTTGCCAACATAAATCCCTTTTGTTCAAAACTCATGAAATTTCCATTAAAAGCCACTGGATATCTGCAGTAAACTCTTTCACCCTTGTCAATTCTAATAAAATCCTGCATTTTATTAGCATATTGATAAGCTTACTCAAATGCTACAATAGAAACCAAGTAATTATTTTTTGTCAAAAATTGACCAAGCAATGAAAATGCACAGAATAGTTTCAGTGCAAGCTGTTTCTAAACTTACCACTCTTGAAATAGAAGTTTTAAAATAGTTGCGAAAATATCTTTGGGAATGAAACAAAATATGGTCAATTCTCCATCCTGCACTCAGGAGATATTATATGGTCATTTCAAGCACTGTTTGGAGTGAGGTGAGTTGTTCTAGATGCACATTATCTCTCCCTCCCTCTCTCTATCTGCCCCCCCCCCCCCGGTGAGTTGTCCCATTTGAAGAGGAAGTGACTGGCTGGCATACAACAAAACTAAACAATAGTTATTCAGAAATATTAAAACAATATTCTAGCTGTTAAAAAGCTATAAAAACAGTTAAACAAGAATAATTTAGTAGTAATGGTGGCATCTTACTAGTTTACCTGTCTCCTGGGGTCCCAGGCTTGATAGAGTAACCATGTTTTGAGGGAGCTTCAGAAACCTATAGGCAGAGAAATGTTACCTTTTTGTTGTTATTATGCTTAAGTTTACCTTTTATTTTTAAATATTGCCTTGGCCAATGAAATAGTATTGAGAAAAGAATTATTCTGGTTCTGAGTACAATTGCTAAAATGTTTAGGGTCGTGGCAAATAACCAGTGATTAGGTGGAATTTACTACTGTCACTACTTCTTCTATTGTAAGAATTGGTGTATATGTATCTGCTTGCCTACCCACATCTTTTCCTCTATCCTGTTTCAATTTATATATGCATTATTTAAGGATTCATTGTTAGTTTTAAAGCAGTTAAATTACATAGATAGTTAGAAAGAGAAAGGGAAATTCCTCTTTCTCAGGTTTCCATTCAGTCCATTTAGAGTTTAAAGGGATATTTATCTTTCCCTGATGCACTCCTGGTTTATTTCATATTCACTGGCTCACACGTCATATTGGGGTAAGTCCCTGATTCATGTCATAAAGAGCTGCAAACTAAACGGAGGAGACTCTGGGTATTTTATGTTGGTACTTCCCCAGTCCCCAGTCTTTCCATTAGATTCTGAGCAATATCTGATTGATGGCTATAATGGATGAAGAACTTATAAGACCCCTGGATGATTTTCCAATTTCTGAGCAACATCTCAGTATGCTCAGTATGATACTAAAAAACCACTGGAGTTCTACATGTCTCTTTATTAGTCACTTATACGTGTGCATTGTACTTGAAGTTAGCCATCCCTTTTTCCTTATATTCTATCTTCAATGCTTCTGTCAAGGGCTGTCTAACTTCATGCACATCCTATGATGTTGCTGGCTACCAACTATCAATCTGGCTGGATCAAATAGAAATGCACTGACTTTGAAACTGCACATCTCATTCAACATAGCAATAGTACTTAGTTTATATACAACCCATTTAAAGCACTTTCAGAGCAGTTTATAATGTAAGCATATTGCCCCCAACAATCTGGGTCATCATTTTACTGACCTAGGGAGGATGGAAGGCTGAGTCAACTTTGAGCCCCATCAGGATCGAACTCCGGGCTATGAACACTGTTTGCTGCAATACTGCATTCTAACCACTGTGCATCCAAGTCTCCCCAGATGCTGCTTTTTCAAATAAATCTGAAAACTTCAGAAGAGCATATTGAAGTTTTTACACATTCACATCCTCATTTAAGCTTAACAATGTCCTCTTTTTGTGTTGGTTTGTATCTGTTCCTGTAATAATGTTTCTGGGGTGTGTAAAATGCAAAAAAGGTCATATGTTAGCTTGATGGTTTTGTTTAACTTCCAGGATTTTGTTGTTTTTTAAATAGCTCTTGCGTAGCTTTTAAACCATATCAGACTACTGTCTTTTCCTGGGAATACATTCTAGAAGTGGAACATCATTGCTAGGAAGACATTTTACCCTAATTGCCATCTTGCACACATAAATAAGGGAGGTATAATACCACATTATGGTACTTTTATTTCCACACATTTCTGTTCTTTTTCCTTAGAATTTGTAAAACAACAAATGAATTCACAGACCAGTTTTAGTCTCCAGGATGCAAGCTGGCAATTTAAATGAACAAATAAAAGTTGTTTTCTTCCTTTTCCTCCTCTTCTTCCTCCTCCTCCGCAGATCATGTTGTATGTGAAGAGGAATTCAAATATGCAATGTTGGCTTTGAACTGTATTTGCCCAGCTACATCAACGCTTATCACTTTATTAGTTCATACTTCAAGAGGGCAGTAAGTATAACATCTCATTGGATGGAGTGAACATGTGAAAGTGACTGTTATGTTGATTATTGCTTGAACAGGAAAGATTGTATATTAATCCTATCCATGACTTAAATGTGTCCCTTGTCCATTGTCCACTGATTCGCAATGTTTTTTGCTTTCTGCTCTTGTAATCATAACAACACGGGTGATTACTGGTAGTTACAGGAAATATAGCACTTTTGGACGTCAACAGATTAGGAAAGGCTAGGTTAATAATTTTTATAGTTTAGAGATTACTTTCTCCTGTGTGCTCTTTCCCAGCCTCTAAGATTCAAGACTTTGTCTTGTATTCTTTCTTCTGAGAGATAGATAGCATAACTTTCCTCTATTGGAACCCAATGTAGTTTTGAAATCTTTACTCCATTTCACATAGTTATTATGGAATAAAAGATTCCTAAACTGGCTAGCAACTGAGAAAAAAATCTGCATTGCATTCTCTTAAATAGTATTTAATCCAGCTTTAAGTAAATAAATCTATTTATGCACCCAGTTAAATAGATAGTATTATAATTGTCTATTGGCTGTGGTAAAAAAAATAAACATAATAAAGGCTACTTTGTATTTATTTTTTAGAAAAATATTCAGAAGGTTAGTATATAAATAATAGAGATAATCTCTTCTTAAAGATACTAAAATCAACATGTGATATCACATATACCCTAACTTCAATTAAGGCCAAGAAGAGAGATTTACTCCAGAAGATGATTATATAAATGCTTCCCCATCAAATCTATTAACCATACTTGCAAAATGATGTTATTTTTACAAATCTCTAATATCACACCCGTTTTCTCAAAATTGTTTTTTTTCAATCAAAGCAGGCAATGTAGGTTTGCTTATATTTTAATCTGAAAAAGTTGACTGCTGTTCATGAAATGCCCTAAACCTCTAATTTATATGTCTTTGTAAAATCCTATTATTTATACTTTTGTTTCTTAACCTTTGAATCCTTCCCTCCTCCCTCCATCCCTGATGAAACCTTAAAAAGCTAGATAGCAGGGAACAGCTGTAGCTTTCCATTATAAGAATACAAAAGATGTAGCTGATAGATTTCTACCAGCCCTCCAGTTCTAAAACAAAAGAGTCTGTCAAGCAAAAGGTGTGAATTTCAGGGTAAAGCTATATAGCAGAGTACTTAATGAAGAACATACAAAAGTTGGAAATAAAAGCTACGAAAAAGCTAGAAATAAAAAATTGAGATTAACCCACAAGCCTGCCTTTTTGTGTTCAGTATATACCCGAGGTGGACACATTGCCACAATACTGAGCCAGACAAATATCAAGATGCTAAGAGTGTGCATGTTATTAGCAAGCTGAAAAGCAGCCTTGCCTGCCAGCTGAAAGTGGCAGAGGGAAAAATGGTACAGTACTTCATTAGCAATGCTATGCTCAGCCAAGTATACGCAGAATTTTGAACTGGGGAAAATCTAGCAATTTTCGATAAGTCACATTGAAAATCTAGCAATTTTCAGTAAATCAGTAAGTCATATTCATTAACATAAGGCTTTATGCTAACATAAAAATATTGTTTCAATAGTCATTTAATTATTATTCCATCTTAATTTCAAATGGCATTTTATCTACTATATTTTTCGGAGTATAAAACGCACCAGTATAAGATGCACCAAGATTTTGAAGAGGCAATGTTTTTAAAAAAAGGTTTTGCACTCCACAGACCTCCCAAAAACGGCCCATTTTTCACGAAAATGAACCCAGATTTTTGTCAAAAAAAGGGGGGCATTCATAGCCTTTAGGAGGCTTATAAAGTGCTCTAGGCAGCCGGGGGGATGGACAAAAATGCCCTGTTTTTCGCTCATTTTTCCCCTTCCCAGCCCCCAGGAGCACTCTGGAAGCCTCCTAAAGGCTATGCATGACCACTTTTGTAAAGGGGATGGGTTTCAGAAGGTCAAAAATGCTGTATTCAGTGTATAAGATGCACCCAGATTTTCAGCCTCTTTTGCGGCAAAAAAGGTGCACCCAAATATACGGTATGTTTGTTTGGAATGTAAGAAAACAGTTCCTGACCTTTTCCCCATTGTGAACTTTCCGAACAGTAAGCTTATCCAATAATGCAAAATGTTTTAAAGGGCAAAAGGGTAAACTGCAGATGATGATGATGATGATGATGATGATGATGATGATGATGATGATGATAGGTGTAATGGGGAGGAAAAAAATCTCCATTTTTTTTCAGGCTGTGCTTTCTGTGATATGAGCAGACCAGAACCGAGTGCTTAAGTATTGCTGCAGGATGCTATCTTTGCTGTGAGATTGAACATAGTTGGGCAAGGAGATTATCAATCATGCAGCTGATATCTGTGGAAATGGTCAATCATCTAGGTCAGGGATGTCAAACTTACAACGACAAGTTTCATGTGACGTATCGCCACCCCCTTTGCTAAACCGGGGGTGGGCCTGTGCGTGACGCATCCGGCCCGTCGGCCGCAAGTTTGACACACACCCTGATCTAGATCATAGTTGTCCCAAGGTGATTTTCCAAAAGGCAACTGGACTTTCCTGGAGGTTTTTTTTTCCTTGAAAACCTTTCACTTCACATCCAAGAAGCTTCTGAAGTTGAGAAATGAAGAATCTTTTTGGATGAGCAGTGAAACATTTTCAAGGAAAAAGAACACCAAGAAAGTCCAGTTGCCTTTTGGAAAACCGCCTTTGGGATTCTATTCATGTTACATACATCTACCACTTACATGCACAGACTGATGCTAACTCATGGTATGTATCTGTGTTTCAGAGAGGGCCAACAGTCACCAGAACAGTGGCAGAAAATGTATGGGAGATGCTCAGGGAATGAAGTATATCACATTAACTTGGAGGAGAGTGTGTTTTTTGCGGAATATGAAGGAAAGAGTTTCACATACGCATCTTTCCATGCACACAAAAAGTAGGTTTAGTTTCTTATAGTGAAATGCAATCAAGAGCCTTTTAAAAATTTCCCTTTTGAATGAAACCTTGCCTTTTGGTTCCATTGATTTGATAGGGTTGTTGTTACTGAAGTGGCTAGAATATATTAACATGTAAAAATAAAAAACTGAGGCCGCAATGTTATTACCATATCCTATTCTGCTAAAGAATTGGTAATCAACGCTTTTCTTTCTTTCCCCCCTTTATCCTACATTTTTCCCTTTTCTGCCCCCTTTCCCCAATAGTTCATTTTCTTTTTTATTTTACAGGCTGATAAACTTTTGCTCCACTGGGTTTTTATAGTATTGTTTGGCTCAATATAAGAACACAAGCCTACAACTGAGGGGCTAATGGAATGTCTCTGGATGTAGGCTGTAAAAGTAATCTTGATTAGTTGGGAATCTGAGGCTGTTAAGTTGATCTCTTTTCCCAAATTAAACATTAAAATGCAAAAACAAACAAACAAGGCCAAGCTCAAAGGATGATTATAAGAGGCCAGGGTAGATGACTCATCAGTGAAGAATCTTTCTTTGGAAGTTGGAATTTTAGTGAAGGGACGCCTCCATAATTCAGGAGGGATGTTCTTTAGGATGTTTTACAAAGCTGCTACTTTTTCTAAAATCAGAATAAAATTCATTGCTCTTGAGCTGAATTATACACCGAATCTTAAGCAGCCCAAATGGATCTAAAATATTTTCATATTGCCTCTCTTGATTTAATTGTAATATGTGATAAGAAGGAATGGATGTAAGCACATATACTGTATGCTGTTCAATTTTTTCTAACAACATTTCTTTTTACTTTTGACATTAGGTTTGGTGTTTGTTTAATCGGTGTTAGGAGGGAAGATAACAAAAATATTTTGCTGAACCCAGGTCCCCGGTATATTATGAGCTCTTCAGACATATGTTTTTATATTAACATCACAAAAGAAGAAAATTCTGCTTTTAAGAAACAAGAGCAGCATCGGAAAAATCACCCAACAAGATTGTTTTATCATGGTCCTTCTCGACTGCCAGTGCACAGCATAATTGCTAGTATGGGTAAGCCACACTAAGTAATGTTTCCTCAGTAATGTAATAATACATAGCAGGACTCTCCAAATTTGGCAACTTTAAGACTTATGGGCTTCAGCTCCCAAGATTTCTCAGCCAGCATGAGGAATTCTGGTAGTTGAAGTCCTCAAGTCTTAAAGTTGCCAAGTTTGAAGACTCCTGGTATATGTAAAAGACCTTGAGAGTGGGGAAGGGGGAGAGGAAGAGATGCTGCCTAGGGAATGCTTAAATAAGAGAGGATTTAGCCCACAGCTGTGTAATAGGCAGAAAAAGCGAGTCATTAAGGAAGCTTCCTAACTTCTCAGGCTGTAAAAGAGATGGTGAGAAATGTGTACCTTCAGACAGAAATTTATGTTAGTATAATCTTACAATAAACCAGAATTAGTCCATCTGGTTGTATACTCTGTCTGGTCTACCTGAGAAGGCTGACAGTTTTAGTAGAGTATGTAAAGTATAAAAGAAATCATAAATATAATTTTTTGGTCTTCTTCAAATAATACACCCAGTGAAGTGAAGTTGGGATGAACAGTAGAAACAGAATACTGAACTTTCCATTTAAATAACTGATACATAAAGGGTTATTATTAACAAGCCAATTAGATTTGAAATGGTGCTTACTTTTCATTCCATCAGCCTAAGTTTTCATGTTTACTGAATCAAACATAAAACTGATTTTATTGTTCACTCTCCCATTCTGAGAAATGTCTTCCTGATGAATGAAATGCCTGATGAAATTTCTTCATTTACATAAGTAAATGAAATCGTAATTATGGGAACTGTTGTTCCGGGCTTTGTCTATATTGTGGTAGGTTATTTCGCAAAGGGTGGAGTAGAGAGACAGAAGCAACTAAGGCATTTAACAATAGCATATTATCTCAAGGGAAAGTACTTAAGTGTAAGAGTGATAATGTTATCAAGGGATTAGGTTCAGTTATACATTTCTTGTGTAAAACGTCATTCTATTGTTGGCCAATCCAGTAGCCTGGTCAGTGAGATATTCCACTGACTTCACCCAGCATCAGAGTCTTTACCCATCCACCTCCATCTTGGTTTTTCCGTGCTTTACTTCTTGGATGACTGCATGCTTCCTCTGTTTCTGGGAATTCTCGAGTTTATTGTTCTGTTTATTGTCTCCCATACTCTGTCCTTCTTGGCTCTGGTGTTGTAGATGCTCTCCTGACTGATCCAAGACGTTTTTGTTGCTGCTGTTGCAGTCTTCATGTGATGACATCTTTATTTGTGTCCTTTTCCTTACTCATGTATGATTTCTCTAAACAAGAATTAACTTGAAATATAACATAAATAAAATATGGTTTACTTTTTCACTTCTGGAATTATAGTCTCTGAATAATAAACAGTCTCTATGTGATGTCCATTCAAGTGAGGTGAGAATGGGGGGGACGGGGACGGATGTTGTCATAAAAGATAAAAAGAGGATGGTATTTGCAAACAAGTAGAAGTAGAAAATGTTGTCAGTGGAAGGGGCCCAACAAAGTCACCTCCTCCCGTCCAATAATGCTTATCCACAGCCAATAATCTCCAGTCTCAGATGGCGCACTTCAGATAGCTCCAGCCTACCTGCAAAGCCTTGAAGAATTCACTAAACTGGCAGCTGAGTATACCAGCAACTTCAAGAAAAAAGAAATGTCCTCGACCTTGATCATTATACATTCTTCTCATACACTCTTCTTATACAATTTGATGATCTGTTTAAATATTTACTTAGGGTTTTTTAAGAATATGTTCGGTACTAGTGCTATTAATAATAGGCAGCTTGGCTGCAATCCCAAAGCAACTGGACCACTATTTGAACACCATCGACATTGACATAATCACCATCAGTCAATTGCAATAAAACAGCTTTACTTAGAAAAGCTTACATCATATAATGCTATAGAATATAGAATAATGGAGTTGGGGGGGATCTTGAAGGCCTTCTAGCCCAACCTTCTGCTTGAGCAGGAGATGGCTGTCCATTCTTTTCTTAAAAACTTAATATTGGAGCACACACAACTTTTGAAGGCAAGCTGTTCCACTGATTAATTGTTTTCACTGTTAGGAAATTTCTCTTAATTCTAAGTTAGATCACTATTTAATAAGGTTACTTCCATTACTTGTCCCGCTCTCAGATGCTTTGGAGAATGGATCTGCCCTTCAAATATTGGAAAACTGCTATCATGTCACCACCATTCCTTCTCTTCATTAGACCTTTAACATCTTCAAACAATATCTATATGTCTCAGATTCTTGGGAAGAACTCGATGTGTGGATAAAAATGTAAATCCTTTCTAAACATCTGACTGACTCTGCATCTAATCACAGTAATTGGACAAGAAACAGTGATGGACACTAATCAAGGAGAGAAGCAACCTGGAATTAAGGAGAAACTTCCTAAGTGAGGACAATTAACCAGTGGAACGCCTTGCCTTCAGAAGTTGTGGGTGCTCCATCACTGGAAGCTTTTAAGAAGAGACAGGACAGCCACTTGTCTAAAATGGTATAGGGTCTCCTGCTTGAACAGAGGTTGGACTAGAAGATCTCCAAGATCTCCTAGCTCTATTCTGATTCTGATTCTAATTACAGTTCCTGACCATTTTGCTTCTATAGGTTGGGTGGCAGATAACAATCAGCATGGTCTAATATTTCATCTCAACCACCAAGCAAACTCTTTTTTGTTGGTTTGTTTCTACAACATTTTGTTTGCCTCACAAACCTACCAAAAAGCCCATCATACCAATTGATTTAGTCTTTGCTACAACTGAGTGTATACCTTTGCTTAGTGGGCTAAAGAAGTGTGACAGCTTTACTCATGCACAAATAATACTAACAATACAAACACACACACGCATGCCTGATCCCGGCTCAACAAAGTAGCAAAATCTACCCTTAAATATATTGCAATGTACGAAGTGTAGCTATGCAGCAAAGTCTTATAAATGCTAGAACTTCACTCTAGTACTGGTAGTGACCTTTGAATGTATAATGTTCAGCCTTGGCAATACTTTTCAGTGAATCATCTGAATTCATGTACCTCTCTTCCTTTTTCTTCCATTACCTATTTTCTTTTGTAGGCTCTTTTAACCTATCCATATGTCTCTCCCTCTCAGCAAAGGATTTAAAAAGACAATAACAGTTTATCTACAGGGAAGCAGCTGTGAATAGATTTTTTCTGCCTATTAAAATGGCTCTTTTTTTGGAGAGCCATATGCTTAGCAATAGTTGGTCTGCCACAACATTCCACCCCGCCCGCATATCATGTTACTCAGTCTAAACCACAAGCAGGAAGTATTGGCTAGTTTTAGCTGCTATGCTGGTTATAGTGTGGAAGGAGGAAAAACTCAGAAAGAACTCAGTCATAAGCAACACATCTAAGTTCCAATCGCATTGTTTAAAAGGGTATATACTTTTGTACTGAATTTGAAACAAAATACTCAAATGGTGGGATTTTGTTTTGTTTTGTTTTATTCCAGCTCTGAAGATTCAAAACAATCTTTGCACTCAGGTTTGTTAGCATTTAAAATCTCTTGCACACTGCACCTTGCTAGATCTTTTAGTTTTCATGGTCACATTTTAATCAATCAGCATAGAGCTAGAAGGGATCTTGGAGGTCTTCTAATCCAATTCCTGCTCAAGCAGAAGACCTTACACCAGGGGTCTGCAAAGTCGGCTCTTTTAAGACTGGTGGACTTCAACTCCCAGAATTCCCCAGCCAGCTATGCTGGCTGGGGAACTCTGGGAGTTGAAGTCCACCAGTCTTAAAAGAGCCGACTTTGCAGACCCCTGCCTTACACCATTTCAGATAGGTGGCTGTCCAATCCTTTCTTAAAAATCTCCAGTGATGAAGCCCGTACAACCTCTGAAGGCCAGCTGTTCCACTGGTTAATTGTCCTCACTGTTAGGAAGTTTCTCCTTAATTCCAGGTTGCTTCTCTTCTTCATTATTAGTTTCCATTCATTGTTTCTTGTCTTGCCTTCTGGGCCTTTGGAAAATAAGTTGACCCTCTCTTCCTTGTGGCAGACCCTCAAATACTGGATTATTGCTATCATGCCACACTTAGTCCTTCTTTTCTTTAGTCTGGCCATACCCAATTCCTGCCCATACCTAATTAAAGGCCTGCAGACAAAAACAGAAGAAGAATGATTGTTCTTCTTATGTTTTTGTCTGCAGGCCTTTAATAATCTTAGTTGCTCTTCTTTGCACTTTTTCCAAACTCTCAACATTTTTTTTGTAATTTGGCAACCAAAACTGGATGCAGTATTTCAGGTTTTATAAAGTGGTGCTAATAATTCACATGATTTTGATTCTATGCTTCTGTTTATTCAACCAAGGCTCATATTAGCTTTTTTGGCTGCCGCCTACCACTGCTAGCTCATGTTTAAGTGATCGCACACTAGGACTCCAAGGTCCATTTCACAGTTACTGTTTTTGAGCCAGGTCTCACCTAATCTGTATTTATACCTTTGGTTTTTCCTGCCTAGGTACAAAACCTTGCTTTTCCCCACACTGAAATTCATTTTGTTGGATAGGGCCCATTGTTCAAGTATGTCAAGCTCTTTTTGGATCCTGAGCTTGTCTTCTGGGTTGTTGGCTCTTCCTGCCAGCTTAGTGTCATCTGCAAATTTGATTAGTTTCCCCTTCTATTCCCTCATCTAAGTCATTTATGAAGAGATTGTACATCACTTACAATATGTTGATATGGCTCTACCTCCTCCCTTCAAAACCTAACATTTTTATTTTTGTCTGTTTCCTACCACCCCCAGGTACAGTTGCTATAGATTTGCAAGATACAGGCTGTAGATCTCCAAATGCAGCTACATTAACTCTTCCTTCAGAAGCGCCTAAAACGGGCAGAAGGCCAAGCATTGCACCTGTTCTGGAGGTTGCAGACACTTCAGCGCTTCATAGCTGTGATCTCTTAAGTGATCAGTCCGAAGATGAAGCCACACCCTCCGATGAAGAAGTGTTGAATGGTCTGGAGTATGTAAAGTGCACTTTTAAATGAATATGTTTTTAAACGCAACAATGCAGGCAAGGGAAATTAGTAGCTTGTTATAGAGTGCATTTGAGAGAACTCCAGATAGTTCCACAATACTGTATATAAAAGTAGTCCTCATTTAGCAACCACAATCATGACCAGCTGTTCAGTTGTTAAATGAAGTAGCCCCTAGTGAAACCGCGACTGTGCTTATAATTTAATTCTGCTTTTCCTTGCTTTATACTCCTGCAATGGTCACAAATATACTTTTTCATTTTTGGCATAATTCTGAATGGTTGCTAAACAAAGGCTACTTGTGCCCCATCTGTGGATGGGGCACGCAACTTGGGCGTCCTCCTTGATGCACGGCTGTCCATGGAAGATCAAGTGACAGCCGTGGCCAGGAGGGCGTTTTACCAGGTTCGCCTGGTCCGCCAGTTGCGTCCCCTATTGGATCGGGGTGCCCTCTGCACAGTCACTCATGCCCTCGTGACATCCCGACTGGACTACTGCAATGCTCTCTACATGGGGCTCCCCTTGAGGTGCACCCGAAGGCTTCAGCTTGTCCAGAATGCAGCCACGCGGGCAGTTATGGGAACTTCTAGGTTTTCCCATGTAACACCGCTCCTGCGCGAGCTGCATTGGCTGCCTGTCGTCTTTCGGGTGCGCTTCAAGGTGTTGGTTATCATCTTTAAAGCACTCCATGGCACGGGACCTAGCTATCTGCGGGATCGCATCCTGCCCCATACATCCCTGCGGCCGATTCGCTCGCACAGAGAGGGATTTCTCCAGGTGCCGTCCACTAGGCTGTGCCAGCGGGCGACGCCCAGGGGAAGGGCCTTCTCTGTGGTAGGCCCGGCCCTCTGGAACGACCTTGCCCCCAATATTAGAACAACTACGGACCTCCGCTCCTTCCGTCAAAAATTAAAAACACGCTTTTTCTGCTTGGCCGGCCTAGGATAATCAACTGTTTTTAGGGTTTTTAATGATTAATTTTTAGCTTTATATGGGATTGTAGCGCAGGGTTAGTTTAATTTTATTTTATATTGTACTTTGTTTGTATTTTTATATGTATTTTAAATTCCCTGTGCCCCGCCTCGAGTCCCTTTGGGGAGAGAGAGCGGGTTATAAATTAAAATTTATTATTATTAATATTATTAAAGTAGGCATATGCAATCCATAATGAGGAATGGATCACATTGATGAATTAAAAATCCCCTCATTAGCCACAACCTCACACAGCAATTAGTTGTTCTGTGACTAGCAGAGAAGTGGCAGCATCAGAGTGGCCACAATGAATTTTATTAATTTTTAAAAAACACTGATAGGACATATGTTGTGCAGACCTAATCTGAAGGGTCTCAGATGGTAATAAGAAAGATGAAATTAAGAAACAACAAGAAACAGCAGGAAAGCCATATAATAGCTGCTATAGCTATGCTATTTTTAGAATTGGGTTTTAAATTAAATTGTTCTTTTAGCACGGGCTAAATTATTTAATTTTAGTTTTAACTTTTGTAGAATTTTGTATTGTTGTATTTTTAGATTTTTAATTCCTGTGCGCCGCCCTGAGTCCCATTTTGGGGAGATAGGGTGGGATAGAAATCAAATAAATAAATAAATAAATAAATAAATAAATAAATAAATAAATAAATAAATAAATAAATAAATAAATAAATAAATAAATAAATAAATAAATAAATAAATAAATAAATAAATAAATAAATAAATAAATAAATAAATAAATAAAAAAATAAAAAAATACTTTTATAGTTCACAATAAAGTAAAAATAAAGGTTTCCCCTGTCCAGTTGTGTCCAACCCTAAGGGACAATGTTCATCTTTGTTTCTTAGCCGAGAGTGCCAGCATTGGATGAAGACTCTTTCCGTGGTCATGTGGCCAGCATGACTATACTCCAAGGTGCACAGAACTCTGTTACCTTCCCACCAAAAATGATACCTATTTATCTACTCACTTTTGTAGACTTTCAAACTGCTAAGTAGGCAGAAGCTGGGGCACGTAATAGGAGTTCAGCCTGTTGTGCAGCGCTTGGGTCTTGAACCAGGAGGTCAGTTTTCCAGCTGACAAGCTCAGTTTGACAAGCAAGCTGAGCCTTTGCACTCTCTTTTACAATGCATTCAGTTTATAATGTAAAATAATTCAGTTTACAATATATAACTGAAATTAAAATATTTTTAAAAGGCACTCAAAGTCCATTCATTTATATAGTACACTTCATGGCAATGACCAAACACAGATACAATTGTATTGGAATCAGGGTAACGCCTAGCCTGGTGTAAATACTGAAGAAATTGTTTTGGTTTGACAAAGGATTCAGGAAAACACCTCTAGAAATGTTGCTATAGGTGATCGTTCTCCAAGGCCTCTTCTACAGTTTTCCATGGTGCTTGCAAAAGCAGAAGGGACTTCTGTGCATGTGCAAAACATGCTGCTGTGTGCAGACGCTTTTGCAAGTGCTGGTTGAACCTATGAGGTGATATCACACAACCCTCATGGAGGCAAACTAGGTTGCTTAAACCAGACTCTCCACTTGATTTCAACACTGTGACCTTTGCGACCCGAAGTGTCTCATCAAAGCAAAACAAGACTACTGTAGGCGTTATAGTATTACAGTGGTACCTCGGTTCACGAACGCCTCTGTTCACGACCAATTCGGTTTACGAACAGAAATTTTCCAAAAAATGTGCTCCGGTTCACGAACACCGTTTCGGTTCACGAATGGAAAAGTTCGTAAAAATATGCTTCGCTTCACGAACTCCGCCTCGCTTCACGAACTCCGCCTCGCTTCACGAACAGAAAAGTTCGTAAAAATGCTCGGGTTCACGAACTCCGTTTCGCTTCACGAACCGGAGCCGCGGACATTTTATCTACGAACGTATTTCCTTTTTGTCACATGGTTGCAACTTCCTTCCTGTACGAACGTTCGTGGAGAGAGACACAGAAAACGACACAGAGAAGCTGACTGCGAAAATGGCTCCCAGCAAGCATGGTGGAAAGAAGAAAGTGCAGACCAGCAATGCAGGTGACAATGTGCAAACTGAGAATGCAAGTGGTGATGTTGTGCAAACTGGGAATGCAGGACTTGATGTGCAACCTGGAAATGCAAGTGGTGATGTTGTGCAACCTGGGAATGCAGGACTTGATGTGCAACCTGGAAATGCAAGTGGTGATGTGCAACCTGGGAATGCAGGACTTGATGTGCAACCTGGGAATGCAGGAGATGATGTGCAACCTGGGGATGCAGGAGATGATGTGCAACCTGGGGATGCAGGAGATGATGTGCAACCTGGGAATGCAGGAGATGATGTGCAACCTGGAAATGCAGGAGATGATGTGCAACCTGGGAATGCAGGAGATGATGCGCAACCTGGGAATGCAGGAGATGATGCGCAACCTGGAAATGCAGGTGATGATGTGCAACCTGGAAATGCAGGTGATGATGTGCAACCTGGGAATGCAGGTGACAAGGATATGCAGCGCAAGCATGGTGGAAAGAAGAGAGTGCGGAGGAGCAATGAAAGTGACAGCAAGGTTGTGAAGAAAATAACCATTGAGCTGAAGAAGGAAATTGTAGAAAAGCATGACCGTGGTATTCGTGTGACTGATCTGGCCTCGGAGTACAAGATGCCAAAGTCAACAATCTCAACTATTTTGAAAAACAAAGCCGCCATCAAAGTAGCTGATGTTGCAAAAGGAGTAACAAGATTAACCAAGCAGAGGACGCAAGTGCTGGAAGAGGTGGAAAAACTTTTGTTGGTGTGGGTGAATGAGAAACAGCTGGCAGGTGATAGCGTTAGTGAAACTATGATCTGTGAGAAAGCCAGGAGATTGCACAGTGATTTAGTGCAAAGAAGCCCCTCTACAAGTACAACAAGTGACGAATTTAAAGCCAGTAGGGGGTGGTTTGAAAAATTCCGCAGGAGAAGTGGCATCCACAGTGTGATTAGACATGGTGAGGCTTCCAGCTCTGACAAGGCCGCAGCAGAAGCCTACAAGTTAGAATTTGCAGAATTCATGGCGACAGAAGGATACGTCGCTCAACAAGTCTTCAACTGTGATGAAACAGGGCTCTTCTGGAAAAAAATGCCAAACAGAACCTATATCACGCAGGAGGAAAAGGCACTACCAGGGCACAAGCCCATGAAGGACAGATTGACCCTTTTGCTGTGTGCCAACGCAAGCGGCGATCTGAAAATTAAACCACTACTGGTGTACCATTCACAGACCCCTCGTGCATTTAGGGAACAAAATGTCAACAAGGCCAGACTGCCCGTCATGTGGAGATCCAATGCCAAAGCTTGGGTGACAAGGCAATTGTTCATGGAATGGCTGCACGAGGTGTTCGCACCCACCGTCAAAAAGTATCTCTCTGATAACCAGCTGCCTGAAAGGTGCCTTCTTCTAATGGACAATGCCCCAACACACCCTTCTAATGGACAATGCCCCACAGACCATCCAGTCTTGCTGGATGATATGGATGCTGAGTATGACTTCATCAGGGTCAAGTTCCTCCCCCCCAACACAACACCACTTCTGCAACCAATGCACCAGCAAGTCATCTGCAACTTCAAGAAGCTGTACACAAAGGCGCTCTTCACTAGGTGCTATAATGTCACTGAAGAGACGTCCTTGACTTTAAAAGAGTTCTGGAAGAAACATTTCAATGTTGTCCACTGCATTAACCTCATTGACAAAGCCTGGCAAGAGGTCACTCACCGAACCCTAACTTCAGCCTGGAGGAAACTGTGGCCAGAATGTGCCACTGAACAGGAACATGAACATGACATAGACCTAGAAGGGTCTGATACAGAGGTAGTGGACGAAATTGTGTCCATGGGCAAGAGTATGGGTCTGGACGTTGACGGTGCTGATGTGGAAGACCTTGTTGAGGAACATAGGGAGGAGCTGACCACTGAGGAACTTTCTGAACTCCACAGTGAGCAGCAAAAGGCACTTCTTGAGGAGCATTCAACAGAGGAGGAGGAAGAGAGGGAGGAGGTTACCAGTGATGCCATAAAATCCATTATGCTAAAATGGCATGTGTGCCATGATTTTTTTGAAAAGCACCACCCCAACATAACTGTCACGAACAGAGTGTTAAATCTCATGGATGATAATGTGGTCTCTCATTTCCGGAAGGTTTTGCAGCGCAGGAAAAGACAAGTGACATTGGACAGATTTTTCAGCAAAACTGAGCCTGCAGCTAAGAGACAAAGGAGAGAGGAAAGCCCTGAAGAAGGGCTTCCTCTTCTTGATGTCCTTATGGAGGGGGACTCTCCCTACAAACAATAACCACCTCCCACCTGTCTTCATCCATGCCAGAAGTCATCTCAAGCAAGCTTGGTGTTCTCTCTTTACTGTATACTGTACATTACCATACTGTACAAATGTGTTTTGTAATTTGTTTCATATTTTGGGTGCTTCTATAACCTAAAAACCAGGTCAGAACTGTACAAAGGTGTCCTGTAATTTGTTTCATATTTTGGGTGCTTCTATAACCTAAAAACCAGGTCAGAAATGTACAAATGTGTAATTTGTTTCATATTTTGGGTGCTTCCATAACCTAAAAACCAGGTCAGTACTGTACAAATGTGTAATTTGTTTTATATTTTGGGTGCTTCCATAACCTAAAAACCAGGGCAGAAATGTACAAATGTGTTTTGTAATTTGTTTCATATTTTGGGTGCTTCCATAACCTAAAAACCAGGGCAGAACTGTACAAATGTGTAATTTGTTTCATATTTTGGGTGCTTCCATAACCTAGAAACCAGGGCAGAAATGTACAAATGTGTCTTGTAATTTGTTTCATATTTTGGGTGCTTCAAAAACCTAAAAACCAGGTCAGAAATGTACAAATTTGTAATTTGTTTCATATTTTGGGTGCTTCCATAACCTAAAAACCAGGGCAGAACTGTACAAATGTGTTTTGTAATTTGTTTCATATTTTGGGTGCTTCCATAACCTAAAAACAAGTCAGAACTGTACAAATGTGTAATTTTTTCATATTTTGGGTGCTTCTATAACCTAAAAACCAGGGCAGAACTGTACAAATGTGTAATTTTTTTCATATTTTGGGTGCTTCAAAAACCAAAAAACAAGGTCAGAACGGATTAACCGGATTTACATTGAACCCTATGGGAAATTGTGCCTCGGTTCACGACCAATTCGGTTCGCGACCAGAGTCATTTCACGAATTAAGTTCGTGAACCGAGGTACCACTGTATATTTTTAATTTATGTAACAGTTTTTATGGCCACCCCTCTCGATAAAAGTGACTCTGGGTGGCAAACAATAAAACCAAAATTAAATCAGTTAAACCAGGGATCCTCAACCCCCGGTCCAGGGACCAGCACAGGTCCACAGCACGCCAGCAACCTAGCTTCACAAACAAGCAAAGCCCCATCCATGGAATGCAGGCAGCATGCAAAACTACACCCCCTCCAGAAAAACCTCTATGGAACTGGTTCCTGGTGCCCAAAATGTTGGGGACCCTGAGTTAAACAATAGGCATGGCTAAAAACGAAATAAATCCTAGATCACAAGAGGAGAGATATTATCATTAATACAGCCACTTATTTAACTTATATAACTAGTAAGTGAACCACCCCTCACATTTGAGGATAGTGAGACTTTCTAGGAATACAGCAAAAAGGTACAGTAAATGCTCAAAAAAGTAACAAATGTATTACACACAGAGGGAGATATAGACAAATACACATCATCCATGTTTGAGACATGACTGAATATTAGAAAGTTCAAGAGGAGAGAGATTTAACATTGAGAAACAACTGGCTATTTAGAGAGACTTTATGCTGCTTTAGAGTTATAGGATTTAATGTTGAGTATCTCTCAAGTGCTTAAAAAAGAGAAGTTGCTGTACATCTCAGACAAAAGAAACACAACAAAGGGTTATGATGTTAAACGCAAAAAAATGAGACCAGATTCTTTTTTGTTCTAGGTATGTAAAAGGCTATCCCCCCTATTCACCTTACATAGGAAGTTCGCCTACTTTCTGCCATTTGCTCCATGAAAAAGTGCCATTGTGTTGCCTGAGACTAGATAAGGTATGTAGGTAATACTGCTGTGCATATGTTTGTTTTAAGAGGAAAAGCATTTGAACCACGTTTTTGAATGCAAAGTTAATACTGAGTCATTACAGGTTGTGGTTTTGTTCAGCATTCTATTGGATAAATCAACTGTATGCCTGTAAAAACACTGTGGTTTTGGCCATATTAAATTTAAGAGGATAATCTAGCCACAACCTAAAGTATTAGTCTTGCTGAAATGGAATTTCATTTTAAAACTTGGGCTGGGTTCAAGTTTCAATGGCTGTTGTGAGTAATATAATTGCAATATACTCCAATTCTAGGTTTATTTTTTTAAGCTTTGATATGGTTATATACAGCTAAGCATAGGCCAATTTTATTCCAACATGAGGCGATACATGTTGAGAAAGGAAAACATTTTCTCATCCAAGGTGAAAAAATGCTTCTTTTGTTTGGCACAGGTAGTTCTCAACTTACAACCATTCAGTCTGCGAATTTTCAAAGTTACAACTGTGCTGAAAAAAATAGACTTACAACTGGTCTGCCGTGTCAATATAGCATAGTATCACGATCAAACTTTGTGCACTTAATAGCCCAACCACTCTTAAAACTACAGGACACTTCAACTCTCCCTCTACATCTATGTCCTGTCAGCCACCCTGAACAGTAGCAATCCTTGGGGAAGTGCTGAGGCTGAAATTCAAATAAAGCCCCTGAGCAGCCTCAGTCAGCTTCCACTCTTCCACTTTCCAAACCTCTATTTTAGTCCTAATGCTACTGCTGCCACTGACAAATGCCTCCTCAAGCCTCATACTGTGGCCAGCCACCACACTGCAAAACCTCGTTGTCCCTATCCTGTACTTCATAGAACCTACCTCACCCATCTTCCTGCTGCTGAAGAGGAAGTTCTTGGTCTGACCTATGTATAGGAGGCTACTGAGGTTTCCAGAGGCAACTCTGGCTTTTTGTAGCGCCAGAGCTGTGGCATACCAAGAAGCCTCTGAGTCATAGTCTATTCTTGCACTCGTGCCACACTAAAGAACTCCCCAATACATGTGCGGCCTGTCCTGGGCCACTCAGGGACTCTGCCACCCCATTATGATAGTCCTGCAGTTCTTACCTCTTCCTGCTTAAGGACCTGCGGGTCTGTAATTATAGCAATGAGTAGGATTTCTGGGATTGTCGTCACCAAGCGATGTGGTCATCTTATATCATGATTTAGACCACATCGCTAACAACAGAAATTCCAGTCCCAGTTATGGTTGTAAATCAAGGATTATCTGCATGCCAGGTTATAAAATCTTCCTATCCATTTCCAATCCCATCATACAAATATAAAAGCAAATCTTCCATGTTTTTCAGGGGAGACTGATTATAATGAAAGCTTTGCCACTATAGCATGGAATTAGTGTCAATAAATGTGTTATATATACTCAAATATCTTCAGTGACAGGAAATATCTTAAATTTAAAAATCAAGTCAAATATAGAGTACACATCAGTATTTAAAATGTGAGGCTTTCCTTAAAAATGGAGCTAGTGAAAATTTAAATATATCTTCAATGATTAAAAGCTGGACATAAAATGCTACAAATACTTTCAATCTACTGTAGGTATACTTTGAGGCATACCTATACTTTGAGGTATACTTTCATACTTTAAAAAATGTTTTCTGGGAAGCTAGAAAATTTTACAACAAATAGATGATAGGTATTGTATTGTTATTTTTTTCCTGTGATTTATTTTGGGTCTGTTTTAATTAATTGATTTTAGGGATGCCAACATAATTACTATGAAGATGCCAAAGCTTATGGATTCAAAAACAGAATCATTATAGTTGCTGCAGAAACGGCAGGAAATGGACTCTACAACTTTATTGTACCTCTCAGGGCTTATTACAGACCAAAGAAAGAACTCAATCCAATTGTGTTGCTGCTGGATAATCCGTAAGTAGAAAGTTTTTCCTTTTTATCTTAGAGGCACAAATTCAAATTTGGAACTTTGCCTGTATTACATATTATTGATACCAAATTTAATAAACATGTTTAATTCAGAAGGATTATATCACCAATATTTGGAGGCAGTCATTTATAGGAGAAATATCAGATTTATTTTATGCATCAACGATGGAGATTGAAATATAAAGATGTAATTTTGCTACGAACAAATGACTTTGGATGCCATAGTATCAGGCAGAAATAATCAGGACCATTCATGCAGGTTGCAATATAAACAATTTATTGAAGGCTATACACAAGAATCTAGTCAGCTAATGGTCAGCACTAAATTAGTGCTATATAAAGATCAACAGAATTCAAGAGTGGGGACGAGACTTAAGAATCTGAAAGGCTAAGCTGATGACACGTTTTGTTCCGTCCCCCCCAGTTCCACCTCCTTTTCTCCTATACATAGTAAGCTAAATACATTTTTCATGAGTATTATATTAGTACTATCCTCCTCTTACACACTACTACTATTTTACCTGGAGCTGGAGGGTTTTGCTTCAATTTTTTAAGTAACTTTCCAGGTTTTGGGCTTTACAGTATGTATTTGCCTATTGCCATTGGGAATAAGTTGTATTGAGGATAAATTTCCAATGTAAATAGCAAAAGATGTTGATGCCATTTTCTTGAAAAGGAAATCTAACTTTGACATCACTGTAGCATGAAATCATAAAGAAAATCTGTAACCTTTGCCCGAATTGCTGGATCTTTAAAATATTCCAATTGGGATTAAAAAAAATCTTTTTTCTACTCATCCGTTCTTGGTAGGCAGTCATGTCAGATTTTTAATTTGCTTTTTTTATTTTGGTCCAATAAAATGTATCAACAATATGTCTCTAGTGAAAGTTACATCTGAACACTTAAAATGTGCCCTGTTGCTTCACATTTATTTTTGCATAGATTGGATTATCCTTTTCCTAGCAAAAACCTCTGGCAATTTCAGCACTTAGAGAAAGTACAGCAAAGGATTAGGTTTTTATTTCTTATTCCAGAGGTGCAAAAAGTACATCACCATTTCTTTTGAAGTACCTAGAGTAGGTTTGCCATGTTTTCAATTCTTGTGATATATTTACCGCATTCTTTAAAATCCTTGAAATATCAAATAATTCAACTACAGATAGTTCTCAATTTATGTCCAAAATTAGGAATGGAATTTTCATCATAAATTGTCATTATGAATTGAATCATCAATTATTTTATAATAATTTTTACCATGCTTGTAGGCAGTGGTGGGATTCAAATAATTTAACAACCAGTTCTCTGCCCTAATGATTTCTTCCAACAACCAGTTCATCAAACTGCTCAGAAACTTAACAACCGGTTCTGGTGTGAACTGGCTGAATCCCACCACTGGTTGTAGGCTAAGTCATGCAGTTGCAAGTGCAAATCCATCTTTACCAATTGCAAGCTTTGCTGGAAACCAGCAAAAATCATAACAAATTGTGATCCTGTGACCACTGAATGCCACGACCAGTCCTAAATGGGGAGTCAGTGTCAAGCACCTGAATTGCAAACACATGATCATAAATTCAAATATAAATTCTAACTGACTTTCAGAGGCTATCAATTCAAATTATTGCTTAAGGAAACTGTCATAAGTCAAGGACTACCTGTATACAACCATTGGTATCTTGAAACTATCAATTCAATCCTCTCCCTCCCCCATCTCTCATAAGTATGTGTGTATGTGTGTGTATGTATGTGTGTGTTTAATATTACTTCCAGGTTTAACTGCAAATCTCATTGTGGACTGATATTTTTAGTGTAGAAGTATAGGGCCCTCTAGTGTTTAATTGAATTTTTTAAGGCTCATGTTTTAAATGCTGTACATGATTTTTAATATATGATTTCTCTCTTATAGTTTTAATTGCATTTCATCATAGTTCCTTATGGCTTTTAGCTGTGTTTTCTTTTTTTGGAGGGAATGATTCCTAACATATTTGTTATATCTGGATGCTTGATCTCATAATAACTGGTGTTAGAAACATTGATAAATTCCCTCCCAAAAAAGAAAACACAGCTAATAGACTATTAACTATTATGCATGATGTCCAGACTAAATTTCTCATTACCTCCAAATTTTGTATGGGGAGATATTAGGGATGTTTTCCTCTTTAAAAATTATGTTAAGTTTATTTTAGAGTTTGCACAGCAGTTTACAAGTCTTTCCTGTTTCAAATACATTGTAATACGGTAAGTGCAAAAAGAGCTTAATGCAATGATACCAATTCAATGGAATTTAAGCAGTAGTGAAGCCCACTGATATATTTTCTTACACTTATGGGGATGACTAAGGAAACTATATGTAAACTGTATATATTGCAGTCCAGACATCGTGCATAATAGACAGTGCCTTCTTTGCCATAAGCAAATTTGTAATTTGGAAACAGCTTTGCAAGTCCAAATGTAGCTTTTATTTGCATGTGTACATTGTTCCAAATTGATAGCCAACTCCCAATGACTCTGGGCATCTGACAACCATCAAACAATGTTATTCCAGGTGGTCCTCCACTTATGACGACAATTGAACCCAACATATCTGTTGCTAAGCAAGATGGTTGTTAAGTGAATGTTGCCCACTTTTTTGACCCTTCTTGCCTTCATTGTTAAGTGAATCACTGCAGTTGTTGAGTTTGTAGCACAGTTGAGTAAATCTGGCTTCCCCATTGACTCTGCTTATAAGAAAGTGGCAAAAAGCTGATCACATGACCCCAGGACTCTGCAACCATCATTAATATGAGTCAGTTGCCAAGCAACAGAATTTTAATCATGTGACCCTGGGGATGCTGCAATGGTTGTAAGAGTGAAAAACGCAAACAGTTGTAATCGGGGACTTCCTGTACATCAAAATCAATAAAAGATGGCAAGTGTGACAGGCTAGATGAAATGAAAGGTGGGGTTACACACTCCCTCTCCAAAGGCCAGAGCAAAGTGGGAGGCCATTTGAGTGTTGGGGAGCACCTCATTCCACAGCACTGGCACAGCTAGGAAGGTACACTTAAAGGGCCCCGATAGATGACACTGGAAGGAACTCAGAGGGCCAATCCTGCAAGACCAAAGTGGTCTGTCTGCATACTTAAGGCAGAAATGTGCACCTAATTGTATTAGAGAAATTATTAAAGTAATCATCAAATATATGAAAGAATTTTACGCAGACACCAAAAAAAGATTCTCAATAGGTAAGAATGTCTCTAAAAATGTATCTATCAGAAGAAATGTGTCTGGAAAAATCAAGCAGAATTTTACATACTGTAACATTTTTCAAACTAATGTGGAAACAGAAAAGAAACAAACGTGGTTGTTAAAATGGAACATTAGCAATGTTAGAAATTTTCCCACTGTCCAATTAAACTGTATTTAACATTATTACTACTAGATAATTTCCAATACCCACACAATTTTTGTGATACTATCTTTCACTTTGTGACCCATCTGCTATTTAGGCCAGATATGCATTTTCTGGATGCAATTTGTTGGTTTCCAATGGTTTACTACATGGTGGGCTCTATTGACAAGTAGGTAAAATGATTCTTGGTACACTAAATATCGTAGTGTATTGTAGTGTGCAGTACCATGTAGTTGCATGCTTTCTTGTTCTTGTTCTTGTTTTGTAGTGTTAGTGTTTTGAAGTTGTATCGTTGCATGCTTTCTCGTTCTTCAACATACTGAACTTTTTATATTGCTTATTAAGTTTTCCCTTTTAAAAAGAGACTTCTAGTTTTATACATGGTAATCTACAGTTGAATTGATGTACAGTTCAGTCTTCATTCATTTATTCATTACATTTTTATATAGTAACTTTTTTTACACATACAAAAGTACTGAGATTACACGGGCTCTCCATAACTGATTGAGTTAAGTAGACACTGGAGAACTATGTCTATGGAGATGTCTATGGAGATTCTCAATCATCCAAGTCATGGTTGTCCCAAAGGTACTCTTCCAAAAGGCAGCTGGACTTTTTCCCTTCAAGGAAGAAAACCAAAGTCAAGTTGCCTTTGGAAATGCACTTTTGGGACTGGAAAACCATCTTTCTAAAAAGCTTTAATGTGCACAAGAATTGGGCTGGGGTAACTGACTATTTTTCCACTTTCATCCACATTTGAATTATGCCTAGAACATGTGATGTGTTGTTTGGATGTATCGTAAGGAATTCTCATCTCCAAGCTCTTATGCAAACATAAATTAATTGATAAACCCTATATGTAAAGGGTTAAAGGCATATTGGCTGTTCTCCAAAGGCTGCCTTGCGCATTAGAACAGTGGCCCCCAACCTTTTGGGCACCATGGACCATTTCTATGTAGAGAGGTTTTTCTGTAGACCAAAGCGGGTATGGCTTTGCATGCTGCCTGCATCCTGCAGATGGGGCTTTACTTGTTCGCACGGACCTGTTGCTGGCATGCCATGGACCAGTGGCGGTCCATGGACCGGAGGTTAGGGACCCCTGCATTAGGATATCCCTACCTCCACTCTGGACTATCCAAAGTGGAATTGCAGTTGCTATAAATAGTTAGAGCCCCCAATGCCACCTTACCAGGTTAAAATATAACCCTTTAAAACAAAAGTTTAAATTTTAGCTGAACCAGCGGCTGTTATTTTAAGATAATGTATAATTTATCATAAAGCAAACAGGATGCTTCACTTTGAGATACTCATTTCGTTTTTATGATCCCGAAGAAGAAAAAATGCTTCAATATATTGCCACTCGACTGCTGTTTATCCTGTCTTGCTCAGATTTAACTTAGCATACCTCAAACTTAAAGTATCTTGTTTTTGTTTATAATAGCCTATAATAAAATGTGTGTTTTTTTAAAAAAGAATTGTTTCTTTTCCATTTTTCTCATAAATGGAAAAGATACTATGTATGGATATTCTAATACTTTTGATTAGAAAATATATTTGTACCCAAAGGCTGTTTCATATATTACATGGCAACAAGCCAAAGTTTTAATTGGTTCATTTTACACTCAGCGGAGAACTCACTTCACTTTAGTACCTCCTCAAAGAACATTAGTATAAGAAAAATGCCTCTTAACATATTTGGTGCAACTCATACTTTATTTTATACATTTTAGATAAAACTGGGCACTCAGGTTAAAGGATGTAATACATGGAACACTTATGTTGATAATGAACAAAGCAAGAGAAGCAATGGGAGATACAGTTCAAAATACATTGTCACTTGAAAGAAATGCTTATTCAGCCCTTCACCTTCATAATGCTACTTGTCTTGCGACCATGGCACTTTTAACAAAAAGTCAGGGTTTTATATTATACTTTTTTTAACATAATGTCCACAACCTTTTTGGGACGAGGGACTGGTTTCAGGGAAGACAATTTTTCAATGGACTGAGGATGGGGGGAAGAGGAGCATGCAGCCTAGATCCCTCTCATGCTCAGTTTATAGTAAGGTATCTGTGGAGATTCTCAGTCATCCAGATCATGGTTGTTCCAAAGCTGCTTTTTCAAGAGGCAACTGGACTTTCTAGTTTGTCTTTGGAGATGTTTCGCTTCTCATTCAAGAAGCTTCTTCAGCTCAGAGTTCAGAGCTGAAGATGCTTCTTGGGATGAGAAGCGAAATATCTTCAAAGAAAAAACAGAAAGTCCGGTTGCCTCTTGAAAAAGCAGCTTGACAGTAACTCCTATGAGAATTTAATACCTGATGATATGAAATGGAGCTGAGGTATTGATGCTAGCACTGAGTTGTTGCAAATACATCTGAACTTTTGCTTGCTCACCTGCCTCTCACTTCTGGTTGTGCTGTCCAGTTCCAAACAGATGACAGACCAATAATAATAATAATAATAATAATAATAATAATAATAATAATAATAATAACAACAACAACAACAACAACAACAACAACAACAACAATAATAATTTAAAAAATTAATTTATAGACCGCTCCCTCTGCCCGAAGGGACTCGGGGCGATGCACAGGGGAATTAAAAAACGTACAAACATAAATAAACAATAAATATATAAAGTCAGATTAAACAATTTCTCCCTGCGCTAAAAAACCTAAAATCCTAAAAGCTAAACCCCTTAAAAGCCAATTAAAACAATTTATATATTCAGACTAAAAAGGCTGGAGGGGGTTAGGCCAGGCCGGCCTGCTGAAAGAGATGGGTCTTGAGCTTTTGACGGAAGGCGCGGAGGTCCTGGGTTGTTCTAAGCTCGGGGGGGTAGGTCTTTCCATAGCGCTGGGCCCGCCACAAAGAAGGCCCTTCCCCTCGGCGTCGCTCGCTGGCATTGCCTAGTGGACGGCACCCGGAGAAGACCCTCTCTGTGGGAGTGAATCGCTCGAAGGGATGTATGGGGCAGGATGCGATCTCGCAGATAGCTAGGTCCCGTGCCATGGAGCGCTTTAAAGATGGTGATCAGCACCTTGAAGTGCACCCGAAAGACCACAGGCAGCCAGTGCAGTTCGCGCAGGAGCGGTGTAATGTGGGAATGCCTAGGGGCACCCAAAATTGCCCACGCGGCCGATTTCTGGACTAGCTGTAGTCTTCGGGTGCAACTCAAGGGCAGCCCCATGTAGAGAGCATTACAGTAGTCTAGACGGGATGTCACAAGGGCATGAGTGACCGTGCGAAGGGCATCCCGGTCCAATAGGGGATGGAACTGGTGTACCAGGCGAACCTGGTAGAATGCCCCCCTGGCCACGGCCGTCACTTGATCTTCCATGGACAGCCGGGTATCCAGGAGGACGCCCAGATTGCGTGCCCCATACACAAGGGCTAGATGTTCCCCCCCTATGGCCAGTGATGGAATGAACTGGTTGTACCGGGATTCCCGGAAGCCATTCGGTCTTGGACGGGTTGAGTCTGAGTCTGTTCCTTCCCATCCAGATCCGCACGGCTTCCAGACACCGGGACATCACTTCGACGGCATCGTTGGGGTGATTCGGGGTAGATATATACACTTGCGTATCGTCAGCGTAGAGATGGTACTCTACCCCAAAACCACGGATGATCTCACCCAGCGGCTTCATATATATGTGTTGAACAGGAGTGGCGAGAGGACCAACCCCTGAGGCACCCCACATGTGAGGGGTCTCGGGGCCGACCTCTGCCCTCCTGCCAACACAAGTTGTGATCGACCAGAGAGGTAGGAGGAGAACCACTGTAAAACGGTGCCCCTCTCCCCCAACCCCTCCAGCCGATGCAATAGGATACCATGGTCGATGGTATCAAAAGCCACTGAGAGGTCTAATAGGACCAGGAATGGAGGAGCAACCCCCATCTCTGGCCCTCCACTCAACCCACCAACGCGACCAATGCCGTCTCAGTGCTGTGTCTGGGCCGAAAGCTGGACTGGCGCGGGTCCAGATAATCAATCTCCTCCAGGTGATGGGGAAACTGTTGTGCCACCACACTCTCTACAACCTTCGCCAGAAAGTGAAGGTTGGAGACCGGACGATAATTTACTAACAATGCTGGGTCCAGGGAAGGCTTCTTGAGGAGGGGTCTCACCACCGCCTCTTTCAAGACGGTAGGCAAGATCCCCTCACTCAAAGAAGCATTCCCTATTTCCTGGAGCCAGCCTCGTATAACCTCCCAGGATGCCAGTACAAGCCAGAAGGGACACGGGTCCAATAAACATGTGGTGGCTCTCAGTCGCCCATGTAACCTGTCCATATCTTCGGAAGGAACAGAGTCAAACTCCTCCCACAAAACTGTCTCAAGACCTGCCTCAGATCTTCCCTCTAGACTAATTTCGGTGGAGGCCAACTCGCTTTGAATCTGAGCGATTTTATCCTGCAGATATACTCCAAATTCCTCTGCTCTGCCCTGGAAAGGGGCTTCCCGCGGCCTCTGTTGAAGGAGGGAGCGGGTCACCCCAAACAGGGCGGCAGGGCGGTTATCTGCAGATGCGATAAGAGTGACACAATAGAATCGTTTGGCCACTCTTATCGCCACAAGATAAGTCCTCAAATGGGCTCTCACCTGTGTTCGGTCGGATTCAGAGCGTGTGGATCTCCATCTCCTCTCTAGGCGTCTCTTGCGGCGTTTCATCGCCCTCAGCTCCTCAGTAAATCAAGGAGCTCGGGCACGGCTGCTGTCATGTAGCGGGGAGCCAGGTACACAATCAGCACGCCCAACTGCCTCCTTGGGCCCCACTTCATGCAGAGGGACACAGCCGGTGGTCTGTGGCACAGTGGTCTCTCTCGACTCAAGACCTTCCCTAACAATAACTGCTACCCCCCCCACCCCTGCCTAGGGCCTGGGGCTGATGAAACACGCAGTAACCTGTGGGCACATATCCACGAGAGGAAGTCCTCCCTCGTGGCCCAGCCAGGTCTCCGTAATCCCTACCAGGTCCGGCTCCCCCTCCGACACAAGGTCGTTAATAAGGGGGCTTTGTTGACCACAGACGTGGTGTTGCATAACATCAGCCTAGGGACCTGGCTCGGTGAACCCGGACCACCTGGCTCGCAGGGGGAGCTCAGGGGGTTGGTGCGCGTGACCTCTTGTAACCAATGGCCACACGCCTCCACCCCATGGTGACCTTCCTGTCTCCCATTGCCCCTCCCCCTCCCTACGACCGTTCGGATGGAAAAGCCCTCGGTAGGAACGACCCATGTTCCCCCCTTCTCGGATCCAACCGCTTCCTTCCTTGCTCTGCTAACCCACTTAGCACTATTCCCATCCTCCACCTGTCTGATCCTTCCCTCTTCCCTGGAACCCCCTAAAATTTGAATAAAAAATTTAGTTAAAAACCCCATGAGACTACGTTTCGCCCACCTCTCTGGATTAATTAATCCCTCATTAAGGTGGGCCCTCGTTAAAGCGGAGGGCCAAACCTGCGAGAGGGGGGACTCCTGCAGTAATATCAGGTCTGCTCTTGAGTATGTGATTGACATATAAAATGGGTCATACAATTAATTTAAGGGGCTACATCGATGTTAAAATAGATGTTAAAATAGATGTTACAATAAATATTAAATAGATTAAAACAATTCACCACGCTCCAGTAAGAAATATAGTCCGGCTATCATAGTTTGTGCATTCTCGGGTGATAAAAGTTGGTAAAAAGTCCATATGGGACTTTTTACCAACGACAGCTCCTCCTGGCTCCACCACTCTGGGCTCCAATTCCAGCTCCAGGGGCTCAGGCAGCATCTCTCAGTCTGGCCTCGGGCCTCAACCTGGGTCACCTTTGGCCTCGGCCCGGCTGTTTTTTCGGCCTCCCAGCCCGGCCCCCCAGCCTCCGGTGTCTCAGGTACCTTTGGTGTCTCCACCTCCTTGCCTCCGGCACCTCCGGCGTTGTCCTGATGTCCTGGTGCCGGCAGCGTCCTCCAGCTGTCTAGGCTGCTCTAGGCTACAACGTCCTCCGGCTGTCTGCCGGCGTCTGCCAGCATCTTCGCCCACTCTCTGGGCCGCTCTAGGCCACTCGCTCGCTCGGCCTCTGCCGGCCTCTTCGCCCGGCTCTCGGGGCCACTCTAGGCCGCTCGCCTGCTTGCCCGCTCTTCACCCACTCTGGGCCGCCGGCCCACCCTGGGAGGCCATCCGGGCTTCGATGGAAAGCCAGGGTGGGCGACTTACTGGGCCCGACCCTCTAGATGTAAAACAAGCCGGGCTGCATGGCTATGTTAGCCGAAAAGCCCCCCGACCCGCACGGGACTCATCGGCGGGCCGCTGGGGACTCATCTTCGCGCATGCACAGTCTCTTCTTCTGGTCCATGGCCCTGGTGTCAGGGACCCCTGCTTTACCATCCTAAATGAGATATCACTATATAGCAGTGGTGTCAAACTCAAGGCCCACGGGCCAGATACAGCCCATGGGATGCTTAGATTCGGCCCACGGGGCCAGACTAGAAATTGCAAAGAACTGGCCCACAGTGCCTCTAATAGCCAAAACTGGGTGTGGGGGAGCAGCACACAACCCATTATGGCTTTCAGGGTGGTGGAAGACGCAGTCCATGCACAAAATGGGATGCAGGGAGTGTCAAGCAGCCCACCCTGTTTCAGCTGCCAGAGTGCTTCAGGAAAATAGTTGGGAAAGAAAATAGTGGAAACAGAGTGAGAGAGAGTCTGAAGGAAGTCCTGCCTTAGCACTTGGCCACCACAGGTGCCTCCCCCCAACACGAGTCCCATGGCTACACCTACCATGACCATGCCCACCCTGGCCATTCCCCATGCCTCCCCTGGGCCTCTAAGATCAAACACAACACTGATGTGGCCTTCAATGAAATCAATGGCATCATACTTTTGAACAGTAGTTAAATGAATGGCCCTAACTCTAGGACTCCCTGTAATAGATAAATATACCGTATTTTTCAGAGTATAAGACGCACCAGAGTATAAGACAGGTTTTGAAGAGGCAATTTTTTTAAAAAAAGTAGATAGGTAGATAGAGGGGTAGAGAGGGAGAGAAAGAGAGAGAAATACAGTAGGTAGGTAGGGAGAGAGAGTAGGTAGGTAGAGGGAAAGAGAGAGAGAGAAATACAGTAGGTAAGTAGGGAGGGAGAGAGAGTGTGTAGATAGATAAGTAGGTAGAGGACAGAGAGAGAGAAATCCAGTAGGTAGGTAGGGAGAGAGAGTGTAGGTAGGTAGGTAGGTAGAGGGATAGAGAGAGAGAAATAGAGAGAGAAATAGAGAGAGAGAAATATAGTAGATAGGTAGGGAGAGAGAAAGAGAGAGAGAAGGTAGGTAGGAAGGTAGGTGTATTTACCCATGTGCTGGAGAAGGAAATCACTGACCACCTTTGGAACAATTCTTTGTTTCTGCAGGCACAGTACTTCACCAACGTAATTCTCATCAATCACTCTAACTAAACAGCTTTCCAAAAGGGGAAAAAAACCCTTTTTGCACTGTGCAAACCTCCCCCAAACAGCCCGTTTTTCGCGAAAAAGGGCCCGTTTTTCTACAAATAAAAGGCATGAATAGCCTTGGGGGGGGGGCTTTCAGAGTGCTCCTGTGGGGTCAAAAATGAGCAAAAAAATGGCCCATTTATCACGAAAATGGGCCTTTTTTTGGTCAAAAAAATTGCATGCATAGCCTTATGGAGGCTTATAGAGTGCTGCTGGGGACTGGGGGGGGGCAAAAACACCCTGTTTTTTGCTCATTTCTGCCCTCCCCAGCCCCCATGAGCTCTCTGGAAGCTACCATAAAGTTATGCACGTGGTCATTTTGGTGAAGGGGCGGGGTTTCAGGAGGCAAAAAGTGCTGTATTCGATGTATAAAACGCACCCAGATTTTCAGCCTCTTTTTAGAGGAAAAAAGGTGCGTCTTATACTCTGAAAAATACAGTAATTTCATCTAAGTAAGAATTATGTGGAGAATAAAATAATAAAAGATATCAACTGGCTGTAGTGAGCGAGAATAGATGGCCTATGATGGTAGGAATGTGCTTTCTCTACCAAATATGTCACCGAAGTCAAGAAGCTTTAATTATACCATGCCTTGTCTGGGTTATGTTATGTGAACTATTTCTACATTTTGTCCCCCTCCTTTGATGCAGATGTGCGGAAAAATCATTTCATCATAATGATTTAGAATAGAGTTTAATTAAGCTCTTAGAAAATACGATTCTTTGACTTAAAATAGAATTTTAATATAAATGCTCCAGCCTGTAAATGTTTCATCCTTCATTGTTTAGTCACTTCTGTTTATTGATAATATTATTGTTCAGAACGTAATTCAGCTATCAGTAGAATTACTGGGCAATTAAATCCACAGCAAATTATAACATTATTTTGCAAAACTTCTCCTTCCTTCTTTAAGTAATTCTCTTTTCTTCCTCACTTACCTATGATTATATAGTTTATGACACTCTCTATCACTAATGTTCACATTTAATAAAAACTTGTAGATAATAATAATAGTAAATTTCAGAAATTTACTGTACTTATCTCATACTAAATTACATTAATAGTTTACTTTTCATTAGCAATGTACAAAACGTTTAACTATAAGCAAACTGTTGTAGATCAGATTAATTGCAGTTACTCATGGGCTTGAGAATTGAATTCTTTCTGAGAAGAGAAGAACAAACATGCATACTCAAACTGCTCCTGATTTGTTCATTATAAATAAAATGGAACCAGATTTAGATAGCTGCTCATCTTTTCACACTACATCACTTTGGGGAACAAGTTAAGCATTTCAAAAACATGGCATACATCTGTCCATTTATCTCTATTTATTCATTCCTACAAATTATTAAAAAAATGCCCTCTACATAAAAAACAACAACAAGGCTATGGCATGCCAAGAGATAATATGGATGAGTCTTGTCAATTATAAGATACTATAGAGAAGATAAAATTATCTCAGCAGCTACTAAGAATCATCTTCTTCCTAGTGTATTCCCGCTAGTGCAGGATCCATGTTTCAGATCAATGAACGCCACTTTGCACGGTCAGCTGCATCTCCAGGGTCAAGGCCCGTGGCTCGCATATCTGTTGATGGTGTCTTGACATCTCTATTTTGGACGCTCGCAAGGTCGCTGACCATTGACTTCTAGTTGGTAGGCAGTCTTGGCAATGGTGAAGTTGCTGCTCTCAGGGCATGTCCAGCAGCTACTAAGAATAACTTTATGATTACAATTTAGTAATAAATTATTTTATAAAACACTAAGCATTTGTCAGAATACATGGCTAACTTGTTATGACCAATATGTATTTGACTTCATGTAACTTTTTGTCCTGTTGCAAAAGTCTAGATGATTTACTAAAATGTGGTGTGACATTTGCTGCCAATATGGTTGTGGTGGATAAGGAAAGCACTATGAGCGCTGAAGAAGAATACATGGCAGATGCTAAGACAATTGTAAATGTACAAACCCTTTTTAGGTAAGTGGCTGTACAATTATTTATTTCCTATGTTTCTATGGAAATACACTGTTTCATTTACATTCCATAAAAAAGTATAATATAAACGGACTTAATCATATCAGATTTATCAGTAACGTTAATGACTAATATGTCCATAAAATCTTTCACTTGATCTAATATTATATTCAAAAATTAAGCAATAAAGCAAATGTATTGTTTCCCAAGAAACAATACATTTGCTTTATTGCAAGTTCTAGTGTATTTAGTTAAATCTGGTTTAGGAAGCAACAATGGTTTCTATTGGGTATCAAATATGATTGGGAAATCATCTGTTTTTTATTATCTTTGATACTCCATCTCCATTGAGCATATAAATATTCACAGTAGGTAAACAATATGTTTTGGGCATTTTGTCTAGGAATCCTACAAGTGAATAATTAACAAACATTAAATTACTATATTGTATTTAACCTCTTGATAATCTGTGTGGGTAAGTCAAGGAAACAGATGTCCATTGCTAATTAATTGTGTTTGTTGCTTTGAATAAGTTTCTAGCTAATAAGTAGTCATTTTGCTGCTCATCAAAGAACATAACCTCATTAGGTTTGATCTAAATGCCATGCCTAACTTCTGCAGCAGTGCGGAATTTCTTACAAACTGGGTCTTTATAAAGACAATTCTATTGGAGCAGTATAGATTATTGAACAGGTTTAGGAATTCTCAAGATGCAGAAATAAAACTATAGTTAATAACCAAACCATTTATCAACTAATATCTGACATAATGAAATTAAAAAAATCAAATAAGAACAGAAACAAATTAGAATATTATTCAGTTCATTGATAAAATAGGAAAGCATTCCAAGAGAAGAGTGTTGTGTTCAATGGAAAAAAGAGGGAAGTTGAAACAGTGACATACTGAATTCAATACGTTTAAAGAATGATGGGAAAATTGGAAAGTTTGAAGAAAGCCTTTCCTGTGTATAATTATGAAAGTGGAAGGCAGGAAGAGAATTGTAAAGATTCTGGAACAGCAAAGAAAGTCAGCATTTTGGATTTATGAGTCGCAACGTTCACTTATGCATACTTACACGGAAATACATGCTAAGGGATAGTACCTTTGGATAGATGCTACTTTGTGTAGGAAGGGAGAATAAGAGAAGGATTCTGGATTTTAAAAAAGCAGAGGGGGAGGGCAATTCCATTCTCCCCACTTTCCTTTAACCATGTTCAGAAGTTTGGGTCATGAAGATCATTATTAAATGACTCCTCCAACAGTTGGAGGGAACAGAAGATATATAGTAGGTCCTTATCAATAATTTATTGCCAGTGCTTTTTCTGGGCAGTGCAGTCCCTGGCCCTCTGAAACCATGGCTGTCTTGGAGCAGGGAATTCAAAATAGTTCAAAGCTATACTGATCTATTGTCTGATTGAGCTTCAGATGGCTCAAAGAGGTTCCTCTGGATTAAACCAAAGGCTGGCAAACTCAGATCTGGATTGTTTGCCCTTTGTGTAATTCTTGATTTCAACTATGGATGGAAATGAAAAAAAGCAGGTTGGAATAACAAAAAGTGAAGGCTTTCTTCTCATTCTATATGCATTTCTGTCTTGAGAAAAAAAATCATTGCTGCTACCAGTTGTAAGTGTTGGACAAAATGATATCAGGCGTGAGACACAAAACAAACTTGCTGCTGTGGCCTAGAGGTGGAGCTCTCGCCTCCTAATCAGAAGGTTGTGAGTTTGATCCTAGGTAGAGGCAGATGTAGGGTCTCCTGCTTGGGCAGGGGGTTGGACTAGATGACCTACAAGGTCCCTTCCAACTCGGTTAATCTGTTAAACAAACAAGCTCAAGAACAGAGTAAGGTTTGGAGGTGGTAAAGTTGGATAATGGTTTCCTCCTGAGCTGAACCAATTGCCAAAAGGTTGAAGACTCTAAAAAAATTCTACTAAAGACCCCCATATACCAGTTGCTCTGGTTAACAAAAGGGTTACCAAAGAGTTCCTGGATAGACAATATTATCTCATGCAGGTATTTTCCATGATAGATATTGTCTTATCAAGAACCAGCAATGCAAATAGAATTGAGGGGGGGGGGTGTTTCTATTCCACGATTTGCTCTGGAAATGTTTTGGTGAATGATAATATTCTTCATAGTTTCATTTTAAGTTGCTGCTAGAATTATAGAAGGCTTTCACATTTTTTTAACTAAGGTCTTTTTTTCCAGCTGGACATACTTGCCAGATCAATTTTAGCACATAAAGGACTGAAAAGGGGAATTGTGCTCTGTAAACAGTGTGGGGTTTTTTATTTTATTTCTTGTTTGGATAAGGTGACCAGATTTTAATATTGGTAAAGCGGGACACCATTGCCTGGGGGGCAGCGGCCTTTCGTGACAGCAGAGGGCCGCTATTCCCATAGCAGCCGGGGCGCGGCCCGAGGGTGGTGGATTGGGGCCAGTCAGGCGCGGGCGCTCTGCATGTGCTCAGAGGTGGCCTATGGCCAGGGCAGCAGTGCGGGGTTCAGGCAGGAAGCGGCGACCGGAGCGGGCTGGCGGCCAGGTGGAAGGGGAGGGCCAGCGAGGGAGGAGCAAGCGAGCAGCCAGGCAGGCAGCAGGCAGAGGAGGAAGAGAGCTGTGAACTTTGTGCCGCCACTGCCACCGCCGCAATTCGCTGAAAGCGGCTGGCCGGGAGCCCCACTGCTGCCCGCCTGCATGTCCCGCCATGGGCGCCGGGTGGGGAGGCAGCGGCAGGGGCTTGTCCCAGGCGCCCATGGAGGGACGTGCAGGCGGGCGGCAGTGGGGATCCCCGCTGGCCGCTCTCAGCACATTGCGGCAGCGGTGGCACAAAGTTCAGAGCTGCGCGGGCTCCAGGTGCAGCCCCGCCACGAACAGCTCTCCTCCTCCTTCTCCTCCGCCTGCTGCCTGCCTGGCTTCTTGCTCGCTCCTCTCTCACTGGCCCTCCCCTTCCGCCTGCCCACCAGCCCGCTCTGGCTGCTGCTTCCTGTCCGCGCCCGCGCTGCTGCCCTGGCCGCAGGCCGCCTCTGAGCGTGTGCAGAGCACCCGCCCACCCCCGCCGCCGCCCCAGGAAAAAATTGGGACTTTTTTAAAGCACCGCAGGACGCTGGACAATTTGTTCAAAAGCGGGACTGTCCCGCTAAAAGCGGGACGTCTGGTCACCTTATGTTTGGATCATTGCATTAAGTTTGTGCAAACTTTGCATGAAAGCAGGCATACAATTTAGCGTAGGTAAGGAAATTATGTAATAGATTGATTCAGATGTTCTATCTCTTGTTACTTAACAGTTTCTGAAGAGAGATCATTCAAGTTGTGTAGATAATCATTCTCAAATCAAGATTCAGACATCTCCTTGGTATTTTGAGGAACTGAGCACAATTAATTAGTAAGAACAGCAACTAATGAAGAGCTGAACATGTTTCAGTTCCGACTGTTTTCGACCTTATTTTGTGACAGAGGTAGTTTAATTTTTTAATTAACCATTGCTCCAGTAATATTTTGGCCATCAAAATCATCAGATACTTGGAGACCTATTTAAAGTCTATTCCAAAAAATGCTATATATAAATCTCAGAGGTTTGTTATATCATGATGATTGCAAGTTAACAGTAACAGAGTTGGAAGGGGCCTTGGAGGTCATCCTAGTCCAACCCCCTGGAGACCTATACCAGGGATTCGAAGCGCTGAACTGCTGACCTTTCTTGATTGACAAGCTCAGCGTCTTAGCCACTGAGCGTCATTTGTATTTAATATCTGAACTTCCATAGGTAGAAATGGTTTTTGACCTTGAAGTACCATCATCATAACATAACAAACCTCTGTGATTCATACATAGTGCCTTTGGGAGAGAGGGAGGGAGAGAGGGAGGGAGGGAGAGTGAGGCTGGGAGGTGACTAGGTTTGCATTCAAAGGATATGCTTTGTTGAGATATAATTATTTCAATATATGAACCTCAGGCCAAATATTTTAGAAAATACACAATGTATTTCTCCTATACACAAGAGGGAGTCACAAGATTAACTATCGAACACATTGGGTGGGTGGGGGGAATCTAAGGGAATAAGATTCCAGGATATCTCTTGGTTCTACAGTACTTTTGGCGAACTTTAGAGCACCTTTGGAGAATGACAAAGACTAAATCTGTCCAAGAACATGTGAGAGTCCATATTCAGGATTACATCATGATAGTAAGAGAGGTGGCATGAGCAGAGTGGTGGCCTAGTGGTGATGGCACTTGCCTCCCACTCGGAAGGTTGAGAGTTCACTCCTAGGTAGCACCTGATGTTTCTCTCCTAGGTGCAAAAAATAACTCCATGTGACATCAGGAAGAGCATTTGACTAGCTCCATCCAATCTAACTCTAAGACTATAAATTTGTCATCTATATCAGCACATTTCCCACAAGAGCAGTTTTGGAGGGTATACGTTGCTTGTTGAGGTCACTCAAGCAACTTATGCTCCTCTTCCAGTATGGTTGGGTCTATGCAATGGTCCCTTCCTTGAGGGAGGGAGTGGTTTGGCTGGCCTTATAGGAGATAGTGTTACCCTTTCTCTTCCAAGAAGCTGTTGCTAGACTCAAACATTCATCCAGTTTCTTTTTTTCCAAAGAAGGTGGTTGGGCTGCCGCTGCATGTGGCTTGGATGAAACACATTACCTGGAGTATTTCAGTTGGGCTTCATACCAACCACACTAGGTGCAGCAGATTAGGAAATCAACTCTGCCTGAGTCTGATTAAGATTTATCATCTATGTGGGGTGGAGTTTGCCTATTTTTTTACCTATAAAAATTCAGTGGCATGTTCATCTTTTTTTTCTTCCTTAGTTAAGTTAGGGATTATTGTTGCCACCGGTATCTGATTTTTTTTCCTGTCTCTCTCCAAAACTGCTCATTTTTCTCTTTTTTTAAGTAATCAAAATCTTTCCTCTTGCTGTTGCTTCAACATTTCTCTAATGGTATTGGCCTAATTTATCTGAGCCTACAGCTGATCTACATTCTTCTTTGGTTTAACCACAGGCATAGGGGGGATAGCTAACTTGACTACAGTAGCAGTCTATTCTATGGAAGAATCTGAATTGTCTTCACAACTTTTCTATGTCTGGTGCAACTTTTCTATGTCTATGTGTGGTGCAGGCTCTAGTTAATTTTTACAAAGGGCCACACAAGAAGCCAGGACTGTGGTGGAGGGTCACTGCTGCTGCCAGCCCACCCCCTGCTACTAACTGCACTGACCACCAATACCACCCCACTGATGCCCCAACACTGCCAACCCTATAGATCAAACTGGGACTGCTCACAGACTGGATGTGGTGTGTGATCTGTAAAATGCCCAGGTCTTCTCTAGTTCATTAGCATGTGCATCTTTTTTACTTTTTTTCTATAAAAATGTCTTATAAATAAGGCCTTGGGGGGGGGGCTGCTTTCTCCATTAGCATTTACTTCCACCTACTTTATTCGCACAGCCTCTAAGCATCCAGCAAAATTGTCTTCAGATTCTTTGATTAAAAAAAAAATAGAGAAAATATTCTGTTCCAAAAGTAGCCAGATATATTGGGCATGACTTAAATCTAATCTCTTCATTTGTAACTTGAAATATTAATAGTGATAAAAACACTCATCACAGAATCTGAATGTTAATAGAGGTAAAAATGTTTGCTTTCATGTTATAGTTTCCATAACATTCACCTCTACCCAAAGGGGAAAAAAATGCCTTCTAGCAGTTTATTTGCAGTTATTCTCAGCTCAATACTCTCTTTTTCTTCTTAATTTAACACTAATTTTCACATCACTAGAGAAATATTCAACAGATACTGTAAAATGTAATTTAAAGCTTACTTTCACAATTCAGAAAAGGTACTTGAGTAGCTAATAAAAATTACATATCCTTAATGTAAAAACATTTGCAGGTGTGATTACTTTGTAATGGAAATTATTAAATTTGGATTATTCCTGTTTTAACTATAGCATATGACCACTAGATGGCAGAATTTCTACATGTACTGGCAACTAAGCAAAATGTAGAAAGGTGTAGGGATTTTGTTTGTACAAAGAAAAGAAACAATTAAAAACTAAAAATTTCAGTTCAAGTTAGACATAGTAGATATAGTTCACACACTATTAGAAAAACAAATATTAGAATTTTGATGCCAATATCAAAAGTTTAGAAAGATGGAACTTTAATATGCAAACAGTTTTACAGAATCAATGCTAAAATGCTCTGTTGAAAGAGCCACTTTTTAATAGCTTAGAAATCATATATTGGCAAACTTATCTATATGTCAAAATAATTTAATATGCATCATTGTTTTTTAAAAGTATTATTTTAAAGGCTGCTGATGCAGGTTTCCTGCACTTTGAGCTTTTTATTTATTTTGGCTTGGCATTAATTGCTGTCAGTTTAATTAAAATAAACTACGTAATTAAAAGTAAGATGTAGAATAATCTCATAATGTGGCGAGTAGGAGAATCTGCGGTTGTGATTCCTAAACTGAGAAAGTGACTCCATCATATCCCAAGAACAACATGAGATCTTGTTAGTAAGAAGAGTAAAGTGCTAGTAATGGCTAGGACACTGCACAGAATCCTCAAATTCCCAGGCCTCTGGAAGAAGAACTGAAATTGAAGAATATGCATTAAAAAAAAGTAAATAATTCTAAAGATGACAAATTTAAACATCATGAAGAATGAGAGCATTTCATTGATAACAAAGTTCTAAGCAATTCAATAAATTACCTTTCCAGTTGTGAGGCAGAGCTATGAAAGAGTGAGAGAAATAAGCTATTATGGATTTTGAGATAGTGAGAGAACCATGGACTGGAGAACAATCAATAAGTGTGAGATCACATTCTTCCTTGAAACAATTATCAGAATGCAGAAACTGATTTACTTTGAGCATATACTGTAGTACAAGTAGATCATTGTATATTTTATTTATTTATTTACATTTATTGGGCATTTGGCTCAAGTTCTTTCTCTCCCTCTTCTTCTCTCCTCCCCCCTTTCTCTCTCTCTCTCTCTCTCTCTCTCTCTCTCTCTCTCTCTCTCTCTCTCTCTCTCTCTCTCTCTCTCTCTCTCTCTCTCTCTCTCTCTCTCACTCTCTCACACACACACACAATTGGGGAAGTAGAAGACATGATTGAAATTGAAATCAGTAAGAAGGATGATTGGGATCAAAGAGATTACATAAACTGTAAGAGCTGGAAACTGACGAAAAATAGTTCAAGATTTGATTGCTGCCCAAATACTGAATTTTGTCTTGAAAACCATATGACTGTGATAAAATAAATTAAGATAATCAGCAGGAATCAAAGTTAACTAAGAGGGCACCTAACTAACTAACTAACTAACTAACTAACTAACTAACTAACTAACTAACTAACTAACTAAAGCTAGATTCACAGCGTCAAGGCATAATAATTAGATAAAATTCACATGTTACAGTGTATTTTGAAATATGTTTGAGTCCAGCAAATTTACTCCCAAGAAAGTATGTAAGTAATTCCATTCTATTCCCATTTTCAAACTTATTAGCCATCTACTTCTACAAAAAATGTGACAGATGATATGATACTAACTTTTCTTGCTCTTTTATATATGAGCTGTCCATTTTCTACTTTTAAAATCCACAAGAGTGCAGTCTTGGCTAATAAACTACAGGTTATTTATTACAATTGTACTGGGTTGCAATTGTGTGGTAGAGACTAGTTAGCTTTATTTTATAGCTTTGATTTTTTTGCAGAAACAAAATGCAGGTGGCCTCATTATTATCACAGTTACAGTTAATAATCACACAAATATGGTTTTTGTTTTAAGAATGCTGCATTGAATGCCTGGGTTATTTCTTTCCTTCTTTTTTACTAGGTTGGGCTTTTAGTGCCCATATTAAGAATGTCAGTCAGTTATCATGTCAAGCCAACAATCACAAACATTGAAATTTGTCCTCCGCTTCAAGAATAATGGCTAAGTACTATAACAAGGCCTGGGAACCTAAACAGCAAATTTTCATAATTCCAGTTGTCTTGTGATCATCTCGGTTAGCATTTCGCTTTCAAGAAAAGGCTTTATTTTAGACACTCCAAGTCCATGTTTCTTCAAGAAAAAAGCAAATGTATCTCTTTAGAAATGTTGAATTCTCCTCGTGCTACTATAAACTTTTTGTTTTGTGAAGAAGATGTTACTATTTAGGGAGCGAATTCTATTTTCCATGGGTAATTATGTGCCATTTAGAGAATATATATTCCCCAATATATATCCGGGGAATATGTATTCCATTTGGGGAGCAGACCAAATGTAAAATAGAATACAAGGATCTGAATATGCATTTCTTTAATCAAATTAATTGCTCCTTATTATCACAATATCTTCCTTGTTAGAAACCCTTATTTTCATCTCCTATACATAAAGATTAAGAATATTATCCCAAAGACCATGTCATCTGAACTTCGATACAAATACTTTTTAAATATCTCCTTAGATAATGAACAAAACCTCTCAATAAAAGTTAATGCAATGTGCTGATTGATTCTTGCCTAGAAGGCTAATGATTTCAAAATGCATAATTGCAAGTTAAATTCTCAACACAGTTCTAATGATATATATTGGTGGAAGTATTTTATAGCCCATTTAGGCAACTTAATATAAATAAATATTTATATTTATATTTAAGTTGCCCTTTTAGGCAACTTAATAAATAAATAAATAAATAAATAAATAAATAAATAAATAAATAAATAAATAAATAAAATTTATTTAAATATAAATATATAGTATTTTCATTGTTATTTGCAATTACTGGAAACAAGTTATTCATCATTGTTAGAGCAATTACTAATAAAGTATTTGTCTGTCATATTAAAGTGTTAATACATGATATATATGGTTCCTCTGGTTCAGAGGAGTGGTTCCTCTGAATCTCTGCAGGACACTTATCCCATTATAGGAATTAATTAGCTTCCACCAACAGGTGGCATTTTCAGGAGGGCTTAGAAAAAAAAAAGACAGAATTTGAAATACTCATACAGAATCGCAGGCATGTGACACAGAGATAGAAAAAATCAAAAAAATGGATGATAAATTGGTTGCAAATACAATAAAGAGAAAAACTGTGAAACAAATCTGTACAATTTACCCTCATACGTAAGAGAAAACTGTTATAAAATGTTTTACAGATAGTATACAACTCTGATCATATTTCTCAGAATAGATGGATCTAGTAATAAGAACTGGAAATACCACGAGGCAGAAGAATCTTTTTGAATATTTTGCCTTGGACATGTAAAAACATTAGATAGATAGATAGATAGATAGATAGATAGATAGATAGATAGATAGATAGATAGATAGATAGATAGATAGATAGATAGATAGATAGATAGATAGATAGATAGATAGATGATAGATAGATAGATAGATATTCAAATAACTAAATAACGGAGTCATCATTCAGTTCAGAGATTTAAAAAATAATTATGCACTAACTGTAGAACTTTTGAAACATCTTTGTCCACTTACTAATATTATATCCTTGTATAGAATATTTTTCTTTTTTCCCCCTTTCTTATTTTCACTCTGTGTTCTTTTTTCTTTCTTTCTTTTTTGTAGGTAGCATTTCCTTGCAAGTAATTATATTTTTGGAGTAATTGTATTAATTTGTATTATATTTACCCACCTGATGTTATTAGAAGAATAACTATATTATCTCCTTGGAAAATCATTTAGGTTGTTCTCCAATTTGAGCATAATTACTGAATTAACTCATCCTGCCAACATGAGATTCATGCAGTTCAGGGCCAAAGACTGTTATTCTCTTGCTCTATCAAAACTGGAAAAGGTAAGAAAGCTTCATTGCATTATAATAAATATATGTAATTTATTGATTCTCAGATGTTTTTTAATTTGCCCTGGAAACTGATAATTCAAAATGTTCTATGCTGAATCATTAAAACTATTGATATAATTGTGAAATGCCTATGGAATATGATTCAAGGGAGTTCTGGATCAAGTAGTAAAATTACAGATGGGAAACCAAAGAAAAGTGGCCAAGAATGAGTCTGTAACAATTTCTTCCCCAAAGATGAAATTATAAGAAAGCGATTGGTTAATCTTGTCATAGTGTTATGTGTGCAGGATTTTCTACTAGGCCTACTAAAAATCATCAGCTCTTTTCTGAGAACCCTTTAATCCCCATCATCATCTGAGTTATTAAGTATTAATTCTGCCATTTTGAATACACCGAATATCATGCCCTCTGCAAATGAGAGTCAGTAAGCATAACTTAAACCAGGGATGTCCAAACTTGGAAACTTTAAGACTTGTGGACTTCAACTCCCAGAATTCCCCAGCCAGCATAGCTGGCTGGGGAATTCTGGGAGTTGAAGTCCACAAGTCTTAAAGTTCCCAAGTTTGGACATCCCTGACTTAAACTAAAACTGAAATGGTCAAAATAAATGGCGGAGCAATACTTTTCAACCGCAATTACAGCAATTGTCAATGTCAAACAGCTAGCAAAAAAGAAAGATCAGCTGAAACAGACCATTGTTGTATTTGTTTTAAATCATGATAAAAATATAAATTCTTATACTGCAAATAATCAGGAGAGATATAATATGAAGAGAGTACAAAATTGGCAGAATTAATTATTTTAATACTACAGTCTAAATGTTGCAAATGAAACAGGTATTGCTGAGGTTTACCAAAAATAACACTAACAGGACACAACTCGATTATGATTATAAATTCAGTAGTTCAAGTAGTTAAGTAGCAAAATTAGCATATGTTGCTAACTATGACAAAGTGGCTACTTAACAAGAAAGGATACTGTTTGTAATCAGCAGAAGCCAGTAGTACAGTACAGTTCCCTAGGCAGAAATTCTTTCCTTATACTGGAAAGCAAATGATGCACACATTCTATACGGTGCCAGAATTAGACCTTTAAGAAATTAATCTTATTGGACCATTACGAATGGAAATACAAATGAGCATAATTTTGTAGTTGCAGGGACTAAAACTACCATATTTTTTGGAGTATAAGACGCACCGGAGTATAAGACCCACCCAGGTTTTGAAGAGGCAATTTTTTTAAAAAGTAGGTAGGTAGATAGAGGGATAGAGAGGGAGAGAAAGAGAGAGAAATACAGTAGGTAGGTAGGGAGAGAGAGAGAGTAGGTAGGTAGGTAGGTAGGTAGGTAGGTAGGTAGGTAGAGGGGGGGAGAGAGAGAGAAATACAGTAGGGAGACAGATTTTGTAGTTAGGTAGTTAGGTAGATAAAGGGATAGGGGGAAAGAAAGAGAAATACAGTAGGTAGGTAAGTAGGGAGAGAGTGTGTGTAGATAGATAAGTAGGTAGAGGGATAGAGAGAGAGAAATAGAGAGAGAGATAAATACAGTAGATAGGTAGGGGGGAGAGAGAGAGTAAGTAGATAGGTAGATAGAGGGGGTAGAGAGAGAAATACAGTAGATAGGTAGGGGGAGAGAGAGAGAGAGTAGATAGGTACGTAGGTAGATGTTTCCAGATGTATTTACCCATGTGCTGGAGAAGGAAATCACTGACCACCTTTGGAACAAATCTTTGTTTCTGCAGGCACAGTACTTGACCAACGTAATTCTCATCAATCACTCTAACTAAACAGCTTTCCAAAAGGTGGGAGGAAAACCCCTTTTTGCACTGTGCAAACCTCCCCCAAACGGCCCGTTTTTCGTGAAAACGGGCCCATTTTTTTCAAATAAAAGGCATGAATAACCTTGGGGGGACTTGCAGAGTGCTCCTGGGGGGTGGCAAAATGAGGAAAAATGGCCTGTTTTTTCGTGAAAACTGGCCTTTTTTGGTCAAAAAATAGCATGCATAGCCCTATGGAGGCTTATAGAGTGCTGCTGCGGGCTGGGTGGGCAAAAACGCCCTGTTTTTTGCTCATTTCTGCGCTCCCCAGCCCCCAGGAGCTCTCTGGAAGCCTCCAAAAGGGTATGGGTGTGGCCATTTTGGTGAAGGGGCGGGGTTTCAGGAGGCAAAAATGCTGTATTCTATGTATAAGATACACCCAGATTTTCTGCCTCTTTTTAGAGGAAAAAAGGTGCATCTTATACTCCAAAAAACACGGTAATCTTTCAAATTCCACTTACATTAGCTAAGTTGATTACAGTAATTTTTTCCCTCTGAGTTTGATAAATCAAACTTTTAACAGTTCTGTGGTATTATCACCACATAGATAGAAGGCTGCCCTTGGAGGGTATCTGGTAGCTTCAGCTGGTGCAGAATACAGCTGCACAGACAGTTTCTAGATTGAAATATATATACAGTGGTACCTCGCTTCACGAACGCCTCTCTTCACGACCAATTTGCTGTACGACCAGAAATTTTCCAAAAAATGTGCTCCGCTGCACGAACCCTGCCTCGCTTCACGTACCGGAGCCGCGGACATTTTATCTACGAACGAATGTTGTGAGGGGGACAGGTGTGTGTGTGGAAGCGAAGGCGGGGGGTGGGGGGGGGAGGAGCTGCCTTCCCAGCCGGGCTCCGCAGCTGAGGGGCGATGGAGCAGTTTGCGCGGTTTGCTCCATCGCCCCTCAGCTGCGGAGCCCGGCCGGGAAGGCAGCTCCTTCCCCCCTGCCTTCGCTTCCACACACACACCGCGCGCGGCTGCCAGCATCACTTTCGCCCGTCTCTTTCTGGACTCGGGGCTTCTGCTTGTCGGGACGCTTCCCGAAGCTGGCCGCGGGGCTGCTTCCTTCCCAAAGCTTCCTTCCCAAAGTCAAAATCGCTAAAGAAGAAAAAAATAAATCAGGCAAGCAAGGAACGAAAGAAAGAAGAGATTCCAGTCCAAACTCCCCCTTAAATACATTTTCCCTTTCTAATCCCATTCAAAGAACGTTCGCTGTTTTGTAAGGTCTCTATTGGTAGGTCACTATACCAATAGAGACCTTACAAAACAGCGAACGTTCTTTGAATGGGATTAGAAAGGGAAAATGTATTTAAGGGGGAGTTTGGACTGGAATGTTTCACATTTTCCCTTTCTAATCAAAATAAATTAAGGAAAAAAGCGGGTACGTGTGTGAGTGGGCGATTGGTAGGTCTCTATTTCTTTCTTTACAAAACAGCGAACGTTCTTTGAATGGGATTAGAAAGGGAAAATGTATTTAAGGGGGAGTTTGGACTGGAATCTCTTCTTTCTTTCGTTCCTTGCTTGCCTGATTTATTTTCTTCTTCTTCTTTAGCGATTTTGACTTTGGGAAGGAAGCTAGACCAACCTTTCCCCTTCCCCCTCTCCAGATCCGGGCCAGCAGAGAGAGAAAGAGAGAGATGGAGAGATCGGAAAGAAAGAAGTTGTTACATACTTACTCGAAACTGGCTGCTTTAAGGGGCCTCTTTAAGAAAAATCCCCCCCGTCGTAAACAACCGCTCGAACTGAAAAGATTGCAAGGCTAAAGATTCGTTCACTCGGCGCTGGATAATGAAGGGCGAAGTCCCGCCAAAGTCCGAAAGCCGCCGCTTTCGGCTTTTTAAAGCGCAAAACCAAAGCTTCTCCAGCTTCAGGTCGGACTCCAGCTTCAGCGCGCCCCCCCAGATGTTGCGCCCGGTGCGCCCCCTGCACCCCCATGCTACGCCTCTGCCGGAGGGAGCTGGAAGAGAGCTCGGAGGTCCTCTAGTCCAGCCTCTGCTCAAGCAGGACTAGAGCCTCCGCTAGTCCAGATCAGGGGCTGTCTCCTTCTTTCTGAAAATCTTCCGCGCCACTTCCCCAGATGCATGGAGAGGCCAAAAGCGGCCGCGCTGGAGCTCCATCCCCAGAGGCTTTTCAGAAAGAAGGAGACAGCCCCTGATCTGGACTAGCGGAGGCTCTAGTCCTGCTTGAGCAGAGGCTGGACTAGAGCAGGGGTCCCCAACCTTTGCAACTTTAAGTCTGAAGAACTTCAGCAAAGCTGGCTGGAGAATTCTGGGAGCTGAAGTCCTTCAGACTTAAAGTTGCAAAGGTTGGGGACCTCTGGACTAGAGGACCTCCGAGCTCTCTTCCAGCTCCCTCCGGTTCACTTTGGGGCTGGAGCAGTGGCTTCCTTCCTCCCAGAAGAGCGATCCCTCAAAAGCGCCGAGTGAACGAATCAATCTCCCGGGGATGGGAGATTGAAACAGCGCGCACGCACGCACACCTCTCCTAGGAGGAAGGAAGCCACTGCTCCAGCCCCAAAGTGAACCGGAGGGAGCTGGAAGAGAGCTCGGAGGTCCTCTAGTCCAGCCTCTGCTCCCTGCCCGGCTCCCTTGCTCTGAGCTGTGCTTTGGAGCGGGCAGCGATCCCTCAAAAGCGCCGGGTGAACGAATCTTTAGCCTTGCAATCTTTTCAGTTTGAGCGGTTGTTTACGATGGGGGGGGGGATTTTTCTTAAAGAGGCCCCTTAAAGCAGCCATTTTCGAGTAAGTCTGTAACAACTTCTTTCTTTCCGATCTCTCCATCTCTCTCTCTTTCTCTCTCTGCCGGCCCGGATCTGGAGAGGGGGAAGGGGAAATGTTGGTCTAGCTTCCTTCCCAAAGTCAAAATCGCTAAAGAAGAAGAAGAAAATAAATCAGGCAAGCAAGGAACGAAAGAAAAAAGAGATTCCAGTCCAAACTCCCCCTTAAATACATTTTCCTTTTCTAATCCCATTAGAATCCCTTCGGAAGTTTACTTGCCTTGCCCCGGTGTCAGTGCCCCGGTGTCTGTTTTCTTTACAAAACAGCGAACGTTCTTTGAATGGGATTAGAAAGGGAAAATGTATTTAAGGGGGAGTTTGAACTTTTCCAAAGAGGCTTTTCAGAAAGAAGGAGACAGCCCCTGATCTGGACTAGCGGAGGCTCTAGTCCTGCTTGAGCAGAGGCTGGACTAGAGGACCTCCGAGCTCCCTCCGGTTCACTTTGGGGCTGGAGCAGTGGCTTCCTTCCTCCCAGGAGAGGTGTGCGTGCGTGCGCGCTGTTTCAATCTCCCGTCCCTGCCCCGGCTCCCTTGCTCTGAGCTGCGCTTTGGAGCGGGCAGCGATCCCTCAAAAGCCCCCAGGCTGGTCCTCCTCCTTACCCGGATCCAGAGCGGCGCTCCCCGCCCGGCCTTTGGAGGGGAGGGTGGTGACATTGCTTAAAGAGAAACCTGCTATTTCCACGTTTGTTTTAATGATGTCGTCCTTCTGCCCACGCCGATAGGCTTTAACATGGTTGCGACTTCCTGTAGGAACGGTCGTGGAGAGAAACAGACCAAAAAACAAGGTCAGAACGGATTAACCGGATTTACATTGAACCCTATGGGAAACTGTGCCTCTCTTCACGACCAATTTGGTTCGCGAAAAGAGTCAGTTCAAGAATTACGACCAAAAAACAAGGTCGGAACGGATTAATCGGATTTACATTGAACCCTATGGGAAATTGTGCCTCGCATCACGACCAAATCGCATCACGACCAGAGTCATTTCACAAATTAAGTTCGTGAACCGAGGTACCACTGTACTACCTCTGCTCTGTGAGCTACATTGGTTACCAATCAGTTTCCAGAACCAATTCAAGGGTGCTAGTTTTGATCTTTAAAGCTCTGCATGGCATGAGACTAGGTTATTCAAGGGATCATTTCTCCCGATTACATCTGCCATCCCACCAGATTCAGCAGACAGAGTATGTCACCAACTGTAGTGCTATGCCTGAAGTTTCCTAGGTGGTGAGTGTTCTCTGTTTGGGCATCTGCTTTATGAATTATACTCCATCCTTCCTCCTATGCACGCCTCCAAAGTGAGGCTGGCTTCATCCCTCAAGACCTGGTTGTGCCATCAGGCCTGGGGAACCTCAAAGAAATATTGAGGTGACTTCACTGTTGTTAATCTCTATTATATGCATACTATTTATTATTTTCTATAATTTTAGAATAGTAGTAATATCATTTGTAAATATTCACTGGTTTTTTTAGCTTTATTGTATGCTGCTCAGAATCAGTTGTTTGTGAGATTGGCAGCTATATAAATATGAACAATAAAGAAATAGTAGTACTGTTTAAAAAAATAACTCTGGGATCTGCTCTTATTAATTAGAGATATTGTACCCTTAAGTAACAAGTTACACCAATTTAATAATGAAAAAAATACAGAGACTTTAGCTATGCATCTTAGAAAATAATGATTACATTTCTTGTTTGCTTATCTCCGTGGATATGTCAGAACTTGGGAGATCCAGATATTTTTACATCTATGTAGTTATGAGTCTCTATAATAAAAGTTAATAAAAGTGTCCAGATAGTCCTTATAGTACTTGTCAGGTTTAAAGTAACCAGTAATAGCCATTCCCTTCCCTCCCAACAGACATTAGTAAATTAGTAACTTTTTAGCTTTATTTATTGATTGATTGATTGATCAGCTCATAAAACTAACACACATATTTTAAAAATTACACAACGGAACTCATGACTTTCTGTCTAGATGGTCTCTGGTGATGAGCCGAAAGGCAGAAGAGGAAAGCAGTTTGCTTCCTCCCTAAATTGGGGCCCTAACAGGGTGTTGTGGAACAATTATATATACTTATCCTCCTGTCTCAGCTGATGCAATAAGAGAACCTGGCTGGCTTAATGGCTAAAGGCTCTTGCCTGACATGCAATACAGCCCCGTTTCGAATCCTAGTAAGGGTATGGCTAGCTGATGAGAGCTAAAAAGCTCAAAATAGATCTATACTAGTTCTCCCTGATTTATTTATTGATCAGCTCATAAAACTAACACACAAACACACACACACACACACATGTGTGTGTGTTAGTTTTATGAGCTGATCAATAAATAAATCAGAGAGACTAGTATAGATCTATTTCAAGCTTTTTAGCTCTCATCAGCTAGCCATACCCTTACTGGGATTCAAACCAGGGCTGTATTGCATGTCAGGCAAGAGCCTTTAACCATTCAGCCAGCCAGGCTTTCCCAATTGCATCAGCTGAGACAGGAGGATTAGTATCTATAATTGTTCCACAACACCGTGTTAGGGCCTCTGATTTATTTATTGATCAGCTCATAAAACTAACACACATATTTAAAAAATTTACACAACGGAACTCATGGCTTTCTGTCTAGATGGTCTCTGATGATGAGCTGAAAGGCAGAAAAGGAAACAGTATGTCTCCTCCCTTAATTGGGGCCCTAACAGGGTGTTGTGGAACAATTATATATATGTATGTATGTATGTTTGTTTGTTTTCCTAGATTTTCACGGGTGCAGGTATGCTGATCTTGTTGTATTCGGGTGTTTTCCTGTGTAAGAATGAGATTGTCTTTGCAACGTTTCGGCAAGATCTCACTTGCCATCTTCAGGCTTTGGTCTGTCCCAGCGAGAAGATGGCAAGTGAGATCTTGCCAAAACGTTGCCAAGACAATCTCATTCTTACACGGGAAAACACCCGAATATAACAAGACCAGCATACACACACACACACACTCATACATACACAGTATGCTGATCTTGTTGTATTCAGGTCTTTTCCCATGTAAGATTGAGATTTTCTTGGCAACATTTCAGCGAGGTCCCAGTCGCCATCTTCAGACTGGTGTTTTCGGCTTCGTGCTTGTGTGAGTGTGATATATATATACGGTAGAGGGAGTTGAAAAAGGAAAAAATATATTCTATTCTAGTCTAGTCAGGAAACCATTATAAATAATTATGTTTATCAAGTCAAAAATATTAGTGATGTCACCATTATAACTAAGAATAGGACATAAAGTTAACAGAAACCATATACTACTATAATGTTAAGGTTAAATACCAGTGAATTACAAATCTACTTCAAAAATGGAGCTGTCTAATTAATCCAATATGAATATGGAAATAACAGAAAGAGATAAATGAGGAACACTTAGATATACTGAATATAAATGAGATTCTTAAGTTTCAGTGTTTTTTAACATTTTAAACTGAAGTAGCTGTACCAAATTGTTGTGAATTATACAAAAGCATCTTCTTAGCAATGAAATGGAATCATTTAAAATCCAAGCACTGATTTGCTAGGGAAATGTGTATTAACCAAAAAAAGCACTTTTGGAAAATCAGAATATACAGTTTTAATAATTGTCCATCCATACAAGTGGATCTGTTTCATTTAAAAGATAGTGTAAAGCATTAGTAAGAACAAAACAAAAATAGATTGTCATATCGAAGCTGATGTTTGAGAAAGAAACCTTTAAATAGTCTCAAACAGAACCCTGTGCTGTTCCTGAGATAATGTTGGATGTGTTGCTTAAATGGATTCTTCTACTCATGTTTACTAAAATTCACAAAATGATATCCCAAATGAAAATGGCAAATTTCCAGACGGGGAACATATAGCGTCTGAGCTGCATCAAAGAAATGATGGCTATTCAGACTCCGTTTTAGATATAAATGAATAAAACAGCATGTATTCTTGAAGAGATGCTACCTGTTATCTTCTCCATTCATAAGGATGGAACCATGTCTAGCCCTTCCAATTATCCATCAATCAATTTAAGTAAATTTGTACACTTATGCTGAAAACCTTATTTGCAGATAATTATGGTAAATTTGAAAACATTTTAGAAAATGAGTAGGCTGGCTTCAGAGAAGGAAAATCAACCATTAATGTACATTGTATATTATACCAGGTGGTTGGATATATGACCAAACCCAGTCATAAATTTCATGGGCGCTTTATTTACTGGACTCAGTCTTTGCACAAATTCTAAAAATAGATTTTGATATAAATTCTGTCCTTTTACAATTAATACATCTGCTGCTCTGAAATGTGTATAAAAATGCACAGCTTCACATAACAATTATTTATAGTAGCTGAATAGGTCTACTCCAGCTTTGAAAAGGATTAAGTAGGATTTTATTCAAAACAGTTTTGATTTTCCAAACTGGCTAATTTTACTTCCAGGACATTCATCTCATTTAGACTGGGGAGAAACAATTACAGTATTTAACTGCATCTTCCCGTCCGAATCCTCTCCATCCACAAAAGATGGCTGTAATTTTATAATATAATGTATTGTAATATAATAATATAATGTGTAATATAATCGCCCATTATTTTAGCTTCTTAATTCACAATTTATCTGTGTGTTTCTCTGTACTTCTATCAACCTTCTTGAGGAAAGCGTCACATATGCAGATTTTATCTTTTCAAATAGTGACAATAAGATTAAAATAATAATTCATGTGCTATTACACTGATTGTATTGGAGAAATACAATTCAAAAGTATCACATCTCTCTTAGCTAAGATACCAGGAATGATGAACGCCTATTATCTATAATATATATGAAATTCTTACTAAACATTCAATGTCCAAAAGGCAGAATTTTCTTTCAAAACATGGTCAATATATAAATTGATTATATGGTAATCATATATGCCACCTCTCTGTTACATATATTATATGAATCAATTATTTAAATACATTACTTACTTTAAAATATTGCCATAATAGCAACTAAACAATATAAAGAATGTCTTAATAGTGAGCAAAAGAATGGTGCCAGTTACTTTACATTAATATTTGTGGATGTTAGGTTTGTCAGTTTTGTCAAATTCTAGGAGAAATGTGATATGCTGATGTGAGTTTTTAATGCAACAATTTGAACTTAAATGTATTAGCTTTGTTGGCATATCAGCATATTTTAAAGATAGGATTGGATCCTTGATAAGGTCATCTCTGATATTTCATGAACTGTCAATGGTCTAATAGCCCATAATAGCAATCCAGTGAGTCAGTTTCTTCCTGAAGTAGAAGTGGGAAAATCTGTCTGAAATGAGAAATGAAAGTATATTTTGCATAATTTCACATTTCTCAGTTAGTGTGAGTCCCAAAGCAAAAGCATTTTCCTTATTTGTTCCACTGAAATGAGCGCGTTAAAATTTCTTATGTTAATCAGGTTGTTCCATAAATGTATTTGCCATTCTTGTCGTATCCTTTCGAGTTTAAACATATAGAGAAAATAACTCCAATTGTTTAGTTACATTTAAGAGATTACCCATCCATTACCATTGAATTATTTATTCCTTTAAAGTTCTCAAGTTGGAAGATATTTTGAGCTATACTTAGCTGTTTAAGTACTTTCCTATCAGTATACAAGCTTATGTATTACTGGATTTCTATAGGCTGTGGGCTGAAGTGATAACACCTCTCTTTGAAAATTGTAAACCATATGCTATCTGGCTAAAAAAAATGCATTGATTGATAGCTATGGACAAAAGATGGAATGTAATGGCCTTTCTTTAAGCAGTCTTTTACTTTTCAAGGATACTCATGACTACAGTCCAGGAATTTTATCTCTAGATAAAGTTTATATTCCAAGGCTGCTTATTATTTCCGTGCAGGGTTTCGAGGTTTTTTACCACACAGAAATCCAAGCCAAAATGTAATACTCTATTCAGTTCCTCATGTTTGTGAAGAGGGCAGAATATTTTTTTTTAATAATAGTTTTTTTATTTTTCCCATTTCAAAATCATTCGTTGATATACATTCTTATAAATGCTATTTAACATTTATCTATTCATCATTAATATCTATACACATTCTTACATATATACTGTATGATGCAGTTTGGATCGCTTTCTTGCCACCCCGTGTCTCCATCTTATTTTGCAACAGCCTTACTCGTACCTTCTCAAGCTCCCTTCTCTGCCTTCTTGTTTCCTCCTCTCATTTCTCCTTTCTTCTCCCTTTTTCCCCTCTCTTTCCTCTCTCTTTCTCTCCTCTCTTCTTTCTTGCCCTCTCTCCTACTCTTAATTCCCCACCCTTATTTTCTCTACTTTATCCTTTCTTCCTTTCCCTCCTCGTCTCTCCTCTTTCCGTTGTTGCCTTTGCTTGTTTATTTTCTCTGATGGGTTCTGGGGGTGGCGTTTCAATGTTCCAAACTTAATATATATATTTTCCCTTAAAATAAATTTCTATTGAACAATAATTCATATAAACATTGAACAAAGACTGAGGAGTTTAATGCCTCCTCCAATTTTAGTCTAATTCATTCCAAACTGATAGATCTTATACACATCTTACAGTCGTCTTATAAATCCCTAATTCTCAATATTTCTCCTACACTTCTAATAATAGCAGAGTTTGTATAGAGAAAAAGATTCAAAAACAATTATTGTAATAATTATTTCTATTAACTAAATCTTAACCACTACTCCCATTAAAATCCAATACTCTGTTTCCCAGCCATAGATACCAGAAATCCCAACTTTTATTAAAAAGCTATTCACTTTTCCCTTTAAGAATATATGTCATCCTGTCTGCTTCTGCACATCGTAGAATTTTATCCAGGACCTGTTGATTCATTGGGATTTCCTTTGACTTCTAGTATTGCGCGTATGTCATACGTGCCGCTGTTGTGATGTGTATTAATAAGTACCAAGCATCTTTAGGTACTTCTCTTGGCTTTATTCCCAACAGAAATATAACTGGGTCCAATTGAAAATCACATTCTGTGATTTCTGACAACCAATTTTTGATAGTAGTTCAGTACCTTTTAACCTTCGGGCAGGTCCACCACTGGTGAAAGAAGGTGCCCCTGGCAGAGTCACACTTTCAACATTTGTCAGATGTAGCAGGGAACATTTTGGAAATCCTTGCTGGGGCCAGGTACCATCTATAAATCATTTTGTAAATGTTTTCTTTAAATGCCGTCGCTAATGTGAGTTTAGTATTTTTGGTCCAAATTTGTTCCCATTCCATTGGTTCTATCATTCGGCCAACGTTCTTCCCCCAAGCAATCATAGTACCTTTTACAGGGTCCCCTTCCATCTTATGGAGCAAAAAAAAAATTGTAAACTTTAGAAATAAATTTGCAGAAGATTTTGAGAGCCACGAGCCAGAAAAGAAACTATGTGTGCCTTCACAGTTTCACTGCAGTGGTCATGTGTATTGAGATGTGCATGGCTCCTGGAAGAAATACTTATGACACCCACAGTGGCAAACTCAGTTAGTAATTTCTTATTCTGATAGATCTATTCCTTTATGTCTTGAGAGGCAGAATATATGTGGGTTGTGGGTTTGCATAAATATGTGCAATTTGGCTCACCTCTCATAATACGTCATATTGAATACTTCCTATGATTCATCCCAACATATTGCCAGAAATGCATATGCATGAAGAATGTAACTTTATTGTTGAAGGGTGACCCACCCTTCCTTCCTCCTTTCCTTCCATCCTTCTTTCCTCTCCCCCTCCCTCTGTTCTTTTCCAACAGACTGCCAAGAGAAAGACTGATCTTGGCCCATGTCTGAACTGATTGCTTGTGAGAAGTATTTCAATTAAGTTGAGGGCAGCAGATGGCCCATTCTTAACCTGAAAATGTGAATGCTTGCAGAAACCTACTAAGCACAGCCGAATTCTATTTACCCATAAACTGAAAAATTAGCTCAGTTTTTCTTGCTCGGAGCTGTGTTTATTGATGTATTTTAATTCACCCCACCTTTTCCAGCTAGCAATCACTGGTAGAACTGCAGTTCATTAAGCTTCCCAGAATTCCCTTGTACACAATGAAATGCAATTAAATATTTGACAGGAAATTGCTTTGTGTGATATGATGCGTAACTGACTGTTAATTCCTGAGGTAGATTTTTGCAGCACAAAGGCACTCCAAAATGCAACTGTTGCCTTCAGCAAAAGTGTATAACCAAACATGGAAAATTGACTTGGTGGCTTAATGGGCTTCTGAAGCAAGAATTCTCTAAGTCAGAAAGAGAACTCCATCTGCTGCTACAGCTGTAAACTGCCCTTGTTTTTCTCTTTGGAAATAGCTAAGCAATCACAGTTGGCAACTGATCAAGCAAGAGCCTTTTTGTTCAGCAGAAAAATGTGAGGATTCAAATGCCCAAAGTCAAACTCTTAACTTTTCTGGTTGCTTCATATCAATTAAAGTTCAAGTGAATCCCTGCCCCTATTGTTCAATGTATGATTAGGAAGATGAATATATTCCACGAAAGATAAGGATTTTATTTTTAATTTTTTACTGAAAAGAGGAACTGACTATTATCCTATATAGCAGAGGTGTCCCACCTCGGCAACTTTAAGACTTGAGGACTTTAATTCCCAAAATTCCCCAGCCATGGTTGAAGTTCACAAGTCTTAAAGTTGGCCATCTCTATTATATAGGTTGGCCACCCCTAATATACAGACTTAAAGTTTTCCAATTGTGATCAGTACAGAGGTAGTATTCAGTGGGTTCTGACCAGTTCTGGAGTACTGGTAGCAGAAAGTTTGAGCAGTTCAGAGAACTGTTAAAACCACCTATTACTGGACCCGCCCCCATCTATTCTCTGCCTCTCGAGTCCCAGCTGATTGGGAGGAAATGGGGATTTTGCAGTAACCTTCCCCTGAAGTGGGATGGGAATGGAGATTTTACAGCATCCTTCCCCTGCCACGCCCACCAAGCCATGCATACCAAGCCACGCCCGCAGTCCCAGAGGTAAAAAAGTTTGAATCCCTCCACTGGTTCAGTAGGATTAAAACAGTTAAGGCCAAGTTCACAGCAGTGAGTATATTATTTCATTACAATACAGTTGATGATGAGCTTCTGATTATGTGAAATAACTTCAGTGAAGTGAAGAGAAATTAAATATTTCCCTGTACTTTCAGCTCTGTGATGCTTCAATAAACTCATGCAGGAATCGTGAAGCACATGTGATGAACAAATATGTATGAATCAAACTTAACTTTTGCAGGATTTTTTTTTAAAAAAAAATGTTTATAATGCATTCAGTTTAGGATACAAAGTCATTTCCATAAATATGAGGATTTAGTTGATTGTTTTATATAATTTCTGTGCCAACCCATTCATAAGACTCTGGATGGCTTCCATATGTAAAACAATCATAAACAAGCTGTTAAAAGAGCCATTATTTTTTTAAAGAGTAAACTCAGACAGTCAGGCAGATGTAATGAAATTTTATGAACCTGGAATGGGAATAGCTATTTGCAAAATACTGCTGAACTCTTAACAGTTGTATATTCCTTCTATAACTGGCAAGCAAGGGGGAACATTTCCACCCTGTCAAGGAGGCTAACAAGATGATTAAAAAAAAAACCTTTAGTGTACTCATAGGTAAATGAGAATGAAAGTATGAATATCCAGTTTCCAAGATAGATATTTTCCTTTCAATAAATCTGACTAATGAGCTTTTTGCATGGTTGGTTATGAGCAGTTGGTATGGGCTCAACAGCAACAGCAGCCCAATCAAATTAATATGTTATACATTATTTTTGTATGAACTGATAGAAACTCACTCTTCTGCCAAATCTTTTAATATTCTTAATCTACTACATTTTAGAGATAGAACCCACAGATTGAAGTCTAATGAAGCATTAAAACTCCCCCAATTTTCTTCATTCTGTTTAAGCATGTATTTTGAGAATTAAGTACTTTTAAGGAATGGGAGGTTCTTTTTCTTAATCTAGTAGCAAATAGACACTCCTTGCTCTTTACTGGAGATTTGGATGATGTATAAATTTTATATTGTAATAACCATGGCGGTATCATTATGTATGACAACACGAAGAGAACATTTTGTTCATATCACATTCCAGGGACAAGACTGCAGTTTAAAGTATAACACAAGACTGGAAATAAGAATTAAGAAAAGGAAATCTAATCCTGTAACATTTTCCTGACTTGTACCAACTTTGTGCAGCTGAATGTTGGAGGAAGGGAGGGAGGGAGGGAGGGAGGGAGGGAGGGAGGAAGGAAGGAAGGAAGGAAGGAAGGAAGGAAGGAAGGAAGGAAGGAAGGAAGGAAGGAAGGACGCTTTTGTCAAATCTATGAAATGGTCCCCAAAAATTGTCAACAAAGTAATAAAATACAAGTATTTATGGGGCTACAGTATTATTACTTTTGTTGAGAGGGAAGGAGTGTTTGCGACAAAGGTTACAATAAATTTGGTAATAGTTAAAGATATTTCAGCCCACATTTTACTGCTTACAAATAAACTGCAAAAATGATAGCCAATTGATAAAGTTAGCTAAAATGCAATTACCGTAGTATTTACTGGAATACAATTCTAAAATGAAAACTTAAGGTCCAGTTAAGGTTCACTCCTATGATTTCAGGAATGTGATTATTTCAAGGTTTTATAGTTCGGTATGCATATCTTTTTCTCTTATCAGAGACATGCAGACAGACGGAAAGAAGCCAATTCTTAGAAAGGAAATTCTGGTCTCTCCAAATTCTACCAGTTTATTAAAAGAAGTCTAGCAAATAAGTGGATTTTCCACCCCAGAAGCCCGATTTCAGAACAAAAGAAGTGCCATTGGTTTGTTATTGTGAGAGGCTGAGTTATTTTTAGGGCATTTTCAGATGTATTTCCATACTTTTCCCCAGTATTCCTTTAAATGGAAGAAACGTTGCAACAGTTCCAGACATAGTGCAGATAATCTTTTATTAAAAGATTAAAAGAAAACAAAGGAGAATAAGCAGGCATGAATATAAAAATAAAAAGAACCATGTCCATATTTTACCAAAGCTGTTTTGCCTCTATTTTGCCTCCTTTTTTTTACCTTTGTAAGGTCCTCCTGCTCTTTGAGTAATGTAGATAGGATAAAATGAAACTAATTATGGAGTATTGTAGATTTTATTTTGAAAACCGCAAATGAAAAAGAATAGAGGGCAACCCAATATTTTCTTTAAAAGAAAATACTGTGTAATATGGTCCTAATATTTGCAATTAAAACTGAATTAATGTTTAGAACAAATGAAGCATACATTAAATACTATTTTCTGTGAAGTTCATTGCTTGGCATTTGGTTCCAACTCATTGATTCAATTCCATGTATTATCGTATACTAAAAAGCTTGTATGTTTAATAACTGCAATGAAAAAGATAAAAAAGAATTACAACCAAAATGTAGGAAGGTACATAGACTTATGCAAATATTTAATCTTTCAACATGTACATGACACTCGTTTTTATTTAAATGTGAGTGACAAAAAGATTAAATTTCTTTAGCTGTCTAGAAAGAGAATAAATGCCCATTTGGAATATGTAGTCATAAATCTTGATACTTGCATGAAAACCTCACATGCTTATACAGTAACTAATCATCTACTCCGAATTTATATTTTATGAATATATGAAAACTTTATTTCTAGCTTGATATGATATAAATTTACAGTATATGAAACATGGTAGTCTAATTTGTTAATCCAAGTAGTCGCTGACCCTAGTCTTCAATCTTCAACTGTAATTAACAGGCAGGTTCCCACTTTGTTCCCACAAACATGAAAGATGATTAGGGGACTGGAGGCTAAAACATATAAAGAACAGTTGCTAGAATTGGGTATGTCTAATTTAATGAAAAGAAGAACTAGGGGTGATATGATTGCAGTGTTCCAAATCTCAGGACTTGCCATAAAGTTAAGCTATTCTCCAAAGCAGGACAAGAAGCAATGGGTGGAAACTAATCAAGGAGAGAAGCAACTTAGAACTAAGGAGAAATTTCCTGACAGAATCAGTGGAACAACTTGCCTCCAGAAGTTTAGCTCCAATTCTCTCCCTCTCCCTCCCTCCCCCTCTCTCTAAAAGGGTTTCCAAATTTTCTTTGTCATTTGAGTCTTCCAAAACAAGGGAGTTGCCAAACTATGCTATACAACATACACACTTTCATCTACAAGGATTTGAGATGACAAGAAACAATTCAATTCAAATGTTTGAAGGCTTTCTTTGGAGTCTGCTAATCTGTTCATAGCTTGGAAACAGAATTTGTTTTGGGAGAAGCATAGATTTGGATAAGCAAGATCACTTATTGGCTTAAATTGACAGGTTTAGCCCTTAAGAGTCTGCTAGATAACTTTCATTCAAATTGAAGAGATTGCAAAATACCACAAGGCTTTCATCTTAGCTTGTTTTAATACCCTGCCTTTGTCCTTACTGGAAGGAAAATATGTATCTTTGCATGTGTTTCCTTCTTGCAGGTACAATTGATATTGTATTACATTTGCTGTTATGCCATCAGTTTTATAATGGTATCCATAGTTAACTCAAGATTACATAAATGTTTCAGTTTATTAACTGTTTCAAATTTATTTTTCCTTGGGATCATATTTTTGTGACCTGTTTCCTGATCATGGATCATAATAAATTCTCTGATCTAATCTGAATCTGATAATAGCAGATGTAATTAGAGTATATCCCTTATTCCAACAGCAAACAATAGATTTTTGTTTTCTAATGAGGACATTTGCTTTATACTCTTTGAAATATAGTTCTAATATCACCACCAAAAAGACTTTTATACTGATAAATTTCAGATTTGGTTTTGTAATTAATAAAATGGTTGAACATATTGTGAAATCTTTAAGCAGTCAAATGCCCCATTTTTCATGTTTTCATTTTATCATAGTTGCTTTCCATTTTTGGGTATGATGTTACTTTTGGGCTCAGCCCAGATGGATGACTAGTTTGGTGGTAGTGAGCGTTATAGTTTCAATAATATCTTACTGTAAAATATACAAACTGCAATGCAAATCAATGTATATGTTAATATTAAGATATTTTAAATATTGTTAAACTCTGGAGAATGATTTTTATTTTTAATATTAGTTTATTTTCTTGCTCACCATTTTTTGCAGAAAGATATATTTCATATCCTGCAATATTGGCCTTGAGAGAAAACAGATTGAAATTTAAAATTGCTCAGTGAAAAATCCTTAGGGCAGTCTCTTAAACAAATCTCTTACACTGTATATTGTCAATTTAACTGAAGTATGAAAATATATAAAACAGGCCTCTGTTTAGAACATCTTTAAAATAACATTGTGTTATGCTAATAATAGGCAATTAATGCCATAATCTTTGCTTATACTCAAAGAAATCCTTGGTAAGAAAACTTTATTTATTTATTTTTATTTTAATCATATTTATATCCCGCCCTTCTCCACGAAGGACCCAGGGCGGCGCACAGGAATTTAAAACATACAAAACAATACAATAAATATAAAATTTAAAAATATATTAAATTAAGTTATAATCCTATGCTAAAATCAAATTAAAATCCCCAATTTAAAAACTATCTAAATAGTCTCGACGGTAGGGTTAGGCTAGGCCGGCTTGCTGAAAAAGATGTGTCTTTAGACACTGGTGGAAGAGGCGGAGGTCCGTGATGGTACGCAATTCAGGGGGTTAGGTCATTCCAAAGGGTTGGGCCCGCCACATAGAAGGCTCTTCCCCTGGGTGTCGCCAGGCGGCATTGCCCGGCTGACGGCACCCTGAGAAGGCCAACTCTGTGGGAGCGGATCGGCCGAAGGGATGTATGGGGCAGGAGACGGTCTCGCATATAACTAGGCCCCGAGCCATGAAACTGCAACTTTTAAATCAATAGCTATATAATATTTTAGGAAATTGAAATGTTATCTCATTTCTATTATTAATTTTATAGTCATTACTATCAAATGGTAAGAAAGCTTATTTAAGAGATAGCTTGTCTGCCGTATGCACTCTATTTTTCAGAGTGTAAGTGTCCTTTCTCCATCACAGAGATTGATCATGGCATATAGGTCTCGTTTATAGCCCACATGAACTGAAGTAGATTCAGCCAGGAATTTCCTGTGGATTGGCAAGTATTGGAGATAAACCACTGCTCATGATATTCAAAGTATTGGGGAGCTCTTTGTAGACTGGAAAGTGAGTCTCACCCTCATGTGGTGAGACTCACAATAATTTAATTCATGATGGAGTTTGGTTTGTATCACACGACTATTTTGTTGTTTGTTTCAGAAGAAAGCTCTCAAAATATTGGGTCCTGGGGAGAAAATGATCTTGAGATACACCATTACCTCCTTGAGTAGTGAATTAATGAATTCACAGCAAGGACTAAGGAAATATTTACTGTGGTGGTAATGTTTCTCATGGACACCTCTCAAGTGCAATTTATTTAAGGCATTAATATGTTGACATTATCTTTTTGTCTTTTTATGTTCCAAAAACCCTCCCCCCCCTTCCCTTCATACATTTCACTCTGATGTGAAACAGAAAGAACGAGAGAAAGGTTCTAACCTGGCCTTCATGTTTCGATTGCCCTTTGCTGCTGGGAGAGTTTTCAGTATCAGCATGCTGGACACCTTGCTGTATCAGGTACTGCGGAGGGTAAAATGTATTCTTTTAAATAATTCTGTCCTTAAGAATTCCTCTGTCAACCAAGTTAAGACATAAAGAGAACTCTGTTTATCCTTGTTTTCACCAGGACCTCAAGACAAGTGTTCCTTCTTCCTCTTTTTCTTCTGTTGGACTGAGAGAGGGCCTGGTCCAAAGTTATAGAGATAATTTTCTTTCCTGAGTGTAGGCTCTTAGTCCAATACCTGAAAACCACTCTATCACATAGTGTGCTGCCCCACTCATACACACGTAACTCTGGTTTAATGCGTTTATTAATGTTCCCCAGCAATTCCCTCAGAATTGTCCCAAATAAGTCCAGCCACAAGCAGGCCAAGATTATCCCGAAAAGCAATGGGCCAATAGTCCATAAAGAAATTGAAAGTTGCTCAAACAAATAAGTCCACCAAACAAACTTAAATCCACCAGGCAAAACTTAAATATACACACAAGAGCTCTCTTGGCAAGAAAAGTTCAAAGTCTCCAAAACACAAAACATAATGAAGCAGGAAGTACAACAATCAAACAAACACCTACAAAACCAACACATTGCTCCCAGCAATGTGTCCCTCTTCCTGCTGTAATAAATAGCCAGCTCTCTAGTGAAGTTTATCAAGATGGGCGTGGCCCTTTCCTCCCAAGTAATCTGGCTGTCCTCTATTGTCTTGCCTTTTCTCTGCCCTGCTTACTCTCAGTGCAGAAGGCAGCTCCTCCTACTCTTTGCTGGTTGTCTGCTTCTGTAAGCTTTCCCCAGCTGAAGCCTCCTCCAATTCTCTTTTGGCCAGCTGTTCGGTGCCATTAATCAACTCCATTCCTGACATGCCAGGAATGAGTTCATCCTCCCTTGAGCTGACCTCTGAGGAAGAATCTGGGGAGCCATCCAAGGGAGACATCACACATAGCTCTCAAAACTTATAAGTCATATATTTAATTTCTTTATTTTAGAAGTGTAACTCTTTGGTTTTTCCAATAATAATGAATAATGCATAATGCTCAGTCATTTAATAACATTTCCATGTTGCATATTTGTTTAAATATTTGAATGTGCTGTGTAGACATACTAGTGCATCCACATCCATACATACCGGTATTTATTATTTTTTAACTTTTAGGATTGCTTTAGATATAGCCCAATATAACTATACCATTAAAACTGCAACCAAACAGCAATCTTGTTCTGGCATGTAAACTAAATGGGAGACCATTTTTCAAAATTAGGGTCAGGGGAACGAAAGCTGGGCACGCAATACATACAGACAATTTCAAGATATTCATTTTTCATCACAGTACTTACCGCAGAGTTAATGAATATGCTGCTGCTGAGTTGTGTTTAGGGAGCTATGAGGTTTCAAACAACCCCATCGTAGCACAACTAGGCTTCAGATATTTGCTGCCATTAACAATAAAAATGATGCTGATTTTTTTCCTTACCTGAGTTTCATCTCTGAACAACTAAATTGTGTTCTTGTTTTTTCCAAAGCTGATGATTTGTTTGATAAGAAAGATTTTGAAAAACAGGAGCTTATCAGTTTAAAAAATAACACCTGTAGATTTGAAAACTAGAGTACATGTTTTACTGCCTAGAAAGACAACTGACTTCCACATAAACATCACCATCATGAGTCTGGGCATCTTATCAAACTGCATGAAATATATATATATTTCATAATTTTTAAAAAGTACAAGAAAAAGAAAGGTCTGGGATATAGGATTGGATTAGGTCCAAGGCATTCACCATTTCACCATGTATTATTTCCCTGACTTAAAAATAGTTCCAACATCCCAACGGGAAATCCATCAGGTTTTACACTGAAAACAATTTGCAACAAGCTTGTAAGCCAATCAGGTCTCCATTCCCTTGTTCTTCTTTAAACAATATCAGTTTTCTTCTGGTATAGTATTACTATACCAGAAACTACCTACTGTTTCTAGCAGGCTTGTTTTCCAACTACATAAACATGATTGTGTAAATGAGTCAACATCTTTTAAATGTATAAAAGTCATTTGGGGTTTTATTTTCTCCTTGTTTTTCATTGGGCACCCTTTTTCTTGTTCCTACCTTTTGAGCCAAACTGCCAGTGGAGCCTCCGTAATGGAATGCAAAGTTCTTAGGGCAACTTTCTGTCATTTAATTAGTTCATTTTTGTCCATGCACAGGGCAAGGAACTCTCCAAGGTTTGAGTTAACTGAGATAATTATGTTGTCCAGTGTATGAGGGCCAATTGAGACCATACTGTATGAATTAAAGGGTGAGCTGTTCTATTTAGTACAGTGTACTCACCATCCATTAGAAACGTGGAAAAGAAGTAAAAAAATTGCCAAGGTTGGAGAAAGAAGTCATTTTATGGGTATAGCACATCTATAGCTTTCAAAAGACAGGCATTATACAGGATCAGTCATAAAGCCAAGTTTCTCTGTATCAAATGAACATCCACTACCCACAAAAATGGTAATTTTGTATGTACACTTTCTTTCTGTGAATATTAGTGACTTAAGCGATGTTTTAAACATTTCTTATATTATTTTAAATCTTTAGTCATTTGTTAAGGATTACATGATCTCTATCGCTAGACTTCTGCTTGGACTAGATACCATACCAGGATCTGGATTTCTCTGTTCTGTAAGTTAACACTTTTAAACTATTCAATTAAATTCTGCAGTCCATTCTGCTCTTTTTCCTCTGCAGAGAGTAGTTGGGTATTGTCTCTATGAAGGAATGGTTGCCATCTCTTTATTGACAGAAAATGTGTTCAAAAGGAGTACTTGCAAAGCACTTATACATTTGTTATTGGGGAGACAAGTTCTTTCTAAAGCATGGGTGTCAAACTCACCATGACACATCATCACGTGATGTATTGCAACTTTTTTTCTCCTTCGCTAAAATGGGTGGGTGTGGCCAGCACGTGATGCATCCGGCCCACAGGCTGTAAGTTTGACATCCCTGTTCTAAAGTGATGAGAGGGAAAGAAGCTGAGGTAACATACATGGAAAGTAGAGATGTGTGAACAAAGGAAAAGAACTGTATTTGCAGAGACAGACTGAAGCAACTTTCAAACCAGCCATATCAACCCATTGTTTTCTGAAGCATTTGATGGCCCTAGTAGATAGGCCATTTTACAATAAGTTAAAATGTACTGCAGTTGCTTCATTTAAATTTAAATAGTACCTATAACAATACAAAGCACAAAGTTTGTGATGATTTTTTTTAAAATCACAAGCTGCACTTTTCCTTCTCAACTTTGTTTGCCTTGTGATATACGGTATATGTAATAACTGCACACTTCTGGAACCTGGACCTGCATTGATGTCTTATATTATGCTCAGGAAGGACTGAAGGACTGTAGAGTACAATAAATAATGCTTTGCTTTGTAAGATTTGTTGCTCACTGTAATATTTTGGGTGATCATGTTTGAATGAATAAATAAATCAGTGATTTGAGCTGTGCCGTTTCTGTTCTCATTGCTTAGATGAAAATCACAGAAGATGATTTGTGGATCAGAACATATGCCAGACTTTATCAGAAGCTTTGTTCTTCGACTGGAGATATTCCTATAGGAATCTACAGGACCGAATCACAAAAACTGGTGACATCTGAGGTTTGGACATTTTCATTTTCATACAGACATTTGTAAAAAATGTGACCCATAAAATATTGTAATGATTTGTGTGGGAGTAATCTTATTTAGCAATATTTCATTTGCTTTTTACTCATACTGACCGTTATTTCATTATGGGATTATATTTATCCCTTATAGAATGCTTCTGTTTCCTGATACACATCAAATATAAAGGAGCATCATAAGTCTTAAAATACTTGTTGACATACTATGGATATGCTTCACGCAGCATTGATTAGAGCAGTGACATCTATCCATTATGTGTTTGGGGATCTTGTACGTATTCTACATTAATAGTTCCCAAATTGTTCTGTCAAGGTACAAGATATAAATTGGTTTAGGTCCAAGCCCTCTGCTCCCAGAACAATGTGTTTATATGATTCTCTGCTTTGGCTTTTCTTCTTTTCTGGGTAATTCTGCTAGAAGGAAGCTATATCCTGCCTCTCTATTGGGAATCACTTGGTTCACATTCAGTTACTGAAAAACCAGGCACACATGATTCTATTTACAGATTCTACAAGAATATTTGAGTATATAGAGAAAGAGGTCAAAGCTGGACTTTTCCCCCTTTGTCCTCATAAGCATAGTTATCCCCACAAATTGACATGTGCAAGTAAAACTCTTTCCATGAAAATTCAAAGAGCACATCTGAAGAAGCCTATACATTACACCCAGAGCACACTTCCATGATATTTCTATGGAGATTTTCAATCATACAGGTTATGGTTGTCCCAAAGATGCTTTTTCAAGAGGACTGGAATTTCTTATTTTTCTTTAAAAACGTTTTGCTTCTCATCCAGGAAACTTTGTCAGCTGTAGAGCTTCCTGGATAAGAAATGAAACGTCTTCAAAGAAAAACAAGAAAGTCCAGTTGCTTCTTGAAAAAGCACCTTTTGAACTTCCATGAAATGTTGTTCAAATCTTATTTTGAAATAAGAAAAAATTATACCAAAAGCCTTCACATTTTATATAATGCCAACCCCTAAGTTTTGAAGCTTTCAAAGTTGTCTTCCAAAACCTGTGCCATTTCTCAGATTCTCAGAAACAATATTTAGGTGAAGAAACAGTGTTTTGATGATTAAATAACTAACAATCATTGGCCAAGGGAAAGGACATGAGAAGTCAACTGATTTGTTATTGAATTATACTACCATAAAAACAAAACAAAAATATGCTTATTTAATTTAATCATAGCAAATATAAAGCTCTTGTTTCTATCGCCATCTTCCTCAAGATATAGCAACCATGATATTGTAAGAAATATAAATTGAAATGAAAATTCAAGACAGCAAGGGGGGTAGAGAGGATCCATAATTATGTAAGTTTGTTTGGAGGACAATTTTCACTTTGAAAATTCATGCATAACTGTTCCATTTCACTTCAGTACGTAAAGAAATGGAGCGTGCCTTGATTAGGCAAAAAGTAATGGCTTTAACACTATGATATAGAAGATATTTTGGTTAAGTCACCCAATTTATCTGTAGAATTTGGTAATTTTCCCTCTGATTGTTTGAATTGGTATTTAGTATTAAATGAATAATATAAAATTGCTTATGGTGAGATACGTTTTCACGAATTAAAGCAGAATTGTGTATTGTCAAGTGCACAGTCACTCAAGCACTCGTGACTTCTCGTCTGGACTACTGCAACGCTCTCTACATGGGGCTCCCCTTGAGATGCACTCGGAGGTTGCAGTTGGTCCAGAATGCGGCCGCGCATGTGATCATGGGAATCTCAAGACATTCCCACATAACACCACTCCTGCGCGAGCTGCACTGGCTACCTGTGACCTACCGGGTGCGTTACAAGGTTTTGATGACCATATTCAAGGTGGTCCATGGCACGGGGCCTAGCTACCTTCGAGACCGTCTTCTACCCCATACATCCCTTCGACCGACTCGCTCCCAGGGAGAGGGTCTTCTCTGGGTGCCGTCGACCGGACAATGCCGGTTGGCGGCTCCCAGGGGAAGGACCTTCTCTGTGGTGGGCCCTACCCTCTGGAATGGCCTACCTCCCAACCTCCGTTCCATCACAGACCTCCGCTTGTTTCGCCGGCACCTAAAAACTTATTATTTTCATCTGGCCGGCCTAGCATGATCTACTCCACACCCATTATTTTATAACAAATCAAAATTGTAATTTGGGTTTTAAATTTAAACTTATTTTAAGCAGGGTATTGATTTAATTTAGTTATTATTTAATAATATTTTGTATTTATGTATAATTGATTTTAAATCTCTGTTCGCCGCCCCGAGTACCTTTGTGGTGAGATGGGTGCGGGTTATAAATGTGAAAAATAAATAAATAAATAAATAAATAAATAAAATAATCCTACTGTTTTGTCCTTGCCCAATCCTAAAGCTGAGGGAGAATGACTCATTTTGGCAAGGTCATCCAGCTGGTTTTGTCATAAGGCAGGACTAGAATTCATGTTCTCCCAGTTTGTAGCCTACTGCCTTAACGTTACACCAAACTGGCTCTCATTCTGACTTAACAGTCCACAAGATTTGATAATGGGGATATATATGTATTTTTATGTATTTGTCATAATGTGTATGTCATCATTTTGTAAAAATTCTTGTTAGCTCAAATACATATTTAGTTTATGTGTTACAACCATCCATTAATATATGTCTGTGTAAATGTTCCACTGATTTGGATGAGGACTAGAACAATGCAGACATGCATCGAATTGAATCGAATATTTATCGAATATTTATTTACTGATGCTAGCATTGCCCCAATATTCTTATCCATCTATTCTTGATATTCCTATGCTGAGTATGAATACTCAGTGGGAATACTAATTCAACTCTAATAAGGGTTAAAATGCAACAGCTTCTTTTATTTTCTTTTTTCTTTTTAGTATCTCAGTTTTGTTAAACTTGTTTTGTTTTTGTTTTAATGGCAGAGCTATTTTTAATGAAAGGGAATCCCAGAGTTGGAAAGATGCATAAATGGAGCCACCAAACCCATTTCCTCCCCAGCACAAGAATTCAGATTTAAAACATGCTAGGCAGATGACTGTCTAGTCTCCCCCCAAACTGATGCAATGAAGGGAAGTCCATTAGTCCCTGGCTAACTGGTCCACTTATTGAATTGCTTGCAACATAAGGAGATTTTCCCCAAAACCAGTAGATTCCTTCAGAAGGAATCTATTGTGCTGTGCTCTAATTTAAATTTACTCTTCTGTGTCTTATACTTTGGGACAATAGAGAATACACCCTGATTTTCTGTAGGCAAGAGCTCCCTTCTTGTGTCTAATCCTAATTCATAATCCCAGAAAACATCCATCCATCCATCCATCCATCCTAACTACCTACCTAACTACCTACCTACCTACCTAGTCATATGAAGCTTGGCAGTCATGGGATGTCTGTCAAGCTTTCTTCCATGTAATATATTTTATTATATTATGATGGAGAATTAAATCATATGGACCTCCACCTGCAATCTAAAACATTCTAGCTGGGAAGAATTTTATTATCTCAACTATGTAGCATAGAATTTAATTTGAATCTGTTATTTATGTGTGAAATTGGCATTATTTGCCTGAGTTACCATTTTAAATTACTTGCAAATGCATAAATTGCACGACTGGTATGGATTGTAGCACTGAAATGTGGAAACATAGAATAATCTCATCTATATATAAGCACAGCAATAATTATTCTTCTATTAGAATACAGTTCAGCTGTTATAGAAGTTAATTCAGGGATGTGTTTTCTCAAGTGCTTAAGGAAATTTTGAAGTAATTGTATTTTTAATTGTCCATTCAAATATTTACTGAGGCAAAAGCCTTAGTCTATAATATGAAGGCTTCACTGTTTTAATGAATTCACTTCCCTCTTTGTTAAGATTTAATGCAAAACAAACTTGCACACGTTCTTTGATGTTAAAAATGGTATAAACATTTATTAGTAAAAAGCCCCATTAAATTTATTATATTCTTGATCGTGTTTAAAATAAATTTCAATAGGAATTTGATCTTTTACTACTTTCCATATCATATGTATAATTTTGTTTCTAGTTGGAGCAGTGTTTCGCAACCTTGGCCAGTTTAAGATATTTGGATTTCAATTCCCAGAATTTTCCAGCTACCAACACTGGCTGGAGAGTTGAAGTCCACACTTATTAAAATGACCAAGGTTGAGAAACGCTGATTTAAAAATTATATCATAGCTGGTAAAAAACAGGAAAAACAATTAAGAAATTTGGTTAACCAGGTTATTTATCCTATACTCAAACCTGAAGTTTTGTCATGTCATTCTGTGCAAGGATTTAATTCTTTATTTCCTTGTTCAACCATAATATCATGAAATTGTCTATGTGTTTTCTCTGTTTGGAAACTGTTGTTTGAATGGTGTTTTGTTTTCTTTCCTCCTTCTGACTTCCATTTTTTTGTCAGTCTCGAGAAATTTCTTCACAAGTAAGTATCTGTCATGTGTTAATATGTCCCTTGTATTAGCCTAAAAAGAAAAACCTTTAACAGATGAAGACAGATATGTGTTACAGGATAATGTTTCAAGATCCAATCTGGGTCCGAGCTTTTGGACTCATACTGGAGCCCATCTTCAGGATTCCACAGTTCACCCAAGATGGGCTCCAGCACAAGTCAGAAAGCTCAGAAAAATAAACCTCTGGTCACAGTGACCGACCCAGATTGGATCTTGCAATAAAATTTTTAAACTGTCATACAGAGAAAGGCTGCATGCTTCTAATCCCTGCCAGGAATCTCAAATAGTTTCATTTAGTCAGTAGTTTACAGTATAGGTCACGGTCATAATGCAAGATGAAATATTATATACTTTTGTAAACATGTATCACTTGTATATTTAAGAGTCCTCGGATTATATGTTCAACATAACTAAGCAGATAGGCAGATATATGTGGATTTTTTTGGGCTACTCCACTGCTTCTGCACATAGATACTGACATTTTTAAAAGCAGGGATGTGATTTAACTTCCTTGAATACATAGCTTTACATATACTGTACTTCATATCACGGAATGAGGGGATGGAGTAGGCATAATAGTAGAATGGAAAAATTCATGAAGAGAAATTCATGAATCTTCAGTATGTGGCTCTGGATGTGGGTGTATGTGGGTGTGTATGGACAGCATTAGTGTGTACAAAAATATGAATGAAGTTACAAATTTATATAAATGTACATATAAACATACTTGGCTTTTTATATATAATTGCATAATATTGATTAAGCAAGTATCAAAATAATAAACACATCTTTTCCTTTGTATAATTCATATTGTGATTTCATAGTGGTGGATATTGGCTAGGCCAGTGGCTATCAACCCATGATCTACGGAGTCTTGGGGGCCCAAGATTTTTGAAGAAATGTTATGATTTCAATCTTGAGATTAGACGTGGGGGTCCATGGCCACAAAAGATATTTAAAGGAGGGCCATGGTGAAGAAAAGTTTGAAAACCTCTGGGCAAGGCTAGTAAGATTGGAATCAAGAATATGAAGAATGGGAAATAGCATGAAACTTAAGGCAAAATTACTTATTTGGTGGGAAAATATTCCCCAAAGAATTTCAATTTCTGTCATGGTTTTCTCTTTAAAGTCTCAAATTTCTATCAGCGTGGAAGAGTGGGAAGACACCAAGGATAGTAAAGAACAATGTAACTACCGTAGCAACCACCGTAACTCAACATCAAGTGATCAGTCAGATCATCCTTTGTTAAGACGAAAAAGCATGCAGTGGGCTCGGCGGCTAAGCAGAAAAGTACCAAAGCATTCAGCAAAAACAGCAGAGAAAATAAGTCAGCAGAGAATGAATCTTTACAGAAGGTCAGAAAGACAAGAACTTGCTGAACTGGTGAAAAACAGAATGAAACATCTAGGACTCTCAACAGCAGGATATGGTACGATACTGTGATATATACCTACAAATATGTACATGTAGAGAGAGAGAGAGATAAATGTTAGGGAAGTTCATTGGATCAAGACTAGAATGGTAAATATTCTCTTATCAAAAGTTCCTGAGAAAATTTAGCAATCATGGGTGAAAGTCATCTTTTCTTACAGATAACTAAATGTTTCAAGTAAAATCAAATGTACAAATTGACATGTTTTCATACATTTAGATATCCATCTCTTTAGAATTAGAACATACATCTTTCAACATGCATAAATGACCTTCCTATTAACTTTCAACTGCAGTGTTTGTGTGCATGTCTTCAAATCCACTCCCTAGGGCTGAGGAAGAGTAACCAGGCCATAGTCACTCGGCTGATTTTGTGTCTAAGGTTGGATTAGAACTCCCAGTTTCTAGACTGGTGTCTTAACCACTACACCAAACTGGCTCTCCTCATGCTACAATACTATTTTATTAAATACTAATGCTTTAAAGTGGTATTTGAGTGGTAATAAGCTTCCATTAGGAAGATGCCACCTGAAATTTCTTTACTAAATTGTTTATAGGCAAATGGAAACAACTATAGCTTTTGAGAAAAGACACTAAATCTTTCTCTCATTTTGTAAAAAAAAATAAAAAATCCAAACAGATAAATTTCTCCTCTCTTTTCCCCTCAGAGTAACAATATAGATAAGTGCAGTACTAAAGCTTGCTCAGTGTTCTCCAGGAGAGAAGCAAAAGATATCAACCAAACAACCTAGGTCAAAAATTCAACATATCACTCATGTCAAAGTTCAGTAGCAAAATTATCATCAAAGACTGCTCCAGCTGTCCAGACAAAGAGTTTCAATATTTGTAGAAAACATATTCAGTAACAGAGTGCTAGCTGGTAGGGGATAGAAGGAGAGTTTTTTCTGCCCTGGCAATATGCCCTTGGAAAATTCTTCCCTTTAAGAATAACGTATAATATAGACTAGAGCCAATGGACACATGCCAAGAAAGAAGTTCTCACTTGGCCCTTTTTTGGACCTTAAAAACATGGTTTTGTGCCTGAACCTGAGACCTAGGCATAGATTTGACTCTGTCTCTTGGTTGTATGGATGATAGCTTAAATTATGCCCAGCTGCAGTTTTTATTTGTTTTATTGTCATTCATTTCATTTATTCGATTTCTATACTGCCCTATCTCCCAAGATGGGACTCAGGGCGGTTATTGTAAACCATCTTGAATCATGTAAAAGTGAGAAAGCCAGCTCACTTGTTTGTTTGTTTGTTTGTTTGTTTGTTTGTTTGTTTATAAACAAACAAATAAATAAATAAATAATTTAATGCAAAGTTTACATTGCAGATATTCTCCCAAACGGAAGTGATATTGCTTAGCTACTCCTAAAACAACCAGTACTTCTGAACTGATATCCTGGGGCTCAATTTCACCAAATTGCAAGGACTTGCAGATTAGTCTCCTCAGACTATTTAAGACTTCAAACTTTGAAGAATGAAGACGTCAGCAGTAGCATTATATTCTGGAAACAAATTCAACATTTTAAAATGAATTGATTACAAAGAAATGTACTAAGAATTTGCTGGACCTTTGTTCATATTATATTCTTCTCAATGTAAACTTTAATGGGGTTTTTTAAACCAGGTATAAAAGTATTGTATCTTATTCATTAAAGATAATTATAATAAAAGTGACCATTTCCCTCTATTTTTTCCTACAATTAAAGAGAAAGTCCTTTTTTGTTTAAAGTTTTTTTGGCCACAACATATAACATAACCATGAAATATTGGTCATATATTACTGATCATTTATGAGGTTTTCTACTTTTCTATCTTTTCCTGATGTTTTTTTAAAAACATTGCAAAAATATAACATTGCTTTTGATTTGACCAACTTTGATTGAGACATGACCTTTTCATCTGAGTAATGTTATGATCAGTTATTCAAAACAGCCTTTATATTCCTTCCTCCCCCTTGTAGATGAAATGAATGATCACCAAAACACCCTCTCATACATTTTGATCAATCCTTCTCCAGACACCCGACTTGAGCTGAATGATGTTGTGTAAGTATATAGTATTTGCCAGACTTCTGATTTGTATTTTCATGGAATAACTTTTTCCCCCAAAAAACCTGACCTTTGAACTTTGAAAATAATTTTCCAAAGAATAAAAATGTCTATAGTGTACTCTTCACTTTTTTTGTCATTTTTACTTGTTTGATTCAGAGCAATCACAGCTATTTTTTATTCCTGTTTTATTTATTTTTTAAATTCACACATTCATTTAAGGATATGTTGTTCTATATTTTAACTGCCTTTGGAAAACTAGCAAAGTAAAAGATAGATTGGGCAAGGCATTGTTTAATAGGATCTTTAGGTTTGGAGAAAGCTACTAATGTGAATTGCTGGATCTCACTGCTTGAGTATCTTGCTTTGTTTTTTATATATATAAACATGTTCCCCAACACAATTGGGATGCAATTGGGAGAGCCTGGCTGGCTGAATGGTTACAGGCTCCTGCCTAATATGCAATACAGCCCCGGTTCGAATCCCAGTAAGAGTATGACTAGCTGATGAGAGCTAAAAAGCTCGAAATAGATCTATCCTAGTCTCTCTGATTTATTTATTAATCAGCCCTTAAAAAACTAACATATATATATGTTAGATTATACACATATATACACTGTATATATTTAAACATCTGCTTGTAATCATCAGTTACAGAATTCTTTTTAGTTAGTTCAAAGTGAAGGGTATTCTAAAGTACATTTGCAGAATTTAGAGTAGAATATTCTGTTCATCTGGATTTTTTTTCTTGTTAAACCCAATGAATGAAAATGGTCTTTCTTTGTTGTATTTAGATACTTGATCCGCCCAGATCCATTGTCATATGTTCCCAAAAGTGCATCTAGCCAGAAAAACAGCTTCTGCAATGCCATTGGGCAAGACACCAGAGAAGAAACACAACTTTGATACATCACACGGTTCAGTGATGGAAAGACATTTTTATACAAATAACTGTTTTGGAATTGAGTGGTGATGACTTTAGTATAACTGGACTCTTCTGAGAAGTGGGATATAATGGTCAATGGGTGTTAATAGAACAACTGTTTTATTGAAATTATAGGAATGATTCTGAAAAACTGTCTGAGTTTTTAAAATAATTATTCAGATCCCAGAATTAAAATTAGCAGAACTATTTAAAAAAAAACCTAAGCAAGTATGCCATGGTTTGCTGATAGAAAGTAGAAAAATAATAATGCTGTACTCCAAATCATATTTGTTATTTTGGTTTCAATTAACCACTCTGCAACCATTTCTGACCACAATATCATAGTGTATATTATAAGTTTTGCATTCCAGATTTATAAAATTCTGGTTTGTGCAAATAAAATGATAATGTAAGGAAGGTTCGGACAATTCCCTTTTCTACTATCTTAAAATTGGAATTCCAAATGAAAGCTCAGTAAGTTTGTTGCTTGCTTAAGCTTTGAGCAATAATAATCAGCCGTGTATTTTTATTGCCTCCTTTAGCCCATTATATTTTTATACACAACATATATTTTTCCAGAATTTTTAATTCCATGCTATTTTCAAACTATTGTTTGTTTCAATTTGACACCTTTTCCCCACACACTATTAAAACATTTAGAGCAAGTATACATTTCACAAATAGGAAAATGGATCCCAAATGCTAAGAATGTAAAATGGTGTGGAAACCAATTGCCTTTAAATGTTTATTAAAATTTGTAAAGAAAGGAGGAATTTGGAAGATTTTGTAGGACTCATTGAGAACACCAAGTTATTTTGGGGAAAAAAGTTTATTTATGAATGCGATAGATATAGGTAAAGGTTCCCCCGCACATGCGTGCTAGTCGTTTCCGGCCCTAGGGGTGGTACTCATCTCCATTTCTAAGCTGAAGAGCCAGCACTGTCCGAAGATGTCTCCGTGGTCTTATGGCTGGCATGACTAAACATAGAAGGCGCATAGAGAGCTGTTACCTTCCCACCAAAGTGGTCCCTATTTTTCTACTTGCATTTTTTACATGCTTTAAAACTGCTAGGTTGGCAGAAGCTGGGACAAGTAATGGGAGCTCACTCAGTTATGCGGTGCTAGGGATTCGAACTGCTGATCTTCTGATCGACAAGCTCAGTGTCTTAGTCGCTGAACCACCGCATCCCAGTGAATGCAATACCAATAGCTAAATTAAGGACTACTAAAGATGTTTGAAAAGTGTGGACTTTCTGAAGATATAGCATTGCAGGTGTTTTGGCATGATTATCCAATTGATTCCTTTGATGGTAGATCACTTGGAATGTCAAAACAGAAAATAAGTTTATGTATCTCCAGATTTCTGGAGTAAAGGAGAAGACAGTTTCTCTGGGAGAAAAGACATGGATTCCCAAAGCAATCCATAGATTTTTTTCGGTTTAGTGTAAACCAACATTTTTAGTCTTGAATACAAATTCCAGTGTGTATTGTGTATACATGAAAAGTAGTTAGTATGAAGACTCACTAGCCTACAATCTTATTGAACAAGAGGCAGAAATCTAGTAAGCAAAAGGTAAAAACAGGGATCATGTTTTTGGGCTTTAGTGATAATGTCTGTTGTGAAATTGTAGGAGTCATTTCGGATGGCCAGTGATTTGCCAGACAATATCTTGGTTTTAAATGAAGCCATGTGAATGGTATCATCTTTCTTTATAGATCTTGCTAGAATCAGGCTGCACAGAAACATGGTCAGCCCTCAGCCTTTTTAAAGGTGCCATCCAAAGTTTCTAGTGTGAGTTGGGATGTTTATATAATTTTTACTTCTGTAACATTAGTTAATATGTAAGCCTATTTGCGTTATATTATTAATTAATAGAAAAGCTTACATACGTAGGACAGAATAATAAGTTAGGACTAAGACTGAGAGATGTTTTAACTTATTATCCACATTAAATGTACAGGTTATGTTTTCTATATTATTTGAAAAAACTGCTACCAGTTTGTGTACAAATCAAATGATGCCAAAATTGCTCAACTAAATTATTCATGCATGTGATGATTGTTTACTGCATTTGACGGTGTTTTAAATGACTGTTGTATTCATTGTAAGGAAGCAGCTATGATTCCAGCCACATGCACTGATAATTTCTATAGTTCTCTATTTTTCGTTTGTCAGCTGTGTGAATGAATAAAAGCCATTTTCTTATGTAGAATATTCCTTCTGATCTGTAATGATTTCTACACAATTCCCCCTGTGCAGTTGTCAGCTGAAGCCAAAGTGCTTGCATCAATGTGTGTATTTATAGAAAGAGACTGAAAAGATTATGTTTTAAATCAGTGGACATTTTCTTAGCTTCCTTGGAAGATATGACTGTTGCCTTTATCACAAAATGCTTTGGATATTACCTGCTCTTTCAGAAGTGGTTTATCTGAAAATTTAATACTTAGATGGAGTTATGAAACTACACAGATGTTGGATTGCTTGGCAAAGCATTCGAAATAGGTGAATGGATGTTGAGGAGGAGGTGGACTCAAAATGTCAAGATGGTGATTACAGCCATATCATTGTCAGAACTTTATTGACACTGTGAACACAGAAAAATAAAATTACCCATTTCAGGGTAGGTAAATAAAATTTCCAGAACAATTATGTAATGACCACAAGCATGAATAAATATAGGAAGAGTTCTGCATAAGTATGGCAGTGTACAAATTCTGAATGTGTGTATATTGTCTGCACATCACTAAGAGAGATTATTTTAAGACAAAAATATCCCGGCCATATTTCAAAGAAGAATCATTGTTCAGAGAGCAAAGTGGATGTCATTTATTTCCTGCTCGTCCATATCTTTACCTTCTGACTTAAGGTAAAGAAAAGAGTGTCTAACTTTTCTAGCAAATAAACAGCAAATAAAATTATATAAGTTCTTCCAGAAACAAATGCAGTCTTAGAGCATCCTCAGTAGGTACTGGCTGAGAAAACATTGTAATTGTGAAGCACGGAGGCATGTGATCCTCACGCATACAACTTACCAGTTCTTGGAATTGCACACTAACTTTTCCTTGGTGTCCCTTTGTGAAAAAAGGGATGTTGTATGTACACAAATATGTCAGTTTATGGAATAAAATAGTGATCCATTTTTAATAAATGGTGAACTTGCCACTAGGAATTCTCATTAAGTATCCAACATGGGTGTGTCAACTACTGCAGCTGTTAATATTATCAAGGTTACATCTGTGAACTCTTTGTTTTGTGTTAAATAGCTCAAAAAAGCACAAGAAAGTATAGGTGGAATAGCTATATTAGTTGCATTAAATTTAGTTTTTTGTTACAACTCCATTTATTTTTTGTTCTGGCTCCCACCTGTTTTCTTATATGCAGGTTTTGCATATCACACAGAAACCAAGTGTAGCCCCCAGCCTGAAAACCATTTGCATTTTCATCATAGCAGGGTGCACAATACAGAACATGCAATATTCTTGATCCATAGCACCAGAAAATGATACTGCATTAAAACAGGTGGCTAAAAAATAAAGTGAATGTTAAATAGTTTGGCAATGCCATCTTTTTTTTTTTTAAAGAAGAATGTTACAAGGTGTTCTTAGTATCTTTTTTTAGTGAATGTCATAAAAGGCCATCTCCCCAAATGCATGCTATCTCTGCTTATCCTTTTCTAACAAATACCTAAAAGTTAATTCAGAGCAGAAGGCTTATGAACTTCCAAATTTGGTATTTACTGTAAAAATGGTAAATAATTTGATATCCTCAGAAATCTTTGGACTTTAGCTCTCATCATTTTTTTTTTGTCAAAATGCATGCTCTTTGGGACTGATGGAACTTGAAGTTCTTGAGAAACTAGGTAGTGTAAATAAAGTGAGATTTTTCTGATATATATTCCTGGCTTCCTCAGACAGGTCTGAAAGAACCTGAGTAGTTGAGTAGTTTTTTAAAAAAACAATCAGGATAGGAGCCAAAGAAATTGGCACAAATAGGCTGTTCCAAAGGACTGACAACAGCCACTGAACAGCAGTATTTTTTATTATATTCCCTGCAGTTACAGTGTATAGATAGATTTTCAGAAGCTCTGTTCAGTGTGCCAAGTCTAAAGGATTGCCTTGGAATGGACTGGTGCATTACCTTCTATTGAGGTATTGATTTCATTTCATTTCTTCTCAAGCACAACTCTTCCTTCCTTCCTTTAGCTAACCCATTACAATCCAATGCACTAGGCTTCATAATATCCTACTGATGATATGGAGAAATTTACAAAATGTAGTCCATTGTGTTTGATGGGGTGGGTAAATTTGTCATGTTCATGTCAATTTTCCTTCTGAAGTTCTTCTTACCTAAGCTATTCCAATCTTTGGTCTGCATTACAAAGGATCGTTTTCACTATATGTAGGTCAGTCAGAAACATTTCATTTATATACAGGTCTATGGGGATTCCCAGCCATCCAAATCATGGTAGCCCCAAAGGTCCTTTCTCAAGAGACAACTGGACTTTCTTTGTTTATTTTCTTGAAGACATTTCACTTCTCATCTAAGAGGCTTCTTCATTTCTGATGAACTGAAGAAACTTCTTGGATGAGAAGCAAAAAGAAAGTCCAGTTGCCTCTTGAAAAAGCACCTTTGAAATGTCATTTATGTACTTTATTTAATACTAGCAATTCCCGGCCACGCGTTGCTGTGGCCCAGTCAGGAGGGACACAACCCGAGGGTGGAAAAATTACCTATAATATATATTATAGGTAATTTTTTCATTGATCAGCTCATAAAACTAACACACACACACACACACACACACACACACACGTGATTTTTTTTTAAGGGCTGATTAATAAATAAGAGACCAGGATGGATCCATTTCGGGCTTATTAGCCCTCTTCAGCTGGCCATACTCCTTCTACTGGGATTTGAACCGGCACTCTCCAGCATATCAGGCTAATAAGCCCGAAATGGATCCATCCTGGTCTCTTATTTATTAATCAGCCCTTAAAAATCTAACATACACACACACACACACACACACACACACATATATATAAAATATAGCTGCCAAATCCAGAAATAAAATCTTCTGAATAATTACTTATTTCTTTTCCTGCATTCTAAGTTATTCCATTACTGATAGGCAGAGAACAAAACAGAACAATAACAGGCTTTGTAGACAACAGATTTTCTAGACAATAAATAAAAATATAACTGTACAACATTACATAGGTATATATTTGCAGAGTTAGACAGATTAAGAATTCATTATGTTGGAACAACAAAACCTTGTGCTTTGAGGATTTTCAGAAGTTTTGAAATGGACAGAATTGCTATCTGATGCCTCTTCAAAGCAATTATACTTTGAATAACCTGCAGGCATTTAAAGTATTATTTTAAATTATGTAATTATATGTGTCAAAGTGACCTCTGGAAATGATTTACAGATTTGGCTTAAAGGGAAAAGAAATGTTTTATAAAATAGGAACGAGCTAAAATAAATTCCCAAAGCATTAAAATATTGCTATGTAATTGTTTAGAATAAAAATCAATTTTTTTCTGAGGCAAAACATTTAATTGCATACTCCAGAAGAGAGGGGGGGGAGAGAGAGAGAGACAGAGGGAGGGAGGGAGAGAGAGAGATACTTTGAATTAGTAGCACCATTAAAAACTAGTGTATGGTGCTTTCTTCTGCATCTGTGGTGCCATTTAATTCTCAATCTAGAAGCAAATGAATCATAAATTGGACGTTAAAGCAAATGATTCATAAATGTGGCTGTCCTGGGCCATTTCAAAAGTTATAAATGTCACTCACACTAAGAGACAAACAAATGAATAAATAATAATGCTGGTAACAGAGAAAATGGCACACAGGCCGAATGTGAAAGTCTTCAATACGTACCGTGTTTCCCCGAAAATAAGGCAGGTCTTATATTTTTTTTAACACATGAAATATGGCCTATTAGAGGGGGGGCTTATTATTTTTTGGGGCAGGCGAGAAGCGGGGTGCACCTTTTACCTTTCAAGCTCCGTCATGTTCCTCGCTATTGTGTCCAGGGAAGCCACTGGTAAAAAAAACCCCAAAACCCCTTCTCATGAGTTCTATCAAACTTATTGAACTTGTGAGAAGGTTTTTTTTTTTTTTTTACCAGCGGTTTCCCTGGATACAATAGAGAGGAATGAGATGGAGCTTGAAAGGTAAAAGGTGCATCTCGCTTCTCTCCCCCCTCTCATTCCTCGCTGAAGGGATGGAGGGGAAGGGAAGCAGGCAGGCTGCCTTTACAATTGGGGTAGGGTGGGCAGTGTTGGGCTGCAAGGCGTGCCTCTTACCTTTCCAAGTCTGCTGCGGTCCTTGCCATTGTGTCCAGGGAAGCCCCTGGTTAAAGAAATAAACCCTTCTTGCGACTTCTTTTTTTTTTTTTTGTAAAACAATTTTTATTGGTTTTTGAAATATACGTAGGAAAAGGGATATAGGGTAAATATGGCATTTTAGTAGCTTCCATGCTGGTGATGGTGGTCCTCCCAAAACTTCATAGAAGTACAATTTTATAGAAAGAACAAAGGACAAGCATATATATACTTTATATTGTATAGTTCATACGTTCAATCATATTTTTCTTTGCCATCTAATTGTATCGACAATCGCAATAAAATTTCAAATAAAGTCATTTTTGAGATCTAAGTCTTTTTGCTATTGATTCTTCTTCCCCGTCATCGGGTGGGGCCCTTGCCCCCACTGCTCCCCCATCTTCATCCCCTAGGAGTGAAGAGTGCTTTTGAAGAAAGGCCTCCGCCTCTCCTAATGTTTTAACTCTAATTCTACCTCCCTCCCAGAAGACCAGCATTCCCTCTGGCAATAACCATTTGAACCAAATTCCTTTTTTATATAATTTCTTAGACAGGAAGGAATATTTCCTTCTTATTTCTCTAATGTTTGGGGGGAATTTGTTTCAGAATGGTTATTTCTTTATCTTGATACTTTAAGGGTCCTCCCCGTTGAGCCCTCAATACCTCATCCCTTGTGGACCTCCTTAAAAATTTAACATGAACCTCTCTTGGTACATTGTGTATTCTAGCATATGCTGAATTAATTCTATAAACCAGGTCCATATCTCACCAGAGTTGTTCTTTGTTTCTTTTAATATACTCTGCTAAAATTGTACTCATAAGATCTTTAAGGTCTTCATTTTCTGATTCTGGTATGTTATGGAACCTGAGAAAAAAAGACATTCTTTCAAATTCTATTTTAATCATGTGACTTCCTAATTCTAAACTTTCCTTCTGAATCTCTTTTACCTCTTCTCCCATCTCAGCTGTCCCACCCTCTAACACCACAATTTTTTGTTTGTTATCCATTGTGCTTCGCTGTGTTTCCAAAAGTTCTTTTTTTAAATTTGTCATTTCTTTTCGCATTTCATTCACGTTTCTCATTATTTCCTGGAACATCTCGTTAACTGACAGTTCCTGTGCACTCTCACCAGTAGATTCTTTCTGCAATAATGAGGTGATCTTTATCTGTTGTGTAGTTGGACTGGAGCGAGCTGAAGATGGAGCGGAAAATGACTTTCCAGTAGGTAGTTTTTTAGAAGCCATTGTCTCCATTATGAGTTCTAGTTGGTAGAAGAAATGGCGTCGGAAAAGCGGGCAGCCAGGGCGTTCCGAGGTATCGGAGCAGTTCAGATGAAAGTCCAGTTTTAGGAATATATAAAACAAAGAAAAAACTATATTATCCAAATCCGGATGTCCATGTATTGGGAGAGATGCCAAAGGCTTCCAGAGGAGAAGTTAAAGTAAAAATTTAAAATCCTGCAATGTCAAATGCAGAAGGGAAAGCTCACACATGAAAGAAAGTTTTTCAGCAGGGAACAAAGCTTTCTAACAGGAAAGAAAGTGAAAGTTTCATTTTACTTTTTAGCAAAAAAGTTCCGCGATAGAATGTTGCAACTGCGATAGCATAGATACAGTTTCTTTCCTGTTGTTATTTCAGATGGCAAGTTAGTCCCACCTCTCTCTCCATTCCTAGAGAGAGCTTGTTTAATTGCCGCTTTCCTCTGAGGGGGGGTTAAACAGAAAAAAAAACCCCCTCCAGTCTCCATTTAGAATTGATTGAAACTAAAACTCACAATGTTCGCTTATCCTTCGATTGCGGACCAGGAGATTAGGGAGAGCCCCCCATCTCTGGCACTCCAGCCAGTCTTCTCATTCTGCAGTTGATCCCGGGATCCATCGGTGAAAGGGCAGGTTTTGCCCCTCCCCGTCTGCTTCCCAGCTCCTGGGGCGAGACTGGAAACGCCCCACCTGCCGCCACCTAGTTGGGGGGTCTCCAGCGAGCTGCCCTTATGGCAGGGGATTCCTCCAGAACCCCCTGTGCCCCCAGGGGGCCCCGCCAGGAGAGCAAGCAGCGGACGAGACACATCCATCGCCTTCGGAAACCGGAAGCACTCTCCCTTCTTGCGACTTCTATCAAACTTCTTGAACTCACGAGAAGGTGTTTTTTTTAACCAGGGGCTTCCCTGGACACAATGGCGAGGACCGTGACAGACCTGGAAAGGTAAGAGGCCCGCCTTGCAGCCCAACACTGCCCACCCCACCCCAATTGTAAAAGCAGCCTGCCTGCTTCCTTTCCCTGCCGCCCTTTTAGTGAGTGGGTGGGAGTGGGGGAGAATGAGGCTTGCCTCTTACCTGCCCAGCCCAGCTGCGTTCCTCACCCTTTCGTCCAGGGATTCCCCTTGTAAAAAAGCCTCATGAGTTGAAGTCACAAGATTTCATGAGGTTTTTTTTACAAGGGGAATCCCTGGACGAAAGGGCGAGGAACACAGCTGGGCTGGACAGGTAAGAGACACACCTCGCTTCTCCCCCACCCACCCACCCCTTGCTAAAGGAGGGCAGGGAAGGGAAGTAGGCAGGCTCCCTTTACAATTGGGGTGGGATGGGCAGGGGTTTTTTGCGCGAGGGAACATTGCTGGCCTGTCGCTGTTTTTGCGGCAGGCTCTTTTTGCACTTAAATAGTTGGGAGGCTTAGTTTCAGGGGGAGGGCTTAGTTTTGGGTGGAGGGCTTATTGTGATGCCTGCTCTGAAAAGCCCGATTGGGTTTATTAGCCGGACATGTTGTATTTTGAGGAAAACACGGTAGGAGTCTTTTTGTTTGACAATACAAAGGCATTTAGATTCTGCTTTTGCTAGTCAGCAAGATCAGGATCTGATCACATTTGCATTTTTTTTTTGGCTTGACAGTGCGAGATGTCATTCATTTCACATTCATATCCTGTGTCTGTCTTCATCAGCTTTTTCAGGTTATGGAATGAAAAGAAAGCTTATTCGGGCCATTTCCTAATCCTTCAGGGATTTAGCTTCATGTGTTTGTTTATGATATCCATAATAGCTGATAAATGACCTTGTCTAAAAAAATTTGATTGTTTATTTATTTCTCCCCTACAGCAGGTAAAGTTTAGAATGGGATTTCTGCTTATTATCATAAAGTATTTCCTTATTTGCTTTATACTTTATCGTGTCTTTTTATTGGCTTAGGTTTGGGGTAGTTTCTCAAAGCATCATAAAGTCAACTAACTGGGTTAAGGTGATTATGATACCATGCATATGTGGAATTTCTGGAACTTCTGAGAGAGAGGATATAATAACTCACCTTTTAGAATCTATTGGTCTCTCACTAAAATCTTATATAAATGAAAATGGGCTTACAATCTAAATTGTCTCTTCTTGTCAGCCCTTCAAGGTAGATGAGATCCTACCTTGTTCTGCATTTCTTATTAATATTGTCCCGATTCTTCTGTTCTCTTTCGTTACATAATGGTTTCTGAATATTTGCTTCAAGGCCATCTTGCTGGCTTTTTATACTTCCCGAGCTATATTTGTCTCAACTTGCCTTTCACTTGCCAGGACTTTGTGCAATCCTGAACAATACAAAAGCCTTTGTTAGAAATAATGTTTTTAAATGGCATGGTGGAACTTAATCCTCTTTATGAAATCTCGTCAAGCATCACGCCTTCTTTAAAGCTCCCATTTCTTTTCACTGTAAAAGGCTCCATGGCTTAATGAATATCTAAATCTCTTTGAGGATTACACTCATGTGGAACTCTATTAATTTTTTTTGAAAAAGAGAGAAAGAGAGGGAGAGACAAAATGGCAATTAAAATACTATTTTAAAAAAGTTACTGAGATATATAAATCCCCTCCCTAAATCTAAGTACCACAAGTTTATTCCAGTTCCAAAGTATTGATGAGATTTCAGCATGCTTGGTAACACTGCTGTAGTTTTTAAGCTCATTTTGAAAAATGAAAAAAAAAGTTAAGAAATTTTCTTTTAAGTTTATTTCTGTCACTTCAGATTCTAAGGAAAAGAAACCAGAAGAAACAAACATCATTCTTAGTTACAGCTCATCTGTATTAGTGAAATGAAAGGAATTGATAATCTTCTCCCTTCTTCTGTTCCAAGTCACAGAAAAGAGAAAAAGTAACATTCATTCATTCACCTTCCTTCCCCTGTTCCAAGTTATAGAAAAGAGAAACGAGTAGCATTCATTCACTCACTCACTCACTCATTCACTCATTCACTCACATATGTATGGAAATCTTGCAATCGTTAAAACCAAAAAAAAAAAAAAAAATTTAAAAACGAAACAAAGAACACACACATGCCAAGGTAATAAACGTCGTCCTTCACCATAATAGAAAAAAGTGAACAATTAAAGAACACCCACAAAACCTTCAATAACATTTTTAAACGAATCCAGTTTACTAGAGAAGAAGAAAACAATAACTCTCCATCCTTCCTGGACATCCTGATCAGCAAAGACCACAAGGAAATAAATCTCTAACATAAGACACACAACACAGTCTCATCCATTGTCCTGTGTGATGCCCAGAGGAGTAGCTTGATCTTCAAAACCCAACAAGATTAAGGCCATCCTATTCTTAAGGACTATACTTTCTACAGGGCAAGTACTGTCACAAAGAAATGTATTCTAGAGAAATTAGAGATAATAATGGTGAGTGTGAGCTTGATCCCTCATGTGAACAGAGTAATTCCATTCCACTCAAGAGTGATTAATTTAAGAGTAATTTAGTAATGTGTGCAGAAGCTGGGAGAATGCTAGCACCTTATATTTTGGATTTTTTTTTGTTTAATTGATTGAGCAGAATTATGTATAAATGGTTGATTGTAGGCTTAATGAAAAATGGTTTTATATTTATAAACTGGAAAGGTTTTAAATAAGCCTGGAATGATGTTTGAGATTACTTGGCTTTACTATCTGCTTTTCCTTAATGTTTAATATCAAGAAATAAACTAGTGTAATATATTAGAAAACATTGTCATTGATTCAAACATTTCATAATGAAAAATAAAGATTCTGAAACTTCTATAATTACAGATCAGTTTTTGTCTAGCAGTTACATTTTTCATAATGTCTATTCAACAAAAAAATACTTTACAAATGTTTTAGAAGTGTGTTTCAATAAATAGGAGTAAACTTCCATAATCTATAACCATTGTTGACACTGATTGTTGTTATTGCTGCTGGATTTTTGGGAGATGGGGGAGAGGGGAAGAAAGTTTATATTTGTGTATTTGTAGTGGAGTACAGATCAATCATGCCATGTGAAATGTGGCCTTTGGCTTAACAAACTATTCAATCCTTTGTACAATAGTAAGTCTTTTCATATATAATGCAATTACCGGTGGGTACAATAGGAAGTATCAATAGAAGAGAAAAGAATAGGAAGTCTACTTCTGACACTCAGCACCACGTGCTGGAGGGGTTCTAAAGCTAATGTACCGTATGCATATATTGTTATATAAAATGATGTAAAAATTGAGTGGTCCAAGAATTAAATTCCCAATAGAGAGTTTGCACTCCACAAAATAAAATCTGACCATTTATGGTTGATGATTCCTAATCAGGAATCAACCAGCCTTGTTGAAAACACTATACAGGATGTTGTTGTTAATTGTGAAGTCATGGTCAACCCATTGCAACCCCATAGACAACGTTCCTCCAGTCCTTCCTGTCCTCTGGAGTCCATTTAAATTCACACTTACTGTTTCGGTGACTCCATCCAGCCACCTCATTCTCTGTCGTCCCCTTCTTCTTTTGCCCTCAATCTTTCCCAGCATCAGGAGTCATTTTCCAGTGACTATACAGGATATACGCTATCAAATAGAGAAAAATCTCTCTTCCAGATCCATTGTACATGGGAATATTTTAGTATTTATTATTATTTTAAATTTATTTTATTTATGCTATGTTTTAGGTTGTGTTCTGTTCTGTTTGTTATTTCATTTTATTACTTTATTACTTTATATTTATTTTATTATTTTATTTTATTTGTATCCCACTTTTATTATTTTTAAAAATAACTCAAGGCAGAGGTTTCTGCCTGTGTTGTGTGTATATATGTGCCAAAATCTGCAAGATGCCAGGTGCAGCATGGCAGTCAAAGGCCTACCTGTAAAAACACTAAAATCGTTTTACAGATTTTATAACATCTCCGTCTGCTGCCCCTGCAGACATCCTGAAGACAGTGGAGAACACATAATATGAAATAGATTAACCCCATGCTTCTCTCTTAGGTTATTTACAAATTGTTGTGTTGATTAAATACAAATGGACTTAAGACGTCATAGATTTTAAACATCAGGCATAGTAAGGTTAAATCAGAGGAAGTTTTACAATGAGGGTTTGGGTGGTTGTGATTGCTCCGTCCTCCCAGTAAATTTCTTAATCTGCTCCTTCTCCTCTTCCTCCTCCTCCTCCTTTCCTCCTCTTCCTCTTCCTCCTCCCTGAATTTTGGCAGTGTATTATAAAGTGAATTCCCTCAGTTTCTTTCTAGAGTGAAAGAAAAAGATAATATGTTCTCTGTGTGTAAATTTTCAATTTTCTACCTGCTATTCCCATTCATTTTTGCATTAGGTTGATGCTAATGCAAAAATGATATACATGTTTTGCTAAAAGGAATTTCTGCCATTCAAGGAGAAATAAGCAAATTTGCAGTTATCCACTGATAGGCTACTGGTGGCTACTGTGGTTTTCTCTCCCACTCTCCCCTTATAAATGAGTTGATCAAGCAATGAGTCTTTCTGAAGAACACATGCCCCTGACATAGACTATATTTCTTTTGGTTTCACAAACTGCATGAAAGGATATAATTTAATAGTTTTTTAATAATGTATTTTTGTAATTTTGTAGGGTTTTTTAATATTGCCTGTGCGCCACCCTGGGTCCTTGCAAGGAGAAGGGCGGGGTATAAATTTGAAAAAAAATTGAAAGAAATTAAAAAAAATGATTGCTATAAAGCTTGGTTCTTTTGTTGTTACACATGTTAGTTTTCCTTCTTTGTAGTCTATTAAGTCAGCTTAATAAACTGACTAACAACCAAGATTTTTGGGGGGTGGGGGTGGGAAATGCTTCTAACTAGTAGTGGAAAGATCAAATGGTGGACCTAGAGAGTACATAATCATGAAAGTGATTTTATTTAAATTGATTGAATCATACATTTATACTAGTGATTTATTATTTACTCATTCATTTGCATTATATCCCACTTTTTATACAGGCACTCAAACAGCTTATATAATGTCTCTATTTTTCCTGTAACGATACTTCTATGATTAGGTTGGCTGTGAGTGAAGAACTAGTGTAAAAGGGGAGCATACTTTATACTTCTTCATGTGCCAAGGAATGCCATTCCCAAGGACTGCCATACTTAGAGGAGCCTGATTCCTTGCTTCCTCTCCTCCCATTGTGATCTTGGGGTACTTTACAGGTTCCACTCCAGTTCCCACAGCGAAACTCCTTTCTCAAATTCCTACTGTTCAACTATAACCAACAATAATCTTAACTACATGCCATCTAGTGGCATTAAGATGCCATAGAACAAATTCTCAACTCATAGTAATAAGGAATATCTAAAATAAATAGATAAATCAGTGAAGAGTTTAAGTAACAGAGTGTTGTGCATACCAATTTTTGCTTGGTGGTTGATATTAGAGAGGGCTGGTATTTCGGCCAAGGGAATGACCAATACATTTTTGGAAAGTTACATGACCAAATGTGTACAGTATGAATGGATATCACAGATCTACTTTGGGTGTGCTGTAGAAGAAGACGTAGGGGCCTCTATGAAGGTGCAACCATACAAACTATCATACCAAAAATTAATTCATATTTTCTTTTTCTTTATTGTACTCTTTCAAATTTGGAGTATTTTCCTAATCTACTGTAGCTGTAAGCATTCCACTCTAGACATTTCCTATAATGTTCTGAAAATCCTTTCATTAAACAGTAAAGTAGGATTGTAGATTCATATGCAACAATAGGGCCTTGTTAAGTTGTGACTGTGTGTCAGAAATATTATATTTTTCAGAATGGTATTCAGGTTTATGATATTCCTGAAACTCAGTGTGAAATATGAATTCTGAGGATACTAGACAGAAAGGAATCCTAAATCCCGTATGGCACCCTCATTCCTGCACACTGGGTGAAATATTTGTCACTGAATCATTAAAGATCAGTGCCATAAGGTTCATTCAGCCACAATAAAAGCCATTGTTTGGCTAGAAGTTGACAAATCATATAAACAAAGGCAACTTACATCAAATTCTTCATTGACATCCAGTACACAGCTCCAGAGATTATGATGATCTGTCCAATTTCTTTTGAATAATTACCCAGCAGACAGAATGGCAATCTTTCCCTGCCTGAGGGAATAACTTTGATAATGAGATTTCATATTGCAATCTTAGTCTTGTCATCAAATCAATAAAATTAAATTAAAACATAATTTAAATTATAGGCATAATTTCATATAGTTTTGCTTGCTATAAGTCCAGGAAGCTGCTTGATCATCTTTTTCTTACATGTTTGTCTTTTCTTCAAGCACAATTACATCAATTTATTATCAAGGCAGGGTAACGGATGATGAGCTGGCCTTGGACATGAGACCCTTGAGTCCCTGCACAAGCAAGAAGCAAACTGAACCAGCTACTAATTTTGATAAGGTTTTTGTAAAGATAACATAAAATATCATGGGATCATCTGTTCCTTGGAGGAAGGACAATTATAAGTTAAATAAGTTACTAATGCAAAAAGAACTTACTAAAGGCATCCTCATCTTTTTTTTTCTTTTTCGAGGTTAATGGTTTCTACTGATACCTTCCTCAATAGCATCTGTCTCCTGACTGACTTCCAATTTCAGCAATTCTCCTTCTTCAATTTTCACTATAGAACAGTAAGAGGAGGAAGGGAAACATTAAGGAAAGTAAGGTGATAATGTCATATCCCTCTCTCCCTCCCTCCCTCTCTCCCCCTCCCCCCCCATCTCTCTCTTGTAAATTCTGTAAGTAAGACAGAAAATTGATAATTTGGGCATAAATGGCTAGCTGAAAAATATTGCATCACGGTCATCTGATGTTCTGCTCTCTCAAGATGGAAAAACAATAGACAAAAGAAGGGGACAAATGATTCTGAAAAGAAAATCTACAGTACATCTTTGGTACCTGTTGGAATATAGGTTCTACCCTGTTTCCCCGAAAATAAGACCTCCCCAGATAATAAGCCCAATCAGGATTTTGAGTGCATGAGCTATTATAAGCCCTCCCACAAAAATAAGCCCTCTCCGAAAATATTGCAACACAGCAACAGCCATGAGGTGATCACACCTGCCGCCTCCTGGACCTCAAAAATAATAAGACCTCCCCGAAAATAAGGCCAAACGCTGGTTTCAGGGGTCAAAAGAAAATAAGACCCTGTCTTATTTTCGGGGAAACACAGTACATCATGGCTTTAATACAGTATTTCTCAAATTGGCAGATTCTGGGAGTTGAAGTCCACCCATTTTAAAGTTGCCAAAGTTGAAGAACATTGCTTTCCCCTTACACTTCTTCCTCTTCCTCTTTTCCTCTCTTACTTTCTCATTATTTCCTTTTCTTTTTTCTTTTATATTTTGATAAACTAATAAAAAAACCATTATTAAAAATCATTGCTCTAATATGTTAGCTTTGGAACTTTGAGCATGAATTTAGATTTTGCAGTTCCTCAGCCTTTCATAAAATAAATGCTCATTGTCAAGAAAACATGCCATAGTTTTCTTTGTTCCTGGACTCTTGCTATGTGATTCTATGGCAACTGAAGGGAAAAGAGAAAGAAGATGTTCAATTTACTGTTTAGCCTTTTCTTGAAAGAAATGCCTTAATCATCTGTGAATGTTATTTTTCCCCTTTCTTCCAAAGAAGAAACTTTCCCATCCTAACACATGTGTACACACATGCACACACACACACACACACACACGTCTGCCACACATTACAAAATGAATCCAGGGATTGGAAGCATTTCTTTTCCTGTGGAAAATGATCTTTACACAGTCTTACTAAGCCATTTAACCAATAGTAAAATTCAAAACTTTTTCATTAAACACAGCTGGAATATTTTCTCTGTATGTGTGCAGTGGAAAGGGGGGGAAAGAGTCTCTGAACTTTTCCCCTTTAAAAGGTTGAAAAAAGGGGTTTCTAAGCAGCCAGTTAAATAAAACTGGGAATTGTTGGGTGTGCCTAAGAAGCAGTCATCTGTTGAGGAAAGCAAAATGCATTTTCAGGGTAATTAGTCCTGTAATGAAGCAGCATGGATCAGCAGATGCACCAACTATGTTGGTTTGAAGAAGTATTTATGAGTCTCATTTACAGCTCCCAAGGAGTTACCTGTTGATGACTTTGGGCACATCAGAGTCAATATAATGTAACATTTGCAAATCCAGAAAAAGAAAGATGTAACACCTCTAGCATTAACACCTGATGAGAAGGCAGATATATTTTTCTATATTTAAGCTATCCGTCTCCTTCCTTCTTGAGCCATTTTCTTTTTTTTTTCAACAACCCTGTAATGTCTTGCATTAGGGTGGAGTTGGGGTGACTGAATGGAGCTAAGCATTTACTGGCCAGATGCCCTTCCTAAGGCCTATGTAGAGCTCACAGCAGACATTTTGTCTTTGCTCCCAGAGAAAGAAACATCTACCCATACCTAGGATGAAACTCATAATCTCTTGACTGGCAGGCAAGATTTCCACCTTTGGGTACCATGCCGTTTCCTTAAGACAATTCTGATACTGGTATGAAATGCAGATATAAAGGATAGAATGCATTTAGACAAGGCAAAAGGAAAACGTTACTTTTCTTTATATGATTAGAATTGAAACCCATGTTACCCAGTTGTCCACCATAGTTAGGATTCAGACATCCAGAAAAAAGAGAAGAGGTCTTCCTTTTTGTCCTCCTATCCATGTTCAGTAAGCGTAGCCTAAAAATAATAATAATAATAATAATAATAATTTTAATTTATAAAACCGCACCCTCTCCCCACAGGGACTCGGGGCGGTGCACAGGTAGAATAAAAACCAAATACATACAACAATTCTAAAAACAAATTAAATATAACCTGCACTAAAATTCCCATTAAAACTAAATAATACTAATTCCCCATAAAACCCCAGAGGCAGAGAGACTCATCCTAGGCCGGCCAGACAGAAAAAGTGAGTCTTTAATTTAAGACGGAAGGAGCGGAGGTCCGTGGTCGTCCTGATATCGGGGGGGAGGTCGTTCCAGAGGGCCGGGCCCGCCACAGAGATAGCCCTTCCCCTGGGTGTCGCCCGCTGACAGTGTCTAGTGGATGGCACCCGGAGAAGTCCCTCTCTGTGGGAGCGAATCGGCCGCGAGGATGTATGAGGCAGGAACCGATCCCGCAGATAGCTAGGTCCCGAGCCATGGAGCGCTTTAAAGATGATAATTAACACCTTGAAGCGCACCCGGAAGACGACAGGTAGCCAGTGCAGCTCGCGCAAGAGCGGTGTTACATGGGTAAACCTAGCGGTTCCCATAATTGCTCGCGCGGCTGCATTCTGGACTAGCTGAAGTCTCCGGGTGCACCTCAAGGGGAGCCCCATGTAGAGAGAGTTACAATAGTCCAGTCGGGATGTCACGAGCGCATGAGTGACTGTGCGCAGGGCGTCCCGATCCAATAGGGGGCGCAATTGGCGGACCAGGCGAACCTGGTAAAACGCCCTCCTGGCCACGGCTGTCACTTGATCTTCCATGGACAGCCGGGAATCCAGGAGGACACCCAAATTGCGCGCCCCATCCACAGGGGCAAGATGTTCGCCCCCTATGGCCAGCGATGGAATAAGCTGGTTGAATCGGGCAGCCGGAAACCACAGCCACTCGGTCTTGGTCGGGTTGAGCCTAAGTCCGTTACTTCCCATCCAGATCCGCATGGCTTCCAGGCACTGGCACATCACCGCTACGGCATCGTTGGGGTGGTTTGGGGTAGATATATACAACTGAGTATCATCAGCGTATAGATGGTATTCTACCCCAAAACCACGGATGATCTCACCCAGCGGCTTCATGTATGTGTTAAACAGGAGAGGCGAGAGGACCGACCCCTGAGGCACCCCACAAGTGAGTGGTCTCGAGGTCGACCTCTGCCCCCCTGCCAACACAAATTGCGATCGGCCAGAGAGGTAGGAGGAGAACCATCGTAAGACGGTGCCTCCCACTCCCAACCCCCCCAGCCGATGCAATAGGATACCATGGTCGATGGTATCGAAAGCCGCCGAGAGGTCTAATAGGACCAGGATGGAGGAACAACCCCCATCTCTGGCCCTCCAGAGATCATCAACCAACGCGACCAATGCCGTCTCGGTGCTATGCCCGGGCCGAAAGCCGGACTGGCGCGGATCTAGATAGTCAACTTCCTCCAGGTGACGGGGAAACTGTTGTGCCACCACACTCTCAACAACCTTCGCCACAAAGGGAAGGTTGGAGACTGGACGGTAGTTGTTTAAAAGAGCTGGATCCAAAGAGGGCTTCTTAAGGAGGGGCCTCACCATCGCTTCTTTTAGGGAAGCAGGCAAGGAACCCTCACTTAAGGATGCGTTGACAACCTCTTGGAGCCAGCCTCGTGTCACCTCCCAGGATGCCAGTACAAGCCAGGAGGGGCACGGGTCCAATAAACATGTGGTGGCTCGCAGTCGCCCACGTAACCTGTCCATATCATCGGAAGTAACGGAGTCAAACTCCTCCCAAACAAGATCTGTCTCGTGGCATCCCACTGGGCCATCAATGGAGGGTAACCCGTTCTGTATCTGAGCGGTTTTCTCCTGCAGAAAAGTCACAAATTCCTCTGCTCTACCCTGTAACGGGGCTTCCCGCAAAAATCAATTACTGTCCACTTTTGAGTATCCACAAACTATTTGATAAGTCTAATTACGGTAGAATTTGAATAAGAACTATTCACTGACATAGTAATGCCCACTTATCTCAGAGTTAGTGCTGCTAAATTTTGTGGAATATCTTTCTAAAGGTTAGACTATTTTTCTATAGGTTAGACAGAATCCGGTGTGCCAAGATTTTCAAATTTCCATGTGCTCTCAGCATACTTTAATTTATTTATTTATTTCACTTATTTATTGGTGCATTGGACAATAGTTATTGAACACAAAAAGCAGGCTGATCACCATCTGCAGTCCAAATACTCTATGCCTTCCCCAAAATATACATGGAGATAGAAGAAAAAGAATAACTTTTTTTTACCTAAAGTTTCTAACTAACCAGGTGAAAATGGTCTTGTTATCAGGACTGAAAAGGAAGAAAATAGTTTCACTATATGTGCAGGACAATCCATTACATTTCTTCCCCAGTTTTTAATTAAGAGATGTAACTGTGTGCTTTACTATGGCTCTTAACAAATATGGAGATTTGTTAATCTCAAACTCTTCTCCTAGAAGCCATCTGGGTTGACACAACCTGGCCTCAATTTCCTACCTTGGTGTAAATGCTTGGTAGTTTCTGCTTCTGCCATTTGTTTTCTGGAAGAGAGTCACTTCCCATAATATCTCCTGCTTAAACCCAACGTCAGCTTTGTGAGGTAATCCAAACTAGAAGCATATCTAGAAGTACTGGTTCTAGCTTCACAGTAAGGTTGAAATAACAAATTCTTGCTTAAAGTACATCTCTCCCTGTTTGCCTTTACCAACAAACTAGACTGTGAGGAAGGTTCTCTTTTGAGATATTTTCATGCGCACATTCTTTTGGCAGGCTCAGTTGCTGCTTAACTGACCATTGTGTAATTTGTGGCTCTTCCATGTATATCCTGAGGTCTTTTTATATGTCATTGCAACCAATGTGTGAGAAAGACAGAGCTCTCTGATACTCAGCTGCCTTTACTCAAATATAAAATTTGGGCTACATATAAACAGGAACCAAATTATATAGTATTACCTCCTGGCCTTATAACACTGTGGCATGTTACTAAATAAATCACTTACTGTCCAGTAGGAGACAAATCAATTTCACTAAGTATAAAGAAAATCAATTTAAAAAAAAAAAAAGTAGGAAAAAAACCAGTGAAAATCTCTCTTTATTTTTCAGCAGTTACATGGAAAAATTCAATGATAAAAAGATAGAGCTGTATAGGAAAAATTAACATACTGTAGTTGGATTACCAAGGAATAGATATAGATATATGTATTTAGGGTGGGTTGCTGCTGGTAGTAGAATTCACAAACATCAGAGGTGGGTTGCTGCTGGTAGTAGAATTCAGGCCTAGGTCGCAGAACCGGCAGCCTGCAATGCCACTGAACCAGTTCCCAATGGATTTTAGTGACTGTGCATGCATGCATAACAATTTATATCGAACAGCACGCACACACACAGTGTGTGTCTGGCACGGGTTGCAAACCAACAATAATGCTGGCAGCAGCAACCCACCCTGATATATATATGGTGTTGGGGTGGAGATGTACAATATATGCAATAACTGAAACACATTTGAAGGGTGTTACTGGGAGAAGATTATTATTAAATTTGTAGATTTTGTGTTAGTTTCCTTTCTTCTCATTTTTTGGCCCATACTGCTGAGCTCTCCATCAAGCTATTATATCAGGGATGTCCAAACTTGGGAACTTTAAGACTTGTGGACTTCAACTCCCAGAATTCCCCAGCCAGCTATGCTGGCTGGGGAATTCTGGGAGTTGAAGTCCACAAGTCTTAAAGTTCCCAAGTTTGGACATCCCTGTATTATATTGATGGGTAAGAAAACTGTCATTTGGCTTTGGCCTGAGTTTAGCGAATTACTATCTTTTTGGAAAAGTCTAAAAATTAATTTTCCTAATTGGAAATGTCCAAAAATTAAACATAGATTTGACAAACTAAAGAATGGAGGGAGAACATTAGCTTGTAAAGTCTCTAAATTCCTGTCATTGACTAGCTTTAAGGAAGGCAGGAACAAGTGAAACAATAGGATTTTAGCAATATATATAGATCAGTGATGGCGAACCTAAGGCATGAGTGCTACATGTGGCACGCGGAGCCATTTGGCAGGGCACGCAAGGTGTTGCCCTGTCAACTGGCCAGCGTGCATGTGCGCAGCGGCCAGATGATTCAGCCATTTTTAAAGCCATTTTTCACCCTCCCCAGGCTTTATAGGAGCCTGGGGAGGGCAAAAACGCCCCCCCCCGCTCCCCAGAGGCCCTCTGGATGCTTCAGGAGCTTCCCTGAAGTTTCCAGAGCACTAAAAACGACGTTACAAGCTCGTAGTGTCGTTTTTAGTCGCCTGGAGACTTTAGGGAAGTTCCTAAAGCCTCCAGAGGGCCTCTGGGGGTGGGGGGCTATTTTCACTCTCCCCAGGCTCCTATAAAGCTTTTGGAGCTTGGGGAGGGCAAAAAAAGCATGTAAAAATGGGGAGAGCATCTGTCATGCGCGCATACACACTGGGGGAGCGTGCATTACATTATGGGTGTGGCATGCTGGCACACGCCCCCCCTGCGCTCCCCCCTTACGGCACACAAGCCTAAAAAGGTTCACCATTGCTGGTATAGATCAATGTACAGCCCCACTATTTATTTATTTATTTTATTTTATTAAATTTCTAGATCGCCCCCTCTCCCTGAAGGGACTCGTGGCGGTGTACAGGAAAAATTAAAAACATCTAAAAACATAACAATACATACATAATTAAAATCAAATTAAATAACCCTGTACAAAAATTTATAAAACATTAAAAACTATATGCCATTAAAACCAAATACCAAATACTGCACTTGTAACTGAATACCTGCAAAATCAACAAGAAAAATTCCTAACAGTGCACCATCAAAATCAAAGATGAGACCAGAAAATAAGATCAGCAAGCAAAGATTAGATGCAAGCAAGTTAGAACAGATGAAAGAAAAGAACACTTTTTTAAAATTAACATCACATTGCATTCAACAGCAAGGGCATAAACTTTGTGCAGCTATCTTAATTGCTAGAATTCTTAATCCAGATAATGATTGTTAATTTTTGTCATCTCAGGAAGCAGGAATCTCTAAAATGTTCAATTCTGGATGTTCTTGGTTTAACTCAGCTAAAACTATCATACAAATGCTATTCTGAATCTTTTGCAAGGAAAAGTAAAATATTAATATTAATACCATATAAGATTGTGTACTTATGCTGTTTTAGCAATAAGATCCACTAAGTATTACTAGATTAACTTCACTCTAAATATAAATTATGGCTGCATATGTGGGTACAAATATTCAGATGACCATTAGATGACAGCAAAAAAAAAAAAAAAAGCAAAGAAAACTCATTATTTGTTGCTATTTAGGGAACGCCTCGCATTTTGCAACCCAAATATGGTAGCTATAGACCAGGGGTAGTCAACCTTTTTATACCTACCGCCCACTTTTGTATCTCTGTTAATAGTAAAATTTTCTAACCGCAAACCAGTTCCACAGTAATGGTGATTTATAAAGTAGGGAAGTCAATTAAATTAAAAAAAGGAAAGTGCTTCAGTATCGGACAAAACCCCTACTGCCCACCATGAAAGCTGGAACACCCACTATTGGGCAGTAGGGACCAGGTTGACTACCACTGCTATAGACTGATCATTTTTTATTATCGTTGGCTTTATGCTAACTTTGAATATACGAAGTATAGTATAGTATAGTATAGTATAGTATAGTATAGTATAGTATAGTATAGTATAGTATAGTATAGTATAGTATAGTATAGTATAGTATAGTATAGTATAGTATAATACAGTCCCCTACAATACTGTATAGTACTATATATTGCATACTATCGATTATTTCATAATTATTGCATACTACAGATTATTGCACATGCAATAATCTATGGTATAGCATTGTATACATTGTATTTCAAGGGGTCAGTGAACTGACACCGGGCCGTGGCATGCCAGAAACTGGGCTGCGCAAACAAACAAAGCTCCATTTATGGGATGCAAACAGCACGTAAAACCTCACATCCTTGCAATTCACGGAAAAACCGCTCTCCATAGATCTGGTCATTGGTGCCCAAAAGGTTGGGGACCACTGCTGTATATTATATAATACATTCACTTTATACTATCATTGATTATACAATCATGGATTGATAGTTTTATATATCATTCACATTACTCTTTTATAATGGATTTTCTAAAATAAGTAGCCTGAAGGAGCAAAAGAGTGGAAAAGAACAAAAATGTTGTTATAATTAATAGTTACAGAAGTAATGTTCTTAATGTTACTTTATTTACTTTATCAGTGAAACATTTATTTATTTATCTATTTATTTATTTATTTATTTATTTATTTATTTATCTATTTATTTATTTATTTATTTATTTATTTATAGACCGCCCCCTCTCCCCCATGGGGACTGAATGGTTCAGACAAGAAGCTAATCTGTTTACAACTTTCTTTGTATCAACAGACTTTGATTATTAATGACACCTCATCACTATTCCTCTGTATTAGGGGGGGAAATCTTCTTGCTGGTTGTTCTTATGGAAAGGCAAGTCTTACCGAATGCTTCGTAATCCGTTTCTCCTTGAGGCATTTTGTTTCACAAAAAGCTTTATGATTGTCAGTGGTTGCTTTTGTGACATTTTCATATGTATTCAGAAAATGCTTCAGAAAATGCAATATATTTTTTTTAATTGGGTCAAATCTTCTAATTTTCAGGCTAGTTTTGTTTCTCCATTACACCATATGGAACATGTTCTAGCACAAGTTGGTGAAGCTTTTATATTCATTATATTTATATTGCACTTTTATTATTTTTATAAACAACTCAAGGCAGTGATCACACCTAATATCCCTTCCTTCTCCTATTTCCCCACAACAATACCCCTGTGATGGACTGAGAGAGACTGACTGGTATACGGTCACTTAACCAGCTTTTATGCCTAAAGTAGGACTAGAACTCACAGTCTCCTGGTGTCTTTATCACTAGACCAAACTTACTCTCTGCCCAGGTTTCATTGGCTGAACTCTGCAGAAAAGAAGGGTTTGCACACCCAATTCACTACCTAGCCAAGATCTTGCCAATATCTCTTTCTGAGTTAGCTTTGGCTGCTTATACTGAAGCATCAGAATGGATGAAGTTTTTTTGTTTAAGAAGTTATTATAATATAATGTCTTGTCTGACATTTTGTTGATGCACTCAGGGGAACAGGGAAAGAATAGGTGAACAGAAACTATCTTGGAAGGAACATTTGCTACCCTTAGAGTCATTCCTGCCACCATTTTTTCCTATTGTTTCTTAATGCAACCCACAGCGATGTTCTATGCATATTAGTTACTTCTTTGTTGGAAAGATTTGTACTACTTTGTTTCAAAATTTGGACTTTCATTAATGACTTGGCATTCTTTTAAAACCACTTTCACTTACAATGATTGCTGCAATTTGAATAACAAATAGCTCTATTGTGCATGAAGGGAATTAAGTACTTTTAAGATGCCAATGTAACTTCCCAATCATTAGTTATGTTTAATGGCATTAATGGTTTAGAGAATTTGGAAAGTATTTATTTTCTGAAGTTCTCATGTGTATGTGTGTGTGAAAATAGAGAGGGAGAGAAAGAGAATATATACATACCCTTATTCACATACATTCACACACAACTGAGTTACTGATAACAGTGTAACTTCAAAACTTACAAAGTTAGCATTTTTATATGCTGTTGACTTTGAAAATATTTTACTATGTATTTATCATGCTTTATTGACCATGATGACAGGCATCTCAAAACTGTCAAGCTCTGTTTGCTCCGAAATCTGCCCATTTCTAAATCATACTTCAGTTCATCTATAATCCTATGGTAGGAGGAACTTCATTTCCAATTTATTAAGCACTTGTCTAGACTCTTCCAAAACTATGTTTCAAGAACAGTTTATTGTCTATCTGGATTATTCAAGTTAAAATACTTTCCTTTTATCCTTATTGTCTTTTCTTCTATCATAGGCCTTTCTGTCTTTTTCATCATTGCCTGTGTTTAGAAAGATAGCCATTGTCATCTACTTATCATGCAGCGTAAGAAGCTATTTTGTAGCATGGGAAGAGATACCCTCATGGCAAAAGCCTGCTGAACCCAGTTCTGTATTTCTATTCTGTGGTGACTGTTGAAACCTATGACCTTAATTTTGTACCCGTGGCCCTTTATACCAAGAATTAAAGGGGCATAAAAGATAAGCAGAATCTAGATAACACATTGCTGCATTACCTTTTAGAGTTGGTAAACAATTTATGACTAGAACCCATGCTTTTTCCTACAAATTTCCCATGCCTTAATCCCACAAGAATCCTGAAGCAGCTATTGTCAAGCTAAAGATATTTCATCATCATATTTCAGTGACAATCTAATATGGAATGTTGTAACTTGTAGAAGGAAGTAGGGAAGAAGGCTGAATTCCCTCTCTTCTGAATGGTAATTCCAAAATATTGAGCCTATAATAGAAAAACCTATTATTTTTAAAGGATGCAGAAACCTGCATCCTCACAACCTTGGAAAACCCTGGACCAACACATTAGAGAAGGAGTAGGTAGGTGAGCTACCAATGGACTTAAGCAGGCTGTAGTTGATTAATACTTCTTCCTTAAACATTATTTGCCTTTAAGGGGCCATGAGACTCTTCATCGCTTTTCAAATTTCTTAAAACTCGGTTTTATCTGAAAGTTGCTAATTAGAGTTCTGATTATGTCAACTTCTATACAACTTTTTCTTGCCAACCCACAAACCTCTCACATAAATAGCTGCTATACTCCAGCAGAGTTGAGTAGGAGGTTTTTTTTCCTTCTTTTTCTTCAAGAGCACAAAGAAGCAGAATTACAAAGTGCTACTTTGCCTCGATTGGCAAGAGGACTGATTATTCCTGCAAATGAGTCTAGACACAGAAGGGGGAAGATTCTGGAATTCTACCCTTATTTGTATATAAAAGTGTGTATAGTCAAGGCTGTGGTTTTCTCAGTTGCAATGTATGGCTGTGAAAGTTGAACCATAAGAAAGGCTGAGTGCCAAAGAATTGAGGCCTTTGAACTATGGTGCTGGAAAAGACTCCTGCGAATCCCTTGTACTGCAAGGCAATCAAACTGGTCAGTCCTAGAGGAGATCAACCCTGACTGTTCTTTAGAAGGCCAGATCCTGAAGATGAAACTCAAATACTTTGGCCACCTAATGAGAATGAAGGACTCACTGGAGAAGAGCCTAATGGTGGGAACGATTGAAGAAGGGGATGACAGAGAATGAGGTGGCTGGATGGGGTCACTGAAACAGTCAGCGTGAGCTTAAATGGACTCCAGAGGATGGTAGAAGACAGGAAGGCCTGGAGGAATGTTGCCCATGGGGTTGTGATGGGTTGGACATGACTTCGCAACTAACAACAACAACCCTTATTTCTCGTTATAGCAAGTCAAGTAGATTTTAGATTGAAAGGGGAGACATTGAAGCTCATGCTTGTCCATCTCTTTAAAAAATACTGGTTTGGAGGCTTATTGGGACTTTGGAGGACAAACCAATCACAGTCACATTTTGAATGATACCATGATATTGCCTGGCTTCAAAATGAGTGATTTCTTCCTTCTTATCCATCATATTTTGGATCACTAAAGCTAATTATAAGAAGAACTGGGGTGAGGGTCCTCTCATGTCAATAATGAATTTCTGTTAGACTGTCACCTCCAGGCAAATGCTTTATACACTACATGGACCCAGTTAATGTGGGAAAAGGCTGGACTTCATAGCTAAATAGCTAATATCTGATCTTGGATTTGTTCACCTTAAAAGTTTTGACAATACTTGACCTCTAAAATGCTGCAGTATTCATCATATGTCGTGCTCCAAAATGAATGTTTTGCTAGTTAGTTTCTTCACATTCAGAAAACATCCCTTTTGTGGATTTTGTTTTGGTTCTTATCTCTTCTTTGTAGAATTCAATATTTGCCGCATGTTTGATGTTTTGTTTTAACTTCATTTAATATGCCACTTAGTATTTCAAAAATCCTTTGTAATCATAATAACTTCAGTTCAAAGCACTTTTTTCCAACTATAGCTTTACTATGGCTGGCAGATCTTTGTTTGGGCCTAGCAAGTGATTCAATACTGCACTCATTCCTTTGTTGACAAACATGACCCTTTCTTAGCTTTTCTATCACTCCTCTTAACCTATCTATCTGTACCTATCACTTCTGTGCAATTTAAAGTTGCTGTCCCTTTAAATGACGTTCAGAAACCTGAGGTATTAATACAAAAAAAAAGGGTGTGTGTTATTTTACCTGTTTTAAAAGTAAGGACTTAAAGCATGGATGTCAAACTTGATTGCATCATGTGACCTATCATTTTTTTTGCCTTTGCCGAGCAGCAGTGGGTGTGGCCTACATGTGATGCGTCCCACCCAGGGGCCACCAGTTTGACAGGCCTGACTTAAAGCAACTGATTTCATTTGATTGGCTATTTTTCATTGCTACAGGATATACTGTACAGAGGTCATTACTGAAAAATGCTCAAAAATAAGAAAATAAAACAGAACAAAACAAAACAAGAAATGTAGGCATAGAAGGTGAATAAAGCAATGAAGGAATAGAAGTAGGGCTACGTAAAGACATGCGTACTAAATTACCATGATCTCAGTAGCTGGTTACCTTGAATCCCTATGAGCTCACCTAATTAGCAGAACCAGATGTGGGAAGATAGGAAAGTTTACATACAAGCATGCACAGTAAACGGCCACGAGCTCAGTGACCGAGTACCTCAGCATCTATGATCTCAACTGTTTATTAGAGATAGGCCATACCAGGAGCCTCTGGATATGTGAAGCCTCTACCTTGGCTGAGATAGTCTTAAAAGATTGACAAGGGAAATAAGAGGAAATGTATCAATAAGATGCTGTTGCTACCCTGCTTTTGCTTTGCTTGTTAAAACTGTATAAAAATCCAAATAAACTCTGTGTAAGGCAGACAGACATTTTGAACACAAACTGCTGTGATGGATTTCTGAGACCTACAAAGCAAGAGGGGCAAGTTAGAGGCTTTCTTTTTGGGGTACAGTAATCCCTCGTTTTCCGCAGCTTCATTTTCCGCGGCTTCAGTGCTTCGCGGGTTTTTCAATAGCAAAAAAATGCATCGGTAGGAGGCAAGCGCCCCCTAGTGCTTGCTTTAAACGATGTCCACCAACTCAAGTTTCCGGTATAGATATACAGAATCCTACTTCGCGGTTTTTCAGTTTCCGCGGAAGGGTCCGGTCCCGATTAACCGCGAAAAATGAGGGATTACTGTATAGAAGAAATTGCAATACTTTCAACTGTATAATGAAACATAGGGGAAAGATAGACTTAAGATACAATTGTAGAGGCATTTGTATGAAGGTTTTGGGATACTTATTGATATTTAGTAGCAGTTTGTTATTTAGTTCATTTATGAAATCAAGGCTGTGATTGTTGCTCTTATTCATCGGTTTAATTGAGAGACTAAAAAAGCTCACTGCTTTCTATCCAACTTCTCATGGAAGGAATTGAAGGCCTTTTTAATTATTCTGGGTTGTCTTTCACCTGAAGTCCTCTTGGTAAAATTTGGTTCTAGGGCTTTTATAAATACTTCTCCCTCCCCCCTCTTCCCCCCCCCCTCTGTTATTATCTTTCTACATTTCACAATCTGATTTCAAAATACTTGCCCATGTATAGCACATGTCTTTCCTATGTTCTCCAAATAAGTAGCTTCCTGTCATGGCCCATGGCCCACACACAAGGTAGTAAAAGGTGTGTTTTTTTTCTCCCTAGGTATGAGAACAAATGGGGGTGGGACTCTTTTGGTATTGTGTAGAGACTTTGAGATGGTTTTGAGTGCCAGTAAATCATGTTCTATTGCCGTGATGGTGAACCTATGGCATACGAGGCACAGGTGGCACGCAGCACCCTCTTTGATGGCACATGAGCAATTGCCCCAGTTCAGCTCTGCCATGCATGCACACACACCTCCCGCCAGCCAGCTGGTCTCCCTGTCTCTGCCATGCAAGCACGCAGGGGGCTGCATGCGCATGCGGTGTGTGTGTCTGGGTGACAATGTGTGCATGCGCAAGGCATGTGGGGGGCATGCAAATGCACAGGGGGTGTGGCATATGCAAGGGGTGGGCCAAATGCATGGGAGGCACGTGTACATTGCATTTTGGGAGTTCGGGTGCACTTTGGGCACTCGGTCCAGAAAAGGTTAGTCATCACTATTCTATTGAATGGAATGTATATCCAAATAGGCATTCATAGGATTCTAACCTATGTTTAAGTATCTATGGAGATTCTCAATCATCCATGTCATGGTTGTCCCAAAGGTGCTTTTTTCCAAAAAGGCAGCAGGACTTTCTTGGAAAGACTGACTGTTTAAGCATCTACTTTTGAATGATATATTATGTATAAGTTTATTATTTGATATTGTGATTTGATTATATGAATTTGATCTATACATTGGTGACAGTTTAAGAATTTGAAATATATACAAATTAACTATTTGCATGTAATAATATGCACATGAAATTAATAAAACATGAAATAGATAATCTGAAAAGAACAAAGCTGCTTGTTGTTCAGCTGGTCTTTTAAGGAAATTGTTTTGTAATGGCCCCATCTAGTGGAAAATTTGAAAATAATGTAAAATATTGCTTAGATCCTAGTTTAAAAATCTTTCTATTCTCTTCCTTGTCCATACTGTTGTTCTTAGGGCTACAAGCCTTGAATATCCAGCTAATGACAGGAGAAAAAAACAAAAACATAGTAGTAGTCTCTTTAATCTTTAATATAATTGAAATGTTGTCAGCGAGTTTGATGATGTCTAAAAATAAATGTTATACCCTGTACCAATAAACAAACATTGCAGGAGTGGAAAATATTTCAGTGTTTAAGGGATGGAACATAAATGGCAGTTTTCATAACCTTATTGGATATTTTGCCTTGGACTTACTGATGTCTTTCTTTGAGAAACAATGCAAGATGTTTTGGAGAAATCAGGAATTACAACTTTGAATAAAATTGGATGTTGATCAATTTGCTTGATATTAAATGCTCAGTCCCTGATTTCTCGAAACCATCTTGCTAGATAGAAGTGTTCAGTATTTCTGGGGAAATCGGGGGCTACCTTCTATAATTGTTTGGGTTGTGCAATGATGCAAGGTGGTTGAGAATATTTTCATTGTTAAAACCATTTTAATCTTTCCATGTTTTGCCACCTATGTATCTCTCTTTTCATGTAGCCAGCATAAACAATGTAAGGTGTAAATGTGTGAAGGGTGGGCATATATAAATGCGACTTTGTCTTTTGCTTCATCTCCAATATTTACACATTGATTGTAACTTCTAATATTAGTATTTTAATATTACCTTTCTTATTACTTTACAAGGTAGGATAGGATAGAAAGAAAGGTTGGCAATGCTAATTTCACCTAGTAAGTTACCTTGGCTAAGAATGGACTGGGTCTTCTCTTTCTTAGTCCAACAAATTATCCATTACAATACAGTGGCTTTATTAAAATCTTGTTGTGTGATTATTATGCATGTGGATGCAGTATGGATGTGGAAATCTTATATTAATATAACTTCTTAGTATCTATCTATCTATCTATCTATCTATCTATCTATCTCTATCTATCATCTATCTATCTATCTATCTATCTATCTATCTATCTATCTATCTATCTATCTATCTATCTATCTATCTATCTATCTTCATTTTTGCTTTTTAAAATTTTCTTTAAAATACTTTGATGAACATCATAATCCTGATTATTATTTCTCTTTTAAATTCCAATAAGAAGGCAGTGAAAGTACCCTTCCTTAATTTCATATTCTTCTGGCCATATACTTAAAACTTACATCATAATGGATTGCTACAAGCAAAATTGAATATTGAATATGTAACATTTGATATATCTATGACACATCTTAACATGAATGACTCAAATGAATGATTTAAGTCAGCACTCTTAATAGTTACTGGAAAGTTCTTTAGTCCATCAAGAAAAGTTAAGAAGGGCATACAAAATTTTCCTGCAAATTCCTCGTTTTTCTGCTGAAATATAGCATGTATGTTTCTACGCAGATGTAATAGAAATAACATATTAACAGAATTGGAAGGGAGCTTGCAGGTCCTCTAGTCCAAACCCCTGCCCAAGCAGTTGAGTAGCTGTGGCTCTCCCTACATTTTGATCTACACATGGCCTTTCCCCCAAAGGACAAAAGTCATAGCTTGGATCTCTTTGGAACTTGGATCTCTTTGGATACAGAGGTATGCTGTGTACAATTCTGTTATGCTTCAGTGATTCAGGGCTCTGTAGATCTGAATGTGAGATTCTGTGCCATGTCTATAAGGAAGTAACTCATATTAGGGAAAATTCAATTACTGTAGTCTCACTGGACCAAATGCACATGGAGAAGTAATTTGTTTAGCCAATGACCATCCATCCATTGTCTAAATTATACTGAGCGTTTTTTTAACATTATAATCTTTACTTCCTTCGATGAATATAATACTATAGATACTTTCATTTTTGGTAATTAAGATTTGGATGAGTAATTTTGGAAGACCCTAGGAACCTATTTATAAAGAATTGCTGGAATTATGCTGTACACATTATCCTGATGTAACATACACTTTATTTCCTTTTTTAAAGGTATATTAAATAATAAGACAAATCTATGTAATGCTGCAATTAATTATTCTTTGCTATTAGGTGGGGAAAATGCCACTTTTGAGGGGGGGGGTTTCCTAAAGAAAATTGTTAAACAGTCAGCAAGATGCCAAGAGAAATACTGCCCATGTTTTCTCCAATCATATTGATATCCTTGAATTAAAAAAAAATCATATAACAAGAGAACTAGTGTTCCCTCCCTCCCTCCCTCCCCCCCTTCTCCCCTTTCCCTCTCCTTCTCCCTCCCTCTCTCCTGCAAATTACATTGGCACATGCCATCTTCCATGTATATTTTTTAATTAGAAGCCCTCAAAATGATTTACTATTCATTTGCAGCATTACCAAAATTAGCATAAATGTAATTACAGGTCTTTCTGTATACTGGTAGTTCATGAATGACTAGTCTCTGGAATTGTGTTGGAGAGCTGCATTGTAGAGATTTTAGGGAATGCGGCAATATTTCAGATCCTAGCAAATATTGCCTTTCTATGCCCTATCTTTATTAATGACATTACTAATCTGATCATTTATTCCAGTGGTGTCTTTTACTTATCAGAACAGTAAACCAGATGAATGAGAGTTATCACAGTGAGCCACATTTACATAGAACTGTACATAGATCATTTGCATTTTTTTAAAAAAAAGTTTTCTTTGTGCTGGATTTGTTAGTTTGGCATGGCCTTTGCTAGTTTGATTAGCTTGTGAGAAAAGCAAAGCACCATGGTTAGAAAGGCTCTCAAATGATTATTTTAAATCAACCTAGATTTGCCAAGAAAAAAAACCTTATGAGACTAATATTTCCATATAAGTTAAAATATATTATTTCCAGAAAATTTTCACAAATTACCTCATGACAGTTTAATGAGTAAACTAGTTAAGTGTGAGTTATATAGGAGGGCCATTAGGTGGCTCCACAGCTGGTTTTAAATCTTTAAAGGGATTGCTTCTGTGACAATGTAGGACAGATGGGGAGGAAGCTAACCACCAGATTGCAGGAACACAAGCAAGCGATCAGATGAAGAGACCCAAACTCACTGGTAACCTCACACGGCAATGAACAAGGACATATATTTTTGAAGCTACTAAGATTGTTGGACAAGCAAGCACAAAAACAGCCAGGAAAGTGATTTAAGCCTGGGAAATGGGCCCCTAGTCAGTCCATAGGAATGCTGATTTACCACCCACTTATCAAAGATGTTGGAGGCAAGGAGGCAGCACAAGAAAACAACAGCATTTAAAAAGCCACATTCAACAGGCACTATATAAATACCACACAGATAACAGGCCACAGCCCTCACTTTGCTAGAGAGAAGTTCGCTGAAGATGGGGTCTAGCATGAGTCCAAAAGCTCAGAAGATAAAACCTCTGATCCTGGTGACCGACATAGATTGGATCCTGCAACATTATTCCAGGAACACGTATATTTGCCTACATTAATTAAACCAGTCCCCACAGAGCACTGAGTATCTGCTGTTTTGTACTCCAGATTCAGTAGCCTTCGGAAAATTCATATGAACAGTATAAAAGTTATTTTAACAAAATATTTAACAGGTACTGACAAAATGTACAAAATAGATTAAGGATGACCATGATCAGAATTTCTTCTGATCTCCACATGCTTAATTATAGCATTCTCCTCTTATATTATAATGCTTCATCTGAAGTCTGGATCCAGACTTACCTTAAATAGGGGAGTCAAACTGAAGGCCTGCAGCTGGATTCGGCATGTGGGGTGCTTAGATGTGGCCCACAGAGCTGTCCTGTAAACAGTGAAGGATTGACCTGCAATGGCTCTTCCAGCAAAATTGAAGCTCGGGTGGGCCGCATGCAGCCTTCATAGGCTCCATTTTCAGCCACAGTGGCCTCCTGCCACCCTATGCCAGCAAAAACAGAGCTTGGAGGGCTTGGGGGGAGCTCTGTTTTCACTCGTGGCTGAAAATTAGGCCTGGATGGCCACATGTGCTCCCCCCACCTCTATTTTCACTGGCAGAGGGCAGCAGAAGACCATCACAGCCAAAAATGGAGCTCAGGAGCCTGTTTTCACTGGTAGAGTGCTCAAGCCACCACAGATGCCAACACAAGTGATGTCAACATAGCCATGTCCAGCCTGGCCACACCCACCCCACTCTCGAGGTCAAACACAAATCATTCAATAGTTTTCTGTTGTTCTGTTGCATCTGTGTTGAGGGTTTGCTTACCATGTTAGATTATCCCATGCCATTCTAGCAACTTAATAAGAATCTCATCTTTTTATATCCATCCGCTAAGCCATAAAAATTAAAGTCAAAACATGTGAAGATTGTGCATGAGAACAAGACCTGACCATTTAAGACAAAAGTCTACAACCTACTGAAGTTCCTGATGAATCAAGTATGATTCATCCAAGTTATGGATATATTCCCTATGACTTTTATAAAAAATTAACCATGAATAAATGATAGGAATAGAGAAATCTTCACGGGAAGTAAACATGCAAACATCAACCTGAAAACACTTCACTGCTTCATTAAACATTCAGTTGTATTTAATCAATTTCAAGTAAATTGCAGTAAATTTCCTTTCCCAAAGCCATTTTTGATGGCAGCCACTCAGATAGTGATCCACTTGTTTAATAAGAAGGCATTTAGGCATCCCCGCCTTTCATCTGAATTCTCCCTCTCTCCCTCCCTCCCTCTCTCCGTGTGTGTGTGTGTGTGTGTGTGTGTGTGTGTGTGTGTGAGAGAGAGAGAGAGAGAGAGAGAGAGCGAGAGAGAGAGAGAGAGAGAGAGAGAGAGAGAGAGAGAGAGAGAGAGAGAGAGAGAGAGTTTTGGGTTGAAATGCTCCACAACACTACCACTCTTTCACTAAAGGTTTCTCTGTATGAACAGGCAAAACAAACCTTTTGTCTATTTCTGAATTTCATAATAGAAAGAACTTTTATAAGGTTAAATAATTCATCTTGTACTCAATTCCAATTATGAGCAGACATTTGCAGGACCAAATATTGAATATTTTTTTTAAATAGGGAATACATGCTGTTGTTTTAAGTGGCTTTTGTTCTTAGTGAAAGATTCATCTATGAAGATTAGCCAGGAATCTTTCTGATAGTTTTTCAGTTCTCTCTTAAGCCTTATTCATCATATGCTTAAGAGAGGCAATTATCTGCTGGGAACACCACAGAAATGAATGAGTTTCAGAGTGTTCTGATCTATGTTTTGAAGTGTCAGATTTTCTTACAATCTGTAGATTGAATATTTCATGGCTAATCAAGAAAGTTAACTGTATTCAAGGAAAACCTGAGATCTGCAGGCTTAGAGTCCTTCCCTTTTCCGTACTTATATATTGAAAATACATAAATGGCCAGAATTCCAAAATGCCTGTCCTTCCTTGCCAAACAAGAAAATGTGAAATTTGATTCTAAGCCCCTCTTGGAAAAGAAACTGTGAAATATGGATAGGGGAAGGAAAGGAGAAGAAAAGGTTTCACAGATGTTTTACAAGAAATGGACTCTTGAAATAGTTCAGACAGAAGCACAAGCTTTTATTTTAATTTTGCAGTAACAGAATCTTGCAAGTCTGAAAGCATCTTGACTTGTACTTTCCAACAAGAGCACTTAGTGCAATAGCACTTAGACTTAGATACCACTTCACAGTGCTTTTATAGCCCTCTCTAAGCGGTTTACAGAGTCAGCATATTACCCCCAACAATCTGGATCCTCATTTTACTGACCTCAGAAGGATGGAAGGCTGACTCAACCTTGAGTCAGCCAGCAGTCAGCCAGCAGTCAGCAGAAGTACTGCATTCTAACCACTGTGCCACCATGGCTCTAAAGAGGCTAAATAGGAGAGGCTAAATAGGAGGATTACTTTTAAAAGCCTTAACTGTTAGTCTCATCAAATAATGTTCCACAAAATGATTTCTTAGCCTTTTCTCTTAGCCTTTCAGGAATAACTGCAATAGTTTAATACATCACTCTTGTAAATACAGGGTTAGAAGGTTTTCCAAATAATTCTTTTGATTTATTATTTGTGCATCTTCTTTAGAAATTAAGACATCAAGCAATTTCAAATATGCATCCATTATGGTGGAAGAAATATAAAGTGAATTTATTTGACCAGAGTTTTAAAAAAAATGTGTTTTGGTTTCTGGTAGTTCTTAATGGAATTTCTTTTTGACCAGGACTGAACGATGAAGCTTTAATTAGCTGTTTATAAATGGAGAAAGATTATTTTGCATTATTTCTTAGAGAAAGAGATAAGTTGGAATACAAAATTAATTTATTTGACTAAGGTTAAAATATATGGGGTATGTTTTGATTTCTGTAAATTCTTAATTGATTTTTGCTGATTAAAACAGAGTGATGAGTTTCTATATTTGATTATTGATATGAGATGAGATAAAGGAAGATATTTTTTTAATTAGAAATATTAGAGAAGTTGTTGAATTGCTGAAGCTGTTTATCTTTGCCAGGAAAGGGGGGGGGGTGTCATTATTTTATATACCTTTTCCTCTTACTTTTTATTTTCTTTTTTCTATCTCATTGCACTTTTTTATTTTCTTCTTATATTTTTCTTAGTTTGCATTAGTGACGCTATCTTTGTATTTGTAAATACTAATGTATAAACTTTAATAAAATTATTGTATATATATAAAAAGGAACCTCAATAGAAGATGCTTGAAGGAGAAGCCAGGAAGAAAAGAGCAGTTAAAGGCAAAAAGAAGATCTCCAGCTAAAGGGATTGGCAGCAGGTAATAGCAATTTGCTAGACACCCTGGAATGGTATTTTCAATGACAATATTTCTTGTCTATTTGGATCAATAGTGTAACTCCAAATATGGTATATTTGAATCTGCAAAATTATTCACTGCCTTAGAGCTTTTTTTTTTACTTAGTCTGTAATCTTCTGACTGGAAATAGAAGATCTGATTTGTATTTATTTTACAAGGTACCAAGAACTGTAGTAACGATATTTACAGGATTGAAAAATGTTGTTGGTTTTGTATTCTGTCTAAAAGGATGATGATAATTATCTAAATGTATATATCTATATCTATATCATCATCTATATGGAATGCACAGTATATAGCATATATAGTTTATACTCAGTTTATGTTTGTGTATACACACACACATACGAACACACACACATATTATTTTGCACACAAACATATTTTTTATTCTAGTATCATTATAGATGAATAGTATAAAAGCAACAGAGAAATAAAAATGTAATTCTATCTTATCTCATAGTCCATTTTGTATTTTTATTAGTATTTGTATTTCTGTGTATTGTTTCTAGTTAGTCATACTAGATTACAGTAAATGTCAGTGGAAGTTGTATCTATGTATCCTGCTGGGAGAAAAGAGAAAATGAGGGGGCCTGTATTGAAGGTTGGGTGGATAACAGTATTAGGAGAAACACCAGTCAGATTCTTAAAATGTATGTTACATTCAGCATGCAAAACAAATTTGCAGGCTGAGTAGTGTGAAGAAAGGTTGGAGCATGTGCTGGAGAGATCAACTGAAAGACTTCTATCAGATTGAACAGTCCTTGAGGCATCTTGGCTGGAGCTCCCTTAGGTAAAGGTAAAGGTTCCCCTTGCACATATGTGCTAGTCATTCCCAATGGGCGGTGCTCATCTCCGTTTCAAAGCTGAAGAGCCAGCGCTGTCTGAAGAAGTCTCTGTGATGATGTGGCCAGCATGACTAAATGCCGAAGGTGCACAGAATGCTTTTACCTTCCCATCAGAGGTGGTTCCTATTTTTCTACTTGCATTTTTACATTATTTCAAACTGCTAGGTTGGCAGAAGCTGGGACAAGTAATGGGAGCTCATCCCATTCTACGGTGCTAGGGAGCCGAACTGCCTAACTGCCAACCTTTCTGATCAACAAGCTCAGCGTCTTAGCCACTGAGCTACCACATCCCTGGAGCTCCCTTAGCTAAAAGTCTTTGAGGTTGGGCAGCTTCAGGAAAGACTATGGTGATTCTAAACTTAGCCATCTGGAAACACTTCAGCCAGCTTTGGGAAAGTGGGTTAAAAACAGCCTTCAAAATCCTCTTAACCCCTAAAAAGTAGTATGTTGATAGCCCATAAATTAATGGCTGGATTTGTAATTTAATTTCTTGGGAGTTAAACATTTAGAACCCCAAAATCTCAACTAACATGTATGGTAACCACCTAAACATTAAGATCTGGGAAGTGAAAAGAGGGAATTCTCAGATCCTACATCTGAAAGACATGCATTATGGGATGATGCAAGAAATCTGGGAGGTGTCCTTCCCAGTTATGATATCCATGTTTTTGGAACACTCCTTCCATGGGTGTACATTCCTCTTCCTTGACTCATTCATTCTTCCACATATATTTGTTTTATGACTCACTCCTTATTCACACTCATTATTTAATCATATCATTTCAACATACCTCATAGTGACCCCTCAACTGTAACCAGTTTGTATTCATTCTCTTTTTAAATGTCACATTTAAAAATTGGGGCAAAAATGAGCAACAAATGGCCTGTTTTTTGCTTATTTCTGCCCTCCCCAGCCACCAGGAGCACTCTGAAAGCCTCCAAAAGGCTATGCACGGCCATTTTGGTGAAGGGAGCAGGGTTCTGGGAGGCAAAAATGCTGTATTCAGTGTATAAGATGCACCCAGATTTTCAGCCTGTTTTTTGAGGGAAAAAGGTGCATCTTATATTCCAAAAAAAAAGCAGTAATTAATTAATTTTTAGCCTAATTCTTCCAACCAGAAACTCAGAAATTCATTTCAAGACTTCATCTTAGGTTAAGTCCAGAGAGTCTTTATCTCAGGTGTCATGCATTAAATCTTTAATACATAAACGTGTTAAGCTTTTCTTCATTTTTCTTAATTCCCAACAGAATATCCAAGTGCAAATAAAATCAAATGTCGTTATACTGTCAACCCACCTGTTTTGAATGAATTGTTCTTTAAGGAAAATTCATTTTTGAATGGATCCCGGGAATGTTTAGAATTTCCATGAAGCTTTCATTTAATTCTTTTAGCTTATCCTTGAATAACCTTCTATTTGAAATACACTATTCCTCAAGAGAAAAGAAAAAGTATTTCAGGAAGAAAAATATTATCAAAGTGAACTGTTATGGAACATATCTTGATGTACTGAATAGTCATATTTTCAAGTTTAAATACCAGCAATATTTTGCATCATTGTATATATTTGCCATGCTTACCTTATTTCATTATGACATTAGTGGTGACTAAAATTATTTATTTCCCATTTTTGTAAATAAGGGAAAATAGCTTTTCTGAAAGACAATTCAAGTTATTGCTTATGAGTGCCATCAAGTTACAGATGCAATGAAGAGCTGGTGAAATCAAATACAAATTCTGATTGCCTGCTATGATGATGTGCCTCAAAAGCTCAGGAGTTTTAATGCCTGTAATATATTTTGTCACTGGAAGCCACTTTCACAACTGAAATATATAACAGATCATTTTAACTCTTACCAATCTTTGGTTACAAACCATGAGTGTTTATATTCAGGTAGTTTTTATGCATTTGGATGCATGTACAATATTCTTCTGTACTTCAGTGAAACTGTCTTATTCTCCATCCCTAAACTTTTGAAGGGGGCAAGCAATTACAAGTGTGCTCGCTTTCAAATGAGACTCTATAATTGGTTCATGCCCCTTTTTGGCAGCAGTTATAAACTTAGAAAAACACACAGGAATCATACGCTTTTTTATTTGTGTTTGTATATATTCTAAATCCTGATACACTGATTTTGTACAAAGCTCTGTAGTGTTTCACAACAACTTTTATCTAATATGTTTTATTGTATTCCAATGAATGATTGAAAAATTTATTTTGAAGTACACCTTGTTCATGTAATTAAAGGAAATTATATGTACTTTCAAAGTACTGCAGGCATTTCATCTCCTCCTCAAAGTAAGGATGGTTTGTAAGGCAATTTTCATAGCTTAAAGTATAACAGAGGTGGGACGCTTGTATTCTGCCATATGTCACTTAATTTGAGTTCCTGTCAACCTCTGCCAGCGAAGCTAGGAGTTAAGAATCATAAAGTTATAATTGGGGAACTTCCAGGAGACTGCATGTACTGTATGTGAGCTCCGTCTGATAATTTTAAATTTTATTCTATAAATATTGGGTAAGAGGTTTTTTTTTCTTTAAAAAATTGAAGCATGTGGTTTGATTGCAACAAGATACATTTATTGCAGAAGTGTGGTGTGTTGACAACAAAGTATGTAAACTAAAAGTGGAATTCTAAACTACTTATCTGACAATCCTATTTACAAATAAATACGTTTGCAATATATAATACAGGCATCCAGTTGTAAACTTGTACTATAATACAGGCACCCAGTTAGTAAAGCTGAGAGTACTTACTGCAGGTGAAAAGAAAAATGGAGAAGATAATGAGAAAGAGAGCTGTTGTTATTATTTAAATACTTAAAGTGGTCCTCACAAAGGTGGTTTTTTCCAGCTAAATTTAGAGTCAGATACTGGGGTAATAGGAGATTATAAAGAAGCATTATAAAAAAAAATTCCCCTGTCCAGCAAGACCCTCAACTAACTTCTTCAGACAATGGATCAATTATCCAAATGAAGGCTCGCGAGTGAACTCATTTCATGACTGATCATTATAGCAATGACAATAATACTTAGACTTCACAAGTGTTTTATAGCTCTCTCTAAGTGGTTTACAAAGTCAGCATATCACCCCCAACAATCTGGATCCTCATTTTACTGACCTTGAAATGATGGAAGGCTGAATCAACTTTGAGCCTAATAATAGATCTGGTTGAGTAAATTGTCTCCATGAATGTCTTATGTATGAGTGACAAGTGATACCCCTGTACAGAGGCAACGTTATCCTCCAGCATCCTTTAATGGTCACAGGTTCCCCATTCCTGGATTAAATGTTTTATTTAACATATAAATCAGACAGCTAGATGGCCAAGAATTAATTGAATATGCATAGTTGGATGAATCAGGAAATCTATTATTTAGAAATATGTGTGTAGATACTTGCAGAATAATTTCTTCTAGCTCCAGAGAATTTTGTAGATGTTCTCCAACATGATTAAAGAATTGAAAAAAATTGAAGAGAAGAAAATAAGTGAACAAAGCATAGTCAACAAAACTGCTGGAGTGGATAAATAGGTGTAGAATGGTACTCAATACTGGGCATTCTCCAATGATACTAGAAAAACATTGCCTTCTTTTTTGACATAGTAAAATAAATAAGTAAGTAATGATGAATTTGGACAAATCACTCAGAAGAGTTTCAATTTCTTTATGACCCAATTTTCCTTGTTTTCCCCTTCCGTTCTTGGTATGGGTTCACATCCCAATCAAAATTTTATCAGGAACAAAACAAAATCAGAAATTTTGTGAAGGAAGGAGGGGAATCAACATTCCCACTCATAGTTCAAGTCTGGAATGGTTATTCTATTACAAATTCATACATCTGAAGAAACTCTTTTTGTGTCTTCCTATTCTTCCCTATGGCATCAGCGTGTAAACTTCATTTTCTCACCTGTCTCACTGCACTGCAGACTAATATACTTTACATTAGCTATTACTTCTACAAATTCTCATTTTCTCTGTCAAATGATGCATGAAAATTTGAATCGCTACAGCTTTAATAGAGTAAGCATCTTATCAGCACATTCTATAGAACACCCAAGGACAGTCATAGAATCTCTATCTCTCTTACACACACATACACACACAACTCAAAATGATGCTACATTTAAAAACTTTGAAAATTTCTTTCCTTCCTTCCTTCTTTCTCTCCCTCTCCCCCCTTCCCTCCCTCCCTCCATCCTTCCCTCCTTCTCATATAAGATTCAAGGCTGAGCTCCTCTGTTCTGAAAGCCAAATTTATATTTCTGTAAAAAATTAAAAGGCAAGAAGGTGTCCATGAAGTTAAAAATTCTAACTCAATGTAACTTAGATGAAAGCTGGAACTCTCTAGATAGGTCAACATATTTGCATGCTATATATCTTGCAGCATTTTAGGTTTCTTATGTTTTAGTTTAAAAAAATAGAGATTCCCAAATGTGAATGGAACTGAAAAATCAAATTATTCTGTTTGCAAAGCTTTAATTTTAAATTCCAATTCTAATGGTTAAGATTCCAATTTCCTAGGTACAGCATTTGGACAGATTTGACCCAGGAACACAATAATAGCAAACAACATTTATATTTTATGGTATACAAAAGCATGCCTATGCTGGACTTTCTCTGATGTGTAATATCATAACACTACCATGTACCAGAAAATGTGTTCATAGCTTCTAGTTCAAACTGATTAGGTGATAATAGCAAATTCTAAACATGCAAAATGTTAACCCTGGTTTAGCAGGTCAAACTTGAGTAACTTGATTAAACTTTCATACTTCTCATTCTGGAATGACTATCTGAGTGCCTATTTACCTGTCTTTGTACTTTCGGATTGCATGCTGTTGAAATGAAAAAGAACAGAGTTTAAAAAAAACTTCATAAGACTATATATAATTATTATACCACATATATTAGGAAACTAGGAAAAGTTGGAATGTAACTATATTTGGATGGCCACAGGTTTCCTATGCCGGAAAAATATATATCAAAAAAGCCTATCATGATTGGTACACATTTTTGGAAGTTAGTAAACTGAATTGGACACAGTTGAATAAACCAATCAACTAGAAATAAATTTCAGGAACTACTAGTCAATAAATTGGGAAGGCTTTGACTAATTGTGTGGTACCACGAAATGAAAAGAGCCTGCCTCCCAATATTTATTTTTCTGACTTTACGCAGGTGTCTTGCCAAAGGGCAAATACAAATACTACATTTTCCGTAACATTGCCTACAATATTTCTTAACCCCAAATCAATAAATATCCTTCTACACCCCAACCTTGCACCTAACTGTCTGAAATTTGGCAGGGTTTCTCCTTTCAGAACAAATGTTCCAAATTTTGCTCCAAATCAACAATTATAGGTTTTGAGTTTTTGTTATTGCTTTTGAAGAGATGTCAGGTAGATTTAATCCAACCACAATCTTAATCAAGTAGCTCCTGACTGTCTTGTATAAACACTCCATATTCCTTGTATAGCACTCTCTCTCCTCTCCTCTTCCCTCTCCTCTCCTCCCTTCTATCTTCTCTCTTTCCCCCTCCACCCATGTACATGGGGCAGGTATACGTATATGTACATACAAAAAATGTACCAGACCTTTATAGGGATAAGAAAGATATACCAAGCATGATTCTTCGTCCAGTGGGATCAAAACTGTACAAATTTGACTAGCAGCAGCACTCCAGACTTCAAGTAGAGTTCTTTCCCATCAACACTCTTAGAGTTTTCTTTCACAAATATGGAAATAAAGATGCCAGGTACATCAGATGCCCTACCATCAAGAAACGTCTAGTAGAATTCCCAGTACTGCTGAGAGACAGATTAAAGTCACCTTATAGTTTAATTACTACCCTGCATTAATATTTTCTTAGGGCTCCATTGGGAAGCAGCTTCATATTTTAGTTCACAATCTGTTGTTTAAGAGGAAGGCAACAGGCTCTTTTGAATTACCTCTTAGACACAGTGTGGTCATAGCTGATTTTTTAAAAGTTATTCACGATGTGGGAATGTTGACAATAAAGTTCAAGACAGATGAGCACAGACTTCTAGTATCATATTGAGGATTTAATGCCTATCTCAGAGGGTTTGAGATAATTTTCTGTTATCTCACATAACTTTGAGTCCAATCTTTCATGGTCTTGGATATACATCTAATGAATTAGAGAAAATATATAATTTTAGGAGGCAAATGTCCATTTGCAGTTATTGCTTTCCTAATAGCAGCATCAAGGGAACTGTATGTCCTCCAGAATGCTTTGTACTGTTCTGAATCTCTAACCAGAATTAGCAAATATGAAATAATCTCTGAGAATGAGATGCAGAGTGTTCCATTCTACCCCTCTTCTTTCCAATTACAGATAATTCTCTAACAGAATGATGGAAACATAATGTCATGGTAATTCCTACCTCTTATTTAAAACTCTACATCAGGGCTGTCAAACTCCCGGCCTGCAGTCCCGATGAGTCATACACTGGCTACACACATGCCCGGTTTAGCAAAGTGGGGAAAAGTTGTAATATGTCACATGATGTTGCCGAGATGACGTGAGTTTGACACCCCTGCTCTACGTAATTGCAACCATAGAAATTGAATTTCTATTGGCTAATAATGTAGGGGGGGGGGGAAGGCAGGCCTTGGTTTCCTACTCCTAAGGCAAGCCTTTGTGGATTGTTGTATGTGAATTACACCCAAGTAATAATGTTCAGTATGAAAATAAAGCAACACAGCATGTTGTTAAAATACCTTTTCCTTTCTTCACATATTGTTTATGAACTAATGATTGGCCAATCATTGTATAAATTAATTTTTATGCTGAATCTCGATATAAAAAATGTTCATGAAAACATAACTTAGGAAACTTCATTGGCAATGGGGCAATTAAAAAGCCTCTACCTCAATCCTATTTCATATTTATTGGAATTACTATTTCAGTGAAATTTAAAAATTTATTTGGGATATATTGATGCTCCCCCTGGAATTTCTCCAGTTATTATGGAAAACTTCACATAAAAGTAAATAGTAAGGTTTCTGAATTTTACCATGCAGATATTTCCTCCTTGATTGAAACTTTACTGTATTTTCTGGAGAACACAAAGAATTTAGATGAGCCCAATGGAATTTCTTGGGGATTGGTTCTCATATATTTGAATATCAAATGCTTGTGGTGATATATTTCAGTTGCAAAAATAGGAAAGGTTCAAACTGAGAGATTGGGAGCTGTAGGAGGGAGGGGAGAAGGATCATTTGAAGTTTACCATGATGTCCGATTTCTACAAATTATTGAGAATGATACAAATTGAGAATTGCAAGGCCTGTACTGAAGAATGGAGCTGGTGTGAAGGTGGGGATGGGGGAGTCAGTTTCTCTCTCTGTGTGTAAAATCATAATAAAAAAACCACATCTTCTTTTACTGTAATGCTGAATGATCTTTTTTAATGCAGTCCCATGCATTGAAGTAAATCACACGGATTTCAATTAATGGAATCTAGTGCTGTATTTCTGTGAGCAGAACTGGCTCTCCTCAGAGAGAAGAAATGAGGCATATGTTGCCTCCTCTACAGCTTCAAAATCTTCTCCGGAAAGTTCTCCAGAACTGTGACATTGAATTCTACTTGTCAAATTTAACTTTCGAGCAGACACAGATAAAATATTGATGTTTGATTTTTCTGCTACCTAGTGAAAAGCAATTTAGGATCATGAGTCCATGAAGCAGTCATTGCTTATTTTGTATATAGATCTCCAGTTCTATTTGACTGGAATAATCCGTAATTTTACCAGTTGATGTTTACTATGCAAAAAAGCACAATAGCATCTCTATCTTGCTGTTAGTGCCAAGCTGCCCCTACAGGTTATAGAAAAATAAACGAACCTCTGGTTACTAGCATGTTTGAACCATGATTTCACACAGGCAGTCATGTCAATTTTTTTCTTACAAGATTTTTTGATTATTACAATATGATGTCCTGTAGACCCATAAGCTGACATCATTTGAAAGAGTTTTTGGCATTGTACTTTGAAAATTTTAACTCAAATGGGTTGCTTTGTCTGCAATTCACTATATGCGATGACAAAAGTCAAATGCTAATATATAGAACTGTGAATCCTTCTTAAAGTTGGAAGACAAAGCAAGGAACAGATTGGCACAGGACACTGAAATGGTTTCTAGGTATCCATGCTCCAAAGCATTATTCTGCTAACTCTCATTAATGGATGAGAGTTGGAGCAGCTATGGTCTTTTTGTAGTACTGCTTATTAATACCAAGTGAGGAGCAAATTCACCTTTCCATCCTTTGCCTCTTTGAATCCAAAAAAGCTAATTCCATCTTTTCAACCAAATATCCTCAAATGTATAGCTGCATATTTATTTGGTCTGTTTCTAAATGAAGACAAGGTAACTTCAAAATACTTTCATGCCAGCAGTATATAACCTTGCTAGGTATCCGCACTCTCAAGATTAAGTGTTGATCTCAGTAGGCCAGGTATTTCTTTTGGGTGATAGAGAGATGCAGGGAGAAATAAAAGGACAGGAACGAAGTTTTCCCTATAACCCTGCCAGCTTTATTATTGATACTTCTGGCACTGTGGATACTTGCAGCCAATCACAAACACACAACAACAACAAAGCCAGAAAGGAAGACCAAGATAGAAATTATGGAAATTCTTCAAGGTATAAATACATAAATATCTTATATGTAAGATCGGGATATCATGATGTTATAGTGCTTATATAGTGCATGATTAAGAGCATGCAATTGTTGTCCCCAGTTTGGGTCTGAGCCTGGTGCCGAAGCCAATGTTGGACACCAGACATGAGGTGCAGGTTTTCCGATTGCTTTTTATTGGCATACTCCAAGGAAAATGGTCCCTGGTCAAAATGTCACGAACCAAGAACAAAGGATTACATAAGCTTTATACATTTTCACTAAAGAAGAAGGCGGGAGAAGGTGAGATAATAAGAAATATCATCTAATAAACATTTTAGTAATAATTCTACAATTTGTTCTATCAGTCTCTAGCTGTCCCTATTCCTAAGCCTTGGCTAATGAATGCCCCAGGAGTTAGCTAATACACATTTCATTTGCTGTAAATCACCTCTATTCCTAACTTTTAGCTGGGATCTGCAAGTAACTGCTACAAGCTTTACACATGCATATTTCCTGTTGATAAGCATTCTTTGTTCTTTCCAAACAGATTGCACAATTACAGACTTCCTGATTTACTTTCAAGTGTGTGTCATGACCTTGCTTACTTTTTTCAGACAGCCCATCACAACTACCTATGTGGAGAAACAGGAATTGTGGAAGAACACCATGGAAAAAGTATGTGGGGGTATTAGATGTGCCAGTTTCCTCCCATGTATGAAATAGAGTTGGTGAGCTGGAAATGTTGATATCCATCTTAATTCAATTCCACAGAAGAAAAGCAATTATTTTATTCCTTCTCACTTCTGTTGTTAGAAGTCTTATCCTTCTGAGACCTTTTTTGAAATTCTAACCTAGATCACGTGAGATAAAAGAAATAATAATGCAATAACTTGTGAAAGAATTTAAATCAAAACAAATGTTCCAACAAGAACAGTAAAGTGAAGGGCATCTTGGCAATTATATTCTACATGTCAATATCTGAGCTAGTGGTAATTCCTCAAACCGTATCACAATAGATTATTACTCTTTAATATTATGATTTAGTTTTGGGGTGAAATGCAGATATGTAGCATTTGTTCCATTGCCCCCACCCCCAAAATTATATTTCATGTTCAAGGGGATCAGTAACTACCCTTCTCAACCACGAGCTGCTTCAAGAAAGAATTAGTCATTTTGTCATCCCATTTGTATTCTCTAATTTTGCATTCAGTATACACTCTTGGGGTAGTGTTCTTTAACCTAATGCAGTTATACAGAACCTCATGAGCATGTTGTGCAAGCCCTTTGCACAATGAAATATAGATCACTGAGGGGGGAAAAACTGTGGTGGGGTGTTGTTGAAAGCAAAGTCTCTCACCCCAAAAAGTTTTATGACTGTCTTTGACAGTCTTATGAAATCTGAAATGTATGCTAAATATTCCTCTTGCTATATGCTTTATACCAGAGGTCACCAACTTTTCAGAATTCATAATTTTAAAACGTTATATGCGAGACCGCCTCCTGCCCCATACATCCCTTCGGCCGATCCGCTCCCACAGAGAGGGCCTTCTCAGGGTGCCGTCGGCCGGGCAATGCCGTCTGGCGACACCCAGGGGAAGAGCCTTCTCTGTGGCGGGCCCTGCCCTTTGGAACGACCTACCCCCTGAATTGCATACCATCTCGGACCTCTGCCTCTTCTGCCAGTATCTAAAGACACATCTTTTTCAGCAAGCCGGCCTAGCCTAACCTCCCATGGGGACTATTTTAGATAGTTTTAAATTGGGGTTTTAATTTGGTTTTAGCATAGGATTATAATTTAATATGTTTTTAAATTCTGTATTTATTGTTTTGTATGTTTTTTAAATTCCTGTGCGCTGCCCTGGTTCCTTCGTGGAGAAGGGCGGGATATAAATGTGATTAAAATTTAAAAAAAAACTGTGGACCACTAATATGATCTGCCTAATGATTGGGTGGGTGTGGCTAGGTGGTAATGTGACTGGATAGGCATGACGAACTTAATGTCACTCACGTCGAGGGACACCTCACCGGCCTCTACTCACCCCTTCTTTCCCATTCATTTCTTCCTTGCCCACCCAGGCTCCTTAGAGCCCCAACAGGAAGCAGTTGTTGGAGCTAAGCAGCCACCATGAGAAAGAGTTGTCAAAACAGCTGGTTCAGTTCAAATTGGATCTGACCGAGAAGGAGACTCAGCAGAAACCCTCACTGATGACTACGAGCATAGGCTTTCCAAGCAGAGGGAAGACCTGTGGGAATGCAAGGCCAGGTACCAACCCCTGGAGGCTCACTGGGCTGAGATGGTCAGTGAGTTCCAGGCCATGATTCCAGGCCACTGGAACAAGGCTCTCCAGCTCTTTGTCACCAGCAGCACTTCCCTCCAGCCTTCGCCCAAAGCACCACACCAGGAGACTGAAGCAGACCCCAAGTCAGAATTCCACCCCACTCTGACCCACACAAAAAGACTGAAAAAGGGGAGACTCTCTGCAGCAACACAAGTGTTCATTGCATGTATCCACCTCAGGGGCTATAGTTTGAGGACCCCTGATGTAGTGCAATATAAAAAATGCAAATAGTTTTTCTGCAGACCACCAAAATTTTCTCAGGGACCACCAATGGTCCACAGACCACCAGTTGCTGACCACTGCTTTATACATCAACTATTTAATGAAGAAGGCGGAATACTTTTTTCTATGTCCACAAGTAGCCATCTAATGGTGCAAATGTGATTTTTGCCATTTTGTCCCAATACATGTACAGAACCATGAAGATAGATACCAGGGTAACACACAACAATGCCCCCTTCCATGCCTGTGAGAAACTTGTGCTGTGTTACTTTCATTACTTGCCCCCTGACAACATTCAAAGTCATAAACTATCTATTTCCTGCCTGCCTGTGGTGAGGCAATGAATTCAGAACACAGAAGTGACTTTCAATTGCTTTAAATCTTTTGAGTTTCAATTGCTTTAAATCTTTTCATGGCACTGCCCACTTTTCCCCTTTTGACCTTTTTGTAAAGGTTAAAGACAGAGACCCCACCTGTGTCATCCCATACATTATCTTTATAAACAATTTTCTCCTCCTTTGCCAACTGTGTATGTCTTTACCCAGGCAATAGTCCTTTGTATTGTCAATCCTGTAATAATGATTTTGAAAATAAAAGCATTGTCTTTTTTTTTGTTGGGGCTACCTGTGATTTTAAAAAAAAGCCTGCCTATAAAATGCCAAGATCTTTTTCAAAGGCAAGTATTTGTGAAAAGTCTTTTCTGTAGAAATACCCTTCTTATGATGAAAATCAGCAGCTTTACTAATGACCTTTTGTCTAGAAATGCAAAATCTTATCAAAATTGACTCTCTCTGTTGAAATTGACCAGATGATATTTCTCTCTCCTCACTCAGATTTGGCTGATCAAATATTTCGCTAGCATTTAAATCCAATACAGCTTTCTCTTCTGAGTAATGGGGATCCCAACACTGCAACATATCTACGTATGAAACATGCATTCACCTTTTGAATCATTCCTATATCTCTAAAATAAAAGAGAGAGAGATTCAGACCATCTGCATACATCCTCAGTTTCACAGAATCATTTGTCCCAATGTGCTTAGAAATAAAATTCAAGTGAATTCTGCATCTTTTTATAAATTACATCTATAACATGGATAGTATTTTATCTCTGAATCGATAGCATTAGTAGCATTCAGCAGCATTCTAATTCCTAATAACAAACTTGTATCCCTTCCATCTAAACTCCCACTGGCCCAGTCATCTAAGAGTAGGATAGGACTGATAGACATATTCATCAGTAGATGAAAAGACTATCCAAGCTGTGCTCCCTTCATGTGCACATCTCAACAAAGAGTAGGGGTTTTAATTTATGCTGACATGAAAAACAAACTTAGGAGCAATGTGGATGATACCCCTGATTTATGTATTCAGCTGTCAGACATAAAAAAGTTTTAAAATTGACCTTTAAGTGTAAAAATGAAATTTGCTGAATTTTATTAATCATACAAAGTATTAATCCAGTATTTCCTTGTGCCAAAATAAAGGTGTGGGGTTTTGTTTCAAATGTTTTCTCTTTATTTCTAAATTTACTACATTACGCAAAACTCTCAGGTCATAGGAATAGATGAAAGAGGAAAGAATGGTGCGGCTTCACAATGCTTAGTAAAACTCAGGGATTTTCCTGATTTCACGGAAGAAAAATGTCTTTTGAAGGCTTCCATGATTGAAAAAGTTTGAGAACTGCTTGTTGTCCTAAGTCATTCTGAGGACCAATCACAGAGTACACCTTGGTTTACTGAAGCCCTTTGGGAAATGAAGCATAAGAAACAATGCCTGGAGCACTGGTGAATGAAGTCGACATCATGTAGGTTTTGTTTGAGGACATCACTATTTACATATGCTGATAAGCTCACATCATAAGTTAGTACACACTGTGACTCCTTGTTGACACTGAGGCATGAGGCATGTCATTACAGCAGAGTGAAAAATGCAACCTGATTGCTGCTTTATATGGCTCTGAAATGCCAATGAAGTGCCTAACACTGGGGAAAAAAATGAGTATATTCAAAATCAACTAAGATGAATAAGGCAACAAGGCTTATCTGAAGACTTGGTTTAGCTAGTGCATTTTAATTTGTCCATTTAGATGCTAAACCAAGGTAGGCAAGGCAGCACCTGTTAAACTTTCAGGAATTCAGCTGCCATCCCTCCAGTAAGAATGATGGAACTATAGTCAAAAGATGTTGAAGCTTAACAGGTGTCTAAAAGGGGAGGTGTTTTTTCCCCTAAGAAATGAAGATGGATACTGTGACTCCGACATGTATTTTAAAAAGGGCAGGACTTCAGTCACATTCTTACATGCACAATCTTTACTTTTTACAGAAAAGGTAAAGATTCACCTCGCACATATGTGCTAGTTGTTGTTCCCTACTCTAGGAGGCGGTGCTCATCTTGTTTCAAATCTGAAGAGCCAGCGCTGTCCAAAGATGTCTCTGTGGTCATGTGGCCACATCGAAGCTGCACAGAATACTGATATCTTCTCACCAAAGTGGTTCCTATTTTTCTACTTGCATTTTTACATGCTTCCGAACTGGTAGGTTGGCAGAAGCTGGGACAAGTAACGGAAGCTCACTTTGTTACGGGGAGCTAGGGATTCGAACCATCGAATTGCCAACCTTTCTGATCGACAAGCTCAGCATCTTAGCCACTAAGCCACCACATTTTTATAAATACACACAAACAAAACACCCTATCTGATGATGCCCTGAAACTCACCCGGTTTCTATGTTTATAAGAATATACACAGGTAATTCATGTCTAACTTCTAGATTAATTTTTATTGCCCCTTCCATTAAGCTGGGATAATTTCTGAAAACTGGAATCATTACATTTTTTTCCAAGCAGGTCTTGCTTCTTCAAAACTTATTTAATTCTTGTTGAATTGTTTGAAAATGAACATTTAAGATTTGTGAGCGTGCATACACTATGTATGCATGTATATGTATGTGTATGTGTTTGAAGAACTTCAGCACATTATAAAATTCTGAGAAAAGCAAATACCCAATGACGCATATATTCTGATTCATACATTGATTGAGGCAAAAAAAAAATGAGTGACATTTTATGAAAATGAAAAACTATTTCCCCCACCTTTTAGTTAAAATAATAACAACAATCAGAGCTTATCTACACTGCTTGATTGCCCCATCACCAAGAGGCCAGACAACTTTTTTCTGGAAGAATAGAAGCAGATGTTATCATCCTTCATTAATTCCCCACTCACCTTGAAAGCACCTCAGGGCATGTTTTGTTTTTCTGCTCCACTTCTGAAGTATGCTTTTCCCTGTTCCATTGCCTAGAGTGCTCCTGTTCAATGAACACTTCAGCATGTTGCAAGCCAAACTCAGCAGTTCATTGTTCTTTGCAGAAGAATGGCTGCTCCTTCAACTGAGCTAATGCTTCTCATACATTCTAATTGGTTTTATATGTCCCCTTAAGAGAAGCTATGAGAGAAAATCTGTCTGGAGCTAATGGGCGAAAGGAAAAAATGCCATAGTGCCAGTCCCAGACTTCAACCTTCATCTAAGTTAGATAAACACTTTCCAATAAAAGAACTTTTCCTGTCCAAGAAAGCTGTCAATGCATCAATTCCCATTTCAGCTTCCAATAGTCTTGAGGTGTTTGAATGGGGTCATCAAACAGAACTAAAAAAACAAGTGTTGTTCTCTACTTCTCACAGAGATTATTTAAACTAAGGTCTATCTCCCACCACCAGCTACCTTTCATGATTTTCAGCATCCTTTTTAATTCAATTATCATTCCTGAAGAAAATAAAACTATGTATAGACAAAACTAGGAGAAGCTGTTCCTCTAGGGTGGTGCATTTAAATTATGACTAAGCAATGTCTTTTTATGCATCCAAGCATGATGCAGTTGGAGCCATCTTATCAGTGCTTTTCATATTCTGCCTATGGATGATAGGACATTCTGAGAAAGATTCATAGTTTTACAGCAAAGAAAGGGCATCTTCAAAGTAACTGGTCCTCCATTGTGGCATAATATATGTTTAATCTCTCAGACCTGCAGCACTCTTTCAGCTTCCCTCAATTGGCCTAGCAGATTCCCCTGAACAGGTGTTACCTTATTATTGGTTGGTTGTCCTTGTTGTTTGGGCTCCTTTATCAAAATTACCCTCACATTGTCATAGCCTCCCTAGTTTTAGATTCAAACCTTGCTTTGGATACTGATGATAGCAAAGCAAAAAAAAAAAAAAAAGGCCTTGGTTGCAGTAAACACTTTCTGCCAGCTGATCAGGAATGTTACAATAACGTAAAGAGCAAAAGGAGATCTACAAAAACCTTCTAGCATCTCAAAGGAAAATTTGAGACAGGAAATTTTACTATAGCTGCTAAACCTTTCTTGGGCCTGGTGCATAGTTAACAGATATCTTAATGATAGATGTATTGGTACAGATGGCCAAATTTTTGTAGAAACTTGAGGAAACTATTTCTAGAGTATTTTCATACTAGAGAATCTTTTGGAAAATCCACTTTCACTCAAATGTTTTTCTTGACTAGCGTCTTGTGTCCACATTGGATATCAAAGACTTTATTTCTTAATTTAGGCTTGGGAAAATTCTAGAGGAGATTTTATTCCCCTGAAATTGCTAAAGGAGAATTAAGATTCCAGGGCTCCACTCTTGGATGATTTCTTAATCCATATTGGTATACTTTCCATGTTTATCCCATTATATAAAAATAGACTAGAGTCCACCAACTAAAGATCCTTCAATATGATTAAAATGGCGGCCGCCGTAGGGGTTCCCGGCGCCTCACCGATCGTCGTCAACCAATTTCATTGTAATTTTTACAATGACAATAAAGATTATTATTATTATTATTATTATTATTATTATTATTATTATTATTATTATTATTATTATTATTATTATTATTATTAATATGATTAACTATTAACTATGAGTAAACAAGTTATATTTCTACCTACTGTACACCTACTGGATTGGATAAAAAATAGTAATAATAAGGAAAAAAAACTTTCGTTGAGGATTAGGAGTACCAATCAATTGTTGACCATTGCCTGATTTCAAATATGCTTCCCAGCCTAGAAATCCCCCTTTCACTATCTTCAATTTCTAACCAGCTTTCAATTTTAATTTTACCAATGAAACTATGGCTACAATTTAAGAAGTTAAAATATTACTTCACATGCAATCCATCTATTTCAGTACCACCTTGATAGTCAGAGGAAGACATCTCTCTGTAGTTGCTACTACCCAGAGGTAGATGAGGCAGCGGCCCATGCTTGCTGCACTACCTTTTCACTCACATATTATGTATATTAACCCAGTAATCCAGACCCTTTCTGTATTCACTCATCATCCCTCTGAATTAGCAAGTCAAGTAGTTACAGATATTTTGTATTCAGATGATGTTATAATTCATTTCTTAGATCTGTCTCTGGAGTGGGAAGAAACAGGCATTGAGCACTTTAGCCTTTTCCCCCCCTTCACTTTTCTGAAATCTATACAAATTTACCCCTTTTTTCTGAAAGAAAACCTAGTTATAAACTCCCAGAAAACTAAAGTCTTAGTATGTGCAGAAAACTATGATAAAATCTATATTTGTTAATTTAATTGGAATGATATCAAGCAGGTGCAAATCACTTGGAATGCTATTCGAAGCCTCACTGTCCTGGAGAGAACATTTTTTTATATATCTGGCAAGTATCTGGTAGCATTTTTATCTCTTTTTAAAAAAAATATGTCTCTTATCTTTGATAATGTACATACCTCCAGCATTATTATCTTTGTGTTTTGATTTCCCCCCCTTTTTTGTTATTAATTAAAAAAACAATGAAATAAATAAAAGAAGAAGAAGAAAAAGAAGTATTATGCAGCCTGGCTCTTCAGATATTCTGAGATTTTTCTGTACAAAGGGAGCTTATTTTATCCTTGCAAGACGCAAAATCTTCATAGCGAAGGTCATTTCTCAACTTCTCTATGATGTCCAAGACTGTAGTTTTAGAAAACTTGGCATCCTTGAAGTTGTCCCTCATTAAAGCTATCTTTGTATTTTCAACGTATATTAAGAATGCTGTTCTACATTTAGAGATAAGGTTGGTTGCTGTGGATGCTAGAGCTTCATATTACCTTTTAAACTTTGGCTAATATTCTTCCCCAGTAGATCTGGTTCTACAAGTTCTTAGACTTTAGATCAATCTACTTTAAAAGGTTATTGACAAATTTCACCCACTAAGTTCATTGTTGGTGACCCTCTGTCTAATAAGCTTTGAAAGTACCAGAATTATTCTTAAGCAGTGTATCTGGATAGTGAGCTTTAAATCTATTTAATTGTGGCTTCCTGCCATGCAACTTGTGAAGTCTGTACAAATGACAACAAATAAGCTTCCTAGCTATCCTCCGTCATAGTTTTGAAATTTTTCTTGGCCCTGCCTTTGGGTGTTTTAATGGGCTTTTATAAAATACAGCGCCAGTGCACATGTACTTATGGGGACAGATCAACAATTGTGTATGTGTATTAGTAAAGAGAGGCAAAATGGTGTTTTTATTAACTCGGGTGAGGATAAAATTTCCTGCTCTTATATTTGTTTCTCCTGATCAAAACAGATACTGAGGCTCTGCAACTAACTAGAGAGTTAACGAGGAGTGCAGTTAAAGCTTGGGGTGAAGGAATAGGTCTGTGTGAACAAAAACATATTTCCTTGTTCGCAATGTTTTTGAGCAAATCATGAAAGAAGCTCTGGAAGGCCTCTGAAAGTTTAAACTTATCCTTGCTTAATTCAGAGGAGAAAACTAGCATTCAGTTTCAGGTTTTGCTGGAATTTTTTCTTGTTAGTAAGCTTCTTAGAGTTTTTGCCTCTTGTCCTTTCCTGTCAATCTTAACTTCCAGTTTCTGCTTTTGCTTAGATAAAAGCTGTTTTCCTTAGTTGAAGACTTTCTAGTTCCTTGTGGGGTTTTTTCCTGCCTCTTTCCTGTCAACTCCTTGTTTTCCTTTGAGGTTTCATTGGTGAGGACTCAGCTAATAACCTTAACACCAACTATCCATCTGTGAAAGGAAGCTGTAACTCTTGGAGCATCATCCAATATCCCACAAGCTGCAGAACAAGCTAGGCTTGTTTCCGTTAAACAAACAAACCTTCCCCTATATACATTCTATATTCAGCTATGCATGATTTTGAAGGAGATGTAGGTTTTGATCATTTGTTCGAAAAGCTGTTTTGAAACAGCTTCTTTGGGCAATGCCTATTGTCATAAAAGGAAATTTAAAAAAGTGTGGCTCTACAGATGCTTCTTCTGGCTGCAATGACCATAGGTTTCAAAGCACTTTGATGTGGAAAATGATGTGTTCTTTCTATTTCAGTGAGGACAACAGCATCAGCTCTGTGTAGAAAAAAATATCACTGAGGCAAAGATTAGCTGTCTTATACATCTATGCCTCATATTTATTGTGTGCAATTTTTTCAGATGAACAGTTTTTGCACACATTTTACCAACAAATACCCACAAGCCCAAGTATATATTAGTTTGTGTTCCATGTTGAGGCAAGAACAATGGACATTGGGAAATGCCATCAATTTTTGGGATGAATGGAGTCCATGTGAGTGCTTTTTAATGGTTCATAGTCTCACACCATTCAGTTTCAAGAAGGCTTCATACCCATTTGCACTAATCAGGTGATCCTGAGGACACAGACAAACCTCCAATTGACCTCAATGACTCTCTAAAAAGAATGCAAATGACCAGCTATCTGCAAGGAATATAAATCCTTCCATTCCCCACTATCCAGTCATACCTTCTTGGATGAGAAGTTAAATGTTTTCAAAGAATATAGAAGAAAGTCCAGTTGCCTCTTGAGAAAGCACCTTTGGGACAACCACAACCTGGATGACTGAGAATCTCTATAGACATTAGTTTAAATTATCTTCTTCTCAAACTAATTCAAGTCTTTGTAATTGTTTACAAACCAGATATCTTCTGTAGCAGTGGCATTATTATTAATAACTGAGATCCAAATATTGAATAAGCTGAATGAGAACATTGTGTTCATTTCATGAATATAATTACAGAGGTTTGACTACAGCTTGAATGGAAAGGCTTCCAGGGGGCCATTTTAATGGTATGGGAAAATGACCTTGAGAGACAGATAGAAGAACTGCATACTAGACAACAGTCAAATAAGAGATATCATATCCCACAGAATCAATAAGGGCATGCCAAAGATCTCAGAAGGGGCTTTCCTAGTTTCTTGGATTGTAAAGGCAAGGAGGGAGCAATATACTTTTAAAATTGCAATATTGATGTAAGCTTTGCAAGGTAGTCCAAATATGATGAACATCCAGAAGTACTAGCTCTAACTTTATTATTTATATTAACAGAATCTTTCACATCTTCACATAAATGGAAGGTTGGAGATTGATTGGAGGTTATTTAACCCCACTGGATTCAAGGAGGACCTCCTGAGAAAGGGATGAATCACTACCTTCTCACATGCGAGAGAATGTATTGATTCTTACTACATACCACTTCCCAAGACGCCTAAATCAACAGAACACAGATGATCAATGTGCAGGCTCTCTTCTCTTCTTCCTATCAACTGGTTCAAATTCTTCCCTGGTTACCTTGGGCACTACCATAGGATGTGCTCTGCTGGTATAACTGCAGCTGAAGCTGAAAACTGCCACCTGACAATGCTGAGAAAACTCCTCCCAACAACTTTGCAGGGGCTTCTTCACACCTTCCTTACACCTTCCTTCAGGGATCTGGTCACCTGAAATAAGCCACCGCCCAGCTGTCTACAGATGAAATCAGAGTGGAGAAGTGAGCTTCCTTTGCTGTCCTTCCTGGCACAAAATAAGTCATAATAAAGTCTCATTCCTGTGTCCAGTTAGTTTTGATCTTCATCTTTTACCATCTTTTACAAATCAGATGTGTATTTAGTACATAGCCATTCTTTCACCAATTCTTCTGGAATGTTTGCTACTGCATGTATCACACTCCAATGCTTTTGAAATGTAGAGTTCTCTAAAATGCTTTCTAGGTTTGGTGTGTTCACACAGTTGCTTAAATATGAAAGCCAGTGAGAATTTACTTACATATACCAGGCAACCAATTTCGGTATTTGTTGGTCTCTAATTCTAATTATTCAATCTGCACTAGGAAAATGATGACAAATTTTAAATTAAAATTGTCAGTCTTGTTTGGCTTTATTTTTGCAGTCTGAAAAGTTGTTTTGCACAATGGCATTTCTAATATAAAGAGTGGTGGCTTCAATATATTCAGACAAATTTTGCTAAAATTCTGACCTTTGAAGCCTTCAATTATTATTAGAACCTGATTTTTATCTCCAAATTCCTTCCTAAGCTTATTTGAGAACTCATATCAAGTTCTTATGGAAAGGTCACAGTGGCCCGCCATGTTATCTGGATTACCATTTTTCCTCATAAACTATGACATTTCAAAAATGTCAGCATCTAAGAAATCTACACAATATGGAGATGGAAAGTGAATGGAACACTTTTCTCCCATTCTACACCTAAGCCACATAACCATGATGAATATATGCAATATAAGTGTATACATTCCAGATGAACCAACTTGCTACTTTCCAGGCCATGAAGAGTGTGCATGTCACCATTGTTATTTAACATCTGATAAATTGTCAAAGATGTACAATGAATGTTGGAAATGTAAATATAAAGAAAGAACCTTTTACCAACTCTGATGGATTTGTGATAAAGCAAAGTTTACAAGGATAAGATTCAACAAGCCGGCCTAGCATAACCTCCCGTTCCTGACTGTTATTAGCTATATTTTTAATTAGGGGGATTTTACATTATTTTAGCACAGGGTATGGGTTTAATAGGTTTTTAAAAATTGTATTTTTGTATATTTGTATTGTTTTTTAAATTTTCCTGTGCGCCGCCCTGGGTCCTTTTCTAGGAGAAGGTGCGGGTTATAAATTCGAATAAATTAAATTAAAATAAGATTCACATTTGAATACAAAAAAATCCTTAAACTGAATATAAAAATTAAAATAAAGACTTTTTTTTTAGACTTAATGGACCAAGAACTTGAAAAAAAAACCTGGAATATATCTTGACAGCAGCAAGAATGCTTTATGCTTGCAAATGGAAAGATACTTTAATTGCCACAATGAATAAATGGCTGGAAAAAACTGATAGAGCTAGAAGAAATGGCCAAATTAACTGGTCTAATCAAAGACAAAAATATACCCAATTTTGTTACTACTTAGAAACTGCTTTTGAATTTTTCATTTGATATGTGGCGGGGGGGGGAAATTAAACTTTGACTTTGGGTGTTGCTGATTAGCATATACTAAGTATATAAAATGAAAAAGTTAAGGCTGTAATATCATTTTATTTATTTATTTATTTATTTATTTATTTATTTATTTATTTATTTATTTATTTATTTATTTATTTATTTATTTATTTATTTATTTATTTATTTATTTATTTAAATAAATTTAATTTAATTTAATTTAATTTAATTTAATTTAATTTAATTTAATTTAATTTAATTTAATTTAATTTAATTTAATTTAATTTAATTTAATTTAATTTAATTATTTAATTTAATTATTTAATTTAATTTAATTTAATTTAATTTAATTTAAATAAATAAGGCTGTAATATCATTTTATTGTACCATGTTAAAAAGAGTCAACACTCAATACTTTTCTTTCTTTTCCCCCTTTCCCCTACAGTTTCATCTGGCCCCTTTCCCCATCCTCCTTTTCCCACTATTTTCATTTTCATTTTCATTTCTATTTTATATTTTTCATAAGCTTAATAAAATTATGTATATAATTGTTTATTAATTAACAGCATGCATATATTCCTGCCTTTCCAGCACTGGATTGAAATATGTTCCCTGAATTCAAATCCCAACTGATAAATGGAAACCATGAATAAAGCAACTTATTTTGATTCTCTGCTGATCAAATGGAATCAATCCATCCTATCTGCCCCATGGGTTTTTTATGTGAATAAATAAGAAGACCTTTATAAAATATAACATCCAACTTTGTATTAGCAAGGATACTGTTTGCTGAGATTATCTGCAAGTATAAATTAAAGGTGTTAAACTGGTATTTGCTAGCTTTCTCAAATGATACATTAGTGATTGTTAACAAACATGAACAGATGAATGTCTATATTCATTGATCTCCTGTTCCGTTTTCAGATTCTCATTGTTTGAATAAAATGTCTGCTACATTTTTGTGATCTTAATAGAGTGTACTATAGCTAATTACTAATCTCAATAAGTCTGCTTTGGATTTGGATCCAAAGCACAGAATTGTTTGCTTTGAGTTCCAGTGATCACATTTAACTATTGTCTTGATCTACTTCATTTTTCGTGGATTCGCTGGACTCTCTCTCTCTCTCTCTCTCTCTCTCTCTCTCTCTCTCTCTCTCTCTCTCTCTCTCTCTCTCTCTCTCTCTCTCTCTCTCTCTCTCTCTCCCTCTCCCTCTCTTCCCTCCCTCTCTGTGTTTATATTCATTGAAACTTAAGTTTGTCATCTTGAAATTCATGCTGCCTTAAAGGTAAATTGGATATTTTTTTTCTTCATTCCAAAACATTCTAATAAAGGCAAACCCTACAAATTGCTATCATTTTTTTTCATCTAGAAGCATAAGTTCTTTTCTAAAAAAAAATTCTAATCTTTTCTAAATTGTTACTTAGAGATATCAAAAGCGATTACGAGCCTGCAAGGATTTTCTTCACTTAGGAATTTAGAATGTTCTAGTATAACATTTCTTTTCTCAAAAGCATTATCAGTCTCCACGGATGACTTTTGCACATCATGTAGACTTGCAATGGCATTTTAGATAGGACATTTGATAAATAAATCATTTCATTTCCTACTTTTAAATATTTTCAAACTAGAAATTACCCTCCAATATTTTGAATACCATTTCTCTCTTTATCTCCCCTGGTGATCTTGAACATATACTTCTGTTATTGTGCCATTCCATCATATTTCTTTTAAAATATTAATTTTATATGTGTCATTTGATTTAGTTCCATGTAACACCAAAGCATAAGAAAAGAGAAAAAGGATATAAATTATAACTGTAATAAATAGAGTGCTTGAATTTTAGTAGAAGGTGGAATCAATGTTGCTTTTGAATGGAGGAAAAGGAAAGTTTTTCAATTTCTTTTTGACAGGTGCTTAAAGAAATCATCTTAATTTTCTGATAAACAGACTTGGAAAACATTGGACTTTTGGATTTAATGTATTTTATAAACATTTACTTCTTTTCATCCATAAAATGATTCCTCTCCTCTCCTCCATCCCTATTGATGTTCCAAATCTGCTCTCATAAGATTGCACCTGAGAGTATCTTCTGAGTAAAAAGGAATACAAAAAAGTCCAATGCAGAGGTCAAAGTCAATTGTGTAGCCACCAACAAGGACATTGACAAACCCACAGATTATAATTTAAGAATTTAAAATGTATGTTGATTAGACTAGCATTGTTAATTAGAATCGGTCTTTTCAGTGTTTTCCTGTTTCTTAGCAAAAGCTGAACATTTTACAGCCTGGGATTCTCTATCTTGAGGACACACTGCTTTCATCGAGAAATATAAAACAGTACCAAAATATAAAATAGAACAAACCTAGAATGAAAAAGCACACACACACACACACTAAAAACATAAACAAAAAATTTAAGTTTACCTGAAGATATATAAAATGTTGCGATAGATAAACTTTGGATCATAATCAGTGTCTTGAGAATGTTACAAATAATACTTCCAACCAAATGTGTAACTTCTCCCAAACATCTGGGTAGAAGTACTTCCAGAGAAAACATGCACAGTCTACTTTCCCAAACAAAATTGTGCATTTTCCTACTTGTCTGGTTCTCTGGTTTCAGATAAGTAGAAGTTTGTAGGACATTTGTTACAACACAGCTAGGTAAGAATTTTTACTACAAAGTAGAATGGGTGCAGTTACAATTGTTGATGGTATGCAAAGGTGGGTTCCTATCAGTTTGGACCGGTTTGACTGAACCGGTAGTGGTTTGCTGGCCTCAGTGACCCAGGCCTGTCATACCTCTGAACTGGTTCCCTGGTTGGCACAGGATGTTTCCCCCCTTTTAAAATGTTCTACGCATGCACAGACCTATTTATGAGCAATTGCACATGTGCATGGGGCACACATCTGGTGTGCATGGGAGCGACGCAAGTGTGTACACCAGTGTTTCTCAACCTGTAGGTTGCTACCCCTTTGGGGGTCGAATGACCCTTTCACAGGGGTCGCCTAAGACCATCAAAAAACACATATTTTCGATGATCTTAGGAACCAAGACACCAATTTTATGGTTGGGGGTCCCCACAACATGAGGAATTGTATTAAAGGGTCGCAGCATTGGGAAGGTTGAGAACCACTAGTGTATGTACAAAATTGTGCATGCACCGAACTGGCAGTATTGCCATCAGCAACCTGCCCCTGATGGTGTGCATGTGTGTATCTGGAGTCTCCTCTTATATTCACTGCATTTTTAACCCAGTGCTTTTTTTTCTTGACTTCTCCATAACTTAATGGAGAACCTGTGTTACATTTCTCCACTTTGCAAATATAATGGTTGTTGCCATCATCAGCATTACTGTCTTGAGAAACTCTTAATTTTTTTAACAGTCATTTTATTAAAGATTACAATTACAATAATAAAAACTAACACAAATTGAGAAAAGACAGAAGAATAAAAAGGAAGAGTATAAACTGCAGAAAAAAATGAAAAAGAAAAAATAGAACAAAAAATAAGAGAAAGAAAGAAAATAAGAATATAATAAGGAAAAAGAAAAGAAATATATAAATAACATCTCCTTCACCACAAGTATAAACACTCTTAGTAATATATTATCTTCTTTTAAAATACAACAAATAATCTTTTCTTCACACATCCTATCACTTCTCCATAAACATGGCACAAGAGAAGCTTATTTGTTGGGATCACCTATCTCTGAGGGTATCTGCCCATCCCACCAGTTCCAAGAGGATGGGGGTTCCCTTCCTCTCCTTTATTCATTTATTTTTATTTATTTATTTAGTTTTTCAAAACATTTAAGAGATAACAAATATAAGTATAAACATAAATATGAACCCAGTAAATGGGTACAAATAAATGGGGACAGGAGAACAGGGACAGAAGGCACGGTGGTGTGCTTATGCACGCCCCTTACAGATCTCTTAGGAATGGGGTGAGGTCAACAGTAGACAGTCTTAGGTTAAAATTATGGGGGTTTGGGGATGTAACAACAGAGTTAGGTAGTGCATTCCAGGCATTAACCACTCTGTTGCTGAAGTCGTATTTTCTGCAGTCGAGTTTGGATCGGTTTACTTTGAGTTTGTATCTATTGTTTGTTTGTGTACTATTGTGGTTGAAGCTAAAGTGGATAATTTTGTGTACTATGCTTATGTCAGACAATAGGCTCATAGATCTAGGTTCTCCAAGCCCAAAATTTCAAGCCTAGTGGCACAGGGTATTCTGTTTATTTATTTTATTTATTTTATTTTATCAAATTTATACCCCGCCCTTCTCCAGAAGGACCCAGGGCGGCGCACAGGAATTTAAAATACAATACAAAATCAAGTAAAAAATTTAAAAAACTTATTTGATACCATCCTGCGCTAAAAACAAATTAAAACCCCAAATTTAAAACTGTCTAAAACAGTCATTTGTGGAGGTTACGCTAGGCCGGCTAAATGGAACAAATGTGTCTTTAAACACTGGCGGAAGAGGCGGAGGTCGGAGATGGTGCAAAGTTCAGGGGGTAGGACATTCCAAAGGGCAGGGCCCGCCACAGAGAAGGCTCTTCCCCTGGGTGTCGCCAGTCGGCATTGTCCGGCCGACGGCACCCTGAGGAGGCCCTCTCTGTGGGAGCGTATCGGTCTAAGGGATGTATGGGGCAGGAGGTGGTCTCGCATATAACTAGGTCCCGAGCCATGTTGTGAGTAGAGGAATGGAGTACACTTCTCATGAAATGCATCTGGGCTCTCTCAATTGCATTAATATCCTATATGCAGTGCAGATTCCAGCAGAAGAGCTGTATTTGAGAATTGGTCTAGTATGCCCTAGTTTGCAGTACAATATTACTGGAGAAGAAGCTACACAAAATTAGGTTGATAACTCTTACTGCCTTTTTGGCAATGCTGTTACAGTGAGCTCTGGCACTTAGATCATTTGAAATGAGTACTCCAGGTCCTGTAACAGAACACAGCAAAAGAACCATTTCCCTGATCTAAACAACTGGTTTCCCAGAGATCAGGCAGGTCACTACCTTTTTGGAAGGCCTTTTGGGATGCTATGAAGAGCTGGTTCTTCCCTCAAGCATTTGGCCTTGGTGATGCTGGAGCTATTAGATGTATGGGGAAGCATTGCTTTAGCCGTACCATGAAGGATAATTTTGTTAGTATCATGTTTATAGTTTATTGTTATGCTGGGTTATGGCCTCCAGAGTTATTGTATAGAACAGTGATAGTGAACCTTTTAGGGCCGCATGTCATAAGAGGGGGAGCACAGGGGGGGTGTCGTGTGCTGGCGTGCCACACCCATAATGCAATATGGCCTCCCCCAGTGTGCATGCATGCATGATAGGCACTCCCCCCCCCATTTTTACATGCTTTTTTTGCCCTCCCCAGGCTCCAGAGACATTATAGGTGAAAACAGCCTCCCTTGAGGCCCTCCGGAGGCTTCAGGAGTTTCCCTAAAGCCTCCGGCTGTTTTCGCCCTCCCCAGGCTCCTATAAAGCATGGGGTGGGCAAAAAATGGCTTTAAAAATGACTGAATCAGCTGGCCAGCACGTACATGCACGCTGTTCAGCTGACAGGGCAACGCTATACCATACCATACCATACCATACCATACCATACCATACCATACCATACCATACCATACCATACCACACCACACCACACCACACCACACCACACCACACCACACCACACCACACCACACCACACCACACCACACCACACTATACTATACTATACTATACTATACTATACTATAGAAGATGGGCAGCCATGTAAGCCAAACAAATAAACAAGCTGAACCTGTCACTGCACATCAATGTGTTTCACAGTTGCATACCTGCATCAAAGCAATGTCTAATTCTTAGCTATCCTGATGCTCTGATCCCTTCCTGAAGTTGGAGTTTGTTCAATGTACTTCAAGTATTATAACGCTGAATGTCCCATGGCAGAATTATGCGACCATGAGCAATGAAGCCATTGAGCTAAGTAGTAGCTGAATTTTTTTGGGGGGGGGGGATAAGGTTGTATTCTGATTGACAACTAGAGAGTGAAAGTAATGTCTTGCTAAGTTATTCCTGGCAATCTTTTAATTCTTGGCTAATAATGTTTATAAAACACAGGGTATGCTAATTAACGGGATTGCATGCAAATGAAATATGTGCCTACATTGCAATAATTCCACTTAGGGGACAATGGCATCTTATGGTTCTGAACAGATTAATGTGCAAATTTACGGAGGAACTCACTTATGAATAAATGACCTTCTAGACGAGTACATTAAATGTGGTAATATATTTAAAATTAATCTAAATATCCCAGAAAATTGCATTTTCGAGAAAAAAGCTAAGCTGGCACTTCACGCTGTTAAGTATTTAATGGAAATGTTTTGTGTGCTGATGCATAGTGTTTAGTTTGCCTTCCTGCAGCTAATATCGCCTGTACTGAAAGCTTCTTACTCCACGAAGATTTTTTTTGTGGTAAGGTCAGCAATATATGTATCATGGAAAAAACCTTTTAATTACAAATCCATCTTCACACATGCAATGGTACCCCAAAGGATTTGATCCAGTGGTGGGATTCAAACTTTTTTACTACCAGTTTGTGGGCGTGGCTTGATGGCCATGGCAGGAGAAGGATACTGTAAAATCTCCATTCGCGCCCAATCAGCTGGGACTCGGGAGGCAGAGAATAGATGGGGTCGGGGCCAGTCTGAGGTGGTATTTACCGGTTCTCCAAACTACTCAAAATTTCCACTACTCATTCTCCAGAACTGGTCAGAACCTGCTGAATACCACTTCTGATTGAATCTATTTGGAGGTTTCTGGCAGCCCTTCTTCCTGCTTCCTACCATTTATATGGAATGATTAGTCTTATGAGCCAGACCAGATCAGGAAACCAATTCTGTAGACTATACAATACAATACAATACAATACAATAGCAGAGTTGGAAGGGACCTTGTAGGTCTTCTAGTCCAACCGCCTGCGTGGGCAGGAACCTTATACCATATCAGACAAATGGCTATCTAACATCTTTTTAAAGACTTCCAGGGTTGGGGTATTCACAACTGCTGGAGGCAAGCTGTTCCAGAGGTTAATTGTTCTGACTGTCAGGAAATTTCTCCTTAGTTCTAAGTTGCTTCTCTCCTTGATTAGTTTCCACCCATTGCTTCTTGTCCTGCCCCCAGGTGCCTTGGAGAATAGTTTGACTCCCTCTTCTTTGTGGCACCCTCTGAGATATCGGAACACTGCTATCATGTCTCCCCTGGTCCTTCTCTTCATCAAATTAGACATACCCAGCTCCTGCAACCGTTCTTCATATGTTTTAGTCTCCAGTCCCCTAATCATCTTGGTTGCTCTTCTCTGCACTCTTTCCAGAGTCTCCACGTCTTTTCTACATCATGGCAACCAAAACTGTATGCAGTATTCCAAGTGTGGCCTTACCAAGGCACTATACAATGGCATTAACACTTCACGTGATCTAGATTCTATCCCTCTGTTTATGCAGCCTAGAACTGTGTTGACTTTTTTGGCAGCTGCTGCACACTGCTGGCTCATATTTAAATGGTTGTCCACTAGGATTCCAAGATTCCTCTCACAGTTGCTACTATTGAGCAAGGTACCACCTATACTGTACCTGTGCATTTTGTTTTTTTTGCCTAAATGTAGAACCTTACTTTTTTCACAATTGAATTTCATTTTATTAGATAGTGCCCAATGTTCAAGTCTGTCAAGATCTTTCTGTATCTTAAGCCTATCTTCTGGAGTATTGGCTATTCCTGCCAGCTTGGTGTCGTCTGCAAATTTGATGAGTTCCCCATTTATCCCCTCATCCAAAGACTAGAGTTAGATTTATTGAGATAGGCTACTTGTGTTTTGCCTCCCTCTTATAATCCATTGAATCAAGGAGGAACCAGTCTGACCATTATCCTAATGCTATTTCCTTTCCCTGGGACTCAGGTTACTGCCATATCCTTGCTTGGCAAGGTCTATATGTATTCTCCCTAGGAAGAATTAAGCATAAAAGGTTCCCCTCACATGTATGTGCTAGTTGTTTCTCACTCATCTCTGTTTCAAAGCTGAATAACCAGTGCTGTCCGAAGATGTCTCCATGGTCATGTGGCCGGCATGAGTAAACACCAAAGACGCATGGAATGCTGTTACCTTCTCACGAAAGGTGGTCCCTATTTTTCTACTTGCATTTTTACAGGTTTTTAAACTCTAGGTTGGCAGAAGCTAGGACAAGTAATGGGAGCTCACTCCATTACGTGGTGCTATGAATTCGAACTGCCGAACTGCTGACCTTTCTGATTGCCAAGCTCAGCATCTTAGCCACTGAACCACCACATCCCTCACCATATCCCTCACATGTCCTTAATAATAATAATAATAATAAATTTAATTAGATGACTCTCTCAGTTTCATTTTCTCAGACTCTAAGATGTCTTTTTAAAATTTTGGATTATTTCCATTCAATGTACAATGAAATTTGCAAAATAAAGTAAGTGATACACTTAGCAATGCCATCACCCCAGGGACACAGAACCAACATTTTGGAGACAAGGTCCATTTCTTGAAGTTTCTTGCTGGTATCATAGGCTGCACTGTTTGGCAATTTAGAATCAATGGTACCACACATTCCAGACCATATGATGCAAGTTAACGTCTAGGAGTAGCCATGTTATTTTTAAAAAAAAACCCAGATAAATTGTGCATTTTTGTTATCAGAGCTTATATAAGAACCACATATTACATAACTTATGTGAGAACTACACCACCTACGAGCTGACCTAAGTGTATATACAAAATTATCTGCTACAATGTCCTGCCTGTCAATGACTACTTCAGCTTCAACTGTAATAATGCACGAGCACACAATAAATACAAACTCAAGGTAAACTGCTCCAAACTCAATTGCAGAAAATACGACTTCAGCAAACAGAATGGTCAATGCCTGGAATGCAATACCTGACTCTGTTGTTACATCCCCAAACCCCCATAACTTTAACCTTAAACTGTCTACTATTGACCTCACCCCATTCCTAAGAGGTGAGTAGGGGCGTGCACCAGAGTGCCTAACGTCTCTATCCTACTGTCCTTATTTATTTGTACTATGTTGAAACTGAAGTTTATGTCTCATTACTGACTTTGTACATTAAGTTGTAGCATATTTGTTTAATATGACTCAATATAATGCGTCAATCTCGACACTGTGACTTTGAAACCATATTTTACGATTTTCAATTACATGAGAATCAGCTAAAGAGTCTTTTGCTTATTCTATGGATCAGGGTTAAAACTAAATATGCCTTCGTGTGATTTATGAAGGGAAACTATGATTCATCATGACAGCAATGCTAGCTCAGGCAAAATAAAATTTGCAAAATGGGAACTAGTCTAGGGAACATCACTATTTTATTACAAAAGACAGATGCACTATAATTGCTTATATTTTGTGCTCATTCTCATCTCATTTCAAAGGAAAAGTGCATTAAATGGAAGGCAAAGTGAACACTGTGGCCCACAGGAAGAATGTAGCCCCTCAGCATCCCAAAATAACATGCAAAAGTCGGTGGAAAAATAAGTGAATATCTCCAGCTTTTTACCTGCAAACCTTCCCCTCCAAAGCAATCATTTTTAGATCTGGTTTTATTTCATTTGTACAAGTTTATTCAGGGTTTCAAGAGTAAGAATAGCAGACTCAGAGAGACAAATTGTTCACATCTCCACCCTTATTGCACCCCAAAACACACCTCAAACAGTCCAAGCTTACCAAGTTTGAATCTATCTGGATCTTCTACACGGTAGCAGAACTCTTTGCCTTAGCAGTGAGATGTAAACTTGTTGTAGCTTGGACAGAGGGAGTTCGAGACAGGCAGGTTTGAATCAACACAGCCGTTTATTTGGCTAAAATACAAACAACCAAACAGTAGGAATAGGAAAAGCAAAGTGCAGTAGACAGGGGCTTCCCCGCTTGACAGCTATTTATACAAGAGCTGTCAAGCGGGGAACCAATCAGGCAGCCCGGTAACCCAAACCCAGCCAGTCGCGTCTTAGCCAATCAGACGCGACTGGCTGTTGCCTAGCCTACAAGGTGGAGGTCGAAGATTTGCGTAAGTCGAGGACCGGTCGCAAGTCGAGGACCTCAACAAAACTGAAGGGGAAAGTTGTTAGCAATTAGCTTATTAAATCAGAGTAGGGAGCTTGTTAGTTTAGGCAAGAAAGTGGCATGCCACTTCAGATAGCAACTAGGAAGAACTAGCTTGTCTAAATATTCTCTCTCCTTTTCTAAGGATAGAAAGGTAGGCAAATGTCCCTAGATAGTTGGAGCCTCAGCACAGTCTGAAAGACCTTGGAGGCTACTGCACAACTGCTGAGTCCAGAAGATCTGTAAGAAATTTGCAGCTATGATTACTACACTTTGTCATCTTAAAAACAAAAGCATTTGATATAATAAAATGTGGAAGATTAAAATGAATTTAATAGGATTGTTATGCTAGGAAATTTGGCATGTGACAGACTGATCCCCTACAGAACGCAGTATTGCAGGCTAATTCTGCCCACCGCCAGCGGTTAGATTCTCACCCACTCAAGGTTGACTCGGCCTTCCATCAGAGGTCAGTAAAATGAGGAGCCAGATTGTTGGAGGCAATATGTTGACTCTGTAAACTGCTCTGAATAGTCTGTAAAGCACTATGAAGTGGTATATAAGTCTAAGTGCTACTGGTATTCTAATATTGAACCAGCTGCCAATAAAATCAACAGCAAAACTCTAGTATTTTCCTTAGTGGGACAGTGATAATTCCTAATTGGGAGAAAATAAGTCAGTTCAATGCACAATGGAGTTCTTAAATGATGGTCATTACATTACCAAACAGAAGTGTGAATAGTCATGGTTTAAAGCACAGAAACTATCCAATTTGATTATCTTCTTTTTTCCCCAGTAAAGACAACAGGTCTTTGTACTAACTTTGAATTTGCATAAACCATTTGTTTTAATGTTTTCGAATCAGGCCGCATCATTTGATTGCTTAGCTTCTAATTGCATTTAATTCCAGATGTTTAGCTGTACAGTATCTGACCTTCTAGGCACTTTCTCCTTAAAATTGGTAATAATTTGCTGACAAAGACAGATGTACAAACAATTGTTTCAAATATCACCTTACCATTACTAGATAAAAGTGAGCTTTTTATATTATGTACATATTTATGTATTGCAAAGTCTGAATGAGGATATGTATATTCATTTATGCAAATACCTCATAATACAGGCAACATATGGCAATAATTTTCCAAACTAAAATATTATTCTGTAGGATTTCAAGTTACTAGTAAGAATAAAAATATTTACAGAAATTTTATTCTTAGCCCAGTTTGACAATGAAATGTAAACCCTAAGAGCAAATGAAACAAACGTTGTCTATAATTCTCGCAAACAAATTCTGTAAAAAGCACACAGAAAAAAACAACTCTTCTAAAAATTAGATTATTGTAACAATAAATGTCCCCCCCCCCTCCGAGATATGATGCCTCTTAAATTACTTTTGGAAGATGATAGTTAATTAGATTAAGTGAAAGTGTCCAAGCTCATCTTGTAAATGAATTTTAAGGATGTATAAAGCCTGCCTCATAAGACAAGTGAACATTACAAGATTCGAAACATTATTTAGCTGCAGAGTTACCTGTAATTCGAATTTCTTTCCTTTCCACCAGTCATTATATTTTGCCCTATAAAAGAGGAGTGAGATTCTCCTCACTCATTCAGTAAGACTTGAAATATATAAAATTATATTATAGAAGAAAAATAATATGAGTAACAACCTCTATTATCTATAACCTTACAAGAATCTCCTCTTCTTGTTTTTTTAATAAAGATAGATAAAACTTTTTTGACCTCTTTTGCCCCTCTGGCCATTAATGCTGAAAATTGATGGCATCATTTTCAGAGATATCGAGCCAAGAAACATAAAAGCTGCAGCAGAAGTTGAAACACTGATATACTATTACTTTAAAAAGCAAAGAAAGGACTCAAAGGCTCTTCCCCAAGACAAGATTTTTGTTTCCAAAAAATCTTGGCATCACTCATTTATAATTTTAAAAAAGTATTTTAACTGAGGAGTTTCCTCAACATGGTGTCTTGATTCAGGTTTCTTTTCTCTGGTGACAGATAGCTAGCTTCCCTGCCAAAACTGGTGATTTGGCAAACCGCTTCGCAGATTTGAATGGGGCTACTAGGAATGACTCAAGATGAACTTTGGATGACCTTGGACTTATCTGAGGAGGGCCTAGAAGGTTGCAATTCTAAGGCTTAGTGATCAGAGGGTTGAGTCTCCATCATTTCCTTTCCAGCTGCCTGCTGTTTTAAGAATGCCTGGGTTTTAACAGCACATTTTGATACATTTTTTTCCTTTGCATTTTTACTTTCAAGTGTTAATCTACTGATTGAATGCTAATCTAATGCTGCTGGATCTTAAAGTAATTCTTTTTTAATGTTCTTTTTATTGTTTTATTAGCTGCCGTAAATCATTTCTGCCTCTTCTGCGTGCAACTTTGGGTAGTGAAAGAGATCTGATTTGATTTACATTGGTATCAATTTTTGTTGTTGAATTTTCACTACAGGGATTTGGTGTTTACACACACATGCGTGCACACACACACACACAGAGTATCTATGGAGATTCTTAGTCATCTAGGTCATGGTTGTCCCAAATATGCTTTTTCAAAAGATATTTTGCTTCTCATCCAACAAGCTTCTTCAGTTCTGAATGATGGAGAATAGAAGGATCTGTCCATTTCCTAAAACCAGGGTGGTTCATACCCACATTATTTCTCAGTATTTGCTTGAAAATGGAATTCAGAACCACAGGAGTTAATGCATAATTGTTTTTCCTCCCCAAGCAGAAACAATCCTCGTTTTGTCTCTTTTTCAGTCTCCATTCCTGCTTGTTTTGGGAACCAAAATTGTTAAAGGCTCTTTTCATGGTTGAGGTGAGCAATGGGTGAAATGGAAGAATATTCAACTCCTAAAGATTCCAAACTCTTTTATTTCCTGCCACACTGCTGGCACAGAAGAAATTTAGATCAGGCCTTTTGACTGGTCTAAATAAATGCTTTCCATTGTGTAAAGTGGGAGAAAAACTGAAAAGCATTGGAAGAAGGCAGAAGGATGCTCACTCCTCTTCAATAGCCTTTGCCCCTGTGATTCTGCAAAGCTGGAAACCACAGAACATGTTATTCTTCATTGCTCATTTTACATAGATACTTCAAGCAGATTTATTCTCTCTTTGATTGCACGGACACAACCTATGCACAGATGCTCCTTGGTAGCATATAGCTAGGTTTTGTGCAGCAGAATTAAAGAACAATCTAACCTCGATGAGCCAATCTCCCATAATGAATTCTTCATAATTATAATTCAATTAGATTTTAGATATTATTCATTTGTTGATACTAATAGTTTTAGACGCTATTTTCTGTTTGGAACTAAACTATACTATTTGCATTTCTCAAAAACAGTTTGAATAAAATAAATATTAAATCTGCTCAATGTTTAAAAAAATTGCCATTCTTTTATTTTTATTATATTTGTTAGGTTAATAATTGGCCTATTTTATTTATAGCCCAAAACTGGGCAGAGATAACATGGCATTATTTAAATAAAGGTTTTAGAGCTGAAAAGAATCTAGGAGAATTCTTCAATAACTGTGTTTCTATGACCAGAAGCTACAAATTAATAGCAGGCCTGTATTAGGCACAATCTATTATCACATTATTTCTCTGTCTTTATTATTTTTTTAAAGCTTATATTTAGATCTTTAGGTAGCAGTAACCTACGTTACTGTAAGATTGTTTAGGTAACATTATAGCGCTGAATTCTCACTGTGCATTACAGTATGTTTCAGCTTCCCTCATATGTTCTGGGTACTCAAAGTGATCTACATCAGTTGTCATTAAGGAAATATTAGTATATTGAGGTCTAATCCTTCTAAATGTAGCCCTGCTGATTATTGTCATCCTTTAGGAACAGCATATGCTGCAGTCTAAAGTAGTGGTTCCCAACCTTTTTTTGGCCATGCCCTACCTAAGCATCTCTAAAAACCTGATGCTTCCCCTGTAACATATAATTCTTACTTTACTCAAAAAGTGAACTCTACTCATGTGGAGGAAGCCTAAAAGGCCATTAACTTGGTTTAAACAAGGTTCAAATTGCCCCCACTCTGGGGTGTGGGCCCCACGTTGGGAACCACTGATCCAAAATGATCATCCTGGGTCTCATGGACACTGCAGCTTCCTTGGTATACAATAAGGGACTAAAAAAAGAAAGAAAGAAGAAGCTTTAATTAGTCAAAAAGAAAATGGCCAGAACTGTTTTATAAAAATAATTAAAACTGAAAATGAATTCAGTACCTACATGTTTGGCAATTATAAGAAGTTATACTGGTCACAATAGTACATTTAAATGAAGTACTGTTTCAGACTTAATAGCTTAAAATAGACATCTTTAAAATTTGAATTGTCATCTTCTGTAGTTATCACTTCCAAGCTATTTAAGCTTAACAGAAAAAAACATGAGAGTAATTTCCTAGTTCAATGTTAATGCTGCTTTCAGGTGATTAACAGTGACAGCAATCCTGAACAATTTTATAAATGAAATACTATTTATTTTTGTTCAGCAGAGCATATTTGTTACATGTGTATCCTGTAACGCAGAATACTTTAAAAAAAAAACCTCCAAAGTAGGTGTTTTTATCTTCTTTCGGTTGGTAATTTTTGAAGATTACATTCAAACAATTATGTGGGGTTTAATCTCTTCTTGCCAGATTTATCAGTTTCCTGTTTTATAAATTGCTGCTCTTCACTCACTTTTCTAGACTTTTACAGATTCACAGGAGGACACTATATTTCATCCAAGATTTGTGCCAAATATCCCTTTAAAGTACTATTTGATAGAAGTAGAACAGCTGTATTGTTTCTTCAGATAGCAGGAGTTCCTTGTGGATATGCCTCAATATTACATGCAGGTGGAATGACTCAAGCTACTTTTCCACATTTTGACAGAACAACATCCCCATCCCTGTGGGGGGAAAGCATTTTATCAGAATGGATCCTTCATGATCCACCCAGGTCTACCATTTATCTTCATCAAATATACACAGCTGTCTCATTTTCTTTAGTGATTCATTTTGCAGGTTCTATTTTCCTCCTTTTGAACTTCTTGATTCATTCCAATTGTTCCTGATGAAAGCACTGTCAAATTTTCCATTGTCTTTTATGTAAAATTATTGCCACACAATAGCTGCTTCTTTCTTTGTGTTTAGCAGCCTTTGTCCCCCCACCCAACTTTCTAAATAAAGAAAAGTTAACTAAGATGCTTCTGTTAAGTCACATGTTTTCTTTTAATAATGTATCTTAGCCTTCCGTGGAAAGTTCTACAATGTTGTAGTAGTTTGGCCAGTGGTTTTAAGAGAGTTTGGTAGGTCATTTCTACTTCTTACTTTGCTTATTTACACATCCTTAAAAAAAAGTAAAGTTTCTTTCAAGTTGACATAGAAAAGAGAGAAAAGGGAGGAGAATGCCATGCATACCTTTGGCCAGAGTCAGGTCTCATATTTCTACAGCTGGCGTGTGAAATGTGCAAGTTCGTAGCCTGCCACAGCACCTTGTTGGTGGATGTGATTTATGACACAGACAGAAGAGAGGGGTTACAGGGGTAAAGTTCAGATGCCATTAAGCGGAAATCAGTTTTGGCTCCGCAGAAGAACATGCCTATGATCTTAATAAATGACTTGATTTCTTTTGAGCTTTGTCTCAAGACTCGTAAATTAATTAGGTCATCTTTTGAAAACTTCACATTGTGTTTAATTCCTGCTGGTTTCATGCAGATGTTCAGGTTTTTTTTTTTTCCAGAAATAAAAAGTGGTCTCTATTATCTTTTTGTGGATTCTTAATATTTCCCAATCTAGCCTTTAGCTGGAACATTCCATTCAGATGTGCCCTATTATGGGAAGCCCCCCCCCCTCAGAAGAATGATTTTTGGGGGAAATATTAAAAAGACAAAATATTATATTCCCCCAAAAGGAGAAATGGAGAAACATGATTCAATTTTTCTTAATAGCCCCCGACCCAAATTTTGTGCCAATTAAGAAAGACTGGGCAAAACAAAAGGCTTCAGCTCCAGGATGATGGATTTAAGAATAATATAGTATAGTATAATCTTTATTCTCATTGTACTTGTTTACAACGAAATTGGTTGGGACATGATCCTTTAACATAATAGCAAAAGACATAGAGCTCACTACTCCTAAGGGCATTTCAAAGGGCTCAATCTCCTAAGGCAGGGGTCTGCAAAGTCGGCTCTTTTAAGACTGGTGGACTTCAACTCCTAGAGTTCCCCAGCCAGCATAGCTGGCTGGGGAATTCTGGGAGTTGAAGTCCACCAGTCTTAAAAGAGCCGACTTTGCAGACCCCTGTCCTAAGGGCATTTCAAAGGGCATTTCAAACATTGCATACCCCCCCCCCCCTGCAAGCATCTCTAAAATTTCTAAAAATCCATGTTCTCATCAAACCAATTGTTCAGCTGACCCAGAACCATAACCCTGGTGGTTCTGTTCATCAATAAACTTTCTTTCCAATCAGCCTCCATGTTGTTTCCAGTGTCTTAATGCAATCATAAATTGCATTAACAGAGTGATACAATCAAGATCAAGTGAAGTACTCTATAAAGCCCTAGTAAGACCATACCTAATATATAATGTATGGACCAAGGGAGATATGATAGCAGTGTTCCAATATTTGAGGGGCTGCCACAGAGAGGAGTGGGTCAAGCTATTTTCCAAAACACATGAAGGCCAGACAAGGAATAATGGATGGAAACTGACCAAAGAGAGATTCAATCTAGAAATAAGGAGGCACTTTCTGATAGTGAGAACAATCAACCAATAGAACCAGCTTGCGTTTGGAAGTTGTGGGAGCTTCATCACTTGACACTTTCAAGAAGAAACTGGACTGCCATTTGTCAGAAATGGTGTAGGGTCTCCTGCTTGAGCTGGGATTGGACTAGATGATCTGTAAAGTCCCTTCCAACTTGGTTAATCTGTTAAAATATGTCTTTCTCCCAGTTTGGAACTGAACCAGATGAATTTTCTTCCAACACTATCTTAATACCCAAACAAGGAAGATAACTAGCTAGCAGCTGCCACCTGATAAGGGGCACATTAATCTCTTCTCAAAATCAAATTAATTTTTTCATACATTTAAAAACAACCCTACCAGATAGTTTGTCATGTCTTCACTAGGCATACTTATTTCAGGAATATTGCTTGCATTCTCCAAAGTTCCTTCTCAGGACTGAGACTTTGACCTTTAATTCAGCTTTGCTTCATAAATGATGGAAGCAGTCACAGAAATGACACTAAAAGGCCTGTAAAGCTGGATAGGTAGGGCCAAAAAGAACAATTCATGCTTTGCCTTGCCATTTACATATGCACACAACAATCCTAAAAGACTGTCTGACTGAATAAAATGCATACAACACTAAGAGGAACTCAGAACTATTTTTCTAGCCCAATTATGGATTTCAAAGCCTCAGAAAATAGAAACATCTGCTGGAGCCACAAATAGCTTCTTGCTGGCTGAGAACAGCAGGAGAGCTCACGGTTAATCATCTGTGCTGCTAGCAGGAATCACTTTAGCCAACATGAATGAGTAAAGAGCTTTTCGGGAGCTGGACTTATAATGGAGTATTTCCTTATCCATAAAGCAGGTGGGCTCGGGTGAACAATGTTGCAGTGCAAAGAAGGCAATTCCCTTTACTAGGAGTTAAGAGAGCTGTTCTTGGAACGCAAAAAGAGGCCCTCTTAAAATAGGCTGTTCAGTTTTTTTTAATCAAATATTGGATGTTTGATATCTATTGTGCACACAGGTGTCAGAATGATGGAAAGCTTATAGCTAAGATGCAAAAAAATAAAACCCCAACCCAGCTGCGTCAAACTTGTTTGCCATTTTGAAAAAGAAAATCACCTAGCAAGATTTATTCTAACTTTAACACAGTTCATTGCAATAAATAATTTCCACTTATATTGGCAGAGGATTATCATATTCAGAAAGGTAGAAAGCTCCAGAAGGGAGCTTAGTGAATTACAGCAAGAGAATTGCCTTCCATTCCAAGATGTTCTCTTTTACCCTTTCATTGGACGGTTTCTGCATTATAGTTAATCCTGTAGGGATTACTATGTAGATGTTCTTTTAAATGAACCATATTATTTCCTTGCTTCCAAAGCTAATTATCAACAAATCTCTGACAAAAGCTCTTTTCCTGTATTTCTCAATAGGATATTTATTTGACAATGACATTTAACTATTGCAGAAACACCACGTACACAGCAACAAGCTCCTCTGATGTACATAATGTTGCTCAGCAAATCAAAGATGCTATGATGCTAAAGGCCAGGGGTTCCAGACCTTCACTATTGGCCCACAGTGTTTGGAACTGGGCTGCAGAAGTGCGCAAAATTCCATTTGTGCAACATTCCATTTGCACGAGCAGTGGATGCTCGTGTTATGTGCAAAGCTCCATTTGTGTGAGTGATAGGTGTGCATACTGGCGCCTGCCACTCATACAGAACCAGTCTCTCCCCCCCTCCAATGACTGCCAAGCTGGAAAGAGTGTGGACTGCTGCTATAGGCAATGGGTAACCTAGTCCCCCATCCATATTTAGAAACAGCTGACCATATCATATTTTCAAACTACATTAACATGGTTTGGGGTCACATAGACAAGGGCTTTAAGCAAAGAATGAAAACAACCCTGCATTAGGTTAAGCAACAATCAGGGGGCAATTAAAACATTTCCAATAAATTTATCATCCCTGTGTTAACATATTATAGTAGAGCTGTGGGCTGTAAATTAGGCAAAGAAAGATCTGCAGAGAAAGTATTTCTTTTTTTGTTACTTGCAACCCTACAATATCCAAGCTAGTAGTCCATTTGTAAGACAAGGAAGAGGCAAAGCAAAAAAATGAAAGGCTAAATGGAGGAGTAGACTTATTTACACCAAAGGAGAAATCCTTGAGAGGAGTGTCCTATTAAATACCTGGGATTGGAGGTTTTACCTAATTAGAAGAGGACACATTTCCTTTTAAGGAGACATTCCAATTTCTGCTACTCTTGTGATCTGTCCTGAATCTTATCCTGTGCAATAGTATTGTCAACATCCAAGATACCTTGGAAAATATTTGTTATTTAGAAGAACCTCTAGTACTAGAAGATGAAGTTAATCAACACCTGGTCACTTGGAACTGAATATTTACAGAAGTATGGCAAGTGACAGAAGAAAGTTCTATCCAAACTATACCAGTAAATCTGGAGAACAATGCAATGGCTAATATATTGGAAGAGAGAGTGGAACACTGAGATTGCAGACTGTCTGTAATTTCAAAATTAAGTTTAGCATTATCCATTCCAAATTAGAGTCCTTACATGGAAAGTGTGATGTCAGGCTAGTTTTAAAAAAAGCCAAGGAACAAGCAACAGTATTACTGATATATACTGAATAAATATTAATATGTACTACACTGATTAAGAAAGTTCTTCAGCTCAACTAGAGGAGTGATGGGCACACCTTTGGGATGAGGACAGATCATCTGGGAGAAATTCTATTGAGTTGATGGCACATATTTTATCATCAGTGAATCTGAAAGTAAATTCTTTGAAGTTTAGAAGCAGAACCTTGAGTGGTCATTTGGGAAGATTTTTTGATTCAAGGTTATCAAATCAGTCAGTATTTTCCTGTTTTCCCTTCCCTGGAATAACTTAGTCCTGAAGTAAGAATTGCCCTGACAAAATTATGATAATCCTCTGTTCTACCTCCTTGTTCTGAAGACAAAACAAAATCAATAAGAAGCTGAAAACCTGAAACATTTACACTCCTGCTATAGGTTTTCCTCTTTTTTCTTTGCTGATACAATGTAATTATGCTTGACTTAGTTTAAATCTTGCTAAGCTTGTGAACATGTTCTGTTGGAGCATCCATTGTTCAATTAAAGTCTGTTCACAATGTTTCACTGTCTAGTTAGTCTAGAATCATAATTATAACATTCTGCTACAAAGTTCTATAGAGCCAATTGATCTGTAATTACATCTCCTTGAAAGAATTTTTTTTAAAAAAACCTCTATGAGTATCTTAAAGTTATTGACTTTGAGAAACGCTAACTTATGAAGGAAGTGGGTGGGACACAATATGAAAAGAAAAATTTATATCTGATAAAACGGATGGAAAAAAGACATTTTGCTTTGATATATCAATAGCAATAGCACTTAGACTTATGCATCACTTCATAGTGCTTACAGCCCTCTCTAAGTGGTTTACAGAGTCAGCATATTCCCCCCAACAATTTGGGCCCTCATTTTACCCACCTTAGAAGGATGGAAGGCTGAGTCAACCTTGAGCTTGGTGAGATTTGAACTGCCAAATTGCAGGCAGCTGGCAGTCAGCAGAAGTAGTCTGCTGTACTCTAACCACTGCACCACCGTAATTCCGTAAGGAATTAGATGGGGAGGTCATATAATATAGAATCTAGAGAATTTAAGTGCAGAATTCAGAGCATAGAATAATATTTGAAAGCTAAAGCATATTTGCTAAATGGAACAATGTCTAGAGTAGCACTGAGCATTAAAGTAGATCATCAACTATATACTCCAATTTTTTTTCTGTGAAACTAGAAACACCAGGAAAAAATGGATAAGTTTTAATACCTAACCTGCAAGAAACTGAAGTAAATGCTGCTCAACACAATAGGTCCTTTCTACTGCTTCAGTGGTAACTTCTGACTAAGTTCATACTTTCCTGGTTCATTTTTTCCTCAGTAGTGGCAGGATCACACAGTACTAGTGTTTTATCCCACCATAATACTTTCCCTATATTAAGCTTGTTTTTCTAGGATGTTATATCTTGTTTTAGTCTTTTTTCTTTTTTATGCTATTTTTAACCTTCCATTCCACCTGTAAGACTTTATTGATTTTTGCTTGACAGAGATTGTTGTTTAGCTCTTTACAATTGAAAGATTATTTCTAGTACTTCTGGTATATATCTGTTTTGTTGTTTGTCTGTTCTGCAGTCTTCCTGTTACTAACTGATTTATTGATGTTTTTGTTGATCCAGTCGTAAGTTCTTCTGCTTTGTTCCCCAATGATCAAGTTAAATGAAAATACCAAAGTTTCTCAAGTAGAGATTTGAGGTCTGATCCAGGAGGATCACAATGGCTATGAGCAGACTGTATAATACCAGCACATAAAAGTTGCACCCATGTAACCATGACAATGTGTGCTGGTTAGGAATCCAGAGAGTTTCTGGTGTGTTACTGACACAGTCATAAACCTCAAATTAATGTTACAACCTCAGATATCTCCTAAGTTTGTGCATTTTACTGTGCAATCTTATATGTTGTCTCAAAACGGCATAAACAGTGAGTTCACTCATAGATTTGTGTAAAATTGGGAATAAAATCACAGGATAACAAAATGTAAGAATTGAGCTCTCTATTCTCCCCATTCTCTTCCATTTGGTGTAAGGATGCATGAATTTATGAGTATCATTTCTCCCACTCTTGTATTTTTTCCTTACTAGAAAGCTGAATCAAACAATACATGAATTTCAGTGGTCATTTCTACTCTATTTCTCTGTTATTTTCATTGTTCCCTTTACAATTGCGAGAATCCAAGTCTGGAGTAGCAGGCTTTTGTTTTTTATAGGTAGCCCTTGACTTAAAACAGTTCCTTTAGTGACTGTTTAAATGGCACTGAATAAAGTAAGCTATGATCATTTGTCACAATTACAAACTTTGCAGAATCCCTGTGATCATGTGATAAAAATCCAGATGCTTGGCAACTGGTTCATACTTAAGACGTTGCAGTGTCTTGGTGTCATCTGATCCCCTTTTGTGATTTTCTGACGAGCAAAATGAATGGGGGAAGCCAGATTCACTTCACAACCAGGCTACTCACTTGTCAGCCACAGTGATTCACTTAACAACTTTAGCAAGACAGGTTGTTAAGTGGGGCAAAACTCACTTAACAAATGTCTCACTTAACAACATAAATTTTGGGCTCAATTGTGATCATAGGTCAAAAAAATATCTGTATACATGTCTTAGAGATAAAATTCCGGTTTGAAAGTATTGACTTTATCAGCCAGCCAACTCTAATAGACATGATGATGATGATGATAATTAGTATTTTAATGATAAATATAAAGGATGTTTGGTCATACTGTTGCTTTGTATACCAACAAGAGCCTTTAATTTATGGCAGGATAGACATTTAATAAAGAAATACAATAATTTACTTGTAGCCCAGATTTCCTTTTCTTTCCTTTCCTTTTCAGTTCTAGGACAAGATAATTTCCTCCTTGTGGTAGTAATCTTAACAATAGAAGTAAAAAAAGAGAAATTGCCCAATTCCGTTTCTCTAAAGAAGAATGGGAAGAAATGCTGCTAATTCTTGAGGCAATAAAGACGGTCCTTATTTTGCTATGGAATACAAGTGTCCACTTCTAATTTTTATGATGGGTTCTCCGCCAGAAGCGGAACAGGAAGTCCCGGTTCTCATGCCACAGATATTGTTGGGAAATAATACAGCTGCTTCTATTTGCTCTACAGAAATGAAGGAGTGCTATCTACCTGGTAGTTAATCTGCTAATTAAATGCATGCAAGGCCTTTTCCCTCAAGTTCTTTTCATATAAATTAAAGAGTCTCCCACAAACACACAGGGTTAGATCCATCAACTCATTCCATGTGTCACTCTGACATGCATGCAACATTCTGTTTGTGCAGCAAAGTCTGGTACAAAGTGTAGTTTCAATCCTTGTGCCTAGGACTTCACTGTGTGTTGAGTACTTCTGAGCTATCTGTAATATCAAAAAGGAATTTTGGAACAAAGCATGGGGCTTCCAACTGTCATACATAAAAGCTCAACTTTTGCTTTTCCTCTTTTGAATTCCAGCTATGTCTCTGGATCATACTTCATTTATATCTCATTTTTCTACAACAAAGAGGTAGTGAGTGCTACATAAAAGAGTGATGCGGAAGCCAAAGCAGTAATGCCAGTAGCTGATTGAGGATGACAGCCCTTTCTAAAATTTATAGAGGTGACGTGAAGTGGAGTTTTTCTTTGTTTAAAGATTTACAAGCATTTTTTTAAAAAAAACATAAACTTGGGAAATCACTACTTAAGTGCATACATTCAATCAAAAAGGATTTCAGATATAATATGGTATGTTACTATTCATGCTTATAAAATCTGCAAAAATATTTGGTATTTGCTCACACTGTGTGGTGTGTGTGTGTGTATGTGTGTGTATACATATACATACATACATACATACATACATACATACATACATACGTTTGGATAGATAGATAGATAGATAGATAGATAGATAGATAGATAGATAGATAGCAATTGCTATTAATAGGCTAATTGGTTTGGAGTTTATGCATATACATCCGAACCAATTTGCCTATTGATAGCAAATTGCTGTTAGTTTAAAAAAGGTAGCAGTTTTTGATAGATCAAATATGTTAATGGCAGTAAATTCGATTCCATACTTTTCTAGTTCCATTGACAAGTTTATATGTACCAGCAATCAGCAATAAACATTGACAACATTCTTCATAGGCTTACTGAAGCTGCTAAATGGCTTTCTCCTTTTATTAAAGGAGAAGTAGTTTGTGGGGCAGGGAAGCACTTTGTGTACTACACAAGACTGAGAGTGGATGTTGACCTAGAGTCACAGGGATGTCAAACTCATGGCCCATGGGCCAGATGCATCATGTGCTGGCCATGCCCAACCCCAGTTTAGCGAAGGGGGAAAAATTGTGATATGTCAGGTGATGACAACATGATGTTGTGAGTTTGACACCCATGATCTAGACTCCCTATGCCTTGACAATTACCTTGAAATCTAGTGACTATGAGTTTGGATCTGGACCTTATGATGACCCTCCTACATCATTTGGATCCTTGGATTTCACCTGGCCATTCTTATATCCTCCATTTTGTATTTGGACTCTCTCTTAAGGTAAGCTAGCTGGATTTTTATGAACTCAATTTATCCTGTACATGTGTGCATGTGTTTGCATGCACAGTTCTTTTGCTGCTCTTAAACAAATTAGTGACAAAGTAGAAATTTTAGAAAGTCAAACAGAAATAATAGGGATGGTAAAGGATTTAAACAATCTGATGTTATGGGAATTGAGAGAGAGAAAAAATTATGCTTGAGATTTAGAGCAGTTCCAAAGGATCCTGGAAAAGATATTTAAAAAAATTATTCAGTGAGGGTGAAGGTTTTTTCTCAGAACTTTTGAGTTGGTTTCCAAATGTTTCATTACCAGACTAGGTAACATCTCCAGTGGAGTTCAGGGGATGAAAACTCCACTGAAGATGTTACCTAACCTGGTAATGAAAGGTTCAGAAACCAGCCCACAAGTTCAGAAAAAAAACCTTCACCCTCATGCTACAACCAAGCTATAGATATTTGCCATTATTGCTAAGTTCATTTAGTTTTTAGCAACTTTCTGGAATGTGATATGGAGGAAGAAATTGATACAGTTTATATAATCAATATATGATTGATTAACAAAAGTACCAAGGGATATCCCTGTGCACTTGTAACCAGAGATTATGTTTTATAGAAACATTTAATACCAGACTAAAGATTAACAAGTCTGTACATAGTCAGTTTCTTTTCTTCCATACAAAATAATGAAACCACAAGATGCTATACTAACAATTTTTTGTAGGACAAGTTAAAATGTAGGGATTGCTGGATTTCCTAACTGGTGGATGAAACACCCACCAATTACTCTTGTTAATGCGGACTGAAAATGGAACATGCATCAGGAGAAGATAATTTCCGCATCTGTTCAGAAAAACCCAAGTTAGATGCTCTCAGCTATGAGATGGGGATAAGAGGAAGGCTGCATCATGATTAGCCACACATCTTCCAGCCAGCATTAGACCCTTGGATGTTCTGAAACAGAGCTTACAACTACTTTTTTAAAGAAACTATGTTCCAGTTTTCTAAAATAAACATTCAAAATGATTTATAGATGAAATGTACTGTAGAATTTCAAATGAGAGTGATTATGAATAGAAACAGTGTTTTTTCAGAATATCAGATTGGATCCAACAATTAATTTACACAAACGCTTACTATAGGTTTTTTGGGGGGGTTATTTTTCCCCCTTCCTCTTTCTGAATCTGTTCCAAAGGTTAGTTTGAATTGCTGCTTGTGGTATTAAATTAAATCTTGGGAAGAGAAATGTCAAGTTATAAATAATACAACTCAACATACACAAATGTTTTTTAAAGTTTTACATGGAACAATAAATTACAGTTATTTATTTAGTTACATATTTATTTATCAGTCAATCAAAGGTATACAGCCATCCATTTCACAAATATGGCTCTAAATCTTTATGTGACAATTAACAACAGAATAATTAAAAATAAAATTTAAAAACCATTAAAAAATCCAAACAGAAATACAGCTAAAAATGATGGACAACACCTTCAAGATATTGCATACAGTATAGCCATTTTATGGGCTCTCTATTTCCCTGATTTCTAAGCCTATTGAAAAAAAAGTTTTAAGGGATTCCCAGAATATCGATTATCACTTTCACATGAAAACAATAATGTTGTTTGAACTGAGTGGCCTAATAGGTTTTATATGTAAATATACAAATAATAAAGAGATAAACATGCCTCTTTTTCATTCATTTTCCTGCTGATCCTAAATATACCTCCCAAAACCCAAGTTTGTATTACTGGTGTAAAATAATAAGTCAACAATAATAAAGTATTTCTCATTTTCCTCTCTATTGTTTTTGATTATTCAAAGCACAGTTCTAATAAAAAGAAAGGGTCTGGAAAACCACAACATCTGAAACCATCTAAAAGGCTGCTCTACAGAGAAAGATCAAAAATTTTATCGTACTAGAGAGCAAGATTCAGAATTATGGATTTAAGTTACAGAAGGGAAAATTCTAGTTGAACAGTAGGGAAAGATTAATTTCACAGGGAAACCAATGATTCATAAAGATGGTGGACTCTCCTTCACTGGATATGATCAAATAGAGGCTAGACATTCATGTCACCCATCTTTTTCTTCTAGTTCTTCTTTTCTGTTCTTTTCTGTTATTCTTTCTTCCTTTTCCACTAACTCTCTTCCACTCTACTCCACCTCCATCTTACCAATTATTCTCTTTCTCTTACTGCCTTTCCATTTTGTCTTCCAGTTTTAGCCTGCACAGTTTTCAACACTACTGTTTGGGTTGCCTACATCAACTCCTGATCATGCTTACAAATTAATAGTTCCCTCAATTTTCTGCTGCCCTGTCTCAAGCCATGCTTTCCCCACACATCTCCCAGGGTTTATCATCTGTAGCTTGAAAAATAGTTCTAGGAAATTTTATTGTATGACAAAATCCTTTATGTCCAAGATCTTTTATCTGCCTACACCGGTGGTATTCAATAGTGGGCGTTCCAGCTTTCATGGTGGGCAGTAGAGGTTTTGTCCGATACTGAAGCACTTTCCTTTTTAAAATTTAATTGACTTCCCTACTTTATAAATCACCATTACTGTGGAACTGGTGGGCAGTTAGAAAAATTTACTACTAACAGAGATACAAAAGTGGGCGGTAGGTATAAAAAAGTTGACTACCCCTGGCCTACACACTCAACAGGTCATAAGATTAATTATATGGATTAAAATGGCTTATGAGAAAATAGGTGTGGTGCCCTAAGATCAGGGGCATCAAACTCTCAGCCTGTGAGCCAGATGCATCACATGCTGGCCACCACTACTCCTGTTTTAGCAAAGGGGGAAAATTCACAATACATCACATGACAAAAACGTGACACTGCAAGTTTGACACCACTGCTTAAGGTGAAAGCACACCCCTTTTATGCAAACTGTATTACTGGGAATGATGCAATAGCCAGTGTCACCTGCAAGATGATGAGAAACAAGACTAAGAAAATAAAACTTTAACTCGCCATTACTGTACATTGTGGATTTTTTTCCCAACCAACTTGTTTAAAAATATTTGAAGATGAACAGAAGATATTAGTGGAACACATTCACTCTTTTTTCCCTGGCTTATTTAGAACAAGAGTGGGCAACCTGCTGTTCTCCTGATGTTTTGGACTGTAAACTCCATTAGTTCCAACCAGCACAGGGATGATGACGGGAGTTGCAGTCTAATGATCTCTGGAGGACACTACATTCCCTCTCCTTTTTACATTATCTAAAGACATTTCCTGGTAATTCAGTCTAACATTTCTGTACTGCTGAGAAAGCAAACCACCAGCAAAGTTTCTGTCTAATTAATGACTCGAAACATTCTTTATTGAAATTAGCAGGAATGTCTTAACAAACTAAAATGATCTGGAAACTACCCATTCATTTGATACTAGGATGTTAAATTGAAGCGATGGTTGTGGTTCAGATTATCTATTGTCTACTAGCCATATTGCTTCTTATCATAAAAGAGTTACACTGTAAAAAATATAGTTAATGTACCTTAAAGATACATTTACCACAGCAAGCTCACTATAAAGACATGAAATGCAATCCAGCCATAATGTTATAAAATTGACAGGTGCTTACTTCGTTTAAGCATTTCAGACTTTCTGGTATAAATATAATCTTAAAAATCAAACAATAAGAAAATACATTTATGAGTATGTTTTTTCCAACACCCTGGTGTTCATTTGGCAAGCTGATCAAAATGATGTCGATCAGGGAATTCATTAGCAATTTAAGATTTCCAACAGATTAGGAGGGGGAAATGGAAAGTTATAAATGACAACACAATGTAATTTCAAGACAAGCTTCCAGGAGAAATGAAAAATTGTTGCAGTGAGAAGAATTGACCTAACCTTTCTCAGCTAAAGCACCTCACTTTCTTTTCTCTGCTAAAGCAAAATATCTCCACTCAATATCATTATTGATACTTAGTATAACACACTAAAATATGCTTAATCAAATGTGATTTATACCAATTATGTGGTTTTATCCAATACATGGAGCCATAAAAACCAACCACAGTGACTTAACTTGTACAACACACTGGACTGCAAATTATCAAAACACATTTTACTCAAATACAAACTTTGTAATCGGGATTGATTTGGAGGCATTAGATGGAGATAGATTTACATTTTTCTGGTTTAAATGTATGATAACAAAGAAGCCTAATGTGTCAGTTTAAAAGTAAGACAATGATAATACCTATAATAATTTTAATATTAAATAACTGTATATATCAGATGTTTGGGAGGACTTGATAGGTGGACAAAATATTATTATTATTATTGTTGTTGTTGTTGTTGTTGTTGTTATTATTATTATTATTATTATTATTATTATTATTATGTTAATCTTTGGTGAGATTCACAGCCTTTGGGGCTGGTTGGTAGGTCAACAGCTCAAGTCCTAACCAAGGACCTAGGAACTGTCAAGGTAACGTCGGAGGATATAAGCAGTTCCAAGCAGGGGGCCCTTTGTAGAGTCAGATGGCATCATGTAACTTAGAGAGCACTGTGCTAACATTTGCATCAGGTGGAATATAGACAGCAGTGATAACTATAACAGAAATCTCTCTAGGTAAATAAAATGGCTGACAAATGACAGTTAAGAATTCCACATCTGCAGAACAGTGTGTGTAAGCAACTCTACTGTTGGTACACCAGTTATTATGTGTATAAATACACAGTCCTCCACCTTTGCTTTTACCAGAGTTGTTGTTTCTGTCAAGCGGTGTGTGGTGCGGTTAGTTAGCTCCACAGATGCATCCGGTACAAGTGGATGAAGCCAGGTCTCTGTGATGATCATCACACAGCAGTCACGAATGAGCTTATTCGCTGCCATTCACAGCTCTAGTTCATCAGTTTTGTGGACAAAAGATCTATAGTTGGTTAGGAAAATGCTTGGTAATGCTGGCCTGTGAGGCTGCTTCCCTAACCGAACTAGCAAACCAGCTCTGCATCCCCGCTTCTGCTTCTGCTCTCTTCACCGTCTCCTAGGCCAAACAACGATCCATCGATCCATAGAGATCCTGGCAATTTTACTATGTCACTCGGTATATTATGAGACTGCTGGAAGTCGCTGGTAATATCTATTTGACTAGATGATCCAATCTTTAATAACTCCCTGCGGGTATAGACTAGTTTTTGCCTAACTCTACTGCGACACCAGGAGCTCAAAGCCGCAGCGTCTAAGCGTGCCGCCATCTTGGAAATGCCAAATCCAATCTAATCATTGGATGATTGTGTGAGCAACTTTAATGAATTTATATTATGTCCAAGTGTTAACATTACAACTTCTTTCGAGGTTGCATTCTCAAAATGAACCAGGTAAGTTGGATATCAAAATTACCTATAACTGTTTTTTTCAAATAAGTTCTCAATATATTCACTTCCTTTCCCAACCTGGCAGTATTTTTTATTTTTATGACCCTATAATCCCTTGCCTCAGGCTGGGGTCAAGGCAGCTGAATGGAGATGAGCATTTACTGACCAGATGCCCTTCCTCATGCCTATTCAGAGTTCTCAGCAGATATTTTCTCTTTGCGTCCTGATAGAGAAATATCTGTCTGGATTGAACTCTTAACCTTCTGGGTGGGAGGCAAGCATCTTTACCTCTAGGCCACTGCACCATTCTCCTAACCTGACAATATAATCACTGTAAAATAAGTAGCACAGAGAGGGAGGGAGTGAAGGAAGGAAGGAAGAAACGATAACTAAGATGAAAGGAATTATATTCTTCTGCTATAGAAGTGATGAAAGAAATTAAAACCATAAACTCTCTTTGACAGTTTTGTTTGTAAATTTGATTTTTGCAATGATATATTTCCCACCATTACAGATACTCCCCCTCCCCCCCATATTTTATTTACAGAGAGGGAGAGCTTCGCTATTATCAGCAAAGCAAAGTTTGGTGTAATAATTTCTCAGACTGAACTTTAATGACACCCAAGAAAGCTGAGGTAAATTGCACCTCTGAATTCTAAAAAATATTTAGCTGTTCAGTCTTCATTTGGAGCTTTTTGAGGGACAACATGGGTATATTATAACTGAACTATTCTCATAAAGTCTAAAGTAAGGAATAATTTCCCTTAGGCTTACTATGAAACTGTGTCAAAGCAGTGCCAGGCCAACTCATAAACTTTCAGGATTTGGCTAACTAGCAGGGGAACCTTTCAAAGGTGAAAATATATAGTCACAAAGGAATCAACAGCAGGCAACGAAGTCAGGACATTTTCACATCATTTTAATATTGAGAATCTTATATGGTGTCATTTTTTTCCAGCTTCCTTTGCATTAGTTGCAAACTGAATTGTAGAGGAAGTTTAGAAAACAAGTAAACTTGAGGTTTATGCTTTAAATTGGTTTAACCAATTTCGTTGTATTTAAGTTCAATGACAATAAAGTTTATACTTAATACTTAAAATTAACAGCATGTACTCTAAGATTAAATTCCTCTTTTTACCACCATCATAGTTAGCATTTCATTTTATTGTTTAAACCTATTTCACAGAGTCATTAAAAATGTATATTTCTTTTCCACGTCTTACATTTCCATCCAGGATATCAATATCCCCTTGATTAGAAGTAGTTTAACCCATGTGCAGTTGCCAGAAAAATTATAAACCAGTTTAGAATGATGAATGAAACTATATTTTCCCTGACATTTATAGTCCAAATACGTAGCCTTCTATTGAGCTTCTCCATCCAAACAAGGATGCACAAATCAGTCTCAATCCAATCTGAAACACTGTTAAAGATGTCCACTTATTATTTCATCCAATTCCATTCCATTCTGTCATCAACATCATTGCTGCTGTCATCAATATATAGCAAAATAGTAGAAAATTTTTTTTTGCTTAAAATTCCCTGGGAGAATTGAACGTAGGCCCTTAACAAATTTCCCCTGTAATTTAACTAAAGTACTACATTTAGCCAGCCAGAGAACTCAGGGATATAAGAAGAAATAAAACTCTTTCCAATGGTGGATCCTTAATAAACTAGAGTGAGAATGAATGGGCATGGTTCCCTAGTCATGACCTGAAATATCTGTGAATTTTTATGTTCTTGACAGATATCAACCTGCTGGGTATTACAGAAAGCTTCTAGCAATATAAGAAGACTAGAGCAATGAGTGCATGTACTTTATCACATAAAAGATGAAAAAAAGATTTATTGGACCAAGTAAAGGAAGCCTATAACAGAAGCTGACAGATGAAGCAAATCTCCATAAGGAGGAGAATAGTACAAAGGACGCAGCTCACTGGACATGACTGACAATCAAAAACAAGAGACATAAAAGTTGTCTGAAATATTTGAACTCTGAAATAGCTTTGAGATATTCACAGATGAAACTCTGAGGTTTCAAAGAAAAAAAGAGACAGGTAGCAAGATGGTGGGTTTCTAGTATAATACTGATTTTAGAAAAGCAGGTTTTTATAAACAGCCAGGACAATAATAAGTAGAATTCCATACAGAAGAAGCTGTTGGGAAAATGTACCCAACATAACGAAAAATTCCCTAAAAAGAAAATATTTGCAAACTGGTTTGCAGGAGAAAAGTTAGCAGTAGATAACAATTGTGGCCCCCTGGTGAAAATCTGAAAATCAAAAGGATCATATATAGAAAAGACTCAAAGTAACCAAACACTAAAGTTTAGTAGAAATTAGGCCCAGATTAGTAGAAATGGTGCCCCAAAACTCCAAACTCAGATAGATATAGATTAGCTAAGAACTAAGAATAAAAAGGTCCCCTGAAGTCATTCTAAGAAGAAAAAAAAAAACAATGGGGCAAAAGACCAGCATACCAATGACTTAGTGTAGGCAACAGTATGAAGATATGCAATAAAAAGACCTATTTTCATTTTTCTTCTCAGAGAACAGGATATGTGTTCCACCAAGCAATTGTGAAGAAGCGGCAGAAACTGTGGGAATGAAACCTGAGATTGATGAGAGTATGATCAGGAATACTTATTTCCTTTAAGTGAATTTAATCATACAGGTCAGAGAAACTACATCCCAGAGTACTGTCTGAATTTCAATCTTTGAGAAATCCCATAGAATGTGAAGTGGCAAGCAATTGAAGAGAACGTATCTTTCTATTCAAAAAGGGGAAAAAGATAAATCATGGATCTACAAACCAATCAGTCCAAAACTAGTAGCTAGGAATATTGTAGTTGTTGTTGCTGCTGTTGAGTTGCTAAATCCTGCCTGACTCTTCACAACCCCATGGGCCATAACACTTCTGTTCTCCAGTGTCCCCCAAAGTTTCACCAATTTCATCTTCATTGAAGCTACCATCTAACCATCTCATCCTCTGTCTTCTTCTCCTTTTGCTTTCAATCTTTCCTATCACCAGGATGTTTTCCAATGAGTCGTTTCTTTTCATTGGGTGGCCAAAGTATTTGAGCTTCAGCTTCAGTATCAGACAGGGCTGAATTCCTTTAGGAAGGAATACTATCGCGCAGACTGCAAAATTATCAACCCGTGAACACTTTTAAAACAGTTTAATATTACTGTAAGCCAGCGTGGATTTGCAAGGAACAAATCTTGCTAATTTAATGCTAATAAGGATAATTTTCTTGCTACATTATAAAGACCCAATAGATGTATCTTGATTTCAACATAACATACGACATGACATTCTGATTAGTAAGCTATCTAAGTATGGGGTGTATGGCAATGATAGTTAAGTGGATACATAGCTCTTTAAAATCTCATCAAACTCTATTTTTCATCAAACAAAAAAGTGTTCTTGGTTGGACTGACATAGCAATCCAAACCTTGCACACTTTAACATTTTATTAATGACTTGAATGAAGAGGTGGAGGGAATGCTTATCTTGAAAGTGATAAAAAAAACCTGGGTGGGATAACTATAACCTTGTATCACAGAAGTAAATGCAAAATGATCTGAGTAGGAGACATGAGTGGAAAATAGCAGGGTGAAACTTAGCAGAGACAATTGGAAAGTGAGTCACTGGGAAACAGGAATCAACCTAAGTTATTTTGAATTGACAACAACACTTGTGAAAATGGTCTTGGAATAGTAATTGATTATTGAGAAAACCAATTTAACAATGAAACCAATCGTCCAGAGGCTCCTCTTTACCAAATGCATTCAAGTAGAGGCTGGATAACCAACCATTATGGATACTTTACTCTTAAACTTCTGCAAAATGCAAGGGTTTGTAGGTGAAGCCTCAAGCATTTTTCAACTCTGTAATTCTATGTTTGTTTAAAAAGTGCTTCTTGCATACATCTTCATATTTCTTCAGCACTGTGCTGTGCTTTTTGAATAAGTGTTGTACTTATTCAAATTCTATTCTAATTCTAATTCTATTCTATTCTAATTACACAAGTTCTAATTGTGTAATTTATTTGAGTGCATCAAATACATTCTTGTGCTTTAAATATTGCTCTTTTGGAAATACAGACTTTTGAGAATAAGCAGTGCAGGCTTTGCATACAATGGACAAAATGTCTGAAGTGAGTCCAAAAATCTGTTTCTTGCAGGACACTCTAAGATGCAACCCAAACACCTTCTCAACAACCTTTCCTAGAGAAGGAAGATTGTAGACTGGACAAATAGTGGACAAAGGATGTAACACCAGGTTATTCAAGTGCCATCCAGACAACTTCACTCAAGAAGGATGTCACCATTTCATGGACTCAACCACATGTCATACCCTGAGATGCCTTAATCAGGAGGGGTAGGTATTGAACAAGCAGACTGACAGGTTAACAGTTCTGAGGAACCTACCCTCTTCCTCAGGATCAAATAATTCCCTGATAATAGGATGAGACTATACTCAGCCAACTCAACTCGACCTGACAAATCAGAACCTAACTCACAATGGATTCTAAAAACTTTATTCACCAGAGTCCTAAAATATTGCATACAGGATCCTTGAAGATGCTCTATTGATCTTTCCTCCCAATTGGACAGCATCAATAAACTGCTATATCAATGATAGCTGAAAATGCAAAAGATTTTCAAGCACTAGTAGTAAAAGGTCCTCCCTTTGCCTTTTAACTAATATTAAATATACATGTATTAAATACACACACACACACAATCTCATATAGCTATCTATCTAAATTATTTCATGCTAATTAGATAGCTCTGTGGTGGCGAACCTATGGCACTTGTGCCAGAAACGGCATTCAGAGCCATCCTGCATGGGATGCACAGCATCACTGCCTCCTCTTCCATGTTCCTGTACACACAGGTGTGCCGGCCAGCTGGCCTTCATGCGTGCAGGAGCACTGAAATCGAGAAGAGTGGCATTCGGACATGCATGTGCGTGCTGGCTCCCGAGCTTCCAGGTTTCCATTGTGCGCATGTGTGATGACCAGGTGTTTATCAGGTGCATGCCCACACTGGAAATCAGAATTTCGGGTGCCGGCACACGCATGTGTGATGGAACACTGCTCTTCTGTGTTTTGGCGCTCCCATGCGTGTGAAGGCCAGCAAGGCCGCATATTCCTCGTGGGATAGTTTTGCGTGCTATTTCCAGCATGCAGATCAGCAAGCTGTGATGAAAAAGGTTAGCTATCACTGAGATAGCTAGATATGTGGGTGGTACAGAAATGTGATAAATAAAATAAATAAATCTCCATTCCCATCTTCATCCCCATCCTCCTCTAGCTTCCATCCTTCATCCTCCTTTGATATTGCTTATTATAGTTATATTTGCCTTAATATAACAGTAGTCCTTGACTTACAACAGCTTGTTTAGTGACTGTTCAAAGTTAGAACAGCACTGAAAAAAGGAACCTATAACCATTTTTCACACTTACGACAATTGCAGCATTCCCAGTCTTGTGATCAAAATTTTGACTCTCAGAAACTGGTATGTATTTATGATAATTGCACTGTCCCAGGATCTGTTACCTTCCTAGCCAGGATTTGTTACCTTCCTAGCTAGCTTCCAACTAGAAAAGTTGATGGGGAAAACCACATTTGTTTTACCCCTGCATACTTTGTTTAACATCTACGACAACAAGAATTTGTAAAATTGGGCATGACTCACTTAACAACTGGCTTGCTTAGCAATGGAAATTTTGGGCTGAATTGTGGTCCTAGGTCAAGGACTCCCTGTATAGAAAAAATATGAATCAAATCAAATAAACAATTATTCTGATGCATTTATGTATACAAGACAGGATAACTATGAAGAAAGAGAGCCTCCTTATACATTTTCTATTTTTGTGCCCTTTTAAAACTGACTGACAATGTTGTAAGACAATTTAAAATGTGAGAAATGTTTCACTTAGGCAGTGAAAATAGAACACAATAGAAAACAGACTACATTGGGAGGGCTAAAAATAAGAGCCACCATCCCCATATAAGGTGTCCGTAGAAAACTGGAATTAACTCTAAGAGAAGAGGAACGTATTAGATATCACTGGAAGGGCATCAATGTAGATGTCAGATGTCTCTCCATGTTGAGATTATTCCATAAAATGGCACTACCATTCTAGAAGCCCTCTCTCTAAAATCACTGTCCTAACTTTATTGGGAGGGAATGGAAAGGCACCCAAGGATGATCAAAGTGTCTGGACAGGCAGCATTTCTCAAAACACTCTGCCTGCCGGTCTGTACTGAAATTAGTGTGTTTCACCGCTCCGAGTCCCCTCACCGCTCCGAGTCCCCTTGGGGAGAGGGAGCGGTCTAGAAATTAAATTATCTAAATTATCTCTAATGGCAAGTGATCTTTCATTGTTGTCTATTGGTGAACATGCTAAATCAGTGATGGTTAACCTTTTTGGCGCTGAGTGCCCAAAGCACATGGGCACACACTCATAATTCAATGAGCATTCATCCCCCCATGTGCCCTGCCCTATGCATGCATGGCAGATACCCAAAAATCAGCTGGCCAGCAGGAGGCATATACACAAGTGTGGCAGAACTGAGCTGGAGCAACAGCTCGTGTGCCCTCTGAGAGGGCTCTGGCATGTGTGCCATAGGTTCACCGTCATGGTGCTAGATTATGGCCAACAAAACATGACCAAACAAAACTTTATTTCAGAATTCAGTAGAAATTTATATTTCTGGGGGGGGGGGGAACTAAGTCCTGTCTCCACCTCAAGCAGTAGCATTATAGTATGTCATCAAAGAAAAGATTTGGATTTTTTGAAGTATAGAAAAAGAAGTGGGGGGCCCACCGTCAGTGGGGGACTGACATTGCTCCTAATACAACAAATGTACTAATATTTCTTTAGAATCCTTCCTTTTACTTAAAGTTTAAATGAAAGTGAATGAAAGACTGAAGCAATTTATGGTGTCCTAAGACCTTTGGTTGGCCTCATGCAGCTTAGAAAGTGATGTCTTGTTTATAGTTATATATTATGATGAAGAATTCATGATTTCACTGTAGGATGTTACAAGATATAAGCAATAGCCAAATACTTTTATTCCCAAAGGTCCAATTATTTCATGCTAATTATACTACTTGTTACCATGTGTTGGCTTTATTTAATATATTGCTTGCCATAATATTATTTTCAATGTGAAGCAAAATCATTTTAAAGCAGAAAATAAACACTCATATTTTTATTTAAGAAGACATTAAACACTGAAGATTGCCTGGGTCATCAATGAAAGACAGCCTGTGTTAGATTTTAGATTTAGACCAGTGGTGGGTTTCAAATTTTTAAGAACCTACTCTGTAGGTGTGGCCTATTTTGTGGGCGTGGCTTGGTAGTCATGTGACAGGGTGGGAGTGGCCACCTTTTAAAATGTGGTGAAATTCATTTAACAATGCTCTTGCTTAGCAACCAAAATTTTGGACTCAATTGTGATGATAAATTCTTTCTTTCTTTCTTTCTTTCTTTCTTTCTTTCTTTCTTTCTTTCTTTCTTTCTTTCTTTCTTTCTTTCTTTCTTTCTTTCTTTCCTTTCCTTCCTTCCTTCCTTCCTTTCCTTTCCTTTCTTTCCCGTTGGGTCACTGGCAGCGGCAGGCCAGATTTACTTCCAGGTACACCGGTGGAACTCCCTCTCACTGGTTCTCTAAATTTCACCAACCAGCTCTCGCGAGTAGGTGCGAGCCTGCAGAAACCCACCACTGATTTAGACCATTAGCAGATAATCTGATAACCATTTTTAGTTTTTGAGGCACGTTTAAAGCAAAATGTGAAAGTATTGAAATTTTTTTAAGCTGTTAAATATAACCTTTGATTTAAACAGCAAAAATCTATGCTTAATTTTAGACACAGACTTAGTGGGAACCCATTTAATCTACAAGTAGTCCTTGACTTATGATCACAACTGGGACTTGAATCTTGGATGCTGAGCAAAGCAGTTATTAAGAAAGATGTTGTGTGACCACTTCACTCAATGATTTCTGATTGGGTTTATTAAGAAATCTCGTTGGTCATTAAGCAGACAGAATCTAGGTAAGGAGTGTGATAGAGGGCTTGAGGTGTATATACAAAAATTAAAAATATAGTCTAGTAAATAGAAGGTAAATATAAGGAAACGTCATAAATTCCCAATCAAAGCAAAGATGTACCAAATGCTTTGCTGCTTGGTTCCTCCTTCTTCCATACTTATTAGAAATGCTAATAGCTTCTCCTCTTAACACTCTCTTGCTCAGTTATCCTTCACCTGAACTTTAGTGACATGGACTTTACTCTGCCAGCTTCTAAAGTTCAGAGCAGCACTTTCATTTTGCTGAATCTATTTACAGAGTTCTGCTTTGGCTTTCACTGCCCCAGGCATCTTCCTTCTTTCTCTCCCTGACTGTGGATCCCTTGGCTTGTGACTGTCCCTGTCATTGCCCCCGTCCTCTGTCATCACCTTGTCCAGTTACCTCTTTCTCCAGCCACATCTGCTGCCGAACCCAGAAAACACCAGAAAACACCTCTGCTCCACTTCTGTCTACCTGTTGTTGCTTTTTTAGTAGATAATTCTTTCAAAATCAATGTGCCAGTTTGCATTGTTGAATTAATCTCTCTCTTCTCCCAGAGGCCTATACAGTAGGTTAGCCTTTATACTATTTATTTCTTAATGTAGAATTTTATATATTTTATATCTGTGGATTTTAATCCGATATTTTTACCCAGATTCACTTTTGGTAAGATGGCTAGCTATACAACTTTGATTAATACGTACTCACCTACCTACACTTTCTCCATAATTACCTATATGCCTCAACTAGGCAGCTAATATTCAGAACATTGCAGAAAAAGAATGTTTTTGACAGACATACATAACATTTTTCTGTTGCAGGGCAGTTTATCCTCCCACAGATCAGCTATAAAAAGCCATATTTTTTTTTAAGTAGCCTGGCCATCTAAACTCATAATAAAACACAACAAATGAGAGGTTGTGTTATAGAAGAGGAAGTATCTATTTTCAACGTATATATATATTGCTCCTGGAAGCACCAGGCCGGAAGCACCAGCCTGAAGATGATGAGTGAGATTTCATCGAAACGTCGTGAAGATACTTTCAATTCTACGCGGGAGAAAACCCGAACAACCAAAGACATATATATATATATATATATATATATATATATATATATATATATATATATATATATATATATATATATATATATATATATATATATATGTGTGTGTGTGTGTGTGTGTTAAATGTTTTTTTAAAGGAATGATTAATAATTAATTAAGAGACCAGGATGGATCCATTTCGGACTTCTTAGTCCTCGTCAGCTGGCCATACTTTCCTACAGGGATTTGAACTGGTGCTCTCCAGCATTCGAAGCAGGCTTCTCTATGCCTTGAGCTAACCAGCTTCCCTGATTACATCATCCTTTCTACAGGACTTTATAGATGAAGATACTATGTTACAGCTTCCTGCTAGGCCTGTTTAAGGGAGGAGACAAACTTGTCATCCTTCTCTGTCTTTCGACTCCTCTTTGAGATCATCCAGACAGAGACCTATTAAATTGCTGCTGTCTTTTTTAGACAGATCTGGATGATCTCAAAGAGGAGTCGAAAGACAGAGAAGGATGACAAGTTTGTCTCCTCCCTTAAACAGGCCTAGCAGGAAGCTGTAACATAGTATCTTCATATATATATATATATATATATATATATATATATATATATATATATATATATATATATATATATATATATATATATATATATATATATATATATATATATATATATATATGTTAAATTTCTTTAAGGGATGATTAATAATAATTAATTAAGAGACCAGGATGGATCCATTTCGGGCTCCTTAGCCCTCGTCAGCTGGCCATACTTCCCTACAGGGATTTGAACTGGTGCTCTCCAGCATTCGAAGCAGGCTTCTCTATGCCTTGAGCTAACCAGTTTCCCTGATTACATCATCCTTTCTACAGGACTTTATTGATGAAGTGGATATTTTGTTACAGCTTCCTGTTAGGCCTATTTAAGGGAGGAGACAAACTTGTCATCCTTCTCTCTATATATAAATTCATTTTTTTAAAAAAAATTGGTGGTAGTTTTAGGAGAATTGCTATCGGAGAACATTAAATTTTGTTCTAGAGAGACATGGAAGGCAAAACATATACACAAAAGAAATCAATCTACATTATATAATTTTGGAAATAATAACAAAACAATCTTTCAAATGGGAATGGGCTGAGAAATATAAACAGCGAAAAAGAAATATTGCTAATGTTTAAAAACTAGTAACTAGTCACTAGAAGAAATATCCTATCAGTAGATAGGGATTTATTGCTAGAAAATACCAGTATAACCAGACATTAAAAAAAAGATTCATAAACATATATCAGTAAGAAATTCCCTAAGCCTCCTACAGACAATTTTGTAGCAAATTTCCATTATAGATTTCCAAATCTGCCACAGAAGTGATACACAGAATATGCTTTAACTATGTTTCTTGAGAGAGAGAAAAAAATCTGTATTTTTCTGTAATGGTTCTAAAAAAAACCAGCTATTGTAATATAATGATTATAGTTGTCTGAAGTAAAAGAAGCTTGTATGAATGAATAATCATAGGCATTGTCCTGCTCAATAAGTCAACAAAATAGGATCAACAAATAGAAAACTAGATTCCATTCAGCACATTTGCATTCTTAGTTTATTGTTTATGCAGCTATATGGATGCTCAATCTTATTCTAATTGAGACCATTGAATGTTTGCTGAGAGCCACATTTTAAAAAATCACCCAGCGCTTTTACTGAATAAACAAAAGAAACTGACTGAAGTTCTAAAAATTAAAAGGGAATACAAATGATGAACCAAGAGAATAACATGAAAAATGTTTTGTTGCTGAATCTTCAAAAGAGGCTTGTTAGAGACTTGAAGAAATCTATGTGACGGGATAAAAAAAAGAATTGTATAAATAAAAAAATAAAACCGTACAAAAACATTTCATTGAATTAAAGATTAGGAGATAAAAGGAAGGAATAATGGTTAATTTATTTGATCAAGATTAAAAGAGGACATATTGCAAAGTTCTGGTATCCTTTATGGACTTTTTGCTGACACCAGGATTGGAAAAAATGATGTTTTATTTATTTACTTATAGATACGGGATGAGATCTGGGATGAAGAAATATTAATTGGACATTGTACAGGTAGTCCTCAATTTACAACCATTTAATTAGCAGCTGTTCAAACTTACAACAGCTTTAAAAAAGTGACTCACAATTGGTCTTCACACTTATGACTGTCACAACATCCCTATGGCCGCAGTACCAAAATCTGGATACTTGACAACTAGCATATATTGACAATTGTTACCAGGTCCTGGGATCATGTGATTGCCATTTGTGATCTTCCTCATTGGCTTCCAACAAACAAAGTCAATGGTGAAATCCAGATTCACTTAACAACTCTATGATTCACTTAAGTACTACAGTGATTCATTTAACAACCATGGCAAACAAAGTTGTAAAATTGGGCACAACTCATTTAATAACCATCATGCTTCCTAATGAAAATTCTGGTCTCAACTGTAGTTTAAACCAGGGGTCTCCAACCTTGGCAACTTTATGAGTTGTGGATTTCAACTCTCCGAATTCTTGTAAAGTTGCCAAGGTTGGAGACCCCTGGTTTAAATCAAGTACTACTTGTAAGGGGACAGAGTTATAAATTTGTTTACAATTGTGATGAAGTTTGAAAATAACTTCTTTATATTTTTCTTTTCTTTTTCTTTATTATATTTTTCTTTCCTTTCTTCTTTCTTTTAACCTTCTTCCAGCACATTTTGTTCTCTTTCTATTTCTCTAAGTTTAGTTTGTATTAGTTAGTTTGTATTAGTTAGTTTTTTGTAGTTAGTTTTTTGTATTTTGTATTTAGTAAAAATAATAATAAAAATATACTTTAAAAAAAAAGAAAACAGCATCAGTGATATTTAGCACTACAGCAAAGTTGGTGGTGCAAATTGGAAAAAGTTCTGTTGAAGGGAATTTTTGCAGACATGTTGATAGCTCCAATTATTTCAGTGAAAATTCACACAGGAAAGTAATTTACCATGTACTATACTTTTGACCCTTTCAGTTTTTCATCACCAGCTGAATAAGCATAAAAGACAGACTCACTACCATGAATTAAATTTGTCACACCTGTGGCACAGAACAGCATGTGTTGTTGAAATTATTTAGAAATGAAAACCCAAAACTTTAATGCATGCATATCTGTCCAAAGCTAACACTTTGTTTAATAGATCTTATTCCCCAAGAGCCTACAATTATAGCAAATCATATCACATACTATCATATCACATTTAGAGCAAAGAGAAAGCGAGAGGGAGAGGAGTAGACACCACTGACATGATTAAAGACTGTTTTACTCTTGTAAGACTCCCATAAAGGAAGGGGGAAGATTTGTCAAACATTTAATCTTCCAGTCCATTCCTGCTGCATGATTGAAGTAATAAGCTATTTGAATCTTAGTCCTATGAAAAGTAGCCTTTTCATCTCTCCTCATACATACAGATCTCGTCTCCCATGAAGCTATTCTCCATAAAACATTTCCAAATATTTTATTTTTTATTCTATTTAAATGATAACTTCATTTTTGGTGGATGTATCATTAGTGTTTTATTTTTTTTATCTGTCCTAAAAGAAAACTGGCTAATGTCTTTATTTTTCACTTCAACAGAATGGTCTGTTCTTTCCACAGAGAAAAGAAGAACAGCGTCTCTTCTTGTCATTTTAACAACCAACTTGTCAGTGGGTGTAACAATGATTCCGCATTAAAGAAAATGCTACACATACATACTTTATTAATTAGAAATGTTACCATTTTATGTTGTCACATTCTTTGGTTGCAGATTATCGTTTCAGTTCAGTCATCTATATTGAATTTTTCCCTCCTTCATTTCCCCCCTTTTTCAAGCAATTGCATTTCTGCTGTATAAATGCATCAGGGAGAGGGAAATGGGATTTGTGGTATAAAATCAATTAATTTCCTCCACTCATTCAGCACCTCTTCGGAAGCAGGTTTATATGAAGAACAGTTGAAAAATATGGGGAGTGGGACTTGATTTCCGGTTCCCGACGGCGACAGGAGCGCCTCCCTAGCGCTCCTGCTGCTTGCTTCTCTGGCTGGCCCCCCTGGGGGCCCAGGGAGTTTGAGTTAACTCTCTGCCATACAAGCGGCTGTGGGGGCTTCCAACGGTAGTTGGCGGAATGCCTTTTCCCACTTTGCTCTAGGAGCCAAAGGAGCTGAAAGTGGGGGGGGGGTTTCCCCTCGCCAACGCTTACTGGAATTAACAAAACAAAGAAGACGGGCTGAAATGCCACACTTGGTGGAATGCAACAGGACTCTCTTTTAAAGGAAAAAAGGTGATTGTGAGTTTCTGCTTTATTATTCATTGAATCTGTGACAGAAAGAAAAATAGAGGGGGGAGTTTTGATTGTAGAAACCCCCCCTCGTAAAAGCGGCTGTTTAAAATGCTCACTGAATTTAGGAGAGAGAAGGATTAACACCATCCATTCCTATACCATCTAAAGAAACTTTGTTTCAATGTTAGAATTACAACCGGCAACATTGTATCTGTAGCTTGTTAAAGAGTGTGAACTTTCACTTTTTTCTCCTTTCCGGAGGAGGGGCGGCAAAATGGCGATTTCTTTGTTCCGAACGGTTTACTGACTTATGGAAACTTTCCTTCATTTAATTGAAAACCAAGGAAAAATATATTTCTAAGGTCTTCTCAAGAAGCCTTCGGTATACTTCCCAATACGTGGACCTTCCTTTTTTTCTACTGTGGATTTATAGGAAAATTATCTCTCTGGACTTTATAAAATTACAAAATTAGATCACTGACCATTGACTCAGTTTGTTTTTGACATCTTGAACTTTGCAGACTGCTTCCTCCTTCAGTGCATGAACTTAAAAATTATAAATGCCTCATAAAAAAAAATCCCCAACTGGAAAGTCCCTTCCAGCTCAAGCTTCAACTAGAGCCACTCCGACTATGCAACAAGGGAAAATCACTACCATGTTACCCAAAGGGGCAACAGGAGGAGAGAAAGAGAAAGAGAAAGAACCAACACTTCAGGATATAATGAAGGAAATACAAGAATTGGGAAAAAGCCTAAGTAAAGACCTGATGAACTTAAGAACAGAGCTACTGGAGACACAAAAAACTATAACAACTAATCAACAGGAAATTGGAGAGTTGAAGAAGGAGGCAGCCGAGGTGAAAGCAGAGATAAAGGAGCTGCAAAAAGAAATGGCAGAATTTTCTGGACATATGTCTAAATTTGAATTTGAAAGAATGTCTTTCTTCCTTAGGTTTCAGAACATTCCTGAGAGAGAAGGTGAAGATTTAAGAGATTTGATGAGTGGAATTTTAGCAAATTACATTAAAAAGAGCAAAGAATACCTTTGGGGGGAAATAGATTTAATTTACAGAATTAATTCAGCATATGCTAGAATAAATGAAGTTCCCAGAGAGATCCATATCAAATTTTTAAGAAGGTACACGCGGGATGAGATACTGAAGGCACAACGGGAGGGCCCTTTGAAATGAGCAAAAGCACATTACTATACTGAAACAGATTCCAAAAAAGATTAGAGAAATGAGAAGGAAATATTCCTTCCTGTCCAAAAAGTTATATAAAAATGGAATCTGGTTTAAATGGTTAATGCCTGAAGGAATGTTGATATTCTGGGATGGAGGTAGGATAAAAATTAAAACAACAGGAGAGGCGGAGACCTTTCTTAAAAAACACTCCTCAATCCTGGGAGATGAAGAAGAAGGAACGGGAGGAGCTACGGTGCCGCCCGCCGAGGGGAGAGAGAAAGAAGGTGCGATAGCAAAAAGGCTCAGATCTCAAAAATAATTAATTTTGAATTATTGTAATTCTTGAAATGGATGTGAATGTAAAACTAATGATTGAATGTATGAATTTTAAAAAAAAACGTGTTATATGTATATATCTCGTAACACTATTTATCCAATAGAATATTGTATAAAGACCCGAATGCAACCACCATTTCTGATATGGAAGCTCTAAAATGTATATTATAAACCCTATTTACCCCTTTCCTATATTATAAATTGTAAAACCAATAAAAAAATTCTTTTTCAAAAAAATATATATATATGGGGAGCGGAACATGGTGGCATGGTGGCACAGTGGTTAGAATGCAGTATTGCAGGGTACTTCTGCTGGCTGCCGGTTGTCAGCAGTTTGGCAGTTTCTCAAGGTTGACTCAGCCTTCCATCCTTCCGAGGTTGGTAAAATGGAGGTCAGTAAAATGAGAACCCAGATTGTTAGGAGCAATATACTGTAAACCACTTAGAGAGGGCTGTAAAGCACTGTGAAATGGCATGTAAATCTAAGTACTATTGCTATGTCAAAGTAGACCTGTTTCTGTGTTGGTCCTGTCAAAAATTACAAAGTTTAAGTCTGAATGAAAATAATGAACTAGTTATTCCATATTCTTGACAATTGTATTTGTTATTCCTTACAGTTGCCTGGAAAATGTTCTTCATTTGCAAGTCTGAGTAAGACATCTGTGACTTTCTAGGAGATAGAATACTGTCAGGGGAGCATTTCTGAATGAACAAATGCTACATCTGTTGCCACAATGCAACTTCAGGCAGAATAGAGAAAAGGGCAACATATGAAATGTGCATTGAATGAACACATTCTTGGCTAGGTCACAACTGCAAATAATCTTGTACTTGTTTGGAATAGAATTGACAACCTGCTTTCTGAACCACCCATGTCCTCAGTGCGATGAAGTGCAATGAAGATAACATAGAGAGGAAGAATACAACATATGCAACACTGAAGAGCATCAGGACCCAGATAGTTTATTAAGTTAATGCACTGTACATAGTAACCTAAACTGAAAATAGATATGACTTCAATTTCTGGTAGAGAGTTTGAACCCCCTAGAATAATATGTAGCTACATATAGCTGTAAAGTCCTAAATAGGATGAAATCAGTCATATATTGCCTTCTGGTAAACAGAAAAGATGTATATTACTTAGTAGAATAAGTAGAAATAATGTAAAACTTTATACAGAGGTATGTTGAGATGTGACTCTGTATCTCTAGGAATTTAAGGAAAAGCGGACTGTATATTCTGTTTTCATATATTCAGGGGAATGTTACAATACAATACAATACAATAGCAGAGTTGGAAGCGACCTTGGAGGTCTTCTGGTCCAATCCCCTGCCTAGCCAGGAAACCTTATACCGTTTCAGACAAATGGCTATCCAACATCTTCTTAAAGACTTCCAGTCTGTTACATTCACCATCATCTTAAATATGGAAGAATAAAGAAAGCATGTAGTTTTTCACAGAAGATACTGATACTTCTGCTCAAGGATCTCATTTAGGAAGACTATCAAATATTAGCTAAGAACCAACAGTCTAGAATATTCCAGGATAATTTGCACCATCAAGTCAGAATGTGATGATGAAATTTAAAAAAAAAGGTGAACTGAAGACTTCTAAGTATAGCTATTATTCAAAGTAGTGAAATAAAGTAAAAGTTGAAGCATGCTTAGTTTAAAGAGTTGAGGACTCAAGAATAAAGACATAAGACCAGATAGTACGTAGGGCAAAGAAAAACTACCAAGTTCAGTGTTATTAGAACTTTGTTAAATCACTCTAACATCCCTTCTCATTTCTTTAAGAATTGAGACTTTTCAAGAAGTATTGTTTTTGGTTTACCTGTACTAAAAGCAGAACTATGATAAAAATTTCAGAAATTTCAAAGCTTCAGGAAAGTATGTATGTATGTATGTATGTATGTATGTATGTATGTATGTATGTATGTGACAAAAGCCTAACGATGGCGAGTGAGACCTCGCCGAAATGTGCCAAGACAATCTCATTCTTACATGGGAAAAGATCCAAATGCAACAAAACCACCATACCTACACCAGTGAAAATCTACGAAAACACACACACACACACACACACACACATTCTGGGCCAGATGTTATATAGGGATAGCTGATATTTTCTTCTTCAGAACTCTTCAGGAAATATTTGGCTGATATAGCCATATTTTGAAGTCAAGAACCTCCAGTTCTGTTCTAATGCTTCCAGTACTCTACTAAACCTCTGGTATAATAGTTCATATTTATTATATAGGGGTGTCACAATAACACATTCTGGTACAACTAGATCACATTCTAGTGCAATTTCAAATTTATATATTTTAATGGATTAACTTGCGAGTGAGCACCCATGTTTGGGTCAAGAATTATTAGAATATTTTTGAGATATATTGATTACAGAATAATAATGATAATAAATGGTTAATAGCAGTAAAAGAATTACAATTCAGTACTGGCTCTTAGATGAAAATATAACAGATGTGTTCAAGTGTGCTAATCTTTTCAATTTATAGAACTAGAAAAATTATATTAGTACATTAAAACTCTAATTGTGGTTTGAATAAGAAAGACAAAGATATGGGGCAGTACTGTAACCTATTTCAGAAACCTGGGTTTAGGACATTATAAATTTTCATTAATTTCAAGCTGGGCAGAAAACAGAATTGAATTATTTTTAAGTGTAACAGCAGTTATATAATTCATGTAATAAGATGTGGTTTGGGTCTGCTTATATGATGAAAATCAATAGAGCTTGAATGTTAGAATGTTAAAATAAAACTATAAAAATATGAACAGAAAATTAGAGACACCTACAGTTCCCCATTTCAGGTCCTTGCATTGGAAATAATCCTAAAATGTGAGTATAAGCACTATTAAGCTAAATTAAATGTAGCTATGTGAATGTTGTTCAGTGTCATAATAATATTTTTTTTATTTATAAACCGCCTCCTCTCCCCAAAGGGACTCGGAGCGGTGCACAGGGAAATTAAAAAACCAATATTGAATACATGAATAGATAAATATTTATCTAAATTTAATATTTATCTAGTCATGATCCATTGGAAACTCCACTCAACTCCATAGGTCTGGTAAGAACAGAACAGCCAACTTATTTTGTTTATTTAATCAATATAGATGACCATCAATCTTGTCAATTGTGGGTAACTTACATAGGATTAATGCAGGGAAAAAATAAGATAACTGAGAAAAAATAAAAATAATGAAGAATATAATACAATCGAGGTGACCCACAGTCACAATATCAATCATTACAATGGACTCATCCATCATCCTGCAATGCCCATGGGAAGAGTCAAGTTTTCAAGACCCTTTAGAAGGCCAGCAGGGTGGGAGCTATCAAATTTTAGGAGGTATGCTGTTTCATGGGGCAGGTGCTGTGACAGAGAAAGTATATTTGATACATCATTGAATATGTCCTGTTTTTATCAGAAGGTTCACCGTGGTAAAATCAAATTTAGACTGGGAGATTAGTTTTGAAAGAGAGTTAAAACAATTAAACATGATGATGATGATGATGATGAAGAGGAGGAGGAGGAGGAGGAAGAAGAGGAAGAAGAGGAAGAAGAGGAAGAAGAGAAGGAAGAAGAAAAATTATATGGCATGAGCCATCCAGGTTTAACTTCATGCTTATCTCTATAGTTCTCTTCAGATGTTTTTTGCAACGGAGCAAATCTATTGCTGACAATAACAAAATACTGTTTTGCATCTAGTACTACTACCTTTTCTGTTCTCTCCCAATTTATAATCTAGGTTGATTTTTCATTATTGAGCATGCTTTTTTTAAAATTAGTTTAAAATCACAATTTCAGTTTCATATGAAACATGTTGACTTTGCAGTATCTTGGGGGGGGGGGGGACGGGACAGAAAGAAACAGAGATGGGCAGTGCCACATATAACCCAGCCCTGGGCCAGGAACAGCTTTATAAATGATAGCCATCACTTTTAATTGCACCATGAAGCCAGATCATAACAAGCCAGTGCAGCTCACAGTCGTGGTGCTGCCTGAATGCATCATGGATTAGAAACACAGAACTGAAGATGGATTCTTTCATGCCATATAGATGCCATCCAGGAATGTTGGAATGTTGTTTAGAAATCAATTATAAAGAACAGATGTTTAATCCTTTCTCTTCAACATATTAAGTAGTTTACCTTTATACTGTTTTGGATTAAGGTGCAAGATTAGTAACGTGGAAAATCTTGAGTGAAGGAGTTTTCTGGTGATCAGAACAGATGTCAAGATGGGATACTGAAGACAGGAGACACACAATTTGCACTTTTCAAGGACATTCCTGTGGATTAATTTAAAACAGCCAGCATGGATGGAAAGTACTGATAGCCATATATCATTAAAAGCACTGTGAATTATAATTGGGCTTCAGTGCTTATTGATGCAGAAATTTCCACATTTATTCATGCTGTTTTCACTGTGATCAGATGGTTTAGATCATTATTATTATTATTATTTTCTTACCTATCATATCAGGTGAGAATGATGTCACTAGACTGGAATGTATTACATTGATATACAAAGCACATGTTGTTTATATAAATGTAGTAACATTATTTACAAGGCATAAATAAGACTTCAAAATTACATACAAAAACCAGTCTAGTCACACCATTTGCATTTTGAATAATGTAAAGAATTCTGTTATATATTCATATTTGAATAGATATAAAAATTAGCATCCAGTAAATTGTAATTTAAGAAAAGGAGTCTCAAGTAGTCTTTACAATGCATTTAATTTCTATTGTTCAGGTCTTAAGTTATATATTACCAGGGCAAAATATTAATTTTAGCCTTTTTGAGCAAGTGTATAGTAGGTTGCTCAAAATTATTCAACATAGGAATATTCAATTCATCATTAATCCAACCCAACCCAACCAACCCAACCCAACCCAACCAACCCAACCCAACCCAACCCAACTCAACCTTTTCTTAAATGAATTTAGAATGATATTTTTTCAAGTACTAACAAAACTGGGTGACGTCTGGGACTATTTGAAAGGGAAAACACAAGATCCTTTTCCTTTCCAAGATCCAAGATTGTGTGGGTGTGTTTTCTATCATTGTTTTTAATCAATAGCAGAAGACAGAATAGCTTTTACCTGTCCATTAGCTGAAGCTGAAATTGTCATTTTAAACTTCTGAAAAAAAATTGAGGTCAAGTATCTTCAGAATGTTTCATTTTCCCTTTTTCTTTTTATAAAATCAGATTAGAGCAGCTGGCAATGGTGTGCGTGCTGAGAGAGAGGGCTCTGCGTGACATCTCTGGCACGCGTGCCATAGGTTTGCCGTCACCGGATTAGATTATAAAGTGGGAGGAAGCAGATTATAAAGTGGGAGGGAAGATAACTATAGAGATAATCTGGATGGCCCATAACATACAAATTTGTATCATCATCATCACCACCATCATCATCTTCAATCGATTTAACTGCCTTTTAAAATGAATCTCTCTGTAAATCTGATTTCAGCAACATCTACCTTGTGATAGAAATTGGACATATTCAGTGATGCATCAAACTCTAATAATGTTCCAGACCTTTAATTACTTAATGTGCCCCAGGAGTCTGAGAATTCCTTAATTACTTCCCCCCCCCCTCAAAATCTGTAAGAATGTTATACTGAAAGTTTAACTAATATATTCTGTCACATAAAATGTTGCCTTCCCCGCCTCCATATCTTGTCTTTTTTTGTCCTGCTACATCTCAGTGAATTTTAAAAAAAAATGAAAATATTACTTAGCAAGGATTTTCAGATCTGTTGACATAATTGAACTTTTAATCCATTTCATTCTCACTGCAAATTCAAATAGTTTTCGCAGTTTCACAAAGACAACCGAAGGTGAAGTGTTGCTATACCTGTTAATTATTTACTTCAAGTGTAAATTACTGTGAATTTTATTAGCATTTTCTGTAATAGATAAACCGTTTCCTTCACACTAGAAGTTATGGATGCAGCAATTCATAAACACACTCCATTGAAATCTGGTGATATATTGGGAAGGAAAAATTATGCTATTGTGTGTCTCTGCTAAAACACACTGCGGTTCATATGCTTAAAAATGAATAATTCCCTGTATTTGTCTTTTGATTTACTTAGTATTAGCTCTCTTACACAAAATACTAACTGAAAACTACATAAAATTCATTATAGCATTTTTTAAAAAAACCTTCAACCATTTATGTCCTTATATAATAGTACACTCTGTCAGGCCTGGAAGCCATTTTGGGGCATTGAATCTCAGGCCTGCCACATTTAGTGATGTGGGAAACTAGGAGGGGAGGTTTGCATAGAGCTGGGGAGATATATAGTCAAAATAACATTCCTTTCTCTGAGTGTCAAGGCTACTCTGGCCTGCATCTGCAGAGGTGACTGGGAAGCATATCCAGTTGGGACAGTGCATTGATTGGTCCATGTGATGGACACGTGGGTGCTGGACCTGGACTTTCTTTTATTTATTTATTAGAGGATAGTCTCTCTGTCTTTGGGGTTTTATTGGGGTTTTATAATATTGCTTAGTTTTAATGGGAATTTTAGCGCAGGTTTAGATTTAATTTATTTTTAATGAAATGTTTATATGTATTTATTGTTTTACTGTGCCTGTGCACCGCCCCGAGTCCCTGTGGGGAGAGGGTGCGGTTTAGAAATATTAAAATTATTATTAATTATTATTATTATTATTATTATTTATTTTATTTATTTATTATTTAAATTTATAGACCGCCCCCTCTCCCCCATGGGGACTCACGGCAGTGCACAGGAAATTACAATCTAATAAATAACAATATACAACATACAAAATATTAAAACTGAATTAAATTATCCCTGTGCTAAAACAATATTTAAAATCCCTAAAAACCTTAACAATACCCTTAAAATTCAAATTAAAACAAATTTATTTTTTTACGGCTAGGTATAAGAGTTAAGCCAGGCCGGCCTGTTGAAATAAGTGAGTTTTTGTGAGGTTTTTTTTGGGGTGAGGAAAATCTGGAAGCTTTCAGATTTGGGTTTTTCCAGATTTGCCAATATGACATCTCTAACAAAATGAAACTTTGAGGAAACTCAAGCCTCGGAGTCTTCTTTCATTGGGGATGAACCCTGACACACTCAACACTGGAGAGACTTCTAGTTTTCACAAGATCTACTTTGATTGTTTTCTTATGGTGACATATGGTGAAGGGTTGTTCAGGAAGAGGCTTCTCAATAGTGGCACCTCTCACATGGCTTCTTTTCACATTAGATAAAATAATTTTTACTTCTAAATATTTGATTAAAAATGGAATTAACATTATCTAGTATGCAGAAATGAAATTGTTCAATTAATTTAAACGTCTATTCTGAAGTGCAAAACAAACAAACAAACAAGCCACCATTAGAATTAAGGGATTAGAACTCACAGTATCTTAGTTTCCAGCCTAGTGTGTTAACCAGTAGCTCTCTTTATGGGGATCTTTAGGATTTTATAATCTCAGCCACACTGTAGCACATTTTCATTTATTACTTTGTGTGGTGTTAGTGTGTAACTGTGCTCAGTCTTTGTAACAACTACCTGTTTTTTCTGTATAAGATGGCTGTTCTCAAGAACAAAAATATATAGATGTAAGACCTATATTGTAAGGAAGACAAGTGTTTAATAGTTGTATAATCACTTCAGTCTTCTCTCCAATACTAAAATTAATAGCAATAGTAGTAAGGGGCTGCCATCTGCTCCATTTCATATGTAATTGAGGATATTTGCAATAAAAGAAATCAAAACAGACAGAAATTATACACTTAACCTATATTCTATTTTTCCACACTTAATTTTAATTAGTGCATTAATAAATAAACATGTATATATTTTTAAAAATAATTTGAGGCAAGTTTCTAGCATAAAACTACACATCATTTAATTGCATATGCTTATACTGCACCTGAATATTTCAGTACTATTTTATTTTAAGTTACCAGACAGTGAGGGATATAAAATTCTAGGACTTTTCAGTTTGAGCACTTAGATAATATAAGTACTTTTAATCATAATGTCAGAAGCAGATTAACTTTATTTCTATAGAGTTTCTTTTAAGTTATTTTTGTTCCTTTTCCCCCCAAGAAATCTCCAAAGCAGTTTACAGTAAGGAAAACAATAAAAATATGTAAACATCCAAAATATTATAAAACCCCAAGCAATCCAATCCAAATAAATAACAATAGTAACTAAGATGTGAATTATTGCTTATTAATACAAATACTTCGTAATTCCATTTAGGTATCATTGTCAAATTCATAAACAGTGTACCATCTTTTGTAATTCATACTTTTAGGGACAAAGAACCCTCAAAACAAAGTAAATTCCATCATGAATGGATGGATGGATGGATGGATGGATGTGGTGGTGGTAGTGGTGATGAATAGGAGATAGACAAAATTACAATAGCGAGAACTTTAAGGCTGGTGAAAAAACCCCAAAACTTAGTGGATGGCATTGAATTCAAGCACTGAAACCAATTCAGTGACATTAGGCAACTTTCACTAGCAAGACTTTTATTTTTTAGAACTCTTCTGTTCAAATTTCAACCTTCAGGTACATATGAATTCATTTATAATGCTAAGTATTCACTCAGTACATATTTGTCTTTTTTCTACATTTCTATTTTTGCCAGTCACTGGAACTATATTCAACGGATGTAACCCCCTTTTACAAATGTTCTAGTATGCATTATTTTAGAATTGTAATTATAATTTAAAAATGTAACCTTTACCCATGATCACCATTTTAAAGAAATGCCTGCTTCGCAAAAAACAGAACAAGGAAGATAAGTCCCATAAGTTGACATGGGCTGCATTGGATTGCATTTGAGTCTATTCCTTTAACTATATAGCCATTAATCAGGCCAGTTTAATTTGAATCATTTTAAATTAAAAATTCTGCACAGGTTTTTTTTTAATCTAAAGAGTTACTTTGGTGTGGTGTTTAGGCGACAGGCTAGAAAATGGGAAAATGGGAGTTGTAATCTGACTTTGGGCTCAAAGACAACTGGGCGACCTTGGGCTAGCCACTCTCTCTTAGCTCTAGGAAGGAAGCAACGGCAATTCACTCTTGAAATCTTGTAAAGAAAACTGTAGGAATTAGTCCAGTCAGTTACCAGAAGTCAACATAGACTTGTAGGCCCTAAAATAACAGCTAGAACCCCATAAACCTTGATAAAAAAAAGAGTAACCCAGTTTATTAATTGTTAATATCACATTGTGAAAGAGAAGCAGTATCTTATCCCAAATCTTTTGTCACACTCATTGTAATGAGATGTAAATTATTTTATTGCAGGAGCTCTAATTGTCTACATGGGTTTGAACAATGTAGGGATAAAACTGAAAAGAAAACTATTTTATTTTTAGTGTTTGAAGCCTGGTTTACAGAAAGCAAGTGTTTGTGAATAACTATGTGTAGCAGTTGTACAAAACAGCAACAACAGTTATACATCTGATTGATAAAAGATTCATGTGTCAAAAATAATCTTTAGCTGGTTTTTCCATTGAAAATAACAAGGATAAGGACTGACATGGTTATGACAATGTGGATGCCTGTTTATATCTCTTCACCTTTAAAGATTTTGTAAACAAGAACTGCATATCTAAGAAGTGAAGAGGTTTTCTGTTTCCCTTGAGATGACTTTTGTGATCAGAGCAGTCCAAACTACAGAAGCAAAATTAGAGGAGTGGGGAGGAATCTATCAATATTCCTTTTCTGGTTTGATAGAATATTTACATTTTTCTGAGTGATAGATAACTCCCTTGAAACTTGCTTAGTCTTGTTCATCATTTAAGAATATTCTTTGTATTATTTTTCAGCAATATACATTAGGATAGAGTATAAACAATTGGTCTTACTTTTATCAGTGAATAGAAGATGAAAATAACGCAAGAAACATAACAAGTCTGAAATAAATGGATGTGTTCAACCCCTACACCAATATCCATCCCCATATCTTATGGATGTTCATGCATTTTTCCATGGTTTCAGTTATTCTCAATATTTAAAATACATTTCTAAATGTTTTTTTTAAAAATCCCACACTGATGCAGATCTATTTTTTTGAATAGAATAGAATCCAAGTGTTATTGGACACACAAAGAATTTGTTCAAGTGCATAAGTTCTCAGTGTACATACAAACAACAAAGTTATATAGTCATAAGATAGCAGTAAGGGAAGGGAGTAGAAGATTTGAGAAAGATAATAGTAATACAGTCATACTCAATGGGTAAATACTCTTAGACATAAGACAATACTTTGCTAATTAGGTATTCAGCAGAATGATGGCACAAGGAGAGAAAAAAACTGTCCCTGTGTCTAGTTGTTTTGGTATACAATGCCCTACAGCAGTAAGAGGAGGAGTTGAAACAGTTTATATCCAGAATGTGAGGAGTCTCTAGCTATTTTCTCAGCCCTCCTTCTGACCTGTGCAATATACAGCTCCTCAATGGAAGGCAGGCTGGTTGCAATAGTTTTTTTCTGCAGTCCTAACTATCCACTGAGTCTGTACCTGCCCTGCTTGGTTGCTGTACCAAACCAGACAGTTATAGAAGGGCAAGGGATTAAAGAAGTTATAGAAAGCAAGAGAAAGATGCATTGTAACACCACAATGCAATCTTTGATCCTTAGTACTTGACTGTGATGCCTTGATACGTGTACAAAAGGGGGAAAGGCTATGTTCTGATGTCACAAAACATACTTCATCATTTTGGCACCATCAAAGTTTAGAACAGACACCTAATGATTTCAGAGATCCAAATGCCATCAATCCCATCTCTCATGGCTAATGGTCAGAGATGATGTCATCTATAGCCCCCTAATGGCTAGAGGACCACAGATTTTCCTTCAAGATTTTTCTTTGCAGTAGGTAAGTTTTTGTGAGATCACTCAGATAATCCATGGTGGGAAATGTCTGCTATGAAAGTGTCAAGATTCTTTTCACTGAAGCAAAAAGTCAGTGCAATTTGCCTTGATGAAGCACTGATTGTTGCTTCAAAGTTTCCTCTATCCCATGTCAATTACCTTGTCACTTGTAAAAGCCTCTTCTAGCTTGGTGTGTTTTTAAGAAAGCTGGAAAAAATTGTCCAGTAGCTGTCAGCTCAAATCAGGATCTACTGGTAGTATAGTTGAAAGGAGAGCTTTGACTTGCAGCTCTTCGTAGCATTCTACAACAAAACCCCTAAGAGCTAGAAGAGGCTTCCATGTATAGATACATTTCCCAGCTTCTGTAAGTGCCAAAGAAACTAAAGACAACCTGGAAAATGAACAAAATGAAAGCAAGATAGGAACTTTGTTTTACTCATAATAATGAAAGTGACATTCCAAAGATCATAGAATTGTTCAAATCGCGCTCTAGAGATCAAAACCCTCCATTCATAAGGCTTGAGTTTCCACATTAAAACCTCTTTTCTTTGTCCCCAATTTTTAGTTTTAGATTTTTCATGAACTCAGGGATTCTCAACCTCAGGGTGATCCAAAAGGAAGTGTAGAATGGAACAGAAAAAAAACCTGAATCTAAAAGATCGGATGCTACCCCTCCCCTGCCATGCTCTCTTTTCAGCCAAAGTGATATTTAAAGTACTTTAAAACTTGTCTTCATATACTAACAATATTGTACCAGGAAGCACTAGAAAGAAAATCCATTTTTCCTTCCTGCCTTCCAGCATCCAACAACTGTTGCAATTTTGAAAAAATCAGATCATTCATAAAGTTCCAACAAGACTTTGACTGGTCTTATAAGAAGTCAAAATACAATTTTTCCCTGTGAAATAGTGAAAAACATCAAGTTGTTTCAGTCCATTAAGTATTCCAGACCTAAAATCAACATGAGCTTTCAAGTAATGATGGGTACTGTGAAATCTCACCCTGTTAAAAACAACAGCATTCATTTGTCATCTTCCTATCTGAGAATAGAAATGAAAATGACAAATTCAACAACTCTTTGTTTAGTTCTAATCACCAGATTACCAGAAAAGGTCTTCAAATGCCTACAAAGACATGGGCATTAACAAAGGAGACTTTATGGGACAATCTAAATCCAGTTACATTTAAGTTTAGATGGGACAATCCAGTTTTGGTCACCACATTATAAAAAAAAGATGTTGAGACTTTGGAAAGAGTGCAGAGAAGAACAACAAAGATTATGGGCCTGGAGGCTAAAACATACGAAGAATGGTTACAAGAATTGGGTATGGCTAGTGTGATGAAAAGAAGGACTAGGGGTGACATTATAACAGTGTTCCAATATTTGAAGGGCTGCCACAAAGAAGAGGGGGTCAACCTATTTTCCAATGTACCAGAATGTAAGGCAAGAAGCAATGGATGGAAACTAATCAAGGAGAAAAGCAACCTAGAACTAAGAAGAAATCTCCTAATAGTGAGAACAATTAACTAGGGGAACAGTTCACCTTCAGAAGTTGTGGGTGCTCCATCACTGGAAGCTTTTAAGAAGAGACTGGACAGTCATTTGTCTAAAATGGTATAAGGTCTCCTGCTTAAGCAGGGGGTTGGACTAGAAGACCTGGAAGGTCCCTTCTAGCTCTTTTATTCTGTTAAACTACTATCACTTCCCAGGCTTAATTGAGCAACCTTTCCAAAACTGCAAGTAAAAACGAGTTTCTGAAGAAAACCATTTTGAATCAGGGATGTTGTTGTCTAGTGGGCATTAGTAATCAAACCATTGCCCAGGTTCAAATGGAGATTACAGTTCCTAAAACTCCTCCAGCAGTATTTTATATTTACATGGGAATGTAAGATTGTCAAAATACTTTTATTTGTGAAATAAACAGAACTTATTATTTTAAAAAATATCCAGCAAGTTGGCAGGCAGAGTAGTAGACACTTCTTATCTTATAGTTTCCCCAGTACCCTTGTGATGGAAGTTGCTAATGTTTAGAGATAATGAATTGCTTCAGGCAATCCATTAATTCTCTGAATGGCTATGCATAGGTGATATAATATAATGCAATCACCCCGAGCTTTAATGTAAACTTGGATCTATCTGAAAATGCAATAGGTTTCAGACTTGATGTAGTAGACACTGATGAATTCTACTGATTAACACTATGAAAATTCAGATAAGGTAATTGAATTCAGTGGAACTGTCTAACTTTGTATTATAGCCTTGAAATGTTCACGTTTTGTGGTAAAAGTTTTCACTTTCAAAGCTTCCTGTCACTTGCCAGCCCTGATCCCCCTTTTTAATATTACCACAATTTCAGAAGCTGCTGTCATTCAATCTTCAGGAATTTTGGGCAAAAACATTCTGACACCTATTGGAAAAATTAGGAATGTTTTTGCATGTTAGAATAAATGAAGCGCGTAACATCCCTCCTGTATTTTTCCCATTCAGTGTTGTGGTTGGGCTCATTGTTCATAGTATGTGGTTGCAATTAGATTCCTAGGTAGTCTCTATATTGTTTGTTGGTTTATACTATTCAACTTGTGACTTATTGAGTCATGATTTCATGATCTTTCCTTGTCTAAATAGAGAAAACAGAATAAACACAGTGGGCAAAGAAAGCAGTGAGAGCAGGAATGACTTCTGACTTCTCATTGACTTTACATGAAGGAAGCTGACAGATGGCATTGGAAATGATCATGTGATTGTCAGCCCTGGAAGCCATCTTTTACATTAGCCCTTCCTGCCTGCCACATTTCCTGTTGTGGGAAAATTGGGAGGGGAGATTATATGGAGTATGGGAGATATATATAGTCTAAATAACATTCGTTTCTTAGAGAGTCAAGGACATCTTAATAATAATAATTTATTACATTTATAAACCGCCCCCTCTCCCCGAAGGGACTCGGGGCGGTGTACAGGAAAATTAAAAAACCATATAAAAACATACAATACACTCAAAGTTAAAAGCGAATTAAACTACCCTGTACTAAAAATGTAAGAACATTAAAATTACTACCCATTAAAACCCAATAAACAATTTGAGAAAACAGACTGGGGCGAGAAGCGTAAATTAGGCCAAGCCGACCTGATGGAACAAATAGGTTTTTACTTTTTGGCGGAAGGCGTGGAGGTCTGTGGTCATTCTAATATCCGGGGATAGGTCGTTCCAGAGGGTCAGGCCCATCACAGAGAAGGCCCTTCCCCTGGGCGTCGCCCGCTGGCATTGCCTGGTGGATGGCACCCGGAGAAGTCCCTCTCTGTGTGAGCGAATCGGCCGAAGGGATGTATGGGGCAGGATACGATCCCGCAAATAACTAGGTCCTGTGCCATGGAGCGCTTTAAAGATGTGATTGGAGTGTTGTGACTGGGAGGTATCTCCAGTTGGTCCAGTGCCTGATTGGGCCATGTGATGGACATGTGGGTGTTGGACTGGGACTTGAACTTTCACTTGGGTGGGGAAAGATTTGGATTTTCCAAGATGTGCCAATACAACATCTCTAATAAAATGGAACTGTGAGAAAACTCAAACCTCTTCTTTCACTTGGGGTGTTACTTGGAACTCTGACTGTGATCATGAGTGACTGCAGTAGCATAAGTATAGCATAGCATAGCATATACATATACATATACATATACATATACACATACACATTCACATACACATACATACATACATACATACATACATACATACATACATATATATCTGTTTTCATAGATTTTCACGGGTGTAGGTATGCTGGTCTTGTATTCGGGTGTTTTCCCATGTAAGAGAAACAACCCCACAACATGAACAAATGTGATGATACCTCCTAGCTACCAGACATCTGGAAACCATCACTGGCCAACAGACGAGCCCCACCCACTACCCAAGCTGTTAAAATATAAAATAACAAGGGACACACAAATGGTACCAATCAACATCAATCTACCAATCATGATACCACTGCACAACCGATCAACCCACTCACAGCAGCAAAGCCAGCACTCCACACACCCCCACCAAGATTTATAGAAGGGCGACAGATTTATAGGGCGACAGATTTATAGAAGGGCGACAAAGAGAAGCCTGATGATGGCGAGTAAGACCTCGCCGAAACATTGCAAAGACAATCTCATTCTGACACGGGAAGACACCTGAATACAATAACAATTTTACAATAGCAAAAATTTTCGGGCTCATCCCAATTTCAAACAATTGTTAAGTGATCGATTGTAAGTTAAGGACTACAATTCTTGTACTGCTATTATTATGCTAATGGTATAGTAAGCAAAGATACCTTAACAGTATTTTAAAATAGATATTTTTGGTGTTTGGGGTCCCATCCTCCCTTTGCTGTCTCATATAAATAATAATCAGTTTTAGTCCCATGGAGTGCAGCTCATCTGGAGAGCTCCAGGCATGTTTTTGTTCTCATCAGTTTTGAAATTTCCTTTTGGCTGTATGATGCAGAAAAATACAGTGATAGAAAAACAATCCTGCTGATCTAATTATTTCTTGCATTTTGTTTTCCCCCCCTTTGTTTTCTTTTTTTTTTAATTTACCCAAGAAGTAGACACTTTTTTTTTTACTCTTGCCTAAGGAGGCTAAATATACATCCCTCTAAGCACACGTGCATATGAAGAAGAAAATTAGGTTTTTGATGCTCTTTAAGGAATAAAGGAGAAGGGATTCCATGTTAAGGTCTATTATATATGAAGAAATGAATAGTTTGATAGCATGTGAACAAAGTATCCGATAAAAATGATTAGATTTCTGAATAGATTTACATTATGGATAGTTCACATTATGGATTTACTCATTGTTCTTTCTGGAATGGATGAAAGGAGAGAAGAACAATAATTAGGGACTTGCATGGAAATAAAGTCAAATAAAATGTTGGATTAATATACTGTATACAACATTCCATTGATAGAGGTGGGGCTATTTGTGTAATAGATACATCTCCCCATTCCATATGTCTTAAACAAGGTACAAAATGAAACACTATATAAAACATAATGAAAACAAAAACACTGTAAACAATAACATACACTAATAGCATAGACCAGGGGTCTGCAAAGTCGGCTCTTTTAAGACTGGTGGACCTCAACTCCCAGAATTCCCCAGCCAGCTATGCTATGCTATGCTGGCTGGAGAATTCTGGGAGTTGAAGTCCACCAGTCTTAAAAGAGCCGACTTTGCAGACCCCTGGCATAGACCATCCTCTAGTTGCTTAATCAGCAAAGAGTTTCCAGAAGGCCATAAAAGGATGACCCATTCTTGAGTCAGGGGAAGAGATCACTTCTGTGCCCATTGCTATTGTATTTCCCTATAGAAGGCAATTCCCAGCAGGTAGTTCTTGTTCACTCAGTTGGTTAGCAGAACAAACTCAGAATGGGTGGTCTCTAAGCATTCCTTATTCCCAAATACTGGCACATTAACCTGATTTACAAAAGGAGCAACAAAACAGAAATAAAAACTAAAATAGTCTACCGCTGAAGGGTATTCTGAAAGAGGTTAGCTCAACCTGACCCTCTCTTCAATTAATGGAATTAGTAAAAGTATGCAGAACATGGCTTTAGAATTTTTCCAACCACATTACCAGCAGTATTTATAGGAAACATATGTACTGGATTCCAGTAGTGAGAAGTTCCTTGAGGAATGGGCTCCAGTACCAGTCCAAAAGTTTGGAAAAGTAAACCTCTGTTCCCAGTGATTGACCCAGATTAGATCTTGCAACATTATCCTTGGACATTGTATATTTGCCTTCATTCATAAATAAGTTTATATAAGTGTGTGTGCAGATACACAGACATTTACACTGTAGTTTAGTCATTTATTATTTCATTCCCAAAGTAGTTTTATAATTCAGTCAATTAATTTTAACCATTGGTTTTTTTAAAGTATTCTACTCTTTAATATTTTGGGAGTTTAAACCATCTTATTTATTTCTATTAGTCATCTAGAAAATAGCTATGCATTTAAACTTGAGCTTGTAAACACCTTTTACAAAAATTACAAAAAATACTGGTCAGTGATTGCAATAAACATGCTCCTATTTAATGGCATTCTCTTACACTGACTCAATTATTGTAGACCATGTAGGTTTATTAGAAAATCATAAAAGTTAGATAATACTGCTCTATATACGGCTCAAGGGAATCTAAATATATTGCTCCCTTCTCACTGCAATGCTCACATATCTCGGAAGCACTTCTATCTTTCACCTGTACACTCTCTCTGTGACTATAAATTGCTCTGTCTTAAAAGAACGAACAATATAAATCACTTTGCTAACAAAGCATACGAGCAAGCAAGCAAGCAAACAAACAAGAACAAGCATTGGCTTTCTTGCATTGATAACATGGACAAATCTTGCAAGAGATTTTCTTTTTAAAAAAATGCAGCTAAATAAGAGTAAGAATCCTAAATAATTAGGGCTATTCTATACTCAGGTGCATGTCTGACTTGTGTCTGAAGTCCTGTTCTTGATCATATAATGATTTTTGTCCATTTTTTCCCATCCAATTCTTCCATTTCAATACAAACTTTAAAATTCTCTGAAGGCAGATGAATTTTGTAACTCACTCAGAACTCATCTTCTCATCATAATACTCTTTCCATGTGGCACCAGAAAGATATTACTTTGCTATATTTCTCCATTACACCAATTTTAAATGCTCCAATGACTGTTTTCAGAACATTTATTACAACTGGTTAATTGCAGATAGGCAATTTTATGGTGGCCAAGAGCCAAAGTGAAGAATTTTTAAGGAGCTGAGCAATGCAAAATGGAAGACTCTGTATCATGTTATCAGACATGGGTGAAATTTGGTGGAAAGCCTGAAGCTTTTCCTTATTCAAGTTGTGAGTAACTATTACATTACAGTTTTCATCTGTGGAACCTTTGCTTGTTGAACCTTCAGTTTTTAACAATCTTGACCATATGGAAGTTCTAAAGCAGGGCTGTCAAACTCACAGGCCAGATACGTCACGGATTGGCCATGTTCATGCCCAGTTTACCAAAGAGGGAAAAAGTCCCAATACATCATGTGATGTCACTGTGATGATGTGAGTTTGACACCCCTTTTCTAAAGTCATGACAATGGACTCAGGTGATGCAGGTCACCTGAGATACTATTCCAAAATAATGTAACAATTAAGTATGTTATGGTTTAATAGTTGAGGGAAATAATAGAAGGAAAAGATAACATTTAGGAAAAGAATCAGAGACATCACCTGAACGTCCTTGGAGATGCTGTGGGCTGTTGCCCCGGTAGGTTGAAATGACAACCTTTGGTCCATAAGAAAGCTCAGTGATGAAACCGGACTTAATGATATTCAACTAATTTAACATTTGGTTCTCCTATTTAATATTGCTGATAAGTCCTTTATTTGAATTGAGAGTAAGCTCCAGAAAGACAACCTGTTGCATAGATGGCTATAAACTGATATTAGAAGGAAAATTCTTAGCCTTGCTCAAGCCAGTTATTGAGTTTATTTAACATTTTTATTCTTTTTAAAGTATTATTTGCTACTGAGCTGCATTGATCCATTTCTGTGACTCATGCAAGAACCTGCACAGTGTGAGCCTCCTCTTAATTGCTACCTCTGGATTGTGCCCCTTTTTTAACATGTCTTTTTCTGTCACCAAGGGAAATGATTCAGTGAAAAGCAGCGCTAACTCTTACAAAATATGTAAGTATTTTAGGAGCTGCTGAGTTAATCAGAATCAATTAACTTTTCACACAAGAATAGGCTAAGTCTATTAGCAATGCATAGTAGTCACATTATCATCTGCAAAGTCTGTACTATGTTTACAACTCTGCTCGCTAATGATTTCTGCACTTAAGGTATATTTTAACAGAGGCTCAAATCACGTATGACATTAATCATTTTTTCACCACCTGTCATAAATCTTTTTTTTTATTACTATGATTAAAGCCATTACTTGGGTTGCAGTATTCAGTGGGGAAACTATTTTGGGGACGGGGAAAATTTATTTCTTTCCTAGTTTATTAAATATAAAAACTCTTCACTTTGATTACATCTCTTTATGAAAGCAGTACTGTAGATCACTTTTTTCCCCAGAGAAAAAGCTGTTTATGGCCTTTGAGTGATGTGTAGAGACTGCACTCCAACAATAAACCTAAAACTAAATCTGATTAAATTTCAGTCTAATTTAAATTTCAAATTATATTAAATTTCTTAAATGAAGTTAATGTGATCATTCCTCTATATGTAAAAGATTTTTTTTCTCAAAAATGGCAGGTCAGTGGTAAATTCTTGAAGGACTATATTATTGAGTTTGTTTGTTTCTGTTCTGCTCCTTTAATGCCTGAATAAGGTGAGATTCACTCTGTATCTCTGAGATGGCCTCCTTGAAAATAAAGCATTAATGTGGTGGTAACATCTAAAAATTTTGCGTGGCCAAGAAAGCCAAACAAGTTTGTACCTAGCACAATCTCAGTCAGTTCTTATATCCAGATCGCAGCAAGCATATATGCCACTCAGTGTGCATACCTTGATGTTTATTTAATATCAGATAGTTCAATTTAAAAAACGAAAACACTCAAAACAGTTAACCAGCAGAATAAGATACAAGTAGGGAGGGTGGGGTTTGATGTCCTTGCGATACAGACCCAGAGGAACAGGTCTCCGTGTTCTCTGTGCTGAATTCTTCATGTCCATGGGCTCTGGAGAGAGCCTAAAACACCCTGAAGGGGAGGTGAAGTAAGGTGGGGGCACTCTGTGAGGTCAGGGAGAGATGCAGCTTTCCTGTCTCTCCTGGGAAAGAGAGGAGCCAAAAGAAGAAATAAAGAAGGAAGAATACAAGGAAGAGACTATAATGAAAATAATAATGATGGATGAATTAAACCAGGGAGGAAACATAATAAAAGAGTTGGAAGGTACAGTATGTTTGAAATGGAAGCAGGGGCCTCAATAAAAATCTTAGAAAATAGGCAGTGGAAGAGGGTAGAGGTGGGAGGAATACTTAGATGGAACATCCAAGAAATAGAAATGGATGGAGACTTAAGAGAGGAATGGGGAAGACAAGCCAAAAAAAGGCTTAGCAATTGAAATATTAAAGCAGGCAAGAGATGATGGGTGGAAAATTTATTTTTCTTTATGGCTGCTTTGACTTGCTTTTCCCTTCACCCCTCTTTTTTTTAAAGCATAGCAATTAAAATATAAAATGGGCAAGAGATGATGGAAGGATGATTCCTGCTCCTGGTTGCTGCTTTGAACTGTCTTTCCCTACCTCTCCCTCTTTGTTGTCTTTTCTTGTAGGCAGATGATATGATTAGATGTTAGACAGGAAAGAAAGAAAAAGCTTTTGAATATAGGATGATGTGATTAAAAGCTAGAGTAAGAGATAGATATAAAGGGAATATTAATGTATTACACTTTTAGTTGATAAAATGAAATAATGAGAAATAGGTGGAATAGTTAAATAATGATAGATTGTAACCTAATATAGATGTGTATTGTAATGGGAATTTCATAAATTGATTGAATGTAATAATATTCCTTAATTTGATCAGTTTCATTTGTGTTGGAATGTATGGTGCCCAGATGCCACACTGTTCACACATTGATTTGACACTTTTATAAAAAAAATACTTTTTTAAAAAAAGAATAAGATACAAGTAAATGGAAGTAAAGAGAGTGAAAGAGTGTGAAAGAGAGAGAAAGAAGGGAGGAGGAGGAGGAGGAATGACATAACTAATAGGCATCTATATATCAGTATGTACTGGAAGCAATGCCATAGGTATTCAACATGGACAGCCCCAAAGAACGTAACTCTTATACCTAGCTGTAAAAAAACAAATTTATTTTAATTTGAATTTTAAGGGTATTGTTAAGGTTTTTAGGGATTTTAAATATTGTTTTAGCACAGGGATAATTTAATTCAGTTTTAATATTTTGTATGTTGTATATTGTTATTTATTAGATTTTAATTTCCTGTGCACCGCCCCGAGTCCCCATGGGGGAGAGGGGGCGGTCTATAAATTTAAATAATAAAATAAATAAATAATAAACAAATAAATAAAGAGACCCATTTAACTTTTTTAATATACATAACATCATCATAGAAATGTAAAATTGGACATAAAATAATCCTTCCTCTATTCTGCAACTTTAAAAAAGAATAATATGATAGACATGAATGACAGCATTGTTGGTCCTTGGATGGGTGATCTTAAGAAATCCTTTGGCTACAGATTACTTTGGACAGTAAAGAAACACAGAAGAAAGCAATGTAAACCCCTTCCTTTTTCCTGCCAAGAAAATGACAACGATGTATTCATGAAATTTTATGGAGTCATGGTTGGCTTCAAGATTTTACTTTGTATTAAGGATTAGGATGTGGTGACTCTTTTAGTCTTCTCTCAACTAAAGCTTGGAAAAGAAGTCATTTTCTCTCACCCCAAGCTACTTCATAGGTCTATATGAATCACACAAAAGGAGGACATATAAGCCCCATGAGCTCTCTCTTGCAGGAGAGATGGTATATTATCTGACACGCAAATGAGACAATTGTTTTTTAATTGGCAAGAGCAGCATTCAAGCATTAATGCAGTCTTTAGTAAGCAGTCCCTTCCTATTTCTCCTAAGAAAAAGAAAACATTAGCAATGCAAGACAAATTGCTAAGGCTAGCAATATTTCATACAAATGATGTTGTGAAGCTAACCAGATTCATTATTTGTACTGTATCTGGAGGGCTAATGACAGCTCAGTCTTCTTACTAAATAAAAGCACTGTCTATGTATGGTCATTTCTATGCATCCAGATATTTTATATTTTCCGAGGGTATTCTTAGCACATATAACAAATGGCACCAGCAATAATAAGTTCTTTATGTTTTTGCCACAAGTTAGTGGTTTTATTATAGCATTGCAAAAATTTATTCCTATCTGATAACCGGGGAGCATGCCCCATTTATTAATTTTGGCCTATTTCATTAATCCACAGCAGGCAGCACATTTTATTCGACCCAGCCTACATCAGTATCTTTGCTCCTAGGCACTGTTTTTAACTTACTTAATAGGAAAGGACAGGAGGAACAAGCTGAGTCTTTCTTCTTTCAGGCAGTGAGAATTGATTCATTGCAGTGGCAGAAGATGGGCACAGCATTTACCAGAGCAGGGATTCAGGCATCCCGGCATGTTATTTAAGATGCTTTAATCCATCCATAGGATTTGTTAATGCCCCAGCATCACTTCCCTCAAGGTTATAGCTTTCATATTAGTAGTTCACGGATACAGAATAGGCCAAGTACAGCATGGATATAAGAGACATTTCCCATCACTGCCTAGAATATTAACTCCCCCCCCCCCAACACACACACACTGACTGTATGTGAGGAGGGTAGAATTTGATTTTTAGTAAATTACTCTATGGGGTTTCAGAGAGATTTATTGTGTGTTTAAAGAGAGAGAAAGAGAGAAGATCAGCACAATGATATTTGAAGGAAAGGTACAAGAAATATGGCCAAGAATTATTTTCCATGACCAAAAAGATAAGTTGCAGGTCTTTAGATTTTAATAAACATACCTCAATGAAACATGTTATTTATAATGTTTATGGGCATTTTAAAGAAGAGGTTGCACAGCCAACTCTCAAGAATAATTAAATTAGCTTTACTACACAGTGTAGAAGGCTCATCAAGATGTTCCATCCTAATTTCACAATTCTGTGATTCTATGAAGACATGCATTCTATTCATAAACTTGAAACGTTACTCTATATAATCTGATGTTGTCAACTATATTTAATAGTGGGTCAATAGAGATTTAATTCCACTTATTACTTAACTGTCCCAAGGGACTGAATCTAGGATCTTGTACACATAAAGCAGGCATCCTATTATTCATATGTCCAGTTCATATGCAGTTACATTAATTAATAATGCTGTTTCTACTCTTTCATTGCAGTATTCTTGATATGCTATATTTCCAATTAAAAGAAGTATAAAATCAAAGAGAAATGGGCAGCTAAGAAAAAATTGATTTATTTATTAATAGCTTTTTTAGCTATTAATAACAGAGATTTTAGAGGATGCAGTTACTCAATAGCTACACAAAGGTAAATATATCTGTGCTTAGTCTAGATTATCTAAGCATTTTTTTTAATGAAAACTTTATTCAAAACTACTTGGTAAGAGGAGACCAGAGACAAGTCTTAAAGAAACTGGCATTCTAACAATGTCAGAAATCTCTGGAAATCTCCACTGGAAATCTCCACTCCAACTCTGTTAATCTGTTAAACAATTTCAAACACATATTGTCTTCCAAACACATATATTCATTGTAATATAAGAAAATATATTCAGAAAACAATTTGAAAAGATCAATTAGAATTTCATCAATTTTAGGAATTTAAAAAATCTAAGAATTCTTAAATTTTAGGAATTTAAGAAATAGCCAAATGTGAGCAATTTGAAATAATATACAGAGTCCAGGTTGTAATACAAATACAAAATGATAACAATAAAAAATATTCATTACATTTAAAAAGAAAAAGGGGAAAAAGACAGAAGTTTGCACAACCAATTTCATTGTAATTTTTACAATGACAATAAAGATTATTATTATTATTATTAATAACTGAAACTGACCAATTACAGATTTTACAATACATAAATCATACCCAGTGGTTTCTGATGTTACAAGCTAGAACACAAAATCCAGCCACTTTCCTGGGAACTTCATTGAACTGTGCACTTGTGTGACGTGAGATGGACAGCTGTACAAATCTGATAGTTTAGATAGAAATATATGTGATGATAGACAAATTTGGAATACAAATAAATATACATACTATATGTGTGTGTACGTGTGTGTGATAAAAAGTAATTAAATATGAGATCGAAATAGAAGTGGTATACTGTAAGGTGATAATTTTGTTCCTTTACATATTAAAATCATCTTCATTCAAATTCTTTCCAGACCCAGAATGCACTGAGTTAATTATTAAGTCTACAATAGGAATCTGACATCCAATAAAATAACAATGTTTGATAGAAAGGCTCCGGAGCATGCCCTGTCTGTGTCTCTATGCCTATTTGATGGGGTAAGCATAAACAATGCAATTGATCTGAAAGCTATCTTCAAATGTACAAAGGCATATAGAGAGAAACTTTGAGTACTAGCTTATTTTGTTGACAGATGTTCCAAATAACATATTAATCCTTTATATAGTCTATGAGCTTGATTGCTCAATGCTGAACAAGGACTATTCTTTGCAAAGTGTGGAACTATTCCTCTCTTACAGGAGTCATCCTTTAACAATGCTACTTTGGGCTAAATGAGAGGAGCAAGTAAATTAACCAAGTTTAATGAGAGAAGAAATGACTTAACTCCTTTTATAAATACAGTTTGAAGAAACATATTTTTATTAAACTTATTTTTATTTTATTGTATTAATCACTTTCATCTATGACTAGTATCATATCTTGTCTGTTTAACCATCCTTTTCTTTTTCTCCTTAGTGTCTTGTTCTCCCTTTTCTCTTTTACTATTTCAGTGAAGATGGTTGTTCATTCTCAAATTATATATTTAACTAACAACAGGGAATAATTTATGGGGTAAACACAGTAGTTAATGTAACCATGATATATCTTACTTGCTGCAATTAATCCTCATCTCTGTTGGATATGTGACATCTTTAGCGTTTCCTGTTGGATTTTAATATTTTCTGTAGAGTAAGGTGCTAGATGGAGGAAAAAAATGGATGTGGGAAAAATAAAGAGAAATACTTGGTGAAGCTTCTTTAAAAGATATCTAAACTTCCAAAAAATAAGATATAGATATCTCTTTAAAGACCACTCAATTTACAACAATACCCTAATTTCCCAGCTGCTGGGAAACATTTGTCATAACGAACTTTTTTGCTTGCAGAAAAGATGGCTACAAGTAATGCAGATCAATATAAAATCATAAGATAATTCAATATTCTCCAATCTATTGAATGCCAATTTTGTTAGCTTTTTAAAAAAAAAAATAACCACTGACCATAATGTGCTTCTTGATTATTTCGTGTGATGAACCTTTTTCATTTATCTTTGCGTTTTAATATTACTGTGGATATGTTCCTTTTCATATTTTGCAGACTACTAAGAATTCTGATAAGAATCAAGGGATTGTGGCAGGATTTACCTTCAAGAAATAAAGCGATATTAAAAATGGTTACTCTTTTTGGAAGAGATAATATAGTGCTTACTCCAAGGAGTAAAGAACTGCCTTGGTAAGGCCACACTTGGAATACTGCATACAGTTTTGGTCGCCACGATGTAGAAAAGACGTGGAGACTCTGGAAAGAGTGCAGAGAAGAGCAACCAAGATGATTAGGGAACTGGAGACTAAAACATATGAAGAACGGTTGCAGGAGCTGGGTATGTCTAGTTTGATGAAGAGAAGGACCAGGGGAGACATGATAGCAGTGTTCCGATATCTCAGAGGGTGCCACAGAGAAGGGGGAGCCAAACTATTCTCCAAGGCACCTGGGGTTAGGACAAGAAGCAATGGGTGGAAACTAATCAAGGAGAGAAGCAACTTGGAACTAAGGAGAAATTTCCTGACAGTTAGAACAATTAACCTCTGGAACAGCTTGCCTCCAGAAGTTGTGAATGCCCCAACCCTGGAAGTCTTTAAAAAGATGTTAGATAGCCATTTGTCTGAAATGGTATAAGGTTCCTGCCCACGCAGGGGGTTGGACTAGAAGACCTACAAGGTCCCTTCCAACTCTGCTATTGTATTGTATTGATATTGCTTGGTTCACTGTGATGCATAATAAGGAAGCTTCAAAGTGAAGGAGAACAGGCAGAAGTCATGAGTCCTTACAGTTTTAGTAGATATAGGAGTACTTTATGCTGTTATTACAGCCTGCATCAAGCAAACATAGCCAAAGCTATCTTTGTAGTTATTTTAAGGCTAACTGTCCATAGTAATGTTAGATTGAACTCCTACATCCATCGGGCAGGTTGAGGGAAGCAGTGTTGGGGTAAGAAAGAGAAATATAATAATAATAATAATAATAAATTTTTTTAATTTGTTGACCGCTCCCTCTCCCCGAAGGGACTCGGAGCGGTGCACAGGGCAAATAAAACAATAAATACACACATATAATTAAAAACAAATTAAACCTTATCCCTGCGCTAAAAATCCAGTTAAAAATTGCTAAAATCCCCATCTAAAATTTCTAGCAACCCCATCGAAGAGAGACTACCCTAGGCCGGCCAAGCAGAACAGATATGTTTTTAGTTTTAGACATATGCATATGGTTCTCCATTAATAGCTATTAATTTATTAATAAGGTTGGGGTATCTTGCTTTGGATTGTAGAGTGGAAAAAAAGTATAGATGCTATTGGCTGCTTCTCAAAAATAAATTTGTGTATGGTACAAAAATGATACTGGAAAAATTTGAATTTAGCTCTAGTTTTTCTCATCTCTGAGACTCCAATGATTATATTTCAGGTTATAAGATCAACTCAATTGACAACTTTCCCTTCCTTACAGAAGATGGTCTGAAAATCGCTTAGGAAACGAAACTTTCAAATGCAACTTTTGGTTAGTCACAATTAGTCAGAAGCATAGCACAATTCTAATTCCCTTCACAGCAGTTGGGATTTCTTATTATTGCACAACAAATCAGATACATATCATGTCACTTTATTCTCTATCAAGTTGGTAAATTTATCAGGATAAGAAGCATCCTTCTTTAGCCTTAAGCAAAACCAATCCCATCTCATCCATCTGACTGGGGTGAGGTAGAGGGAAATTTCCCTAGGAAAAATTTATTATCTCAGATGATGTCGAAGTTTGTTGCAGTCCCATAAAATGATAAATCAGTTCATGTGAGGTCTCCTCCTAGGAATAAAAGTATTGGTTTCACTTAACTAGGCAGTTAAAAAATATGCCACTTATTTGAAGAATTAACATTTTTATCTGTATATCCAAGAGGATATAGAGAACCACAACTGTCCAATGTGAATTCATGTGGAGCATAAATTGAGAATACAGTGGTGCAATATGCATACTCTGGGAGCAAATCTTGTAGTAGGTTTTAATAAGGGTCCCACTGTTGCTTGCGAAAGCCTGATCAGGTTTAAAAGAAATTGTCTCCAAACTGTTTGCCAACCCTAAATGTGTCCAATACCCATTCCCTCTTAAAAGGCGGCATAATTTCTTGGCCTCTTTTGCTCTACATGCCAACATTCAGCTATAATGTGGGCTTTTCTTTCTTTTTTAAAGGACATTGTCTTGGGGAGGGGGTGTCTATGACAATTTGCCATGGCTAACTCACCACAGCCAACTTGCCATGGCCAACTCACTGCAAGACAACTTGCCATGGCCATATTGCTACAGGACAACTTGCTGCAGGACGAGAGTTATACTAATAACAAAGAAATGGTGGAATAGAATCATTAAGAAGAGGATGCAAAGGGGAGGGGTAGAATGAAATGTGAATGTCAAAACTTAAAATAATTTTCATTTATTAAATTGTCCCATAGCAAGTTGTCCTACAGCAAGTTAGCAAAGGTGAGATGCCCTATAGCAAGTTAGCTAGGGGAAGTTTTCCCACTCCTTTCTCTTGGAGCTCAGCTTCATATTGTGGAAATTGTTGGTAATGTGAATATTTTTTATCTCTTAGGATCAGCGTCTACAAAATGGGAGGGGAAAAAAGTCAAAATGGAAGCCAAAACCATGTGGTTTACATCCTGTCCCCTTTTAACATGAATCACAGGGGAGGTCTTTGATCTTGCAGACATAGCCACCATCTTGTCTTGTGTTTTTTCAGCTGTCAACCGATCATGGTGACTATTCTCATATACCTTGCTTCAGGACTTACTGCCTCTGATAAGTAGTGTTATGGGCTTGAAGGAAAATGTCAGAACAGTGGGATAAACGCCTTTCACTTACCATTTTCTCGGTGAGCAAACCTGAGATGCATCTTACTTGATGCCTTTAATTAGGGTGATATTCAACCTAATGAACAGCAGTGTAATTGCTCATTAGAGAGCTGGTTTCATTTTCTCCCATCAATTTCAGTCTGCTTTAAGTTCAAATGTTAGCACTTCAGCCTTGCTAGTTCCCCAGAGTTTAAAATGAAAATAACTTACCTCTTCATTCCAGTGTAAATGGACAAAGTTGGCAAAATGGAAACAATCATGCAAGTGGTAGCATTGCAATACTGGAAAAAGATAGCAAAAAAAAGAAAGCAATATGGATATATGGTTAGAGGGATTATTTGTTGCCTTAAATGAAAGTTTTCAATAGATATGTATTACCTGACAAATGATTAAAATGAAATATGGTGGGATTTTCTCCAGAGATTTTGGACTAAGAAATCATATTATTTAAAACTATTGAAACATCGGGATACAACCAAAAATTGTCATAGAAAATGGTAAATTAAAATTTTATTTCCACAGATTCCTTTTAGAGATACAAGTATGCTATAAAATATTAATTTCTCCCCCTCCATCCTGAAAATAATTTCCAGCCCCCAAAATAAACCGTGATAGTTTCTAATGTGATATTAAAATGATATGTGAGCAGCCAATTGAATTTATCAGCTACAGTGGGGGAATAGCAAAATACCACAGACCTCTCGAAATTCTCCATCTTAATTACATTTTGAAAACTGCTATCATCTGTCTTGCCATTCTATTATTAGTCATATGTGACCTTTCCACACACGAACAGATTTGCTCACATATTTTAGAAGGGAAAAAATTATTTGCAACTGAAACAGATTCGGCTAGACAGAACCTCTTCAGTCTCTTCCATTTAAATTCTGAATATCATGAGGCTATCTGGGCAATGCCTAACAGGATGCATGCTAATAATTTCCCAACAACTGAGATGAAAAATAATCAATTGCCCTAACAGCCTGAGTCATGCTGACCATCAATTTAGTTTAACTTTAATTTTCAGGACTTTCCATGCAGCAAAGAGAAGTAGGCTGTTTCTGGTTGCTACAATATTGGCCTTCATACTGGGAATTACTTCTAGAAGAAAATATTTTGGTGCTTGCTCTTTTTTTTTATATTGAAAAAGTTTTATTGGTTTTACAATTTTTCATTGGGGTAGGGTAAAAGATACAAAGAAATTTTGAGAGCTTTCGCATCAAAGTCGTCGGCCCTTCCGGAGCTTCATAACAAATCATTAACAAAAAACATTTTTCATAATACTACAAAGTGAAAACAAGTACATGTTTCTAAGTTCTCAGTTCTATGCTGTCAGTCATTTGCAAAAATCCAGATACACATGTTATACTATATTACTCAAAAAATCAAAGCAAAGTTATTTTTTAGATCTAAGTCTCTTGGCTATTGTGTCTTCTATCTCTCCTTCAAGGCCCCCAGCGGGCGGGGCCGTGGCCCCCTCTGCCCCCCCTGGATCTTCCTCCAGGACAGAGGAATGTTTTTTAAAAAAGGCTTCCGCCTCAGCAACTGTTTTAATCCTCACTCTTCCTCCTTCCCAGAACACCAGCATCCCTTCGGGCGTCACCCACTTGAACCAGATCCCGTGGTCAAACAATGTTTTGGATAAGAAGGAAAATTTCCTTCTCGTTTCTCTAATCTTTCTTGGGATCTGTTTCAAGATGGCAACCTCCTTTTGCTGGTAAATTAACGGACCCCCCCTTTGCACTTTCAGGATTTCCTCTCTGGTTGACCTAACAAATTTAACATGTATCTCTCTAGGTACTTCATTTATCCTGGCATATGCAGAGTTTATTCTGTAGGCTAGGTCAATGTCCCCCCTGATCTCATCCTTGGGTTTATGTAAATAGTCTGCTATAATTGTGCTCATGAGTTCAGGGAGACATTCACCAGATTCCTCAGAAACATTCTGAAATCTCAAAAAATATGTCATCCTTTCCATATCAATCCTAGACACATGCCCATTTATTTCCACAACCTCATTAGTAACATTTTTAATCTCTCCCTTAGCCCCCGCCAGCCCCCCTTCCAGTTCTTCATTCTTCTGTGTGTTCTCCAGCACTTGTTTCCGTGTGTCCAATAATTCCTTTTTAAAGTTGATATTTTCTGCCCTCTGGGCCTTGATTTCTTGTACCAAAGTTTGTATAACAGATTCAAGAAAGGCCATCCTTAGTTCTAAGCTTGCCAGTGCTGATTCTTGTGCCATGATTAGCTGTTAAAATCAGTGCCACTAAAATGGCGTTTTTTGGGTGGGGCTGTTGAGGCAAGTCAGGAGCCAAAAGTTCAGTTCAGGGTTGTAAAGTTCAGGAACCAAGAGAGAAACAATTTTCCAAATCAATAAGTATAATAACGAAGGCACTCCAGAAAAGAAATCACAAATCCAAAAAAAAAAATTTCTTCTTTAGTAACCAGAGGGAGTCCAAATCACAAAGAGACGCAGGAAATTTTCCATAAGTAAAATAGTCATTCAGGGACAAAGAGAAGCCATTTTCCACCGCCCAGACTCAGAGCCAGAAGGAGAGAGTGGTAAAAAAAAATGTTTCAAGTCAGCCAGACCTAGATACTTTGTTTCAAAGACAAACCGCAGATCACTTTCCCTTGTTTCAAACAGTCCGGATTAAAGATATCCGCTTCCTCGCAGCGAGGAGCCATTCTTAAGTGCTGCTTTAGTCCGAGGGGGGGTTTAACAAGCAGACACCCCCCTCCAAGTTCTTTCAGCCCAGGCTGACAGCAAAAAAAATGTTTAAAACCACTCACTTTCCCCCTCGCAGCCGAAGCCCCGGGAAGCCTTCCGACTCAGACGGCCAGCTCTCTCCATGTTTTCAAAACGATGCCGCCCACCATTGGCGAAGGGGAAACCTCCCGCAGCATGTCCTCCTCCACCTAAGCTGAAGACAAGGGTCGCTTCCCAGCTGCCGCTGGGGGAGGACGACCCAGGCAAGCCGGCTTTACGGAAGACCCCCAAAAACGGGGCGTCTCGCCCCCGTGGGGGGGCAGGAAAAGAAACAAAGCGGCGAGCGAGCCCTAGGGTCGCCCGTCACCGCTGGAGCCGGAACCGGAAGTCCATGCTTGCTCTTATTCTGGTGTAATACAAAATTTCTTGGAGCTGTTATTTTTTTTTTAAAAAAATCAATCTATATAAACAAGAACAAAAGTGGCTGAATGTAAGATTTGAGTCCCCCCACCCCCCTGGCAATTTTGACATCAGCTGAAAGAAATTTTATTATTGAACATTTAATTCTCCTGCACATTAAATTATCAACCTTGTAAACTTAAAGTAAAAATAGTAATGCCTTCTCTATTGACAGATTATATTAGTTATCCTATTGTAGTTTGTCGAAGCTCCTCATGTTCTATCTCTGTTGTGGTTGCCAGTGCAGAGTAGAAAATTGATTGCTTGCCTGGTATTTGCCTAATATATGTATGTATGTATGTATATATATATGCTGGCATTGCTTGCTTCGGATATTTTCCCGTGTATAAGGCATGGAAATGTTATTGCAATGTTTCGACAAGATCTCACTTGTCATCGTCAGGCTTTGGTCCAGACCAAAGCCTGACAATGACAAGTGAGATCTTGTCAAAACGTTGCAATAACATTTCCATGCCTTATACACGGGAAAATACGGGAAAATACACGGGAAAATACCCGAAGCAAGCAATGCCAGCATACCTACACCCGTGAAAATCTACAAAAGTATATATATATGTATCAGTATCCCAGATACATCAGCCAATTTTACAGGACTCTATTAATGAGAGAATATTTTCACAGCTCCTGTTCAAGGGTCCCTTTAAGGGGAGGAGACTTAACGTCATCCCTCTCTGCCCTTCGACTCAACCTAGAGATCAAAATATTCTCTCATTAATAGAGTCCTGTAAAATTGGCTGATGTATCAGGGATACTGGATAGCTCAAGGCATAGAAAGGCTTGCCTCATATGCTGGAAAGCACCGGTTCAAATCCCAGTAGAAGGAGTATGGCCAGCTGAAGAAGGCTAATAAGCCTGAAATGGATCCATCCTGGTCTCTTTATTTTCAGCCCTTAAAAATCTAACACATATCTAAAAAATTTCACACAGCAGCAAACTAATTGGTTCTCTGTCTGGATGATCTCTAGGTTGAGTCGAAGGGCAGAGAGGGATGACGTTAAGTCTCCTCCCCTTAGTTAGTACTTTTCTTGATTCTTCTTCTTGTGCTTGTCACATTTCTTTAGATATTCCATCAATTCCTGTGCTCCTCAAATTTGGTAATGACTAAAGTTTTTTTTAATTTAACTTCATTTTCGAATGCCAGAGATTCTAGTAAATAAGAAATATTTTCTTATATGTGTTAGATGTTGACATCGCTACTTTACAGATTTCCAGTATTTCCAGTTTTGTTTTTGTTGATCATTTTAGAATACATCATTATTTGATGGTTGTTGTGCTGCAGCACACTAATTTAAGGTCAACATTTCCTTCTGAATTTAGAAAACTTCTGGAAGATTCCTTGTTTTCTGTGTCTGTTTCTCTCTTTGATTCTTTATAAATGTATTATAATGCTTCTTTTCTCTCTTAACAGATCTGTTAAATTCTTTGTTAAGGCTCTTGGTGAGATCTTTGCTTGTCTCGACTTTTTCCATTCAGCATTTTCTGACATTTTCTGACATTTTCTGACATCCATTTTACTTTCTTCCATTTCTTCATCTCTTTTCACATTCATCCTTAATAATGTATTTGATTTCCCCCACTATTCTTCTGATCCCTTATCCATGAGGTTTAGGACTTCAAAGAGATTCCTGATATTCCCATTCAAATAATCATTATATGTTTAAGTTTGTATTGTGGAAACTGGTTGGCTTTGGTCTTTTGCTTGAGTAGTTTTTATCTGTTACTATGCTGCCCAATTATATAGTCATTTTAATTTCTGTATACTCCATCTGGTGATTAAGGCTTCAATTTGGTTTTCTGAGAATGTGTTAGCAATGAGGAAATAATTGGACTGGCAGAAATGGATAAAATCGTTCTCCTGCTTCATTTGTGTTTCAGGCCAGATGGTCCAACTTTTCCTCCTTATTATTTCCAATTTTGGCATTCCAGTCTTCAACTATAAGCAGCACATAGTACTTGCATGTTCTGTTGATTTCATATTGAACTCAATCATAAAACCCATACAACTCTTTTTCTTCTGCATTAGTGCTTGGAGCATAAACTTGGATAAAATCTCAGATTGACTGCATTTTATCCAAGCATTATATTTGGTATATATTCTTTCTGACTATGAAAGGACTTTCTTTCTTTCTTTCTTTCTTTCTTTCTTTCTTTCTTTCTTTCTTTCTTTCTTTCTTTCTTTCTTTCTTTCTTTCTTTCTCTCTCTCTCTCTCTCTCTCTCTCTCTCTCTCTCTTTCCTTCCTTCCTTCCTTCCTTCCCCCCTCCCTCCTTTCTTTTCTTAGTTTTTTTTTTGTACTAGAGTACAAATTTCTGAATGAAAGTTTCCAATTCCAATCTATTTCAGTTAGCCACTGATAGGTAAGGCATTAATTGTATCTTTCACTTTGTTGAGCTTTCCGTTATTCATGTTTCTTACCTTTCATGTTTCTTCTGTAATTCTGTTTTTGCAGATTTGAATTCTGTTTTCCTTTATGAAACACCCTGAACACTTTAATTGGCCATATCAACACTAATAACACTATTAATATTCTGAAAAGCCTCAGCTGTTCAATAGTGTCTTGACTATCATTCAGCTTGAGACCTGGGCACAAAATCATTTTGCATTCTTCAGTCACCAGTAGACTGTGCTGGTGAACTTTAATCTGTCATAGCCCCTTGAAGATTACAAATTTTTGTACTTATTTGTTCAATTTTTCAGGAACTTCTCTTGACAACCTCCCAGAATTTGCCTGGGGCACTTTCTACTTTGATGCTTTGTTCAACCTGGTAATCTATGGAGGGTTCCTTCTTAAATTAGTGACAGTTATTTAGGAGAATGACATGGCACTTCCATTGCCTCAAGGTGATTCTGGCTTTCTATTTGTCATTGATAGCGTCAGTAAAGTTCCATCACTAAACCTGTCTGGAGAGAGAGAGGGAGGAGGAGGGAGAGAGAGGGAGGGAGAGAGGAGAAGAGAGTGGGGAGAGAGAGGGAGAGAGAGCAAGGGAGAGAGAGGGAGAGAAAGGGAGGGGGAGAGGGAGAGAAGGAGTGGGAGGGAGGGAGAGGGGGAGGGGGAGAGGGAGAGGGAGGGGGAGAGGGAGAGGGAGGGGGAGAGAGGGAGGAAAGGAGAAGAGAGAGAGACAGACAGACAGACAGACAGACAGACAGACAGACAGAGAGAGAGAATCTGCTTTAAGCTCAGCAAGCCAAATTAAATTCACGATAAAAGTTCAAAGAAACAGATCTTACCAAACAGCATTAAAAACTGTACAAGAGTTTCATATTTTTAACTGCTGGGTACAAACGTAGGCTTTCTTTTATTCTCCCTGAAATTTCATCAGGTATTATTTGGGGAAAGTATATAGATTCTCTAAGCTCCTTTGAGTTTATGAAAGTGCAAACTTTTATTAACAGCTGAAGTTCGGGTATACTTCTTTAAAGTTATGAAAACTCCAGTTAAAACTATATTTATTAACTTGTTCGGAGGAAAGTAAATTCCATCTTCTCTACCATATCATGACTTCTGAAATGAAACTATGTGAAAAATATTTCTATTCATATTTCACCGTCCAATGAAGAATCGTTCTGCTATATAGTTTTATCAAGCAAAATTAAAACATTTTTATCAATGCATTAGCACTGCGTTTTCTTTTTCCTTGATGTCTTTGTGTTCTTCATCACTGAATATATTTCTTTTTTACTTTTTATACATAAGAACTACAAGTTTCTTTCGCTGTATTAAAAATAGAGCTATACTTAGTAATAAATGGAAAATTGTTTGATTTTAACAGTTGGTTTTTATATTTGCAAACTGAGGATAATTAATAATTATTTCTTTTTCTTTTGGGGAAAGCACTTGATATAGCATAACACGATTTCTGAAAGTTTCTAAAAGGAGTTTGAAGATAGAACATTTATCCCAGAAGCTGTTCATTACATTACATCACATTATATTGCAGTCTTATATTGACTGGAACCACCTTCCCAGCCACTGATGATGAGACATGGAGATTAATTCCCAGCATATTATGCCTTGCCATCTTCTATTTTTGGCATTACCTTTCAGGGAAAATGGGAATTTTCTTCTTGAAGCAACAGGACTTTTTCAGAGGTGGGAGCAGTTTGTAATATTGTCTTGTGTGATAGGCAAAACAGTCTTCAGAAAGGCTGTCCAGAACATTTTCAGTGAGGTGGGCAATTAGACAGTCCATATTTTGCAGAATACATTGCAACCAGAAAGCAACTGGATATAAGATCCAGACTGCCAATTCTCTACGGCAGGGGTCTCCAACTTTTGCAACTTTAAGTCTGAAGGACTTCAGCTCCCAGAATTCTCCAGCCAGCAAAGCTGGCTGGAGAAGTCTGGGAGCTGAAGTCCTTCAGACTTAAAGTTGCAAAGGTTGGAGACCCCTGCTCTACGGAAATCTTGAGATCATCCTCCTGTATTCTGGACAGCTGTGGGTTTCATTTTGTTTGGTTTGGTGGTTTGGTGAGTTGACAGCAATACATGAATTGTGGGCTTTGTCATGCTCTCAGCTGTTTTTTTTCATAAAGTTTTTTTACTTTTTACTTTTCATAACAAATAAACACATATATACTATTACACAACCAACATCATTTTGTATTGTTAAATGTTTACATCAATTTGTTTTACCATCAACTCCCAAAAATGATTATTGGCTCTTCTGCTCTCCATACACCATATTTGTACCGTATCCATCACTTTCTTCTCCCTTTCTCCTCCTCCCTACCTCCTTTGTTCCCTCTGTCATCCTTCTCTTCTCTACTTCCCCTTCCTCTCTCCTTCTCCTCTCTCCCTTTTCCACTCCTTCTTTCTCTCCTCCCCCCCGCCTTCTCTCCTCTCCCTCTCTTCTTCTCTTACCTCTCTCTTCTACTTCACACTCTTTATCTCTTCATCTTGGTGTATTTCAGCCTCTGAGCGAGCTCCATTTTATGTTGATGGTATTTATAATTCCATTTCAATAAACATATTTAATTTTAACATATATCTACCTCCTTTTTTTAAAAGGAAAAATATATAGAGAGTAATTGTATTTTTAAACCCCCATCCCCACCCGGCCTATTTTTGGCTGAGATGTAGACCTGGTTACAATTCCCAGTCATTTTCATCATTATATTTATATAGTTATGCATCCTTATAGGCCCAAAATTTGTAGTTTTGTTTTTATAATTTTATAATTTTCCATTATAAGTATTTATTTATTTATTTATTTATTTATTTATTTATTTATTTATTTATTTATTTATTTATTTATTTATTTATTTATTTATTTATTTATTTATTTATTTATTTATTTATTTATTTATTTATTTATTTATTTATTAATCAGATTTCTATACCACCCTATCTCCCTGGTGGGACTCAGGGTGGTGCACAGAAAGAATAATATATATTATATATAATAATAATATATATATTATAATATATTATATAATAATATAATATAATAATTATATTATTATATAATAATATATAATAATAATAATATATTTCATGTTTCGTCTCATTTTTTATATCTTGACTTAGTTTACCCTTAATTGTCTTTAAATAACAATCCTTACTATTCAATGTTCATTACAATTCCATTAATCTACTATATAGAATAACAAGTGGTACACAACTCACTTTGTTCATCATTTTAAGAGTTCTATATGTATCCATATTTCATATATTTTAACCTATACTTAATTGTCCTTCCATTGTCATATTCAATTAATTAGCAACTCAGTTTAATTATCATGTATAAAAGTAAATCACATATTTCTACTTTACATTCTCCACAAAACAGTTTCATATTTTTACATATTTCATATATTTTAACCTTTATTTATTATCTTTCCATTATCATATTCAATCAGTTAGCAACTCAATTTTATTATCATGTATAGGGGTAAACCACATATATCAGCATATTTCCCATATAACAATTTTTAATTGTCTGATTTTTTTCCAAGTAAGTCTTTTGTCCCACTTCTCTATTCTTGTCTTCTCCCTTTTCTTTGTTTTGACATGTCCACCCTCTTCAATTTTCCCCAAACCACTGTCAAACCCAGTGAAATCTTTTGTATTTCCCTTTGTTGGGGCGTAACCCCCCCACCTTCAGTTTTCCCTATGCCACTGTCAAGCTCAGTGAGATCTTTTGTCTGCTTTTTATTTCGTTTTGTTGGGACACATCCCCCCTTTTCAATTTTCCCTATACCAGTGACAGTGAACCTTTTTAGGCTCACGTGCCATAAGGGGGGGGGGGAGCGCAGGGGGATTGTGCACCAGCGTGCCGCACCCATAATGCAATGTGCCCCCCCAGTGTGCATGCACTTATGATAGGTGCTCCCCCATGTTTTACATGCTTTTTTCACCTTCCCCAGGCTCCAGAGGCTTTATAGGAGCATGGGGAGGGCGAAAACAGACACCCCAGAGGCCCTCTGGAGGCTTCAGGAGCTTCCCTGAAGCCTCCAGAGGACTAAAAATGATGCTACGAGCAAACCAGAAGTTACTTCCCTTTTGCTTATACCGTCGTTTTTAGTCCTCCAGAGGCTGCAGGGAAGCCTCTGGAGGGCCTCCAGGGTGTCTGTTTTTGCCCTCTCCAGGCTCATATAAAGCCTGGGGAGGGCAAAAAATTGTTTTAAAAATGGCTGAATCAGATGACAAGGCAACACCTCGTGTGCCCTGCCAAATGGCTCCGCATGCCACCTGTGGCACGCATGCCATAGGTTCGCCATCACTGCCCTATATCATTGTCAAACCCAATGAAGTTTTTTATCTGCTTTTTATTTTCCACTGTTTCTACTCCTTCATTATCCCCCCTCTTCTTCCTTCACTTCTTCCATCAATTCCTGCTTCTCCTCAATATCTAACTTCCAAATTCTATTTAGACTTGATTTTATAATTTCACGTAGTTCTTCAAATTCCCACCTCTCCATAATGTCCAGTTACAGTTAACTAATTACAGTTAGTTATACAGTTAGTTATATCTTATTTCAGAGTTCTGCTCCACCTTAAATTTAGCTAATTCAGCTGATGTGAAGAGGAAGAGAAGCAGGAGCCATCTCGATCCTTTGTTCTCCCTTCTGCAAAAAGGGAAAAAAAGACTTCATATTTTCCCAGCTCTTGATTTTATTATCCCCCTCCTCCCTTGTTACCTTAATGTCCAGTTCCGAAATTACAGTTACTTATACAGTTCTTATTTCAGAGTTCTGGTCCACCTTAAATTTAGCTAATTCAGCTAATGTGAAGAGGAAGAGAAGCAGGAGCCATCTTGATCCTTTGTTCTCCCTTCGGCAAAAAAACCCTTTGTATTTTCCCAGTTCTTGATTTTATTATTCCCCGCCCCCCTTATTACCTTCCATCTCTCATTGGTTATAGTTGCTTAAAATATATTTATTGGAATGAACTCAAACACAGCAAGTCTCTGGTATGTTTCTTTTCACATCCTGCTTTTTCCAAATTCTGATTTATGACAATTGGTTGATTAAAATTTCCTGCTCAGATTTTCACATTCCATTCACAGCATAGGCAAGATTAGGTTATCAGTGAGAAAATAGTGCTTTTTTCTTGATTTTTTCACCTTGTTACATTCCACCTCTCATTAATTGGAGTTGCTTAAGATATGTTAGCTAGTTAGAGACTTGAAGCAAGTCTCCTCGGTACGTTTTGGTTTCCATTTCACCCTACTAATCTCTTTTAAAGACACAATCTTTTCAAATTCAAATTCAAATTTAAAGTTTGTATTTGAATGGGTTTGTCACTTCTCTGCTTTCTCCTTTCTGTCTCCAAATTATTTAATGCAAATGGCTAGTGATTTAACCCTCCATTTTCCTCTTTCTTTCTTTCTTTCTTTCTTTCTTTCTTTCTTTCTTTCTTTCTTTCTTTCTTTCTTTCTTTCAAAATCTTGATCTGTCCATCAATATTTATTTATTTATATATACTCTCAAGGTTCTTTGCCTTTTCCAAATTCTGATTTATGACTGTGGGTTAATTAGATCTTCTTACCAGGCTTTTCATCCCGTCTCCTGCATGCTACTGCTCAGTTGCTTTGGCCTGAAGTCAGCTTCTTGTGCAGCCATGTTGCCATGCTGCCTCACTGACGCCGATTCAGAGAGCAAATCTATGACCTATGAGGGACCTGTTGCACTCCCTCTGGGTCTGATGAGATGCTGCCCCTTCTTTCACCCCCCCCCAACACAGGGAGATTCTGATCTTAAAAGGATCCCAGCAATAGTTTGTCAGACAGAGTTCATGTGAGGCTCATACCTCCCTCATCTGTCTAGCTGAAGAACTTCCGGTTGAATCCATGCTCTCAGCTGTTAATATAGCCTTTTTTTTTTTAAGACCTCAGAATTTGACCTGGTTTCAACATTTTTAGCCTTGAAGTTCAATTTTCTTTTTATTGCCTTCTTAAGATAGAAAACCCTTCAGAATTTGCAAGCTTTGCAGTCATTGCGTCGAGTCCCTCTTTAATCCATTTTAAAAGAAAAAAATGTTTTTCAATTCAGTGTTTAAATTCACGTTTTCAGCTTTGTAAGTTTTGTATTGTATTGTAAGTTTCTATTTTTTTAGAGTATACTGTAGTTGAGTAAAAGCAAAAAGTTGAGTACAATGTTGTTTTAGTGTTTAAATGCTAAGAATTTGGATGAAACTGATTTAAGAAACATTGTGAAAGTTAAATAAAATAAAAAGAATCCTTTGCTGTGGGAAAGAGTTTCTGGGATTACAAGTTTGCTATAAGAAGGCTTTGAAGGTTAACCACTAGGAAGCACCAAAGGATTACCTGGAAGGAAATTTAGGGTCTGGGGCCTAAAAAACTATGTGAGTAACATAACCTATATTTCTGAAGGGAATTTAAAAAAATGTTGAAGAGAATCAAGCTCCTCTGAATAAAATTATAAATAATGACATAAGAAAGAGATAGAAATATTGGATTTACAAATTGAGCTGGAGGATTGTTTGAAAAACAACAGAAATACACAAATAAAATATCAAAAGAATTATGTAGATTACTTATTTAAATTGAAATATGAGAGATGGGTTGATAGGCTACACTGAAATTACAAAGGGGTTTGGATGAAGACCATAAGAGAGAGAAAAGCACCTTCAATTTCATAGAAAGCCAAAGAAGCCTTGGGGAAATAAGTGTGAATAGCCACCTCCTTTAGCATGTTGTGGGGGAAAAAACCTATTTGGTAGTAAAATACAAAATTCAACCAGGTAAGATTTGTAAATAAATCAACTATCACATGTGCCCATCTCTTTCACAGTCCTCTTGGAGATTTCATAGGATAGTTTTGTTTGTTTATTTTCAGGAGTAAAATTGGCACTTTGTATTTACAATTTAGAGTTCTAAGCATCAGGAACATGATTTCTTTTGAATCATTATTATTAGCTCACATTCCAGAAAAGATAATAGCAATAGTATTGGAATCTCTCTTCTTCTGGTTCTTTGAATTCATGAAGTAGCTCTGTTAATTAACTACATTCTCCAATGTTTGCACACTGACTGGAACATCATAGCAGACTTTATGTGACTGATCTTGTTCAGATGCTGTACAGGTGTTCAAAAACCTTGCACAACATACTCTCAGCATAGATGTAAACATGCGTGTGAGCAAGCACAGGAAAATTGAAACTGCTCTTATATTCTCATCAGAGTTTGGAGACCAAGGATGGAAGAAAGAGTACTATAATTAGGCTGTATATTTCAGTACAGGTTTATAATCACAAATATTTCTGGTATGTTAAATTTATTAAGTCATATTTGAAAATAATTAACCAGGATAGCTATAATAATCAAGTGTATATTTGCTTAGTTCCTTAGTATAGAATAAATATTTACTTTTTAATAAGTTTTTCATCTAAAATGTAGCTTCTTTGGCTGCAAAAAATAAGCTTATTTGTTCGAATTTGCATTCCAGTTTAATTCAATAAATTACAATGCATTTAGTTCTTTGGAATAATTTAATTGACGCGTAATATTTTTTTCCTTTATAACCACTATTGTGCAGAAAATTGCCAGTGCCATTCTCTGAATTTTATGAACACAAGCAAATTAATCTAGTATCTAACTAAAACAATTGCAGACAAATGGTGTGTAAGCAAAGCAAGCAAAGAAAATGTGAATGTGCCCAAATTAACTTTTAATCTTGAAAGAATTTTTATCTTGTGGTGCCTGTAAGATATTATTGTTTTCAATTTAGCAACTTCCAGAAAAAGTTAATTCTGCTATGCTATCAAAGGTTATTCATATTTATTAAAGGTCAAGTCCCTTTTGTTTCATCAGATTGTATTTCCAAATTTATAACATCCTCTTAAATCCTACTCAAGGACTGATTAGATTACACAAACATATCCATTCAAGCTTACTTGATACATTTTGCTTTTTGAAACAAGTGGTTTTAATGCTATACATCAAACCGAGTGGTTTTAAGGTTTTATATTCAAACTGAAAAAATTTAGAATAATTTAAAAGAAAGTGCTGATTCCCCCTTAGAGGTATATTGATCCTTTCTAAAAATGCAGCAGATGCATATTTAGGGTTGTTAGTAAATTATAAATTGTGTGGAGGGATTCAATGGTGCAGAAAAAAAGCACAGAAGATAAAACGTCTTACATATGATCTTGCACAGTTATGGAGTTAGATTATATGTTTACATTCCATTCATCAAGTATACAGAAATTATCTGTTATTAATTAAAGCATCCACATCTTATATGGAAAATATTTCTTCAGTAAACTTTGTATGAAAATTGAGAAAATAATGAAGAAATCCTGTTCACTGACTTCCTTCCGGTTGGCCGGAGGCGACGGTCGAGTCTTGGACTCGTCCGCCGTTTTTGTTGCTTTCACGGCCCCACAGGGGCAAGGAGTCCTTTGAAAGGATTCCCGCCATATGGCCGGCTTGCGGGGAATCTCCCCATCCCGACGGCAGTCGGGGGGGGTCCCTGTCTTCGACCTAGGCGTGGGAGAACATGCTGCAGGGGGCTTCGTTCCCTTTGCCGATGGAGGACCGGAACGCTTAACCGCTTTCGAGAAGAGCCGAATCGCCAGAGTTGGAGGCTTCACTGAGACTCCCGGCTATAGAGTGGATTGTGAGTGATTTTACTTTCACGCTTGCAACTTTTGCTTTGAAAGGAGATGGAGGGGGGAGTTTGTAATACCCCCCCTTGGATCGGAAAAAAAGCGGCATTTTAAAAATGCTCCTCAGGCTTGAGGAAGCGAAGAAATCAACATACGAATTTTTTTTAACTAAAGTGAAAGTCTTTCCTGCATGACCGTTGGATACTTAGTATCGAAGTCTGGCAATAAAGAGACAATTTTTTCTTGCTAATTCCCGGTGGCTTCCAGATGGGCGGGGGAAGATAGCGTTCCTTTGTTCTCAGGAGACATACTTTTTATGGAAAACTGCTGACATTCCCTTGCGCTTGGGACTGCCTCTCTCTTTTTATTAATGATTGTATGTAATTGATTAATTGGACCTTTCCCTGAAGTGCCTTCTTCCTTTTCTTTTTATTTGATTGTTTAAAGAACTTGGTTTCTCTCTGGACTCTAATTAGATAAAATTGTGACTTTGTTCATTGGAATTTGCTCACATCTTGACTCACTGACTCCTCTCCAGCAGACGCCATTTTACTGACAAAGACTTAAATCTTTCATTATGGCCTCAAAGAAGCAGATGCATCAATCTAAAATCACCTCAATGTTACCTGAAAAATCAGATACGGACGCTAAATTAGCAGCAATGGATGAAACTCTTCAGAACATTATGAAAAAGATTAAAGAAATGAGAAAGGACCATGTCAGTTCTAAATTAGAACTTTTGGAGGTATAGAAGAAATTAATGGAAAATACGCAAAAGACTGATGAGCTGGAGGTGGGGTTGGCTGGGACAAGGGGAGAGCTTAAAAGTATTAATAATGACATAGAGGGTTTAACTGGTCATATGTCTAGGATGGATTTTGAAAGGATGTCATATTTTTTAAGATTTCAGAACGTTCCTGAGACAAACGATGAAGATTTAACTGATTTAATGTGTACAATTTTAGCAGATTATGTACAAAAGTCTAAAGAAGATATTAGGGGGAACATAGATCTGATATATAGAATAAATTCAGCATATGCCAGGATAAATGAAGTACCCAGAGAGATACATATTAAATTTGTAAGAAGGTCGACAAGGGAAAGGAGCCTGAGAGTGCAGAGAGACAGTCCTTTAATTTACCAGCAGAAAGAGATTGCCATCTTGAAGCAGATCCCGAAAAAGATTAGAGAGGTAAGAAGGAAGTATTCCTTCTTGTCTAAAAGATTATTTAAACAGGGGGTTTGGTTCAAGTGGGTGATGCCAGAGGGAATGTTGGTGTTCTGGGAGGGGGGAAGAGTAAGAATTAAAACAATTGCAGAGGCGGAAGCCTTTCTTAAAAAACATTCCTCAATCCTGGAGGATGAAAATGGGGGAGCAGAGGGTGCCGCGGCCCCGCCCACTGGGGGCCAGGGAGAAGAAGACACAATTGCCTAAAGACTTAGATCTCAAAAGTGACTTTATTTCAGTATAGTATAACTTTTGTTTGGATGTTTATACATGATTGCTAGCATAGATTTTATAATGATATATTTGCATTTCTTTCCACTTTGTAGTATAAATGAAATTTTAATGTATTATCTATATTTTGTTATGAAGCCTCAGAAGGGGTCAACGACTTCGACATGAAGGTTCTCACAATATCTTCTTTACACCATACCCTTACCCTATTTGTAAAAAAATGTAAAACCCAATAAAACTTTTTCAACAAAAAAAAAAATCCTGTTCACTGATTAATTTTTAAATAAGTATAAATTGAATTTATTCTATATAGGTAAATCCAGAATCCTACCTAAAATTGCAACTATATAGTCATTCACCTGAGAGCAATTTATTCGGAATACACTAGTCAACTTATTTCTGGCTACAAAATTTAAAAATGTGTATTATACAATTGGAATACTTAAAGTCAGGCTTAAGAAGCTTGTGGGGTGGGGGTGTCACTCTGAAAAATGGCAAAGAATTGTGTCAATTTAAAGTGTGGCTACAGTGGAAACATTTTACAACATGGATTACCAAAATGGGGGAAAAAAAGCTTTCCTCTCAAATACCATTGGAAATTCCTGCCTTCATTGAATGGAGAGAGCAGCTAGTGAAAGCATGGAGGGGGCTATACTCCAGCACCTGCAGAGCAGAGGTGGTATTCAGCCAGTTCTGACAGGTTCTGGAGAACCAGTAGCAGCAATTTTGAGTAGTTCGAAGAATTGGCAAATAGGCTGCCCCCCCCCCAGCTGCCTCAGAGCTGGAAAGCAGGTTAGTGGGGTGGGGAGGAAATGAGGATTTTGCAGTATTCTTTCCCTGCCACAAAGCTACACCATGGCCATAGAGCCTCACCCAGAGAACTGTTAGTAAACAAATTTGAATCCTACTACTGCTTCAGAGAATACAATAAGCACTAAAAATGGAGAGAAGCAATCCATGAATTTAGCTTCATTAAGGATTCCAGAAAAATATGAGAAGCCCAAGAAGCTTTTAATAGATTTTCAATATTTCATTCTCCATGAAACAAAATCTTAGATCTCCCTGCCTATCTAGAAAGAACCAAAGCTATGTGAGATAAAGAATTTGGGAAGATAAATCTTGACAAACCTATTTTTCAGGTTTTGATGGTACTTTCCAATATGAAGAACAGCCGTACCCATCAAGTCCATGAGAGTGCTATCATCTCCGAGCTGATTGCCAAAGAGCAAAGAAACAATAACATGACAGATTGCTAAGAACACTTTAGTATTAGTGTCTAGATACAAATAGGCAGTGCTCTAATAGACTGAGAGTGCTTAGGGCTGCAAAGAAGATTATGCTTTTTGCAATGAAGCAAGACACAATAGAAAGAAAATTATTCCTTTTTCCTTCAGAGTTAACCCTCACTTTTTAGTAGGGATGGAAATACTTTGAAAGTCATTTGGAAGGGGTACATAAACTAAATTCTAGGCAGCAGTTCTTCCTCCAGAATTTTGTGTTAATTTGAGAAAGACACATCTGCTGTAGGGAAAAACATAAAGCAAGGTTGTCAAAGTGGTGACCTGCAGGCCAGAGGCATCACATGCTGGCCACGCCCATGCCCAGTTTAGCAAAGGGAGAAAAAGTCACGATAAGTCACATGATGCCACTGTGAGGATGTGAGTTTGACACCACTGACATAATCCATTAAAGCAGTTATTGCTGCTTTAATGGATTAGGCATCTCTTCCCCTTTAGGTACAGCATCTCTTCCCCTTTAGGTACAGCATCTACTAAAGCAAGGGTCTCCAACCTTTGCAACTTTAAGTCTGAAGGACTTCAGCTCCCAGAATTCTCCAGCCAGCTTTGCTGGCTGGAGAATTCTGGGAGCTGAAGTCCTTCAGACTTAAAGTTGCAAAGGTTGGAGACCCCTGTACTAAAGAAAGGCCATTACAATTGTCTCTTATTACCACATATGGTCAGAATTGACCTTTTTATCTCTGCTTTTTTTGTATAGAAAAATTTAGATGTTCTAGCAAAGAATTAGATTGTATCCTTTCCCATTTTAATTTTTGTGGAATGCCGTAGGCCCTCTGTTATTCCTGAGGCATTCTTGTAAATCATTAAGATGCTAGAGGCTGTTGCTTTGCTTTTCAGTATGTTGTGAAACATTAAAAACAGAGGACATTTCAAGAAGCATTCATAAACACATACTACTTAAAACTGCAATAGCTAGGTACCAGGGAATAAATCTCATTGAACCCATGCACGTCTATGGGCAATGTTTAGATTTCAGTACTAAGGTCATAGCTGTTGGAAATTAATATAATTTCTACCTAGCAGTCTAATTTGGAAATTTCCATTACAGCAGCTTCCACGTCTTCCCTCATTTTGTAATGTTTATGTATAGGTCTGTATGAAACAATCATCTCACTTCATTTTTGAAAAGGGATATACAAATTAAATTTAAATGTTAAACCTTGGAAAGGCAGTACAATATGCTAAACAAGGCTAGCATACTTTGATCATTGACGTGGAGCCACTGTGTGGACTCACCCCTAGCAATAGAAGCAGTGTCAGCTTTGACATGGTTCAGGCCAGCAGGCCGGCAATGAAGAGGAGGCAGTGGCAGGCCATTCAGGCCAGCAATGAGGAGTAGTCAATGGTGGTGGCAAGCCATTCAGGGTGGCAATGAGATGGCAGTGGCAGCAGGCCATTTGGACCGGCAATGAGGAGGCCAAAGCAAGCCGATGTCTCAGGCTGGAGTCGTGCCCAGATGCACCAACAAAGGCCAGAAGTAGCTGCCTACCCTTTCCTGTTTGAAAAATCTTTTTAAAAACCCTAACTATTGGGCAGCGAGACTCAGCAAGAGATGAGGCACCGGACAATCAGCTGCTGCTGCGGCTGCACAAAGGTAAGTACAAGGGTGCTTTGCTCCTGCACTAAGGGTCCAGCCATCATCACTGCTGCTTCGGCCCATCTGTGCCACTCCACTTTGCCATGAGTAATGTTGAGTTGGCCATGCCCACTCAGTCACATGACCCTCCCCCAGCCACAGCCACCCACCTGGTCATTAGGAAGAACCGGTTGTTAAATTAGTTGAATCCCACAAGTGTGTGTGTATGTGTATGTGTACACACACACACACACATTTAAAGAGATTGGAAAGGAATGGGAGGCACAAACATTTTGCAAGTATTTAAATAAAATCAAAATGGCAAATGCTTTCATGACAATCTTGTATATCTTTAGAGTACCAGGGAATTTTTCACTGAATTCAGTTATTTGCTTCTTCTTCACTATAATGTCTTTTGGACATTAAAACAATCTAAGAGATTTTAGAAAAAGAACATTAATATTCCTTGTATATTTGTATATGGAAAAATGATTCAGAACAAAAACATATAACATTTCAATCATTATCACTGATTGACTTATTACTCCATAGAAATTTTTAGAAAAATACACTCTCACACACAGAAAACTGACAATTTTTGACTTCCTTCCGGTTTCCCGGAGGCGACGGTCGAGTCCTGGGACTCGTCCGCCGTTTTGTTCCTTCTACGGCCCCCACCGGGCAGGGAGTTCCTTTTAAAGGACTCCCGCCGTACGGTCGGCTTGCCTGGACTTCCCCATCCTGACGGCGGTTTGGGGGGGGTCCTTGTCTTCGACCCAGGAGTAGAAGAACATGCTGCGGGGGGCTTGGTTCCCTTTGCTGACGGAGGACCGGAACATCTAATGGTTCGTGAGAGGGCTGAATCGCTGGAGTTGGAGGCAAAGCCGAGACTCTCGCTGCAGAGTGGACTGTGAGTGACTTTATCTTTCTGCTTGCAACTTTTGCTTTAAAAGACGATGGAGGGGGGAGTTTGTGAACCCCCCCCCTTGGAACGGAAGAAAAGCGGCGTTTTGAAATGGCTCCTCAGGCTTGAGGAAGTGGAGAAATCCACATTCAAACATCTTTAAATGATAGTGAAAGTCTTTGCGGAATGATCGTCGTTACTTAGTATCGAAGTCTGGCAACAAAGAACCAATTTTTCTCTTTGCTGATTCCCGGTGGCTTCCAGATGGGCGGGGGAAGATGGTGTTCCTTTGTTCTCCAGAGACACACTCTTCATGGATGATTGCTGACATTCCCTTGTGATTAGGACTGCCTCTCCTTTTCTTTACTAATGATTGTTTGTAATTGATTAATTGGTCCTTTCCCTGAAGTGCCTTTTCTTTATATTTGATTGTAAAAATTTGGTTTCTCTCTGGACTTTAATTAGGCAACAACTCTGACTTTGTTTATTGAAATTTGCTCATCTCCTGCCTCACTGACCTCTCCTCAGCAGACGCCATCTTACTGACACAGACTTAAATCATTCATCATGGCTTCAAAAAAGCAGACACATCAACCTAAAATCACCTGAATGTTACCCGAAAAACCTGATACGGATGCTAGATTAACAGCAATGGAAGAAACTCTTCAGACCTTGGTGAAAGAAATTAAAGAAATGAGGAAGGACCATGTCAGTTCTAAATTAGAACTTTTGGAGGTACAGAAGAAATTAATGGAAAACACACAAAAGACTGATGAGCTGGACGTGGGGTTGGCTGGGGCAAGGGGAGAGCTTAAAAGTGTTAATAATGAAATAGGAGATTTAACTGGTCATATGTCTAGGATGGATTTTGAAAGGATGTCATATTTTTTAAGATTTCAGAATGTTCCTGAGGAGACTGGTGAAGATTTAACTGATTTAATGTGCACAATTTTAGCAGATTATTTACACAAACCTAAGGACGAGATTAGGTGTAGACATTGATTTGATATATAGAATAAACTCAGCATATGCCAGGATAAATGAAGTACCCAGAGAGATACATATTAAATTTGTTAGAAGGTCGACAAGGGAAAGGATCTTGAGGGCGCAGAGAGACAGTCCTTTAGTTTATCAACAGAAAGAGATCGCTATCTTGAAGGAGGTCCCGAAGAAGATTAGAGAGATAAGACGGAAATATTCCTTCTTACCTAAAAGATTATTTAAACAGGGGGTCTGGTTTAAATGGGTGATGCCAGAGGGAATGTTGGTGTTCTGGGAGGGAGGAAGGGTAAGAATTAAAACAATTGCAGAGGCGGAAGCCTTTCTTAAAAAACATTCCTCAATCCTGGAGGATGAAAATGGAGGAACAGAGGGTGCCGCGGCCCCGCCCACTGGGGGCCAGGGAGAAGAAGATACAATTGCCAAAAGACTTAGATCTCAAAAGTGACTTTATTTTACTATAGCTTAACTTTTGTTTGGATGTTTATACATGATTGCTAGCATAGATCTTACAATGATATGTATGCATTTCTTTCCACTTTGTAGTACAACTGAAAATTATGTATTATCTATATTTTGTTATGAAGCCTCGGAAGGAGTCGACGACTTCGGTGTGAATGTTCTCACAATATCTTTATACACCTTACCCTTTACCCTATTTGTAAAAAATTTATAAAACTCAATAAATCTTTTTTCAAATAAAAAAAAGAAAACTGACAATTTTTTTTTATTAAGAGTGATCTCTGTATTTTATTTGCTGGTCTGTGACCAAATAAAGATTTGATTGATTGATTGATTGATAGCCTATTTAGACCAAAACTATCCAGTTGGGAAAGGGAGGAAGAGGAGGAAACTTAAACCAAACTTTGTTTCACAAATTGTACAGCCATTTTTATGCTCTTGGTTATATTATTGTGACTACTCAGCTAAATATACAAAAGATGAAATGTTTGTCTAAGCCCTAAGAGATAACGATTGATTCAAACATCCTGTTGATTATAGAATGACAAAACTGGCACTAATGTTTTGCTGTTGAATTATAGGAAAAGTTCACTGTTCATTATCTCCTGATAATGGCCTTGCTTTAAAAGCACTATCTAATAGCCAATGTGGTCTTCAGCAAACATTAACTCAAATGCCTATGATCAAAGCTGTAGTAATCATGTTACATTTCAGAAACCTTTGAACAAAAAGGCAGCAATAGTAACAAACAAAACAGTAATAGCAGCAATGCAGTTCTTGGCATCCTTCAGTTTCAAAAGACTATGGCCGCGATGGCGAACCTATGGCACACGTGCCTCAGGTGGCACGCAGAGCCATTTCTGAGGGCACGCAAGGTGTTGCCCTGTCAGCTCCAGCACGCATACACATGCTGGCCAGCTGATTTTCGGCCTTGATTTTCAGCAGTTTTTTGTCCTCTGGATGCTTTAGGAAAGCCTCCCGAAGCCTCCAGAGTGTGAAAAATGGACTTACCGAGCCCACCCAAAGTTGGAAAATGGACAATTTCTGGCCTCTAGAGGGACTCTGGAAGGTGGGTGTTTTTTCCCTCCCCAGGCTCCAAGAAAGTTGTGTGTGCCTGCGTGGGGCAGCAGGGTGGGGTGTCACCCACACATGCATAGTGGGCATGGCATGGGGGGATTAAATTATGGGGGTGGGCACCCGGGTGCGTGCAATAGTGCGCAAGTACATGCTTTTGGCACCCGAGCTAAAAAAGGTTCGCCATCACTGGACTATGGTATCATGCTCTGGAAAGAGGTCCTAAAGCAGCATCTGGTGTGGCTAAAAAGGTCCATTCAAAAGTGGCAATCCCTTCCACACTGTGGGCAGATAGATTCTGTCCCCTACCCAGCCATAAGATTTTGCTGGTTCCGGGACTGCCTCTTTGCCTCAGGCTGCCAAACAAGTCTCTCTTTGAATTGGAGAAGGCCATGCTGCGTCTTTATCTTCCAAGCTGAATGATCAGAGGTCAAGGTTTCCCAGCTGTTAATGTCCATTCCCAAGGCCTTTAGATCCCTCTTGCAGATATCCTTATATTGCAGCTGTGGTCTCCCTCTGGGGTGCTTTCCCTGCACTAATTCTCCATACAGGAAATCTTTTGGAATCCAACCGTTAGCCATTCTCATGACATGCCCAAGCCAGCATAGATGTCATTGTTTCAATAGTGTATACATGCTAGAAATTCCAGCATGTTCCAATGCAGTAGTAGCAACAATAAAGACCTAGAACATATTATGCCAATATACATAAAGGAAAGCTTCTTTTGTGTGAGATATTTATGTGTATAAAGGGAAATATGAACTCTATAATCAGCATCCAAGAGTAACAGACTGTAAAAACTGTAGAGATCTCACACAGGACTGTTTAATATGTCACTTGATGCTAATAGATTTATTCATACTGTTATGAATAAATACTGGTGTGTGTGTGTGTGTTACGTTTGTGCTGATAAATAAATAAAGGGAGACTAGTATAGATCTATTTCAAGCTATTTAGCTCTCATCAGCTAGCCATAACCTTACTGGGATTCGAATCAGGGAAGTATTACATGTGAGGCAGTTGTAATTGCCACTAGACCACTGGTTCTCCTCCTGATCAGCTGAGCCTGGGGAATAAATCATGGGTCACAGTATTTTATATATATATACTGTATGTATGTATGTATGTATGTATGTATGTATGTATGTATGTATGTATGTATACATAGTGTATGTATGTATATATATGGTGCTCAAGAAACAACTTACATCTAAATACTAGCAAGACAAAGGAGATGGTGCTAGATTTCCAGAAGCACAGAGAGGAACCTGCCCCACTGTATATTGAGGGGGGCTGTGTGGAGAGGGTTTCCTCTTTTAAATTCTTAGGAGTGCTTATTAGCCAAGATCTCACCTGGAAAAACAACACATCTCTGGTGATTGGAAAAGCCCAACAGAGACTTCATTTCCTTAGAGTCCTGCGGAAAAATCAGGTGGAATAACGGCTGATGACCTCTTTCTATCGGTCCACCATAGAAAGTGTTCTTACATATTGTATCACAGTGTGGTATGCTGGTTTAACTGTTGCGAAGAGGAAGGCACTACAGAGAGTGATCAATTCGGCACAAGAAACCATCGGTTGCCCTCTGACATCACTGGATGACATCGCCAGATCTCGCTGCTTTAGCAGAGTAAGGAAGATTCTCATAGATCAGGGGTGTCCAAACTTGGGAATTTTAAGACTTGTGGACTTCAACTCCCAGAATTCCCCAGCCAGCATGGCTGGCTGGGGAATTCTGGGAGTTGAAGTCCACAAGTCTTAAAGTTCCCAAGTTTGGACATCCCTGTCATAGATGATTCATACCCTGGTTGGTATCTCTTTGCACTTCTACTATCATGCAGAAGATATCAAAGTATAGCCAGCCGAACAGGTTTAAAGATAGCTTCTACCCTTGGGCTGGGAGACTTTTAAATTCAACCACAATCACTCCATGCGCATGCTAGTTTTTTCTTTTTTCTTTTCTCTCTCTTTTTTTGTTTCTGTTATAATTTTGCACCAGTGAAGTTAAAACCAATTTCATTATAATTTTAGTACAATGACAATAAAGATGTGTGTGTGTGTGTGTGTGTGTGTTTGTGTATGTTTTCGTAGATTTTCATGGGTGTAGGTATGCTGGTTTTGTTGTATTTGGGTGTGTGCTAAAATCTCTTTTCTAGTGACCCATGGTTTTTATTTTTCTTTGAATGGGACTTTTATTTTTCCTTCTCATTTTCATGATGGCATTTTACTCTTTTTTGTAATTTTGACGGGTAGACAATAGAAATTGTTTTCTCTTCTACGTTGCTTTTTAGTCTGTTGCCTACTTGTTTCTACAGCCTCATGGGAGCAATTGTCTCTTGATAAGTTCTGCCACATCATTCCCTGTTTTGTTTCCCTAGCATCCAACGGATATTTTAAGCATAGCATTCTTGCATATCCCCATGGATACACCTTTGGTATTTTCTAAAAATCCTTGGAAGCATCTTTCTACCTTTCTGTCCAAGCTCATTCAGTCAACACTACTGGGCAATGAATCATCCCTCAATTTCTGGTGTTCCTTGAATGTAGAAATGGGCTCAGAAGAAGAAGAAAAAATCTTAGCCCACAGCAATAGGTGTCTGGTCATGTGTAGTAATAGCCCAGAAAAGTAGAAAGTCTCCAGTTAAAGGAACTAAAAGTGGGGAAGAAGAACAAATGGCTGTCTCCTACTGCAAATGCAGAATGTTCCCCATGTATGGTAATATTCAAAATATTACTTTGGGACTAGTTGAAGCAGTGAAATTAGGGTGCATGCATCCTGCTAGAGAGATGATTATTCATTGAAAAGGCAAAGGTTTATACTTATTCTACAGATAGTCGAAAAATCTCATATTTTATCTCTAAGCATCTGTGGAGATTCTTAATCATCCAGAACATGGTTGTTGCAAAGATGCTTTTCAAAAGGCAACTGGTCTTTCTTGCATGAACCCTTTTGTACTGCCACTTCTATTGGAACTTTCACCACCAACCGATTACCCCTTTTCATATAAATTACCAGGTCACTCTGACAATTTTTATTTGTAATATTTGTTAGTTAATTTGCAAAAATCTATCTCTCTAAAAGTACTGGAATTTTGCTCCATTATGTGCAAGCTTTCCCCATAAATGGTTGCCACTGATGTTAGGGCTTAACTTTGCTTTCTTTTAATGAATGTATTTTTATTGGTCAATGACTGAAATAAAGTTTTGGTCTGGCATTTTGAGTGAGCCTAACTAATTGTGACATATAGATAACAGATAAATTCAGTAGTAAGTTATTATGTACATGAACTCAATCTTTAATGACTCTGCTAAGTATTTTATCACACATCAGGGCTGACAGGTCAGATAATCTAAAAATAAATAAGTGGCTCAGGGAACAATTTAGCTATCTGGATGATATCTGCCATAAGGTGGTAAAAATAGTGATACTCTATTCACCTTAACAGTCCTAAAATAGTCCTAAAGTAGAAATAATCTTTGGAGATTTGGAGGAAATAGGGCGTTGCACTATTTCCAACAGTGCTCATCAACAGAATGGAGGAAGGTTTATCTTGAATCTTAATCCTTTTACAGTATTACATATCTAGCAGCTAAGCTCCTTTATGATTGAAAATTCTTATCACTATAGACTTTCTGGTTATAAATCTTTGAATCTCCTTTGGATAGAAAGCATTCTTTTAAAGATGATTTGCATCTTTTAAGATATTTTTTTCTTTGTGACCATAAGGAGCCACTTTTTTCTTTAAAAGAGTAAGGCTGATTTCTCCCCCCCCCCCTTGGACATGGGTGTCATTTATTCATCTTAGGGCTTCTAGGTGAGTAAACAAGAAACCATTGGTTGCCCTCTGATATCACTGGATGACATCACCAGATCTCGCTGCTTTAGCAGAGCAAGGAAGATTCTCAAAGATGATTCACACCCTGGTCGGTGTCTCTTTGCACTTCTACCATCAGGCAGAAGATATCAAAGTATAGCCAGCCGAACAAACAGGTTTAAAGATAGCTTCTATCCTTGGGCTGTGAGACTTTTAAATTCAACTGCAATCACTACATGCACATGCTAGTTTTTTCTTTTTTCTTTTCTCTCTTTTTTGTTTCCGTTATAATTTTGCACCAGTGAAGTTAAAACCGGTTTCTTTGTAATTTTAGTACAATGACAATAAAGATGATGATGATGATGATGATGATGATGATGATGATGATGATGATTATTATTATTATTATTATTATTATTATTATTATTATTATTATTATTATTATTATTATTATTCCAGTTGAGGTACTAAAGTTTGTGTTTGCTGGATAGTCTTCTTATTCAACTTGCTTTTTACTTTGCCATATTCTTACATCGCTAAACCTTTCACAGCAAGAGATGTGGCTAAAATAGCTTCATTCGGGACTCCTTGTGCTTCCATTGCCCTTAGACGAGACTTGAAAAAATAGAGGGCGGGGGATGAAAGCAGCCATCGAAAGTAGTTGGAAATACACTGTCAAATTTGGCTGGGAGGAAACTACAAAACACTACCAATATGAAGGTGGGCAGAACATCACCCCCATCCAAGTTTATCTTTACTACAAATGTGTCTAATGTGCTTTCAGAATATCAAGCTGATTCCACATTCCAGTTAGTTATAAAGCACAGTGGCAAACTATTGTAATAATATGCTTTGTAACATACAGTATTTTGAAGTAAATCTCCTACAAATAGAAAATTGTATCATTTCACTGTGATTCATGATAGATATCCATTTATTCATGGTGTGTCTTCTCAGCATGGCACTCCTAGATGGCAGAACATGGGCAACAATATGTTGGTTTTCATTGTATTTATTTTATGTATTAAATTTATAAACCAAAAGGACAAAAAGAGATAGGTTGGGTAAAATGAACAGAATTTAAACTGAATTTAAAAGCAAAGGAAAGAGGAAAATAAAATAATCATTATTATCACCAAAGTGAAAAGAAGGCCTACTAAGCTTCATAAGCCAGGGTTGTCTAGTGAGACCTAGACTTTCTAATCATGACTATATGACCCAGATTTTTGGCAACATGTTTAGATGGATTGCCTATTAAGAACTGCACAATTTCTGAGAATGTGCACGGACAATAATAGGCAAGGTTGGAAGTGGTTGCAAGATATGATACAAACAACAGAACATGGGAAGCTAACTCAACATTATACTGAAGATACACAGAGCCTTTCTTGGTAGTGTGCATTCCAGGGTGGGCTGCTGGGTGTTCACAGGGTTTGAGACAACCTCTAGCTAAGATTATATGCCGTTCAGAAAACCCCCAAATCCCACTCCTGGCTGGCCCTGCCCACCCCTCCTCTCCTCCCAGTAGTCCCCACACGACCCTTTTTGGATGCAGGTAAGTGCCGGGCACACACGGAGGCTCAGGTAGGGCAAACAAATGGGCTTACCTGAAGTTCAGGAAGGCTAGAAATGGGCTGGTTACCAGCCTCCAGAGGGTTTCCAGAGCTTGGAAGGCTGGAGGAAAGCCTCTGGACCTGGGGAGGGCAAAAATACCCCCCTTCATGGTGCAGAAGGCTGAGTAGGCCATGCCCACCATGGCCACACCCACCCAGCAACAGGGCAGAAAACCCCTTGCTAAATTTTTTGACGCTCACCCCTGGGTGCATTGTGATATCTTCTTTCTATCACCTTCAATCTTCCCAAAGGGAATGCCCTTCTGAATGGAACAAAATATTTGGTGATAATTTAAGGAGTGCTTTCTAGCAATGGAACAATGTTTTAGTATGGTGAAAAACATACTTAAAAATGACAGCTATTGAAAAATATCCACTATTACTTTATTAAATATAAAGCTAGCAGATGACAGTCAGTCAGTGGTCTCTTGCATTAAACAAGCTAAGAGCAAGGGCTTAGACAGGTCTTAGATCAAAGACATATACTAGCAGATATCACAAACTATGCAAAGAATTGTTTTACAAGGATGGAAGTAAATGAAAAAAAGAGATAAAGGTATCATACAAAGTATAAACACACTTGCAGACACATTTTAAAAAATGTAACTAACATACCAATTTTTGACATATGAGCTGTTTCTGTTATTCTAATAATCCAATTCTATTTGGATTTATTGATTGATTTTGATTTCCTCCAAGGAAAAAAAGGATAGGAGGGCAATATCATATATTTTTGAATCTGCTGTTTAACTAAAGGCATAAATCCTATAAGCATTTGAATCGCTGACAGCACAGTGACAATAAGATTCCATCTGTAAATGAGCAAAAGAGATACAGAATAACATGAATAAGTATCTCTTTATAAAATGAAATGGTAGGAAGGTACATTAAAAAAAATCTGGCTAGATTTTTATTTTAGTTCTCTCAGTTTAGCCCTGTGATTTGTAAATCTAAGTAAATTTACTTAGTTTGTTTAACCTCAGCTGTAACTTTTTCTAACTTTTCTTATTCATGTGTTACCCAGCATAAGTAAGGCATAGGCTGAAAAGCACAAGAAGCAATATCAATAGCTATTCAGTTATGTTAAGAGAAAAAGAATTTATGCACAAAAATAAGCTGGGTAAGGATTCATCTCCACACATGTTTTTCAACCAATATTACTGACAACAGAATCACATTTGGGTCTCTATTGAGGTACAACAAAACTCTTAACTTGATAAAAGTCTTTGCTACTGCTAGCTAGCAGATTTGATTGTAGTATTAGTAGCTTTTTGCATTCATACCGATACTTTTGAGAGTCCCAGATAATGGACATTTAAAAATGAATATATGGACATTTAACAGTCTCTGTATGCTCACTGGTTATATTTCTAGGTATAAACCTGATGAGTTTGGCACTTGGTGTATGCAAACACCATAGCATTTTGAAAATTTTCATCTTGGCAATATGGTGCTAAATGTACATAGGTATGGTAGACTTAAGGATGAATGAGAATGAAATAAGGGAGTACAGAAAAAGTGATTGCATTTTTGGGGAATTCAATAAATCAATGGCAAGAATCATTATAAATCTCTAAATATGATTGATTTTATGATCTGTGATGAAAGATTGAAAAAATTAGTAAAGGATACAGGGGGAGTTCTGAATTTGGGTTAGAGTCATTTGGTAGTGAACCTAAGTAAATTGAAGAAAAGCAAATCTAGAATTATATGGAAAGAAAAAATATGATTTACACACTAAAACGTATTAGATTAGTCTCACAACAGAATAAATCAAATGCAAATGTACAGAAACAGATGTTGGACAGACTTGGATCAGAGTGGAAAGAATTATGTTACAGAGTGTCATATAAAAGTGTGCATTCATTCAGCTAGGAAATATGAAAAAAATATCCTTGATGGAATGAAGGTGTGATCAAGGCTGTGTATGAGGAAAAAAATGCATATAGAGAATAATTCATTCAAAAACAGGATAAGAGAAAGAGATTGCATAACATATATGGAGAAAAAAAGATAGTTGCAAAGAATGTCCTGAAAGAGAACAAGGAATGGTGAAGATTAAAATAGGCACAGAAAATGTAGCACAATTTTAATGGAATTAAAAAAAAAAAGTTTTGAAAGTGGGTAAAGAGGGCTAGACAAATTTTGCTTCAAGCAAAAATGATGAAATGATTTGGAACTGAACTAAAGTGAGGGAATGCTGGAAGGAGTAATCAGAGCTTTTAATGGAAATGATAATTATACAGTAAAATGTGGAGTTAAAATTAACGCTCAAAATACTCATAAGGAAAAAAAAGATGATAAGGAACTCAGAAATGATGAACAAATGTTTTTTTTAAAAAACCAAAAAGCTGCATGATGTGGCTGGAGAAATATTGCAGGAAGGACATGCTTTACTTAAGGAGGAGTTGTGCAATTTGATAGTCTCTCTCTACTTGAATGAAGCTCCAACACCCCACTGACTGAGAAATATATAAATTTATGTGACTGTGGAGTTATATGGTTAGTTGTTTAATGCAGTAAAAGATGTAAATGATAGAAATGAAGCATGTATTGAATGAAAATAAATTGAATATTGTGGTGGAACCACCAGTTAAAGAGAGGCCTCTATGAATGTGAGTAAAGAATAAATTTTAGCTTAGAATCCATTTCAGGGAGGAAACTCCTGAGGTAAAATCCTTAGAACTACCATATTTTTAGGAGTATAAGATGATCAGGAGTATAAGATGCACATTAGCTTTTTTGGAAGAAAACAAGAAAAAAAATCTGTGTCTGCCTACCAATATCCATTGGCACCACCTGGCTAATGTCCTTGCAGCAAAGAGCCTGGTCAGCTTCAGCACGTTATTACAGCCTGATTCAGCATGAGCAGCTGATTGTTGGTTGGATCGGCTTCCTGCAGTACTGCCAATCAGCTATAGGCCATCAGCACCTCCATCGTCCCATTTTTGACCTCTGCACACTCCATTTAGACCCATTCTAGGCTGCAGAGATCACCACAGCACATCACCGCCAATTGTTACCTCCGCGGATCATGTTTTCAGCCTTTGTGTGTCCTGTTTTCACCCTCCGTGTGCCACATTTTTGGCCCGTTCCAGGCAACAGGGATTGCCACGGTTGACACTGTCGATCACCGCCACTTGGAACTGGCAAAAAACACAATGTACAGAGGCCAAAAATGTGATGCTCAGAGGCAGTGATGGGTAGCGATGGGCTCTGCCGATCCCCAGAGACTGGAATGGGCCATAAACAGGGCATGCAGAGGCCAAAAACATACACATGGAGGCCAAAAACAGCCAAAGGGTGGGGGCTGGTTGGTGGGCAGGTCTTCAGCAATATCCGCTGTATAAGATACACAAACATTTCCACCCACTTTTAGGGGGGGAGTGCATCTTACACTCTGAAAAATATGGACTTCAGCAAGGCATTTGATAAAGTAGACCATAACCTACTACTAGATAAAGCAGAAAAATATGTGTTAGACAGCATCATCACCAGATGGATTCGTAAGTGGCTGACCAACCACACTCAATGTGTTGTCCTCAATGGAACTGCATCTACATGGAGGGAAGTATGCAGTGGAGTACCGCAAGGCTGTTTTAGGCCCAGTACTCTTCAACATCTTCATCAATGATCCGGATGAGGGTTTAAATGGGGAACTCATCAAATTTCCACACCAAGATGGCAGGAATAACCAACACTCCAGAAGATAGGCTTAATATACAGAAGGAACTTGACAAACTTGAACATTGGGCACTATCTAACAAAATGAAATTCAATGGTGAAGAAAGTAAGATTCTACATTTAGGCAAGGAAAACAAAATGCACAGGTACAGTATATTTTTATTTATTTATTTATATATTTAAATTTATATCCCGCCCTTCTCCACAGAGGACCCAGGGCGGCGCACAGGAAATTTAAAAAACATACAAAATACAATAAATATAATTTAAAAACTATTAAATAAACCTATCCTGCGCTAAAACCAAATTTTAAAAACCCAATTTAAAACTATCTAAAAGTCCCCATGGGAGGTTAGGCTAGGCCGGCTTGTTGAAACAAATATGTCTTAAGACATTAGCGGAAGAGGCGGAGGTCGGTGATGGTGCGTAATTCAGGGGGCAGGTCATTCCATAGGGCTGGCCCCGCCACAGAGAAGGCTCTCCCCCTGGGTGTCGCCAGTCGGCATTGTCCGGCCGACGGCACCCTGAGGAGGCCCTCTCTGTGGGAGCGTATCGGTCTAAGGGATGTATGGGGCAGGAGGCGGTCTCGCATATAACTAGGCCCCGAGCCATGGAGCGCTTTAAAGATAGTTGTCAAAACCTTGAAGCGCACTCGAAAGGCCACAGGAAGCCAATGCAGCTCGCGCAGGATCGGTGTTATGTGGGAGCACCTAGTGGCTCCCATAATCACCCGCGCGGCTGCGTTTTGGACTAGCTGTAGCTTTCGAGTGCACCTCAAGGGAAGCCCCATGTAGAGAGCATTACAATAGTCGAGTCGGGACGTCACGAGAGCTTGAGTGACTGTGCGAAGGGCAGCCCGGTCCAGTAAGGGGCGCAATTGGCGCATCAGGCGTACCTGATGAAACGCCCCCCTGGCCACGGCTGCCACATGGTCCTCCATGGACAGCTGGGAATCCAGGAGGACACCCAAATTGCGCACCCTCTCCACGGGGGCCAGTGTTTCACCTCCAATGGCCAGAGTTGGAATAATCTGGCTGAACCGGGGTGCCGGAAACCACAGCCACTCAGTCTTGGCAGGGTTGAGCTTGAGTTTGTTACCACCCATCCAGATCCATACGGCTTCCAGACACCGGGACAGCACTTCGGCGGCATCGTTGGGGTGGTTTGGGGTGGATATGTACAGCTGGGTGTCATCAGCGTACAGATGGTACTCCACCCCAAAACCACGGATGATCTCACCCAGCGGCTTCATATATGTGTTGAAAAGGAGGGGCGAGAGGACCGACCCCTGAGGGACCCCACATAGGAGAGGCCTCGAGGTCGACCTCTGCCCTCCCGTCAACAAATATTGCGACCGACCAGAGAGGTAGGATGAGAACCACCGCAGAACGGTGCCTCCCAGCCCCAACCCCCCCAGTCGGTGCAATAGGATACCATGGTCGATGGTATCAAAAGCTGCCGAGAGGTCTAATAGGACTAGGATAGAGGAATAACCTCTATCCCGCGCCCTCCAGAGATCATCAACCAACGCGACCAATGCCATCTCGGTGCTGTGACCGGGTCGGAAGCCGGACTGGCGCGGGTCTAGATAATCAACTTCCTCCAGGTGTCGCGGAAACTATTGGGCTACCACACTCTCAACAACCTTCACTAAAAAGTGAAGGTTGGAGACCGGACGATAGTTCTCTAGTAAAGCTGGGTCCAGGGACGGCTTCTTGAGGAGGGGCCTCACTACCGCCTCTTTCAAGACGGCAGGTAAGGACCCCTCACTCAAAGATGCGTTCACAATGCCCTGGAGCCAGCCTCGTGTCGTCTCCCAGGATGCCAGTACAAGCCAGGAGGGACACGGATCCAATAAACATGTGGTCGCCCTAAGCTTCCTTGACAGCCTGTCCATATCCTCGGTGGTAACAAAGTCAAACTCCTCCCAAGAAGGAACCTCAAGACTAGTCTCGGACAGTCCCACAGGACCACTGTCGATGGAGGGTAGCTCATTCCGAATCCGAGTGATTTTCTCCTGCAGATAAATCCCAAATTCCTCTGCTCGCCCTTGCAGAGGGGCTTCCTGCGGCCTCTGATGGAGGAGGGAGCGGGTCACCCCAAACAGGGCGGCAGGGCGGTTATCTGGGGATGCAATAAGGGTGGCACAATACTCACGTTTGGCCACTCTTATCGCCACTAAATAAGCCCTAATATGGGTTCTCACTAGTGTTCGGTCGGCTTCGGAGCGAGAGGATCTCCACCTGCTCTCTAGGCGTCTCTTGTGGCGCTTCATCCCCCGAAGCTCCTCAGTGAACCAAGGAGCCTGGGTGATTCGTCGCCGCAAGAGAGGCCGCAAGGGCGCGACTCGGTCGAAGGCCCCCGTGGCCGCACTTAACCATGCAGCCACTAGGTCCTCAGTCGAATCGCGGGGCAGGGTCACAGGAATTGGCCCAAGCTCCCTCTGGAACCTTTCCGGGTCCATCAGAAGCCTGGGGCGGAACCATTTAGGAGTGTCCGGTTCCGCCTCCCCGCGGTGGGGTGTAGCGATTGGAAAGTCCAGTCGAAGGAGAGCGTGATCTGTCCATGACAAGGGAGTGATGACTAGATCCCCTATTCCCAGATCACGACTCCACTGTCCCGAGACAAAGATGAGATCCAGTGTGTTCCCCCCCTCGTGAGTGGGGCCTAAAACTACCTGGGTCAGGTCCATGGCCGTCATGGAGGCCATGAACTCCCGAGCTACTCCAGAGGCTTCGCCTGCCGACGGCAAGTTAAAGTCCCCCATGACTACCAGTCTGGGGGTCTCAACTGCCGCCTCGGCTATCACCTCTAGGAGCTCGGGCAGGGCTGTTGTTGCATAGCGAGGAGCCAGGTATACAACTAACATGCCCAACTGCCTCCCTAGGCCCCATCTCATGCAGAGAGATTCACACCCGGTTGTCTGGGGGACCGTGGTATAGGTGGTACCTTGCTCAATAGTAGTAACTGTGAGAGGGATCTTGGAATCCTAGTGGACAACCATTTAAATGTGAGCCAGCAGTGATCAGCAGCTGCCAAAAAAAGCCAACATAGTTCTAGGCTGCATAAACAGAGGGGTAGAATCAAGATCACATTAAGTGTTAATACCACTTTGTAATGCCTTGGTAAGGCCACATTTGGAATACTGCATTCACCACGGTGTAAAAAAGATGTGGAGACTCTAGAAAGAGTGTAGAGAAGAGCAACAAAGATGATTAGGGGACTGGAGGCAAAAACATATGAGGAACAGTTGCAGGAACTGGGTATGTCTAGTTTAATGAAAAGAAGAACTAGGGTTGACATGATAGCAGTGTTCCAATATCTCAGGGGTTGCCACAAAGAAGAGGGAGTCAAACTGTTCTCCAAAGTATCTGAGAGCAGAACAAGAAGCAATGGGTGGAAACTAATCAAGGAGACTAGAAGACCTCAAGGTCCCTTCCAACTCTGATCTTGTATTGTATTGGTATATCTGCCATTTCCCAAGCAAAGGCAAATCATCTGCTGAGATTCTTGTAATATAAGTGATCAACAATAAAATATCTGTTTGGCCCATCCACCAGTGGTTCTCGTTGCTTCCATCTGACAAATACATAAATAGTTCAATATTGAGCAAAGTCTAAGACTATGTTGTTAATAGATACATTATATGTCACAAAAATACTATAAATTTAAATTCAGTGTGGCAGAGCAAATGGATTGAATAATGGCAACATGCATAAATGGTGGAATATAAGAACAAATAATTGAAATTTATCTTGGTATAATATTTCTAATGGAGAAATTTAAAGGATATGCAAAGTCTGATAAAATGAACATTAGTAGTATATAGCCTACTATTGTTCATGTAAAATTAATGAGAAGAAACAAAAATAATTTATACTGTGTAAGAACATAATAGATGTTTGCCAGCTTATTCCAGCATGATACACATTTATATGTATGTGAGGGATTGTTGTCTACATTTGGAAAAGCAGCTGCAGCCAGGCAGAAAAACTTCCCACCCCCATGTCCATCATGCCTTCAAGTCACTTTACCCATAAACATCCAAGTTGATGTTGCAGTTGCCTGTAATAATTTAATGGCTTGCATTTTCAAGGACCGCTGATGTCCAGAGGCAGCCTCCCCACTCCCAGGCCTTAGCTTATAAAAACAAATGTTAATGCAGAGTAGAGAGGGGTATAGGAGTAAAGGAGATAGCAAATGGCATGCAAATGAGGAAGTGAAGGGAAGGTCTGGAAATTGGCAGCTGTTTCAAACAGGCAAATAATCTGCCAGGACCAAAAGTTATTGTGAGCAGCATATCCTGGTAGGAGTCTTGCTTGGAGCTTTGCCTGGAGCAGGTCAGCAATTAGAAAAGAAACCATCACATTGAGGCAGCCCCTCATCACAACTACTGCAAGAACTTCTGGAAAAAGGCAAAGCATATAAAGTCTCTGCTACTTTATAGACATTGAGACTTTTGTTTGAACTGAGTATTAAAAGACTAAGCATAAAGGACTGAATAATGAATACTTATTTATGTGACATTTTTATATCCCAAGCAAATCCTAGAAGGGTAGAATTGACTATTGGCTATTGAAAGGTATGTGTTGCAATAAAGCATTGTGTACAGTTTGTCATGCTGTTATGTGTCCAGTCCTTAGACAGCAAACAAGCCTCATGTTATGAGATTTCTTGGACATTTTGCACTTCCTTTCAATTGCTAAATGCAGCAAATTTGTTTGAATTTACTAATAATAAACTCAAAGCTTGATGTTTCATCTTTTGACTTAGTCATGAGAACACTGCCTGCTACCCAAACCACCAAGGCAACATAATTCTGTTTCATAACTTAATTATTTGTATTTTCCATTACTGGAAGCATGCAACTTGCAGTGCTGGAATTCAGCCAGTTTGCACCACTTCAGGAGAACTGGTTGTTAACTTTCTGAGCAGTTTGGTGAGCTAGTTGTTGGAAGAAATTATTATGGCAGAGAACTAGTTGTTAAATTATTTGAATCCCATCACTGGATAGGAGTATTTTTAAGGCACAGATTTCTTAACTTTATGCCTAATGATTTTATCAACTGAATGCAGCAATACAGAGCATGTTTTGGCATTTTTAGAATTATTGAGGCTTTGTTCTGTTTTTAGTTCTGAAGAAATAGAAATAGCGCTTAGACTTATATACTGCTTCATAGTGCTTTACAGCCCTGTCTAAGCATTTTACAGTGTCAACATATTGCCCCCAACAATCTGGGTCCTCATTTAATTGACCTTGGAAGGATGGAAGGCTGAGTCAACCTTGAGCCAGTAAGACCCAAATTGCCAAAATGCTGGCAGCCATTCATCAGTGTGCAGTACTGCATTCTAAGCACTGCGCCACCATGGTTCTTGAAGAGCATGTGATGTGGAAAGACAATTGAAGTATGAACTCAGATCCCTAAATCTGACTCTTCTCCATTTGCTTTCTAGTATTTGTTCATTGTACTGCCCAATATAACTGTCAAGCTCAAAGTGCATTCATGCTGTTGCAACCATTATCACTTCCCAACTTGCCAATAGACTAGGAGGGAAGGAAGGGGGAGATGGAATGCAGGCTGCCGACTTCAAGAAGGAGAGCCATGAGAGGCAAGGACAGATCAGTAGGTGTTTGCCAAGACCAGAGACTTTTTCTCATAACAATACAATGACACTCGATTGGACAATGTGACCTGCACCAATAGGGGGGAGGGGGAATTCCATATTTTAACTATGCAGATTTGTGTGGGAATCAGGTAGAGCTGGTTTTGCCTTCAATAGTGCCAAAATGATGTATTCAATAAAGTTTTGCCTTGAGACATTGGCAGGTCTCAAGTGTGGTTGTATTAGTTGGGTTCATCAGTCAGGACATTGACAATAACTGCTACAGTGTGACTGAGCTATGCAACTAATGAAGTTAAAGTTGCTTTACCATAAGAAAGATCACATTATCAGATAATTTTCTTCTTTCCATTACAATGAATATAGATGAGCTTCCAATCTCTGATCTCCATCTTTGAACATATTTAGATGGCTGCTAAAAAGTATCCATACCATTATAGCTGCCCTGGAACTAACTTCGTATGGATGGCCAAGAGCCTTCTCTTTCATACTTTGAAGAAGTTCATCAAGATATCTTTATTTTATTTGATCCTTTTCTTGCAGATAGTTTCAATATTTCAAAAAGATTACTGGGTTGAATTGCCTGGGGTTTAAAGGCTTGTTTATGGTTGCTTTACTTTTATGATATGTTATCATTACTACAGTTGGGTGATTTTTTTGGACAGTCCTTGGAGGTCAGGCAAATATATATAAGAAATAAATGAAAGATAAATTATGCAAGCTGGTCTACTTGATGCATGTCTAGATATTTCCTTTCTCCTGCAGGATTCTTAGCCTAAATGTTTGATGAAAGGGTAAATGGCAGCAGACCATACATTCTTACAACTTGAGAAATATGGCTGTCTCTGATGAAAAACACCATCAGTTCTTAAGATTGCATTGGGATGAAGTTATATATAATTTATTATGTAAGACTACTACCCTGAAGAGGTTATGCACAAAATACCTACTTCTTATGTTGTGGCACTTTTGGCAAAGAATAAAATGTACAAAAACATTTCTCATAAGGAATTTCTCTGCTTGACCTGAAATTTCTTTCACTTCTCTCAGAAATCACCTAGATATTACTTTAAAGTAATTAAAATGATAACTAGGTCAGAGACATTAACTGGGAAAATTTCTTCACCAACCCCAGGGATCTAAAAGTTACTCAAACAACAGAGGGCAATACTCACAGTCCCAATGTGATCATAGTCAGACACTCTAGCCCCCATTAACATCTGGATGGCCAAATGTTAAGTATCTAAGTTGTCTTCAAGGACATTCCTATGTAAATGTTTATATAGAATTGTTCAGTCAATCCGCAAACTGTCAGTACAGAAAATGTTTCTGCACTGGGAACCTCTTTTAGAAGAAGGCCCATTCTTGCTTATTACAATAATATTTAGGATCAAGGTATTTATATGAATCTGCCTACATCTTAAGATAAAAAGATAAAAAGTCATTGCTAAAGTTACATTTGGTTGAATTGAGCTCTTCCTGTGCTCAAATGTCTGAAAATGCAGCCCAAAGAAATTAATGTTACCACTCTTGACTGGAACTACACACCTCATTACAAATTCTTCCAGTTTCAGAAGGCAAATGGCATGAGTGAACTGGTTAATTTTATTCTGGTAGTCATATACGCATATTTATTCACATTTATTAAATTGTTCACTAGCTTAACATTTTTGTTGATTTCTCAGTGGGCCCTGATTAACATTTGATATCAATCACTTTGACCTGCCCAAAAAATTTAATGTTAACCCATGTATGTAATGAATGTAGGAAGAACATGAGCAATTGTTCCATTGTATGTAGATTATACAGGGGAAAAAACAAACAAAATGGAAGTCACCTGAGTGTGATGAAATGTGCACCGGGAAGAGCAGGGGGGGCAGGGGAGGAGGAGAAAGATTTGGCATCACCGGGCTACCCCAACTGATGCCTGAAATAAGAGACTGTGCAGTCCTGAGCTGGATAGGATAGAAAGCCACATCTTAGAATCTTTCTGTATCAAGTAGGTTAGAAGGTTGTAGTTTGTCAAGATTCTGTCCATTAAGTGTAAGTAAATAAAAGATTGGATATTGCTGTGTTGTCTGTGGATTTGGATCTTACTTACACTCAATGGGATTTAAAATATAGACTTCATTTTTAATATATATGGAGTGCTATATGAGACTTGGGCGATAATGGTTGTCAGATGTATGAAGATGAATCATGAAACCATTTCAATCTGATGTCGTTTGTGGAATACATCTGGCACAGTAGCAGCTCAGTCTGTGACAATAAGATATGTTAGGAATGACAAAAATAAGAAGACATTGGAAGGAGCACCAGGAGTCTCTTCAACTTACAAACATAATTTCAGGTAAAATGTGCAAATTACTAAAATCAGCAAGTGTTTCACTATCTATTATTTAGAACATTTGAGATATTGAAAGAATAAAAACTACTTAGCTGGATTTTTAAGCACTCATTGGAACTAAGGGGACAGGGAAATTAGCTAGCTAGGTTAAGATGGAAGCTATTCTCAGCCGGGAACTTTTCCTGTAGCTTTTAATGTTCTAGGCAGCAAGACAGGAGAATTTGCAAAGACTTGTTTCCATATGGTAGAGCACAACGAGAGACAACAAGTGAAATCAGGGGCAGAAGTATCTGCAGGAAAAGAAGAAGTTCCTAGATATTTGACTCAGACCTATAGGATTGTAGGATGCAGAGAGGAATGCCTTTAAAAAGACCTGGAATTTTCAGTACATTGACTTCTATTCTAGTAATTTATGGGGTCATCCAGCTGATGGTATGACACTGTATCTCTAAATGTATATAGCTTTTATACTGCTGTAAATGTTTGCATTATAAACTGCTAATGCAAATATCTTCTGAATATCTTGGGGTACAGATGTATTGAGTTAGGAGTGTGACCTCCAACAATAAACAATGTGGGTCAACTGGTCAAAAGCAGAAAATGTGTTATTTCTGCATTTGGTGCAGTCAAAAGTGCAGACAGAATACACTTCACTGCAGCTCCTAGATGAATATATTATAAATTGGTGTCTTATCATTGTCTCTTGGCTTTTATTGTCCAGGTGTAAATAAATTGCATTTTAGTTCAGAAACTGGTTCATTTTTTACTATTTTTAATAGCTTTCTCTTGAAAGCTGGGAGTAGCTAGAATAACCTCTACCTCTGATTATAATTATTTTATTTTACTTGGGTTATTTTAGGCTTTCAAAGTCAACCATACTGCCAAGGAAAATATTCAATATTTTAATCCAATGAAACAATGGTGGTGATGGTGGTCAGTAATTTTCCTAGTTTTGGTTTATTGCAACCAAGATTTGAATAAATAGATTGGAGTTACCTAAAATTTAATTATCTGATATTTGTGTTACTTATTTTGGTGACCTTTCAATTCCTCCCATAAACCTGTTATTTTCTAAATTTAAATTTTTATTTCCCAGATAATCTATGATCACAAATCACATGTTTTGGGCATAAACATCATTAAGAGACTAAGTTTAAAGTAGTTTCACCTTTATATAGAGATACATTTGGTGATAAATGAACTTGGATTCTTATATTCCCTAAATGGCAGTTCCTCCTAGCAGTAGAGCTGTATTGTGACCTTGAGCATTTTACTACTTCAAAGCCATCTGTTATAAACAAATAGTGAATTATGTTTAGGCATCCAACTTTGTGATTCAACGCCTACATAATTTAATGCATTTAGAAGAGGGAGCACAATTTACTTTTCATCCATTATTAAGTGTGTCAGTGATGACTTAGGTTTATGAATGGACCAGGTAATACAACACAAAGAGAAATTTTATGTGACTTCATGCCTGTGCAATTTTTTTCAGTGGATATAGTTCAGTTATGATCATGAATATGGAGAAAGTATAGAGAAAAACAAGTATGCATGAATCAATTATTTCTGGAGCAACCCATTCTTTTTTTAGCAGCATCCAATGCTAAGATTATTTATTAATAAGTAACATGCTTGGTTTTTGCATTTAAATCACAGAACCTGACAGCCATAATTGTTTTTTGTTTCCAAAATTCTGCATCCCCAGGGAAATGATGATTCTGATAAATGATTAATCTCGAGAGTCATTCTCCTAGTCACCGGGGGCAACAGGGAAAATCCTTAATGGGAAACCATTATTATTTTGCAATATTAAGAGACCCTATATGTCTTTCATACAACTGGAGCAATGGGAGGGGAGAGTAAGAGAGAAAATGTAAAATAAAGTAACTCCAACCACAGCCCTAAGAGACCTGTTTCTTATTCCCTTATTATTTTACAATCTCCTTTTTTCTTTTTGTATATTATTGTTTAGATCAGGGATAGTCAACCTTTTCATACCTACCACCCACTTTTGTATCTCTGTTAGTAGTAAAATTTTGTAACCGCCCACTGGTTCTACAGTTATGGTGATTTATAAAGTAGGTAGGTAGATAGAGAGATAGAGAGGGAGAGAGAGAAATACAGTAGGTAGGTAGAGAAAGAGAGAGTAGTTAGGTAGTTAGGTAGGGAGGTAGATAAAGGGAGGGAGGGAGAGAGAGAAATACAGTAGGGAGGGAGGGAGTGTAGATAGGTAGGTAGGTAGGTAGAGGGATAGAGAGAGAGAAATACAGTAGTAGGTAGGAAGAGAGAGAGAGAGTAGGTACGTAGGCAGATGTTTCCAGGTGTATTTATCTATGTGCTGGAGAAGGAAATCCCTGTCAACCTCTATGACCTAAAACTTTGCTTCTGCTGGCACGTCACTTGATCAATGTAATTCTCATCAACCACTCTAACTAAACAGCTTTCCGAAATGAAAAAAAAAGGGTTTTGCACACTGCAAACCTCCCCAAAACGATCCGTTTATCGTGAAAATGGACCCATTGTTTTTTTTAAAGGCATGAATAGCTTTGGGACGGCTTGCAGAGTGCTTCTGGCGGTGTGTGTGTATGTGTGTGTGTGTGTGGGGGGGAAACGAGCAAACAATTGCATGCATAGCCTTATGGTGACTTATATAGTACTCCTGGGGGCTGGTGGGGGCAAAATTGAGCAAAAAACGGTCCATTTTATGCTCATTTCTGCCCTCCCCAGCCTCCAGCAGCTCTTTGAAAGCCTCCATAAGGATATGCACAGCCATTTTGGTGAAGGGGGTGACGCTTCAGGAGGCAAAAAATGCTGTATTTGGTATGTAAGACACACCCAGATTTTCAGCCTCTTTTTAGAGGAAAAAAGGTGCGTCTCATACTCTGAAAAATACAGTAAATTTTTTAAAAAGGAAAGCGCTTCAATATCGGACAAAACCCCTACTGCCCACCATGAAAGCTGGAATGCCCATTAGTGGGCGGTAGGGACCAGGTTGACTACCACTGGTTTAGATCATAACTCTGAAGATAAAAATATTTCCATCCTTTCTTCCATATGTCCCCCTCACTACAATTAAACTACAAATTCTCCCTCTCCCTCCCCACTCTCTCTAGAAGGGACAGTGGAGGTATCCTAATCCTCTGCAGGACTCAAAGCAGGAGTCCTTATTTCATCATGTACAAATGGTTGTCCAATATTTTCTTGAAAACCACTAATTGTTTTCACTGTCAGGAAGTTTCTCCTTAACTCCAGGCTGGATCTCTCTCTAATTGGTCTCTTGTCCTGCCCTCAGATGTTATGGAAAGTAAATCAATCTCCCCTTTCTCGCTGAAAGTCCTTTAACTATTGGAAGACAAGTATCATGTCACACCCAAGCCTTCTCTTCATTAGTCTAAATGAAGTTCCCTTATCTGTTCATTGTATGGTTTAGCTTCCATCTTTGTTGCTCTTCCTTGTGCTCTTTCTGGGGCCTCAGCATCTCTTTTGTATCATGGCGACTAGAACTAAACACACCATTGCCAAGTTGTGGTGTAGAAAGACAAATGAAGTGACTTCAGAAAAAGCACTTTTGCTATTCATATAGGTTCAGTGTTCAATGCTCGCAGAAACCCTACCCAAATTAGACCCAAATTGAGGAAGACTATTAAAATAGATGGAGAGGAACTATATACAGTTAATTACATGTATCAACTGTACATATTAACTGTATTTATTATTAAACAAAATTATGTTACATATGTATAGTAACATAACATTCCCTGCCTCCCCACTCTGATGGGTCAGGTAGATGTGACCAGCAAGAGACGGTCCCTCAGATAACCTGGCCCCAAGCCATGAAGGGCTTTGTAGATGACAACCAACACCTTGAATTGCACCTGGAAGCAAATTGGCAGCCAATGCAGCTCCGGCAGGAGAGGTGATACATGTGCACACCAGGGTCTGCACAGAACCATGTGGGCCACTGCATTTTTCATCAACTGGAGCTTTCAGATTCTCTTCAAGGGCAGCTCTATGTAGAGTGCATTGCAATAGTTAAGATGGGAAATTACTAAGGCATGAGTGACTGTGAGTAGGGATTGCTAGTCCAGGAAAGGGTATAACTGGTGCACAACCCACAGTTGTGCAAAGGCACTTCTGGCCATAACTGTCACTTGCTCTTTGAGCAAGAGTCATGAGTCCAGGAGATTCCCCAGATTACACACAGGATCTTTTTGTGATAGTGCCACCCCATACAAGACCAAAGATGGCAAGTCTCCCTGAACCAATTAACCCCAAACCCAGGACCACTCGGTCTTGCCAGGGTTTAGTTTTAACCCATTGCTCCCCTTCCATGCCAAACAACAACTTTTTTTTCTCAGACAACTGCTAAATTCTGTATTTTTAAATTCACTTCTGAGGTTTATATGGTTTCATTGTTTTTATTGTTGCTAATTTGCATATTGTTATGGCTCCTACTGATTATAGCTTGATCATTGTGTTGTTTCTGTTAGTTTTTATTATATAAAATATGATTGAAACTGATTTAAATGTTTTCCAAAGAGAACAGCAATATAAAAGCGTAATAACTAAACAAAGAAAATAAAGTTGAAAAAGTGAAATTAAAAAACACACATAACTTTTTGCTGCTTTTAGAAGTAGTAAAACACTGTACTGGATAAAAGCCAGATTCTTTTAGTACAATAGGGAAATTATTATTTAGTTAAGTTGGGAACTGGATCCAATCTAGAATTTGGGGTCAATCTATTTATGAGTGATTTGTAATAATTTGTTCTTTGAGTCCCATTGTTTCATTGCTGTAATAATGCAGTGTAAACATAACATCCAGCCAATACCAGTTTGTTTCAATATATCTTACTACAACCAGGGGTGGGTTGCTGCCAGTTTTACTACCGGTTTGCAACCCATGTGCCATGTGCATGCACACATGCACTGTTCAATGTAAATTGTTCTGCGTGCATGTTCAATTTACGGTGAACTTCTAAAATCCAAAATGGCAGCAGCCCAGTGGAAGTGGGGGAACTGGTTAAGGGGCATGGCAGGCCTGGGTCTGGTTCCCTAAGAACCTTCACAGGGGTGGGCTGCTCGGGGTTTACAGGGGTTCAGGACAACCTCTAGCTAAGATTCTGTGCATCCTATTCCTGGCTGGCCCTGCCCACCTCTCCCTTCCCCTACCAGGAATCCCCAAGTGGCCTGTTTTGGATGCAGGAAAGTGCAGAGTGTGGGCGGAGGCTTGGGAAGGGCAAAAACTGAGCATACCGGAAGTTCAGGAAGTCTGGAAATGGGCCTTTTTCTGACCTCCAGAGGACCTCCAGAGCCTGGGGAGGATGCTTTCGCCCTCCGAGAGGCAAAAGGAAGGCCTCTGGAGCTTGGGGAAGGCAAAAATGCCCCCCCCCACAAGTGGTGCAGGAGGCTGACTAGGCAACACCCACCATGGCCACACCCATCCAGCAACTGGGCAGAGAACCCCTTGCTAAAAATTCTTGATGACCAGGATCAGGATCACTTTGAATGAGATGGGGATGACCAACTAGGGAAACAAATCTAGCAGCAAAAAGATATATATGATTTTGTGGGTCACTATTGCAAAAGCAAACAAAACTGATCTCACAATGGCTTTCTAATCAAAAGTACATTGTGGAAGAATTAATAGTGTACTGAAAAATAAGATCCAGTGGTGAGATCGGACATCTGGGGTCTTTTCACCACTGCCCATAATGATTTATAGAAATAGCTCTTAATATGTCAACTTTCCACCAAGTTACCAAGAGCTTTGTCCAAGAGATTAATTTTTATATCAAATCATAAAACCTGTACAACAAAGCCCTGAGGGGATAGAAGACTGCATTTGTTTCAGTCCTATAATATCATGCCCTGCAGCTAGACTGAAGGTGTGCAATGGGGAAAGAAAGCATTCTGAAATAGCTTAAAATATGATTCTCCATCTAATAAAGTATTTCTTTCTTTTTCCAAAGTTTAAGAAAATACCAGAGACTCAGCATGAGTTTAGAAACATTACTGGACAATCTAGGGGACACAAGGTTTGTAATACTCTTAGGCTTATGAAGTGCTCTGCAGAGATCTTCAGACTGTGTCTCCGAATAAGTCTTCCTACTTTGAACATTATTTTCTAATTTCTTTTCGTCCGTCAAACAACTGAAAATGAAAATGTGGACATTTGAAGCATTTCCTCAAAAGATTTCCATGTGTTATTCCACACCATTTATGGACACAAATACTGATACAGTGCTTCTTATTTGAGGTTAAATTTGAAGAGTTAAGAGAAATTTATACCCATATCCACAAAACTGAGATTATACGGTTCTCTTAGATTGTCATCATAGCCATGTTTGGTACAATTCTCAACATTCATCTACGTACAAAATCTTTGAAATAATTTTCACATAGCTTTCTGAAAACATTTGTTGTAGGTTGTTGGTGTATAAGTATAGAGGTACAATTGTAGCAATTTTGTGATTGCTATCATTTTTAAACATCATATTTCTCTATTGTTGCAGAAAGCAAGCACTATTGCCTTAAAAGATATATTGCTATCCATTCAAAAGTAAGATGAAAACCAATTCCTCTGTCATTTCTGTCTGTGTGTCTCTGCATGTGCAAATATTTATTTTTCCAGGAAATCTTTACTAAGTTGAACATTAGCAGTAATAACGTTTGCCTTGTGTCTGCCTTTTCCTTTAAACAATTGGATTTAATTTTTCATATGTCTGAGACTCCTAGGAACTGTGTGTGCATTATTTAATATTTAACCAGGATGGGAAACTTCACTCAGAGGCTGCTTTTCCTGGAATGATCATGTAATTTTCAGTGATAACAGATTATTGACCAAAGATCAGAATATATAAGCTAATGTCTCTGTCTCTGAATCTTATATCATTAATAGGAGATAATATTTGGAGCTCAGGGTAGTGGTGGGATTAAAAAAAAGTTTACTACTGGTACTGTGGGCATGGCTTTGTGGGCATGGCAGGAGAAAGTTACTGTAAAATGTCCATTCTCACCCCACTCCAGGGAAAGGTTACCACAAAATCCCCATTTCCTCCCGATCAGCTAGGACACGGGAGGCAGAGAATAGATGGGGCTGGGGCCAGTCAGAGGTGGTATTTACTGGTTCTCCAAACTACTCAAAATTTCTACTACTGGTTCTCCAGAACTGATCAGAACCTGCTGGATACCACCTCTGGCTCAGGGTTGAACTGTGGGGTTCTTGTTGCTCTCTGAGCTTTGTGATTTCATTACCAAACTAGGTAACATCATTATCTTGTCTCATTTTTTTCATGTCATTTCAAATGTAAAATCAATTAAAAGAGACAGGATGGTGCAGTGGTTAAAGTGCAGTATTGCAGGCAAATTATGCCCATTCTGCCAGGAGTTCAATCCTGACAGGGCTCAATGTTGGCTTAGCTTTGTATCCTTCCAAGGTTAGTAAAACAAAGACCTAGATAGTTGGGGGAAATTTGCAAATAATGCTTACATTGTAAGCCATCCAGAAAATGCTATAAAGCACTATGGGACAATATATAAATCTAAATACTATTACTAAATGTTCAAAAATAGAGACAGAAATGATGTAGACTTATCATGTTCCAATCATCTCTATTAACAAAACCAGTCAGGGATAATAAAAATTGGCAAACATCCATTTCCTTCCCATTGTACGTAATTTTAATTGTGGCCACAGCAGGAGAGTGAAATTGAATCAGAACAGGATTGATCCTTTCGTCTTTGTTACACCCCAGCTTTGGCTAAGGAAAAGCTATGAAAACTGAACTTTTTCTGAGTTCAGAATCCTCATAAGAGCTCTAAGATTCTGGAAGACTTTATTTCCAGAGATTTTTGCACTGAGAGTTTACACTATTGCTTAATGATGGACCCCAGATGCTTGATCTCCTCACTGTTGCTAAGAGATAAGATTTGGGAAAAGGAAGGGAGAGCATCTCAGAGTGACCCAGATTTATTTGCATTGCCTGCTGCATTTATAAGGGAGTTGGAGCTCCTATTCTAAAGATTTTCATATTTCTCAGCTCTGTTCCAAACTTGGTAATATCACTGCTTAATATGACAACATATATAAAACACTGATCTGCAAAATAGTTAAATTATATTCTTTGAAAATTAAAAATTACAAGTATTTCTGGTATCTGCATGATATTCTAGTTATCTTAAAATGTCACATCTATTACCTTATTATTAGTAAAAGAAAAGATGGCAAATTTGAACATTCTTGCATCAGCATAACCAGCTAATTATGAAGAGCCTTTTTGTTTGTTGTACATATAGATAGGTGTCACACAATTTCAGTTCCACTTCCAACACATAGATTACTGGGATGGAGAAGGAAAATGAGTTCAGTTTTGACTGAAAATTCTGCTTAAATATATTAAATTTGTGCTTGTGTATGTGTGTGCTTTCCCACTGTAGAAATGGCTTTGAGATGAGATTAACTGTGAAACAAATTGACGATCAGAGCTGTAATATTACATTATGGAACCAATAGTAAACCAAATATGGTAAATTAAGTGATTTGACAGACTAAGAGGAAAGGATGACTTTAACCAGACTAAAAATCTGGCTCTGTTTATTCTCACTTGCATTGTGCAATGTGCGTGCAACTTCTGTTGGGTTTTAATACAATAATATTGACTGTGTTATGATGTAATCTATCATTCAAGCAATGAAACCAATTGGTTTATATTTACCAAATATAGGTAAACTCTATGGATTTCAATGTGATTTTTTGTGAAGTAAATGAGTATAGTATTGTTTTATTCTCAGTCTAGTTGAGGTTAATGATGCTTAGTCCAAGATAAATATATATATAATTGCAACTCATTATTTATTTATTTGCACTGAATTTTTTTAATCAAATGTGTATGATCAAACAATAGCATATGGAAGGGAGAGGGATGGGGAAAGAAAGAGAGGGAAAACAAAAAAAAGAGGAAAAGAAAGGAAAGAGGAGAGAGGAGAGGAAAGGAAAAGGGCTTTGATATTAAAGTTTATAACTTGGGCACCCCAAGGAATTCTCTAAATATTCCAAGGGATCACTGAAATAAAATCTCTCAATGCCATTTGCAGGTAATCATAAGCAGGTGAAGACATCTGCTTGGGAATACCCTGAAGCAAATGGGGAGCCACTGTGTGAGACAGAATGCTGGACTGGACGGGCTGTGGCCTGTTCCAGCAAGGCTATTCTTATGTTCTTATGTTCTTAAAAAAAAATGTTATTCCATCTGAACCACATGGAATTTGCAATTTGCAGTTTCCTTCTCTGGCTTCATGTATCTCAGATGTCTTCTCAGTTTCCTTTTCTCCACGGCTGTGGAACTTCTGGTTCTTGACACTCAAATGCTGCTTCTTCTATTGCATACATTGTCCAATTTTCTCTTATTCTAGAAATATCACCTGCCAAACCTAGTTAATGCTTTCCTCCTTAAGTCCAGGGCTTTGTTGACCCTGGACTTAATGAAGCATGTTAGGGAAAAAGCTGCCAACAGGTACCTTTCATATCTTTATAGCTCACCAAAGGAAATGCATCGGGGCTTTGGATACAATAATAATAATAATTACCCCTCTTTCACATCATTTTTTTCCTTATCTGCCCTCAAAGGGATAATAACTTTCAGGCATGCTCCTTAGAAGATGCTCCCTGCAGGGGCATCTCCACTCACATTGGAGTTCCCCCAAAAAGAGTGTTCTGGTGGAAGGCAGCAAACCCTCCTGTAGCTTCTCAGCTGAATGCAGGGAGCCAGTAACAAGAACTGAATTTTTCCCTGCACACCTCCCTTCTCTCAAGGGCAAGCTGCAGATGTTCAAATGATGCAGATTAAATTAGGGAGAGAAGAGAGGGTAATCCAACCTACCTATTTTTGCTATTCCCTATCTTCCACACTGGAAAAACCGCAACCACAAAGGATAATTAATGTGTCATTAATAATTAATAGGTCAAGGGCCAATGGTTAATAGGCCTTCAGTGACATGGGAAGAATACATGTTCCTCTGATCAGTCTTGAAGGTCGTTGCAAATAGCTTCCACCCATGGAGATTAATCCAGCTCCATAATACCCTGTGGAAATAAAAAGACAAAGTTTCATTTTATATCAAAATTTAAATAATAGAACTGAGGAAGTGGGAGGAAAATGCAGTTATAAATGAAGCAGCTGGCAAATACAAATAAAAAAAAAGATATATGTAGTTGGGAGAAAGAAGAGTTTATCTTGCATGCCTTTGAAGGCAAACTTTGACAATTCGAAATCATTAAGCTACAACAGTGCCAACAGCAAGGAGTCCTAAATAACTTTTAGATATTCCATTAGCAGCAGCAGATTGAAAATATGACAGTTATTGAACGTCCTAAAAGTTCACAGCATGTTATCTACATTTTTCTAAAGTTCATGTTCTATAAACCTAAGCAAATTCTATCTGAACCAATGTGCAATTTTTATCAAATACCTTTATTTGCTTGTTACTAAAAGCTGTTGCTTCCCACTAACCTATCCTGTTTTACTTAACTGGGGACAGCTCAAGGCCATAATGATCAGATTCATTAGTTCCTCCACTGAAAATATGTTGTAAAAACCAGTGGTTCAAAGAAGGATAGCTAGGCTTCTTAATTTCTTTTTCTAAAATAGCCTTAAAAGAGTTGGAAGGGACCTTGGAGGAACTCTTCTAGTCTAACCCCCTGCTCAAGCAGGAATTCCTACTCCATTTCAGACTAATGGTTGTCCAATCTCTTCTTAAACCCTCCAGTGTTGGAGCACCCACATCTTCTGGAGTTTAACAATTCCACTAATTGATTGTTCTCACTGCCTTAGTTGTAACTAATTTGTGTGTCAGCACTTAAGTTAGAATATGCAGGGTGGATACTAAAGGAGAAGAACACCAAGACAATTCTCAGTTTGTTTTGAAAATGTGAAGAATGCTTATGAAATTATCTCCAAAGCAGCATTATTAATCTCCCAGGTGAACCTGAACTGCAAGAACAGTCTCTGAAATTCAACTCACAAAGCATTGCTTGTGTTGGGCAAATTTTATAGCCCTTTCTTGCCCCCTCCACCCTCAGAATTGCTTAGTTTAAGCATTAGCAAATAAATGTTAGATACAATTTATCTTTAACCACATTGAAAAATAATTTCATAACCCATTTTGCTTGAAAGTATAGTATTAGAAGATGTCACCCTTCTCCTTCTCATAATATAGAAAGATTCTGAATAACAATCATAAGGTTATCAATTATTTCCAAATCATTTAATTCTATGAAGAAAAATAAGCCAAAATTCAAAGAAAAGCAGATTGCAAAACTCACAATTGTTATATGTGTATAAGCTAAAAATAAGAATAATGACCCATGGAATAATGAATAAGAGAGACAGAGAGAGCATTAAAACTATGTTTTTTAAAAGCAGCTAAATGTGAAATGATCTGGGAGAATTATTGAAGCAAGACTTACTGGAAAGAGATTTATTAGATTAAATGTACTTTTTACAAGGGATGTTGAAAAGGTTATATAACCTTGAAACATTTTAGCCTCCAAATGAGTATTCCAAACATGCATCAAAGCACATGTATTCAGAGAGGTCTATTTCAAGTCTATTCCTGATCCATTCCAAATGCATGATTTTATTCTAAGTGGAAAACGAAATTTTGTATTTTCCAGGAAGCTGCTTCTGATGGGTTCTAACTCTGTCAAACTCCTAAATTGGGCTGTTGTTTTGTGTATTAACTGGCCTGCTTTTCTTTCTGACCCAAATGTTCTCCAGCCTATTGACTAAAGTAACAAAGAACCTTCCTGTCTGAAGCGGGAGGATTATATTTTAATGTAGGCAGTGTTCAGTTGAATGGTTACCATATCTACTCTTGAGGAATAATTTTTACAAGCCTGCTATTTTACTTTATTTTTTATTATTTTGTTTTTCGTTAGTTTTAAATCCAACCTTTTGTGCAGAACCAACATAGCTAGCAAAACTATAGAGGAAAACATTTGTGCTGGCAAAGTTTTAGCTTCTTTTAAAAGCAAATTGAGTGGAAAGCTCGGATGAGAATTCAGCTGAGAAACAAGTACCAAACACACAAAGTAACAAACACAGATGCAACAAACTTAGATATCTTGTTGAAATGTTTGCATTTATAAATTGAAATGCTTGGCTGATTATTCAGAGTAAAAACTCAGAAATGGTTCCTTCTCTTCAAATATGATTTGTGCTATTGTATATATAAGCTTAAGTGTACTGCTACTGTATTTTTAGCTTGCTGTGTAAGTCCTGTGATAACTATTCAGTTGTCCATCTTAGTTAAAATGTAAGTGATAGAAAGCTTTTAGAAGACAAAATAAGCACTTAGTTTGGGAACCAATGAATGTAACTTCTTTGGTCACTCAAAGACTCAATTTCTGAATCCATTTATGAGTCAATTTTTTAAAATGTAATTTAGAGAAAATTGCAGCTAGAATGTTACACTGGGGTTGAATGAGACAGGACTAGCACCATGACTTCAGCTCTTTATTGGGTAGACCTGTACATCGACATGAACAGGCTCTTGGACAGCTCTCTTTTAAAGCGACTCAGCCACTGAGATTGCTCTATTTTTCTGCCTCTCACTTGGACCAATGATCTTAAAATATGGTAATTCCTACTTAAGAGAGGGACCTGAGTGAAGCTTCTATCCAAAGGCTTCACTCTCTACTTACATATGTAACATAGAAGGCAAAACCTGCATTCCAAATCTACGTATATAAACAGGGAGCAAACGCCACACTTACTAGCATTGATGTTATCTAGTTGAGTAATTTTGTATTTATGGATGTATATATTTTATGTGTTTTAGTTTTCCCTGTGCACCGCTCCGAGTCCCCTAAGGGAGAGGACGCGGTATATAAAATAAACATATTATTATTATTATTATTATTATTATTATTATTATTATTATTATTATTATTATTATTAATAATGAAACATTCGCAAGAAAACAGTCAAGCCCAGAGAGCACCAAGAACTCTGCAGTCCAAATCTGAGCTACATGGATTATATTCTCAGAGAGACCTGCAAATAATAGTTGGTTCTCCTCAGTGAACCAACTATGACAATGTTATAGTATTCACATATTGTGAATTTCAAAATGTGCCACTGAGGATTGGTAAAGATGGTTTCTGTTGACATTAAAAAGGCCATCTGAAGCACATGATTTTAATTCATTATTCAACAGAAAATTAGATTCTATAACTAATTCAAGGCAAAGTTGAAGATATCAATGATAAAGTTCTTTCTTATGTATTAAATCCTATCTGCAAACATCAGCTGATCTAGTTTCCAAATAAACAATGTACCCTCTCTCCAAAGAACAAAAGATGATTTGCTTAAGATGTGCACATGCTAATTTATGAGCCCTGATTTAGAAGTAATTACTGTAAATTAAATAGAAATACACTCTAACTTACTATACTGGGAAAAATGGTAATATGTGTTTCATATTCTAGGGAAAGCAGAGAAACTTTGTGGTCCAAAAAGGTGCTATTTTACTTACAAGATCAAAGTCTTTGCTTTATTCTTCCTTCCAGCTTCAAACATGATGATGATAACAATGATGATGTCACAACCACATAAGTGAACATGGCTGAATTTTTATGACCCTTTTTTGAGGAATGCTTATTTTTATTTATTACCAGAAACCAATGGTAAGAAGCCCTGTTGCTGATATCCATTAGTTGATATTATGGGAAAAGGTTCTGGCAGATGGATGTCAGAGAATCAGGACATGACATGGGTTGCCCATGCCAGAAGATGCCATCAAATAATGGAGAAGGCAATTAAGTTGACTAAGGAGATTATGCTTTGGTTGCCATAATTTCTATACTTATGGTTAAAGCACCAAGCTAGAAACTAGAAGATCATGAATATAGTCTTGCCTTAGTCTTCCAGCTTGCATGAAAGCCAGCTGGGTGATGTTGGCCCAGTCACATCTCGTAGCCCAACTCACCTCCACAGGGTTATTAATATTATTTTCATGGCTGTAATAATTTTTTATTTATAGATACACAATGTCAGTAATACATAATACCATATACTGTAGCTATAGTACTTTGACCTATATACTGCTTCATAGTGCTTTACAGTCCTCTCTAAGTGGTTTACAGAGTCAGCATATTGCCCCCAACAATCTGGGTCCTCATTTGATTGACCTCAGAAGGTCGAAAGGATGAGTCAACCTTGAGCCAGTGAGAATCAAACTGCTGGCAGTCAGCAGAATTAGCCTGCATTTTAACCACCGTACCACCATGGCTCATGGTATATGATACACTGCAAATAATATGATATAAAGTATCATATGCATATACTATTCAATTCAGCGTATATATTCATGGTCTATCATACATGAATACAGTGTAAATTGGTAAACACTGATATAATCTACTCTCTGGAATGTTCTCTTTTGGGAAAATGCAGATTTGGGAAATCCATGTTTTATAATTAATTGTAATGATCATCGTAAAATTATTTTAAATGTATCTCATTAAATGTGAGTCATTTCACTCCAAATTGATTTCAGTATTTATACTCAAATAAATTCTTGATATGTTGAAGATGCAGGTAGCAATCAGTTTCAAGGTACATGAGAAACACTGCAATCTTGGATTTTTAATTTTTTTTCACATATTACTAGTTTATTTAGTCATGAATGTTTTAATAAGCACCCTGAGCATATTGCACTATTTTATGCGTTCAGCCTATAAGCTAGAAGAAATCGTGGCCATCTTCTTCCCCTTCCATGAACAGATTGTTAATAAGCTTTGCATTTCATTTCTCGCTACAGTTGCTTTGTGTGAGCAATTTTTCTTCAAGAAGCAAAATAAAGTAACGATTACTATTATTGAATCATGTGTAAGTTATATTTCCAGAAGAATTGTTGTAAAAATAGGATGAAATTCAAAGAGTTACAAGAAAACATTTCATTTACTAGATTAAAGGAATTGGACATATACATGCTAGGTTCAACAATTTGGAAACCAGGAAATCACTCTCATTCTCAAAATGCAGTAAATACTCAGTCTTCTGTTCCTACTGATCCTTATTGGACTTGCCTATTATCAACAGATCAGTTATCGGATGAAGAATTTCATTTCTGTTAATTAACAGAATGTTGGGACATTGTTTATAATTGTGATGAGAATGGGAGGTTGTATATATATATATATATATATATATATATATATATATATATATATATATATATATATATATATATATATATATATATATATATATATATAATTGTTTTCACAACTTCCTGTTAGGGCCCCATTAAGGGAGGAGACATACTGTTTCCCCCTCTCTCTCTCTCTATATATATATATATATTGCTTTCTTCCATCTTTTTTCCTTTTTAGTTTGCATTATTTTTACCATTGTAATTAACCATTCTAATGAAATTATTAGAAAACAAAATAAAAAGACCTTGGATCCTGCTGTGGAGATAGTAATGGAAATACCACTACAATGAAAAGGCATATCTTTATCTTCCTCCTCCTCTTTCACATAGCAATACATTATCTAAACTTCTATTAAACAGGGAAGGAAGATATAAAATATACAATTCCAGAATGTTGGAAAATGTACAACACCAACATCGAATACTGAAAATCTTGATTTAATGGATCCCCATTTAGCAAACTTTGAAGGCAACAATCTACGTTTCTGTCTGGAAATTCCCCTGAAGTCTTTTGAATCAGTGACAACATAAAGCAACTGAATGTATGTGAATTTTACATCATTTGCAATTTAAAAGTTGGGAGGAATGAACAGAGTTTTCCCCAATTTGCTACATTAAATTAAGTTTTCACTGAGATAAGCTGGAAAAAATTATTTTCCAATTTAGCAGGAGTAATTGCAAGTTTATATAAATGTTAGGGTTAGGGTTTTAGATCAACCCTTTCAAGTGAAGTTTCAGTTCTCACTCTCGTTCATCACTTCTGTGTTATATTAATACATAACTGTATAAATTTGCCCATTGTGGATATTAAAGTGAATTTTTTGCCTTTTATTTTGCTGGAGGGAAAGTACTAACATAATTGAAATCTGGAAGAAAAATACAGAAATCAGGTTTTCTATTTGTATCAAAAATCATAATGTTAAGAGATAGAAACAGGGAAACATGAGAATGTTGGCTTAAATTCAACCTATTAGAAAATCTCCATAGGATGAAGAGTTAAGGAAAAGTTCACATTTGCACAATTACATTACTTTTTTCATTTGTTTTCTGCCAATGCCTATAGTCCATCAGAACAAATATGTATGAAAAAAATCATTATCATAATGAAAAATATATGATGGAAATTTTTAAGATTCACTAGTTGGGATGCTTTTATATGGATGTTTTTATATGGACATCTCTGTATTCTTGCTCATTAGACATCCAGAATTTTTTGATTACGATAGGCAACCAAATAAATGCCCAAAACAATCAAGTAGTAACTAGGTAGATAAGTGACATAAAACGCAAGGCCCAACTTCTGGTTTTGCTTGATACAGTGTGGCCCAGTGCCATCAAGTTCATAAAATTTTCTGTCTACAGAGGTGGTATGTGGGACATTCATGCCTATGGGGGATAGACTTTTGTGATAGACTACAGTGAAACAGCTGTTTCCTAGGAAGGAGGGGAGCATATTCCAGCCTGAAGTTTAATAGGAGTAATGTATGGATAGGCACCAGAGGTGGGTTTCTGCTGGTTCACCCTGGGCGAACCAGTAAAGGCAGCGGCAGGAGGCTTTGCCCACCCACCTGGATGCTTCTGTGCATGCACAGAAGTGTCATGTGAGCATGCAAGCATGCACGTGTGCACAAACGAACCAGTAGTAAAATAAAATGAAACCCACCACTGATAGGCATTACCTAGAATCTGCCAGGACATATTTGTTAATGTGAGAGTAGTACAGGTTTAGTCTAGCAATTTTCTACCTATTTGGTGTCAGCAAATAAAGAACTGACTTTTCACTGTGTCAATCTTGGGCTGGGCCTGACAAAGTTAAGGAACTGGAATACCTTAGATCTAAGCATTAACAAGGTTTTTTTTAAAAAATATTTGATGTATTCTTAGTGTTTATGGAGATTCTCAGTCATCCAGGTGGTAATTATCCCAAAGGTACTTTTTCAAAAGGCAATTGGAGTTGTCTATTTTTTCCTTGAAGACATTTTGCTTCTCATCCAAGAAGGTTTTCAATTCTGATTGAACTTCTTCAGAACTGTCCACCAAATGTTGGAAATGCAATCAGACTCCAGGTATTTATTATCATATGTGGTGGACATGTATGAAAGCAATAAAATATTGGACAAAAAGACATACATGATTGGAAAAGATGATTAAGCAGCATATAGTTTTAAAACCAGAAATATTTTTGTTAGGTATAATACCAGAAAGCTATGACAAAGGGACTATATATTTAATGCTACGTGTATTGATAGCCACGAGAATTGTATTTGTACAATATTGAAAAAAATGAGAACACTCCATCAGATGAAAATAGCTTCTTAGATGAGGAGCAACATGTCTTCAAGGAGAAAAAAAGGGCTTTTTGAAAAAGCATCTTTGGAATCTATTCTTAGGTTTTAGTATTTCTTTTTAATAATTCAATCATGCATATGTTTACTTAGAAGCAAGTCTCATGAAGCTCAGAATGAATTATTGGCTAAGGAGTATAAACAAGATTGTAACTTGCAATGAAATAATGAAGTAACTAGGACCTTAACTCTTTTCCTCCCAAGAGAAGCCTGGGGATTTAAATTATATTGCTAGTGGTTGTGAGAAGAAAAGTGATTGAAAGAAGTGATTCCCTCTGATGATTGATAGGAAGCAGCTTTTTCATACAAGATATTTAGCTTTATAGAATAATAATCTATTAGTAAGAGTAATGGTCCTTTCTCAAAGTTCCTCCCAAGGATTGTGTCATTCAGATAGGCTGGGCCTAGTGTAAGAGTTTCCAATCTGCTTGACTTATTACATCAGGCCTGTCAAACTAGTGGCCTGTAGGCCAGATGTGTCAGGCACAGGCCATGCCCACTGCAGCTCCACAAAGGCAAAAAAAACCCAACATGTCATGATACATCACGTGACCTGATCGAGTTTGACATCTGTGTATTATGTCATCCAAGGAGGTCTCACTGGAGGAGAGGGTAGCAGGTTGAAGGATCCTGTGCCTAAGAAAGAAAAGTATACTATATTCTTTTCCATCTACAAATGCAGGTGTGAGAGTGTTTACCGTACTATCAACTCAGTTGCCTGCAACTCTCTTTTAACTCCCTCCAACTAATAGAATGCATCAGAATAAATCTTTCAAGCTGTGATTCAGCGACTGAACCCTTAAATTGTGAGCAAAATATATTTCAGATAGTTCTGATATATGAAATGCATGCTAAGATTAAATGGAAAAACTGTTGCCCTACACTTACTATGAAAAGGATAGGTTTGGTTTGATTTAAATTCCTCTCGGTGCCTTCTGAATGTTTGTTTTTATATCCCAAAATTTATGTCTAGATTTATCCTCAAATCAACTTTGTTGGCAAATTTACTATTGAAACATCTCACAGTATGGATGGAATATACTCATAGATAGTATTTGGAAACACTTTTCAATACTCTTGAGAGTTCTGCAGCAACTAATTAAATAAGATTCCATTGTTCCTAGCATTCTAGGAAACATCCATAATATTCAGGGCTTCTTTCCTATAGAGACTCTTTTAAAATTCATCTTGGTGCTTTCAGAATGTTTTGTTGGGTCAGCTCCAAAAATGGATCTCTCAATTTGTCACATTTGTTAAAAATTTTACTACTGAAATATCTCACAGCATGAGTAGAATATGTCTAATTGGAAATGTTTTTCAACTCTCCACAGAATTCATATCTTCTTTCCTACAAAGACTCTTTTTATTGAATATTTGTTTATTCATATTTATTTATTTCTATTAGGACTCTTTTTATAATTTGAATAAGGGACAGTGTTTCAAGGAACTGTAATGTACTATGAGCAATAAACTTATTTTATGGAATTTTGACTTAAGGAAGGAACTTATATTGGATTTCTTTTTATGTAGATTGTTTTATTGTATTATCATAAAAGATATTATCATAAAAGTGGTATTATATCATTTGGATACAGTGGCACACAGTCTTGACTGGAGATTATTAGCACATTAATGTTTAGATAACTTAAACCTTAAAGCTTATATCAATATTAGCTAAGATTTCTGAAATGTTAATGTTGATAAATCTAACACTGCTAAAACTAAATGAATAAATAACTGCAAAATACATTAATTTATTGTTTATATGATAAAGGATATTTTTAAGGTTAATTCTTAATATTAAGTTCTCAACTATATTGTTACTTAATGCTGTTTGTGCATATTAAAAAAACCAAAGTTAAATTACAAAAAGGTTTTTTTAAAGCTGATTATTTTCTAACTTTCAATTTAGAAATCTCTTAAAAACCATGTTGTAGTTATTTATATTTGCCATGCTCCATAATGTATTGTATATACAGTATGGGAAACCTTCTAATTAGAATTTGGTTCAAATTCTGTTGTGAATATATGCTTTTAATTTTACCATTGCTGCATATTCTTTAAGTTTAAGTTCCCAATCAGATACCATCACAATTGTAGCTTTCTTTCAGTATTTGGGGAACAAAATATTTTTACTACTGTGAGAATATATCTCATTAAATTGTGATGGGGTTTGTTCATTTTTCCTCCCTGAGATTACGCCTAGGGGGAAAAATGTAATTTCATTTTGAATTGAATTTCCAAAATTTTTGCATTGTATTATATACATCTTTTTAATATTTTTGAGGATTTTTGCATGTGTTCTGACCAATGGTGGTAGAAATGGGTGGATGGGTGGGCGGAGCCTCCCATTGCTGCTACTACTGGTTTGCCCGATCTGGGCTAAACCGGGAGCAACCTACCTCTGGTTCTGACCTAGGCTTCCTAAAAGCATGAAGCCGACTCCATGTCCCAATAAAACCCCTTTTATTTTGTTTAAAGTGAATTCCTCTCCAGCAATGACCCAGCCAATAGTCTTTCAAGAGATTTCACAACTACAGACCTTTATTAGGCTTGGAGATCTTCCAGACCTATATCTTCTAAATGCCACTCTGTAGCAGACAATACTTGGCAAGAAGTCAGGAATAGATCTTCACCCTAATGAATTGAACTAATTGTCTCCTGCAAACTCCCTTCCCCTTTTGCTCCTCTTTATTTCCCATGGGAGGAGCCATTCACTGTCCACCTGTGGCTTTACTTCTGAGTCGACCCTTGTTCCTTTGCTATTCCCTTCTCCTGGCAGCTCTGCGCATGCACATACTGAGAAAAGGATCCAGCTCTTCTGCCCCACTGATGTCTGACTCTGAAGGCAGCTGATATCTGTCAGACGGCCCTAGCCACATCGCTGCCTCCAATGCAGAGCACTCATCAGAGCCCTCTCCAGACTCCAGGATTAGCCCATGTTCCTCCCCAACCTCCTCACTATCTGAGTCTGCCACCAGCTCTGCTGGCCACTGGCAGGCCACAACAGCGTGTTCATCATGTGTGCTAAAATGTCCCTTCTGTTTCATGGCATTTCTGACATTTATTATTGCACAATTTATCTATATTGAATATAATTGATGGAGTTATGCACCATCTATAAAGCATATTTTATCCATTTTATCATTGTTCTTTATTTGTTTGATCTCTATCTCATATCTAAATAGGACTTTATACACCCAGTATTGGTTTTATATAAACAAATATATTTGATATAAGCAAATATATCAAACTCTGTGTTTTTTTCTTAACAACCTTCCCTTGTTCTAGTTGTATCGAATTTCATCAGACCCTGCCAAATCTAATTGCACATTATGAATTTTGTTGGAGAAAACAAGAGGCTTTGATATATCATCGCCGATAACACAATTTAGCCAGATATAGATAATGTTACTTACTGCCAACTGCTTGCAGAAATTTTGATAAATGTTAGTCATCTACAACTTAGTACTATTCAGATACATTAGACTACAGCCCCATAAATTTCGGCTAAACTCATGCTGTAATAACAAAATATGCTGGAGGGCACCATTTTGTTAATAATGATGGATGGTTACAATTGTCAGATGCATGTATAAAGTAAGTTTAAATTCTTACAGAAAGGGTTTGCCTGAAACATTTTACCATAGTTACTATAGGCCATAGCACCAAGAACCCCACAGTTCAACCCTGAGCCAGACGTGGTATTCAGCAGCTTCTAACCAGTTCTGGACAACTGGTAGCAGAAATTTTGAGTAGTTTGGAGAACTGGTAAATACTACCTCTGATTGGCTCCTCTCCCACCTATTTGCCTCCTGAGTCCCAGCTGATCGGGAGGGAATGGGGATTTTGCAGTAACCTTTCTCTGGAGTGGGGAGGGAATAGAGATTTTACAGTATCCTTCTCCTGGAGTGTGGTTGGAATGGAGATTTTACAGTATCCTTCTCATGCCACACCCACGAAGTCACACCCACAGAACCGGTAGTAAACTTTTTTTAGTAAAATGAACTGAACAGAGAGCTGGAACAGCGGCTGGCTGGGTCAAAACAAATGTGAAATCATAGTTAATATGATAGCACAAAAGAATGAGGGCAAACACAGAAGAAATAAAATGCCAAATTTTATTACTTCAAAAGAGGACAAACTAGAAACCATAATTTACAGAGACCTGTACATATTATAGTAATAAAGGAAGCTAACTAGTTATATCTTTGTGTGTAGTTCCTAGCATTATATGAACCTTACAAAATTCTTATTGAGATTGAGGACATGCTGTGCTAAAGCATGAAGAGTTTTAGCTTAGGAAGACAGCATGATGTTGCTTGTGACTCTAATGATAAAACGATAAAAGTGGTTTGTTAAAGCTAACTGTTCAGTTAGAACTTCCTTAGAGACATTCAAATCAAATTGTAGCTATATCCTTACTGCTGCTTGATCTGTCATTGCAAATGCTAATAAAAATATGCAGATTTAATTTAGCACTTTAATGGTTTGCAATAAAGTTAGGAGAGATTAAAGGAACAGAAAAAAAAAACCTCTTTAGAGAAATTGACACACCTTGACCACTTTAATGCTGATTTCCAAAAGCATTTGCATTTCCCATAATTTCTTGTCAGACTTGACATTTTTGCATAGAAAGTTCTTGCAATAATTTGGTACCCAAAGAATCAACCAATAGATTATTTTTCAACAATTCAGCAAAAATATTATCCTGGAGTAAATATTGCCATATCTTCACCTGAATTTATATCTGATCATTCTTTGTTTCAATTGATGAATGTGTTAGATTTTACTTTGTTTCCTTTAATAATTAGCTTCTTAAAGATAGTCACTATCTATGTGTACCCGTAATACTTTTTCTGATTTGCACATCTACTTAAAATGAAAATAAAAATAAAAATCCAGCTGAGATTATTTATCATGTGATGTGGGCAATGCAATTCCACTGTCTGGCATATCATTTAGACAGAATGGAAGTAACAAAAGAATTCCTCTATTTTTCTCTCCCATTCTTTTCATATTCAAAATTAGGATACGGTGTTTCTGAGTAAGCGGTACCTGGGACTATAGGTCTAATTACTGTTGTGCAGTGAAGCAAAAGGGACGCAGTGGCTCAGTGGCTAAGACACTGAGCTTGTTGCTAAGAAAAGTTGGCAGTTCAGTGGTTCAAATCCCTAGCACTGCATAACGGAGTGAGCTCCCATTACTTGTCACAGCTTCTGCCAACATAGTAGTTCAAAAGCACTTAAAAATGCAAGTAGAAAAATAGGGACCACCTTTGGTGGGAAGGTAACAGCGTTCTGTGCTAGTCATGCCGGTCACATGACAACAGAGACCTCTTCGGACAGCGCTGGCTCTTCAGCTTTGAAATGGAGATGAGCACCATCCCCTAGAGTCAGGAACAACTAGCACATATGTGCAAGGGGAACCTAGTGCAGAATTATTGGCTTCATTATATAGCGAGGTTTTTTTCTTTTTCTTTTAGTTTTTGCCTTCCTGAACAAATATGTTCCAGATAAAACTCCATAAGGGTGAACATTTTAGGTTTACATGCATTACAGGTTGTCTTTGACTTACAACCATTCATTTAGTAACCATTCAAAGTTACAAAAGCACTAAAAAAGTGACATGACCTTTTTTCACAATTGCGACTGTTGCAGAATCCCCATGGTTATGTGATCAAAATTAGACACTTGGTAACTGGCATGTATTTATGATGTTTGCAGTGTCCTGGGTTCATGTCAGTGCTGGGTTACAACCAGTATGCACTGATACGGGGCATTCCGGTGCCTGCTGGGAGCACCAGGTACCATTCTGATAGGGTGCTCTGGAGGGTCCACCTGCCTGCCCACGCTCCTTACCTGTATTTCAGCTGTTCGGGGCTTCCGTGCATGCACATGGAGTTTACAGCACCTGGGCAATGCTCCGCTGAGCAGCTGGAGCATCGCAGATCATCGCAGGTGATAAGTATGCATGAGTGCACGCATGCTGTGCAGGTTCATGCGGTGGAAGCCTGGCCCCGTTGCATCGTACTGGTTGCACCAGGATCCGGAACCCACCACTGGTTCATGTGATCATCTTTTGAAATGTGACGGTCTGACAAGCAAAGTTAATGGGGAAGTTAGATCCACTTAACAACTGTGTTACTAACTTAACAGCTGCAGTGATTCACTTAATGACTGGAGCAAGAAAGGTCATGACACGGGGCAAAATTCACTGAACAAACCTCTTACTTAGCAACAAAAATGTTGTGCTCAGTTGTGCTTGAGACTAGCACAATATAGGACTAACTGGTTCTATATAACAGTATGTCTACTACTTTTTATTAGCTTGCCCTTAGGGATAAATTACATGATACACAAGACCGATAATGTGAATCCATCTTAAATTTCCATTGGTACTGAATCACCAATGGGCATTCAACAGACTGTGAGAGACTGTATGAATCAGGTGATGAGGAGGGTACCAGAGTGCACCACATGTGCACCACATGTGAGAAAAGATACCACACTCCTTGTATAAGAACTGTGGAAATAAATGTCTCAAGGTTTTAATTAGCTTGCTATAAATCTGCCAGGAAATTTAGTTTTATGATTTTTGGGATTTTACATTTAAATGTGACTAGTATTAAAAACTGTCTTTCTGTATTCTTGGATTTATCAGGTTCAAAAGGTTTTGAGATACTGAGAAATTGATTTGTATAACTACAAATCCTAAAGCATAAAACATCACTTTGCACATGTAGCTAAAATTTTAAAAAACGATCCTATTTTGGCTCTTGGCCTTGTTCTTTCTTTTTGATTAGGTTTTTAAGCTTTGGTTAAGATTTCATGTTTGGGTTTGTTGTCTTTATCATTTTATTCCTGTTTGCAATTGTATAAGATTCTATGCTGGTTGAGATGGTAATTGACTCAAATGAGATAAAAGCCTAGAATGGATGGATGGATGGATGATAAATGAATATATATTCCTGGGCACATGGGGCAGCCGCAGAGACCATTCATATGATCATGGAAAAAAACACCATTGTTTTGTAAAAGTGGCATGAAGTACTTTATTTGCATTGTCAGAAGCACTTTTGAACTGTTGGACATTGTAGAAGACTAGAACATTCTAATGCCTTCCTATCTAGTTAGCATAGATTCATTTTAACTTCATTATATCCTCCTATCACTATAATCAATACTGCAAATTTAAAAACAATCCAGCCAATTTTAATGTTTTCTTTTCCTCTTGAATTTACATCTTAGCCCAAAATACACACTTTTGAGGGCATTTTGATTTTAAAATTGCATCTTTTAATAAGCGTTTTGGACATTTTGAGTTGAGATCCATGTCTGAACGATATTGCGTTGTTCAAAGATTTCTTTCTTTAAAAAAAAAAAAGGCACCCAAGCATAATTGGTTCAATCTGTTTGTTAAATCTATAAAGCCCTCATCGTGTCTGTTGGCTTGGATGAGAAAAAAAGAGCAAAATAAACACCCTTGAAATCTAAGACAAGATATCTCTGATAGATTTTGTGTACGGTTTGTTCCCATTGCATTGTGTACTTTTGTTTTTCATAATGTGGCCAAGTCCATCTGCTGTTTACTCATGCATATTCATGTAAAAAAAAAGCTTTTGCAGGTGCTCAGTGGAAGAGAATGGAAATTTCTGAACAACTGCTGTAGGTTATTGTCATCTGGACACAGACCACAATCATCATTGGAACACAGGGTTGATATACCTCATAATCCACAATGCGCTTATGCCAGCCATTCCTGCAAACTTTGAAATCAAAGCAAAAAATGTTTGATTTCTCTGTTAAGCAAGTAAGATGTGCTTCAAGGTGTTAGTCATCATCTTTAAAGCGCTCCATGGCTCGGGACCTAGCTATCTGCGGGATCGGATTCTGCCCCATACTTCCTCACGGCCGATTCGCTCCCACAGAGAGGGACTTCTCCGGGTGCCGTCCACTAGACTTTGTCAGTGGGCAACGCCCAGGGGAAGGGCTCTCTCTGTGGCGGGCCCTGCCCTCTGGAACGACCTCCCCCCCGATATTAGAATTACCACGGACCTCCGTTCCTTCCGTCTGAAATTGAAGACGCACTTTTTCTGCTTGGCCGGCCTAGGGTAGCCTCTTATTACAGTATTATAGGGTTTAGGGTTTTAGTGATTGGTTTTGGGGAATTTTAGCGCAGGGTCTTAATGTTTAATCTGTTTTTAACTGTTTTGTATATATTTATTGTCTTAATTTCCCTGTACACCGCTCCGAGTCCCCTTGGGGAGAGGGAGCGGTCTAGAAATTAAATATATTATTATTATTATTAAGATAACCTTGTCTCCCACCCAACTCCAACATCTTCTAAAGTTGTATGTAAGTCTTCCATCTATTCCAAATGAATAACTATATTTTTAGGCAATCCACTAAAGATATCAAATTTCTTTGAATGGTAATCCTCCCATATCATCCATGCACAAGAGAAATCAAATCAGGCTTAGGAGAAAGTTTTATACATTTAAAAAGGCAGCCCATCAATTAGATAGGTGAAGACAGAATTTGCTCAGTCAGCAAAGAACCTTTTGCCTATGGATCCAGGTCTTAACCCCATTAAATCAAGGGTCATATTTCCAAACAGACAAGAAGAATTAACCATTTACAAATGAAAGAATTAAATAAAGAGTTTTGCCCTTACATTTCTCATGTGGATACTAAGGCCATTTCCCAGTATTCTTGGTGTGGCTTGTTTGTTGCAGTGAATTGAAGTGGATTTTCACTCTATAGAAATGACAGGCAATCAATAAAGTTGCAAATTTAGAGACTGTGACTTTATGATCCTTCTGAAGTAGAAATATCGACATTCTTTGTGACAGCTGGCTGCTGTACTAATGGTGGTTGTAAACATTTCAGAGCGAGAACAAGAATCACTGCGCTTGCATCCAGTCTGTATATGCAGGGGAAAAAAATGTAAATTGCTCTAGCAGCAAACAAGCATTCAGGGAACTTAAGCAAACATTTCCAACCTCACCCAGTGGGATTGAGGGCAATCAAACAAGAGCCATGAAGCTAGTTTTTAAACTATTGTTAGATAGTTATGAATATTTTCTTCAGCAGATTTAGAAAGGCTGATATGGATCATAGATTGCGGTACCAAGTTGCATAGTGTTTCATGCCTTTGTCAGTGCCAGAATCTGCACCTGTCATGTGCACCTCCAAATTCCTTTTTAAAAAAAAAACCTTTTTATTAGTTTATGTTGTAGCATACAAAGAAAATACAAGGCAAATAGTAGGAAAAAGAAGGAAGGGAAGTGTGAGGAAAAGAAGGGGCAAAAGAAAGAAAAGGCATTGACTTCTGACTGCCTTTGGCATTAACATCAAACCTCAACTTTTTACTTTTACATAATAGTTTAAACTAGCCATTTCTAAAACAACAAATCTATCGATAAAACCCAAAGTCAAAGTTTCATTTTTTCCCATTTCAAGCACAAAGTCCAGAAGTGATTTTCAGGTAGTAATAAAAGTATCAGTATTTTTTTTCTTTGATCAAGGCAGTCAATTTAGCCGAATTCCATGTTATGGTGCCGTCCTCCTCCTCCTCCTCCTGCTGTTACATTTCTGTTTGAGCATACCTTGTAGTTTCACATTCCAGGGGACTAGCATAAGATTTAAGAGAATTGTCCCATCTCTTGTCATCTAGGCTATTGGTTAAAAAAGGAAAGCTTCCTAGCTAGTCATAAAGCCACTCCTGTTTTAGCAAGCAGCCTGGACCAAAATGAATGGGTTATGTGGTGGCACAGAAGGCAAACAAAGGCCTACTAATAGGCAATGGCTTATAATCAAACAGCAAGGGAAATGAAAGAAAGAAAGCTGTACAGTATTTCCAATTACCTCCAGAGGATGCACTTGTAATTGTACATGCTTATGCATAGCTTGATAGTAAGCCTATTTGAAATGGCTGTTCTTGACCCACTTTCCAGCTCATGTATACTGAGTAGATTAGAACTTTCTGAAAATGTTTCAATATACCCAAGTAATATGTTACTTTAAAATATTATCTTAGTTTTGCTATTCTTTCGGTTTATATTGAAAGAAAACATCAGTTTGATATCTTTCAGTGGCACTTTTTACCTTTCTTACTAACAAGAAAGCTCACTATACATTTCAGAGCATTAGAATCTGTGCAACAATTTTGTCTAATTATGCTTTAAGAAAATTGCTTGTTTCATCACCTGAAAATGACTTCTTGGAAAGCATTGATAAATCACCAGCCATAAATAATGATGAAATATTTGTTGGGACTCAGTAAAACTGGAGTATAAATTAAAATCAAAATGCACAACACAGGAAATTTCCTGGAGTATTCTGAAAAGGCTTTTGGCAAAATCTGTTATAACTCAGAATCCTATTATTGCCTCATTATTGCCTTTGACTGTAAAGATCTTTAAGTGCCAAGAGTCCAGGCTGTGGAGGACACTAATAATAATAATAATAATAATAATTTTATTTCTTATAAACCGCACCCTCTCCCCACAGGGACTCGGGGCGGTGCACAGGAGGAATAAAAACAATAGCTATATACATATGTCATTAAAAATACATTAAATTAAGTGACCTGTGCTAAAATACCCATTAAAACTATCTAACTGGAAATCCCCAATCAACCCTAAAGACAGAGGAGTAGCTATCCCAGGCCGGCAAGGCAGAAAAAGTGTGTTTTCAATTTAAGACGGAAGGAGCGGAGGTCCGTGGTGGTCCTAATATCGGGGGGGAGGTCGTTCCAGAGGGCTGGGCCCGCCACAGAGAGAGCCCTTCCCCTGGGCGTTGCACGCTGACAAAGTCTAGTGGACGGCACCCGGAGAAGTCCCTCTCTGTGGGAGCGAATCGGTCGTGAGGATGTATGAGGCAGGATCCGATCCCGCAAGTAGCTAGGTCCCGAGCCATGGAGCGCTTTAAAGATGATAATTAATACCTTGAAGCGCACCCGGAAGACGACAGGCAGCCAGTGCAGCTCGCGCAAGAGCGGTGTTACATGGGTGTACCTTGTGGTACCCATAATTGCTCGCGCGGCTGCATTCTGGACTAGCTGAAGTCTCCGGGTGCACCTCAAGGGAAGCCCCATGTAGAGAGAGTTGCAATAGTCCAGTCGGGACGTCACGAGGGCATGAGTGACTGTGCGAAGGGCGTCCCGATCCAATAGGGGGCGCAATTGGCGTACCAGGCGAACCTGGTAAAACGCCCTCCTGGCCACGGCTGCCACCTGATCTTCCATTGACAGCCGGGTATCCAGGAGGACACCCAAATTGCGCGCCCCATCCACAGGGGCAAGATGTTCGCCCCCTATGGCCAGCGATGGAATAAGTATGTCAGTATTGCAAGTGAAGGTATGAGGCCACCATACTCACCATATGAGAAGCAATTCCATCTGAACATATAAGGAAAGCCCAAGGAAATAACAATAGTTTATGAGAATTTGGAGAGAGATGGATGCTGAGGGCATTCATAAAACTCAGTTGAGATTCTGAGCTATAAAAGGGAAAATGGGAATTAGCTGTTAAATCAACAAAAGATTGTACTGCAGGAAATGCCAAAAAAGCTTCCTCCCAGCTATGAATGATCAGAGAAACAGAGAGAGGCAATAACATTCAAAACATTTAGAGACAAGTACCTTCACATTCAGATGCAATTACGTGTGTGTGTCTCATCAACTATGGCTGTCCAGGTATTTAAGAAAACATTACTCTATTCTGAATCTGATTGAGACACCACCAGAATTTTCTTTACATCAGTATTCAGAGAATAAATGCATATACATAGAATCTAGCACAGAGATGGAAATGTGGTGTCCTTCCAAAACCCCTGAAAGACAATGTACAGAATTTCTTACCATTGGTCAGTCTGGATGGAGCTTCTTGAGAGGTTTTGTTCAAAAAAGATATTTTCTGGATGAAAGAAGTTGCATTCCTGGTCTAGCAGTCACCAAGAACTTTACTTTGGTAATCAAGGACATTGTTTTGTTACCAAAGATTGTAGATGCAATATTGGAATCTCCAGATAAACTTGGGAGACATTCCTGCAGAAACATCTGCCTATCAATGGAAAGAATAATGAGCTAAAATAGTTTTGTACAGTCTGATGAATGACACAGATGAGTTTGTCAGTCCACTTCTCTCCTTCCTCTTCTATTTGGCTTGGCCAGCGAATCCATGTTCTAAGAGTGTGCTGTGCAGCATCAGAGTCAACACATTCTGCAAAACCAAAGAATTATTGGCTGTGCATAGGCAAGGGACAAAGAAATAAGGTTGAAAAACATTCGTTAAATATTTTCCTCCCAGCCTTTTCATTGGCATTACCTTTGTGTATATCCTGTTTTCTGGCAGGTCCATTCTCAATTGAAAGCACTTACAGTCTACTTAGGTACTCTCCTGATGTGTTGTTTTGCAGATAGTCTTTTATAAGTTTAGTTTAGGGGGAAATTTCTCTACAGCTGCAACTACCATTGTTGCAGATGTGATAAAAGAACAAGCATACAGTGTAACCTTCAAAAACAATGTCCTATTTCTGGGACAGGGGTTGTCCAGCTGCATGAGGTATGCATCAGGGGTGATGGGGCGGGGCATAATATGGAGAAACTTTTTAAAAAAAATATTAAGGCCTATAAATCTATATTTTACCTATGGCAGACTCCTAGATCAGGATTCATCTACAAATTGCAGGCACCCAGCTTTTTGTTTGGCTAAAACCTGACCTGTCTTTGCAAACCGCACCTTGAGAAAACTTTATTACAAAACAACTTGCCATTGTATTCTTCCTAAGACTGAGGCAGAGTGAATGGCCCAAGGTCAGAATGAACTTTATGAAACAGTAGCTTGCTCTGTATCAGCATGCAGATTAAATTCCTTTTTAATGTCATGCCAAACTCCCTTCCTGCCTTTGCCAGTTTTTAATGACTCCCCATTCTGTGCTTTGTGACCTTGAAAATCAGCTTTTATTGACCTACTTGACAGCTCTGTCTTGACATCAAGAACCATTTATTAACTTCCTTCCTCTTCCTCCTCCTTTTTTTTTCTTCAAGTAAAGAAGTTGTTTCTCCTCCTCATTTCATCTTCATTTCTTGTTTGGTTAAATGAGATGGGACTACCACTCAAAATTCATTCTACTTCTCTATTGGATGGTCTATTGGTTTCTTCTAGATGAGAGATATTTGGGAAATTGGTTTTCTTGTTTCTGTCCTTGGCCATATAACCCAGCTTTCATGCCCAATAAGGTCCTTTCCTCAAAATTATAACTGGCAGCTTTAGAAACTTTATTATAAAGCAAGCCAGGTGATCTGGATTTGTATGTTTGCTGAAAAGAGAACTGGTCAAGATGTGTGTGTGTGTGTGTGTGTGTGTGTGTTCATTAGCTGTCTCCTAGGCATGTTTAATGTTCATGTAGTTTTTCCAGTAAAACAAATATTCAACCCTAATTCTTCAGTTTCAAGACTCCAGAGTTCTTTACTTCAAACTACTTCACCTCAGAATAAACTGACACAATAACTGAAGCTAGGAGGGACTCAGCAGGAAAGGATGATAGCCATAGACCAATTGAAATGTGATAATTAATTAGAGCATGGGCTGAGTTACTTTAAGTCAGCAGTTTTCAACCTGTGGGTCGCAACCTCTTGGGGGTCAAACATCTATTTCACAGGAGTCGCCTAAGACCATTGGAAAGCACATATTTTTGATGGTTTTAGGAACCGAGACACCAATTTTATGGTTGGGGGTCACCACAACATGAAGAACTGTATTAAAGGATTGTGGCATTAGGAAGGTTGAGAACCACTGCTCTAAGTGAATTCCACAATGGGGAAAGCTCCCTCCAATTGTCATGCTGATAATCAGCACAGCTATAAAGATATTATTCTGAATGTTGAAGAGCACAGGTCTCAAACTGTAGGACTCCAATTGGTCTTCAATGCTTTAAATCTGTCCACGTATGATATGAACTGGACTGCATTCAGCTTCCCTTCCCTTTCACAATAAGAGTTTTAGCATTACATGACCACTTTCTGTGTATGTTCCTGCTATTTCCAATTCTTCCTTATTAGTTAGTATCATGTCAAGATTAGCTAATAGTCTTATCTGTTCCTGCACACTCTAAAGGAAAAAGCAGTCAAGAAGACAATAACTGACTATGATCTCTCCTACTGATTCTATGCAATTGCAACATCTCCACCATCCTCTTCTGCACTCATCTTTCCATTCCTCTGCAGATTCAGAGCCTGTTTCATCTCTGATGGTCTGAACACTATTTCTGAGTTCCAGCAGTACAGATTTTCTACATATTTTCCTTTTGGTAGAGGTTTTTTATTTTTGTATTGCTTTCTTTTGATCCTCTTTCTCACCAAGAGTTACTTGCTAGGTCAGTTTTTATTGTAGACTCTCTTTCTTTGAACTGAGAAATCTTCATCTTCTTTTGTCAATTGAAGTACCGTTCCAATTCTTTATTTTTTTTCAAGGATTGCTGTAAACTTGTTCTTTCTGCAAATATATGCCAAGTTCTTTTCTGCAGGAATGCAAACATTTCAAAACTATTACAATCGTGATTACAAATTCCTTTGTATTCATCTTCATTTTGACTTGTTAAAGTTCTTTTTCATAAGTTCTAACAATGGGTGAAATAGTCACCAAAAATACTTACAGATATTGTTGCCAGAATCATATACGGGTATATCTAGATCAGGGGTATCAAATTCGATTTCATTGAGGGCTGCATCAGAGTTGTGTTTGACCTTGGAGGCCATGGTATACATGGCCATACTGAGCATGGACAGCTTGACGTCACTCATGTTGGGGACCCCTGTGATGGCCCGAGAACTTTGCCTATGAAAACGAGATCCCGAGTTCCATTTTCAGCTGGGAGAGCCTCCTGCCACCCTCTGCTAGTGAAAACAGAGCTTGGGAGAACCACTCACAGCCCTTGCAAGTTCCATTTTCAGCTGGGAAAGCCTCCTGCTACCATCTGCCAGCAAAAATCTGTCCCTCCTGAGCTCCTTTTTTGCTGGCAAAGGCACTGTGGGCTGGTCTTTCACGAGCAAGATCTAAGCACCCTGTGGGTCAGATCTGGCCCACGGGCCTTGAGTTTGACATCCCTGATCTAGACAATGATCAAAATTAGAGCTCCTTAAGAAGGAAAGCAAATATGAGTGTGAAAAAGACAGACTTCATCCCACTCACTCACCCAAAAGAGAATGAAGAAAATGCCTTCGTGGAGTTTTTCTTTTAGTTGTGAGCATTTGAAGGATTTTGGAAGATAATTTTATAATCCAACAAGACATGCTTACCCAGACCTTTGAATATTGGATTGGTTTGTCAGTAAGGAAGAGTTTGATGAGAAAAAACTGACTTTCTTTTTAAAGATCCCTTTTTGCATCTTTTTAAAATTTTATTGTGCCCTATGACCAGTGGTGGGTTTCAAATATTTTTAGAACTTCTTCTGTAGGTGTGGCCTGCTTTGTCGGAGTGGCTTGCTGGCCATCTGACCAGGTGGGTGTGGTTTGCCAGCCATGTGACCAAGTGGGAGTGGCTTGGGAGTCATGTGACCGGGTGGGTTTGGCCAACTTGTAAAATGTGGTGAAACTCACTTAACAACGCTCTTGCTTAGCAACCACAATGTTGGCTCAGAAACTCTGGCATTGGAAGCACACAAGGCTTAAAGCTGTCAAGTTACAAGACCCTTGCACCCCTAACCCTTTAGAAAAAAAACCCCAGGGGTTCAAACTTGACAGCTTTAAGACTTGTGGACTTCAACTCCCAGAATTCCTCCTTCAGTCATGTTGGCTCAGAAACTCTGGCATTTGAAGTGTGCAAGTCTTAAAGCTGCCAAGTTACAAGACCCTTGCACCCTTAACCCTTTAAGGAAAAAAACCCCAGGGGTGTTCAAACTTGACAGCTTTAAGACTTGTGGACTTTAACTCCCAGAATTCCTCCTCTCACGCTTCATCTTTTTTTTATATAGTAATTTTTTTTTAACATAGACACAAATAATACAAACTTCACAGAGAAAAAAACCACATCAAAAAGCCATTTTTCCTTACAAACTATCAATTTTTAAGAATGTATCAATTTATCACTGGTTTCTATAATGTTCTTCAAAATTTATCACTTATTTTTCATATCAATTGTTACAATTCTTATATCTCAACCCTAATCTTACTAGTTGTTTTAACATCCTTTTATATAAGGTATAACTATATAATGGCATTATATTTATAAAACCAACAGAGAGAGAAAAAACAAATAAATTTAAAAAGGAAGAGTCTACTCTAAAATAATGTCCTTTAAAGGACATTCTAACTGGGTGTTCATAAATGCTGTGCCTCTCTGAAATAGTTATTATTCATAGGTAATCTCATTTTATAAATTCTAAGTCTAACAATTTATCATATTCCTTAATATCAATATCCACAGTCCTTATCAGATATTTTGACATCAATCTATTTCTTCTTTAAGAGTATCTTTAAAGGCTGGCTATCTATTAACATCCCTTATTTAGTCTCATCATATCAATCTAAATTTCATAATAATATAATATAGAACATTATTAATATAGAATTATTAATATAGAACAATCTAGAATTTTATAAGTAGTTATTAATTAATTAATAATTTTCCAAGAACAGCTTCATCTTGATGAAAAGGGGGACATAACCAAGGCAAAATATCAGCAAATAGCCCGAGCCTGTAAAGACGAAGTGTGGAAAGCTAAGGCTCACAATGAAGAAAGGCTTGCCAAAAAAGTAAAAAATAACAAAAAAAGCTTCTTCCAACATGTTAAAAATAAGAAAAAAGTTAAGGAAACAATTGGTCCACTGCTGGGAGAAAATGGCAAGAAGATGATAAGCAACAGGGAGAAAGCAGAACTATTTAACTCTTTTTTTGCATCTGTCTTTACACAAAGGGATAAAACAGTCCAATCAATCAAAAACAGCACCACAAATATCAGATTAGGAACACAAGTTGAAATAGGGAAGAAAATGGTAAGTGAGCACCTGTCTGCCCTGGACGAGTTCAAATCACCAGGACCGGATGGATTACACCCCAGGGTTCTGAAGGAACTGGCAGACGAGATCTCAGAACCACTGAACTATATCTTTCAGAGATCCTGGAGCACCGGGGAACTGCCAGAAGACTGGAAAAGAGCAGATGTGGTTCCCATCTTCAAAAAAGGAAAAAAAACAGATCCAGGAAACTATAGACCCATCAGCCTGACCTCAATACCAGGAAAGATTCTGGAAAAGATAATTAAACAACAAATAAGTGAACACCTAGAAGCAAACAAAGTAATAGCCAAAAGCCAACATGGGTTTGTCAAAAACAGATCATGCCAGACGAATCTAATTGCATTCTTTGACAAAGTAACAAAATCAGTGGACCAGAGGAATGCTGTTGATATAATTTACCTGGACTTCAGTAAGGCATTTGATAAAGTAGACCATAACTTACTATTAGATAAAGTAGAAAATTGTGGGTTAGACAGCAGCACCACCAAATGGATTCGCAACTGGCTGACCAACCGCACTCAACGTGTAGTCCTCAATGGAACTGCATCTACATGGAAGGAAGTATGCAGTGGAGTCCCCCAAGGCTCTGTTTTAGGCCCAGTACTCTTTAACATCTTCATCAACGATTTGGATGAGGGGATAAATGGGAAACTCATCAAATTCGCAGACGACACCAAGCTGGCAGGAATAGCCAACACTCCAGAAGATAGGCTTAAGATACAGAAGGATCTAGACAAACTTGAACATTGGGCACTGTCTAATAAAATGAAATTCAATTGTGAAAAAAGTAAGGTCTACATATAGGCAAGAAAAACCAAAGGCACAAGTACAGTATAGGTGGTACCTTGCTCGATAGTAGCAACTGTGAGAGGGATCTCGGAATCCTAGTGGACAACCATCTAAATATGAGCCAGCAGTGTGCAGCAGCTGCCAAAAAAGCCAACACAGTTCTAGGCTGCATCAACAGAGGGATAGAATCTAGATCGCGTGAAGTGTTAATGCCACTGTATAGTGCCTTGGTAAGGCCACACTTGGAATACTGCATACAGTTTTGGTCGCCACGATGTAGAAAAGACGTGGAGACTCTGGAAAGAGTGCAGAGAAGAGCAACCAAGATGATTAGAGGACTGGAGACTAAGACATATGAAGAACGGCTGCAGTAGCTGGGTATGTCTAGTTTGATGAAGAGAAGGACCAGGGGAGACATGATAGCAGTGTTCCGATATCTCAGAGGGTGCCACAAAGAAGAGGGAGTCAAACTTTTCTCCAAGGCACCTGGGGGCAGGACAAGGAGCAATGGGTGGAAACTAACCAAGGAGAGAAGCAACTTAGAACTAAGGAGAAATTTCCTAACAGTAAGAACAATTAACCTCTGGAACAGCTTGCCTCCAGCAGTTGTGAATGCCCCAACCCTGGAAGTCTTTAAAAAAAAAGATGTGTGGATGGCCGGGGTGGGGGGGGGGGAGGAAGCTGGAACTGGTTCTAAACGGCACTGTAGATTTGTGGAACCTCTTCTATAGAAGAGGTTAGAACTGGCAGGAACCCACCCCTGCCTATGACTATCATTAAGTGCTGTACCTTATGATTCATGACAAGTGTATCTTTTCTTTTATGTACACTGAGGGCATTTGTACCAAAGACAAATTCCTTGTGTGTCCAATCACACTTGGGCCATAAAGAATTCTATTCTATAAAGAAGAGAGCTTCAAAAGCTTGCTGTGATGAGCAGATTTTGTAAATGCAGTCATGTTTAAAGGGAGAATAAAAGAACTGCTCTCTAACAATCCTTTGGGGTAAATGAAGGAAATCTTTCAAGAGACAAGCTTTAATAGGCTTGCTGTATGTCTGCCTGGGAATTCTATTTTTTAAGGCGTTCATGTTTTTAACCCTGATTAGTAATAAAAATGTCTTTCTGAAATTAACATGGTTCTCATTTCTTGGGTTTGCTAGCCCTTGGGGTGGGCCTTGTCAAGACTTGCAGAGCTCCCTCTACCTTATTAAGTAAGAGATTTGAAACAAGCCAAGGATTTGGTAGATTGATTTGATACCACTTATCAGACATTGGCAATACTTGGAATTAGTGGGAGAGAAGAGTCTTGCTTCACTCTAGCCAAGTCAGGGTTATAATTCATGTTAATATTTTGAAGGAGCATGCCTGCCATGATTGTTTCAGTTTTTAGCAACTCACCTTCCTCTTGAAAGATGATAGGAAGTCATGTAAGAGCATAACAACAGCCTTGCTGGAACAGGCCACAGCCCATCCAGTCCAGCATTCTGTCTCACACAGTGGCTCATCATTTGCTTCAGGGTCCTCCCAAGCAGATGTCTTCACCTGCTTATGATTCCCTGCAAATGGCATTGAGAAATATCCTGCCTATCTCTCCAACCCGGAGGGTGTCCTTAGGCATCCATCATGATAGCCATGGATATCCTTGTTCTCCATGAACTCGTCTAATCCTTTCTTAAAGGTGTCGAGGCTGACAGCTGTCACCACTTCTTCTGGCAGGGAGTTCCATAGACCAGTGATCCTCTGGGTGAAAAAGTACTTCCTCTTATTTGTTTGAGGTCTAGTTATCAAATGTTTCATGGAGTGCCCCCTAGTTTTAGTGTTGTGCGATAGGAAAAACAGTTTTTCCTTTTCTACTTTGTCCACACCGTGAACCCGAAGGCTTCAGCTTGTCCAGAATGCAGCCGTGCGGGTAGTTATGGGAACCTCCAGGTTCTCCCATGTAACACCGCTCCTGCGCGAGCTGCATTGGCTGCCTGTCGTCTTTCGGGTGCGCTTCAAGGTGTTAGTTATCATCTTTAAAGCGCTCCATGGCACGGGACCTAGCTATCTGCGGGATCGCATTCTGCCTCATACCTCCCTGCGGCCGATTCGCTCCCACAGAGAGGGACTTCTCCGGGTGCCGTCCACTAGGCTGTGCCGGCGGGCGACGCCCAGGGGAAGGGCCTTCTCTGTGGTGGGCCCGACCCTCTGGAACGACCTTCCCCCCGAAATCAGAACAACTACAGACCTTCGCTCCTTCCGACAGCAATTAAAGACACACTTCTTCCGCTTGGCTGGCCTAGGGTAATTTTAAATTCTAGGGGTTTTAGGGATAGCCTAGTCTTATAGGAGTTTTTAGCGCAGGGCAAGTTTAATTTGTTTTTAATTTTGTATTTTGTATTTTGTCTGTTTTAACTGCTTTTTAAATTCCCTGTGCCCCGCCTCGAGTCCCTTCGGGGAGAGAGAGCGGGTTATAAATAAAATTATTATTATTATTATTATTATTATTATGATTTTATAGACTTCAATCAGGTCATCATGTATGAAGACTTTAAGCTTCCAGCCACAAGCCATGAACCCCCCGTGCCACTCTATTGGGGTTGGTCAAAGTTTTATGTTGGTTTGTAATACATAGAGAGGAAAAATAGCAGAACTGGAAGAATACACCATTGATTTTACTTAGCATGCCATACATGTGTAAAATCAGGACACAGCTGACCAGAAGAACACCAGAGAAGAAGCAATTAAAATCAGAAATGGGGACAGAAGAATTCATGCTGGTTCAATTTTCTGTTAGTTCAGGGATGGATAGAGAGCACTTTAACTGAGTGAAGAGGAAATTATTAACAGACTGCCCTTCTCTTGGTTATTTTAAAGTATAATTAAGTAGCACTCAGTGGTCATATGCATATTCAAAAGTTCATACCTGGAGAGGTACTTATTTATAGAATGCTCAATTGCTTTAGGGCTAAATGTCGAATGTTATCCTGTTCAAGCCTGCCCAATGAACTTCAGTGGGATTTTCTTTGAGTTATAGAATTGATATAATATAATACCTGATTATTGACAGTAGGAAATATTGGAAAGTCTTTTGACAATGCTAACTACCATTTTCTTCAAGATTGAAGAAGGAGGAGAAATGAATTTTGTCAAGAGAGTGCATTGAAAGATAGGGCAGACTGAATTTCACAAATGGTTACGCCTTTGCGTTGCCTGCCACTTTTGCAATATCATGCTCTGGATAATTCATATATGTTTTGTTTATTTTTACCATGAATACTTCGGATGGCCAAAAAACATATGTGATCAGTACTCGGCAGAGATGAAATTAAGCAATAGAATGAATCTGGTCTGTAAAATCAGACTCAGTGGGTGTGGTTCAAGGGGAAATCTGTGAAATCACTATGAAGACGTTATATTCAAGACACCTCTTTATGAATAAAATAGTGTGCATGTATGTAGATGGAACATACTATGCAGAGGAGGAAATAATAATGGGTCCGTAGTTGTTCTAATGTCAGGGGGAAGATCGTTCCAGAGGGCTGGGCCCGCCACAGAGAGAGCCCTTCCCCTGGGCGTCGCCCGCTGACAAAGTCTAGTGGACGGCACCCGGAGAAGTCCCTCTCTGTGGGAGCGAATCGGCCGTGAGGATGTATGAGGCAGGATCCGATCCCGCAGATAGCTAGGTCCCGAGTCTTTAGCAACTGCAATCTATAACTTTCTCAAATTATACTGGCTTTCAAGGAAAACTATATTCTCGTATCTCTCCAAGCCACCTCCAGATGTTTTGGATGCTCCAACACTGAAGGTTTAAAAGAAGAGATTGGCCAACCATTTGTCTGAAATGGTATATGATTTCCTGCTTGAGAAGAGGGTTGGATTTTAACTTTGTTATTCTGTTATATAATAAACATTGAGCAGGTCTGCATTTCCTTACAGCCTTTCCACCTCCGTGAAAAGCAGGACTTCTAGATCTGCAGAAATATCTTTGGGTTGATAGAGAGAACAATTTATAGCATAGCATGCCAAAATAAGGAAAGTATCAAATGTCAGAGATAAGTATAGGAAAAGAATAAATCCAGATTTTTTTCCTCTTACTTTCTTTTTATTTTTTTTTAACAAAGAGGAAAGTACAAAGGTATTGTACTCAGTGGGAGAGAATCACTCAATTCAATTCAATCATTGAATTGCAAAATCTGATTATTAATAAGACAATTTTTTTTCAGGCACATACTTTACAGTGGCTTAGTACTTTGATTGATTTTATTAACTTCAGATATGTATTAAAAGAATACAATGAAACAAAGGGATTTTTTTTTTAAAAAAAACACCTGTCTGAATCTGAAAAACTTGCAATGTTTAACTCAGAGACTGGTAATTAATTGGGTTGCATGACTCAAAAACCCAACAAGTGAAAGACTTCAGGATAAAATGGATACAGGATTTAGATGCAGAAGTAGATATATAACAGTGAGAATTTCATTGGAAGAAGAGTATTAAATTTACATTGAGTATTATAGTTAGAGAAAATTGGTATAAGATGATTTACTAGTATATTACTCCAGTTCTAACTTGCTAAAAGGATTGGTTCATTTTCTAAAAGTTGCTCCAAATATAATGAACTAGTTGAGTCATTCTTTCATATCAAAACTTTCATATCTTCTATTAATCCTGTAAAGCTCAACAATTTTTGAAAATGATTTAAAATGAATGAAACAAATCTTAAATGTTTTTTTTTATATTGAAAAAGTTTTATTGGTTTTTACAAAATTTTTAAGATAGGGTAGGTTTAAGGTGAAATACAAAGATATTTTGAGAGCTTACACGTTGAGGTCATTGGTCCCTCCGGGGCTTCTTAATAAGACATTGGTAATACATTTTTCAATAAAACTACAAGGTGAAAACAAATGCATACATCATAAATTCTAAATTCTATGCTGGCAATCGTGTACAAACATCCAGATAAAAGTTATACTGTATTAATAAAAAGCAAAGTCATTTTTTAGATCTAAATCTCTTGGCAATTGTGTCTTCTTGTTCTCCTTCCTGGCCCCCAGCGGGCGGGGCTGTGGCCCCCTCCGTGCCCCCTGGATCTTCCCCCAGGATAGAGGAATGTTTTTTAAGAAAGGCTTCCGCCTCAGTAACTGTTTTAATCCTTACTCTTCCTCCATCCCAGAACACCAACATCCCTTCTGGCATCGCCCACTTAAACCAAATCCCGTGATTAAACAATTTTTTAGATAAGAAGGAATACTTCCTCCTCACCTCCCTAATCTTTTTGGGGATCTGCTTCAAGATAGCGACTTCCTTTTGTTGGTAAATTAACGGACCCGCTCTCTGCGCCTTCAAGATTCCCTCCCTAGTCGACCTTCTAACAAATTTAATATGTATCTCTCTGGGTACTTCATTTATCCTGGCATATGTTGAATTTATTCTGTAAACTAGGTCAGTGTCCCCCCTGATCTCATCTTTGGGTTTATGTTAATAGTCTGCTAAAATTGTACTCATGAGATCAGGAAGGCATTCACCAGTTTCCTCCAAAATATTCTGAAATCTTAAAAAATATGACATCCTTTCAAAATCCATCCTAGACATATGACCAGTCAAATCTCCAATTTCACTATTAACATTTTTCAGTTCTCCCTTTGCCCCAGCCAACCCCACTTCCAACTCCTCGGTCTTCTGTGTGTTCTCCATCAATTTTTTCTGTGTTTCTAAAAGCTCAAGTTTAGAACTGCAATGGTCCTTTCGTAATTCTTTAATTTCCAGCATCAAGGAGTGTAACACTGCTTCCATAGCTGTCATCCTTTCTTCCAATCCTGGATTTTCTGGTTGTTTTTTTGAAGCCATGGTGAGCTGTTAAAGTCAGTGCCACTAAGATGGCGTTTTTTGGGTGCGGCCGCTGAAGCAAGTCCGGAGAAGAAAGTTCAAATCAAAGTTCTAACAAATTATAGAGTCCAGAGAGAGAAGCAATTTTCACAGTCAAATATTAAAACAAAGAAGGCACTCCAGGGAGGGAGTCCATTAATCCAAAAATTCATCCGTTGGTAGAGAGAAACAGTCCAGGTCACAAAGAGAAGTTGGTAATTTTCCATGAAAAAATAATCATTTAGGAACAAAGGGCAGCCATCTTCCACCGCCCAGTCTGAGAGCCAGCAGGAGAAAGTGACAAAGAAAATTGTTTCAATAAAGCCGGACTTAGATACATTGTATAGAAACAAGCCGCGAAGCACTTTCACTTGTTCCGCAAAAGTCCGGATGAGAAATATCCGCTTCCTCGGATCGAGTAGCCATTTCTAAACGCCGCTGTTGTAAATCTGAGGGGGGGTTTAGCAAAGACCCCCCTCCATGTTTCTCTCAGTTCAAGCCGCCAGCAAAAATAAGTTTAAAGTCACTTACTCTCCACCTCGCAGCCAAAGCCCCGGAAAAGCCATCCGACCCGAGCGCTCCGCTCTCTTCAAATCCATTATTTGTTACTGTCCTCCGTTGGCGAAGGGAACCAAGCCCCCCGCAGCATGTCTTCTTCCACCTAGACCGAAGACAAGGACTGTTCCCCAGCCGCCGCCAGGCTGAACCAGTCCAGGCAAGCCAGTCCTACGGAGGGTCCCCCCAAAAAAGGGGCACCCCGCCCCGTTTGGGGCAGAAAAAAGAACAAAACGGCAGACGAACCCCAAGGCTCGTCCGTCGCCGCCAGGAACAGGAACAGGAAGTCGAATCTTAAATGCTGAATTCCGATTCCCACTTGCATTATTTTACTAACCTTTAATAAACAATACTATTTACCATAAGTTCCTCAGGCTTTATTGAACCAGATTTGTACATGCTAATTATTGCAAGGATATTACTATGAACCTTTTATTAGAAAGCACAGTTGGACCCTTCTATGGAACAATGGTGAATTAATTGTGGGAAAATACTTCAATATCTGGAATAATCTCATATCCAGAGTTCTGTCAAAGAAATGAATGCAAATTAGAAATTATTCCTAGGCTACAATTTAATACATGGAATTATACCACTTACAAAATTTAGATTTCTGTCTGCATAAAATTTGACTTCAATTTTACAAGATTTTTTAAATCAAAATAATTTTTTAGTATTATAGACAGAATTTAGTGGTGTCACAATATCATTTTGTGATTTATATTGTTTATGATATTCATGCTTTGTGTAAAACGTAATACCACTAGCAATATTAAAGCTATCTACTCAGTCATTCACAATGAATTAATGATGTCCTGGAACTTTACTGTCTCTATGGCAATGGTAAATTCCCTGTTTACTCATTTGTATCCTACTCTTTTATGTCTTTCTTATACATCTCTAAAATATCTGCCTGTCTGCCTGCCTTCATCTATCTGCCTGCCTGCCTGCCTGCCTGCCTGCCTACATCTATCTATCTATCTATCTATCTATCTATCTATCTATCTATCTATCTATCTATCTATCTATCTATCTATCTATCTATCTATCTATCTATCATCTGTCTCCCTATCTATTATCTACCTACCTACCATCTATTATCTAATTATTGTAATCTCAATGCAACTGGAACATGCCAAATTGAGCAGACCTAATCAACAAAATTATCACCACAATTATGTGGATTACTGATGACATATATGAAGCCAAGAATGTATTTATTGGTTGCCAACAACTTTAAAGAAAGTATTTGAGGAAAGAAATCAAGTATTGAATTCCAAAGATTTTTACTTAAAATGCTTACAAATACTTGTTTATATTCTGCATATTTAAAAAGCAGAACATCAGTCATAGCCTTAAGGGTTTAAGTATGTAATAGATGGAACTATGGAACTTGATATATTAAACTAAAGAAAGAACACAAGTATTAATGTCAAATGTTTTCAACCATCCATGATGTTCTTGAAAGAAAAAGTGTCTGCAACAAAAATCTGGTTCTATATTTCTGATAAAGTAGCCACTTTGCTCAGCTAGTCATGCATTTGCAAGCAATTTCTAGCATTTTAAAACAATATCAGAACTATCCATCTTTCTCAAGAAATAGCTCAAGTGAAACAGTCATACTCAGAAATATCCAAGTGCCTGTAACATTCTATTTCTCTGAAAAGACAAATTAGCTGTATATTTCATAAAGCAGTGCAGTATGTTTGCTCTCATTCATCTTTGGCTCCCCAAGACGACTCCTGCTGGTTGCCTGATTCAGAATAAAACAGTGAATTTGTGTGTGTGTGTTGCTTATTCTTTGGGTGTGATAACAAGATCACTGGCTGCTTTTTCTCTGAGGCATAAACAAAAATGTACAAAGCAATCAAGTGATGGCCACATATTTATTTAACCTATTTGCATAAAACATGCTGTAAACATTTTAAAACTAAAAGGAGGATTTTGTGTGGTCGAAATACCTTTTTTAATGCAGGCTATGAATAATTAAAATGAATATGACAAATCCAAGATGCCAGCAGTGTTTTCCTGTCTTCTTTAGAAAGTCCTTTGAAATATGAATGTGAAATAAGAATGGCCTTCTTAAACAATATTTCCTGGAAATTATAAACCTACCAGTTAGGGTTAGCTAAACAGAAATATCTCACTCTTATCTCAGGAGCCATTTTTCAGTCATTCTGCAAACAAAAGCAAAGGCTCTAGTGAGCCATTGTTGTTGTTTTTTAAATCAAAGATTTTAAAATATATCTTTAATCCTGGTATAAGTAAAATCTGACATAATTGTTTGTGTGTTATGCCTTCAAGTCAATTTTTACTTCTGGCAAGCATGTAAACTGGTCCCTGCAATTTTCTCTACAAGCTTTTTCAGAAATGGTTTGCCATTGTCTGCTTCCTATGGCTGAGAAAGAGTGATTGGACCACGGTCACTCATTTGGTTTTGTGCCTAAAGCAGGACTAGCATGCACAATCTCCTACTTTCTAACCTGATATCTCAGCCTTTTCCAAACTGGTTTATTTGACATACTGCATCTTTCAGAAATTTTTAACACAGCGTATAAATGGCAGTAAATGCATAAATCTTATACATTTTAAAATTGCAGAATACGAATCACTTTTGTTTGCTTCCTAACTCCTTTCATCTATTACCTGAAAGTCAATATTTTCAAGTCAACAATTAAGAACAATTAAGCATATTAGTGCATGAAAAGCTCCATCTTTACATCTTTGGTCAAAATAGCATCATATGGGCTTCCGGTTCCGGCTCCTGCGGCGACGGGCGAGCCTAGCGCTCGCTCGCCGCTTTGTTTCCTCTTCTGCCCCCCAACGGGGGCGAGACTCCTCTTGTTTGAGGGTCTCTCGTAGGGCCGGCTCGTTGGGGGGCACCCCCCCCCACGGCGGTGGAGGAAGTGGCTCCCGGCGCGGCTCAGGTGAGGGAGAACATGCTAGTGGGGGGTTCTCCCTTCGCCTAAGGAAGACGGCGCCATTCACAACAATGAGGAGGGCTGATCGGCTCAGTCGAAGGACTCCCGAGGCTTCAGCTGCGAGGAGAGAGTGAGTTTTTAAAAAACTTTTTTTTCTGCTGCCAGCCAGGCTGAACGGACTGGGAGGGGGGTGTTTATTTTTTTAAAAAAACCCCTCGGATTTAAGCGGCACGTTAAAATGGCTTCTCTGCAAAGAGAAAGCGGAAACTTTCACTCCGGACGGTCTTTAACAAGGGAAAGTGGAATGCGATTCTTTGCAACATTGTTTCTAGGTCTGGCTGAGTAAAAAAAATTCTTTTTTTTTTGCTACTCTCTCCCTCTGGCTCTGAGATGGGCGGTGGAAGTGGCTTCTCTTTGTCCCTGCCTGACTATTTCAACTAAGGAAAATTTCCAGCGTCTCTTTGAAAGCAGGACTCTCTCTGGATTTTTGAAAAAAAATTTCTTTTGATGGATTTGTGACTTCTTCTCTGGAATACCTTCGTTATTACTATTTGCTGACCTGGGAAACTGTGTCTCTTTTGGTTTCTGAATTGTTTGCAACTTCACAGCTCTGAACTGAACTGAGCTCCTGGTTTGCCCCACCAGCCCCACCCGGAAAACGCCATCTTGGTGGCAGTGACTCTAACTTTTAACCATGGCACAAGAAGCAGCACTTGTAAATTTGGAACAAAGGATGGCTTCTCTTGAAACCTCTATGCTAACTTTGATATCAGAAATAAAGGCCCAGAGGGCTGAAAATATTATCTTCAAGAAGGAGTTGTTGGATACAAGAAGACAAGTGCTGGATAACACACAGAAGAATAAAGAACTGGAAGGGGGGTTGGAGGGGGCTAAGGGGGAAATTAAAAATGTTACTAATGAGGTTGTGGAAATAAATGGGCATGTGTCTAGGATGGATATGGAAAGAATGACATACTTTTTGAGATTTCAAAATGTTTCTGAGGAATCTGGTGAATACCTCCCTGATCTTATGAGCACAATTTTAGCAGACTATTTACAAAAACCTAAGGATGAGATCAGGGAGGACATTGACCTAGCCTACAGAATTAACTCAGCATATGCCAGGATAAATGAAGTGCCTAGAGAGATACATGTGAAATTTGTTAGAAGGTCAACCAGAGAGGAAATCCTGAAAGCGCAGAGAGAGAAACCTTTAACTTATCAACGAGAAACGGTCACTATCTTGAAGCAGATCCCTAGAAAAATTAGAGATTCAAGAAGGAAATTTTCCTTCTTGTCTAAAACCTTGTTTGATCACGGGATTTGGTTCAAGTGGATGACACCTGAAGGGATGCTGGTGTTCTGGGAAGGAGGAAGAGTGAGGATTAAAACAGTTGCTGAGGCGGAAGCCTTTCTTAAAAAACATTCCTCTGCCCTGGGGGAAGATCCAGGGGGGACGGAGGGGGCCACGGCCCCGCCCGCGGGGGGCCAGGGAGGAGAGAAAGAAGATACAATAGCCAACAGACTTAGATCAAAAAAATAACTTTGCCTTGATTTTTCTTGAACAATTTTGCATAATATTTCTATCCGGACTTTTTGTAAATGTCTGACAGCATGGAAGGGAGAATTTAGGTAAATGTACTTGCTTTCATCTTGTAGTGGTATGGAAAATGTTTTCTATGTTAACTTTTTTAATGTGTATTTTGAGGTCTCGGAAGGTCCGACGACTCTGACGTGAATGCTCTCAAAATTTCTTTGTAACCATTACCCTATCCTGTTAAAAAATGTAAAACCAATAAAACTTTTTCAATATAAAAAAAAAATAGCATCATATTGAGTTTAGCTTACTTTCAGATAACTGAATATAAAAATATAACCTTTAATCTTCATATTAATACTAAGCTAATATTTTGAGGATTTACTACCTGCAGTGTCAATAAGATTTCAGTACTTTGGAGCATGTGCACATTGGAAAGGGATAGGGCCATGATGGCAAACCTATGACATGCGTGCCAGAGGTGGTATGCAGCACCCTCTCTAATGGCATGCAAGCTGTTGCCCCAGGTTAGCTCTGCCGCACAAGTGTGCGCACCTCCTGCCAGCCAGCTGGTCTTCAGATCTCTGCCCATGTGGTTAAGGCATATGCAGGGAGGCTGTATGTGCATGTGTGGGGTGGGGCACATGTGGAGGCCGCATACCCATGCACAAGGGGTGGGGCCCATGTGGAGGGCCACATGTGCATGTGTGTGGGGTGGGTTGCATGCAGGGGGTGGGACATATGTGTGGGAGGATGCACATATTGCATTTTGAAGATTTGGGCACACACTTTGGGCGGTCGGTCTGGCAAAGGTTAGCCATCACCGGAATAGGGTTTTCATGAAGTGACTTCTTATCTTCATCACAAGTATAAGCCATTTATCATCATCTTTTAAAATAGAACAAACGAATGCTTCTTCCCATATCCCATCTCTTACTTTGCAAATCTAGAAAGCATTGTCATTGCACTCCTGATATTAGCAAAAGTCCAGTAAGTGTTACCAGCGATAATGACATGTATATTTTAATCTTGATCAAATAAACCAAAATTATGTTCTTTCCTTTCACTTTTATCAATTTTAATCTTAGTCCCTTCAAATAGTATTATTGAACTCGATTTCTTTTTCCCCCCTTTCTTCCTTCTCACAAAATAATTAGAACTTTAACAAGGCTCTTTTTCAAATCCAATAAAAGAATATCACCTATATTAGTCTCTTGGTTTATTGTTTGTATATTCCTTTTAATTATTAAGACATCAACTAGTACCTTTTGTATGTTGAGTTGAAGCCTCTTTCTGGATGGGGAGAAACAGGCTTCAACAAAACTATCCAAGACCGAGTGGCTGTGGTTTCCGGCATCACGATTATAGCCATTTGGTACCATCTCTGGCTATCGGGGGCGAGTTTTTAGCTCCCGCGGAAAGGGCCCACAACTTGGGCATCCTCCTGGATTCCCGGCTGTCGTTGGATGACCATCTGATGGCCGTGGCTAGGGGGGCCTTTTATCAGGTTTACCTGATACGCCAGTTGCGCCCCTTTCTAGATCGTGATGCCCTACGTATGGTCACTCAAGCCCTCGTCACTTCCCACCTAGACTACTGTAATGCTTTCTACATGGGGCTCCCCCTGAGGTGCACCTGGAGGCTCCAGCTAGTCCAGAACGCAGCCGCGTGGGGGATTTTGTGAGTGTCAAGATACTCCCATGTAACACCTCTCCTGCGCGAGCTACACTGGCTGCCTGTGGCCTTCCGGGTGCACTTCAAGGTATTAGTAACCACCTTCAAAGCACTCCATGGCATGGGACCTGGTTATCTGCGGGATTGCCTTCTACCACATACCTCCCTTCGACCTGTCCGCTCTCACAGAGTGGGCCTCATCAGGGTGCCGTCTGCCAGACAATGCCAGCTGGTGGCCCCCAGAGTGAGAGCCTTCTCTGTGGCAGCCCTTTCCCTCTGGAATGGCCTACCGCCTGACCTTTGCATGATCACGGACCTGCACCTCTTCTGCTGGGCTCTAAAAACATACCTCTTTCACGAGGCCGGCCTGGCATAGCTCTAAATTTTTAATCTTTTTAGAAATGGGTTTTAATTGACAATGTTAGCACGGGTTCAACTTAATTTAAATTATTTTTAATATTCTGTATTTATTGTTTTTTACATTTTATTCCTTTCCTGTGCACCGCCCTGAGTCCTTTGGGAGATAGGTGCGGTATATAAATTTGATAAATAAATAAATAAAATAAATTAAATGTTCGGTATAACATCATTTTCTATGTCATTCTTGTAGAAATCAACTTTCAGTTCAATCTTACTCTTATCAGGTACACCTTATTCCTCTTCTATAACATTGACACAGTCTAAAGGAGAACAAATGGCACCTCAAGTTGGCTATGTTTGTCTATGCACATGTGTGTGTGTGTGTGTGTGTGTGTGTGTGTGTGTGTGTATGTTTAGGACACATATAAAATATGTATGTAAAAAGAGAAATTTATGTCAGCAAATCTTATTGAGTTGAAGGACATTGTTATGGAAGAATCGTCCAGAATTCCTACAGAGCAGTATAAATGACTAATCACAATTCAAGGAAGTGTTTGGCTGTAGTTATTGCCAGAAAATGTGGTGTGACCATTTCGTGAATCTAGAAGATGTCTACTTTTTCACGCATTAGATTGCAGATTCAATTATTTAGTTGATGCAGAAAAAAAAAACAACTCAAGCACCAACCCTTGGTCTCATTTGCTCACTATTCAGACTCTTATATTAGGAGAGCCTCAAGAAGTTTTTATTATATTCATAGACAAAGAGATGAAAAAAATCTAAAAATCTGAAAGGAAATACTTTTGTCAGAGAATGGTGTGTGTGTTTAAGTGTGTACTGTATTCAAGACTGCATGAGAGACCCATATGAAGAGAAGTAGAAAACAAATAGTTTTAGTTCAGAGTGAGGACTTTTAAAAAATATTGCCACTTACTTATATGAAAAGGATTCTGCTTTTAGGGGTTGCCTTTGAAACTGCTCCTGTGTCAGAGAAGGTAACATTTTATATTTATCATTCTTTCTTAAAAGCCAAAGATGTCAGCGACTGCTAATATATCATGCTATTGAAGCTGAGTTTTCCACCCCTTTATTTGCTACTAGTGTTTTTCAAATAGCATGAATGTCATAAACTATATTTTCACCTATTGTGGCTCCTCTGGGTAATCTGAGTAATGGTTATAACACAGAATACTAAGAAATGCAATTATTGATGCATGGCAGACATTAATGCTAACTTTTCCATCATTTGATTTCGGTGCTATTAGTCTGGAAAATTGAGATGTGAACCATGTCTGCATATCTTAGTTCTCCCCTTAGGGTTCAACCCAGCTTTACGTTAAACAGAGATTTGTTTGTGCTTGAAAAAGCAAAGACGGAGATGATTTTCCAAGTCTTCCTGCAGTCTGTTGCTGTCTCAATTAATATTGCTCTGGAGAACTATAAGAACACCCTTCCTGCCCAAACAATGTGAAAAACAACACAAAGGACAGAATTAATAAAATGTTTTCCTACTTCTGTTCTATTGCTTCAGTTTCTGCTAGCTTAGGTATTGTCAGGCCACTTAAACCTCCAAGTAGAAATGATCCTTGGCTCCTTTTTTGAGAAAGGCATAATTTTATTAGAAGTCAAGTGTATTGCAGTAGTACATAGAATCATGCACCAAAATCACTAAGTTCAACTTCCCCCTCTCTTAATTGGCTCCCATCGCTGATTCATTGTAACCAATTTCATTGTAATTTTTACAATGACAATAAAGATTATTATTATTATTCCCCCCTCCTGTGCCCAATCAGGTTGAAGCAAGATGTTTTCAGGACAGTCATTTCAAGCATAGGTTGACATGCAGCTGCATTCTTCCCCCAGCTGGATGACCTTGAAGTACTGTCTCAGGGGAACACAGGAGTTAAAACTTATACTTTCCCCTTTCAAGCATTCTTCCTCCCACCCATCCTCCCTAGAGTCTATGGCAGACTCACAGCACAGTAACAAAGGACAGGCAAGCCTAAGGTGACAGCTGACAAGAATTTTTCTTGAAATTAAGCAGACTCTGAATAGCCTATTTGGATCCAGTTTGAGATCCCTACAATCACAGGTGGAACATCATAGAATAGGATTTTAGGTTTTCTCTTTAGCTCCAGATTTCTCTTTGAGAACTAAGAGCCATCTTTCACTGGAACGTGTTGTGGTTTCGGGGAAAGGCTGGGAAGATCATGCAGAGCTGCCAAAAACCTGGAAAAAAGTGTCTTTAACAATTCTTAGCATCTCAGGTAGCTAAACAATATGATAAAGAAAATAAGCTCTTAAAAATACAAAGAAGCAGTGGGCCATTGCTCTTAGATTGCCCTCTGAAAACATGTACAGGTTAAAGTGGGTCACTTCTCATTCTTTATTCCTGAAATCTAATCCCTTATTTTGTCTCTTTAAAATCAATTTGCTTTTTAAAATTGAAAACTTTTCTTGCCCGGAGATCTGGGGCAGAAACTTTTTTCTTCGATTAATCTATGGTGGCATTGAGCACTTATATATCTATAAACTTGGAAGATCTGTCAAAACATAACATTCAAAAGTTTCAAATGGCTTGGGTAAAAATATAGATTTTGAAGTCTTTTAAAAATAAAATAGTTTATTATCTTAAATATATTTCAAAATACTTTATTCATAAAAATAAAATAATAAATTAAATTTTACTTGCAATACAGTACATTCCTTCATAGAGGCCCTAATGATAAAGACACTGATGAAGAACTAGGATTTGATGCTTGTGATGGGGTTAGCAAAGAAAATCTGTTGAGAAATAGAAAAACTGATCAGGAGTAGCAAAACCTGTAAGTATAGACCTCCATATAACAAAATAGATATTTTGAACTGGGTTACTAAAGCACAATACTCTCAAGTTGAAGAAACAATTGTGGGCAAAAATAAATTTTTACCAATTTTTTCACTGTGTATCTATGTAACAGATTCTCATTATTGGAAAATAAAAACATTCTGGAGTGACTACAGCATGTACTGTTTGCCTCACAAATGAAATGTTCCAGTCTAGAAAATAAAGATGATATAATACAGAAGTTAAAGTGTTGCATTAAGTGCCAGGTCCTAGCCTATTTACAATTGTAAAAGTTCTCTCTGGATGGCTTTGACCCAGACATTCTCCTTCAGCCCAAATTTTACCACAGCATTGTTGGTGTTTAAAAAATGTAGACAGAGAGCATGCTATCTTGAGAGCCTGAACAAAAGGTTGGACATACATTTAATAAAAAGATACTTTCATCCATAAGTTCTACCAGTAATGTAAGTTGCTTATGAATGAGAAAAAATGTTAAGGGTTAATTGGAGTGAAGTTATCCACTGGCTGTAAGATGTTCTAGTTCTCAAAACTGAGTTATACTCATTAAATTTTACTTTTTAATTAAATTTTACTTTTAGTGAGAGCCAGTGTAGTGAAGGCAGGCCTCCCAAAACTCATATTCCACAAGCTATATTCAAATAACGCACTGGAAATTTCTAACTATATTATGTAGGTACTGAGGTTGCTACCAGCAAGGCCATGCTGTTAAATAGCATGCAGATGCTCAGACTCATAAGACATTCCAGGAACATTGCATTTTTCACAACTCATGGCCCAATCCAGTGATCTGGATCCTGGCAGAAATGTAGTTTGATCAAGTAAAGTATGCATTTAGTGACCCCAAGCAGAATCCTTAACTGCCTATATTCTATTGTGGCTGCTTCTGAGGAAGTAGCAGTTTGTCTGGGCAAGGGCAGGGGACAGCCTTGACTGGGGAAGCTGGAGTTGCTTAAGTGTAAAGGAATGTAGAGTTGATCTATTCAAATAATAGAAGCAAAGGTTAGAAAGGAACTCAATACACCCACACCTTGATTTTGATTAGCACAAGATGAGACAGAAAGAAACCTGGACAAGGTTGCTAGAAATTTTAGATGGGGATTTTAGTTTTTAATTGGATTTTTAGCGCAGGGAAATATTTAATTTGTTTTTTAACTATATGTATGTATTTATTGTTTTATTAGCCCTGTGCACCGCTCCGAGTCCCTTCGGGGAGAGGGAGCGGTCAACAAGTTTAATAAATTATTATTAATTATTATTACTATCTTACTATAAGAACATTCTTTTACTCCCTGCAGTTCTCATGGGAGGAAAAAAAAGGGGGGACAAGAAGAAGGATCTAGGCAACTCTGGGATAGATTTTCTAAGTTATATTACCCTAAATATGATCTCAAAGAAATATGTATCAATCTGATGATAAAATCTGAAAATTTGTATTATATTTAATGTTTAATGATAAATGTCACCAGCTAATTAAAATGGATCTATTTTAAAGTGAAGCTTTTTCATTTAATAAATGTATGTTTAATAGCATACTAAGAAGCTGCTCATTTTCTTCCAGTTTGATTCATTTGTGATGTTGGAATCAATGTATGAAATCATTTTTTCTGCCCTTGAGTTAATGAACTAGTCCTTATGCAGTCCTTATGACAATTTGAGTTTGAGACTCCAGTGTTAAGATTTTGATTCAAGATATGAAGAACTGAGAAGGCCCAGGTTCATATCTCCATTGAGTCATTAAAATTATTGAGTAACTTTCCCTGTCATCAAAATTTAATTCACATCAAAGAATTACCTGGTTGAATATCTACCTTACACACACAGATGGAAAGTCCTCTAAAATATGATTTGCTAGCTGAGTGTTTTAAACATTACGCTCAGGATCTACCTTTAAATCCAAATTGGAATACAATGACTATAGTTACTAATTTTGTTTTATTGTATATATTCACCTTCTACTCTGGCTACTTTCAAACCTTCAGTTTAAGAACAGGAGCTGTATTGCTAGCTAACATATTTTTCAGAGTATAAGATGCCCCCTTTCCCCCAAAAAAGATGGTGAAAATCTGGGTATGTCTTATACACTGAATACAGCATTTTTGGCCTACTGAAAACCCATCCCCTTTGCAAAAATGGATGTGCAGAGGGTTTGGAAGGCTTGAAAAGTGCTCCTGGGGGCTGGGGAGGGCAAAAACGAACAAAAACTGGGCCATTTTTGCTCGTTTCTGCCCATCCAGCCCCCAGGAGGACTCTACAAGCCTCCCAAAGCTCTGCATGCCTTTTTCCCCCACAAAAAATGAGGTGTGCAGAGGGTTTGGGAGTCCTGCAGAGTGCAAAAACTTTTTTTTAAAAATTATCTCTTCAAAATCATCTTATACTCTGGTGTGACTTATAGTCCGAAAAATACGGTAATCCTAAATCAGATTGACACCAAGTTCAATTAGTTCAAGGCTAATAGAGTCTACCATAAATATACAATATATCAGGATATATATCAGGATGCTAAAATAATAGCAATCATCATTATTACCAACACTAGAAATGACTATGAGAAAAAAGTAGACATTGTTGAAATGTCAATTTGCCTCCATTTTCACTATAGCTTCATTGAAAATTGTCTACAAGATAGCAATTTCAAGCTTGGCTACAAAAATAAAGGTTAACAAGTCCTGTAAAATCTCTATAACAGGCATAAATAATCTTGTCATGAAAGGACATAATTGCCTTTTGGTATACAGATGGCAGTTTGTTGAATCATAATGTGAGTCATAAGGGGGAAATGAAAAAGCAATACAAACAGTAGAATTAATGAAATAAGCATGTGCGTGTATATGTTGAATATGTTTGTTGTGTGTATGTGTGTGTATTCCTTCATCCATTTCATTTGGGGAGAGAAAAAAAGCTTATAATACATCTTTCACTTGAATCTGTCAAAGATAGGGAAAGGGGATTTGGAACATTTTCAAATGTGAATTCATTTACTATAAAACTATGCAAGATGTAGATGACAGATTTTTTTCCCATTAATCAAGCTGCATCTTCAAGTTATACCATAGTAATGGTGCCACACACATTGACAAATATTGATATCTTCCAGTGCTTTGAAGATGATGATGATGGTGATGGTGATGGTGATGGTGATGGTGATGATGATGATGATGATGATGATGATGATGATGATGATGATGATGATGATGTCAATGTAATGGTAGATGTATGCTGGCTATAGTTTTTAGATTAAAGATTCTGATTTGCATACAAATGTGGGCACTGGGGAAAGAAAGGTAGATTTTGGTTCTGTTTATAGCTTACTGCATAACTGATCATATAATTGTATCCTTGCCAGTGGTAGGGATTGCTACATGGGTATGATATATAAAATCTTTGAACAACTCCATGATGGCTAGCAAAAGTAAAATTGTATGGACACTTATAGTGATAGCCATAGCATAATTGCATCATGGAAAGTAAAAGGACTACATGGTAAATATATGAATGAACTAAGTGAATAAAATAATATTCCTGGGGATCTGTGGGGTTTACCTCCCCACCGGGAGAAGACAGAGTAGCTGGAAGAGTTGCAGCTTGAGGAGTCTAAGCCAGATGGTATGACCCAGATGATCACTGGGCTTAAGATGCATGGAAGACTGGGAGGAGCACCCCCCCCCGGGGGGGGATAACTGTTGACAGATGCCTGCAACGAGATGACAAACTCCTGCTCACCCAGGCCTTGCAACTCCTACATGAAGCACTCGAGAACTGGAGAGCTTGGGGCACTCTCGCAAAGAAACATGCCCTGTCAATGTGTGAAGAATCTGAAGTGGCAGCAGGGGAAGCTGTTGTCTCTGCAACCCCAGCTGTGATTCCTGTAGCTCAGCTGGGTCCAGCTATGGCTACAGGCATCCCAGCAGGTGCAGCTGCTGCAGTCCAACACCCCCCTGCCCCAGTGGGGAGAGGAATCCCCCAGAGGCACCAAATTGCAAAAGTTCCACAGGTGGAAGTAACATACAGAGGGGATCCCAAAGCTCTGGGATACTTCCTAGCTCAAGTCAGGAGTATGAGGATGATTTTACTTCAGAGACAGCCAAAATGAGATGTGTCATGATAGCCCTGGAAGGGATCACAGCAAAATGGATGGAACCCTTCACAATGATGATCCCCTCCAGATGAGGGATTATAATCTGTTTATGGTAGCACTCTGCATCTGGTTTAAGCCAAATGCAAGGCTTAGACCAGGATGAAGACCATAAACCAGGGTGGAGGTCAGTAGCAGAATACATCCAGGAGTTTTGTGAGTTGCACTGCCACATGCATGGCTGGTTTCCAGAGGCCCTGATGAAGTGCTACAAAGATGGGCTTAACAATGATGTCTATCAGAGCTGCGTCTCTCAAGGAGCCCCCCCCCCAAGACCTTCAACACTGGTATGTGTTGGCAGCTGAAGTGGAAATCAATCTGTCCAGAGACTGGCATCTTGGAAGCCACAGCTGGAGCAAGCCTTCCCCCTCTGTTTCAAAAGAGGCCCTGAGAGCTGCCAAAAGAGACCAGCAGCCAAACTAAGATCCACAGCATGCTTCAGGTGTGGGAAGGATGGGCAATGAGCAGCTGATTGTTTCACCAAGCCAGGCTCCAAGCCAACAATAGTTGGGGGCAGGAAACCTGAGAAGCAGCCAGCAAAGCACTGGGAAAGAGTGCTGAAAGGGGTGGAGGTCATTGAGTTATCCCTCCTGGCAGGGAGAATCTGGGAACTCTGATCACCCCAGAGGAGATGAGACTGATTCAGATGATGACCGCCTGATAAGTTAGCATGTAGCCCTCATGACCATCACAGTGGAGCTGTGGGTGCCTTCGTCTGGCACCCAGGGGAAGATGCTAGCCCTTTTGGACTCTGAGTGCACAATATGCATGATTAGGGTATGTAGACAAGGTAGCAGACAAACTGGGACTGAGACTGAGAACACTGAGGGTGCCCATAGCATTTTGACAGCTGGATGGGTCAGTAGCTGAGGAACACCCAGCTCACTTTGTAACTGAACCAGTGGAGATATGGATTGGGGGGGGGTGTCACCAAGAGACACATTGTAGCCCCAGAATGGAGCAACCTCTCTTGCTTGGATTAGTCTGGCTCAAAAAATGGAACCCCCAAGTGAACTGGAGGAAGGGGCTTTTACATATCCATTCCACACAGCTGAGAAGAGGGGAGGCGAAACCCCACCCAGAGCCAAGGGCGCAAGGGAGCTAGGAGCTTCAGCAAGCAAGTGCCTAGATGGTGAAGAGAAAATCTCAAAAGAATACTGGGACCTCAGGGAAATGTTCAGCAAGAGGGGCTCGGATGTGCTCCCACCCCATCCCCCCACAGTCTGCAGCATAGTAATCCTCCCAGGAGAGTCCCTATGCCAAAGATCTACTCAATGACCCTGTGAGATCTGGAGGAACTGCGAGCCTTTATTGAGAAAAATCTAAAGCAGGGCTTCATCCAACCAGCTAGTCTGCAGGCGGCCACCCCAGCGTTGTTTCATGAGAAAAAGGAAGGCTCTCTTTGCTTACAAATACACTATAAATGTCTCAATGCTGTGTCTGTGGATAATGTTTACCTTGCTACCCCTAATAAAGGACATGTTGGCTCATTTTGCCAAAGGAATATTTTTACTAAGTTGGACTTGAGGGAAGCTTATTACAGAATCCTCATTAAGGTGGGAGACAAGTGAAAAACTGCTTTCAATTTCCCTTTGGGTTGCTTCCAATTCAGGGTGCTCCTGTTTGGATTACAAGGGACACCTGTTGATTGATCAATGAGGTGCTACATGAGCATTTTTACAAGGGGGTCCTGATTTACCTAGATGACATTCTTATCTACATTGAAATTATGGAAAAATATATGAAGTTAGTGCACTCAGTCCTGAAAAAACTCAGGGCTGCTGAACTGTATGCCAAATTGTTGAAGTGTGAATTTCATCAGGGTAAAATTGACTATTTGGGTTAGTACATACCACATGAGGGGATAGAAATTGACCACAAGAAGGTGTGGGCCATCATGGAGTGGGTGCCCCCACACACTAGAAAGCATTTGCAAAACTTTCTGGGTTTTGTGAACTTTTATTAACAATTCACACACACACCCCCCCCCTTTGGTAAAATTGCAAAACTTAAATTTGAGAAAGTTAAGTGGCTGTTTGCAGCTGAACCTGTTCTGGGAACTATATAAAGTCTGGAAATAAAGTTTTTGTTCTTTCTGTAGTAAACAGAAGGATTTTGTTACTCATATTCACTCAGGAAATGAACAGTGTGCAGTTAACATTTTGCATGAAGCAAAATTTATTGTTTCACGCTGTTATCAAAATGTTCTCTGGAGTTTGAAGCCAGCAAGAGAAAAATATGATTATGGGCAACTTTCATATTGTTGGCTTATGTTGAAATGAAGAAAATCTCTGGAGAGCAAATTAGAAGAGAAACAAGTTAGATGAAACAATAAAGAATACATTCAAAGTGTTAATCATCATCTTCAAAGCGCTCCATGGCTCGGGACCTAGTTATCTGCGGGATCGGATCCTGCCCCATACATCCTCACGGCCGATTCGCTCCCACAGAGAGGGACTTCTCCGGGTGCCGTCCACTAGACTTTGTCAACGGGCAACGCCCAGGGGAAGGGCCTTCTCTGTGGCGGGCCCAGCCCTCTGGAACGACCTTCCCCCCGATATTAGGACAACTACGGACCTCCGCTCCTTCCGTTTAAAATTAAAGACACATCTTTTTCGCCTGGCCAGCCTTGGGTAATCTCTTTTAAGGTTAGGGGTTTTAGGGGTAGTCTTAGTTTAGTTTATGGGTTTTTAGCGCAGGACTAATTTAATTCATTTTTAATTTTGTACTTTGTCTGTGGTTTTATCTGTATTTTAAATTGCCTGTGCCCCGCCTCGAGTCCCTTTGGGGAGAGAGAGCGGGATATAAAATTAAAAATTATTATTATTATTATTATTATTATTATTATTATTATTATTATTATTATTATTGTTGTTGTTGTTGTTGTTGTTGTTGTTGTTGTTGTTGTTGTTGTTGTTGTTATTATTATTATTATTTAAATAATACATTAGGGGAGATGATAGTGAAATTTGTTGATGCATTTAACAAAGATTATAAATATACCTACCAATACAGAATCAATCAATCAATCAATCAATCAATCAAATTCGGATTTATTAACCGCACCCTCTCCCCACAGGGACCCGGGGCGGTGCACAGGAGAAACTAAAAACAATATAGAATAAATACAAAATACATACTTAAAACATAATTAAACAGTGTTACCCGTGCTAAAACTGATTAAGAACCCATTAAAATACATTTGGAATCAATAGACAGAGAGAATTATTCAAGGCCGGCCAGTCGAAAGAAATAGGTCTTCAATTTCGTACGGAAGGAGCGGAGGTCAGTGGTCGTTCTGATATCAGGGGGAAGGTCGTTCCAGAGGGCCGGGCCCGCCACAGAGAGAGCCCTTCCCCTGGGCGTCGCCCGCTGACAAAGTCTAGTGGACGGCACCCGGAGAAGTCCCTCTCTGTGGGAGCGAATCGGTCGTGAGGATGTATGGGGCAGGATCCGATCTCGCAGATAGCTAGGTCCCGAGCCATGGAGCGCTTTGAAGATGATAATTAACACCTTGAAGCGCACCCGGAAGACGACAGGTAGCCAGTGCAGCTCGCGCAAGAGCGGTGTAACGTGGGTAAACCTGGTGGTCCCCATAATTGCTCGCGCGGCTGCATTCTGAACTAACTGAAGCCTCCGGGTGCACCTCAAGGGGAGCCCCATGTAGAGAGAGTTACAGTAGTCCAGTCGGGATGTCACGAGGGCATGAGTGACTGTGCGAAGGGCGTCCCGATCCAATAGGGGGCGCAATTGGCGTACCAGGCGAACCTGGTAAAACGCCCTCCTGGCCACGGCTGTCACTTGCTCTTCCATAGACAGCCGGGTATCCAGGAGGACACCCAAATTGCGCGCCCCATCCACAGGGGCAAGATGTTCGCCCCCTATGGCCAGCGTTGGAGAGAGCTGGTTGAATCGGGCAGCCGGAAACCACAGCCACTCGGTCTTGGTCGGGTTGAGCCTAAGTCCGTTACTTCCCATCCAGATCCGCACGGCTTCCAGGCACTGGCACATCACCGCTACGGCATCGTTGGGGTGGTTTGGGGTAGATATGTACAGCTGGGTGTCATCAGCGTACAGGTGGTACTCTACCCCAAAACCACGGATGATCTCACCCAGCGGCTTCATGTATGCATTAAACAGGAGAGGCGAGAGGACCGACCCCTGAGGCACCCCGCATGTGAGGGGTCTCGGGGTCGACCTCTGCTCTCCTGCCCGCACAAATTGCGATCGGCCAGAGAGGTAGGAGGAGAACCACCGTAAAACGGTGCCTCCCACCCCAGACCCCCACAGCCGATGCAATAGGATACCATGGTCGATGGTATCGAAAGCCGCCGAGAGGTCTAATAGGACCAGGATGGAGGAACATCCCCCATCTCTGGCCCTCCAGAGATCATCTACCAACGCGACCAATGCCGTCTCGGTGCTATGCCCGGGCCGAAAGCCGGACTGGCGCGGATCTAGATAGTCAACTTCCTCCAGGTGACGGGGAAACTGTTGTGCCACCACACTCTCGACAACCTTCGCCAAAAAGGGAAGGTTGGAGACTGGACGGTAGTTGTTTAAAAGAGCTGGGTCCAAAGAGGGCTTCTTGAGGAGGGGCCTCACCATCGCCTCTTTTAGGGAGGCAGGCAAGGAACCCTCACCCAAGGATGCGTTGACAACCTCTTGGAGCCAGCCTCGTGTCACCTCCCAGGATGCCAGTACAAGCCAGGAGGGGCACGGGTCCAATAAACATGTGGTGGCTCGCAGTCGCCCACGTAGCCTGTCCATATCCTCGGAAGTAACGGGGTCAAACTCCTCCCAAACAAGATCTCTCTCGTGGCATCCCACTGGGCCATGAATGGGGGCCAGCTCACTCTGTATCTGGGCGGTTTTCTCCTGCAGAAAAGTCACAAATTCCTCTGCTCTACCCTGTAGCGGGGCTTCCCGTTCCCTCTGTTGAAGGAGGGCACGGGTCACCCTAAACAGGGCGGCAGGGCGGTTTTCTGCGGATGCTATGAGAGTGGCACAATGATGACGTTTGGCCACCCTCAGCGCCACAATGTAAGTCCGTAAATGGGCTCTTACCTGTGTCCGGTCAGATTCAGAGCGGCTAGACCTCCATCTACTCTCTAGGCATCTCTTGCGGCGTTTCATCACCCGCAGCTCATCAGTAAACCAAGGAGCCAGGGTGGTTCGCCGCCGCAAGAGAGGCCGCAAGGGCGCGACCCGATCTAAGGCTCCCACGGCCGCACTATTCCATGCGGCCGTGAGGTCCTCCATCGGGGCGCGGGTCAGGGATACAGGAAATGGCCCAAGCGCTGTCTGGAACCCATCCGGGTCCATCAAGCGCCTGGGGCAGTACCAGATTGGTAACTCTGGTTCCGCCTCCCCGCGGAGGGGAGCAGCGGTCGGAAAGTCGAGCCGGAGAAGTGAGTGGTCTGACCATGACAAGGGTGTGATGACTATGTCCCCTGTACCCAGATCACTCTTCCATTGGCCCGAGACAAAGATGAGATCCGGCGTATGTCCACCCTCGTGGGTGGGGCCCTGAATTACTTGGGTCAGGTCCATGGCCGTCATGGAAGCCATGAACTCCCGAGCTGCCACGGATGATTCGCCCAACGATGGCAGGTTAAAGTCCCCCATGACTATAAGTCTGGGGGTCTCAACTGCCACCGTAGCGATCACCTCCAGGAGCTCAGGCAGGGCTGCTGCTACATAGCGGGGAGCCAGGTATACAACCAGCAAGCCCAACTGCCTCCCTAGGCCCCACTTCACGCAGAGGGACTCACAGCCGGTAGTCTGAGGCACAATGGTCTCTCTCGGCTCAAGGCCTTCCTTAATAATGACCGCTACCCCACCACCCCTGCCTAGGGCCCGCGGCTGATGAAATGTGCGGTAGCCTGTTGGGCACATTTCAACGAGGGGAAGTAATTTTTAGTATTTAATCTACTTAAAGATACAGGAAATGTCTGGAAATCCAATTGTAATGGGTATACTGTATATAATTTAATCCAAATATGTTTGGATCTGTGACATCACCACAATTTTTAAAAATCACTTTACCAATAGTAGAATATATGAGACTTCCTTATAATTAAAGTTATTCTGGGTCAAGTGAAAACTCTTTGGTAAGGATTTTATAACTTCTTAAGCAGATAGAAAAAAATTTAACACTCAAGAAAATATTGATTACCTCTCTTAACCAGAAGGCAAGTCTCAATCAGATGACTTAATTAACCAGTGATAAGGACAAGTGTTGAGTCATTGATTCTTACAACCCCTGTTTATATATTTTCTCTCTGCAAGCTGAAATTTATCCATATTAACAGAAGATGTTGCCTCCATATAACCAACCTCAACATTGGAGTCAAGATCAAAGTAAATTTGATTGACTTCACACAAAAAATTAATAAAACAAAGATTGCTTAGAGCAAGCTTCTCCTAACATCTGGATGAAGGAGGTGCCCACAAACACATATTATGACAAAGTATCATCACTGTGCCTGAGGCAGTCATTGTCACAGGAGAAACTTTCAGATAGTCCTTGAAAAGGGGACAATATGCATATTTGATCTGATATATCTCTACAGTAAACCCAGAAGATTATATAGTTCTACTGAAATAGTAATAATAGAATTAGGGTAGTAATAATGTCAGCAGTCTGGGCTGTCTCTGTGTTCCCTGTATTAGTTGTGAAATTAACAGTATTGGCAGCAGATGAAGTACAACATCCTCTAAGCACATTTAGGAAACCATTACAATTTGTAGGGCTATTTTAAGCAATTATCCACTCCTGTACATATTGAAGTGATCTGCCTATGAGAACAAATCATAGTTTTTCCAGTTTCATTTGACTAGCTCCAGCCAAACAGAATGCCAATACAATGTGTGCTTTTATGTACATGTGGGTTCAGACACTAGTGGAACAGGCTGCTGTATAACATGGAACAATCATATGCTTGTCACCATCTTTAAATTGCTCCATGGCTCGGGGCCTAGTTACTTGCGGGACCGCCTCCTGCCACATACCTCCCACCGACCAATTCGCTCCCACAGAGAGGGCCTCCTCAGGGTGCCGACCGCCGGTCAATGCTGGCTGGCGACGCCCAGGAGTAGGGCCTTCTCTGTGGCAGGGCACACCCTCTGGAAAGAGCTGCCCCCCGAACTTCATACTATCACGGACCTTCCCCTCTTGCACCACCCACTCAAGACATACTTCTTCCAGCAAGCTGGACTAGCTTAGCATTCAGACCTAGGTACAATAGAGCTTCAGCTAAATTAGAAAATGGTTGATAGGTTTTTAATGGGAATTTTAGCACAGGTTTGCAATTTAATTTCTTTTTAACTTATTGTATTTGTTGTTATTTATTTATTGTGGTTTTTAATTTCCTGTGAAACCACCCAGAGTCTGTCTCGACGGAGATTGGTGCGGTTTACAAATCGAATAAAATTCAAATTCAAATAAAATACTTCTAACTGGACAAGTTCAGTGTGGGCATTGACAAGACAGGACAAGACATCTAGATTAGTTGTTTCCTGGCAGGCAGGTGAGTACCCAGCTAACTCAAAAGGATAGATAGATGTGCAGTGCAATGGATGGTACCCTACTTTCTCCTTGCCACTGTATACAACTAAAGACATTCAGAATTGGAATATTGTTGAAGAAAGAGTTTGAGTCTAGAGCATCATTATTAAAAAATGATTCCCTCACTGCTCTCTTTTCCCCACAAAGAAGACAAAAGAAATGATGAGTAAATTGGGCTACACTTTTCTCATATAAAATAAATGAGTTGTAAAAATGAATCAAATACTTGTCCACCTTTTAAAAAGATAATAATAAAAAGGGTATTCAGCCAAGTGTGTATAAAGACAATGATACGTATCATCTTAGAGAAAAAGACATGAGCAAACAATTCTTTTTCTATTCAGTTCTCTAGGTTGGATTCACAAAATAAACAGCAGCCTACTACACTGTTTTCTGTGCTTTTCCTCCAGGTATTCTAAACTTGATCATTCCCTTTTCTCAGCTCCTAGGGTATTTTAGAGGAAGTGGATTTTTAAAAAATATATATATCAAAGACGGAATGCCAACTCAGTTCCACATCAAAGGGTGTCATTTGGAAGGAAGGTTGTTCTTGCAACTGTAATCAGTTCCAAAAGCCAGCATGGTAAAACCAGTTTTCTGCATACTTCAATTACCTTTTTCATCTAAAGTGACATGGGGAAAAGTTCTAAAGCTTGCACTTGTCGCATAACAAGTCGCATATTTTGGGCTCTAAAGCTCAAAATAGAACTGGGTGATATAGAAAATGAGATATTTTTTTTGCAATTAAATTGTGGAGTTGCCAACATTTCTAAGTCTTTGTTCCCAAGCAGTAGGTATTCTGAGTAGTAACTATCAGTCATATTATTTTCTAAGAATTTGGTTTATGTACATTAAAAAAAAACCTAATATAACTTCTGTAGGGAAATTCCATTGCCAGTGTATGTATGGTTCATAATACCTGCCTTCAAGGTAAGGTGAGCATTATAGCCCTCAATTTTATTTCCATTTACCCATACTTAGTGTTTTGTACACATTTACTTACAAGGAAGCACTTGCCTCTAATTTTTGTTAGCAGAGCTGCATCATAAAATTCTGCTAAGTACAGGTAGCAGTAATTGTATTCCACTTTGCCCACTGATTTGAAAAATGTGAATGGATAACTTTTTATGAAGAAAGAAAATAACCCAACACTCTCATCTCTAATTGGGAACTTCCATTTCCACCAGTATTTATCTAGAAGAAAATTCAGCCCAGTTGGTCAATTTGCAGCTAGCTTGAGTGAACTTTAAGAGGGGTTAGACATGGTTAGTATTTGGATGAGATACAAACAACAAATCCCAGAGCAACACACTCCAGGGAGGAGTAGAATAATATGAGAAAAAGACAATAAACCATTGTTGCCAAGACATTGTTGTCTGTACTTAGTGGATATCAAGCTTAACTTAAGGGAGACTTTTTATTTTTGTACAAAATTAGATGGTTTATCCTCTGGGCAAAAGGAATAATGGAGAATTTCTTATCTGGTTTCAAAGAGGTCAATGAGGTTGGACTGCTGATATAATGACATTGCAGAGGAAGATATAGATAGATAGATTGATGATAGATAGATAGATAGATAGATAGATAGATAGATAAATAAATAGATAGATAGATGATAGTGATAGTTAAATAGATGATTAGATAGATAGATAGATAGATAGATAGACAGACAGACAGACAGACAGACAGACAGACAGACAGACAGACAGACAGACAGAACTTAGATTGATAGTTAAAGATAATGTGCTACCAAATCCTTTTCAAATCCTAGCAACCACATAGATAGATTTTCCTCATGAAGATCTATACCTATTTTATCTCTTCCAAAGGGCATTTATTACCACCGTAACTGAGTCCATTCAGTTTGTGGCTGGTCATTCTCTTCCTCTCTTGCCTTCTACTCAGAATCAAAACATATTAAATTTGTCAGAGGGTCGACTAGGGAGGGAATCTTGAAGGCGCAGAGGGAGGGTCTGTTAATTTATCAACAAAAGGAAGTCACTATCTTGAAGCAGATCCCAAAAAAGATTAGGGAGGTGAGGAGGAAGTATTCCTTCTTATCTAAAAAATTGTTTAACCATGGGATTTGGTTTAAGTGGGCGATGCCAGAAGGGATGTTGGTGTTCTGGGAAGGAGGAAGAGTAAGGATTAAAACAGTTGCTGAGGCGGAAGCCTTTCTTAAAAAACATTCCTCTATCCTGGGAGAAGATCCAGGGGGGGCAGAGGGAGCCACGGCCCCGCCCACTGGGAGCCAGGAAGGAGAACAAGAAGACACAATTGCCAAGAGACTTAGATCTAAAAAATGACTTTGCTTTTTATTAACACAGTATAACTTTTATCTGGATGTTTGTACACGACTGCCTCCATAGAACTTAGAATTTATGATGTATGCATTTATTTCCACCTTGTAGTATTATTGAAAAATGTATTACCAATGTCTTATTAAGAAGCCCTGGAGGGGCCTATGATCTCGACGTGAAAGTTCTCAAAATATTTTTGAACTACCTTACCTTACCCTACCCTACCTGAAAAAATTTGTAAAAACCAATAAAACTTTTGCAATATTAAAAAAACCTTTTCTAGAGGTTTTCTCTTAATGTGTCTAATGCAGAGATAGAGGAATTCAATATTTTGGCTTGCCTGGATGAAGTAGAGATGAGGAGCCACTAGATGGAATACTTAGGTGTCTTAGATTTTGCCTTTATCCAAAAGAAGAAGAGGAACAAAAATCAAGGGACCAAAAATCAGATGATTTGCTACTGAATTTTGGCAGCATGATCTAAGGATGCTCTGGACTGCAAAATTGGTGTTGAAAGGCATTTTCATTCCATAGGTTATAGTGTAATTATCCTTTCCCTATAGCATAACTAAGATGTATAATAAATTACTGAGAATTTTGACTATAATGCCAGATTAAATATAGAGAATATTGGCAAAATAGAGAATAATATTTACATGATTTTGGAAGTTCCAGAAAAGGAAACAAATGTATATTTAGAGAGTATCTCTTTATATAACCGAATGACTTATTGCTACTTTTAAATTTCTGCTGATTATTTGTTATACTGTAAGACACAAACGGTCCATACTTCATTACTGTATTTTTCAAGATTCATCACTCTTTTAATTCAGACAAGTAATTTATCTGAATTACTTAATGCCCAACTTTATGGATTGCTTTATTTTTGATCCTCTTGATGTCTTCATACAGATTTAAAGTTTCATGATTCCATGTTATAAGTAAAATAGTCACATTGGTATGTGAATAATTAGAGTAAATATAGCTTTTGTAGCTCTTATGTCAATCTTAGGAATTTGTGGATCCATCTTCTCTATGCCAGTATTGCTACCTTGTTTTCCCAAAAACAAGACCTCCCCAGATAATAAGCCCAATCAGGCTTTTGAGCACATATGCTTAAATAAGCCTTCCCCCAAAAATAAGCCCTCCCCAAAAATATTGCAACACAGCAACAGCCATGAGGTGATCTCCTACACCTCAAAAATAATAAGACCTCCCTGAAAATAAAGCCAAGTGCTTATTGTTGGGGTCAAAAGAAAATAAGACCCTGCCTTATTTTCAGGGAAATATGGTATCATGAGCCCAATGGAAATATCCCCAGAAAAAAAGAATGCAAACTTCTTGTAACCTGGCAATGCTTTAATGTTCAGCAACAGGAAAGTAACACTGACTCACCTTTGTCAACATCCAGTCCTAATTATTGATTTAGGATCCTGGAATCCTGAACTAAGAATTGAAGTCTTGCTGATGTCTCCAAAGGACAATGACTGTAAGTTCAACGGGAAAGATCTTTAATTTCAAAGAAAATATTCATGGAAGTAATGCATCAGCTGATTATTCTGTAATTAATTAAAGGTGCTTGTTACCATCTTCAAATCGCTCCATGGCACGGGGCCTAGTTATTTGCGGGACCGTCTCCTGCCGCATACCTCCCACCGTCCGATCTGCTCCCATAGGGAGGGCCTCCTCAGGGTACCATCCGCCGGTCAATGCCGGCTAGCGGTACCCAGGGGAAGGGCCTTCTCAGTGGCTGGGCCATCCCTCTGGAACGACCTACCCCCCGAACTTCGGACTATCACAGACCTTCCCCTCTTTCGACGCTCACTTAAGACATATCTTTTCCATCAAGCCGGTCTAGCTTAGAGCTTAGAGCTCTGATATAATTCAATTTTAGCTAATGAGTAAATGTATCTTAGAATTTTAATGGGATGTTTTAGCACAGGCCCTTAGTTTAATTTATTTTAGACATTGATTTTAACTCCCTGTGCACCGCCCTGTGTCCATTACGAAGGATAAGGAGCAGTTAAATAAATCGAAATAAAATAAAATAAATAAATTAATTAATGATGAATGAGATTCTGATGACAGAAACATTAATATCAGTTTTGTTGTTCTGTCTTGATTGTCCTGATCTTTTGAATTTCTTTCTGCTTTAACTACCCGAATCAGGACTTTGCTTCTTTGTTCAGAGTAATCTATCATAAACCTACACTGTGTTCTCTGTTCTGGTATTATTGCTGTTCTCTGGACTGTCATTAGTTTGATTTGGAGACTGACTCTCCAATGTAAAGGATTTGTAGTCCCGCTTTCCATTTCTAAAGGACTCAAGGACATTTTATCACATAAGGAAGGAAGGAAGGATGGAAGGAAGGAAGGAAGGAAGGAAGGAAGGAAGAATCAATCTAATTGGAGCCCAAGTACCATGTGGCTGAATCTGCTGCCTCAGGTTAGCAAATAGGTTGTACTTTGGATTAATTGAAGCTTCCATATCATCAAAGACAGTACAATTTAGTGCATATGAATCACTATCATCAGGTATCACAATCTAGATAGTACTACACTTGGCAAACCATCTCCCCAACCACATCTTCTATCTGCTGCTCTAATTACTGGAGTACTGGAGGATCCCCACATTGATCGGGACCCTGACCTTGTCAAGAGCTAAAATAAGGACAGAGATAAACCAGATCTACCCCTGACAAATGGCAATTTCATTTTGCAGGGATTTAATCTGAAACTCTTTTGACCTATTCACATGGCATTATGTCTGGTGTGGATTAACACCTTTAAATGGTGGTTTGGGGTGCTTTTTCTGGCAGGCCCTGGTAGCTACCTCTCCCAGGTGTTTGTGGACTCTCATATTTCTCGTTGGGAAAAGAGCTGCCGAAGAAACTACATCTGCTGCCCTGGGTCCTTTTTGGAGAAGGGTGGGATATAAATTGAATAAAATAAAATTACGGGGGATGACTTGGGAAACTATGGCCTTAAGGACGCCCAATTTAGAGTAGTCCAATGACGTGTGGACATTGATCTACAATATTTATGAGCCAGAACCAACAAAACTTGTTCCCCCCGACCTTCAACTAATTCAATAATTACGGACTGAGGATGGCTTCCTATTTCTATACTTTAACCACTCCTAAGTATAGAATTGCTTTTTCCTTAGCTCGCTTTATTGTCTTGCCCTCAGCACTTTTGGATGGTCATTTCAAGAGGCTGCTGATCAACGAGTGGCTATGCCCTTGTGACAGGGCCGAGGTTGAAACTGTGGAGCATGTCCTTTTATCCTGCCCCATGTACAACATAGATAGATCCAAGTTACAGTCTCTCCTTGAAACTATCCCCTCTAGACCCAATGGCTGTAATTTGATGGTACATTGTCTCGGAGATAGCTCCTCATACATCACCTTTTAGGTTTCAAAATTCTTCTTAAGAGCTGTAACCATTGGAGGAGAATGTTGTAACTTCCCTTAGTTAAGCTTTTGGTGACTGATGCTATGATGCTATGATCAATTTTCTTATGTGTCTTTTTGTAGTACTTGTGTTTTGATCTGTGACCATAAATAAAGTATATGGCTTTATTTCAGTATCTCTCCAGGCAAGTAAAATTGGCCCAGCAATGGCCATCCACTGAAAATACTTGTATTATAGACAAGCCTGGTATCTAATGTACTGGAGTCTAGAAAATGCATAGATCTCTCATAACCACTCAACATTCAGAAAACAAAACAAACAAAACTGGCAAGATTTGCACCAGTTTCCACTTTCTTTATAATTTGTTCTTGTTTCTGATCCATTAACTAAACCCATCAAAATTTAAAACCTTCTGCAATTACTGTCTTCAAAATCTCCAATGTATTCAGAATTACATTCTGGATTGCTTTATGTCATTGCCTGTAATTGCAGAAATCATGGATGATCAGCTTCTAACTTTGGGACCAACAACATCAAGGTCTTAATAAATTATGTTCTGTTGTATTTGCAAGGGAGCTCCAGGCTCATAGTAATACATTAGGAAAGGTCAGCTCTGCTCATGTGAATTAGGGATCATCAATTTATCAAGCTAGCAATAGAGAGAGAAATTCACCTCGGTCTATCTCCCCTTCTCTTAACTCTTGGGGGCTGGGGGTGGGGAGAAACAGTTCATCAAGCTACTTATCTGGAGATAGACTGGCTCATTCATAACTGAAGAAATATTTTTATATCCTAGTGGAAGAGGCACTGGCCTCATTAAACATTGTGGAAGTCCACCTCTGGGTCTTACGTTACTTTCAGCAAATCCCCGCCTTAATTTTTTCAAGGAAGTAAAGTGAAACAAAAAAAATTGAAGTAAAAGTTACATGACAACACATTCCAAAGCAAATTAAAATGAAACCCATCACCATGAATGAACTGAATAATGTACCACCTCCTGCAGGGAATAAGAGTCTCTGGCAAAAATAAAATAATGCTTTAATGTTCAGCACCTAATTCGTTTAAGGCATATCTAGTGAACTTCCATCTTATACTTAGAATCAGAGGTTCAATTGCCCAATTAAACCTTGCATACTTTCTGCCATCCTTTTTTTTGTAACAAAATTTTCATTTGATATGTTTTTGAAAGAGTGCTGCTTCTATTAAAGTTCACAGCTTCCTAATGAGGAGAGTATGATGCTAAGAATACATGCAAATGAGATTTGAATAGAAAAATCTTTGTATAGAAGTTTTTTTTTCAATTGAGAAGCTCAATTAACCTCTAAGGACGTGAATATGTACCTTCTAAAATCTAAAAAAAAAGCTTTAAACTTTAAAAGCTTGAAGTTGAAGGCTTTTGAATATCTTCCCGATAACTCATGCAAGTTGTCCTTTTTTATCATTATAAAACTTTTTTTGTTCAATTAGGATATTTAGGTATAACATTTTTATCATTTTGCTGCAATACAAAATTAAGACTATGGGAATCAGATTTCTAGCACATTACTATAAATTATTGCACACAGTTCACATAACGTAGAGGGTTAGAGGTTAAAGTAGTTTAGATGGAATATAGAAATAGATTTTATATAAAAATATTGAATTTCTGTTACAAACTCAACATAGAAACATTTGGGAGACAAATTCAAAATATCAGAATACATTAGGCAGGCTAGAATCCCTTGAAAACAAATTCATTTGAACACAAATCCTGGCAAAGAACTTAGACACAATAAATAACTCACTTTTCAAGCTAACTTTTCTGGCTCTTATAGATTGCAACCTTCAATCAAAGCTTAAGAAATATTTCATCTTAGCTCCTGTTGATTGCCTGGAGATGTTTGAGGCATGGTTTCAGTGGTGGGATTCAGCCGGTTCGCACCTATTCGGGAGAACCGGTTATTAACTTTCTAAGCAGTTTGGAGAACCAGTTGTTGGAAGAAATCTCATTTTGTTTTTTTCTACTTTACAAGGCTAATCCTGTAAGGAAGGCAGGAAGGAAACATTCTGGTGTTGTTTCTAGCCTTATCTTTATTGCCCTCCGTACAGAAACTGCCTCTCTGGTTAATCCTTATTATATTGCTAAGGTGAAGCGCCCATCAACGTGAGTGATGTTGAGTTGGTCACGCCCACACAGTTACATTACTACCAGACCATGCCTAACCAGCTGGACATTAGGGCAAAGAACCAGTTGTTAAATTATTTGAATCCCACCACTGCATGGTTTGGTCCCTTATCTCACCCTCAGCTCAGAAACCCTTAACTCTGCTGTTGGATATTAGCTCATCCAAACCATGAGCAACCCCAAGTCTTTATCTTTATGTTTTCTTTGTTTTTCTCTTTTTCAGGTATTCTTTCTCCATGAGGTCATCTCCTTTCTTTTACATCTCTGGCTATCTCTTTCAGTTTTTGTTTGTTTTAAGATGATGGGGAGTAGGGCTGAAGTTCCAGCAATTAGTTTCTATCTCCTACCCTCTGAAACTTGGATTTTACAGATACTATGACCTCCCCTGCTTGCATATTCAGATATTTAGAGTAAATCTATGGTGTTAATATAATCCAAACTCAGGTTTGGATGAATGTCTGAGTGAATATTAGATAGAGAACAGCTTGTGGATTGAGAGTTTGCCTGTACAATACAAATGTGGAAAAGTTATATGAACAAAAAATTGTCCCTGACATGGCCTTACAGTTTTTAAAAGGAGAACTTTCAAGTGTCTTAGGTTTATGGAATGTGTAATTTCTTGAAGGATAACTAACAGTGCCTAATCTGAACTACAGTATTAAAATAATATTATACACAGCTAATTTACTTCTTTAGTTCCAATTTGTCCAACATTTGAGCTGCTAAATTTAGACACTGCAATTAAAAGTAAGTTGAGCTATTTGCTGTGTTTTAGAATTGCCATATTTTGCCTAAGATCAAATTTCAAAGTGTCCTTGGACTTCCCTATTTCAATGAAGCATTCAAAGTGTTATTCTTGCTGATTTAATGTGTGTTAATTAAGGTGATGTGTGAATGGCCCTGGCTAGGTGTCTTTTGGGAGTGGGTGAGTGTTAACAGAGTTGGCATGATCAGGTGAGCCAATGCATTTTTAACTTGCATTGCTTGTATTGTACATGGGTAAAAATGTTTCACTCACCCTGTTTTGATATTGTTGATATCTCTGTGAATGTGCCCAACTCCATTCCCCCCTCTCCATCTGAGAGTTTGGGCCAGGATACCTTAGAGTGAAGGTTGATCCCTCTTTTAAAAGAACCTACTCCTCCTCTTTAACAAAAACCCCAAAACAACAATCTTCTGTCCAATCATTTATAATTTCAGAGAGTGCCTGTAGAAATCCTGCAATTTCCCTGGTAATGTTTTTCACAAGTAGTTTGCCATTGCCTCCTTCCTAGGGCTAAGTGAAAGTGACTGGCTCAAGGTCACCCTGCTGGCTTTGTGCCTAAGCATGTCTAGAATTCTCAGTCTCTCGGGTTATATCTGATGCCTTAAGCACTACCCCAAACTGGCTCTACCTTCCTTCTTCAAAGCACTAAACTTATATTTTAAAAAATGGGTCTATTTTTGTTAAAGTGCTAAACTTGTGCACTTTAAGGAACCCGCATAAAGTACAGGTCAGGCATTTAGCTTATGCAAAAGCATCTAGATGACTGGTCTATCTTTTAGGTCAAACCATGGAGGACAATTGCCAGTGTCTAAAGGTGATTTGTATGCCCAAAATAGGAAATGGGAGTTTAGCAAATCCCACTCTCTGACCATATCAGCAACTACTGTGTTTCCCTGAAATAGGACCTCCCTGGATAATAAGCCCAATCAGGCTTTTGAGCACATGCACTAAAATAAGCCCTCCCTGAAAATGTTACAACACAGCAGCAGCCATGATGTGACCACGTTCGCCGTCTCCTGCATCTCAAAAATAATAACACCTCCCTGAAAATAAGGCCAAGCGCTTATTTCAAGGGTCAGAAGAAAATAACACCCTGTCTTATTTTCAGGGAAACATTGTAGGTTTTTGATAAAGTTCATCAAATTGTACTTATGGCCAACATTGTGTCAGTTTATGAGGAATATAAATCCTTCTATTGTCTACCATTCATTAGGAACTAAAGAAACCTCTTGGATTAGAAGTGAAATGTCTTCTAGCAAAAACAGAGAAAGAGCTATTGCCTTTTGAAAAGCACCTTTGGAACAACCATGACCTGGATGACTAAGAATCTCCATAGGCCTCAAATAACTCTTTTACATAAGGGAATGTTAGCAGTTAAGATGTTGCTTAGAATGAATGCAGGGAAGCGAGGCATAACCAAAGAATATAAAGCAGTGGTGAAATTCATTTTTTTACTACCAGTTCTGTGGGTGTGGCTTGGTGGGTGTGATGTGGCTTGGTGGGTATGGCTTGGTGGGCATGGCAGGGGAAGAACACTGTAAAATCTCCATTCCCTCCCCATTCCAGGCAAATGATTCTGCAAAATCTCCATTCCCACCCCACTCTGGGGTCAGCCAGAGGTGGCATTTGCAGGTTCTCCAAACTACTCAAAATTTCCATTACCAGTTGTCCAGCACCTGTCAGAACCTGCTGGATTTCACCCCTGATATAAAGTTATGTAAGCAGAGATAATGTAGAGAGAGATTTTTTTTCTCCCTCTTTAATAGTGTTAGAACTCCAAATCATTCATCTTTCATTGAAACTAAATACCAAGGAGTTGCCTGACAAGAAATACCTTTTTTAATATAGTAAACAATTCAACCATTGAAGTTACTTCCAGTAGTTGTGTAATGGTGGTGTCAAAAGGGGACTGCAAGGACTCACAGAGGATCATACTGTCAATGGCTATTAGTATATATGGTATCTACAGCTTGTTAGGATTAGGCAATATGCCTTAATTCTTGGTTGATGGGAAGTCACAATGGAAGAGAGGCATGGTCTATTTATGGACCTGATTGACACAGAACACTAGATTAGATAAATCTGTGGCTTGATCCCATAGGGTTTTTTTTTGCATTTTTGCATTTGTGCTTACCACTTAACAGTCAAAGGGTGAAATTTGCCTTCTGGGTACCCTTGAAAAGTTACCAATATAGATAGTGTATTTTAGCAGGCTAGATGTATGCAATGAAAACATGGATTATTGTTGCTGGGCCACATTGATTCAGAATATATACAAACTGAAATGGGTTTACTGAATCCGTATCTTTGAAATGTGTCTTCCTCGATTGTTAACTTATTTTGGGTTATTTTATACTCCAAACATATATATTTCTCTACTCAGCACATCCTTAACATTATCAAACCATTTTGTAGATTTTTGTATGGTTTTTAAAACTCTCTTTTGCAAAAGAAATAGGTTGCTTTTTTAAAGGTAGTTGCAAATGCAACTTTCTTATGAATTAAACATCTGCAAGAGGAGTGCCAGCTTGGAAGTAGCTTTTAATGGTTTTGTACATGAATGGCTTCTTCATTATTATTGTTTATATGTGCTGTGCATCCATTATTGCCACTCTGCAGAAGTCACTGCTGAATGATAATCAGGTGATAAACCTTGCAGAGATATTTCCTCATCATCCCGTGTTCTGGTATTGTGATTATTATTCTGCTTCCATTTCATTTTTCTAAAACCTAAATTGGTAAAAAAAAGTTTTAGGAGGAGAATAAAGTAAAATCCCCTCTGAAATGAAAGAAGAGCTTATTTTGTTTATTATCCACAATAAGCAGCTTGCGAATCTATTGGAACCCTTCTTCTGGTTAGAATAGTTTTAATGATAGAGACATGCAGGAATTGCTTTCTGTTTTGTATAAATCATTCATCAGGTTATTACTTTCTCGCTATTGTTGTTTTTAATTTAAAATATTTTCCTTTCAGCTGTCAAGCTCCATCCAGAGCTGGCTTCTTGGTTGCTTGCTGGATATTCTCAAAGGTTCTCCATTATTTTAGTGTCTTACTATTTGAAGGAAAATTGAGTCCATATGAATAAAAATGTGAGAATAATCTATTGGTAGATCGGATTCTGGATGGGTTTAACAGAATGGAGGAAAAGTAGTCTGTCACTCTAATGGTCTTCATATACTCAGATAATAAACATTATGAAGTATCCCAATTTTCTAGACATAAAACATTGATTAACAGAATCCGAAAGACACAACTCATTAACAAAAGCAAATTAACTGTTTGATAAGAAGCCAAAATAATTAATTTATATGTTATTAAAATCTTTTCAGATTGCTGAGTCAAGATTCTTTTACAGTGACAACAGTCACTTTAGTGGGAGAAAAACATCCAGTGTGAGAAAGAAATCATATTTGCCCTTCTGGAAATCCATTTATTTCTCACAAGCTTAAGGACATGTGACTAAAATATAGTACATTAAAAATAGTACATGTGACTAAGATATAGTACATTAAATTAAAATGAGTGCTTAACAAATTTATTGCTTTCAATAGAAAGAAAGATAATACAGGTAAACCTCAACTTATCACAATTGAAACTGATATTTCCATTACTAAGTGATTCAATGGTAAAGTAAGATGTTACAGGACTGCATTGCTTAGGGACTGCAGTCCTAATGCCATTTTTACCTTAGAACTATGGGTTGATAAGTGTGTAGTTACCTCTATCTAAGACATTCCATGACCTGGTCCCTCAAAGCTGAGTCCTGTGCCTCAGTAAGGTAAAGATCTGTCTCTAACTCCCCCAGAGGTCTATTTCCCCCTTTGGTTCATCTGCACCCCTTTTGCACAGTAGAAAGTAACTCCAGAAGCACATGGCTGTGGGGTTGCTTGCTATGCCCTGGGAAATCATAGCTGCCCCAGCCCAATCCCAAATGCAGTCGTCCTCACTACTTTGAACCCTGATACCCTTGTTGCACTGTGCTCTGTTGCCTCAAATGACTTCCTCTGACTTCTTGCTCCCTCTTCAGTTGTCAGGGTGGGAAAGAAACCAAAAGCAGCCTCAGAGCCATGGTACCAAAAATCTTCCACCAGGCTACAGATCTGGGGCCAGTCTTTCCTTACTTGTTTCTGGTTCTTGTGCCATGCAGGCTGGGGCCAGATCTTTCTAGCAGATGATGGATCAGGGACTGCTTCTTGTTTGTTTTCTTGCTTGCTTCTGCCTTTTGCAATGCACCAGAAAGCTGAACTCCACTCCAGGGTGCTGCAAGAATCAGAACCAAGAGCCAAGCCAAGCCAAGCCAAGCCAAGCCAAGCCAAGCTAAGCCAAGCCAGCAATCCCAGATCTCCGGCACCCCAGGAAGGCTCACCTCCGGCTGATCCAAAAGCAAGGTACAAATCAGTTTCTTGGCATGTAGGGCCAAACCAGGCATGATTCAACAGCAGTTGGAGCTAGAAGAGAGTGAAGGCCAGCTGGAGCTGTAGAGCACAGGGTGGAGAGGACCAAAAGGGTATAACAAAGACAGGCATGTGAGGTATTGGAACTCTGTGGTTGTAGGTATAGGCAGGCTTCCAAGCACCTGGATTTTGATTACATAACCACAGGGATACTGTAATAGCTATAATTTGGGCACCAGTCACATGTCCTTTCATTTAGCACTATCATAACTTCAAATGGTGACGGAATGACTGGATGTAATTCAAGGGCTACCTGTATTTGATGTCTGTTTGCCTGATGTATACTATCATTAGTTAATTGGGCTCTTTTGCGTTCAAAATATAACAGAGAAGGCATATTTATTGTGCTACATCAGTATTACATCCATTTTGAGATGGTAGCATACTATTTCTGAAAATTATGGTATGGCCTTTTTTCTCATGGTAAATTGGCATTGTGGGGAAATACGGGTGATACCGTTTACAAGAAAACTATTTTATGGATGATTTGAATGGACAATGGGATTTTTAAATTTTAAATCAATTCTTGAATGATAAAGGCAAGGTCTTTTTCATTTCTCATGTTAAAGAATGAACACCACTGCTTTCTGGAAATATTTGCAGCTCCATCTACTGACATCTTGATTTGACTCAAACATTTCGGCCTTGGAAATTACTAAATCATATTAAACAAAAAAAGTTCACAATGAGTCTTAGATATTTTTTAATCAATAAGTCAATTTGTTATACATATTGTAGAGGGACAAGGAATTGAAGATTTGCACTTTGTCAGAGTAATGGGAAGCTATCTTTTAACATTTTTATTGTTTACAATTATTACATTGTAGGAAGTCACACTTACAAAATAATCTTGCCAGGATTTTTCTTTTCCTTTCTGTTCCATTTAATTTAAGAAAGGAAAAAAAAAAGAAGATTCCTTTGTTCAGCTCTATTGGACTATTATTCATTTTTCCCTTTCAAATTTCCCTGGGACATATTTGTTTGTCTGCAAATTGAAAATTAAAGCTTGGTTTTTAGTTTATTTTAATTTTACCAATTAATAGGTTGTTAGGGTTGAACAGATTTGTAGATTTCCAATATTTCAATATATATTCCTTCTGAGAGATGGGAAAAGATATATACATGTAAATTGTAAATTTTTTGGAAGCAACTGTAATGAATATTTAAGGTTTAAATTGTGTTGTTCTTTATTAAGTACAGTCACGTGCTGGGAAAATGGTATTGAATAAAGCCCTACTCTTCACACATTAACTCATTATTTAATTTTTACTTCACCAATTAATCACTTCATTTTCTTGTTAATTATGTTAGCAATTAATGCACTAGTTAAATCATGAACATGGTTGAATATTAAACTATTTAGTCACAAAATTCTTTCACTCCACAGAGCACTGAACCCAGTCAGAATAAGACATAAATTTATAAATATTTTGAAATATTAATAACTAGTACTTGCTAACAAACTTAACCTTGTTCATTTTATAAGATGTTTGCATGCATAATACGAATGGGATGTATGTGAAAAACATTTCTGACTTAATCAGTAAAATCTGACATTTTATAAAAATGTCAGTAGTGTAACAATTTGAGCCATTTGACATTTGTCCAGGTTTACAAACAATTTTTTTTTGCCATGGTCTTTCCCAGAAACAAATGAATAATGCCTGACACATGTCACTCTTGTTAATGTAAGGCATGGATTTTTATTAAGATATTCAAAGCCATAGATAGTTCACACCTCTAAAGCAGAAGAATTCTGTAAGTTGACCTGCATGCTTGTGTCCTCATGCACCAGTCCACCACTCATGCAAGTTGAGCTGCATGTGCATGTGCTGGGCCACTGCTTGTGTGGACTGTTGTGAATAGCCTGGTAGTGGGCCACGGCCTGGAGGTTGTGGACCAGTGGTGAAATTCAAAATTCCAAAAATTTCCCTACTGGTTCTATGGGTGTGACTTTGTGGGCGTGGCTTCATGGGCATAGCTTGCTGGTCATGTGACTGGGTGGACATGGCTTGCTGGTCATGTGACTGGGAGGACGTGGCTTGGTGGGTATGTGACCAGGTGGGTGTAGTTGCACAACTGGCTCACACACAATGTAAAAACAGCTGGACTTCACACAAAATGTCCCCTGCGATGAGCAGGAACCTCACAGACAATCAGGCACAGCTGATTGTCACACAATTGATCGTCAGAACTTTTTTAAAACTCTTTTTAGTATCTTTTTACTACCAGTTCCAATGAATATGTAATAAAGAATGCTTTAAAAAGGAAAAAAAAGTCTTAATGAGCGGCACAGCTGATTGTCACACAGCTGATCATCAGAACTTTTTTAAAAACTTTCTTAAGCATATTTTTACTACCAGTTCGGGCAAACGGTAGGATTTTTTACTACTGATTCGGGCGTATCAGCCCAAATTGGTAGCATTTCACCCCTTTTGTGGACCCCTGCAGTAATGACTCTTATGTTATGACTCTTCTTATTCTCACAAAGAGAAACTATGTGCACAATTCTTACTTTATTTTTAGTCTTCACTTGTGGTCAAGTTGTTATAAAGAGGAAAGAAACAAAAACAATTTAGAAAGATAAAGCATGGCAGGGAGGAAGGAAGGAAATATCACAGATCATTGTGAAACCCAATGCCACCATTTTTCAGCACTGTCTTCTGGCAAACCAAATCTGGATTAAATAATTCAAAGGCAAAACTCTGTGCTACAAAGTTTGATGCAAGGGCAACAGCTGTAGCAGCAACAACTAAATATCCCTCTGTTGTATTTCCAAAAGGTTACTAAACTATAATTAAAAACAACACAACAAAAAAAACCTTATGAACTCTTCCTCCAGATGTCCAATTACCAGGGATCATCCTCCCTAATTAACATTGGTAATTGTACTAGATTGGAAGGCTAACATCATTTTTGTCCTTTAGGCAAACTAGAAACTTGGCCAATGGCTAATTAGCTGTCCTTGGGGATCTATTTGTCCCACTCTGTAAGTCATTTAGTTTGTAGAAATGAAACATTTGGTACCAAGAAAAAGAGTAACTATCAATGGAGTTACTGAAGTGGGTATATATTGTTCATGATGCATTTGGACTTTTTTTTCCCATTGCACAAGAATCTTAATAAAGTATGCAATGTAGAACAAAATCCAGAAGTTGTAGCTGATGTTTTGGAAACATAAAAATTCCAGTGCCTAATTCTAAGCATTTGAAAGTTAGCTAGGTATGTTACCAGGACAATTATATTAGTATATGTATCTTTCTATAAAAATCTTGGTACTTGTGGCCTTTTTAATATTCTATCATACATGGAACATTTATTTTGTGATTCTGTTATACTCCTCTCTGACAATTACTCTTAACTGCAGGTTTTTTTTTATTATTTATGTATTAAATAATATTTGTTTTGCAAGATACATTAGCTCTAATATCTTCTTAATCCAAATAGAACTCCCAAGAGAAATTTATTATTTGTTCTACAATATTAGGAATAAACAGGAGTGAAGTGTTGCCATGATTTGCTTATGAGCTTTACAAAGACTCTACTCGACCAAGGTTAAAGAAAGCACACAATGTTAAATTTTAATCAGGTTTAGTAGACAGTTATTCTTCTTACAGATAACAGCTTTTAAAGTCTAAGATCTTAATTACAAAAGCAATAGTTCATTCATAATCCTTAAAAATGACACTCTATATAGCAGTGATAAGAACCTAGTGTCCTCCAGATGTTCTGGACATTTGAGGGTATTAGGTTACACATTATGGCATGCATGTATCTGCTCATTAGACTTGCTTGCCCTACATGAATATTCTACATGAGTCCTACATCAGGCTGTGTATATAATAGGCTACTGCTACAAATTTTCTATTTCTATCAAAAATGCCTTATTTAATCTGAATGTTTGTGTTGCTTGGTTGGATTTTTACTAAAACTGCAATATGCTTACGCTGTTCTTTGATCACCATCACTTTGTCTGCTTTTCCCTTGCAATTTTATGATGATTTATGTTCTAATGAAGAATGCTAGTACACAGATCTGCTTAATTATAGATATGTAGTTGGATATTCCAGTGAGAAAGGGGCTTCCTTAAAGTATGGTTACGCTAATTGAGATCTCTGGGACTTCAGGGGCTGCTATATATGGAACAGTCTTTCAAATGTGTCTTTGCCTGAATGACTTCCTTGATGAAATATAGATGAAGAAAACCACTTTGTGCAAGCTGTCTACTTCCATAAATATGAATAAGTTTGCATAAATGCAATGGGAGCTTTAAAACACGTCTTATCACTGGAAATCCTAAATAAGCACATGCCATGTTCAGATGTAAATTACAATAAGAAAGACTGGATTTTATTTGATGAATTTTACTTCATAGTCATAACTGATAGGGATAATGTTTTTCTTTTTAATCAAAGCTTATAGGTTTTCCCCCCATGCATTTGCTTAAAAAATAGGATTATAAAGAAATGCATACATAAATAAATAGATGCAGAAATAACTAAGTAGATTTGTCAATTCAAGAGAAGAGCCTTGAGTATTTAAGTCCTTAAAGACTGCATTTCAATTATTATGTATTCAGTCAAATTCATGGCTTCTATCTTTTCAGGCAGTTCACAATCTATCTTCTTTATATCTAACTAAAAAAAAAAAAATTTAAATTTAAAGTTAAAGTTTAAAGTTAAAGACACATCTTTTTCGCCTGGCCGGCCTTGGGTAGTCTCTTTTAAGGTTAGGGGTTTTAGGGGTAGTTTTAGTTTATCGGTTTTTAGCGCAGGATTAATTTAATTCATTTTTAATTTTGTATTCTGTTTGTGGTTTTAACTGTATTTTTAAGTGCCTGTGCCCCGCCTCGAGTCCCTTTGGGGAGAGAGAGCGGGATATAAAATTAAAAATTATTATTATTATAATTATTATATGGGGAATAGTTCAACTTTCCCCAGTCTAATGTTCTTCCAATGTGTGAACTTCAGTTCTAAACATTATCAGACATAGTCATGTTGGGTAAGGAATTCAGTACAATAAAAATCCTGATATTTGAAAGGTACCCAAGCTGTAGAAGACATGACTCTGCATGTCCATCAGAATGTTTCTATGGAACCCTAGAAAAATTATTTTAAACAAAGGGGTGGAAAAAAGATTTTCCATTGAAATAATATATACAAATTGGACACATTCTTCCAAGCCAGTGCTTCTCAAATAGTGGGGCGGGCCCCCCAGGGGGGGTGCGAGGCTCCGTAAAGGGGGGCGCGTTTGACCTCGGCAAAGGATTTAATTTTTTTTAAATTTCTAATGCACTTTAAATCTTTTCTGCTACAGTTAATAAAGCTATTCTTTGTTGTAAATTTCTTTTTTTATTCTCTTATACGTTAATAAGGATACAGTGTTATGCAGAGGTGTACTTATAACAATTTTATAGACAAATGATACTATTTACAGTCGCGGGGGGGGCGCGCGAAATGTTTTCTTCTTCCTAGGGGGGGCATGACAGATAATAATTGAGAAGCACTGTTCCAAGCCAATGTCTATTGACCCTGGTAATCCCCAATTAAGGGAGGAAGCATACTGCTTTCCTTTGCTGCCTTTTGGCTCATCACCAGAGACCATCTAGACAGAAAGCTATTAGTTTTGTTGTATCTTTTTTTATATGTGTGTGTTAGGCTTTTTGAGCTGATAAATAAATAAACAGGGAGACTAGGATAGATCTATTTCGAACTATTTAGCTCTCATCAGCTAGCCATTCCCTGACTGGGATTCGAATCAGTATTACATGTGAGGCAGTTGTAATTGCCACCAGACCACTTGTTGGGGCTTACCAGGGTGTTATGACACAAGCATATACTTATTTCCCCTGTCTCAGCTGTTCAGGATAGAACCAGTGGTCTGGTGGCAATTACAACTGCCTCACATGTAATACTTCCCTGGTTCGAATCCCAGTAAGGGTATGGCTAGCTGATGAGAGCTAAATAGCTCGAAATAGATCTATCCTAGTCTGCTCCCCTTTCCATTGTGTCCCAAAGGCCTGCCTATCACCAGGGAAGAAGGGGACTCAATTATAGGCTTCTGGGATCCTCTTGCCAGCCTTATGTCACCAGCAGGCATCCAAATCATTCCCTTATCCTTCTTTTGTTGTCCATAGCCATTGGGAGATTTGAAATTTCACCCTTTGTTCCAAAGCAGCCAATCACTATTCACCTGTCTGGCCTTGTCAGGATATAGAAGCAAAGGAAAGAGGAAAATAGGAAGGATTATCTCTGCCCTTGCAACACCCAATCTACAGTTTTTGGGGGGAGTGTAGTTGGAATTCATGAACACATGATGGCCCAATAGCCATAGCAATTGGGCAGCATCTGCAACTTTGCAAACTGGAGTGAATTTCCTTGAAATTTCAACGATATGGGAGTAATGGGTTCACGTTTTTGAGTGCATTCTTTAAGTCAACCTATTTTAGGTACCTTGATTCAAAAACTTTTGCCTGATGTTACACCAATTTGTCCAATTGAAGATTACAAACAGAAAGTCAGACAGGAGAAATGTTGGTAATGTATAGATGACCAGAACCTTGAATTAAACCCAAAAACAGACTGGGAACTGGCTCAGGTTGTACTAATACTATATATTGACAATCAAGTTATATCTGTAACAGTGGTGTGTTTCAATTTATTTTACTACCAGTTTGCTTGTGTGCTCATGAGATGGTTCTGCACATGTGCAGAACCATTTGCCGCCACTACCGGTTCACCCAATGCGGGATGAACCAGCAGAAACCCACCTCTGATCTGTAAGTATGTGAGGAACAATTATGAAGGAAATAGCCTTCCTCTTCCTGAAATATACATCTATATAGCCAACTCAGGGGGGGAAAGCCTTACTTTTCAGTAGAAATAAAGTAAGTTCTCTGGAAGGAATGTTTGAATGCACTTTCTTCTTTTTGCTGTTACACTTTACAAAAGGAAGATGCAATTTTAGGAACCACAACTATATTCACTCCGTTTTATGTTCCTTTCAAAAAAAGAAACATACATTTTTGTTTTCTTCCCTTCACCTATTATTTAAAAATCACCTCTCTAGCAGATTTATTTAATCAAATAAATACATTAAAACATTCCCCTTTGCATTGTTTGGAAATATGCATCAGAATATTCAACATACACAACATATTTGAAGGGAAATCTCTGTAACCTTCCAATTTGCTGACTGCTTAGCTACTGGCATAATTTATGACTTTTAGTCATCATTACTCAACTTCTTGATTTCACATAGCTTCCAATAGTCCTACAACTACAGCAGATTTAATGATACCTTTTTATAAATGTGTTGGGTTGAATGTCAATTACTGCTTAATCAATACAAAATTTTGCTTCAATCATCTGTTTTAGTCCAGCCATGCATGCTATTCTTATTTTCTTCTAAGATGCATTTTATGGTGATGCTGCTTGCATTTCAATAAGTGCTTTCTTTCTTTAAATACTGTCATCAGAATTCAGATAGGGCACGTATAAATGGACATAGGTATCTCTGACTAAATGAATAGTAAATCATGAGCATTAATATGCAAAGTATGAGTTGCTCTTTTCCTCTAGTTGTATGTTTGTGCAGGTAGTCCCTCACTTAACAACTATTTGTTTAACAAACAACTATTTGTTGAAGCACAGCTCCTCAAACTACAGCCTGTGGGCTAGATATGGTCTGCCAATTCAAAGTATCTGCCCCGCAGAGTGGTGGGATTCAGCCCTGCCCCTTGCCCCGCTCCTCACTGTTGGCCTTATCTTCCAGCGAGCATTCACTCCAGCTGCACTTCTGGTTAGTTATTTCACTGGTTGAGCTGCACTTCTGATCACACCGCTGCTGCTGAAAGTAAGGCCGAAGGGGGCTGGGGAGGACCAGCTGAGTGAGGGGTGATATTTCCAGTGCAGCCACGTGATCCAGGGCTGGTAGATGAGTAGCAGAGGGGCTGCTGCTGACTTGAAAAGCAGCTCTGCTGCCAGCTTGTAAAGTAGTGCTTTAAATGTCTTTTAAAAATGCTTTAAAAATAAACTTTCAGGATGTTTTTCACAGCCATATGTTCCAGGGCCGGTTGGTGAGTAGGGGAGGGGCAAGTACAATAAGGACAAAGGCAAATGCTAAATTGGCCATCTCCACCCAGTCACATGACCACCCAGCCACACCCACCCAGCTGGTCCAGGTCCCCAACAGTCTGAAGGACTGTGAATCGGCCCCCTGTTTAAAAGGTTTGAGGAGCCCTGGTTTAAAGTCATAATGGTTCTGAACAGGTGATTTGTGATCTAGTCCTCATGTATTTACACACATAATAACTGGTGTACTAACAGTAGAGTTGCTTACACACACTGCTCTGCAGACTTGGAATTCTCAACTGTCATTTGTCGGCCATTTTATCTTCCTGGAGAGATTTCTGTTATAGTTGTCACTGCTGTCTGTATTCCACCTGCTGCAAATGTTAGCACAACGCTCAAACCAATTTCATTGTAATTTTTATTTTATTACAATGACAATAAAGATGATGATGATGATGATGATGACGATGATGATGATGATGATGATGATTACAATTACTGCAACCCCTCCTGCACTTATGTGAGACAGATTTTATTGTTTGGCAACCATTGCACTTTTATGTTGGTTGCAGCATTCCACAGTCAATAGGGAAGCTGGCAGGTTGGATTACAAATTGTAGTCACTTGATGCCTTGATTAATGACCAGTGACTCAGTTAATGACCATTGTAAAAAACGGTTGTAAAATTGAATGCAGTCATGTGTGACCTCACTTAATGACCACATATCTTAACAATGAATTTTCTAATCCTTTTTGTGGTTGTAAGCAGAGAAGTACCTGTGGCATTATAATGGTGGAACAACAGTCATTCTAAGTGATATCCAGTACCCAATTTTTCTTTTTGCTGAATACCTCATCCATATATATATATATACTTACGCCCATGTTAAAGTTTTGTAGAAACTCTAAAATCATATGCTTAAATAAAGAGGCAAGTTTGAAGTCTCCTGCTAGATTGAAAAATTGGAAAAAAAAGTTTCTTTTTCATATACTCTTACTTTATATAAATATATTATTCAACCTAGAATTCCTATCATTATTTCTCCAAAAGAGGTGGTAAAGTATAAAAAGTGCAGCAAAGGCATAGAAAAATGATTCAGGGGCTGTATGACATCTAAGATGTTTTAGTTTGGATGGAAAAAAAGACTGAATAAAAAATACAGCGTAGTATCATATAAAATTATGTTTGTATGGAGAAAATGAATAAGGAGGTCACCCTTTCTCATAATGCCAACTAAACTGAATAGTAAAAAAAAATCAAGACAGATTTTTTTTTAAAAGGTTTTGTTTCACACAATGTTTAGTAAAACTATTTTTTCCTTCCAAATGGGGTTCAGTAATGATTTGTATTTTCAAAGGTTCCAAAAGGTGCTACACAAATTAAGGTTAGGCTTTCACAAAATGATCTTTTAGTGCTTCTAGAACTGGAAACAACATTTCTCTAACACTGATTTCTGGGCAACATATTCAGAAAGATGATATCCTGCTGCCATACAAAGCAACCTCGACTATGTGTCAAAATGGTTGCGTAATTGACAACTCCAAATCTCAACTAATAAATGCTCCGTCCTACATATTGGCAATAAAAATCAGAACACCAAATACAAGTTCAGCGGAAACTAGATGACCCTTATTCTGTCAAGGACCTAGGGGTACTCCAGTGGTGGGTTTCCATTTTTTTTTACTACTGGTTTGCTCGATCTAAGTGGAACCAGAAGCAACCAGCTCTGGTGTACTCATCTCAAATGATCTAAGCCCCAGATCTCACTGTAACAACATTGCCAAAAAAGCATTAAGAGTTGTTAACCTAATTTTGTGAAGTTTCTTCTCTGGTACCATTGTACTACTAACTAGGGCATACAAAACCTTTGCCAGACCAATTCTCAAATACAGCTCATCTGCCTGGAATCCACACTGTGTATTGGACATTAATACGATTGAGTGGGTCCAGAAGTATTTCATGAGAAGAGTACTCCATTCCTCTGTTCACAATAGAATCCCTTATGCCACCATTCTCAAAATTTTGGGCTTGGACAATCTGGAACTCTGCCGCCAAAGTCTGATCTAAGCTTAGTACACAAAATTGTCTGCTACATCCTACCTGTCAATGACTACTTCAGCTTCAACCTCAATAATATACAGGCAAACAATAGATACAAACTCAAGGTAAACTGCTCCAATCTCGATTGCAGAAAATATGATTTCAGCAACAGGGGTGTCCCTCTGTTGTTACACCCTCGAACCCTCACAGCGTCAATCTCAAACTGTCTACTGTGGACCTCACTCCATTCCTAAGAAGTCCTTAAAGACGGCATGTATAAGTGTGCTTACCATCCCTGTCTTACTGTTCCCATTTACGTATCTGTATGTACTTCCTTTGTTCATGTTTATGTTCATACCTATACTTGTTATCTTGTACATAATTGACAAATGAATAAATAAATAAAATAAAATATTCCTGTACTATAAGCATTGGGTCTGATCCTTGATCTTGTCAAATCTTTACAGCAGCCCCCACAATCCCTGGGCTATGGACTGTTACCGGTCCATGGCCTGTTAGGAACCAGCCTAGTGCAAGTGGCCAATGAGCAAACAAAGCTTCATTAATTCATGAGTGGGATCTAAAAATTGTCTTCCATGAAACCGATCCTTAGTGCCAAAAAGATTAGGGACCATTGCTTTACAGTAAGAACATTTACATGTTCTAAGAGAAGATCCCCCCTGTAGTGTTGATTATTATGGTAATATATTAAAAAGGTTCAATTTGTTTTCCCATAAAATAATCAAGCTCATAAGAAGTAATTAATTGTCAGGATTCCATGGACTTAGAACATAGAATCCTGACGTTTAGACAGATGGTGTGAACTATAAACCTGCAGTTCCCTGTAACAGCTTTTCTTCCATTACATCAACCTGGAAAATCTTCATCCTTGGAGTTGAATGAGCCAAAAGTTTCCATCCAGTCCAAAAGCAATATTTTCCAGATTCCTTCCTTCTCCCAGCCAGGACTCATTTTCCCTAATCTATTTTGCCACTCCTTTCTCACTGCAAAAGTGAGAAAGAGATTTGGTTATGGAAGAAGGACTTTATCCATTGATAACTACCTGGATTATGTTGCAATTCAACTGTTGACTATATTTCTCCTCATTCTTTCATTAGATAATTAATTATATTTTGAGACAGATGAGGGAAAGGAAGGGGAAGGAAGGGAAGGGAAGGAATGGGAAGGGAAGGATAGGAAAGGAAAGGAAAGACTGAATAGTATTAAATTTCACACTAATCAACCTCTGGCTGTTCTACTAGTAGATAAAACCTTTTCATTTAAAAGTAGTGTCACTAGCAGAAGAAAAATTGCTTGTTGTTGTTCTCTATCTGTGCACTAGCAGAAATAATGATTCTACAGAATACTGTTAATTTCATTTTTGCACCAGATGCAAATTTTTTTTTCTTGTCTTGATTAAATTGTTCATTTGGGCCAGAGGAAGTACATTATGATGTGACTGTTTCTAAAAATTTGGTAAGACACAGATGAGAGCTTACAGAGAGGGTTAAGGGGCTGGTGGGAATTAGCCATTGCTTCAGTAATGCTTTCTCTGTAAGCAGCCAGGCAAGGGAAAACAGAAAGTGGCATCTGGAACGCATTTAAAGTCAATCAACCTAAATACAAGTGAGCAACTCTGCAGAGAGGGTGATTCAGAAGTAGATAGCCTCCAGCTCAAGTGAAAAATAAAATGGAAATGAAGGGAAAACCCAGACAAAATCTGTACACCTAGCACTACCTATATGCCTAGAAAAGAATACATATATCTAGTGTGTAGTCAAAATCATCCAATTGGTTTTCATGCCTAAAATGAGACTAAGGATTCACATTCTCCTGGTTTCTAGTCTATTGCTTTAATCACTAGAACAGACTGCCTTGATGGTATGGTAATGTACGTTATGTTTCTTACTTTGAAGTACTCTAAGCCGGTCCATTTGGAGACCATAAGGTCATTTCCTGAACATGAAGCATTGGACTTCTGCTCTCAAGACCTGCCCTAATGTCACTATTTATAGCCAACAGAATAGATCATCTTTAGTGAATAAATCTAGCTTCACTGATCACTAATGGGCTTCTAATTCAAGGTGCTAGTTATCTCATATAAAGCACTTCAGAGCCAAGGGCAAGGAAACATACTTCTTTTCCAAAATAATTCTCTTCGCAAGATCCTTTGCCAAATGTAGGCATTGTTCCACAAAACCTCAAATTCAAGAGTTTTGAAATATAATTTAACAGAACACAAGCATTTTAATCATTCAAATATTTCCCAATAAATCTCCTTACATATATTTAAAATGTTTCAGAAAAATAACACTGACTCATATGATTTAAGTTTGTCAACAACAACAACAACACACACACACAATCTGATTTCCATCCCTTAAAGTACATTCCTTGGGGAGTCCAATATACTTAAAATAAAATCTTTTGATGAATCAATTTTAATCTTAACTCTGATGATTATGGGAGATGTCTAATCAAGTCCCAGAAGTGTTTCTTTGCATGCACAACATCCTGACAACTAGGAACATCCTTCCAGGCAGCTGCATAAATTGTTCAGAGGATATGCTGCTTTAACACTTTTTAAGTGGAAAAGTTAAAAGCAATTAATATTTTCTTCTTTAAGCCTTAAAAAAAAGACGCTCTATGGGAATAAAGCTTAGGATTTCCCTAAACCTAGAGTTTAGCCAAGCATCTGCCTGTTGTTGGAAATAAATAGCAAAGTATTTCGGGAAGAATAATAGCTAAGGGGCTTACCTCAAATTCATAAAAATGAAATTCCATGCAGGTCAACTTGGAAACGTAAGAAAACCAATATACTCCATACTAGAATGTGTATATACAGTATGTACTATCTCTCTATATGTACTTAATATATAAATTAAATGCAGAACATTTTGAGTCTGATCTATTTTTTTTTCTGGAATCTGAATGTTCCATAGTCCACAGTACTTTCCACTGGAATTTTACTTCAAAGTTAGTGTTAGGCTAACTTTGTATCAGTGGGAGGTTCCTGGATTTAAGCCTTCCAATTGATAAATATGGTGTTTCAGAGTGCACTGATAATTGTAGGTTACTGACAATTTTTTTGTACATTTTGAGAAGTGCATCTTGTCATCATAAGGCTAGTGAGGCAATATGGCTCAGAATAGGAAACCAGCAGGACAGTGTGGTCTTAATGCACTTACTGTATCATCCAGTCCGGCATCTAGTTTATTTGTATGGCAGCTGTTCATCCAGACAGGGGCCACAATATTCAGCTGTAGAGTACACCAGTCCCAATGCTGATGTTCTGGGCATATAAGCAGAGGAACCTCATTTAGTTCCACAAAATGTATAGAGCATTATTTCTGGTATTAATTTGTGCTGCAATATTCTCTATGATCAATCCAGCATTACACCAAGGTATTTTGGAAAGGTGTTATAAGGCAATAGGCTGTTATTGAAATATACTTTCTAATTTTATTTTATTTTTGCTTGCTTGTTATTAAGGTGGAAATACATTGTTTTTGTTTTGCTCATGCTTGGGGTGATCCCCCAGTCAACAAAGAACTTCCCCAGAACTTTTAGGGGCTCTTTGAGGGAACTGTCAGCATCCTTTACATGTTTCTCTTCTTTGCTTACACCAGGTTATTCATTCAAGGAAATTTCCATCCTTTGGGAACTGGCATATCAAATATGTATAGGTTGAACAATGTGGGAGCCAGCACAGAGTGCTCTGATAGATCATTATTCAGTTTTCTCACTTTGCTTCTCCCCCTTTCCTATTATTATTTGAAAAATCCTCTCTCAGCATTTTATTAATAAGGTGACTAGTTTTCGGACATAGGAATGATCAGTTGCAGTTTGTATAATAAACCTTCCTTCCAGACTATGTCATAGGTTGCAGTCAGGTTCACAAAAACTATTTTGGTTTTAAGGCCTTGTTGGAATTTAAAACCTGCCTGGTTTTAAAATTGATACAACCTTGGCCTTATTGCTGGAAAACTCCAACTAGGATCCTCACCTTACATGGCATTTGCCAAGAGTGATTGAATTGAACAGAGTATCTTCCCCTGAATGTGACCATGGTCCTCTTTGGATCACATAGTGACTAGCTGCTATTTGAGAGCTTAGGAGGAAAAGCAGACTTTCTCCAACTAACAAATACTGTGCTCTATTGCAGTGGTCGGCAAACTCATTAGTCAACAAAGCCAAATATCAACAATACAATGATTGAAATTTATTTTGAGAGCCAGAAGAAGGTGTGGCCTAATTTGTGGGAGTGGCTCATCAGTCACGTGGCCAACATGGAAAATGTGGTGAAATTCACTTAACAATGGTCTTGCTTAGCAACCAACATTTTAGGCTCAGGTTCATAAGTTCTTCCTTTCTTATCTCTCCCACTTTTTTTCTTTCTTTCTTTCTCTTTCTCTCTTTTGCTTTCTGTCTCTCTCTGTCTATCTGTCTCTCTGTTTCTCTCTCCTCCCTCCGCCCATCTGTCACTGCATGTGTGTCTGTCTGTCTGTCTGCCTCTCATTCACTCACTTAATCATTCATTCTGTGTCTCTGTCTATCTTTCTCTCCCTCCCTGTCTCTGTCTCTCCCTGTCTCTCTCTGTGTGTTTGTCACGCTCTCTGATTCCCTCCCTGTCTCTGTCTGTCTGTCTCTCCCCCCCTGCCTCCCTCTGTCTATCTCCATTTCAATCCCTCCCTCGGTCATTAAAGACACTCCTGTTCCATCAGGCCGGTTTGGCCTAAGTTATTTACCTAGCCTTCAGTCTGTATTATAAATTGTTTTAATTGGGTTTTTAAGGGATTATGTTTTAACTATTTAAATTTTAGCACAGGGATAATCTATTTAATTCAATATTAATTATTTATATTTTGTATTGTGTTTGTTTTAAACTTCGTGTGCACCGCCCCGGGTCCCTTCGGGGAGAGGGTGCGGTTATATAAATTTTATAAATAAATAAATAATAAATAAATTCTCTCATTGTGCCTCTCCCTCCCTCCCTCCCCATCTCTGTCTCTCTCTCTCTGTCTCTGTGTGTCTGTCAGTCTGTCTCTGATTCCCTCCCTGTCTCTGTCTGTCTGTCTGTCTGTCTCTCCCTCCCCCCCCCCCCGCTCCCAGCCTCTTCAGCCCCTGGGAAGCAGACAAGTGGCTGGCTTGTCCCAGACGCAAAAGCTATGAAAGAACAGCCAAAGGCAATCCAGGAGTCAGTAAAGCCATCTCCAAGCAAGGACAGAAAAGAAACTCAAATTTAATTGGATTCTGAGCATTTGGATTCTTGCCTGTACAAAGCCAGGACTGTGCAACTTACTGTAAATCTATGGTCTGTACATTCTGAAAATATTTTCTCTTTTGTCCCCATCCTATGTGTGGCTTTTGCCTATCAGGCTCACCGGCCACCAGTTCCCTCCCCCTGCCTGCAGAGCCTCTTCAGCCCCTGGGAAGCGCTCCAGCTGGGGAGGCAGCTGTTGCCTCCCCAGCCAGCATGCCGGCCACTCGTCTGCTTCCCAGGGGCTGAAGGGGCTCTGCGGGGCGAGGGAACTGGCAGCCGGTGGTGAGTGAAGCAGGCGGGCAGGGTGCTGCGGCGGTGCCCAGCAACATTCCCTGCCTGCCCGTCCCACTGGCTCACTCACTGGCCGCCAGTTCCCTCCCCCACCCCCGCGGAGCCCCTTCAGCCCCTGGGAAGCAGACGAGCAGCCGACATGCTGGCTGGGAAGGCAACAGCTGCCTCTTTGGCCGTGGGGCAGCCGGAGCACGTCCCCGGAGCCCAAGGAGTCCCGTCATCGACGAGGGTGAAGGAAGAGGGGCCAAAGAGCCGCTTGTGGCTCGCGAGCCGCGGTTTGCCAACCACTGCTCTATTGGATAAATGGCCTAGATCAGACAGATCACATATATAGAACACTTATTCTCTTATGAATCAATGTTTTAAAATGTAACCTGTAACTTATATACCATATTTTTGGAGTATAAGGCACACCAGAATATAAGATGCACCAAGATTTAAAAGAGGCAAATTGAAAAGAAAGATTTTGCACTCTGCAGACCTCCCAAAAATGGCCCGTTTTTCACAAAAACGCCCCCCCTTTTTTTTAAAGGGCAAGAATAGCCTTTAGGAAGCTTGTAGAGTGCTCCTGGGGGCTGAGGGGGGCAAAATTGAGGAAAAATCCACCTGTGTTTTGCTCATTTCTGCCCTTCCCTGCCCACAGGGCACTCTGGAAGCCTCCTAAAGGCTATGCACAGCCATTTTGATGAAGGGGGCGGGGTTTCAGGAGGCAAAAAATGCTGTATTCAGTGTATAAGATCACTCAGATTTTCAGCCTCTTTTTTGAGGGAAAAAGGTGTGTCTTATACTCCAAAAATATGGTATATACTTTCCTGAAAATGTGTGCATGCGCACGCACACACACACACTTTTCCAAATTCCTCCTTTCAAAATTGACTACATATTTCCATCATACATGTACCATAGTATTATGTGCTCTTTCTATATAATTTTATTAGTATTATTCATGTGTTCTATGCCACATGTTAATAAAGGATAAACATCATGTCATTCTAGTAAGTACTATCTTCAGCTGAAGAGTTCCAGTGCTGTCCCAAATATTTCAAAAGTGCTCCAGGCCTCAAAACTGAACTTGAAATGTCCCTTTGTAGTTCAAAGCACCTGCTTCAAGGACCATGTTAGATTCTCGGCAGAGAAAAGAGAGTCCAGACCGGTATGACTTAGCAGCTCTTTATTGCAAGGAGAAAGACATAGCAAGTGACCAATTTTCAAAGGTGGCGCCTTCTGCCTTGCAGCTCCTTTTATGGAGCTGCTGGAGGGCAGCCGGCCAATCAGTGCGACCACGCCCTCCAGCCACAGCCAACCGCGGCTGGAGGGTAGCCGGCCAATCAGTGCGACCACACCCTCCAGCCACAGCCAACCGCGGCCGGAGGGTAGCCGGCCAATCAGCGCGACCGACGCCCTCGGCCACAGCCAACCGCGTCCCGTCTACTCCCGTCCAATCAGGACGCGGCTGGCGGCTGCCGGGGCTTCCCGTGTCTCTTCAGGATGCAACACTCCTTCCCCCCCAGGGAGTCCGTCCGTGGTCCTAACATACGTATTCGCTGAGGTATGTGGGACTACGTCTGTTCCGCCCCGAGCGTCTCAATGCCTGCGCCGGGGCCGCTGGGAGAGGGCGTGCTGGGTTGTCATGGTCTGCGCCGTCGCCCGGTGCCGCTGGTGGTGCGTCGTCCGGGGGCGTGTCCTGTGATGAGGCGTCTTGTTCAAGTCCGTTGGGTGATGTTCCCGGGTCGGCCAGACCCGGACGTGGAGTCCCGGGGGTGTGCTGTACGGCAGGTGGTTCCCGGAACGTTGGTTCTGGCAAGAGCAGTCCCGGGGATTGTCTCTGGAGAGGATAGTCGGTAAAGGTGTCGGCGGGCGCAGAAGATACGGGGCTGGGCCAGTCGTCCCGCTGGGTTGAGGCCTCGATGGTCGGCGAGTCTGACGGTCGTGATGGTGGCAGCGGGGTTGGAGACGGGATGCGGCATCTCAGTTGATCCACGTGTCGCCGCCACTCGGATCCATCCGGACGTTCGACCCTGTAGGAACAGGGGCCCGTTAGTTCGCGGACGACAGCGGGGACCCACCGTGGATCCCCAGCGAAGTTTCTGGCAAAAACGGCCTCGCCGGTGGAGAAACGGCAGGGCGATGGGGTCCCCAGGTTGCACGGCTGCATCTCATTGTATTGTGGGTGCAGCCTGTCCAGTTTGGTCCGCAGGCGGCGGCCCATCAGCAGCTCTGCGGGGCTTTTGCCTGTCGCCTGACAAGGTGTGGAGTGCTGTCCCATGAGATAAGCATCTACTCTAGACTGCCAGTCCCCCCTATCCATCCTCCCGAGAGCTTCTTTTGCTGAGCGGACGGCTCTTTCCGCCCGGCCGTTTGCGGCCGGGTGGTAGGGCGCCGTTGGTGCATGTCGGATCCCCTGTGAGGCTAAGAATTCCTGGAACCCGGTGGCGTGAAATTGGGGCCCGTTGTCGGAGACTAGGCAGTCCGGCAACCCGTGCGTCGCGAAAAGGCGCCGGAGCGCCCGCACGGTACTCTCGGCCGTGGTAGAGGTCATCAGAATGACCTCGGTCCAGCGAGAGTAAGCGTCTACCACTACCATGAAAGTCTGGCCATGGAAAGGTCTGGCGAAATCGATGTGAACCCTGGACCATGGTGACCTGGGGGCGTCCCAATCCCGATGGGGAGTGGTGGGGGGGCGGGGCGGGAGGCCTGGCACGCCTGGCAAGCGCCAACCCAGGCGGCCACTTCGTCATTCATACTCGGCCACCAGACATAGCTCCTGGCCAATGCTTTCATGCGGGCTATGCCTGGGTGGTTGGCATGGAGGGAGTCGAGTACCTGGTGGCGGAGGGGTGGGGGTACGATGACCCGGTCTCCCCAGAGCAAGCACCCGCTGTGGACCGACGGTTCCAGCTGGCGGGCCCTGAAGGGCCAGTATACGTCCGGCAGTGAGCCCGGGGGCCACCCGCGCAGGACCCACGTGGAGACCTGCGACAGGACAGGGTCGGCCTTGGTCTGCGCTGCGACGTCGGACGAGGTGAGGGGTAAGTCTGACTCGGCCATGGACAGGACGGATAGGGCCGGCACCGGCGCCGGATCTGTCCGGGGCAGGGGGCAACGGCTGAGGGCGTCTGCGTGTCCTAGCTGTTTCCCCGGGCGATAGAACAGCGTGTAGTCGTACGCTGTCAGGAACTCTGTCCACCTGGTCATTCTGGGGGAGAGGATCGGGGGGGTGGGCCGGTCGCCGGCCAAGAGCCCCAGGAGCGGCCTGTGGTCGGTGAAGACAGAGAAGTGGCGGCCGTACAGGTACTCGTGGAATTTCTTAATCCCGGACACTACAGCCAAGGCCTCTTTGTCAATCTGGCTGTAGTTGCGCTCCGTAGGAGACAGTGTTCGGGAATAAAATGCAATGGGGGCCTCCGAGCCGTCGGGGCGGACGTGGCTCAGGACGGCCCCCACTCCAAAGGGGGAGGCGTCTGATGCCAACGCTAAAGGCAAACGGTCAGAGTACTGTACCAACACGGCCTTTGATGTCAGCATATCTTTAATTGCCGTGAATGCCTGAGCCTCGCGGTTGCTCCAGCGCCAGGCCGCCGATCGATCGAGTAATCGATGGAGCGGCTCGGCTAGTGACGCCTTGTGTGGAATGAATGGCGCGTAAAAATTGAGCAGGCCGAGGAATGCTTGTAGCTCCTGTTTGGAAGTGGGGGTGGGGGCAGCGTGGATTGCCTCGACCTTGGAGGGGGTGGGGTGAATGCCCTGGGCGTCTACCATGAATCCCAGGAATTCGACCTTAGGCTCAGCGAATTTGCATTTGCTGAGCTTTAATTTGAAACCCGCGCCCCTGAAAATGGTGAGGACCTTCCGTAGTACTTTGGCGAGGTCTGATACGCTGTTGGCAGCTATCAGGACGTCGTCGAAATACGGTACGACCCCCGGAAGCCCATGGAGCAGCCGCTCCATGAGGCTCTGGAAGATCCCCGGGGCCACGGACACGCCAAATTGGAGGCGGTGGCAGCGAAAAGCACCCTGGTGGGTGACGATGGTCTGTGCTTCAGCTGCGTCGTCGTCCACCGGAAGTTGCTGGTAGGCCTGTGCCATATCTAGCTTTGCGAAGATGCGACCCTGCCCTAAGGAGTGTAGTAGGTGCTGCACTACCGGAACCGGGTAGGGGTTTGCCTGGAGCCCGCGGTTTATTGTCGACTTATAGTCGGCGCATATGCGTATGGACCCGTCGGGCTTAATGGGAACCACGATGGGGGTTTCCCATTTAGCCTGGTCGACCGGCTCCAGGACGCCCTGCGCTACTAATCGGTCGAGCTCCGTGTCCACCTTTGGCTTCAGGGTGAAGGGCAGTCTACGGGCCTTAAGCCAGATTGGGGCGACCTGGGGGTCTAAGTTGAGGGAAACTGGGGAGCCCTTGTAAGTGCCCAGAGTGCCATCGAACACATCGGGGAAGTCTGCCAGGACTTCACTGGTGAGGCAGTGGGCACCCGGTGTACCCGCTGTACTGAAAGACCCAGGGCGGTGAACCAGTCTAACCCTATGAGGGCGGCTAGGGGGCGCTTGACGACCAGGATTGGGAGAACCCCGGCGAAGCGACCATAGCGGACGTGGGCGCGGAGTTGGCCCAACACATCAATGGGGTTTCCCTGGTAGTCTTTTAACAGAGTCCCGGGCTGTGCCAAGTTGGCAGGCTTAATAGTGGGGCAAAGGCTGGTTAGCTGTGGCCAGAAAACGAGGGATCGAGACGAGCCCGAATCAACCTCCATAGTAATGGGCCTGCCGTTTAAAAGAAGGGACGTGGAAATACGCCTACGGTCATCCGTTGGAAGCGGAATCGAGTCCTGGCACTCCGTCATGGCGAAACAGTCTGCCTCCGGCTGTGGTCTGCGGAATGGGCGGCGTTGGCTGAAATTCCGGAACGGCGTGGCGGTTGCAGGATACGTCGGCGGGGGGGCCAGGGTCGGGAGGTTGGCTCTGCAGACGCGTGCGATGTGGCCCTTGCGGTCGCAACGGCGGCAAATGGTGGCCCGGAAAGGGCAGTCGTTCCTTGGGTGACCACCGCCGCACCCGATGCAAGTTGTGGGTGGCCGGCGGGGTGGCTGAGCTCTGGCGCGGCTTCAGCCTGAGGCTTGGATGCGCGCTACCTGGTCGTAGGCCTCGAAGTCGTCCGTCGGGTCGACGAGGTCGTGGTCATCTACCAGGCAGGCCCGTGGGGCAGTCGATGGCGTTGTCTGTTGGCCGGGGCCTAGGTCAGGGGACGTGGCCTCGGCCAGCTCGGCGCCCCTAGCTTCCTCCACGGCCTGCTCCAGGGTGATGTCTGAGCGGGCCATCAGTCGGCGCCTGAGCTTCGTGTCTTTAAGTCCGCAGACGAATTGCTCGACCAGTGACTCGTCGAGGCTCGTGGCGGCGAACTCACATAAGATGGCCGCGGCTCTCAGGACTTGCAGGTAATCTGCTGCTGACTGTGTGGGCTGCTGGCGGCATTGTCGGAACGCGAACCGTCGAGAGATTCGCGAGGGTGCGGGGGTGAAGTGGGCCTTCAGGCGGGCCTGCAGCGTGCCCCAATCCAGGGTGTGGACCGGTGCAGGCGCGGCGATATTCCGCGCAACGGCGAAGACTGTGCGGCCTCCACAGCCCAGGAAGAGTCCCAGCCGACGTTCCTGGGTGAGTTCGCCGTGATCTCCCGCGAGGAGGAAACATTCAAATCTGGCCAGGAAGGCTTCCCATGATTCCTGCGAAGCGTCATAGGGAGCGAACGGCGGCAGGGTGGCCATCGGCTTGGCTGCAGTCTTGTAGGCTCGCTGAAGAAGTAGCGAGGACGAGCGGTCTGACGAAGATTCTTCGATCGGTGAGTGACTTCGCTCTGAGTAGTCAGTACCGGCCCCAGTCCTTCGTCGCCAGTGTTAGATTCTCGGCAGAGAAAAGAGAGTCCAGACTAGTATGACTTAGCAGCTCTTTATTGCAAGGAGAAAGACATAGCAAGTGACCAATTTTCAAAGGTGGCGCCTTCTGCCTTGCAGCTCCTTTTATGGAGCTGCTGGAGGGCAGCCGGCCAATCAGTGCGACCACGCCCTCCGGCCACAGCCAACTGCGGCTGGAGGGTAGCCGGCCAATCAGTGCGACCACACCTTCCAGCCACAGCCAACCGCGGCCGGAGGGTAGCGGCCAATCAGCGCGACCGACGCCCTCGGCCACAGCCAACCGCGTCCCGTCTACTCCCGTCCAATCAGGACGCGGCTGGCGGCTGCCGGGGCTTCCCGTGTCTCTTCAGGATGCAACAGACCATTTTGAGTTCAGAGCAGTTCTGGTCAGGGCAATCTGTTTTGAACTTGAATAGCGGTATCCAATTTAGAATGGAACATTTCAAGTTTGAAGTATTTCAAATTTTAAATGCTTACATACAATACATACACATATAGCATTTTTCCCTTGTCAGGGAGATGTCTGAAGTGAACAGAAGTGATCATAAAGTGTAAATAAAACATAGCAATGATTGCCTCCAGTTTTCACAGCATTGCATAGGGGAAAGTTGGCTTTTCTTTCATATCTGCTCATCTTTCTCAGCAAAGTTCCCTTTTTGACAATTCAGTTTAAACGGACTTCTATTGAACTTAGGGGAATGGGAAAAAATGGTATCTCCTCTCAGAGACAAGCATTTTCAGGAAAAACAACAACAACAACAACAACCACACTTTGAATCAGTCAGAAAGCTCACATAGAGATCTAGTTTTCCCATCTTATTTGGATATAAATATACCAAATACTGAGCAATAGCTTTACAGTTTGGTGTGTTTCTTGACAGATATTATTAGGTTTGGAGATGTAGCAAGAGGTCCATTTTCAAAATTGTGGTCAATGTACCCACTGATTTTTCCTTATCTAGTCCATGGCTTGTTTACAGTCTGACTTGGGTATTATATTTTATATGGAACTATGTTTGAAAAGTAATCATGAAATACCATATTTTTGCAAAATGCAAAGCTGCTGAAAGATGCTAAAAATAGGGATCAGAAATGAAAGATCAAGCTTTGTTGCCAATTAACTTTTGAATACCACTGAAGATGTTGATGCTGAGCTAGGACCTGATTATTTAAGGGAATGTCTCCCATTATGAGACACTATTCAATCATTTAGATTAGCATAAAAGACCCTTTTGACAATGTCCCACTATGAGATAGATGAGATTCAGTTGAGGTGTTTCTCCCGTGTGACTCTCAGACTGCTAATGCTTTCCATAGGAGATTAATTTGGCTCAGTGTGTTACAGTATTTAGGAAGAACTCAAGAATCTGCAGGTGAGGGAACAAAAAGGTAAATGAATATGAAAGATTATCCACTGTCAAGTATTTACATACGCAATATTAACCTGCAAGATTTTCTATCTTTATAAATGGCAAACATGAATATTTTCATGTTTTCATTTTCTATTGTTGAGTCAAACAGTTTTAAGAACAGCTCTGCTTCTTCTAAAGCAGTATGCTTTCCTCTCCTTAACATAGTCTGTTTGAATTATAAATTATTCCTCAACTGGTTGTCTGGATTACATAGAAATCATACTACTGTCTGTATGCAGAAATCCACAGATTCCTTTTGTGGGCCATTTGTACATGAAGCTGAGGGCATATATGGTCTAGTATCTGATTTTTGTTTTGTATAAAAGATACAGTACATCAATGGTTAGATGGCCTAGACGTTTCTAAATATGCTGGTATACCTTTTTAAGGTTCATATTTTATTGTGCTTTTTAATCTAGGCAAAATGTTAATATACATTGCGAGTTCATATATAATATCATTGTCAACTTTTAACAACCCCATAATTACTTGTGGGGAGGAGTCTGGGCAACTAAATGGAGCTGAGTGTGTACTGGCCAGATGCTGTTCCTGTTGCCAATGTGGAGTTATATTCAGATGATATAATCTCAATGTGCCCAGAGACAGAAATATCTGCCTCTACCTAGGATCAAATTTGCAGCCTCCTGATTGTGAGGTGAGAGCTCCACCTCTAGCTCCACACTTACAAGTTCATATATAATATGCCATACATTAAATAAATAATGCATGAGACTCAGCAGTGTTAAGCACAGACAATCTGCAGATTTCCTTTTGTGTTGAGATATCTAAATTGTGGCACTGTTGCATATGGTGTAGCTATATAACAATGATGGTAGAACACAGACTGTCTAGGTCTACTTAAATAACTAGATTCTGATCTCAAATATTAGTACTCTGGTGTGAAGTCTTATCATTCCCTTGATAATGATGGAATAGGATAGGACTCACAGAATGAAGGATTGAACAGATACTGGACATTACCTAGTCCAACCCTTTGCTCAATGGAGTAATCCACTCAACACATAACAAGATAGATAATGCTTAGACATTTGCAATGAAGTAGAGTCCATTGCCTTCTGTTTCATTACTTAGCAGCTCTTACTAATAAAACTTTCTAATGATCAGCTGAAATCTACTCACTTGTAATTTGAACATATTGCTCCTTGCCCTGTTTTCTGGAATAACTCTGAACAATTCATCATCATTTCCTGCATTCCAGCCTTTCAAATATGTGAAGAAAGTCACCCAGTGCTCCCAATTATTATTTTTAAATACATTTTCCTTACAAATCCCTTATTTCCCCCCCCCCTCTCTCCTTGGATATGCACCAGGTTGTCAATTATCTTCCTATGTGATGTCAAGAATAGGATCCAATAGTTTAGGTCGGCTTTGATCAATAGAGAAAAAGAAAATAAAGATTTTAATAATATACTTATATTAGGATTGTTTCTAAGCTTCACCATTTCTGGTCTCTTTCATGTTATAGTATACCCATACTGCAAAATAAGATGGACAAACTACAACCTCAAGTTGAATGCAGCATTCAATCAACTGAGTCAGAAAGCCTTTTAACAAGCAATCAAGTCTTTCTTCTGGAGCAAAAGCATGAATCAGAAAGACCAACCCCTCCCCGCAAAAAAAACCCAACCAAAAACCCTAGGTGTGTGAAACAAGAGGAGGAGATGACAAGAGAGAGAGAGAGAGAAACTGGTGTGTCAGAAGGAATGGATGCTGCCACAAAAACGTGCTTGATAAAAACCTGACTCACAAATAATACCATTGGCTGAACTTTAGGAGAATTTGAGGGAATGCTTAAGAACAATAGCAGTAGCAGTTAGACCTATATACTACTACAGTGCTTTACAGCCATCTCTAAGTGGTTTACAGAGTCAGCATTTTGCTCCAACAGTCTGGCTCCTCATTTTACCAATCGCAGAAGGATAGAGTTAACCTTGAGCCAGTCAGGATCAAACAGTGCTGATCTTCATGATTATTTCACCTTATCTTCAGCTTATTTGCTAATTTAAATTCTACTAGTTATATTTGGTTCCATTTTTGGCCATATATTATTATTTATGTTACAAAGTTGGTACTTGCTGCAAATAGGAGCAAAGCATCATTGATCAGGTTTGGCTGAATTTAATGACAATAGAACTTGCTCAGAATACCATTCATTTGTTGTATTTATAAATTTTAATTCTTTATGAAGCATGTTCTTATAGTCTTCCTGCTTACAGTTCTGAAAGCTACAGTATAACTGTTGTATAAAATTGTAATATTTGAAACAAGATCAATCAATCAAATATTTTATCAGCTGTTTGTGCTGTTTTCAGCTTTAGTTTCATCCCTATTTTGTAACTGCATGCCCTCATACTAATTCTCTTGACAATTTCAATCAATCAGATGAATTACATTTCTGAGGTTATGTAACATTGCATATAGCTCAAGCATGAATAACATTTCACATTTTTTGTGCTTAAGTTGAACGAAATATTTGCATGAGTGAAATATCAGAATATACATCACAATATTATCTGATTATAACAATATCAAAAGGATTTTTTTACTCTGGTTTTCTTCTTTTTCTGATACTTCATCTGCTGTCTTTTATCTCTGAAAGGGAGACAGCAAATAACAAAATATGATTTATTTAGTGATACCTAGATCTTCCTACAATCAATATCAAATTTAAGTCCTGACTGTCATTATCTTAGAGCGATTTTCTTTAGCTATTATTAAGTCACAAAACAGAGGGGAATTGATGTAAAGAGCTTTCATTAGTTGAGTAAGCTGTGTCATATATTCACTTATCTCTAAAATGTTGGCATCTATAAATTTAAAGCAGGGCTTGCATAATTTATGACGATATACATGTTGATGAACCACAAAATCATCAGTCCATATTTAGATAACCAATGGTGAAGGAAGCTGGCAGGGCACTAAGCAATGAAGGAAGGTGAAAAAAGCAATAGAAAGAGGTGGACTTTGATCATAGCTGTCTTGATAGTTTTGATTCCCACATTCTTCTGAAGATACTGGGACAGTGGTGGGTTCCTACCAGTTTGTTCCTGATTTGGCTGAACCAGTAGTGGTATGGCAGTCTGGGTCACTGGAACCACAGTGACCCAGACTTGCCATGCCCCCAAACCAGTTCCCTCATCACTGCCATTGCCGCCATTGCTGCCATTGCCACCATCATTGCCATCACTGCCATTGGCATTTTGTTTTTTAGTTCTGTGCATACGCAGAACAATTTTAATTGAACTGTGCATGCGCACAGCATGAAGTGTGCATGCAAGCAAACAAGCAGTAAAGCCAGGCAGAACCCTCCCCTGTACTGGGAGTTATAGTTTAAATAAGGAGCAGATACCTCCGCTTTAAAACATCATGAACTCAATAGATACAAAAGAAAACAAAAAACTATTGGCAAAATCTTCATAGTTTAGGACACAATAACTTTCAGCTACCATAGAAAGACAATTTTCCATTCCCTATCCTATCCCACCCCAAGTTTCAAAAGTCTTTCTTATTTTCATTCCTATTAATCCCTTATTATTATAATTTTTCCTCTTTTTCTTTCATTGTTCTTTCATATATAATTTATATTAAGAATTTTAATTATAATAGTAAAATCTAATTCAAACTAAACCTTAAGAAAAAAGTAGAGAGAGAATGAAAAAGTACAAGAAAAAGATAAAGAGAGAAGAAAAAGAAAATAAATATATAAGGAAGTAACTTCCACTCGTCATCGTAAATACAAACAAATTTATTGACCTCATCCTATCTAAAGTTCTAAACATTTAGTTTTTCATCCCATAATACATGTCTTATCTATAAACAAATCCATACAATATATTTTCCATGCTGGAAAATATATTGTACAGGGTTGCCGGAAGCAACAACATATCTCATTCTAATATTTATCAAATAAACCAACTTTATATTCCTTTCTTCTATTGTTAACATTCTCTTAGCCTGTCAGTTGTAAATTCACTTTTAACACCATTTTTACCTTATCAGATAAAATTTGTTCTACATCAATCATTTCTTCAGTAATATCATTTGAACAGAGTATATCCATAGAATCAGACAATATTCTTCATATGGTAGCTATTATTTTCTGATCCCATTCATCAAAAGCTTCCTTCAGTGTTTTCATTGTTATGGCATTTTGCAACACTGTACATATTTATAAATCTTTCCTCTATCTAAAACTTTAGTATATAATTTTTGAAATCATGAATTTGTTTATCTTTGTTTTATCTTGTAAAAACCAAAACAAAATTTATTACCCATAAGAAGCTGTTTTTTCTTTATAATTAATTCCAAAAACGTATTGGTGAAAGTTTCCAATTTTATCTGGACCTTTGTCTGTTAATAACTTCCTAAGATCAAAATATTATTTAGGGTTGGGTTTTTTTTGTTTTTTGTTTTGCTATTTTATTTAGATTCTGGAAGTTCTAAACCTTATTCATTCAGAAGTGAAGGTAGACTCGCTTGGCATTTTCAAATTTGTAGGCCCAAAGGTCTTTAATAGCTTTAAGTAATTAATGAGAAATTTCAGAAAGCGATTCAAAAGCAACGTATGTGAAGTTAGTTTTCTTAAAAAGTCTCTGCAATGGTTAGAAGCAAGTTAGGAAATCTTGCTCAAATCCATGAAAAACCTGCTGTTTCCTAAATTGAAGCAACCCTCTGGAGGATCTCCCATCCTCTCCAAAATGGTTCCAAGGAACTGGTTAGGTCACCAGTTCCTTTATCTTTGCTGCAATCATTGATTCTGCTTCTGCAGTTATTTTTAGTTTGCCATGCCTCCCCTGGAAGTCCTTCTACCATTATCTTCTCATAACTTTCTTGGTAAAATTTGGGCATTACTTCTTCCAGATGTAATGGGAACCATGGCTGAGAAATCTCATGCTATGTTGAAAACAGATGCCCTATTCAATAGTCTTCACTGAGATATCCTACAAAGAAAATCTGAGTCTTCTCAAAACTCTTCTTGTCTCTTTGGAATAGAAAGAACCTTCTTCTGTGGCTGAGACAAGTCCTTGTAATTTATTTTTATTCTTATAATAGTCCAACACAAGAAGGGAACATTTTCAAACACACTTGGATGTTGAATACTCATTGAATTTTGCCACTAAGGTTGTGAACCTTTTCACAAGTTTTGCCCAAGGACAAGCCTCCAGTTTTGCATGAAAATTTTCTGTGGATGGGACTTTATTCTCCAGGCAGCCTGACCTATTCTCTCTTTAAGCCCTCAGCATAAGCACAGATGCATGTTTTGACCTCAGAAGAGCCTGCATTGTCTCTAAAAAATGCAAATGTTCTCTTAGGTGCATTACCTTAGTGACTTTAGTGAGGTAAGATGATATTATAGGCTTAAGGAAGCCATAAATAAATCATAGAACATCACATCTAAACTATTATTTCAATTTAAAAGAAAGGTTAACTTTTAAGTGCATCATTTATTTAACAGTCAGTTCACTGCTGGAGAGACTTTTGATCCCCGGAGAAGCACTTTCAACCACAAGTCCTTTGGCTTTCTCACTTTCTTTAATTGATAGCTCCAGTGTGAAGACAGCAAATGATAATGTACTTCACTCTATAACTGCTTTTACTCCATCAGAGAAGAACGTGAGGTCCCTCTAAACTGCATTAGACGAGAAAAAAAAAGAGAGACATTTTTCCTTTCTTAATTTTTTAAAAAATATCCATTAGATCAGGGGTCTCCAACCTTTGCAACTTTAAGTCTGAAGGACTTCAGCTCCCAGAATTCTCCAGCCAGCAAAGCTGGCTGAAGAATTCTGGGAGCTAAAGTCCTTCAGACTTAAAGTTGCAAAGGTTGGAGACTCCTGCATTAGATTATAGAAATGAAAAGCAGCAACTTCTACCTGACTGAGCTCCGGCATACCCATCCTTTCTATGCTCTTGGAAACATGTGTCTCATCATTATTCAGAATGATGCTATCCTCAAGTATGAAAATGATGGCAATGGCAGCCATGGGCATTTTTTTTCTATTGTTTTTAGCTTACAACTATCACTTTGAAATAGAAGATGCTATTCCAACATTGCTAATCTTCTTAAGGATGTTAATTCCAGGAGAATAATTAAATTTATTCCCAGTCATATTTTTCTAAGTGTCAATATATTCCATGAAACCTACTTCTAAAAAAACATTTATTGGCGTAATGTGACTGTCCTTGTATATTACCTCAATGCAACAAAGCCAAATAAAGTCCTGAATGTTTTGCTCTTTTCTTCTTGGTGTCGGCTTTTCTTTTGCACAGATAATCAAGATCAGGACTTTCCTATCTTCATAAAACAACCAGTGAGATAAAGCCTAGGCTTAGAAAACAAGAAAAAAAATGTTATTATGGAAGATAGTGTTAACTGTTCACGTGTCATTTTGAGATTAAGCAGCAAAAGGTCTCTGCTGTTTTTTGGGGGGTTTATTATCATAAGAGACGGTAGAATTTTTTCCCCTCTATTTTTCTGTAGGACTTATTTGTTTATTTGTATATTTTGTTTGTCTTGCTATTTTGGTAATTATCATAAGAAACAACAATCTAATTCTGGTATGTGAAACTGCAATGCACCAGAGATAGAGCACTGTGGAATAATAGTAGCCATTCTGAAATGAAGCAATCAGAGAAACATTTTCATAAATGGAGCAAAATACATTCCACAAAACAGCTTTAGGAGAGGCCCTCGCATTAATATATTCATTAATGCTCACTTTTACTTGATTAAGCATAACATGAATACCAACTGACTGACCTCACTATTTATATTTAGAACTAGCTATACTGGGCCAGGCGTTGCTGTGGCCCAGTCTGGTTAAATGGCCAACCAATCTGTTTGTAGATCTACACCTAGACACATACACACAACCACCATATAACCCCCAACCTACCTACCTACTGTATTTTTCCCTCTCTATCTATCCCTCTACCTACCTACCTACTGCATTTCTTCCTTTCTCCCTCTATCTATCTACCTACTGTATTTCTCCCTCTCTATCCCTCTACCTACCTACCTACTGTATTTCTTCCTCTCTCTCTATTCCCCTACCTACCTACCTACCTACCTACCTACCTACCTACCTACCTACTTACCTATGGTATTTCTCCCTCTCTGTCTATCCCTCTACTTACCTACCTACTGTATTTCTTCCTTTCTCCCTCTACTTACCTACCTACCTACCTACCTACCTACTGTATTTCTCCTCTCTATCTATCCCTCTACCTACCTACCTACCTACTATATTTCTCCCTAACTATCTATCCCCCTACCTACCTACCTACCTACCTACCTACTGTATTTCTCCCTATCTATCCCCCTACCTACCTAACTTACCTACTGTATTTCTCCCTGACTATCCCTCTACTTACCTACCTACTGTATTTCTTCCTTTCTCCCTCTACCTACCTACCTACTGTAATTCTCCCTCTTTATCTATCCCCCTATCTACCTACCTACTGTATTTCTCCCTCTCTATCTATCCACCTACCTACCTACCTACGTACCTACCTACCTACCTACTATATTTCTTCCTTTCTCCCTCTACCTACCTACCTACCTACCTACCTACCTACCTACCTACCTACATACTTTATTTCTCCCTCTCTATCTATCACCTTATCTACGTACCTACCTACCTACCTACTTACCTACTGTGTTTCTCCCTATCTATCTATCCACCTACCTACCTTATTTCTTCCTCTCCATCTATTCCCCTATCTACCTACCTACTGTAATATAATAATAAAATAGCAGAGTTGGAAGGGACCTTGGAGGTCATCTAGTCCAACCCCCTGCCTAGGCAGGAAGCCCTATACCATTTCAGACAAATGGCTATCCAACATCTTCTTAAAGACTTGCAGTGTTGGGGCATTCACAACTTCTGGAGGCAAGCTGTTCCACTGGTTAATTGTTCTAACTGTCAGGAAATTCCTCCTCAGTTCTAAGTTGCTTCTCTCCTTGATTAGTTTCCACCCATTGCTTCTTGTTCTGCCCTCTAGTGCTTTGGAGAATAGCTTGACTTCCTGTTCTTTGTGGCAACCCCTGAGATATTGGAAGGCTGCTATCATGTCTCCCCTAGTCCCTCTTTTATTAAACTGTATTTCTCCCCCCCCTCTCTCTGTGGGCCACCTGGGAGTTTGTTATCCTCTGTGCCTTGTCTTGGCTCTTTTAGGTCTCCGTACAGTGTTCTTGAGGAAATGACTGTTGGAAATGCCAGGTGGGCGGGGCTACAGGGAGGTGAAAACATGATCAGTGGGTACATTTTACATTTGTGTACCTTGCACATGACACACGTGTGCTAGCCACAAAATAAGTACTTATTCTATTATCGGAAGTCCTTGGGAACATTGTGTCAAAATTTGAGGTAAATCGGTGCAGTAGTTTTTGAGATTAGCTGCTTCGTAGAAACTATTTTACATTTTTATTTATATAGATAAGCCCATTGAATTAGTTCTACTCTAAGAATATCTAGGTCTGGATCTCATCCATTATAGTAAACTGAATATTGAAAGTCAATGACACTTTTGTGTTATCCCCTTAAAAGAATTACAAGAATTTTTCTGCTTGCTCTTAGTCAACTAATTGCTAAAGATATGTTGTAAATTATAATGGATCATCATCATCATTGTCATGTCCTGTGTAGAGAACATTGGGCAGCAAGTGATTTCCAGTGGTTTTGATTGTTTGCACATCTTCGCCTTTGTTCCAAGAGACATTAATAATCATAAGATAGTGTAACTGTTTGTGTTTCAAATTATAATAAATGAAGTTAATACAGTGTCAAAAATAACAGAACTGTTTGTTTTTAATAATAATAATAATAATAATTTAATTTTATATCCCGCTCTCTCTCCCCAAGGGGACTCGAGGCGGGGCACAGGCAATTAAAAATACAAATAACAAAATACAGAATACAAACTACAAAATTAAAAATGAATTAAATTATTCCTGCGCTAAAACCCATAAACTAAACTAAAAATTACCCCTAAAACCCCTAACCTAAAAAGAGACTACCCAAGGCCGGCCAGGCGAAAAAAGTGTGTCTTTAATTTTAAGCGGAAGGAGCGGAGGTCCGTGGTTGTCCTAATATCGAGGGGAAGGTCGTTCCAGAGGGCTGGGCCCGCCACAGAGAACGCCCTTCCCCTGGGCGTCGCCCGCTGACAAAGTCTAGTGGACGGCACCCGGAAAAGTCCCTCTCTGTGGGAGCGAATCGGCCGTGAGGATGTATGAGGCAGGATCCGATCCCGCAGGTAACTAGGTCCCGAGCCATGGAGCGCTTTGAAGATGATAATTAACACCTTGAAGCGCACCCGGAAGACGACAGGTAGCCAGTGCAGCTCGCGCAAGAGTGGTGTTACGTGGACAAACCTAGAGGTGCCCATAATTGCTCGCGCGGCTGCGTTCTGGACCAACTGAAGCCTCCGGGTGCACCTCAAGGGGAGCCCCATGTAGAGAGAGTTGCAATAATCCAGTCGGGATGTCACGAGAGCATGAGTGACTGTGCGAAGGGAGTCCCAATCCAATAGGGGGCGCAACTGGCGTACCAGGCGGACCTAGTAAAACGCCCTCCTGGCCACGGCTGTCACTTGATCTTCCATGGACAGCCGGGTATCCAGGACGACACCCAAGTTGCGCACCCCATCCACAGGGGCAAGATGTTCGCCCCCTATGGCCAGAGATGGAATCATCTGGTTGAATCGGGAAGCCGGAAACCACAGCCACTCGGTCTTGGTCGGGTTGAGCCTGAGTCTGTTACTTCCCATCCAGATCCGCACGGCTTCCAGGCACTGGCACATCACCGCTACGGCATCGTTGGGGTGGTTTGGGGTAGATATATACAGCTGAGTATCATCAGCGTAGAGATGATACTCTACCCCAAAACCACGGATGATCTCGCCCAGCGGCTTCATATATGTGTTGAACAGGAGGGGCGAGAGGACCGACCCCTGAGGCACCCCACATGTGAGGGGTCTCGAGGTCGACATCTGCCCTCCTGCCAACACAAATTGCGATCGGCCAGAGAGGTAGGAGGAGAACCACCATAACACGGTGTCTCCCACCCCCAACCCCCCCCAGCCGATGCAATAGGATACCATGGTCGATGGTATCAAAAGCCGCCGAGAGGTCTAATAGGATCAGGATGGAGGAACAACCCCCATCTCTGACCCTCCAGAGATCATCGACCAACGCGACCAATGCCGTCTCGGTGCTATGCCCGGGCCGAAAGCCGGACTGGCGCGGGTCTAGATAATCAACTTCCTCCAGGTGACGGGGAAACTGTTGTGCCACCACACTCTCAACAACCTTCGCCAAAAAGGGAAGGTTGGAGACTGGACGGTAGTTGTTTAAAAGAGCTGGATCCAAAGAGGGCTTCTTAAGGAGGGGCCCCACCATAGCCTCTTTTAGGGAAGCAGGCAAGGAACCCTCACTCAAGGATGCGTTGATAACCTCTTGGAGCCAGCCTCGTGTCACCTCCCAGGATGCCAGTACAAGCCAGGAGGGACACGGGTCCAATAAACATGTGGTGGCTCGCAGTCGCCCACGTAACCTGTCCATATCATCGGAAGCAACGGAGTCAAACTCCTCCCAAACAAGATCCGCCTCGCGGCATTCCACTGGACCAGCAATGGGGGCTAACTCATTCTGTATCTGAGCGGTTTTCTCCTGCAGATAAGACACAAATTCCTCTGCTCTACCCTGTAACGGGGCTTCCCGCACCCTCTGTTGAAGGAGGGAGCGGGTCACCCTAAACAGGGCGGCAGGGCGGTTATCTGCGGATGCTATGAGAGTGGCGCAATGATGGCGTTTGGCCACTCTCAGCGCCACAATGTAAGTCCGTAAATGGGCTCTTACCTGTGTCCGGTCAGATTCAGAGCGGGTAGCCCTCCATCTTCTCTCTAGGCATCTCTTGTGGCGTTTCATCACCCTTAGCTCCTCGGTAAACCAAGGAGCCAGGGTGGCTCGGCGCCACACGAGAGGCCGCAAGGGCGCGACCCGATCCAAGGCTCCCGTGGTCGCAATATTCCATGCGGCCACGAGGTCCTCCATCGGGGCGCGGGTCAGGGGTACAGGAAGTGGCCCAAGCGCCGCCTGGAACCCATCTGGGTCCATCAGGCGCCTGGGGCGGAACCAGATTGGTGACTCAGGTTCCGCCTCCCCGCGGAGGGGAGCAGCGGTCGGAAAGTCGAGCTGGAGAAGTGAGTGGTCTGACCATGACAAGGGCGTGATGACTATATCCCCTATACCCAGATCACTCGCCCATTGGCCAGAGACGAAGATGAGATCCGGTGTGTGTCCACCCTCGTGGGTGGGGCCTTGAATTACTTGGGTCAGGTCCATGGCCGTCATGGAAGCCATGAACTCCCGAGCTACCTCGGATGATACGCCAACCGTTGGCAAGTTGAAGTCCCCCATGACTAAAAGTCTGGGGGTCTCAATTGCCACCGTAGCGATCACCTCTAGGAGCTCGGGCAGGGCTGCTGCTGCATAGCGAGGAGCCAGGTATACAACCAGCAAGCCCAACTGCCTCCCTAGGCCCCACTTCACGCAGAGGGACTCACAACCGGTGGTCTGTGGCACAATGGTTTCTCTCGGCTCAAGACTTTCTTTCACAATGACCGCTACCCCACCGCCCCTACCCAGGGCCCGGGGCTGATGAAAAGCGCGGTAACCTGGTGGGCAGATTTCAACGAGGGGAAGTCCTCCCTCGTGGCCCAACCAGGTCTCCGCAATCCCAACCAGGTCCGGCCCCCCCTCTGACACAAGGTCATTAATGAGGGGGGCTTTGCTGACAACGGACCTGGCGTTGCAAAACATCAGCCGTAGGCCCTGGCTCTGTACTCCCTGACCACCTAGCCTGCGGGGGTTGTGGCACTTGACCGTTTGAAGCCAACGGCTACGTGCCTCCAACCGGGAGGATGGAACTTGTCTCCCCTCGGACCTGCCTCTCCCCACGACCCTCTGGATCGGTCGGCCCTCCATCGGAACGACTCGCGTTTCCCCCCTCCTGTCGGATCCTTCCGCCTCCCTCCGCCGCCTGCTAATCCGGCCCTTACTTTCACTAATACCCCCTGTCTCTGCCTGTCTAAACCCACCCCCCTCCCTGGTACCCCCTAAAAGAACCAATAATTTAGATACTAAAAACCCCCTAAGGCCGCGCTTCGCCCATCTCTCCGGATTAATGAATCCCTCATCAAGATGGGCCCTCGATAGAGCAGAGGGCCAAGCCTGTGAGAGCGGGGACTCTCGTAAAAACAAAAGATTTGCTCTGGAGTACATTGCATTATAATAAATAATTAAAACTAATCATCAATATAAAACAATGTAAGAATAATTTAATTAGCCTGCCCTAAATTAATAGTTACAATGAAATACTTGCAAATTGTATTAAGTGTAGCAATATTGCTATTATATTCTGCTATGTAGTTCACCAACTTTTGGAGAACATAGGTTTGAAACTTAATGATGGGGTAAAAAATATGGAAGGAAAAGTAGTAATAATTATCAGAAAATTAGAGCCCCACAGTGAGAGGAATGGGTCCAAGAGAGGCAAATATCTCTTTAAGTTCTAAGAAGGTGTGCAAAAGATAAAATAATTCCCCCAAACAGAAATCACTGCTGACAGCAAATAATTTTCAGTAATTCAGTGAGCGAGACAATGACAGTTTTAAGTGTCAACTGAAAAGACATTGCAGGAGGTTGCTGAGGTTCTCTTGTTTAAGCCAAAAACGTCTTAAGACGTATTTATTCCAACAAGCCGGCCTAGGATAGCCCCGCGTTTCTGACTTTTTAAAAATAAATTATAATTGGCAAGGTTTTAACATGGGTTTTAGCACGGGTTTAATTAATTTAATATATTTTAATTGATATATATTGTATTTTGTGGTTTTAAATAATGCCTGTGCGCCGCCCTGGGTCCTAACAAGGAGAAGGGCTGGGTATAAATTTAATAAAATAAAATAAATAAAATAAATAAATAAAAAGATGTTTTAAAATACAGCTCTTGATTATACACCTAGTAAAGTATAGAGGAAAATAAAGAAAAAAGTAAAGATAAATGTGAGTCATGGCAACAGCCATTGCCCACACCCCTCCTCCTTATATCCCAGGCAGGGAGGGGCTTAACATCTCCTTTTCTGGATAGCTGGCCCTAAGTCCTATGTTGCTTTCTTTTCCGCATTTCTCTGTGCATATGAACATCTGGGACAGTTCCTCCCCCTCACGTAGTTCAGGCCCAGAAAACAACTGTTTCTTTGCCTGAGCGTGAGTAGATGGGTCCTGGTCTACAACTGGCTCTGAGACCTCCTGGTCCTCAGAGCCTTCCACAGTCCCCAATGGTAACCCAGGCACCCTTTCCATCTCTTCTGACTCATCTGACCACAAAAGCCTGGTTGAAAAATTTGGACTCAAGAAGAACTGAGATAGTTGAATTTCAATTTAGATATAAATCAACAGTGAAACCTTTCTTCAGAGGAAGTTGCAGCTTACAGGTAGCCCTTGGCTTATGAATGATTTCTTAATGGCCTGTCAAAGTTATCTGAAAAAGGGAATTATGACCCCTTTTTATCTGAAGTACTGATCTGAAGTACTGATGGTTGGTCATGTGACCACACTGTAGGAGCTCAACAACACAGCCACATTTGCGGTTCTTTTCACTGTGCTGTGAAAACATTACCATGTTTACAATGGTTTTGCTGAAAACCAGCACTTACTTACTTTTGGTTTTTGACAAGACTGTACCCATAGCGAACAATGGGTTCACAGCTATGACCTCCTTGTTTTACTGAATGATCACAATGTTCATACTTACAATGGCAACTTTACCTTAATGATTGCTGCAAAATATGTCCTAAAATTATGACTGTTGTGACTTACAACTGTAATGTGCAGGTTCCATTGCATTTGTAATTTGAGGATTATCTGTTCACATGGACTAGAACGTGAGAAACACAGCATATCAATATCTTTACTTGTTCATTTACTGAAACATTATTTCATTTGTATGATGTTTTTTCAGCTAATGCAAATAAGAACTGAAGTAAATGGAAATGTATAGATGACCGGGGAGGTAATAATTTTTTAGATGGCTGGGAGGAACTTTATGGAAGTGTTCTTTTAAGTAATTACTGTTTTGGAATTTCATAGTGAAAGTAAAGTTAATACTCCTTCATGAAGTTATTCCCAGTCTCAGTATTAATATGCAAGAAATAAAGCTCGAGTGAAAATAAAGTTTCTTTGAAGCACTACCTTGTGGCCCAATAGCTGCCTCTTGCTCACTACAAGGAGACTGACATCCCCTCTCTTCCTAGTGTTAAATTAAATTAAATTAAATGCATTGCTTACATTATTTATATAGTATCATTCTTTCAAGCTCCATTGAGTAAAGTTTTGAAAGGCAGTTCAGATGCTCTGTCATATTTAGTCTCAGCATTCCAAATGAAACCATTAATGAAAGGCAAAGTGTGTGATCTGACCAGTGCTCCCATTTACACTGACTCTTATCACCATTCCACACATATCTACAAAGTTAAGAACAAAGGAATGAAAGAAAATGCTAATGTGAGTTTCAACTTGCATTTTGCAAATTCTGGTTACCTCAGGGAAGTGTGGAACTTGACACTGCATTTTCCCCTGGGAAAATATAATGAATTATGTTGTCATTTTATAACCCGTATTTTATTGGTGTTAAATGCTTAGCAATAAAAGCTGTCAACTCTGCTGTTCCTGAAAAAGAGCAGGAATGATTCTTGGAGCTAGCTAGCCTGCTGTGGTTGGGGCAAAAAGTCTCTTGGGAGAATGCTTTAAAAAAAAACCTGAAAATGCATTTCAAATATAGTATATTCAAAACCATTCAGTGTAATTCCCTTCCATAAATGTGCATGCAAACATATGTCTGTCTGTATGTGTCACTGTTCCAAGAGAGACAAGAAGTGAAGTAAATATTCTACGCATACATTTTTTATCTATTGAATTTTATTTCTTCATTCACTTATATTCCACATTTCCTTCAGAACTAGTTCTTGCTGACACTGGTCTCTTAACAGTTTAGAGTTAACCCTCTGCCTAGGCAGGAAACCCTATACCATTTCAGACAAATGGCTATCCAACATCTTCTTGCAGTGTTGGGGCATTCACAACTTCTGGAGGCAAGCTGTCCCACTGATTAATTGTTCTAACTGTCAGGAAATTTCTCCTCAGTTCTAAGTGGCTTCTCTCTTTGATTAGTTTCTACCCATTGCTTCTTGTTCTGCACTCAGGTGCTTTGGAGAATAGTTTGACTCCCTCTTCTTTGTGGCAACCCCTGACATACTGGAACACTGCTATCATTTCTCCCCTAGTCCTTTTCATTAAACTTGACATACTCAATTCTTGCAACCGTTCCTCATATGTTTTAGCCTCCAGTCCCCTAATCATCTTTGTTGCTCTTCTCTGCACTCTTTCTAGAGTCTCCTCATCTTTTCTACATCGTGGCGACCAAAACTGAATGCAGTATTCCAAGTGTGGCCTTACCAAGGCATTATAAAGTGGTATTATCACGTCACATGATCTTGATTCTATCCCTCTGTTTATGCAGCCTAGAACTGTGTTGGCTTTTTTGGCAGCTGCTGCACACTGCTGGCTCATATTTAAATGGTTGTCCACTAGGATTCCAAGATCCCTCTCACAGTTGCTACTATTGAGCAAGGTACCACCTATACTGTACCTGTGCATTTTGTTTTAATTGCCTAAATGTAGAACCTTACTTTTTTCACCATTGAATTTCATTTTGTTAGATAGTGCCTAATGTTCAAGTTTGTCAAGATCCTTCTGTATCTTAAGCCTATCTTCTGGAGTGTTGGCTATTCCTGCCATCTTGGTGTCATCTGGAAATTTGATGAGTTCCCTATTTATCCCCTCATCCAAATCATTGATGAAGATGTTGAAAAGTACAGGGCCTAAAACAGAGCCTTGGGGTGCTCCACTGCATACTTCCCTCCATGTAGATGCAGTTCCATTGACGACTACACATTGAGTGCGGTTGGTCAGTCAGTTACGAATCCATCTGGTGGTGATGCGGTGTAACCTACATTTTTCTACTTTATCTAGTAGTAGGTTATGGTCTACTTTATCAAATGCCTTTCTGAAGTCCAAGTAAATTATATCGACAGCATTTCTCTGGTCCACTAATTTTGTCACTTTGTCGAAGAATGCAATAAGATTAGTCTGACATGCTCTGTTTTTGACAAACCCATGTTGGCTTTTGGCTATTACTTTGTTTACTTCTAGGTGTTGACTAATTCGTTGCTTGATTATCTTTTCCAGAATCTTCCCTGGTATTGAGGTCAGGCTGATAGGTCTATAGTTTCCTGGATCTATTTTTTTTTCCTTTTTTGAAGATGGGAACCACATCAGCTCTTTTCCAGTCTTCTGGCAGTTCCCCGTTGCTCCAGGATCTCTGAAAGATATAGTTCAGTGGTTCTGAGATCTCGTCTCCCAATTCCTTCAGAACCTTGGGGTGTAACAGACATATTTGTACAGACATATGTGATTTTTACATTATTCCTCTGAATGAAGATATTGGCTATCATCCCACAAAGTAAGTATGTTAAAACCTTATTAATTTCAGTAATGGAATCTTCTATTTATTTATTACACTTTTATCTCTCCTTCACTCCAATATCACATGGTTGTCTCCTTATCCCATAAAAAAAAAGCACTATGAAATGGGTTAATCTAAGAGACATTGACTGGGTCAAAGTCTCATTTAACCTGCTACTCTATTAATTGCAACCTCTCTCTGGTTTCTTTTTACTTTACTTAGACAGTGTCTGATTATTATTTTTTCCAGTCAAAAAGCATCTGATTGTCAAATAATTCTTGTCTGCTTATATTTAGAAAACATTGGTGAACAGAAGCATTAGTTTCATTCTGCTCTATGCGGAATGCCGTTTTTGTAAAGAAGAACATATTTGAATGTGAAACAGTTGGAAGAATGTGATTTGTAGGCCCTGACAGAAGTTTGTGTATGGAATAGAGGAGCAGTTTACCTTTTATTCTTTAAAGAATAATTTTAAGAATAAAAACTTAAAATTAAGTTTTCTTTTGCACAATGTTATTTTCCTTGTTTTTCAGGGGATTGAAGAATTGTCTTAGGAAAAAACAGATATGCCCCACCCCCCAAACAGGGGAAAAAAGGTAGAGATTCTTCATTAAAGCTCTCTGATGATATATCTAAAATTGATATGCAACTCTTCCTTATAATGATCACTGCTTATGAGATGGTAATTTGACCTTTCAAGCACAGGTGAAATTCTTGACAGGCCATTGAGCATTGATGTACTTGCTGTAATGCTGTCAGAGAAGCACCTTTCCTCATTGCTTAATCCAACCTTCTTGAAATGAGTGGCTGACATTAAAGCCTTCAAACAGTTTAGACTCTCAAGTGGGATTTGTGTTCCACCATGTGCTTGTCATTGTAATAGAAAATACATTGTGCTAATGCCAGATTTCTGAAGCTCCAAGGTCCCTTTACAACAAATGTAATAGTAAATCCAGGATTTGTGTAGTATATGCAATAAGCTTTCTCTTAAAGGTGGATTTATACTAATCACGTAAGAGGATTCAGCATCAACACTGGCACACCCAGTTATCTCTCCCCCCCTTTTTTTTTGAAGAAATGTATTGTACTGGAAATAACTCCCAAATAGAGTTCTGATGCAGAAATGCCATAGCAGAACAACTGTTGTAAAGCTCAGAGAACATGAACAATTCCAGGAGAAAGGTTCCTCCAGATTTGGATTCTATGAAATCGGTGGCAGCAAAAAAAGATACAAACACTCAGATAAAACTCACGTAAGTTTTATTTTGGGTTTAAAATATTAGAAATCATAATTTAAAACTGGGTATCTTTTCAGAGCTCTATGATAAATTTCATCTAAATTCATTCTGCATTAAATCCAAAATAGCTAACTATTAGCTACTCTGGGTTCAGAACCAGTGTTACAACTCTGTTCCCATAACCAGTGTTAGCAAATAAATGCAGAATAGTGTAATTCACCGGACAGTAAAGAGATAAGTTGCTGTAAACCACAAACTCTAAAACAGTGATAGTAAGAAAATAAATAGTCTTTACTTTGTAGCAACTAAAATGCTTCTTCTGACTAACTTCTCAAACAAATAACAGTCCATCACCAAACACAGAATTATCTCACAGTGATGCTAAACAATACTCCTTCTTCTTCTCCAACGGCAATCAGGTAAACCAGGAATCACAAGGAATCGAACAGGGAATGAGCTTGTGATTCTGAGCTTGCTTTATAGTAGACCTGTATAATTACAGCCAATCAGATTTTAAGTCAGTTCTTGAAGCTACACAATTCCTTAAGAACATAGGCTCATATATATTGCCAACCCAATATAAGGCTGAATATCCTAACACTAACTCTTATGTTCTAAATGTCCTCTGAGAACTGGGCCTGTAATAGGCATAAAACCATCTGAATAAGCCTGGGCCACCCCTCTCTCAGCCCAATTAAGGAAGCAATCAGTGGTGGGATTCAAATAATTTAACAACCAGTTCTCTGTCTAATGACCAGCTGGCTAGTCGTGGCTCAGTGGTCATGTGACTGGGTGGGCATGGCCAGCTCAACATCACTCACATGTTACAATGTAATAAGGGTGAACTGGAGAACTGCAGTTTCTGTAACCAGGGTAATAAAGATTAGGCTAGAAACAACACTAGAATGCTTCCTTCCTGCCTTCCTTATAGGATTAGGCCTGTAAAGTGGGGGAAAAACCAAAATGAGATTTCTTCCAACAATCAGTTCTTCAAATTGCTTAGAAAATTAACAACTGGTTCTCCCAAATAGATGCAAACTGGCTGAATCATACCACTGGAAGTCATAGCAAACCTTGTCAATAAAATTGCATGTGGTACAACTTGACCCAAAGTCCAATTTGGCCTTTAAGCTCCTGCTTGAAGAAGGGCTTGTTTGGGGAATTCATTGGGACATTTTTTTTAATGCACCAGGTACCATTGTCTGTACTATTGATAGAAAGACTGTAGATCCATTCAATGAAGAATTCAGAAAGTTCTAGTCACTATAGTTTCTAACAGGATCATTATTTTATTATCAACATCCTTGCAATATTACAGAACTGGATGTAAGCAATGGTTCCTACTTTAGTACTCTATACTCCCTGATTATGTAAAGTGGACTTTTCTTCAAATTCTTGCAATTGAACTGATGGCACATGTGGAAACTACCCAGTTCATCAGACCAGATCTTCTGCCTTGTTTAAAACTGGTGAATCTATTCCTTTGTTTCGAATAGGAATAAAGTTAAACCCAATGAGGAAAAGATGTTACAATCTTGGACGTTAAACCAAACCTTGAAATTTAAAACATTTGTCTGTAATGTTTGAAGAGAAAAGCTAGCAAAAGGGAAATGATGGATGGCTGCTGATTTAGGGTGGGATGGAGGGAGAAATAATTTTTTGAATAATATTTTGATCATATTGCCTAGATCAGCAGCCCCCAACCTTTGGGGTACTAAGGACCAGTTCCAGGTAGAGAGGTTTTTCCATGGACCAGAGAAAGCATGGTTTCATGTGTTGCCTGCATCCCGTGGATGGGACTTTCTGGCATATCATGGCCCGGTGCTGGTCCACAGACCAGGGGTTGGGGACCCTCTGCTTAGATGAAGAAATGGTAAGAACACTAACCTCTTTAAGGTTTCTCCATTGCCCAGCGGGTGCAAATGGTATTCAAATATTGAGGCCTTCACAGTCAAAATCAGTCCAAAGCAAGTAAGCATCTGTTTCCTGTACTCTACAAAAGAAAACAATGTATTATTATTTTATTTGTTACAAATTATTGCAGTCTGTTTCATGATCTGGACTTTTATGAAATCTTTGATGAAATTTGTCCAGCTTTCCTTACATGTTTGCGTTTATATTTATGAAAAAAGATAATTTCCAACACCAAGATTTGTTTCCCACACCAATAAGAAAAAAAGGCTGAGTCAGTCAACATGGTCTTTTGACACAGGTGGCACTAGCGATTGGTTGCTGCCGTTTGGCCCGGATTGATTGAACCGGTAGTAGCAGTGGCTGGAGGCTCCGCCCACCCGCCTGGACACTTCTGCGCATTCACAGAAGCATTGTGCAAGAGAGAGCATGCAGGAGCGCACCCGAACCATTAGTAAAGAAATTGGCAACCCATCTCTGGGCAGCACCTAATGTTATCCCAGGTTATTTGAAGATGCTTGGATTAGATTATAACAGAATGCATGCTTCTCCTACTAAATAACTAGGCTAGGGAAATATAAAAGTTGTGAAATTCTGGACCATAGCAATCCCAAATGTTGGTTCTGATGAATTAACCCCTCAATTAACATATTGGATTATTGAACTTTACAAACTGTTTTCAACTTTTTACTATAACTAATACCTTTACTATTATTATTTTGCTCTCTTCCTTTTTTAATATATTTGCTTCTTCAGATATTTGTTTAGTCTAATATCATATTGCTCTTTTGATCTATTATGCAGTACATTCAATGGATAATATAAATAAATACATTTATATTAATATTAGCAAAGAGAATTCTTTTGATCCATAGCTAAAAAAAGAAAATGAATGATGGTAGTTACATCTGGTACAAATCTTGCAGAACTCAGTTATTAAGTAAATTTACTAACTGATCTTATCATGTTATAAGAAGCAATGGCAATAATTCAATGCATCCAAGCCATGCAGCTGTAACTTAGTATTTTTATAGCAATGACAGAAATAGAAATGGGAGAGGAATTGGGTTTAGATTAACATCCCTATACAATATTTTTTAATAATTTAGGTCCCATCCTTCTCATTTCAGCTGTTAAATTGGTGTAATTTCATTGGAGCTCTGCAGGATTCATGTCTGCGAAGACCAGATGCAAAGTAGCATTAAATGAGAAATTAAAAATAGTCTCCCTTAATGCAAATTAACAAAGTTAAGCATGGAACTATTAGATCTGTCATTCCCATCCTCCAAGTTCTTGCCAGTAACGTTAGAAATTCTATTTCTTTTGACACAAATAGCTCTGAAGCCATTTTGATGTAGCAGTTAAGGCATCAGGCTAGAAACTAGGTGGGAGTTCTAGTCCCACCTTAAGCACAAAGCCAACTGGTTAATCTTGGGCCTGAGATTTTCTCTCTGAGCCCTAGAAAGCACACAATGGCAAATCACTTCTGAAATCTTGTCAAGAAAACTGCAGGGACTATTTCAGACAGTCACAAAGGAATAAAGAAAGACTCAAAAGAATGCAAAAATCCCCACTTTTAGAAATATGGATAATGTAAATTTTTCCCTGTTATTTCTCTCTTGCTGCTTTTACCTGCTTATCCTCTTCTTCCAAATAACAATTAAAACGTTTTCTGATGTTGTAATATATAAACATTTATTAACAGATAGTGATTGATTGGGAATATGCTGGAGCAAACTAAACTGGAAAACCAGAACCTGGTTTGCATTTTCCAACAGGTTGCAGCCTCTTCAGTGCACCATTTTATACTGGAAAACCATCTTGTTCCAACATGCACCCAGAATAAAATCAATTATGTAACATAATAAGCACAAATCTACACCAGGTAATGTGTAACTAGGTACAGCTATGTCTAGCTATGCAGTTTATTGTATACATTTTAACAGTCTCCAAGGACACAGACCTTTTTTTAAAAAATGATCAAACTACCTTTTCTTAGCAGAGGCTGACAGGTTTTGCATGATTGTTTGAGAATAAAGAAGAATCTTGTTATACTTTTACAGATCAAAGCATAGTTTGAGGGAGCATAAACTTTATGGACATATTAAATTTATAAGAAGGTCAACGAGGGATGAGATACTGAGAGCGCAAAGAGGGGGCCCTTTGATGTCTCAGCAAAATGAGGTGGCCATATTGAAGCAGATCCCAAAGAAAATACGAGATATAAGAAGGAATTATTCCTTCTTAACAAAAGAATTATTTAAAAAGGGGGTTTGGTTCAAATGGTTGATGCCGGAAGGGATGCTGGTATTCTGGGAGGGAGGAAGAGTTAGAATCAAAACAGTTGAAGAGGCGCAGAACTTTCTTAAAAAACACTCCTCAATCCTGGATGATGATGAGATGGGAACGGGAGGGGCCACGGGTCTGCCTGCTGATGGGGGGGGAGGAGGAAGAGACTATATCAAAGAGGCTCAGATTGCAAAAATAATTTGTTATATATTTTTTTATGATGGTAATTCCTGTACGGATGTCAATAGTACAAAGCAATTGAATGTATAAAATAATATGGAAATTTATGATTTTAAAATGTATGTACCCCTTCCTTTTATTATTTTCTTAATGGAATATGTATGAAGACTTGGAAGCGGTCATCAAACCCGATGTGGAAGCTCCAAAATATTATCTAATACCTTATTTACCCCTTTCCTGCTATAAATTGTTAAAACCAATAAAACTTTTTCAAACAAACAAACAAAAACTTTATGGACAGCTAGCTTAGAATGAGAATGGTTGTTTACTCTATAGTATAAATATATGGCAAACATTCCCCTTGGCACATGTCCTTAAACAGAATGTCTTGACATATGTCAGTAAACTGCAGCAGCCTTATTCATACTGTTGTACTAATTTCTTTCTAGGTTGCTTATAACTTCCATAACTATCAGTTTGTTTTCTGTTCTGCAGCCATCCCTCAAATTAATTTCACCCGTTTGCAGTGGAGAGAGACTAATAATCAACCTGTTCTCCCCTTTTCTAGATATTTAATAGGGCTACAAATAATAACTTGAAATTACCCTATCGTTCAAATTCCTATTCATAGGCTCTCCAGGGCAGTACTGAAATGATTTAACTGAGAACTAACATGATCTGTGTTGCTCAAAGGGCACAGAAAAGCAAGAAACAGGAGAGATTAGCAAATTTAGGAGCAATATGGCACTTGAAAGAGTCACGATTCTGCCTTCAGTATTCTAGAACTCAAAAACAACCATTTTACCTCCCTCTGGATGGATACTTAAATAGAAGAAATGCCACTACATCCAATGGGATTGTTTGCCAACAAGAAAATATCTGGCACTGGCTATTTTAGCATTGCTTATGTTGGTGGCAAAGTGTTTATAGTAAACTGCTGGCAGTATCTGGAAAAACTGTAAGTTTAGAATAGGTAATTTTTAAATGATATCTGTTTCATTAATGTAAGGCCTAAGAATATAGGTTAGGCTGAGCAAGAAATTTTGATTTGGAAAACAGAGAAGAAAGAAGGATTCACAACCTGGTTTTTCTGAATGTTGATGACCCTCTATTAGAAGGCCAGATCCTGAAGATGAAGCCTCAAATACTTTGCCACCTAATGAGAAGGAAGGACTCACTGGAGAAGAGCCTCATGCTGGAAATGATTGAGGGCAAAAGAAGAAGGGAGAACAGAGAAAAATGTAGCTGGATGGAGTCACTGAAGCAGTCAGTGTGAGTTTAAGTGGACTCCAGAGGATGGTAGAGGACAGGAAGGCCTGGAGGAATGGTGTCCATGAGTCACAATAGATTGGACATGACTCCATGACTAATAACAACAGCAAAATCTTGTGCTCAAAGCACCTAGGTAAAATTTGGATGGCTGTTAGATGGCAGAGACAAAAAAAAATGTTTCTAGATTTAGTAGTCTTGTTCATGAATAGGTTTCAAAGGACCAAAACCAAAGAAATGAATGCCAAAAAGAAATCTACTACTTCTAAATTAAATGTATAAGTTTCTCTATATTTGGGATATTAAATTGTAGTAGGCAACCCTTGACCAGCTGGAGCATCGTTTAAGATATATATATTTTACCTAAATCCATAGACAGAACGACTACAGGCTGACTGGTATCTGTTTGGTTTCAAAATTAAAGAATAAAACATTGCTTTACTAAAGAAGAAACATGTGTAGGAAATGAAATATACATGTTTTTTTGTTTAACAAAGGATACTTTTGATGACAACATTTCTGGTTGATCTGCCATCCTTTAAGAATACTCAAACATGTTCACTATTTTTCCTTAAATCAGCACACAGCTGACCATGCTAGAATGCTGATTTTTCAAGATAAATCAGCACATTCTCCATAATTTGTCCTAGTACTGTATGCTGAATGAGAGTGGAGCAGAACTGTATTGGGAACTGGTTTCACTGAGGAGGAACATCTTCAACTTAGAGTAAAGTGAGCATAACTTTTTCAATCATGGCAATGTTGAATGCACCAATGTCTATGTTTCTTCAATGAGATTTTTGTGGATTTTTGTTCCACTGTAAAGCCTTTGGAGATCCAAGTTCCTCATTAAAACAATGGGAAGACCTATCTTCCATTTCAATTTAGTCAGTGGCAATCCAGAGAATTCAAATAAATCAAGGAATTCTGTTGGAAAATGAGTGTGCTAACTCCTTTACTGATGGCATTGAAGGAGCAATATTCTTTCATGATTCCAGGGAAGTATCTAATGCATGTGAAATTGGTTTTTCTCATCATTTCATTGGGGGGTGGAACCAGGATAGAGTTGTATGGCAAGTGAAGAAGTCATAGATTAAATAAAAGGGTTTGCAAGATGAAAAGGAAAGAAAATGATTGGGTCCATCTGATTTGAAATTGCATTTTGCAACTTGCTGTTTGGTTTGGCTTGGATGAAAGAATGGATGCCACTGAGAAATAAAAGGCTTTTGGAATTAGAAGAACATGACCAGAGATTTGGGTGGCATGGATATTTGTGGTATGAGAAAGTCAATGTGGATTTTAAAAAAGCAATTATGTTACATGTCCATACTGAAAACATGGAATAGATATAAAACTAAGTTGTGCCCCAAAATATTTTATTCTTAGCACAAGAAGCATAGATGAGAAATAATAAGCAAAGATAAATGGTTAACATATCATGAAATACTTGAATTTTACCAAGAGAAATATAAAATAAAATCACAAGAACCACTAATGTTGGAAGTTCTCAAAGGTTTTCTTAGTTACAGCTATCAGAAAAATTTAAGGCGCAGAGAGAGGGTCCGTTAATTTATCAACAAAAGGAAATCGCTATCTTGAAGCAGATCCCAAAAAAGATTAGAGAGGTGAGGAGGAAGTATTCCTTCTTATCTAAAAAATTGTTTAAACACGGGATTTGGTTTAAGTGGGCGATGCCAGAAGGGATGTTGGTGTTCTGGGAAGGAGGAAGAGTAAGGATTAAAACAGTTGCTGAGGCGGAAGCCTTTCTTAAAAAACATTCTTCTATCCTGGGGGAAGATCCAGGAGGGGCAGAGGGGGCCACGGCCCCGCCCACTGGGCGCCAGGAAGGAGAACAAGAAGACACAATTGCCAAGAGACTTAGATCTAAAAAATGACTTTTCTTTTTATTAATACAGTATAACTTTTATCTGGATGTTTGTACACGACTGCCAGCATAGAATTTAGAATTTATGATGTATGCATTTATTTTCACCTTGTAGTATTATTGAAAAATGTATTACCAATGTCTTATTAAGAAGCCCTGGAGGGGCCAACGATCTCGACGTGGAAGTTCTCAAAATATTTCTGTACCTTACCTTACCCTATCCTACCTGAAAAAATTTGTAAAAACCAATAAAACTTTTGCAATATAAAAAAAGAAAAATTTAAAGTAGATAAAATAATTCATGTCATTGAACAATGTGGATATGTACAAAAGCTTGGAAATTGTGTACTCAAATACACATGGCAATTAAATAAGTTGTGATTTATGGCTTTAATGGTTAGACAGAATAGACTATATGAAGAAGAATTTGTGATAGAACCAATATAGAGAGATTAAAATATTATTGTACTTATACTGTAACTGCTGTGATGAAGATCAGAAGCCACTTCTTTATTTATTTTATTTTTTATTTTATTAAATTTATACCCCGCCCTTCTCCTTGTTAGGACCCAGGGCGGCGCACAGGCATTATATAAAACCATAAATACAATATACAGCTATTAAAAATATATTAAATTAACTCACCCGTGCTAAAACCCGTTATTAAAACCATAGCCAAATTATAATTTATATTTAAAAAGTCAGAAGCGGGGGGCTATCCTAGGCCGGCTTGTTGGAATAAGTATGTCTTAAGACGTTGGCGGAAGAGGCGGAGGTCCGAGGTAGTGCGACGGTCGGGGGATAGGTCGTTCCAGAGGGCCGGGCCCGCCACAGAGAAGGCTCTTCCCCTGGGTGTCGCCAGCCGGCATTGCCCAGCCGACGGCACCCGGAGAAGGCCCGCTCTGTGGGAGCGGACCGGACGAAGGGATGTTTATAACTTGGCATAGTTTCTAAACTGGCATACTTTTAAACGCTTTAGTTTTATATGGTTTTAGTAGGGATTTTAACAGGTTTTAGACAATCTATTCATTATTTAATGTATTTTAATAGGTTTTTAATTGCTTTCTATGTTTTTATTCGTGATTTTACTGCTGCCTGTACACCGCCCTGAGTCTCGGAAGGGAGAAGGGCGGTATAGAAATTTAAATATTAAATTAAATTAAACTTCTTTTCTCTATTTATCTTCCTTCTTCTCTTTACCTTCTTTTTTTTCTTTGCACTTTTAACTTTTTCTTTCATTGCTCCCTTTTTCTTTCCTGGATATATGATGGAATGGGAAATTTACCACTGAGGAATGAATGGTGGGTTGAATCTATAATATTAATAAGTTAATCATCAATCTGCCACTGAATTTCATTCAATAAATATATGTACAGGGGCTCAGGAAAAATATCTAAGCAATCAGAATACTAAGTCAAGGAACGAATAATGAATTATGCTTATATAATGATTTGCCTTCCTAATACTGTAGCTCTTCCATATGCAGGAACCAGTAAATTCATCTTAATGGTATTTTATTCAGCGAATGCCATCTTGATGCAAATTTCTTTTAATAACTCTTTCTAGGCAATATTAAGAGTGTCTGATAAATTAAGAGTTGTTATGGTTGACAGATGATGAAAGTCAATTGAGATCTAATCAGAGCAGAGAGACAGTGACCTCGCCAGCTGTTGCTGAACAACAGCTCTCAGTTTCATAGTCAATAGTTCAGCAACATGTGGCAATCCTCAGTTTCTCCACCCTGATGAATGTGCTCAAAATCTGTGGGAACTGAATAGATAGGCAATGCATTGTTTAAACCATCCAAATACTTACCAACATATGCAATGCTTCAACTGAGTAATCTTATTGACCTAATCTTTATGCAACTAACAGTGGATTTTGAATTTACATACATTTACTGAGCTTATCCTTTTAAAAAAAATATGTTTTGGCTCCAGAGGCTAAGGAATCATATACATTTTTACTTTTATTCAAGAGCAGGTGGTATCTGAATGTGCATCTTTCATGGTTTTTTTAAAAATTAAAAGATACTATGGGAAAGCAGAAAGTAGGCATTTATTTTTTATATGATTCCTAAAGTAGCATCTGTTTCCTTTGAGACAAAAATGATATGAGTTGTTATTTAATAATAATAATAATAATAATAATAATAATAATAATAATAATAATAATAATAATAATAATAATAATAATAATAATAATAATAATAATAATAATAATAATAATAATAATAATAATAATAATAATAATAATAATAATTTTTAATTTCTTGACCGCTCCCTCTCCCCATAGGGACTCGGAGCGGTGCACAGGGAAACTAAAAACAATGAATATACAATAAATATACAGACATATTAAAAACAAATTAAACGATACCTGTGCTAAAATACCCATTTACATACTAAAATTCCCACTTAAACAGCTAAAACCCCATAGAGAGAGACTAACCTAGGCCGGCCAAGCAGAAAAGATATGTTTTTAATTTCAGACGGAAGGAGCGGAAGTCCATGGTCGTTCTAATGTCGGGGGGAAGGTCATTCCAGAGGGCTGGGCCCGCCACAGAGAGAGCCCTTCCCCTGGGCGTCGCCCGCTGACAAAGTCTAGTGGACGGCACCCGGAGAAGTCCCTCTCTGTGGGAGCGGATCGGCCGTGAGGATGTGTGAGGCAGGATCCGATCCCGCAGATAGCTAGGTCCCGAGCCATGGAGCGCTTTAAAGATGATAACTAATACCTTGAAGCGCACCCGGAAGACGACAGGCAGCCAGTGCAGCTCGCGCAGGAGCGGTGTTATATGGGTAAACCTGGAGGTTCCCAGAATTGCCCGCGCGGCTGCGTTCTGGACCATCTGAAGTCTCCGGGTGCACCTCAAGGGGAGCCCCATGTAGAGAGAGTTGCAATAGTCCAGTCGGGATGTCACGAGAGCATGAGTGACTGTGCGAAGGGCATCCCGATCCAATAGGGGGCGCAACTGGCGAACCAGGCGAACCTGGTAAAACGCCCTCCTAGCCACGGCTGTCACTTGATCTTCCATGGACAGCCGGGCATCTAGGAGGACACCCAAGTTGCGCACCCCATCCACAGCGACAAGATGTTCGCCCCCTATGGCCAGCGATGGCGTCAGCTGGTTGAATCGGGCAGCCGGAAACCACAGCCACTCGGTCTTGGTCGGGTTGAGCCTTTAGTTGCTGTTCCCCCACAAAAGGAAACTCACTTTTTAAAATCATCAATAAGAGAATTGAAAATAGAATAGGAACTTAAAAATTCCCTTACCTAAATTGATAATGATCTGAAACTTCAAGCATGCTTGAAGTTTCTGGACACCACTGTTCTGACTTATGTTTCCTGAGAAAGCATAAATCACAAACGTAGTCCCCAAAACCCTCTTTTATTTAGACAGCTGTGAATTATGTCATTCACGGCCTGTACGGATTCACAAATATTCTGTGAAGGTTCTGGCAGATGTCTGCTCGAATTGACACTGTCTTTCAGGGTAATGTTGATAAAAACTCACCGTTATCTCCCTTGAAACACTGCCAGAGACTTAATTGCCAATTCGTTTTGCAAGGCCAAACGGAGCACAGACTCAAACAGGACTTCTCAGAGCTTGAACCGACTAGATGAACGAATTGCTTCCTGCAAAGGCTCACATGCGTTTGCTCCTCTTTTATGTTTCATGGCCAATCATCTCTAAGCCTTACTCACGAGTTGCCCTTTTTTCCTTAATTATTCTTGCCTTCTAGCAACTCTGCGTATGCGCACACTGGGACAAGACTCACCCTGTTCTTCTGCCTCGCTGATGTCAGACTCCAGAGGCTCCGAAGGCAGCACATAACTACCAGATGGCCTTGGCCCCCTCTCTGCCTCCAATGCAGGACTCTCGTCCGAGCCTTTCCCAGACTCCAAGACTGGCCCATGTTCCTCCCCAACTTCCTCACTGTCCAACTCTGCTGCCAGCTCTGCAGACCACTAGCGGACCACAATAACCAAACCTTAAGAAGGATATTCTGCAGTATGAAATATATGAAAAAGGGCAAGCAAAATTAACAGTGTGTTGCCTGCATGAAAAAAGCTAGGTTTTCCCCCCCACTTGAAATGAAAAGAATGCAGCAAGGGGAGTCCTTTTGGCATTTATTTTTCTCTAGATTGAAAAGGGTAGGCACATTTTTATAACCTGAACCCCCCTTTGATTTTGAGATTTGCCTGAGTTCCAGAACTCAGGTTTGAATATGCAATATTCTACATAACCCAAATTTGTGTCAGTACTAACAAAATCCTAAAATAGTTTCATGGAGTGATATAATTATTCATGTAGGTAGTAGCCTGAACCCATTGTGGAACTAAAGGCAGGAAAAAATACATGCTGTTGATTGCCTCAAGTAACCTGTAAAGCAGTATGGGAGCTTGGAAGAAGGATGACGAAGACTTGAATAAGTCTGGCTTTCTTTGTCTGAGGGAAATAAACGGAGTCATCATATACGTAGCTCATATTAGATAGCCATATCTTTATGGGGATAAGAAGGCTGTGATTGCTCCTTGTATCTCTATAGAAAGCTGGTAACATAGGCCTGAATTATGTCACAGCATTTAATACTCAATATTTATTTAATTATGATATACTTGTAGACTGCACTTAATTGATGTAATTTGATGTTACAAGCGAGAAGTAATCAAAGACAGTCTAATCATAGTTACATAATAGGAGTTCTCAAAAGTCTATCTCTAATTGAAGAACAATTTTATTGGAGCCTTTTTCCAGATCTGTAGAAATATTCATAGCTTTCCCGCTGTGCAATGCTGTAATTTTCTGCCAGGCATCACCTTCATAAAATAATTGAAATTGGGAAGACAATATTATCTGAACAGAAAATAATAATAACATTCCAGACTTAAGAAAGAAAGAAAAATATTCTGGATAGTGAGGATAGTGAGGATAGTGGGCAATACCTGGACACAACAGAATGAAAGAAAAAGAACTGGATAAAATAAGAAATACAAAGACTTGCAAATAGAAGTGGAACAAAGATAGGGAAAGATGTCTTGTGCACAATCCCAAAGTCTCTGAAGTATAACCTGAACACCATTGGCATAGACAAAATCACCACCAGTCAATTACAAAAAGCTGATTTACTTGGAACATCTTACATCTTACAACAATACCATGAATACCATCAAAAAACATCCATCTATCTCAGGTTCTTGGCAATGACTTGATAGGTGGCTAAAAATGCCAAGTCTAAACATCTGGCTGACTGTGTGATGAACCATAATAATACTAATATCTTGGCCATACCAGTGATATAAAACATTGGTGGAATTATTAATTGTACACAAGATGAACATGACTGTATGGACTGAAAAACAAGGCAGCTATTGACTATTCATTATGAATATTGATATCAATAGATTATAATCGTCCTGTAAAAAGAGGCAGTTATTTATTTCAAGTCAAACAAACTGTTAAAGGAGACAAGCATGCATTGGCTGGCTAATTACATAAGAGGTAGCCAAGAACAAGTATTGATGTAATAAAATACAATACATTCAGTAAGTTCCTTAAAAATAGGAACTCATTGAATGTACAAGAAACAACATGTGAATATTGATTTGTGATTTTTCAATCTCTACCAACCCAAAATACTTGAAAGGGTTTTTATTAGGTTGATAAAATTAGAGGAGCATCACAAAGAAGCCGTTTTAAACTTTCATAGAAAAAACATAGAAGTACAATAAGTACATCATATTTAGTTTTGTTTCTTACATGTTCAACATACGAGCACATTTTGAAGTGCCATTTTTTTCAAAGTTCCTAAAATAATGGCTTAATGGATGCTATTTGTAGCTCAGTTCACATGTGTAACATGAGCTTGAGGCAAATAGATACCAATAATATGCAAACATTACTTCACCAGACAAATGTCTTCAATATTAGAAGATAGAATTACATTGAAAATATAAGCAGCTATTGAATTGAGTTGTCTAATATTTTACTGCTACAATTTGGGAGCTACAACCTAAAATAGCGACCTACTGATACAACAAGCTATATCCAAGTATAATTAGATATAGGGCCTTCGAATATAACATTATATCCATAATGAAGAGATTCACATATACCACATATTTTGTTCTTTCAGCATAATAAACATACATTTAAAATCACTCACACAAATAGCTCATAGACTAATGCAATCCACACAGATTTTATCTTTATCCTGTAAAATAGATAAGAGAAGATCTTGTAATGACCAGCAATGAAGTTTTCCTAAAAACAGTCCTGCTGATTGAAACAAAACACCAATTCAATCAGAATTTCTAATATCTGACACTGTGTTCTGCTATTAGCTCTGGGATTAGTTGTCTAAAGAAATGAAGCAATGCAAGACAATTGTTTATCTTGTTTAGATAGATATCTTTTATCAGTGCTGGACAGTTCTAATAACAATGCTACTCTTTAAGAGTATTTGCTGGCTAAAACAAACTTCATCATACTAGTAACTTTTTGCTGTAAAACTTTAAGTTTCTATACAAAAGAAAGACCATTCTACTATTCAATTCATAATCCAGAAAGATTTGTTTATTTATTGTGTATAGGAGGCAATGGTGGGTTGCAGGTGGTACACCCAGTATGGGTGTACTGGAGCCTGCCCAGAGCACCGAGTACCATTCTAGGATGGTGCTCCCTTGCTTCTTACCTTTTATGCTTCCACACACATGCATAGCACAGACAGCACCTGCGTGATGCTCCGCTGAGCAACTGGAGTGTCGTGGAGTCTTGTGGAAGCACCAAGATGCATGTGTGCGCTGCACACCTCCATGTGGATGCCGCCAGGCCCATTCCAACCATAATGGTTGGAATGGAATCCAGAACCCACCACAGATAGGAAGGGTGCCAAATGGACCGGATGTATCATGTGTTGGCCATCATTTTAGCAAAAGGGGAAAAACTTGTGATATGTCATATGACACCACAAATTTGACATCCCTGGTGTATAGCAAATAGCAACCTTTAAATGAAAGATTGAAATACATGAGATGTGTCTTCAGTATGCAGAAGGCCACGTTCAGTTTTGGCATAGAGCTGAGAAAAACCTAAGAACAATTAAGTCATAAATAAATAAACAAACAAACAAAATCTCTGTCTCTTTCTTTCTTTCTTTCTTTTTTCTTTCTTTCTTTCTTTCCTATTTATTTATTATGAAATTTATTTGCTGCCCATCTTGAATCCAATAACTTTCAGTGTATGATCAATCCCCAATATATATACATATGTTCCAAATTTTAGTCTACTTTTAGCACAAATATATAGTTGATGCCCCATTATTTATATCACAAATGTCTATTATAATATTTTCAGTAGTTTGGATAGATTAGTGCTATGTTTTGAGTCTTAGTATATAAAGCCATGTCTTATTCTATCTAACTTTCTATCTATCTCACCATTTTTCTTCCTTCAATCATATTATTCCCAGTTGCATATATTAGAAAACAAATGTTCAAAACTATATGATATGGCGGAATAGGACCATTCTCCTCCTGCCATTCACCCCAGGGTTTCTCCCCCACTCATCCACCTCTACCACTTGGCCTCTGCTGTTAGAGACCTAGCTGTCCTAGATAATGAGACTCATTCTCTTCTATCCCCAGCCCTTCCTCATGGGCCTTTGGGAGAGATACTCTTCACCCTGGCCTTTTGGGCTCAAGAGACAGTTAGCCACCAGCCAAGCGGAGGAAGGGAAGGGAGAAAGAGAGAGGAGTTTGTGCGGAGTTTCCAGTTGCCTTGGGTCTGAGCGAGAAAATCTAATAAATCCTTTGCATCCCTCCCCCACCGGATAATGTTGGGGAAGATTCCTTTCTGCTGAGAGGGCCTGCCTATTTTCTCTCTTTTAGCAGGGAGGGAGAAAGTTTTTTGTGTGGAGTTTCCAGTTGCCTCTGGTCCGAGCTACAAAATCTAATAAATCCCCCTCCCTACCACAAAATGTTGGGGAAGATTTCTTTCTTTTTGCCCAGGCTTAAATGTGTTTTATTAAGAGTTTATTAAGAGTTCACCATTGTTCTGTGGTAAGGTTCCCCAACACGTTTCAACCATAGGTATATTTCACATTCAGGTGCCCTCAAATTGGTATTCTATTATATTGAGATAGAGATTGTGTTAAAGTATCAAATTTAAATATTAATATCCTGGTTAATATGTCCCCATGGAATTGATGGAATTTTCCTTATATTAGTTCTACCTACCATTTCCATCTTTGGGGAACAAGTGAATTTGACAGCTTGTCCTCAACAAATACAACTTACTGTTGGGAGGAAAATGCCTCTCTTCAAGCCGGGAAACAATGATTTAATTTGTAAGGTTTGGCAGTATGCTTAAGCCAAAAAGAAACCAAAATGAGTGGGGGAGAAACCCTGGGGGCGAAATAGGCGTGGTGAAGGGCAGGAGGAGAACAGTCATAGACCTATGAGATGGACAGGTATCCCAATCACATTGTAGTTATAAAATTTCTGTTGAATGATTAAAAACATAAAAGAAACCCAAAGCCAGCATGAACTTAAGTTACACATGTTATTTATAGCTGCCCAGTAAATTCTTCACAAGGGAAGCCATCATGTCAGAGGAAAGGGGAATTTACATGGTTTGGTTCTATTACAGCTGGAGGTTGACAGCTGGTTATTATGTACACCTAATTTACTCAAGCAGTAAATACTGCAAGCAGAAAACAACCTATTCACCCAAGGTTTATAGTTCAATTGGTTCTTGCTTTGCTTGAAAATAAAATGAAGAATGAATTAATGAATTCCTAACAATGTAAAATACTGTTTATGAAAGCATACCTACTGTACACAAGGCTTCTTTGGTCTAATTATGATAATGAGGCTGATTCCACCATGCAGAACAATTGCAATCATATTAATTCTTTTTAAAAATCATCTGTGAACAGTTCCATAACAGAAAGCAATTTCTCAAACATTGTGGCAAAAGAAGGCAAATTAGGAGAATGCTCAGCTCCTGCAGAATGTGGGAAGTCAGTTTAATTAATTAGCCAATACTCAACAGAAAATGGCGCTATCAAAAAGGAATTGGAAGGAACAGATAAAAGATCTACAGCAGGTTTGGAAACACCTGCTCATCTTGGATGTATAAACTATCGTTTGAAATAGAACAATATTACAAAATAAAATCAAGTAATAGTGACTATTGTTTGTTATTACATAATATCTCAATATATTTGAATTAACAATTGATATTTCTGAAAATGAAATATATTGAGAAGAAAATGGCAATTCCTTCTCTACTGTTACCCTCCATATCAAGCAACAAATTTCTCTATTCAACATAGTGAAGAATATTTTGGGAACATAGTTAAGTGAATGTGTGCTTCCCAGCAAAACACATACACACACACACACACATATACACACAGAGAGAGGGAAAAAGAGAGAGAAAGAGAGAGAGAGCGCCATTAGAAATCCTTATTAATTGAAGAAGCCAATGATTGTACTCAAACTCCTATGCATTGAAAAGTGATTAATTTTTTCCTTTAAAAATTATTGGAAAAATTCATTTTTGACTTTTGTATTTCTCCCTTTTTATTCATTTATTGCATTTATACCTACTACAGTATTAAATCCTTCTAATAGGGGAGACCTATTGGAAAAATATTTAACAAAATAGAAATTATATAATTCACTTAATTATAATCTTTATGCCCAACATATAAGCCTCTTATTCAGGAAGCGTCTTTAAAAAAATCTCTGCAAATGTTACTTACAGGTAGTCCTCAATTTACAATCACAATTGACCCCAAAATTTCTGTTTTTAAGTGAGACATTTTAAAGTGAGTTTTGCTCGATTTACGATTTTTCTTGCCATAGTTGCTAAGTGAATCGCTGCACTTTGTTATGTTAGGAACACGATTGTTAGGTGAATCCCTATTGACTTTGCTTATGAGAAGGTCGTAAAATTTGACCAAATGACCTTGGGACACAGCAATAATCATAAATATAAGCCAATTGCCAAGTATATGAATTTAGATCATATGATCATGGGGATGCTGCAAAGGTCATAATAGAAAACAGTCACAAGTCAATTTTTCAGTGTCACTGTAACTTTTAACAGTCACTAAGCTTCATTGAGATCTTGAGAACCAGGGCTCAGAAAGGCTGTATCTTGCAAAACTCTTATTTTTAATTAATAGCAGCCTTTTGTTTTCTTAAGTATATCAAATTAAATCTTTATTACCTTCAGGGACCAGCATAAGTAATTGTGTGAATAAATGGTGAAAGGATTTGCCCTTCATTGACTTTCAGATTAAAGGTTAGGAAATTTTGCAACACTATTCTTAATGTTGTTACTAGTTTGCTTATTAATTTGATATACCACTTGTGTTGTGCATTATGCAAAAGCTGGAGTTTCACTGAGGCAAAAATACCTTTTCCACACCAATAATGCCTGCACATATTAAGTTTGCATTCTTTCATCTCCAAGAGGAATGGCCACTACATATTATATATATGCTGGGTCTCACTGGTGATTGAAGAATGATATCTGAAATTGCCTAGCAATTATAGGCCAGCTGTCCCCTCTTTAGCTTCCAATACCTACAGCAGTCATTTGCAACAGCTGTCAGAAAACCTTGGCACTGCTATTTGCAAGATTGATGCTCAGAATTAAAAATCCAATTAACATAATAAATACAGTACCTCTCAATATTACTCCACCTCCTCAATCCATATACAGAAATTCATGTCTGTGTAATATAAATGTAAATGTCAAATCAAGGATCATTTCCAGTGGATGGATGGATGGATGGATGGATGGATGGATGGATGGATGGATGGATGGATGGATTTATATCAATATTTATCAATCCAAGAAACTCTGGGCAGCGAACAAACAAAAACAAAAAATTCCAACTAAAACTGTATCAAGGTTCAATAAGAACACAAACCATCAGACACATTTAACCACATCTGAACTTCTAATTCAACATTAGAAAACTATTAGGAATAATAATTAACTGAAATAATCATTTTTATTTCTAAACATTTCTGTAATATGGATGCAGATAAATGTCACTAGTGAGTGAAATTATATAATGCACGGATAAGAGCTATGCAACATTTTGCATGCCAATCCCAATCAGTCTTGGGCAACATGACTAGCTGCAAGAGATTGTGAGAAATGTAATCTAAAATGTTTGGGGTAAAACACTAAGTTTAAGGTTTCAGATTTTAATTTAATATTGTGATCATTTCTGCTATATGCCAGCCAGAATTCTTACAGAGCTGGATAAATTTACACATTTCTAAAAAAACTCATAAATTCTACCTAAATAATTTTTTTTAAAATAGTAGATGGCTATAAGGAAATGTTAGAGATAGTTATCTAGGAAAATAAAAAGCAAGTAGTAGTAAAAATGTTAAGTTGGCAGGGATAAAACATGCATAATTTAAAAAGAAACAAAAGAGTGGGAGCAGAAACATGTTTAATTGCCTTTTAAGAGAAAGGGAATAATACAAAAGGTGTCACTTCTAGACAAATTAATTTCTTGTTTCCCTAAAAGATATTGCAATTTTTAGGAACATATTGTTTGACTGTTCATTCTAGGCAAAATTAGGTTTCCAGTAACCATGAAACAACGGAAGCAACAGTTACGTAATCATAACATAACAGTTAAAATTAATAATAATATCTACATTTAAGACAAAACCAGACTTATATGTCCCAACAAGAAATGGCATAGATGATAAAGGCAAGAGTACAATTAATTTTATGAAATAAAAATGGTTATTAGATCTGTAGACAGAAGAATATAAGGTGCACTGCTTTGGGACATCCATGATCTCCTCTGTAGTTCTAGTTTGGATTTTGACTTGACTGGATGACAGAGCTCAAAAGTAATTTATATATGTAACATGTTAATGCTTATTTGTATAATGCTGAATAGTCTATGGCGGAACTGGAAATTTAATTTTAAAACAGTCCTTTAGTTTCCGATGGAAAACATATACTATTCATTATATTTATATTTATATTATTTATATGTATATAATAAACTCAGAGCAGATATTAGTGATGTTGCAAAAAAACAGAACATTTTTGACCCGTACTAATTCAGAGCTCAAATATATAATTTCAAAATAACATATTTTATCTTTATTAAAGCTGGAATCCATATATGTAAATGAACTACATTTAACTGAAAGGATCCAATATGCACTGTAGTGACATAGAACATTTATTTATTTTTATGTCTTTCTCTAGAAATTACAGAAGGAATTGCTTGATGATTTAATTAGTCAATTATGGACTCCTTATTTCCCAGTTACATGCCTAAAACACAGTCAATAGCTAATTAAACAAAAATCCCGCCTGTTTATGTGAGTATACAATCTCATGGAAATTGCATTGATTATTTTTAGGTTTATTACATTGGTTATTAATTGACTTGTAATGAGTCAGGGAGTAATCTGTTGGAAAATTAATAGAAAGGAATAATAAACCAATCAGTTATTAAATCACAAATACATGGAGACAGAGTATTACTTTGAGTTATGTTGAACAATGCAGTTTCCTGTTGTTTTCTACCTTAATGACTTTGATGGATACCGTAGGAGTTATAATTGCAAGCTTTCTCTTGCCAAAGGATAAAGCAAATCAACAGTGTTAAAATGAAACAACAGCTCTTGTAGGTTGAATAGCATGTCACTGTATAATCGGCCTGTGGGCATTTAAGCAGAATAGAGTAACCCAGCAGTATAGAGTACCCCAGTCAGATACATCTTGTAGGCATTATAAATCCATTTACAAAAGCAAAAAACCCCAAACAGGCCTTTCTATCTGCAGTTCATTTATTTTATTTTATTTTTCATTTAGTAAATTTTAAAACATAGTAAAACACAACAGGCAATAGGCAGAAGAAAATCATACATTTTAAAACCTGAAGGGAAAATATGCATGTATTTAAATGATCATTTTGACTGGGGCAAATTAGATGCTAATCTTTGGGAAGCATAATAATAAATTGCTTAAAGAGCCACCAATAAGTTACTAAAATGAGACTTTATCATCGAATAAGTTATTTACTGGGCAGAAAAGCAATGCATTTTTCCTACTAGTCCAAAAATCAATTAAAAGAAAAGGAAAAGTTTCTCCTCAGACTGTGTTTTAATGCATAGACTGCCCCAAATCTGTAAGGTTATGTAAAAGCTGCTAGAGACACTATTGTGTATGGAACAATATAGATACCTACACTGGTTTTGTTCCTTCCCTCTTACTTAGAAAGCAGAATTACTGAGCAGCAAAGTTTATTCTCCATGTCCTATCTCCATTTCTCTGATGTTATGAATAACATGGACTAATACAGTGGTGGGCAAACTCATTAGTCAACAGAGCCAAATATCAACAATACCACAATTGAAATTTCTTTTGAGAGCCGGAAGGTGTGGCCTGTTTTGTGGGAGTGGCTCAGGGGTCATGTGACTGGGTGGGCGTGGCCAACTTGGAAAATGTGAAACTCACTTAACAATGGTCTTGGTTAGCAACCAAACTTTTAGGCTCAATTGTGGTCATAAGTTCTTTCTTTCTTTCTTTCTTTCTTTCTTTCTCTCACTCTCTCTCTCTTTCTTTCTTTCTCTCTTTCTTCATCTCTCTCTCTCTTTCTCCATTTCTCTCTCTCTTTCTCTCTTTCTCTCTTTCTTTCTTTCTTTCTTTCTTTCTTTCTTTCTCTTTCTCTTTTTCTCTCTTTCTGACTCTCTTTCTCTCTCTCTCTTTCTCTCTCTCTCTTTCTCTCTCTCCTTCTCTCTCTCTTTCTTTCTCTCTTTCTTTCTTTCCCTCTTTCTCTCTCTTTCTCTCTCTCTCTTTCTTTCTTTCTCTCTCTCTTTCTCTCTCTCTCTCTCTGTCTCTTTCTACTTGGTCCGCCCATCTCCGTCACTCTGTGTGTGTGTGTGTGTGTCTGTCTGTCTGTCTGTCTGTCTCACATTCAAGCACTTAATCACTCATTTTGTGTCTCTGTCTATCTTTCTCTCCCTCCCTCCCTCCCTCTCTCTCCCTGTCTCTCTGTGTGTGTCTGTCACTCTCTGATTCCTCCCTCCCTCCTTGTCTCTCTCTGTGTCTGTGCTTTTTTCTGTCTGTCTGTCTTCCCCCCAACCCTCATTGAGCCTCCTCAGCCCAGCCCGCCACGCATACTCACTTGCTCGCCTTAGCCTGGCCCGCCCGGCCGCCCACTGCGTTCGCTCAGGCTACTTCCAGGCTCCGTGTGGGAGGGGGGGAGAAATGGCGTTTGGACGCTGGTTCCCTCCAATCGCCCTGGAAGTAGCCTGGCCGCCCGCTTGCCCGGCCGCTCGCTCAGGCTCCTTCCAGGCTCCGTGTATGGGGGGGAAGGAATGGGGTTTGGACGCCGGTTCCCTCCAATCACCCTGGAAGTAGCTTGGCTGCCCGCTCGCCCGGCCGCTCGCTCAGGCTACTTCCAGGCTCCGTGGGGGGGGGGAAAGGAACAGCATTTGGACGCTGGTTCCCTCCAATCGCCCTGGAAGGAGCCTGGCCGCCTGCTCGCCTGGCCACTCGCTCAGGCTACTTCCAGGCTCCGTGTGGGGTGTGTGTGGAAGGAACAGCATTCAGTGGGTGACCCACTGGATGCCGGTTCCCTCCCCCCGCCCGCGGAGCCTCCGCACTCCCTGGAAGTAGATGAGTGGCCGGCATGCCGGCTGGGGAGGCTCCACGGAGAGAGGGAGGGAGGGAATCGGCGGCCGGTAGGGAAGGTTGCTGCGGCGGGTCCCAGGAGTCCCACCGTCAGTGAGGGTGGAGGAAGAGCTGCACTCGAGGGGCCAAAGAGCCGCATGCAGCTCGCAAGCCGCGGTTTGCCGACCACTGGACTTATAGGATTGTGCATACTACGGATTTGATCAGTTATAGCAAAAGGTATCTTGGAACACTTTGGAACACGAATGCAGCATCAGTTTCTGATTTCTATATCAAAGATTATGTGGTCTGCAGGATATGGTCAGATTGCGCTATATAGACCTTGAATCTTGGGTGACTGCTCCATCTATGACCAACTAATGTTTTGAGTTTCTGTTGTTTCCAATACCCTTCTTAGCTATGGTTTTGCACTGGTCCATATGGTTCTGTAGCTTGGGGACTATGATGCCTGACAGGACATCATATTTTTGGTTTTAAAGGTTGTTGGCCAGATGTTGGCGCTGTTCCCTTGTGAAGTTCTTTCATGATCAGTAGTGTCTTTCCTGGTCAGTCTGGGTGGAAGTTTGTGATTAGCAACTGATTCATCTAGGCTGCTTGGCATTCATGCACTGCTAGTATTTTCTTTAGTCAGAACATGTAGATCAGATCCAAAACAGCTGTTGTCCAGATCTTCATGTTTTTGACCCACTTTTGGATTTCTCCTATTGTAATAGCAACTGGTTCCTGCAGAAATGTGTGTGTTGCCATTTCATTAGCAAGGGTCACTCCATTCTTAAATAGCAGGGGGGACAGGGAATGAGAAAAGTCTTATGTTGGTGATGTGGAAAAACCAATACAACCTACTTCTCCCTTTACCTTTTTGTCTGAGACCAAGTTAGTCAAGAGAGAAAGGAGGAATTCTTTCCCCATGAGGCCTCTGTCTTTTTGGTCCTCTACAAAGATTCTTTCACAGTATACATTATGAGTGACTGAACTACACCTTTGTCATAGCAATAGCAACAACATTTATATACCACTCCATAGTTCTTTATAGCACTCTCTGAGCAGTTTACAGTGACAGCATATTGTCCCCAACTAGCTGGGTTCTCATTTTACAAACCTTGGAAAGATAGGCTGAGTCAACCTTGAGCCAGTCAGGATCGAACTCCTGGCTATGGGCAGAGTTAGTCTGCAATACTATATTCTAACCACTGCACCACCACAGCTCTTCGTTTGTCTTAGTACCTCAAGCCCTACTACAAACCAGTGACAATAATTTATTTCTCAACATGCATCTTTGCACTGTATTTCCATCTTCCATGATTGCATTGTAACCTGTTTTGGTTGTTTGTTTTAAGTGTTTGATAATTCCCCTGCACAAATTTATGAGGTATTCTTATAAATCTTTTTAAGTTCCCTCTGGCATACTTCTGTCTGTAGATAAAGCATTTGAGCATATTTCAAGGAAACGGAAGCCTATCACAAATTTTAAAAGAAGCAAATGTAGTCTTCAAAACAAATATAACAACACCAGGTGTTTTTAAAGAAGTGTTGTGATCATCACCATCTTTCAGCAGCAATGAAAGATGCATTAAAATTTAAAAACAAAATAGGAGGAATCTGCTGAAAGGTACATTTATCTAGCAGCAATCTGTCTTCAGTTCAGTGGGTTAACTATACATTGTGCAAAAAAATTCATCTGACTGAACCTCAAATCATTCAGCATTACTGCATAATCCTGTGGGTTATCCTCCTGAATAAAGGAAGTTTTCTTGTTAGCTATTTTCAACACAGTCTGCTTAATTGCAGACACCTCTGTCTTGACCCTAACTTATCAAAACAAGTAAATATCAGAATTAGTGAAAAACATCTGCATATAGGGACAAACGGTAAGAATTTGAGTTATTATTTATTTCATGTCAATATTCCTATAGAAAACAGAATATGCAATTCAGAATAGCTATAGAAGTCATTATTCAGGTTTCTTATGTATGCTCCAATCATAATAGAGGGATTTCCTGGGAAACCAAAGATTACCCATGGCAGGTACATCTTAATCTAGTCTATAAAAACGTTTGCTTTTTTTGTTTCTGTTTTATATTTCTGAAAGAAGAACCTTTCCTCCCACAGTAGCCTTTCTCCCCAAGTTGCATTTATTCCAAATGTCACTTTTACATTCGTGTCCATTATGGAATGTTAATCCATTACTCACAGTTCTTTCTCTTCCTAACACCTGATCTCATTCTCTTATGTTCTCTTTAAAATGGAAAAATGTTCTGTTTCCCCATCCCTATAATGCTTCTCCATAAATCATTGTGTGACAGAATGTAGAAAGAAGCATATTTTTATTCTGTTGGGATGAAGATATGCATAGAAAGATTTTCTTTCTGTTTATTTCTATCTTTTGTAATAGCATCATTATGATAGCTTTACAAGGTCACCATGGATTTGCATTGAAATAGCTTCCCATCATTTGCTATCATGTAATGGTTTTGTAATAGATGCCCTATTTTACCTATTTACTCCATTTTGAAACAATAATTTCATATAAGGGCATGCTAATTTTATTTCAACATAAGAGATATAGAAACACCACTCTGAATATTTTATTTTCCAGTCTGAACACACGTCCCACCTCTTATTTCTCTGTCTGCATATCTTAAGGTAAAAAAGAAAAGAAAAACACAGATATTTGTATCTGCTATCTGATCCTAAATGAAGAGAGGGATCACTGAGACCAACAAACAATTTTTAAAAAATGATAAACACATTATGTTGCAAAACAGAAGGAAATTTAGCAGTTTAAATAATAAAAAAATGTAAGTGCAATTTACCAGTATTAATTGCCAAAACCCGGGTAGAAGATGACAATTAATTACTAGAAAAACAGCAATAATAAGATCATTACTTTGCTGCCTATGAGTGTGATTAGAGGGAAGTGAGAAATAACATTCTTTCGGAGGTGAAGCAAACAACCAGGGAGAAAAGATAGCAGTGATTTTTACTCTTCCCCTGGCACATAGGACAGCAGGCTTTGCAAAGTCTAAACACAGGGAGATTTTTCTGGTAGAACCATATATTTTATTAGTATATTAGCTGAGTTAATAGACCATCTGTACAACTATAACATGGAAAGGGATTTAGAACTCATGGCACATAGCTTTCATTTTCTCCCATAAAGGAAAAACAATGCACAATTATAATAAGGAGAAAACAACACTCAAATTCAAGAGGAGGAAAAAGAAGTTCAGGTTCTAGTCTCATTTCATTCTGCTGCCCATGAATTCTGGACAAATCACAAAGGAATCAGCTTAGTTGTGTTTTTAATAGTGTCAAAGGTCTTCTCTCATCAATTGTCCTCCAAAATATGAAAGGTAGGAAAGATCAGGTACGGCTCATGGCCTCCTGAGGAGAAAAAAAAAGAGCATTCTTCCGACCCAATCACTTTGGAAAGCCATAATTGATCATGGTTTTCCAACATTATTTCTTGTATGATTTATTTTCTATAATGAGCAGAGAATGTATGAGAGTTGACATGTAAGAGGAAAAAAAGTCACATCAACATTAATAGCTGTATTCCCACTCTGGCTAAATTGCCAATTGAATAATAATTGTTCATATCATTTATATTCATAGTCATGTTCTTTCTTTTGAAATAAAGGCCACAATCCAATGCATAGTTAATCACAATTAAGGCAGCTCAAATCAATGGAATAAAGTGTGTTTTTTGTGTGTTGAGATAGGTATTTCGTTTTCTGTTGCCTATTTTATTTACTTTTATTTATTTTACCTCTGAAATGCAGATAGAAGACTGCAAACATTGATTATTTTTCCCACTCTCTCTGCAAGAATATTACTGAAAATTGAGCGAAAGCTGCACTGTGAAAAAAATGAAATGTTTAATTTTTGCATGCCACAATATGCAAATTAGATTTACATTAAATTAAATTAAAAGCACTGGTAGATTCATATTTTATATGAAAACTTGTCATATAATTTAGTAGGCTTTTGAACATCTTAAAATAGAAAATCCCAAGAAAACTATATTTTTCAAAGTGTGAAAGTTAATATTTTATATGGAATGAACTTTGAAGTGACACCTGCTGCATCATTTTATATATAAAAATGCATTATTGCTGTATGTCAGAAGATTTCCAAGGAGACAGGCTTTGCTTATCACATGCTATGCCCTTCTCTAATTCTGCAAACTCAGAAAATGAGAGTTATTGTTTGAGGAATATAATTCGTTTTTTAATCACACTAGTTTGTTAGTTTAAAATTCTAGAATTTTTCTAAAAATCATTTTTAACAATGAAAAAAAATCAAAATTTCATTCATTAGATTTATTTAGCACCATATTATACCATCACATCTTCATGATGTTAACCAGGCTGGAATACTTCCAATTCCACAGCAGCACATCCTGGGGATTATTAGCCATTCAGATTGATTGACTTGGAAGTCAACAGACACCTAGGAATCCCTGGCAGTTACAAGAAATTAAGACCAAGGATTGAGTTCAAAAACACCACACGTTTATTTCATACGTAAGAACCTGATATACCAATAATCAAGGCAAATTGGCTCCAGATAAAAGTCCACAGACTTTACAGGGGAACTGGACTTAGGTATCTTACGTGGGTGCATTGATTCTAAACTGATGATGAATTTGATCCAACCCTTAGGCTCAGCCAGGTCATGTCCTATAGTCCCTGTTCCAATGATGACTTAGTTACTTCCACTTTTTTCCATGCATACAATGGTTTTTCTCCATTGAACATGTATTTTTAATGCTTCCTTTTTAAACCCATTTCTTCCCTAGAAAAAAGCATTTCAAGTAAGTTAATGCAATTATACAATTTAGATAGATGGGATCTTTAGGAAAAGAATCATAAAAATGACTCCTCTGTGTGTGTGTGTGTGTGTGTGTGTGTGTGTGTGTGCACATGTATGGGTGTGTATATGTGTATGTGTTTGTATGTATGCACACATACACACAAACACACTTGCTTAATGAGGCCCACACTGCATTTTTCAATGCTGTGTGTTGAAAACAAATCTCAATGAAATTCTTTAGTGTAACAATCTTAGGTTATTTTTAAATATTAAAACCATTTTCAATTTTTTAAAATGCATCATTTTGTACTCACAGGAAGATAGTAAACTAGAAACAGAAGTATACATCAATTGCACTGTTTGTTTTGAGCTGTGATTCAGAAATTTTGAAAATACCTGGATTTGACTTGAAGATGTCCAATATCATAAATCATAGTGTATGTGAATTGCAAGTGAGGGTTTGGTCTATTGACATGCTAAATATTGGTCTATTGGCCTGCAAATAAATCATTAGAAGCAAAAGAAATTATTTATTGTCATTTACAGTGAGTTACTTAAAAAGAAAATCTTTGAATTAATTAAAAGACTATTCTCAGATATCTTGCCATTTTTCAGATAAACTGTCAATTGATTTTCCTATTATCTCTTGATCATTTATGTCAGTGTTTTTCAAACTTGCCAATTTTAAGACGTGCCTACTTCAATTCCCAACTTTCTCCAGGCAGCACTGGTTTTGTCTACTCTCCTATGTTTGCAAACAGAGACACACAAAACCAATAATTACTACCAACAATATCATAACAAAGTAGCAACAATGGTGCATTGAAATATCTGCAGGCAATATCACTTTCCAGTAAGCAAGAACTGACGGGATCACAAATAGGCAAAATAATAGAAAATGAAGTAGCTAAAGTGCTCTGGGTCTTTAGAACACAAACAGAACCTGCTACATAACACCTCAGACTTAACAGTTGATAAGAAAAACAAAAAAGTCTGTGTAGCGGATGTGGCAGTATCTGAAAACAGCAGAATAGAAGAGAAGGAACTGGAGAAAAATCACAAAACATAAAGACCTGCAAACAGAAACAGAATGTCTGTGAGAAAAGAAAGCAAAGATAGTACCAATAGTAATAGGTGCTTGGGATACAATCCCAAAACATCTGGAGCACCACTTGAAGAACACGTTGGCATTGACAAAATCACCACAGTCATTTGCAAAAGACAGGTTTACTTGGAATAGTTTACAAACTATGAGGATACTTCATTAAACACCATTAAACAACATCTGCTTATCCCAGGTTCTGGGGAAAAATTCAGTAGGTAGATAAAAATGCCAAATTCAGTGTAAACATCTATCTGACTGTCACCAATCAAAATAATAATTAAACAGAATGAGATGGTGTTAAATTTGCAAATTTCTTCTGCTTTAATAGCTTTCTGAAGTTACTTAGCTGATGACATAAAGTTATGCCCATAAACATTTATGCTATGCTATATTACCCGAGTGTGAAACTTGATTGTGTTGCGATGTATCATGACGTCTTTTGCCTTGTGTAGCATGATGCATCTGGCCTGCGGGCTGCCAGTTTGACACCCCTGCTATATTATATAGGAATGATCTCACTAATGTTACACACTTTAAGGTTTCATCAATTTCTTTTGATGAAAATATCTGAATTTATTTCAGGGTTGCCACAAAGAAGAGGGAGTCAAACTATTCTCCAAGGCACCTGAGGGCAGAACAAGAAGCAATGGGTAGAAACTAATCAAGGAGAGAAGCAACTGAGGAGAAATTTCCTGACAGTTAGAACAATTAATCAGTGAAACAGCTTGTCTCCAGAAGTTGTGAATGCCCCAACACTGGAAATTTTCAAGAAGATGTTGGATAGCCATTTGTCTGAAATGGTATAGGGTTTCTTGCCTAGGCAGGGAGTTGGACTAGATGACCTTCAAGGTCCCTTCCAACTCTGCTATTGTATTATATTATTTCTTTGAAGCCAAGAAAACCTATACTATGTTTCACTTCAATCATTTGATATTCTTGTTCCATGAATATTCTCTCTGTTTATGTACAAGAAATCTCTGGAAGTTATTTTCAAAAATATTTGCAATAGGTTTTTTGGGGGGAAGAATTTTCTTGATTTCTTATACAGCAACTGTATCTGTATTTGGCCCTTTTTAGCATGCACAATTTTTATTCAGCAGTAGTCATGGCTGTTTTCTGTCAAGGTTATTTGTTAGTTAACCATGATTATTCTTTATTTATTATCAGTATTTATAGCTGTCAGAATCGTGTAGCTTAGCCCACTAGATTTATTTTTTGATAATATATTCTATATCAGAAGCCCCTTGCTTTAATATTTATTAAGATCTCATTTTTTTAGTTCCTCTCCATAACCACTGAATAAATAATAAATAAAACATAGTTAAAACACATTTTGCTTTACTTATTTCTCAAAAATATGTAGTTGCTTGATCGGTATACACTTTATTTATTGTTTAAAATATACATATCTATTTATCTGCATAGTCGTGAATATTCCATATCAATCATCTTAATGAAATTCCATTGGAAATACTTTGTCGGAACTATAGTCATATTCAGTGTGAATACTTTTGGAAATACATATAATTAAAGACAAGAACCAATGAAATTTTAATTTTAAAATTAAATTAAAGACAAGAACCAATACATGGAAACTAGTCAAGGAGAAAAGTAACCTAGAACTTAGGAGAAATTTCCTAACAGAGACAACAATCAACCAGTGGGCTGCCTTGCCTTCAGAAGTTGTGAGTGCTTCATCACTGGCAGCTTTTAAGAAGAGACTGGATAGCCACTTGTCTGACTAAATGTATATTCTATGATCTAAGCTAGGAGGCCAAATTCAAGTCCTCCTTCAGTCATAATGGAAACCAGTGAAGTGTTTTTGGATACTGAGAGTGTGATGGGGAGCATTTAAATGAAATGAAAACAAACAAACAAACAAACAAACAAACAAACAAACAAACAAACATACATACATACATACATACATACATACATACATACATACATACATACATACATACATAAATAGCCTGAAACTTTTTTTCCCAAATTGTATTTTGCATATATGGACACTTTATAACTATTTACCCCCAACATCATTTTGTCAAGATCAGGAAAGAGAATTTATTTTTCCCCAAGCTAAAGCAAAATTCATCTCTGCCCTAGGCAATTTCTAAACTCTTTATTTCTCTTTATTTTTACTCCTTCACATTTGAAATGAATCAGTTTTTCTCTTTTTGAAGATCACATAATTATTATTCTTAGGCTCACATATTGGAAGGCATCTGGGTTTAAATTGTGCTTTGAAACCATCCTAATGAGCTTACCTTTGGCCCGCAGGGATAATTTTTTCCTGCCTTTCCTTCCATCTTCATGAAAGTAGCAAAATATTCAGTAGCTTTGTCAGCGGATCTATAACCTTCTCCCACAAAGGAGATTTGTAATTGAAAACTGTTTGGTATGTAACTTAGTGATGAGAATTGCCATTAACTGGATAATAATAGCAGAATCACTTAAAATAACCCCTGCCTTTTACTGATCTCCAGGTTAGCCAGGAATGAAAAACAGCATATTTTATTGGAAGAGCTTGTATCTGCAATTTCTGCTGCAAATATGTATTATGCTTCACTCCTGTCAGATATTTCGAAGAAGAAAAAGAATAGAAGTTCTTAGGCTGAAAAGACATAGAAAAGACTTGTGGTTCATGGAACTAAAAACAGACCACTGGCTTGACTGACCCAGAATCACCCAGCTGTCTTTGTGTCCAAGACAGGACTAGAAAAACTCTCAGTTTCAAGTCTGGTGTCTTAACCGCTACATCAGGCTGCCTCTCATAATAGATACAAAGCACTGTAACAATTTTAGGATTGATTTACATTTTATGGCATTGATGTTGAATGTTTAGATTGGAAACCAGCAGACATTGGTTGAATACAATGGTAGCAATTCAGCCATCTACCTTCTGAAGGTCTTAGGAGAACTATAGTCATTTGTCTTAAAACAAACAAATAAATAAATAGTCACTATCCTTTAAAAAGTTTCTAGGCCAGAAAATATGAGCACACAAATCTTTTATTTTTTCACAAAACTTCTAATTTAATTTTAATTTATTGTCAAATGCATTGTGGAATTTTTTTAAAAATAGAATTTTATGTATTTTGTTTTAAAAGTGACTTGTAAAAAAATATTGTGGGGACATCTGATGTCAAACAAAAAGAGGAATAGTTTGAATCAGATTCTTGTTTCTGACTATCATATTTTTAAAATTATTTGGGCACATATGGTATCTCCCCAAGGAGATTGGAATTTATTATAGATTTTATTTTGTAATGTTTATTTCATATTCTTTGAGCCATTCAAACATACAATGTTTTTTTTCATATTCTTTGAGCCATTCAAACATTGTTTTTACAAACAATGTTTTTTTCATATTCTTTGAGCCATTCAAACATATAATTTTTTTTTCATATTCTTTGAGCCATTCAAACATACAATGTTTTTTTTCATATTCTTTGAGCCATTCAAACATACAAGAATGGTAACAGGAATTCAATCTTAACAACAACAACAACCAGCAGCAGCAGCAGCAAAAAAGTAATGTACAAAAAAGATGGAAAAATTCTCAATTAAATTTAATATTTAAGACATAGGATATATATAAATAAAGAGACAGACATCACGATCTCCAGAACTTAAAATATATTATCCACTTAGCTTTCGTGGATAATATATATTTAAGTTCCAGAGATTGTGATGTCTGCCTTTTCTTTTATAGTAACACTTGGAACTCATATTTTTAGGGTAGTTTGCAATACACACACACACACACACGATAAAAGAAGAAAAAGCAGTCAACAGGTTGAGCTAAACATTTCACTAATCTTCAAATCCCTCTGTTAACCATCTGTTATTATAATTAACTTGTAGAAAGTCCACAAAGAGTTTCCAGTCTCTTAAATAGCTGCCTAATCCATTGTCTCTAATCAAAGCAGTTGATTTTGCCATCTTTGCTAATTCCTTATTTTACTGTACCAAAAGAGTCAGAAGTCAATGCTTTACTTTCCCCCACTATCCACATCTCTTTTTCCTACCCTAATTTTCCTAATATTTACATATGTATTCTCTTTGTATGTCATATTATAAACTAATTAAAATACTGTCTAAAAATAATGTTGATTATTATGGTGTGGTTCAGTGGTGGATTTCAATTTTTTTAGAACCTACTCTGTAGGTGTGGCTTGGCAGTCATGTGATAGGGTGAGAGTGGCCAACTTTTAAAATGTGGTGAAACTCATTTAACAACGCTCTTGCTTAGCAACCAAAATTTTGGACTCAATTGTGATGATAAATTCTCTTTCTTTCTTTCTTTCTTTCTTTCTTTCTTTCTTTCTTTCTTTCCTTTCTTTCCTTTCTTACTTTCTGCCTTCTTTTCCTTTCCTTCCCATTGGGTTACCAGCAGCGGCAGGCCAGACTTACTTCTGGATCCGCCGGTGGAACCCCCTCTCACCGGCTCTCTAAATTTCACCATCTGGCTCTTGCGAGTATGTGCGAGCCTGCAGAAACCCACCACTGGTGTGGTTCTTTTTTTCCAGTAAAGTGCAGTGACATCCAGGATTTTCCCCCCCATTATATTTCAGCAGTGAAGTGCAACCTTGCAACTTTCCTCCTGGGAAAGGAAAAGAGAAAGGGAAAGGGAAAGGGAAAGAGAGAAAGAGAAAGGCACACCCAGAAATTGACACTGAGGCAAAAAAAAACCCAACCCACCAGAGGTCGGTGTGAAGGCTTTCCCCTCCTAAATCCCTCTGTTTGGAAGCAATCAAGTTTCCTCTGTGCTGGATCCATTTCTGCTGCTATTGTTGTTGGTTGCAAAGTCATTGAGACTACATGGACAACGTTCCTCCAAGCCTTCCTGTCCTCTACCATCCTCTGGAGTCATTTAAGCTCACGCTGACTGCTTCAGTGGCCCCATCCAGCTACCTCATTCTCTGTCATCCCCTTCTTCTTTTGCCCTCAATCATTAGGCTCTTCTCCAGTGAGTCCTTCCTTCTCATTAGGTGGCCAAAGTATTTGAGTTTCATCCTCAGGATCTGGCCTTCTAAAGAGCATTCAAGGTTGATGTCTTCTAGGACTGACCGGTTTGATCGCCTTGCAATCTAAGGGACTCACTGGAGTCTTCTTCAGCACCATAGTTCAAAGGCCTCAATTTTTTGGCATTCAGCCTTTCTTATGGTCCAGCTTTCACAGCCATACATTGGAACTGGGAAAACCATAGCTTTGAATATACACACTCTTGTTGTCAGGGTGATGTCTCTGCTTTTTAGTATGCTGTCAAGATTTGCCATAGCTTTCCTTCACAGGAACAAGCGTCTTTTAATTTCTTGGCTGCACCACCATTTGTGGTGATCCTGAAGCCGAGGAAAATAAAATCTGTCACTACCTCCATTTCTATATACTCCCAACTTTCTAAATTCCAATTGAGAGACCAAAGAAATCCATGATAATATCCTCCTAGGGGAGAAATTTTAATAGCAGTCCACTAGTTGCAATGGAGCTTGAACAAAATACTGTTCTGTTTCATCCATCCAGTAACCTGTGTGAATCTTGGGTTTTTTTTGGGAAATTGAGAGCTGTAGCTGAAATGACAGACAGCTGCTACTGGTGGGAATATATTGAACTAATTTTATTTTTTTCAAAGTAACTACTAATGATAATGATTATGTTATTAGATTATGCTAATGATTATTGATAGCCAAAAGAGGATTATTCCATTGGAATTTATTATAGATTTTATTTTGTAATGTTTATTTTAATAATTCAGTAATGATTTGTGGGATGGATGGACAGAGGCTTTTCTGTAAGAAAATGATTTATAATCATTCATGTTGCAAAAATCACCATACTTCAATCATAATAGTGGAAGGCTTATACTGCCCATTCCCTGCCTAAATGATTTCCAAACCCCACCCACTTTTCTGACATAAGACTGAACATCATTCCAGGCCTGAAAAAAAAAAGCCAGTTCTTCACAAGAGGCGAAATTGTAACTCTTAAAGACTTGCATGGTGTAACATATTTACTTGATGAAAGTTGTGTAGGATTTATTCTTAATTTATGTTTCCATATAGATATAAAAAAATATTGACAGCTGTTAAAGTAAAAATAAAAAGGAAGGTTGCGCATATTATGGACATACCATGCTCCTAATGACGACTGAAGACCTGGCACAGGATTTTGGTAGCATTTTGCTATGAAGTCTAATACTTGCTCAAAATAATAAATAGAATAAAATAAAATAAAAACATATAAAAACTTCAAAGTGCTGCACATAAACTGCTCCAGGCATATCCAGTTTCTGAAGTTAGCATGCCCCCGTGACTTATTAAAGGTTAAAGCACAGGCCAGCTGCAGAGGAAATTACAACCTTGGTATAAACTCTGTTCAAACAGCTTGAAATTTGAACAAAATCCTTGGATTTTTCCCTTCATTACATGCAAGTGTCAGTTATTCTTAGAACTAGGTAAGATTTTTCTGAATGCTAGGCTAAAAGTATGGGCAGAGAGAATATGACCCTGTGTGCAATTAAAACTAAGTAGGCTTTAGCCTAGAAGAGTAAAGAATGAAAGGCATTTTGCACAGCTAAAAAAACAAATAGGTCATAAGCAGGACTCCCTTCTGTGACCAGAGCAGCCAAATTAGTAATTCAGTAATCCAAAAAGGGTTTGCTGTAAAAAGAGGTAATTACCAAATATAGTAGGTTTTTCATAATGCATAATCTCCTCTGGCTTTACTAATCCTGAATGATACTAAGCACTTATCTCTAGCCAATTTGTCATTCTGGTTTATGAGATTGTTGCAGGAATTACCCAAACAGTCATCAACTCTAAAGCCTGCAGCAGCTAATAAGTATATATAAAAGTGGTTTTCATGCATAAAAATTCTGTACCATTGCCATACACTGTAGTTTTGCTCATCCCTATGCGGTGGCTATACAATGGCACATTTCTATAATCAGTCATCATCATTATTGCTGGAATGGTGGGGGAGTCCTCTAGGTTGATAGTGCTTCCCTTGTGAGGGGTCTAGAGCACCTGGGGAATTTGGGGTTTATGATGGTAAACAGATTTGACTCAGTTCATTGGAAGCCCAATGAAAATGACTGTGTCACACTGTTTTTGTCTTGTTTTTATTGCAGCGATATGCAACATGTGGAGGGCTCTGAGCCTCACCCACTGTCATGGTTGGAACGTTTTCTGATTGTTATGGAATTTTGTGGCACAATTCTCTTCTGAACTTTGAAGAGGCTATTAAATTGTTCTCTACTAGATGCTTAGTGAATTCCTTAGGTTTTAATAATGCAAGATTTTTTTTTGAGGATCTGTATGTGTAGTCCTGTATCCTGTCTGCATAGGAAATTGCATTGTTACTGGATGGTAACAATGCAATTGTTCTGGTTACAATCAAGTTGTTTTCTGTTACTGTTATAGCTGTACATGCTCTACACTGGATTATCTGTGGGACCTTCTTTTCAATAGTTGTCTGCCCTGATCAGAGAAGGTTAATTCCTTTGAACTTCTCTTCCAATGTGATTGCCATTTAAAGGAGTTTGGAAGTGAGTTTTTAAGACTTTGGAGCAATTTTGCCATTAAAATTTGATCAACTCCCTGTCTTTGGGACTTACAGTAAGGAAAGATGCTAATAATATCTGTCATGTCTAGCACAGAAAGAGGAAATAATTATTAGAAATCATATATATAAGCCTATAACTTCCATCTTTTCTAATTTTAAAAAAAATTGATTGTCTTTTTACATGTTTCAGTTTTATTTTTCATTTTTCCCTATGCGTATTTTTAATCTTAAATTGAAATTGTTAGTCACCTTGAGCCTTTAGGATTAGGAGTTATAGAAGTGAAATAAATTACAAAATAAATAAATAAAAATCATGACACTCTTTTATGTCTAACTCAAAATATATTGGATCTTTTAGATACACTTTAAGTAAGATACACTTTAGAACTGAGGAGAAATTTCCTGACAGAACAATTAATCAGTGGAACAGCTTGCCACCAGAAGATGTGATTGCCCCAACACTGCAAGTCTTTAAGAAGATGTTGGATAGCCATTTGTCTGAAATGGTATAGGGCTTCCTGCCTAGGTAGGAAGTTGGACTAGATGACTTCCAAGGTCCCTTCCAACTCTGCTATTTTATTGTATTATTGTATTAATCAAAAATTAAAACCTGTATAATTATATGAAGTGAAATACAATAACATTCATAAACTGAGTAAACTGTAGTTCTCACAACGTAGTCAAAATGCCTCAGACAACAGTGTTTAGGTTTATGAAATATATATTGTTACCATAATAAAAATTGGTAATAGGCACTTTCTGTCTATAGTGAAGGCCAACTTAATAATATCTGACACTTTCATTAACAGAACTGTCTTACATGTTTTATGTTATTATTCTCCTAGGGACATTTCAGACATCACTGTTCAATGATTTTCCCCAATTGTCTGAGTAATTAAAAACAATGTTGAAGATTATACCTCACATCAGACCTGAAAAATTGATTACTTCTTTCAAAATGAAAAAAAAAAAATAGATAATTGATTACATCAATTTAACAAAAGCTAAGATGTACACAAAATCCATGTATACCCTCTCATGGTAAGACCTATGTGCAAACTGATATTAAAAAGTCACACTTAAATTAAAGCCAAACTTTACTGACTGCTGGGAGAGGGATGAGGAAAAAAGGTCTTTTGGAAACTGAAATTGGAAAAAAAATGCCATTGGAATGCTTGAATTGTGCTGTCTGTGATGTCATTGACCTCGAGGATAAAATGGATTGGGGATCTCTTCTGCTTGTTTCCATTGAAGATAGGCTTGGGCACAAATATTTCACCCTAACCATTCTATCAAATGCTAAGACAAATAAAATAGAACATGAGTAAGAGGAATTCAGAACTGCTGGAAAGTGTCATCTAGCATTAACTAATGATGCCTGCACAATTGATCTTGCTACCTGTGAATAATTGGCTAGGCTCATGCATTGATTTAAATTATAAAGCATTACAGTTTACAAAATAAATTATACATTTATTAATAAGTTTGTTTACAACAGAAGAAATGTTAGATGCATATATCATACTAAGAAATATTTAGGGTTTATGCTTCATGAAAAGAAGGCTAAAACCCCATCACATCAAATCAAACTTTATTTTGCTCAATGGCTAGATAATGCATATACATATGCAAGGTAGTATAAATTAGCATAAAATAACCTCAAAGGTAAAATCATGAAGACATTTAATTCATATACACAGTTAAAAAGAATTATGGAAACTACCTGGGGCCAATCAAAGGATAGTAATACATTTTTCTTCACTAATCCTCTACTACATTTAGCCGCCTTTTGATATTTTCCTGTGTCTGAAGTGGCATGCCTAAAAAGTAAATTGTGACACATTAAGATAACACTGTAAGGGACATAAATCACAGTAATTACACAACGGAAGCCTAGAACTACATGATCTTCTAACTTTATCTCATGAAAAACACAAGCGGAAATTCTCTTACAGTATGAATGCTTCCTATATTTCCCAAATAGACTTCCCATTCATCAGTGGCAGTAGGAAGTTTCTTATATATTTGGGAAGTCAGTTAATGGATTATCTGTTGGCTTCAGGAAATCATTGATGTTAACATTCAAGAAAGTTTTAGACAATGAAACATCTAATTGGTAATCCATATTCTTTATTTATTTATTTTAATATTGGTAATGATTACTGAAGCTGCCTAACCATAATGCTAATACTACCCCAGAAAAGAAACAATATTTTATACCCATAAGAAGATATCTTAGTAAATGGTACTTTCACTTTTCTTCCTGTCAGAAGGCGGGGCAAGATGGCTTCTCTTTGTTTTCCGCTTATAACTCCTCTACAGTGGTGAAGCTTTCCCTTCCATAATTACCAAAGAAGGACTATAATTTTTTTACTTCAGACATTCCACCCAGAGGCTTCCAAGTCTCTCCCAATATGTGGACTCCTGGTTTTGGACTGTAAGGTTTCCTTTTTCTAAAGTGATTTTTTAAGACTCTTAAGACTGAACTCTCACTCGGACTCTCTGATACCTCGGACTGACTCGGTCGTCCGTTTCTCAGGCGCCATTTCTTTGTCAATTAAGAAACCAGAACTGACACAATGGCTTATAGAAAGCCACCAATGGGAAAGTCAGCTTCTGCCCCATCCTCTGCTGTCTCCAGCCCGACTACACAGTTGAATATTCCTACATTTTTATAGAAAGAACCTGCTGGAGAAGTCTCAAAGGACCCGTTGATTGTAGAAATGTTTCGGGAAATAATGAAAAATATGAACAGCATGAATGAAAATATGAATGAAATGCAGAAAGAAATGTCAGAATTAACATTAGAGCTTAGGGAAGCACAACGAAACACAATGGAAAATAAACAAAAAATTGAGAAGCTGGAGAGGGGGGCGGCTGAGATAGGGGAAGAGGTAAAAGGGATTCGGAGGGAGAGTTTAGAATTAAGAGCAAACATGACTAAAATTGAATTTGAAAGAATGTCTTTTTTTCTCAGGTTCCAGAATATACCTGAGTCAGAAAATGAAGATCTTAAAGATCTTATGAGTACAATATTAGCAGAATATCTTAAAAGAGAGAAAGATCAACTCTGGTGGGATATGGACCTGGTTTATAGAATTAATTCAACTTATGCCAGGATAAATAATGTACCAAGAGAAGTTCATGTTAAATTTCTTAGGAGATCCACAAGGGATGAGATATTGAGGGCCCAACGGGATGGAATTTTAAAATACCAGGATAAAGAAATAATCATTTTGAAACAGATTCAGAAAAAAATTAGAGAAATAATGAGGAAGTATTCCTTCTTGTCCAAAAAATTATATAAAAAGGGAATATGGTTCAAGTGGTTATTTCCAGAGGGAATGCTGATCTTCTGGGAGGGAGGCAAAGTAAAAATCAAAACATTAAGTGAGGCGGAGGTTTTATTAAAAAATATTCTCCCCAGTTGGGAGGTGAAGACGGGGGAACGGAGGAAGCGACGGCCCCGCCTGGGGACAGGGAAGAGGAGTCAATTGTAAAAAGACTTAGATCGCAAAAATGATTTTATTTGAAATACTATTGTAATTGTTGATACAAGATAAAATGGCAAAAAAAGATGAGTGAATATATAGAGTACACAATGTAATCTTTCTATATGTTTATCCTTTACTTTTAACATTGTAAATTTATGAAGTTTCGGGAGGGCCAACACCAACGGCAGGGAAGCTACCAAAATGTTACCTTTACCCTATACCTTTTCCCTTGTAAAAATTTTGAAAACCAATAAAATACTTTAAAAAAAAAAGATATCTTATATTAACAAAAGGAGTGATTCGCTTCAATTTTAGTCAATTGCTAATGACTGCAATTCAGAAACTGACATTTGTTTTTAAAAGACCAACCTATGATCACAAAACAATGTTGAGAGCTTCAATATTTCTAATTAGATGACTCTGTGACTCTAAATGATGAATACTGTAATCAAAGTTGAGCTCCCCATAAGATTTTGCTTAAAACAACTTCAAAGCTATTGGGATGAAATAAAGTTTAGAATTACAACAATTCTTGACATGTTCTTTGCAACAGTATAAATAGATAATAACCATATAAGCTAAAAAATAACACTTTCAAACTATATTATGGCTTATTGCTATAATATATAAACCTAATTTTTGAGTGCAGCATTATAGCACCTTTGTTTTATAAAAATTGTTCTCATTATCCCTGTGGCATTCCATGTAAGCAGGATTTCCTTTGCTATTATAATGGTGGCTCCTTTTTTAGAATTGAAAACTCTGCAAGGAGTGTGGAGATGGACAATTAGAATTAAATAAAAAATCTCAGTCAGAAATTGAGTGCACAAGGAATGGATTACATCAAAACATTTATGTTACTTTCCTACCCTGACATTTTTAGCTCCCATGTTTCTAATTTAGGATGACAGGGATATATGTTTTCTTTCATTATTATTTACTTTAAAGCCTTTAGAAACTACTGTCAGATTAACTGACACTGCCTCCTATTTACAAGCTAAAGTTAGAGGGAAAACAACATACCCAGGTGCCAATTTTGAATTTTTTAGCGATTTTATAGAGCCAGCTCAGATGGATAGAGACAACCTAAAATTCAAATGAGGCACCCTCCTCAGAATAGAAGTAGAGATATTGAAAACCTTTTGTGGGCCTCTCCCAGAGGGAAAGGGGAGGGGAAATATCACTGTGTCTTACAAATAATGCATGTATGTAATGGTTATGATGACATGCAAGTAATTCCGTTTGAATATCATATTGGGTTCTATCAAAACTTTATGCTTATGGTCTGAGGCCTTAGGTTTCTGGCGTTTATTTACACTCTTCCTTTTCCTTGTGACTTTTAATATTAAAATATTATTCCAGAGGATGGAAGCCACCACAAAGAAGTTCCTAATGATAACATTTCCTACCTAGAAAATCTTCCCTTTTAGATCTTCCAGGGTCGATTCCAAGGCAGTCTTGAAGATACTCAGGTTCTGAATCATACAGGGCTTTAAAGATAATGAATAATATTAAGGCACCCATAGGCAAAAAGTGCAATTTGTGTAAAAATAATATGGCACATGCAGACTGAACCAAGCCCATTGCTAGTCAGGCAAATGCATACTGAGCAGTTGATGTTCAACAGCTATATCATTTAAGTTGAGTTGCAATAATCCTAAAGTTTAATTCATGATTTAAAAAAAACAACAGTGCCATATTTAGCTAAAGTTTATAAATCTGGATATCCCGTGTCAGCCCCCGAGCAGCTCTAGAATGGGCTGCAATTTTCTAGAAGGAGTAGGAAATTCCACTCCACCAGCCAGATGCAACTCCTGCACTACAACTGTAACATATTAGGGAGGGAAATAGCCTCAATATAAAAAAGTCAAACTGGCTTGATGAGTACAAATTGGCTTAGTACATTAATTAAACTTTACCTCATCACTCTACTAATAATTCCAGTTAAAGCTTGAAGCCCATATTAACATATAAAGCTCTTAATCAGTTCCAGAACAGATCTTGGATGGAATTCATTGTTCTGTTTATTAATGATGCAGAATCCATTCTTTCTTTTCCTGAGAAGTACACATAGGCAGGGAATGGAAATTAAAAACCACATTGCATTTTCAGAAGTGTATTTTCACAATATTGCTTTATACTTGTGATCAATATACAAACATCTCTTGTAAGAAGGGCGGGTTGATTTTTCTAGAGAGAAGCAAAAAAATGTTATGTATTTCTTTTTATCCAACTAAAAGTCATTGCAATTGTTGAAGCTCTGATATGGTAACTCTATTTTCACAATATTTTCTTTTAACCTTCCTTCTGAAACATGTATTTTGCCAATACAATAAGTAAGTTTTGATCATTTGTAACTACTAAATTAATGCCATAGCTGTTTTTTGAAAGTTCAGAGTCAATATCACTAGTTCCTTGCTTTACATTTTCAGGGGAAATATCAGGCATAGAAATGCTTTCACAACAAAAGCAAGGCATGCTGTTGATCTCTGAATAGAGTATATTCCCTCCCTACTTCTCCATTTGATATCTATTCATGGCTTTTTAAATGCAAACATTTCAGGTACATTTAAATCTTGTCATATTTCAAATTGAAGCTTGAAATGCGACTGTGCAAAGTGGATGAAATATCCAGAGTTAAGTAGAGCAAGGCTTTCTAAATTTTCAACATGCTCCATTTAAGCGTAGGATTGGCAAGCAATTTAAAGAACTGTCTAACACCCCCCCCCCCCCATTTTAAATCATTTGCTATAAATCCACTACGGTAACTAGTCAGAGCCATGTTAGAATGAAGTGAGTAGAACTGAACTCTTTTAATGAAACTCAAATATGAATCATGTGATGCTAAATGTACTGTATCCACCGTGTTGCATGCAGGCACATCTTCTATAAAGGATTAGAGGAAACGAGAACTGACACTGAATGCCATCGATTCTGTCGTCCAAAATGGATGGATTTCTCTCTCCCTTATTGATAGTGTATTCCTTTACTTATTGGGGCACCTGAAAGCACATTGAAGTAGGAAGTACAGCTTACAAGATGGCAAATGATTGTAGTTGTCATCACAATTGTCAAAAGCATTGTCAAGTATATTTTTTTAAATTTTAAGGCAGAAAACAATGAATTGCTTTCAAGGAGATCTTTTTTTAACAGATCCATATGAATACAAGTCTGGAGGTGCAGTGGTTAGAATGTTAGAATGTTGCTCATTCCAGGAGGTTAATTCTGAGCGAATCAAGGTTGACTCAGGCTTCCATCATTCCGAGGTTGGTAAAATGAGGACCCAGATTATGGGTGAAGCGTATGCGGATGCTGTAAACCAGTTAGAGAGGACTGTAAAGCACTATGAAGTGGTGTATATAAGCCTAAGTGCTATTGCTATTGCTGAATGAACCTATTTTCAACCTAAAAAAAGAAAGGAAGAGGGTCCAGAGAACCCTGATGAAAAATATATACGCAAATCCCATCATCAGGCCTTTAACAATTATTAGAATAATATATGGCAATTTGGATAATGAAATAGCTTTCAGTCACAGCAAATTATTTATCAGTCATAAATCAATCCTGATTAGATAAAATGTTAAACAAGAAAAGGTTCCACAGACATAGTACTAGGTGTCAGAATCAGGCACACTCTTCTTATTGCTTGCTTAAAATGCAGAGGAAGCCTGTTTAATCAAGATGAGTTAAAATGATGTGCTTGTTTATATTCCAAATGCATATGAGATGGTAATTTTATTGGTACTTGTGATATTGTTTTTACTCCCCTTTGGAGCTTTTCAAATCCCTGTGAAAAGATTCAAGTATTAGAAAACAAATTTATTTGCATATGGTAATTTGAAGCACAACAGCTTTTTGGGAACAGATCATATTTTGGAGCAGTAAGAGTGCAAATTTGTATCTTAAAAGAAATACCCTGCTGGAGCAGAGCAAAACTCAATTCTATCCTGTATCCCATTGTCAGAATTGGCTAGTCAAATGCTTCTAGGCTGCCAAAGAGAACCAGTCCTCATTATTAATCAACCAACAACTGGCATTCAGAAGAACTGATTCTTCATCCATTGATTCTATTACCACTCTAGCCTTTGGCACATTTATATACTTTATGGATTTTCAAATTTCTTTCTTTTTAATTTTAACAACTGTACACATGTTTATATGAAATTTGGAGTTGAAGACATTGTGCTCTCTCTCTCGCTCTTTGTGTGTGTGTGTGTGTGTGTGTTTGTGTAAGGAGACCCAATTGATATCTGTCCCTATTTCCTTGGCCTTTTTATTGGTCTCCAAACCAATCTGCTCAATCATTCTTTTTCTTGATAATGCACAATTCTAATACAGATAGTTTTCAATTTACAGCAATTCCTTTACTGGCCAATTGAAGTTGCAGTGGCACTGAAAAAAAGTGGCTTAGGACTGTTTTTCACATTTATGACCACTGCAGCATCCCTGTGATCATAAGATCAAAAGTTGAACGCTTGGCAACTCCCATGTATTTATGATGGTTGCAGTGTCCTGAGGCCATACAACCTACTGACAAGCAAAGTCAAAGGGGAAGCCAGATTCAGTTAACAATTAGATGTTTCTAACTTATTAATTGCAAAGATCCACAACAGCTGTGGCAGGAAAGGTTGTAAAATGGAACAAAACAACTATCCTAGTTATCAACAGAAATTTTGGGTTCAGAGAATGTTTCGGGTTCCCGAAGGTGACAGACGTGCCCTGTGGGCTCTCTGCCGCTTGCTGTACTGGTGGGCTCCTTTGGGAGCACAAAAGAGCTCGGGGGGGAGTCTTTTGCCATAGGGGCGGCTCGCTGGGAGCCCCCAGACTGGCGGCGGCCGGCTAAAATGCCCCCAGCCTCGACCTAGGAGCTGGCGAGCAAAAAGGGTGGGGGGGATTCTGCCTCTTCGCCGGATGGAGCTCAGAAACAGAAAACAGAATGAGAAGTGCATCTGAAAGGCCGGAGGTGAAGGATGCTCCCAAATCTCTTGGGCTAATGATGAAGGACAGCGATAAGACATTGTAAGTTCCAGTTCAATCTACTTTAAATGAAGATTGGAGGGGGGAATTCTTAACCGCCCCTCAGACTAAGCGGCAAGCAGACAAGCCCTCTTCATTTGAATGGAGAGAGGAAAAGACTAACTTGCTATTTGAACTAGCTATGGAAAAGAATTATATTGTATCACATTTGCAACAATTGTTTATGGAGTTCTTTTAAGAAAAGAAAGTAAATGGAATGGAACTTTCACTTTTCTTCCTGTCGGAAGATGGCTTCTCTTTGTTCTCTGCTTGTAACTCCCCTATGTGAAGTTTTTCTTTCTACAATCAACAACGAAGGACTTGAAACTTTCTCTTTCAACATTCCTCCCAGAGGCCCCCAGATCTCTCCCAATACGTGGATTCCTGGATTTGGACTGTAAAAATTCTTTCTTTTATTTTTTTTTCTCTTCTTCTTCATTTTTAAAAGTGAATTCTTAAGACTGCTCTTCCGTTCAGATTCCCTGACGCCTCGGACTCTCTCAGCTGCCTGTTTTACCAGCGCCATTTCTTACCAACTTACATAATGGCTTCTAGAAAGCCACCAGCGGGAAAGTCACTCTCTGCACCCTCCTCAGCTGCTTCCAGCCCGACTACACAAGCAAAGATTACACAACTTTTGCTGAAGCAGCCCGCTGAAGAGGGACCGCAGGAGCCATCAGTTGCCGAAATGTTTCGCGAGATAATGAAAAAGCTGACAGATTTAACACTTGAACTTAGGGAAACGAAAAGGGATACAACGGAAAATAAACAGAAAATTGCGAAGTTGGAGGAGGGGGTGGCTGAGATGGGGGGGTAGGTTAGGGAGATCCAGAGGGAGGGCTTAGAATTAGGAGCTCACATAACTAAAATTGAATTTGAAAGAATGTCTTTCTTCCTCAGGTTCCAGAATTTGCCAGAATCAGATAATGAAGATCTTAAAGATCTTATGAGTACAATATTAGCAGAATATATTAAAAAAGATAAAGATCAGCTCTGGTGGGATATGGACCTGTTTTATAGAATTAATTCAGCTTATGCTAGGATAAATAATGTACCAAGAGAAATTCATGTTAAATTTCTCAGGAGATCCACAAGAGATGAGATATTGAGGGCCCAATGGGATGGAGTCTTAAAATATCAGGACAAAGAGATAGCCATCTTCAAACAAATTCCGAAAAAAATTAGAGAAATTAGAAGGAAGTATTCCTTCTTGTCTAAGAAATTATATAAGAAAGGAATTTGGTTCAAGTGGTTGTTGCCAGAAGGAATGTTGATATTTTGGGAAGGGGACAGGGTAAAAATTAAAACATTAGCCGAGGCGGAGACGTTTATCAAAAAACATTCCTCCCAGTTGGGAGGTGAAGATGGGGGAACAGAGAGAGCGATGGCCCTGCCTGGAGACAGGAGGGAAGAGTCAATTACAAAAAGACTCAGGTCTCAAAAATGATTCTATTTGAAAGCTTATTGTAACTGTTGATACACGAGAAAATGGCAAAGGAAAAAAATGATTGATTATATGGATTATAAGATGTAATTTTTCTATGTGCTTATCCTTTATTTTTTAAAATTGTATATTCATGAAGTTTTTTGGGAGGGACATCCTCCCAAAACTTTTGGGCAGGGAAGATGCCAAAATGTTATTTCACCTTGCACCTTTTTCCCTGTAAAAACTTTAAAAATCAATAAAATTCTTTTTTTTTAAAAGAAATTTTGGGTTCAATTGTAATCGTAAGTTGAAGACTACCTGTATCCAATTCCTGGTGGTTGGCACTCCCCTGCTTTCTCCAACTCTATTTTTTTTTTCAAATTTCAAACTTTCTTGCCCAAATTTTACCAATCCATTTGCCTCCTTCCTTTTACCTTTGGATCGAAATATGTAGTTTCTTCAGATTCTCTTATTAGCTATTTGTTGTAATCGTGGCTCCTATGCTTTTTTTGGCTTTGGCTTTTGGTTTTCAGCTTTTGGCTTTAATGCAATGTATTTATTATGGCCACCAAATGAGAAGGACTCACTGGAGAAGAGCCCAATGCTTGGAAAAATAGAGAGCAAAAGAAGAATGGGATAACAGAGAATGAGGCGACTGGATGGAGTCACTGAAGCAACAAGCGTGAGCTTAAATGAATTTCAGAGGATGGTAGAGGACAAGAAGTCCTGAAGGAATGTTGTCCATGGGGTTGTGATGGGTCAGACATGACTTCACAACTAACAATAATAACAACAATGCTTTTTTCTCATATTCCTTTTCAACTGCTTGTTGTCTTCTTGCTGTTTACACTTCCTGTTTCCCTCAATCATACTGGTACCATATTAAGTTCTTTTTTTTCCTGAGCTTTCCTATCATAGAAGTTCCAACTTTTCATAGAATTTTCTATTCTAGGAGAAGGTGGAACATTCAGGAAAAATTATGCAGCATCACTGTCATAATTGTAACACAGAATACATTCTTCTATGCCGTTCTAATGTTTCAGAGAGCATTATGAAATGTTTCTCATTTAACAACTCACTATTTCCCACTAATATCTTTCAGCTTATCTTTTCTGCCAATAACAGCAGGGTAAAATTAATTTATTGGTTAGTCTCCTAAAGACACTTTACTGATTGCTGTTTTATGTGAAGGAAATAGGTGGGCATTAATGAAAGTGTTTACTCATCAGTTAGTAAATGGCCTGTTAAGAAGTAGTAATACATCAAACTTTCACATTATTTGTAAATCTTGAAATGATCTATCCTCTTCAAAGGAACAAGCTGCATTTTAAATTAGGTAGTAGAGGGTTCAATTCAGATCAAAATTTCAGTTCTTCCAAGAACAGACAAAGATGGAGAAAATCAAATCAACTTTAAACCAGCTGGAGAAATCTATTACTATAACAGAATGTACACCACTTGGAAGAATTCTAGAATTAGTATGACCAGAATTCAGATATTTCATTGCAGATGTTTGACATTGCCATTCCCACCAATTATAAAGGGTGGGTGACTTTGAAGAATTTTAGAACTATAAATTTATTTCATCTACACTGGTTTTAGCACCAGGTCAGCATGTATCTGAATGTAATCCCAATAGGCCACTGATGTGATATTATATTTTCTTAATTGCATATTTTGGAGAGCAAAAATGGTATCTCCATGTCTTAGCATACAGAAACAGGGACATTGCCATGAAGGAAGTGTCAAGAAACTGTTATATAAACAAAAAAGGACAGAGAAGAGACTTTAGATGATTCTTACCTGCCTGGGTATAGAATGAAGGACAGGAGAAGCACAATCAAAGTTGTAAGATTCTATTATTATGCAGTAGCCTATCTCAATCAAGTACAGGTAGTCTTTATGACCACAACTGACACTAGAATGTCTGTGGCTAAGCAAGTCAGCTGTTAAATGAGTCATGCTCTATTTTATAATTTATTTTGCTAGAGTTATTAGGTGAATCATTGAAGTTGTTAAGTAAAGCAAATCTGGCTTTCTCCATTGGTATTTCTTGTCAGAAACTGACTGGAAACATGGCAATCACATGATCCTTGGACATTGTAATCACATGCTGGTTGCCAAGCACCCAGAATTTTATCATGTGAATATACATAAGAATGTTGTGATTGTGAGCAGTTGTAAGTCATGTTTTTTCAATGCTGTTATAATTTTGAATGATCACTTAATGAATGATTGTAAGTTGAGGACTGTGGAGCTTTAGACACCCTGTGGAATGTGTTTCCTGACCTGACATGACTAACATATAGAATCTGAAGATCATTCTATAACAATGATTATTAAAAGGAGCCACCAAAGGGATGACATGAGCTGCAGTGGCACAGCGGTTAGAATGCAGGACTGCAGGCTACTTCTGCTGACTACCGGCTGCCTGCAATTTGGCAGTTCAAGTCTCGCCAGGCTCAAGGTTGACTCAACCTTCCATCCTTCCGAATGGAGGAGTTGACCATTCTTTTTTTAAAAATTGATGTTTTAAATTAAACTTTTACATTTAAACTTTTCAAAATTGTGGGTGTCCAAATGGAATGAATGAAATAAAAGTTGCTGAAAATTTTTTGATTTGATTTTAATTTTGATTTTATTAAATTTATATCCCGCACCTATCTCCTATGGGACCCAGGGCGGCGCACAGGAATTTAAAAACACAATATACAATACAAAATATAAAACATCCTAAAACCCTATTAAACTTAATACTCCTGCGCTAAAAATATTGTTAAAAAACCCTCTAATTAAAAATTTGTGCAACTAACCCTCAGTCATTTATCAGGTGGATTATCCTAAGCCGGCTTGCTGAAACAGGTGCGTTTTTAAACGCTGGCAGAAAAGGCGGAGATCCGAGGTGGTACAGAGATCGGGAGGTAGATCATTCCAGAGGGTAGGGCCCACCACAGAGAAGGCCCTTCCCCTGGGCGTCGCCAACCGGCATTGCCCGGCCGACAGCACCCGGAGAAGACCCTCTTTATGGGAGCGGATCAGTCGAAGGGATGTATGAGGCAGGAGATGGTCTCACATATAAAATATTATGTAACTAGTACTGAGCATGGCAATTATCTTCATAGCATGTATATTATCCATAATGTGCAGTTCATGTATCAAGCATTAGCCAATAACATTCCTGGTGGCACAAATTCAGTCTTGATTTATCTAGGCCACTTTGGCTCGTGAAAAACCATTGTATGTTACAAGGGAAGGTTCTGCAAAGGGTTTCTATCCACATGCCTCTGAATGTGATTAAAAGCTCCTACACATTTGGAAAACTCTTTATTTTGCCCCTGCTTAAATGAAAATGCTGCCAAAGAACAGTCTGGTATATTGGGAGACTCTTCACTTTTAGTGCTTACAGGTAAATGGACTTACTATGAATATTTCCAGGTCTCTAAAAATCAAAGCTCAAAGTCAGGGTGGGCAGAGAGAAGTTTTAATTCAAATATGTTTGTTATTGCAGTATTTTCAAAGACTTTTGCTCCCTAGCCCATCACGTTCTCTGTTATTCTCTGATAAGTTGTCTGCATTTCTTATAAACTCTTTAACTCATTCTTTAATTATCCACTGTCTATAAATGTTTCAGATTTCTTCTTTCCTCTGAAAATATCTTTACTTTGCAATTAATACATCACTTCCTGACATGAACCTGGACACCCTGACTAATTTTATCATCATATTCCTATTCTTAATGAGATACATTGATCGCTTTCATTGATTCTTCTTGCCCTTGCAGGTGTCAACTCTCTCTCTCTTTGCTGATTTCTATTACCCTTCCTCTCATTATATTCTCTAATTCGAGATAATTTGTCTTTTCCATTTCAGCAAAGTATACTATTTTAGTAAGGCACTTCCTGACCACTTCTGTTTAGGCACACAAAGAAAAAACTTTTATTCATCTTGGAGCATTTGAAAAGTAATGGCACTCCTCAGCTTGATAGGTGTTGAATAGACCAGGTTATTTATACATTTTATATTTTTATGGAAAGAGCCACAAATGCTACTTGAAGTCTAGCATGAGAAGAGCTAGGCTTGTCTTAATTACACCACGGCTTCCATTTTATTGAACATTTTCCTCCCATGAAGTATGGTTACTCCATCTCTGTTACTGTTCCAGAAGTCCCTCAAGACTTTACTATGTCATCAGGCTTGGGAGTCCCAGAAAACTCGTGAAACCTTGAGAGGATTCCATAGTTAACATTCACTCTCTCTTGTATTTTGTGGGTTTTGTATTTTAATAATTGCTGTTTTCTTAATAATTTATTGTTTTAATTACCATCATAGAACTCCCTCTCTCCTTCTCCAACCCAACAGCAGCCATTTACCTGCCTGCTGAGAGGGGAAGGGAAGGAGAAGGAAGGAAGGAGGGCGAAGGAAGGGATTAACAAGGAGAATGGAACCCCTTTACACTATTTGCAGTCCATACCACCCCTATGCACCTCCCTGACCTGCTCTTGCATATACCTATGCACCTGAAGACCCTTGCTGCACCCAATATGTCTCTCCTAATCCAGATGGCACCTTTTGTTCATTTCCTGTCTTCTGCTTCACTCAGGTGGGCCTTCCCAAATCTATACAGCATCTTTTGCTCACACTCACATGCCCTTCTTGACCTGCGTGGCATCTTCCATGCACCCCCATGCAACCTTCCTGACTCCCTGTAACTTCCTCCCCTGTGCAGCAATCGACTTCTGTGCTTGCCTTCTACTTGCAATTTCGTGATGGCTTCCATACTTTCTCCTCAAGATTCCCACAAAATAAATAGGGAAAGCAGGAATCTGACAGAGGGAGGGAGGGAGGGAGGGAGGGAGGGAGGGAGGGAGAGAGGACGGGAGGGAGGGAGGAAGGAAGGGAGGAAGGAAGGAAGATTTCTGATATTCCCTTCAACAAGGACAATCAGTGGGGAAGAAGTTGGAAGTTACTCTTGCAAAAATTTAAACATACTGTAAGTACAAAAATGTAGCCATAAATATTTTACAAAGCAAATTAACAAGATTAGCATTAAAAATGGGAAATGGAAAGAAACAAAAATTTATTGATTTAACTATCATTATAAAAAAAACAAAACCTCAGGTACACATTAGGCTCTGCTATATGTGATTTATTATCAAGGTGATATTTATTATAAAACTTTTTATACATCAAAAAAGAATTTTCTTTTTTTAAATGTTCCAGATGACTGTCTGATTTAGTAAAGGAACTGAGATTTCAGCCTTTGGTTCATTTCTCTGGTTGCACTTCATTTGATAATTACAAGAAATGACACAGTGCATTAGCAATGTTAGAACACCAACCATTTTCCTGTTACGTTTAGGCAGAAGTACAGATTTTATTTCACAGATTTACAACTCCTTATTGCAGCGTTTTCCAGAAAGTCAGCCCAGATTATTTATTAGTCTATATTATTTTATTTAAATGAAATGATTAAACACACAAATTAGTTGAATCCTCAAGCCATGCAAAATTGTCAGTATTTGTTACATTGTAATATAATACAGAAACAGAAAACCATGCCTTCCTACTGTTACAGGTATATGTAGAATGTAACACTTTGCCCAGAAAAACTAAAGAGAGCTAGCAAAGGAGCAAAATTGTACAAATATATATTTTCATCTGTTATTTTCATAATCGTGAGTATTCTGTACACTTGTTCTAGACTAAGGCATATCAAATATTCAAGCAAATAAAAAATGTCAATGGGGTCCTGTTGTGGCCCATCTGGCTCCGGATCAGCTGCTGATGGACTCCTCTAGTGAGGAGTCCTATGAGTCTGCTCTGGAGGAGGAGAGCAACCGTGAGAGAGCAGAGAGCCCGGCTAGTCATCAGGAGGCACCTGGGTCTTGGAGTAGTGGGGAGGATCAAGGCCAGTTTGTCCCTGATGTTAGGTTAAGACGATTGAAAGAAGGCAGCTTCAGTTTCAGCAGAGACGAACTCAGAGGAGGTAAATTAGTTCCAGCTGCCTAATGACTGGTCCCTCCCAAGAGGGTTTATTTATTTATTTTATTTATTTTATTAAATTTCTAGACCACCCCCTTTCCCCGAAGGGACTTGGGGCGGTTTAAAAGGAAGCCTCTGCTAAGGAAATCCTTGCAGAGAACAACGGTTCATTTCTAGGTTTGGATTTCCTCGTGTCGAGTTGCAGGTTTAGTTTCTAGTCGATTTAAGAAGCTTCAGGTCTGTTCAAGGTCAGTTCGGGGAAGCAGCCAAGAGTCATTCAGTCAAGCAGCCAGTCTGGTAATTAGTTAAAGAAAGGGGGGTCAGAACAGGTCCACATATAGGAAAAATAAATAAATTCAGTTAATCGTATCACATATTCTTGGATACAAATTTGGCCTTTATGTAAAAAGTACATAAATATATTTCCTTCAATACAGTCACAGACTTACAGTAGTTTGTTTAATGACTGAAGTTACAAAAAAAGTGATTTAGGATTTTTTTGTAATTTTGAAGCGTGTAAATTTTACACACTTACAACCATTGCAGCACCTCCATGGTCACATGATTAAAATTCAGACATGTGGCAACTGACTCATATTTATGACAGTTGCAGTGTCCCAGATCATGTGATCATCTTTTGCGACCTTCTAACAACTGTGTTATTAACTTAGCAACTGCAGTATTACATTAAACAACTTGCCAACTGTGGCCAGAAAGGTCATAAAAGTCCTCACAACTGTCTCACTTATCAACAAAAATTTGGGGATCAATTGTAGTCAAAAGTCGAGGACTACCTGTACATAATTTGCATTATTCCATGAGAATATATATTTCCAACGCAAATTTTTAATAGTTTTTTAAAGGATTAATTTCTTGTGTCAATATCTGTTGGTAAAATAGTTACCCAAATGTCTGTTGGTAAAATTAGTAACCCTATAATTTTGATTGCTAGATATTTGCAGCAAACTTCATGAAAATAAGTGATTTGATTGGAAAGGAACCAGATGCCTTATTAAGAGGGACCACTGGGACTCATTAACAAAGTAAGTTTTATAATTAATATTCAACCCCTAGATCAGACATCTAGCAATTATTGTAAAGCTGCTTTGAGAATGCACTTTTTTTTAAAATGGAAATGTCATTTATATCAACTGGCAGCATAAACTTTTATTTGGCTTCCTATGTTAGTCATGTGGATTTAATTTCTGGGTTCACATGGAAAATGATAAGCTCAGGAAATCAGAAATACTGATGAAGCTTAACCTCTACAGTATCTGAATATCCAAATCAAAATTCAGAGTTATGAATAAATAGCAATAGCACTTAGACTTATATACTGCTTCACAGTGCTTTACAGTCCTCTCTAAGTGGTTTACAGAGTCAGCATATTGCCCTCAACAATTTGGGTCTTCATTTTGCCTACCTTTGAAGGCTGAGTCAAATTTGAGCCTGGTGAGATTTGAACTGCCAAAGTGCAGGTAGCCGACAGTCAGCAGAAGTAGCCTGTGTTAGCAACTCTGGGTTCAGAACCAGTGTTAGTAAATAAATGCGGAATAGTGTAATTCACCGGACAGTAAAGAGATACGTTACTGTAATCACAAACTCTACAAACTCTGATAGTAAGAAAATAAATAGTCTTTACTTTGTAGCAACTAAAATGCTTCTTCCGACCAGTGATTCTAACTTCCAAAACAATCCTTCACCAAACATAGATATCTTACAGTGATACAAAACAAATACTCCTCCTTCTTCACAGTTTCAGCTCCTCAGCACAGGAATCAAAGGAAATCGAAAAGGGAATCAGCTGTGATTCTGAGTTTGCTTTATGGTAGGGCTGATCAGCACAGCCAATCAGACTTCAAACACAATTCTTAAAGCTACATAACTCCTTAAGAACAAAGTCTCCTTAAGCAAAGTCTCACACTGAAGAATCACATTTTCAGATTTCTTGGGGAGGCAAAGAAAGGTTGATTAAATTAATACGTATGTCTGTAGCTTTTCTATAAAATTTAGTATGGAATCTCATATAGGTCATCTCTTTTTCTCACCTACAAAAAATTTGAAGCTGATTATATATACATTTATCCAGTATAATTGCTAAGAAAATGCATTTTCTCTCTCTCCTTCTCCCCCTCTCTCCCTTCTTCCCACCCTCCCTCTATCTCTTTCCATATTGGACTAACTTGTCTGTATTGTATTGTATTTGCTATGTTCATCTTCTTGATATGGTTACAGAACTCAGATAGAAAAACATAGTGACTGACTGGTTATTGTTATATTTCATGTACAGTATATAGCAGGTAGTTCTCCCTGCCCTACTGCTTGCCCTGCCTAGCTATCACTTTGGATGACAAACATTGAACAGCACTTACTCATAACATTCAGTTATGTTACTACATTCATTATAAGGGAAAAAAGCAGCAACTTCTATTAAAAAACATAAACTGTGAAAGTGCATGTGGTTTGAAAAACTAAATGTACTTGTTACATCAGATTCATATCCAAAGACTTCAAATAAAAGGAAAACAATAGGGTAAGGTAGGGGTGATAACAGAATCCTAGGACTTAAATGTCTATTCCTTAAGGTTGATTTCTGGGTTGGGACTTGGTAGAAGGAAAAGTAGCACGATTTTGAAGAGCTTTTAATTCTTTTGGAAAAACTCTGAGCAATCATTTTAGGGTAAGGATTTGTTTTCAGTTTGCAAAATTATGCATGAGCACAGAAAGGTAATGAAGACTTAATGAGACATGGGACATTTTGCAAATGGCAGATTGCTACTGAATTAGATTTCCTTGATTTAACTGGGATTTGAATTTTGCTTATGGAACAGAGATTGTGTTTGCTTCCTCAATCAATTATTTCCACAAAGAATTGAAGAAGAAGGAGTGAATCCATTTTTGTTCTACTACACTTCTGAGTGACTTTTGATAGTACTGTAAGCATTTTTTCCCCCCCATTTGTGTGTTAGGACACTTTTTCTATTCCAAATTAAATTCTTTTTTCTTAATACCATCTTTTCTTCATTTTTACATATTATTAACATTTAAACTAATTAAGTAATCAATACACATAAACAGATTTAACAAAATAATGTACTGTAACATTGAAATTTATTCCAGAAAAAAAAGTTATGGAAATTAATCTCATGAACAACAATTCCAAAAACTGACCAAAATCCACAATAGTTTTCTTTATAACTTTGTTGAAAATTTATTCATTTTTAAGGCAAACAGTATTTTATATCTTGATTGATTCAAAAGATAGGTACATTGTGGAATATAACATCTCTTTTATAACATCTCTATTAATCAGAAACCTATCAATTCAAAATTATGTTATAAGTCCTTTCAGCCTAAATATGGTAATATTAGGACAAATCTTTTCCACATGAGTTAATACTCATATTTTTAAATAGTCTAATAGTCAAGTGATTACATCTAACTGAAACCAAGTGGGCACAATTTAAGATAAAAATACAGTGGTATCTTGGTACTCAACTGCTTAAAAAACCTATCAAATGTGGTGCTCAATGCATTTTGATGTGAAATTTTTGTCCCAATACTCAGTGTTTGTAGGTGTCAGCTGCTTTGTGACTTATTACATTATTCCTTATGGGAAATTTTGTTTGGCACTCATCATTTTTTGTACTCAAAGCAGTTCCCAAAACCAATTAATGATTAGTACCGAGGTACCATTTATAGCAATTTCATATTTGTTATGATAACTTTCCACTCATTCTCAAAACGGCATACTTTATTCTCATTATTTCAAGTTTGTATAGTTGATGCCAATTCCATACACTTCCTTTAATTTCATACTAGCATATAAGCTTGAACTGAATCCTCCAAAGCCTTAAGGGCTTAAGTTGAATCAACTTCCAAATCCATTTCTAGATATATCAATTTTACCTTAAATTCTGTAGCACTGAAAAATAGCTGCAGGAAAAATAAATTATTTGATATACTATGATGAACTGCCCCGCTTACTTTCCCCTCCTCCAAAACCCCTGATTTTTAAATTGGAATTAGCCCTTAATATAAGTGTTTCCAGGAAAAATAATTAAAGTTATGTCCAAATCATACAAGATTGCATTAACTTTACTGAACAGGATTGCGTAAATAAAAGAGTGGCTGCTTTTTTCAGACTTACAGGATGAATAGAAGAGATAATCTGGACTCATATTTAAGTACATTCTGAACTATATGTGACCATAAATCACGCTATAAATATTTTCTGGAAGACCTATTATTTTATATATCAATAATTCCATTAATAAAATTGACTCATCTCTCAGTCTGGAATTTTAAACTCATGCAAACAAAACTGATAAAACAGGGGAAAAAATTCAACAATTAAATGTTTGCATTCCTGCTAGTTATCCCTTCTTCTCTTTGCTACTCTCAATCCAAATACTGTACTTAGCTCCCAGCCCTACTTTATAAAATGCGGGCAGATCTTGCATTTCTAGTTTTAAAATTGTATGTTTTTAATTTTGATGCCACCCAACTCCAATCAAACCTTTCTTGGTCTATGTGGCCATGTCTAGATGTATGCTGGTCTATGACTGTAATAAAGATTTTGATTTGATTCAGTTTAATTTGATTACAGGGAAGGGGGAGGAAGAAGGGAAGATGTTAGTAAAGCTTTGTTGGGTACCATCCAAACCTTCAACAAACAGATCTCCAATAAAATAAAGGAAGATAAAGTGTTTGTGTTTCCTCCTGCAGCACTATTATCAAGATAATAACACTGCAGAGAGTGCTGAAGTATGCTGATATCTATCTTAATCGGAAGCCATTTTCTCTGTATCATGGTGTGATGCACTTATTATGTGCTTTTAAGTCCGTTTTTAGTCAACTAAATTAACAAAGGATGGAAGAACAGTTGATGAGCTGTTAGACATACATAGAGTTACTTAGAATAGATTCAGACAACTCAGTACTTTGTTCCAATTATGTTCCTCAGATGCATTTCAAGAAACCTTCTGAAAATAAATGAAAAGGTGATATTTTTCTTCTCTGCTAGTTACCTGGTATGAAAAAGTAATAAGTATTTTATGTAAAAATACATATAATGTAAGCGGGGGAGGGGAGTTTTGGGGAAGAAATAAATTGTGCCACTATTTTCACTCTGGTGCAGATGATCATTTGCTTTTATCATAACCATGATTAACAAGAGATTATTCTCTTAGGAATTTGGCTCCCGGCATTGAAAAAAAGAGATCCAATTGCCAGAAGGGGACAATTGGAACAATGGGACAATTCGCCATTGCCATCTCATCGTGATCAATGCACCATGGGAGAAATCACAACAGCCAACTTGCTGTGGGGCAACTCACCATGGAAAATTCCATCTGGGATAACTCAACATAATAAATGTTATCCACTGTTTATTTGGCATTATTTCCATTTTTATCAATGGAGATGCTGTCAAGAAAACAATGGTGGATAACATTTATTGCATTGAGTTATCCTGCATGGAATTGTTGTCAATGAGTTGTCCCATGGTGAGATGGCTGCAGTGAGATGGACACGGTCAGGCAAATCACAGCCAACTTTAACATTAATGGCCTCTTCTCTCTCCCCACCAAAGTATACCAGCCTTCAATAATTTGCCGGTGCTGATTCCAAATATGTATTTTCAAAAAATGCCATCTAAAGATGTAGTTGTGATGTCTAGAGGCACTTGTAAAAGAAATAGCTGATACATATTAAAGAAAGGCAATATCTCCAACCAGTGGAAAAAGGCAAAAAGTAAAATGATGGCTAGAAAAGAACAAATGTGTTGGCCGGGTTGGATGGTTGCTACTAGTGTGCTCTAATGGATGCTTGCCTTGAAGTGCACTTTTATTCTGGCATTCAATCACCATCTCCTTCTCCTGAAGTAATAACTCATTCAAAAGGTTCTCAAAGTCCCATAAAATAGGAATGACTCAGATCCCTGACCTTCATCTTTAGAGTGAAAGATAAGAAATTATTAAATCTCAGCTTGAACTGTACACATTGGACGACATACGATCATTTTAGAGAGAGTTGTTTTGGAAATAGATCAAATAGAATCATTTTGATGTAAATGTGTTGTGGCTTCTTGACTCTTATTTGGAAATCAGCATTTCTAATTAGATGCAATTGGGTCTAATTTCCTGCAGACAGCCATTCAAAATCTCAACAAATGCTTTAGTACACTGTGACCTTTTCATTATTGCTTGGTCAAGACATCTGTCAAGAGGCATTTTTCCAGGTCTAAAACCAGTTAAATTTTTCAATGAACTGAAAAATGGTGTCACTTCAATTCAATTCAATTTTTTCAATTTAATATTTGTAAACCGCTCCCTCTCCCCATAGGGACTCGGGGCGGTGCACAGGAAGAATAAAAAACAATAAATATATACAAACATTTCTTTAAAAAACAAATTAAACCTAAACCTGTGCTAAAATTCCCATTAAAACTATACTAAAGCTATACTAAAAAACTTCCCAATAAAACCCCAGAGACAGAGAGACTATCTTAGGCCGGCCAGACAGAAAAGATGTGTTTTTAATTTAAGACGGAAGGAGCGGAGGTCCGTGGTCGTCCTAATGTCGGGGGGAAGGTCGTTCCAGAGGGCCGGACCCGCCACAGAGAGAGCCCTTCCCCTGGGTGTCGCCCGCTGACAAAGTCTAGTGGACGGCACCCGGAGAAGTCCCTCTCTGTGGGAGCGAATCGGCCGTGAGGATGTATGAGGCAGGATCCGATCCGGCAGATAGCTAGGTCCCGAGCCATGAAGCGCTTTAAAGATGATAATTAACACCTTGTTCCTAGGATGAAGGCAAAAGATTTTGACTAATGGTATACAAATGTTAATATAGGCAAAAGGACATTACACTCTGAAATATACAAAGGGTATATCTGTTTTAGGAGATTAAAGTTATGTTCAGCTGATTCTTAAGCAGATGCACTGGAATGACAATATGCAGAAAAGCAAATCCAATTGTGCTTAGTTTGACAAATAGTAGTGGATGCTTGCAATAGACAGAGCATTGGAATATTAAATGGGAGGACTTCAACTCCCAGAATTCCCCAGAAAACATGTTGATTGAGGAATTCTGAGAGCTAAAGTCCACCCATCTTGGCAAAGTTTGAGAAAGCATGAGTTAGATTATTCCAACTATAACATGCAATGATTTTGAGCTTTTTGGGAGGGAATCATCTAGCCCTTCACCTGGACATAACCTGAATTAATCATACACTAATTTCTGAGTAGATGTGTACCTAACCATTTCATTATAAATTGTATTTCCAAAAAGCAGAGTGAATATGACTTTTAAAGTAATAATAATCTAGTCTAAACATCTGATTGACTATAGAACAAACCATAATAATAATGATACTCCTTAAACCTGTTATTTTAAGTTTTACATATATTTTATTTATCCAAATCATTATACTACTTCTACAGTATTAAGTGTGCTCTTATGCACACATATTGCTTATATCTTCTCAGTGGGATTCAACCCTTCTCTTTTTTCCATTACAATTTTAGTTTAAACAATGTTATTATTTATTTGATATGTTTTGTTTGTGCAAGACCACATTTTTCCTAAAGCAATTTATGAGATTAAAAACAACAGTAATTTTCAGTAATAGTGGCTCTCTATATCATATGAGAAGATTCCCAGAAATTATAGTAATCAGATTTGAGGCAAAAAGATTTAAGTAACTAATGTAGGAATAATGTCTTTATTCTATAGATTCAGTTTATTTCTGGACAGAGTCTTATAAACTGACAAATCTTTTTATTGGCTCCACTTTTAGAAAGATCTTCAAAGAGGTTGTTTTGTTAAATATTATTTACATTATGAAAGAAAATGTAAGTTCTTCAAATGCTCCTTTCTCATCATATATGTAAACAACTGTAGCAACATACCTAGATGGATACAGTCCAGCAGTTCCATTCTTTGTCCTTTTCTGAAAAGATGCTATCTTCGTACATGCATAGTTATGATGAAGCACATAACATTAAAAAAAAAAGATATTCAGGTCATTACTTAGGATCTGACTCAAATCCAGAGGACAAGCAATTTGTAGAGAGTAGAATAGGCAGGTAAAACTGTGAGTTACATGTGAAGCCGTTGGAGGAGCTTCTGTGTACATTAATGTATTGTGGTCCACTGAACAATAAATAACCTTTTCACCTCTTAGATCAAATGAGCACTTCCAGGTCAACATCTGAACCAGAATTAAACCTCTTCAGAAGAATTTATCAGTAAATATCTGGATTAGGATTGCATTTTACTGCTTTGTGTCTAACAATAAGAATTTTTATCCTAAGGAATTTCATCCTGATTATATTTAGGATAACCCATTTATCCCAGGCACTGGATTCTCCTGATTTTTGCCTTAGGCTTGGGTGAAGCACCTCCACTTTAACCTTTCAGGAACTTTGGGAGAAACAAAGCACTCTGGCACCAGTGATAGTTAAACTAATATGCAACAGAAATGTGAAGATAGAACTGTTCACACCACTTAGAAATGGGATATGGGCTCTGCATTTTAAGGTCATGCCCTGATGCATGAAACTAGAAAGCAATTTATTATGATGAAGCAGAGGCCAGAGGACAGCCACCCAAAGTCAAGATAGTTAAGAGTTAACTGCCATGCACCAAGTCACATTTGACCCAGCAACCTAACAGATCAACAAAAGCCTGAGGTGATGTAGAAAAGACACTGCAGGCTAAGTATAAAAGAACAAGCTGTGGTCCCAGTTGAAAGGTCTCATTATCCACATCTTACCTGGGCCATGCACTAGAACCCAGGCTATGTGGTTTGTTTGTTGTGGGAGGGAATGCTTGTTTGATTCCCCCCCCCCCCCCACCAATTTAATCAGTTAAACTTCATATTTGTGTTGCTCATTGCATAAGTTTAGGTTACCTGTCTGGAGACTGGCAGCTACCCCACTCAACCCCACTCATAATGGCAAGGTACAAGTTGTTTATTCAGTTGTAAAGGAAAGGAAAGGAAAGGCTGTTTCCTTGGAGCTAAATTCCCTTGTAGCAAGGTTTCCTCTGATAATTAAAAAAAATTGAAAAGACATTAAAGTAAAAGAAAGAACATCATTTTGCATTTTACATATTATGAGAATTTTCAATTTAGCACTGAGAAGAGATGGCAAATGCAGTCTTCATCTTAAAAAAAAATCATCTCCATACAAACACTGAACAGCTCTAATTATTTATCATCAACTTCAGAGATAACTCATTTAATACCGCTTTCAGTCTCTTATATATGCTCAATCTACTTCTCTAACTATTCTTTAGCATTACAGCTTCTTCCTTTCAAACTACAGGAAAAAATAATATCTTTTGAGCCCTCTTCAGTCAACAACCCCCACAATACCTAGAATTGCAAAGCTCTGCTCTATCACGTTCATGCTTTTCCATATTGATTGACATTATCTGAGAGTTCCACTCTTGTTTACTATGTATGCACAAGAGTCACTCAATGTTCTTTAGCATAGCCAAGTAGGATATTGGGAATGAGATGAATTACATCTTGGACATATTATATACAGTCAACCTCACTTACATATCTTCTCTTTCAGTGCAGGATCATTTGGAATGGTTTGCATTATTTGGATGCAAAGCAGATGAAGGTGATTTGGATATAATGTTGAGGCCTTTACAAGATCTGTGGAACATCTCTTTAAAGAAGCCTTGTGTTTTCCTGGGCTTCAATGGTAGTCAAACAAGCTCAACAAAATACTGTAGAAAAGATATTGAGTGGAGTAGAATGGACTGGAATGGTATTATAGAGAAGAGAAGAGACTGGAGTAGGGAGAACCTGTAGCTAATGTTATGGCCAGATCGGAGAACCTTCAAAGCCCACTCCTGGCTGGCCCTGCCCACCCTGGTCCTCCCACCCTGCCCCACCCCTCTGTGTGCCCATTTTAGATGTGAGGTAAGTGCAGGGTCTGTCCAGAGGCCCAGGGAGGGGAAGAATGACACTCCTGGAAGTTCAAGAAGCCCAGGAAAGGCAGCTTTCACCCTCTCAGAGGCTTGAGGAAAGCCTCCAGAGCTTGGGAAGGCAAAAATGCTCCTCCACACATGGTGCAGGAGGCTGACTAGGCCATGTCCACCATGGCTAGACCCACCATCACCATACCCACCCAGCAACCGGGCAGAGGACCGGTTGTTGAAATTTCTGAAACCCACCCCTGGAGTGGAGTGGAGTGGAATGAATATTCATTAATTCATATTCATTAATTCATATTCATTCCACTCCACTCCATACTACATATATATAATCATTCCACTCAATTCTCTTCTCTTCTTACCAGGAAGTAATGTTTGTTTGTAATGCTTTCTAGAACACAGGTATTTCTTGCAGTAGATAATTGATAAAATATCTCACTTTTAGATAAATACTCCACTTGTAGAACTCTTGAGAACTGATTATTTCTGCTATGTGCATTTTCTATTGTGCTTTCCTTGTCTGATGATCCATCATTAGGATGAGACTACAGAACAGTTTAAATTATATTTTATAATGAAAACTATTTTTCAGTTTTATTAGCACACCATTTTCTTGTCACAGAACTGGAGATATTTTCTCCCAGTTTTATTTCATTTAAAACATGACAAGGTTTAAGCATGTGTTCCATGTAAATTAAATGTTGATCAAGTACAAAAATGTGGACTCTACTAATGTACGTGGAATCAAATATGCAACAGATATTTTTTCTATAAATTTATATGCAACAAATCAACAGACCAGCATATTGTAAGGAAGGTGGGGTACAGTCAATTAAAAAATGTAGTTTAGTTTCAACACTTTTTAAAAAAAACTTTGAAAAGGAAAAACAGAAAATATACATAGAAGTCTAAGAATCTAAAAGAAGGGAATACTATATGGGACCATAAAAATAGTATGTGAAAGACTATATCAAAGTATAAGCACTCTAATATGATTACTTAGATGCTCATTAAGTCCACTTTGTTGGTCTAGGTAACTGTCTGATACATTTTGAATGCTGCAGCATAGAACCTGTCAAACATTTTAGCAGGTTTAGTATCTGAAAGCAGCAGGAAAGTACAGAATTATCCTGTGCATCCTGGGTTTTTATGCAGTAATGGAAAGATACATACAAATACATTGCAGGGACATTGTCTCTTTGGGTAAGGAATTTTCCTATACAGACAATCCTTGACCCACAACCATTTCTTCAGCAACTGTTGAGAATTACAATGGTGCCGAACAAATTATGGTTACCTTGGCTTCTCAGAGCCATTTTATCAATCCTCCAGTTATGTGATATTGATCTGGGCACTCGGAAACCAATTTGCACTTACAACCAGTTGTAGACTCCATAATCATGTGATTGTCATTTGCAACCTTTCTGCTGGCTTTCCCAGAAAGTCAAAGGGATTGTCACAAGTCACTGGAATAAATCTTCACCCTCCTCTTATATGTCTAAAATAGAATTTGAAAGAATGTCTTTTTTTCTCAGGTTTCAGAACATACCAGAGACAGAAAATGAAGATCTTAAAGATGTTATGAGTACAATACTAGCAGAATACCTTAAAAGAGATAAGGAACGACTCTAGTGGGACATGGACCTGGTTTATAGAATTAATTCAACTTATGCTAGAATCCACAATGTCCCAAGAGAGGTCCATGTTAAATTTCTCAGGAAATCCACAAGGGATGAGATACTGGGGGCCCGAAGGGGGGACTTTAAAATATCAAGACAAAGAAATAACCATATTGAAACAAATTCCGGAAAAAAATCAGAGAAATAAGAAGGAAATACTCCTTCCTGTCGAAGAAATTATATAAGAAAGGAATATGGTTTAAATATTCTGGGAGGTGGGTAGGATAAAAATTAAAACATTAACTGAGACAGATGCCTTTCTTCAAAAACATTCTTCCCTCTTAGAGGACAGAGATAGTGGGGGTGGGGAAAAGGACAGCATTACACAAGATTTGGGAACGAAAGATGCCACCTGGTGACAGGGAAGAAGAAACAATAGCGAAAAGGCTCAGATCACAAAAATGATTTTATTTGAAATGTCATTGTAATTGTTGATATAATAGAAAATGGCAAAGAAAGAGACGATTGAACACATGGTACACAATGCAACAACTTTGTTTATATTTGTCCTCTATTTTTAAAATTGTAAACTTGCGAGGTTTGGGAGGGCTATCAACACTGACATGGGAGCTACCAAAAAATTTTGTATACCCTATCCCCTTTTCCATGTATATTTTGAAAAACCAATAAAAATTTTATACAAAAAAAAAATCATGTGATTGCCATTTGCAACCTTTCTGCTGGCTTTCCCAGAAAGTGAAAGGGATTGTCACAAGTCACTGGAATAAATCTTCACCCTCCTCCAGCCTCTGTGCACTTGTATTGTGCTAGCTGCTTGCATACCTATGCACCTGACCCAACCCCCCCACACCTTCCATGCACTCTCAAAAACCTCTCTGACTTGTGCTACGCCGCCCTGAGTCCGTTTGGAGAAGGGCGGGGTATAAATTTAATAAAATAAAATAAATAAATAAAATAAAATCCTGCACCCCTTTGCACTCTGCATCCTCCCAGACCTGCATTATGCCTTTTGTACACCCAGTCCCACCCTTGCACACCCATTCTAACCAACATTGTATCTTTAATATACCTTTATGTACTTTCCTGACCCTTCCTCAAAACCTCACACACCCTCCATGCCACATACACCCTTGTGCATTCTCAACTGTAGTATCCGCACAACCTCCCTCACATCCTCTTACACACTCCCTGACTTTCCTTGATGTCCTCGCTTGTTCACTCCTCTCCTAGCAACGGCCACTTGCAACTTCCTGCCACTTTCCCCATTGATATTTTTTTTTTGTGTCGGCACAAAGTTGCCTCACCTAATAACTGTGAAATTTAATTAGCAATGGAAACTGGGGATTGCAGGAATTGTCATCACTAAATGATGCAGTTGTGCTTTAGGACTATATCACTTAGTGATGGGTATTCAGTAATTCAATAACTATTGTATCATTCTTCAAGGACCAATGAGGAAGAAGAATGACATCATGCCAGAATAAAGGTCTTCTGGTGTTTAGGACTTCAAATTTAGTTAGTTATGCCATAGTCCTGGCTAGATACAAGTAAACCCTGTGTCTGCTACACACTATTTAGTGAGTGTTTTGGCCAGATTTATCCCTTACTGCAGTGATGGCAAACCTTTTGGACACCAAATGCCCAAACTGCACATGCACGCATGTCCAAACTGAAAGGTGTGTGTGTGCATATGAATGTGCGCATGTGCACATGTGCAGCAGAGACCCCAAAACCAGATGGCCAGTGGGAGGCAGGGCATCTCAATACTGGCAGCGCAGCAAGAAGTAAGATCATTTTCTTTTGTGAGCTTCTGTTGTGTTGTTTGCAGTGAAACAGAAGCTCATGAAAGAAACGCCATGGAGATCTGACCAGGGCAATGGTGCGCATGCCAGCAGAGAGGGCTCTGCATGCCACCTCTGGCATGCATGCCATAGGTTTGCCATCACAGCCTTGTTGAATAGAAGACAAAGTGAATAAATAAACAAATAAATAATAGAAGAACGAATGCAAGTGGAACATTGTTGTTACTTATCCTACTGAAAATACGTTAAATTGCAACATGCACTTTTAATTGGTGTTTATTCCAATAATAATCAAATTAAGCCTTACTCGTCTTAATTCTGTGTTTAGACTGGGTATAGTGTCAATTTGAAAATTTGCTGTCTGAGAATAAGACGGCATCCACTGGGGCAAAGCCTATTTTAACACTACAAATTAAAATAGGGCAGAGTGGCAAGTTAATTTGCATAACAATTTCACCTTTTCTTCAACAATTTCACCTCAAATGGTTGCCCTTCTTTACTTAACACTAGAACCAAACCTGACTGGAAAGGCAAAAGAAGAAACCACAATAGGAAGTGTCTGCCTGCTTATCTGTCTCTCTCTCTCTCTCTATATATATATATATATTATTCCTTAGACAACTTCACTCTTGCCTTATTTATCTCTTTTGCTCTTAATGGAGACTTCAATAAGTTTTATTCTTAAATGAGAGGTAAAGAGAAAGCCACTTACCTATCTGCTGCTTATTCAAAGCTTATCTGAACTATCTCTGTCTCTTAGGTCTGAGGCATTTCTTATTTCCTGTTTAGGTATATATTAGAAAGTTATTCAAGAACAGATTTTATAACTAACAGTATTTTTGGTTCTTTTGTCAGCAGTGATCCAAAGATTAAAAAGTATAAAAAGATAAAATGTACTGTGGGACATCTTAATTAAAAATGTCTGCTCTGTAAGAATGGAAGGGCTAGATCTTTGAACAAGACTGCAGCCTCTACAATAGAGACCTTCCTGTCTGCCTTGACTGAGTACTCAGTGTGGAGAACATTTCTCTGCGCTATGTTTAGGTATTAAGGCTATTCTATGTTACTTCAATTCAGTGGTGGGTTCTGGATCCCGTTCCAACCAGCGTGCATGCCTGGAAGTAAATCTGGCCCGCCGCTGTCAGTGACCCAACGGGAAGGAAAGGAAAGGAAAGGAAGGAAGAAAGGAAAGAAAGAAAGGAAAGAAAGAAAGAAAGAAAGAAAGAAAGAAAGAAAGAAAGAATTATCACAATTGAGTCCAAAATTTTGGTTGCTAAGCAAGAGCGTTGTTAAATGAGTTTCACCACATTTTAAAAGGTGGCCACTCCCACCCTGTCACATGACTGCCAAGCCATGCCCACAAAATAGGCCACACCTACAGAGTAGGTTCTAAAAAATTTGAAACCCACCACTGGTATATACATAGGAAATGAGTACAAATAAATGGGAACAGTAGGACAGGAATGTTAAGGTCTGCTGGTGCGGTAATGTACACCCTTTTACAGACCTCTTAGGAAGGAGGTGAGGTCCACAGTACACAGTTTAAGGTTAAAGTTTTAGGGGTCTGAGGATGTAACAACAGAGTCAGGTAGTGCATTCCAGGCATTGACCACTCTGTTGCTGAAGTCATATTTTCTGCAGTCGAGTTTGGAGTGGTTCACTTTGAGTTTGTATCTATTGTTTGCCCATGTATTATTGTAATTGAAGCTGAAGTTGTCATTGACAGGTAGGATGTTACAGCAGACAATTTTGTGTACTAAGCTTAGGTCAGACCATAGGCGGTGTAGTTCTAGGTTGCCCAGGTCCAAAATTTCAAGCCTAGTCGCATAAGGCATTCTATTGCAAGCAGAGGAGTGGAGTACTCTTCTTGTGAAATACCTCTGGACTTGCTCAATTGCATTAATGTCTATTATTCCGTGAGGATTCCAGGCAGATGAGCTGTATTTGAGAATTGGTCTGGCAAATAATTTGTATGCCCTGGTTTGAAGTGCAATATTACCAGAGAAGAAGCTTCACAAAATTAGGTTAACAACTATTAATGCCTTTTAAGCAATGATGTTACACTGAGATCTGGGGCTTAGATCTTTTGAAATGAGTATTCCTGGGTCCTTGGCAGAATGACGGTCATCTAAGGTTGTGTCTGCCCAGCTTGCATTTGGTGCTCTGATTTTTTTTTTTTTTTTTGCCAATGTGTAAGACAGAACATTTGTTGGATAATTCTGAATAACACAATTAAGGAGAATTGTTTTTAGAAAGAATCAGAATTCATTTCAGAAGGACAAATCCTAGTTCTGTCAATTACATTTACTGGATTCATCATGATGAAATGATTTCAGTGTTGTTGGCTATGCAGCCATGTTCTCAGAGGATATCCCAATATTACTCCAGAAAGTTTTAATAAACATTCATTTATTAAACATCAAATGCCATCAACTGACAATGAGTTGATACAAACAGAATATCACATTATATGCAACCAACTATATCAATGCAATGCACTTAAACACACTGCAAAACAGTGAAACATTTAAGACTGCATATGAATAAGTAGGGAATTCAGGACAGCTACAGTTCCCTGACAAGATCAACATCATTGGATCTATTTCCTGTAAAAATTCTGCCCTATTTTCCAAGTAAATGTCTACAATGCAAGAAGCCTTGTTAACATTTAGTAAGGGAGGAAAAAACAAAATATAGGTAGTCCTTAACTTACAATCACTTAAACTTGAGTTCTTTGAACTGGAATCAGGAATTCCTCTGGGTAGGCATAGGCCTCAATGTTGACACTGTTTTGATTGCGTCTTCTAAATCCAAAATGTCTGTGGATTTTTCTCTCTCACTAAATTCAGTATTGAGGCAAGAAAGGAACAGCACTGAGCTTTTTTCTACTTGTTCATAAGCCATCTGACAAATCTTGCTTGGGTTTGGAAGTTAGGCATTCATGCCTGGTTACACTTTCAATATGGAGATTCTGAGGGAATTCCATTGTTGTAGACGGATGTATGAAAAATACAAAGCAAGCTGGAAGATGACAGTCCACATTATTGAAAAGTTTGCTATATGAAAGTTTGATGACATCACCAACAATAAACCAGGTTGCTTGCATCTCTTTCAATCATAATGGAAGAATTGAACAAGGAAGAAAGCTAAATTTACTGTTAAGTCTGAATCTGTACAGTTATTCAGCAATGTTCCTAAATCAGCTCCCAGAAATGCCACTGTTCATTTATAGATGATAATCCACACAGGCCATGAAAAAGTTCCAAATGGCACAAATGGTGAACAAAACAAAGATATTAATTATATGGATTGATCATTTTTTATTGCAATAGCAGTGGGGAAAAAATAAATGAAAATTCAATATTAGGGAATTAACTCATATCACACTGCTCATATAAAAACATTAAGTACAATTCCCATCACAATTCAAATTACCTTTCCTGAAGCATAAAAACATGACATATCTAGAAATTCATAAAAATATGACTTTAAAAATATTTGAGCATTATTATGACAACTTGAAAAACAGGCCTCCTCCTTGTCCTCCCTCCTTCCTCTCTCTTTTCTTCGCATGCTTTAGACAATCTGTTCTTGAGCAACTGTTTATACAAACAATGCTATTACATATTCCCCTGATATCTTCCTCCTGAGTGAAAGAAATGATTTCATGATCCTAACTTACAAGACTATTTTATACCAATAAAGCGGAACTAAAGCAGAATCTCACGAGATGGCTTCCAGTGCATAACACAATGAAATCCCCACAGCATGTTTTGGCCAGATTAGGTTTATTCACTGATTAGCATTTAGATGACACTGTTCTTCTTCCTGTCAGATTCCTTTACTGTATCTGGTTCGATGTCCTGCAATTCACAAATACCTGTAGTAGTTTTCATGGTACACCATTAAAATAAAAAATAAAAAATAGAAAGAAAGAAAGAAAAAAGAAAGAAAGAAAAAGAAAGAAAAAGAAGGGTCATTTGGATATTTTGATACAGTTTGCCATATCAGGGGTCTGCAAAGTCGGCTCTTTTAAGACTGGTGGACTTCAACTCCCAGAATTCCCCAGCCAGCTATGCTGGCTGGGGAACTCTGGGAGTTGAAGTCCACCAGTCTTAAAAGAGCCGACTTTGCAGACCCCTGCCGAAGATGATTATCCAACATTTATGCAACACAGGATGTACTTGATAAATGCTCTTAATAAATGCATAATCAAATAGACAGTGAGAGGAGTGCATTTTCATTGGAGCTTCTATTTTGGTGGTTGAGGTCGTGAAAGTAAATGCTAGAAACAGCTGCTTTCCCATAATTCTGACAGGATAGAATGCTTCTGTTTCCTCTTTCTGCTCATGGGGAAAAAAACCCTAAAAGGAATTAGATTGTGTTTTCAAAAGATCTTTAGAAGCCCTGTGCAGGTGATAGGAGATAAAAGATTGCGGGAAAGGCCTTTTACTGTGATAAAGGTAAGTACAACCAATTTCATTGTAATTTTATTACAATCTTATTACAATGACTATAAAGATTATTATTATTATTATTACATAAAGAAAAATCATATCAAATATATTTAATACATGTAATTTAAAATTGAAATATAAATTAACTTTATTTTTCATCCTGGCCCTCTCTGTATTTGGACTGAGCTTTCACATACTTTTCAAAGGTTGTTTTGAGTGGCATTTACAACTGGTCCTTGAAGGTACGACCATCACACGATCATGTGGCTGCAGTTTCAGAACTTCCCTGCCAGCTTCCCACAAGCAATGGGAAAATCAGCACAAAGTCAGAAGTCACCATTACGACTCATGGTGGTTCACTTAACAACCGCAACTGGGTTATATAATATATAATATAATATCGAAGAGATGTATGAAAATATTTTGTAATCAGCAGATACACTTTCTATAACATGTGAGATGAAGGATTTTTATGTTGTGTTTAAAAATAAAATAAATAAAACAAATTTGATTTAAAAAACCCAACCATAAATAGGGATTGCCATTGCTAAGTGATATAGTCATGTGACTTGTACTTTACAACTTCATCACTAAGCAATAAAAATTCTGATCCCATTTAGCATCATTAAGTGACATCTGCCTATATATGGAACTAACACATAAGGGTTATTTTCAAAGTACAAATTATGTTTTGAAACAAATATAAAACCAATTTTCATTTGTTTTCTCTCTGCATTGAGAGAATGTCTACCAATGTGGACAATTATACAATTATAAATATACACACACAAACATTAGAAAAATATTTATACTGTTTGGAAAAACCTGCCATTTTTCTCTACATAATTATTTCATTTGTGCCATGATTTTTTCACTATACAACATTTTATAGGCTTGAGATATGGAATATTTAACATGAGTATGGAGCTTTACTTTTGTTCATTCTTTGAAAATATTTCAGTGTCTTGGATTTCCTTTTACTGGATTAAAATTAGTCAATAAAAGAGAGCTATACATTTTTACATTAAAGAAGTATTTTCTCTCAGAGATTTTATCGATTTTTTCATAGCCATCATATTCTAAACATCAGTATTCCTGAGCCTAGAACAGCATGCTGCCCTTATCTATGATAGCATTCCTCAATGGTCAGACTCTATAATAAAGGGGACTCCATCAATAAGATGTACAGTATGTCACAATCACTGAGCATATAATTGGGCACCATTCAGACATTTTGAAGCAAACCCCAAAGGGACACAACATATTTCAAAGTACATGGTTTTTGGTTTATACAGTTTTGAGGGTAATACTCAGGGGAAGCAGAGGAATGATGAAGAATGAAGTGAGAAATGCACAGGCTTTTTTAACACTTCAAAAAAAAAAGAAATGAAAGTGTCATTGACCTCTTCATGTACAGCTGTTCTTATACAAGGGACCATAACCTAAACCAATTGCTTATTTCAAACGATCAACAAGGAAAACAATATGTGCAGCCAAGGCTAAACAGCTTTACAATGGTACTAATAAATCAGTGCTATTGCTTTCGTCAAGGAATCCAAAGAACTAGCTGCATCAATCTTTTGCAAAAAAAATAAAATAAATAAGGGTATTGGAGCACCTTTTATCTATGCATCAGTTTTCACACATTGCATTAGATTTCCTCACATGCAGGGAATTTAATCCTGAGAAAAGTGATAAAAAATTAAGTGGAGTGAGATTCACCCAAAATCTATGCCATAATAGATGTGTCTTTAATGCTTTGATATATGCACTGGCAGGCTTGGGACAACTATAGTTTGAATACTTGCTTACCACACATAGAGACTAGGATAAAAATGCACTAGTCATGCTCGTCCTACACTGTTCAATGGAAAGAGTGAAGGGTAATGCCAACTTCATTGTGCAAATAGCCAATCACTGAATAATTTTAAAAAAGTAAGCTGTCCTGTAAGTTCTAGCCACTGGTACCTCGGAGTAAGTCAAGTGAAGTGAATAGCCAGTTAATGATCAAATGATCTCTGGTTTAGATTGCATTGTCTGGGATTCTAAGCACAGGATGATAAATGACAGGTTGCAAACATAATTTTCAAAAAATAGTTAAATTAGCCAATTAGCCAATTGGATGACATAAATAACACCATATAGTTAATAGACAATTAATGGCTGTTAGTCCTGACCCTGAAATCTCTGTACCATTCAACTCAGTTTTTACACAGTATTGCTGATGTTCTCTCTCTTATACAATTATGTGTCTAGTTCAGATACCACAAAGGTTGAAAGAAGAGATTCTATTTTAAATGTGTTCCATAGGTTGAAGTTTGAAGGATGTAGATGGTAGCTTTCTTTTTCTGCCTTGTTTGAATCTGATATCACAGTGATAGAATTTTGGCCAATTAAGAGTTTTATTTGCATATATGAGGTTACTTAAAGACTTCTGAAAGTGCAAAGTCTCCATTTAACTACAATTTACGGGGCATGGGGACTGGGCTGACAGATGAAACCACACTCTCTCAGAGATGTACAATGATTATATGCCTCAAGCGGGGTGGCGTTGGATAGGCGGTTGAACAGTTTTAACTCCTTTCCCAAGAGAATGCATTTCAATGATGACATTTGCTCAGATTAACCAGCAAGCAAGAGATTGTACACATCTCTTATCACCCAACAAGCCATAAGAAAGCCACTACCTTAAAAAGGTCTCTGTTTGCCTGGTTAGGAAGGGAGGCTAGCAAGCTGTTTATTAAATCTTGATTAAATGTGGTAAGACTGCCAGGAGTCAAAGGCAATTGATTGAAGGCTTTGTCTGAGCCACAACTGACTATTCCTGATACCTATAGTATAATTGCATCTTGTCTAGAACTAAGCTATCTTTCTTCAGTAATTAAACTTTAAGACATGTTTGATATATTAATCAAAGTGGTGCATAACATAATTGTTTAAAAAAAAACATACCATAGATTTTCTGTCAGAAAAAAAAGCATATATACCAGTCAGGTCATTTATAGCTCAGGCTTGTGTGTGTGTGTGTGTGTGTGTGTGTGTGTGTGTGTGTGTGTATTCATTCTGTACTCCTGAAAACTAATTATCCAATGTGCTTTTAAAATGAAACAAGACCACAACCTCCAACTTAAAAAAAAATGTTGAAATGACATGTAGAATTCATATTATGTGCAAAGTGATAAAGCTAAATTTTGGCTGCTATCTTGTGCAAAATAATAAATAAATTAAAAAAAACATAATTGATAGAAGTAGGATTTACTGAAATTTACTTCCAAATACAATTAAGAAAACAGGATTTTAGTCTTTTATCTCCCCCCCAAACCCCCCCCCCTAAATTTGTTGTTTCATATGATACAGCAAAAACATCAGTTTCATATGGAAATACAGTATCTTATATTGTATCATCTGCTATTGGAAGAAGACTTATTTTTAAATGTATGTATGCAGTGGTGGGATTCAAATAATTTAACAACTGATTCTCTGCCCTAATGATTTCTTCAAACAACCACTTCACCAAACTGCTGAGAAGTTAACAATTGGTTCTTCCAAAGTGATGCAAACTGGTTGAATCCCACCGTTATATGTAAGGCAATATAAGGAACTAGCTGAGATATCTTTGAAGCTGGATAAATTGTGTCATGTACCTTCTAGAAAACTATTGGAAAAATGTTTTGGTTCTTTGTTTGATTTAGTTGCTATATATATATACTGTACATTGAACATCTCTCCCAAAGCTTCAGCATGATTTGCAGTGTGTAAAAAGCTGTAATGATACAGAACATTGGCAATAAATAATGTTGCTGCAAAAAGCAATGAAAAACATCAAGATGCATTAAGATCAATTGGTGACATAATATGGAAAAGCTGAAGTTTGCAAAAAAAAAAAATGATTACAATCCTAAAAAAAACATTTTTCCATCATCTAGTATGCAAAACCTTAGGATATGCTTAAATTAGGATCTGAATCCTTAAATCTTATAATTGACAATTATACATCCTAAGGGGAAAACTATATGCTGTCGAGTTATTATCTTAGAATTTGTGGACTAGCAATGAAGCAATAATTTTTAGTTTCATATATAATAAATCATAAATCTGTTCATATTTCTAAGTCTTTCTACATAATGCTTAAACTGCAGGAAATTTTACACCCTTGTGTGCCACCCAATGTTTCATTCTCCTTTTTTTTCTCTCCTGAACCACTTCTCCACAGGAATGTCTTAAAGCATTTTCATAGCCTGACTCAGTCATCATTGAAATCATATTGTTATTTTGATTGAACAATGATTGGATAATTCTAGAAAATGATATAGGATGCTAGTGATGAAGTGACCTAAGACATAACACTTCTAAACATTTGTATTGTATGCATTTTTCCCCAATGGGGAACAGCATTAAAAATTCAAGAAAGTGCCTAGTTCAAGGACAATTCTTTTACAAAACAAATAATAACTCACAAACTTGTAATAAAATCATATATTTCCTAGCATCTTTATTACAGAATATTTTCTGGAGGAGACACACACATTCTGATTTTCTCATCAGGTTAGGTTTTTAGTAACTATATAAACAATGCATCTCTTTGAAAATAAATAAATAGTGCCATTACTATACAAGTAGCTGTTGCTTAAAGGTCATTCATTCAGCAACTGTTCAAAGTTATGGCAGTGCTGAATTAATGGTAATTGTGCCAGGACTACAAAGTTATGAACATTTTAGTGGGTCTGCAGGCATATGACAAAATTCACGTACCGTATTTTTCAGAGTATAAGATGCACCTTTTTACTCCAGAAAAGAGGGTGAAAATCTGGTGGGTCTTATACTTCAAATGTAACTGCCTGGGTCATCTGAAAAAGGGGCAGGTGAATCTGGCGCTGGAGAGATCGTGATGGTTGGAAAGGAGAGAGGTTTTGCTTTCAGGACTTCTGCTCGGCTCGACTCCCAGGAGGGCTTAGAGGATGGCAGCGATGGCAGCAGCTCCTCACATTGCTGGGGGATGAAATCATTGAGCCATTGTCTCCCCTGAGCTGCCTGCCGAATCTCTGAGGCACCTTTCACTTGCAGGAGGAGGGTGAAGGAGGAGTATACCAAAGACTTTGAGTAACTGGGAAAGAAAGCCGTGCTTGGAATCTGCCGGAAACTGCCACCCAAAAAGCATGCCTTTCTTTCCCAGTTACTCAGAGGCTTTGGTTTATGGAGGCACTGCTTTAAGTTGTCCTCCTCCTCCTGCAAAGGAAAGGTGCCTCAGAGATGGTAGATTTCTCAGAAGGCAAGTTTGAGAAGTTTAAAACTTCTCAAATCAAGCTTGATTCAAAGACTTTGGCTGCTGAGAATCCAGTGAGATGGGGGGGGGGGGAGGAAGTCTAGTGTTCTGATAAAAGTCTTCATAGAGAGATTGTTCTCCTTCCCTTCCTCCCCCCCGCCTCCACCCCAATCTCTCCGGATCTGCTTATTGCTATTGCGCCCAGCTATTGTATCCCTTCGCAGAATGACAGATCCGGGCGGCTTGGGGGAGGGGGTGGAGGAAGGGAAGAGAAACAATATCCACGAAAGTTTTTCTCAGGATCCTAGATCTCCACTTTCTCCAAATAGAAAAATACTATTTGCATCATTGGGATTTTGGCTAATGGAACAAGCACAAGATGGAAAGGAAACTTCGGAATACAGGAGCATCATATTCCTGGAGCCTGGCTGCTGCCGCATTCCAAGGTTTCCTTTCCATCCAGCGCTTCTTTCACTAGCAAAAATCCCAATGATGCCAATAGTTTTTTCCAGAGAGAAAGTGGAGATTTAAGGTTCTGAGAAAAGTCTTCCTGCAGAGGTGATTGGTGCTCTTCCCTTGCTTCCCCCCCCCCCATCTCTCTGGATCTGTCATGCAGTGCTTATTGCTACTGCTGCTATTGAGCCCAGCTACTGTATCTCTTTGCTGCATGACAGATCCAGGTGGATTTGTTGTGTGTGTGTGTGTGTGTGTGTGTGTGTGTGTGTGTGTGTGTGTGTGTGTGAGAGAGAGAGAGAGAGAGAGAGAGAGAGAGAGAGAGAGAGAGAGAGAGAGAGAGAGAGAGAGAGAGAGAGAGAGAGAGAGCAGCCTCATTTCCTTTATCCTTCCCTTTTCCAGCCCTCCTCATCCAAAGGGCCATTCCCAGCCAAGCACAGCAGCAGCCATTCAGCAGCCATAACATGTCTTTCTCTCTTTGCTGAAAAGTGGACTTGAGATCGATAAAAGCCTTACTCTTTAAGAAGATCAGGCTCCCACACTTCACATTTTTGCCCTCCCTGGCCCCCAGGAGCACTTTGCAGGCCTCCCAAACTCTCTGCATGCCCCATTTTTCACAAAACATGATGTGTGCAGATGGTTTGGGATGCTTGCAGAGTGCTCCTGGGAGACGGGGAGGGCAAAAACCTTTTTTTTTAAATTTACCTCTTCAAAATCATGGTGCATTTTATACTCTGGTGCGTCTTATACTCCAAAAAATATGGTACTTGGCAACCATCCCACATTTATTTTTCTGCTAGCCCTGATTACTGGCGCAGTGGTTAGGATGCAGTAGTGCAGGGTTATACTGCTGAGTTTGATTCTCACCAGCTCACTGGTTGACTCAGCCTTCCATACTTCTGAGGATGGAAAAATGAGGATGCAGATTATTGGGGGAAATTTGCTGACTTTGTAAACTGCTTAGAGAGGGATGTAAAGCACTGTGAAGCACTATATAAGTCTTAGTGCTGTTGCTATTGCTACTTCTCTCCACTTTCCCTGTACTTTGACACTTGGGCATCAGGCTGAGTGGAGTCCAGGACAGCAGGTGAAACAGAGCCCAAGGCCAGTAGAGGCAGCAGGGTTCATGGCAACCCAAAGGGCAAAGATGGGTGGAAAAACCAAGTCAGGAATGATTGGTGGACTTTGCTTAACAACCAATCGGATTAAGTTAACAGCAGTAGTCCAGACTATCATTAAGGTGGCCAAATGTCACTGCACCTTACAAACACATTGCTTAGTCCCCAGAAATCATGGTCCCAATTACTGTCATAACTTGAGGTCTACCTGTAATTAGTTTCTAAAATAAATTCTGAGATATTGCAATGGGACCTTCAGAACTTCTGGGCCATCTAAAAAACAGGCCGCAGATAGAAAGCATTACTACATTTTAGTAATGTAACATAGCATGCTATAAAACTATTATTATTCAGCTCTGTCGTCAGGACATGTATTGCTGAGGGACCAAAAGGATGGCTTATAACTTTAAGTCATCAACTCTGAAATCCTATTTCAGAACTTCAGAAGAAAATCATTTCAGTTCTGAATTCACTTTGATTATAAATGGACTGCCAAGTGAAGCAAATGTCAGATAAAAATATCAAATCTTCCAGCCAGGCAGTGAAGAGAGGATTTTAGTTTTACTATTTTCCAATTAACTTAAAGAGGCACAATTCTTAAGATAGCTAGGTGACTAACAGAAATATTCACAGCTTTGCTGAAATTTCTTTGAAGATTTGAGGATACTGATACATGTTCTGCATTCTTTTTTCTAAGTCAGGCAGATAAAGCAAGGATTGAAATTAGATTTATTTTTAGAGTGCTTCTCTTCAAAGGAAAGGCAACCATAGGATCAACTTTATACAAAATTGTTACACATTTTGCTTAAAGAAAAGATATATAAATTCAGAGTTGAACTTATCTTGTCCTGTGTATAATATCAGAGCAGCACTTATTTTCTCCTATATAAATAACCGGTTATGTTTGGGACAAAGACGGGCCTTGTAGAATTTGGATCCAAGAAGTACACAGGTCATACAGGAGTGGACTAAAGGAACTGAAAACAATGGGGTGGGGTTTAAAATCTTGGAGCAGATGGAGCTGGATAAAATGAACAGAGAACAGAGAATGGTTGCAGGAATTGGGTATATCTAGTTTAATGAAAAGAAGGACTAGGGGTGACATTGCAGTGTTCCAAAATCCAAGAGGCTGCCACAAAAAAGAGGGAGTCAAGCTATTTTCCAAAGCACCTGAGGGTAGAAAAAGAAGCAATGGGTGGAAACTAATCAAGGAGAGAAGCAACCTAGAATTAAGGAGAAATTTCCTGACAGTTACAACAATTAATCAATGGAAGGGCTTGCCTCCTGAAGTTGTGGATGATCCAATACTGGAAGTTTTTCAGAAGAGACTGCACAACCATTTGTCTGAAATGGTATAGGGTTGGACTAGATGACCTCCAAGATCCCTTTCAACTCTGTTATTCTGTTATTCTATAGATGGGGATCAGGTGAAGAAAATGTACAACTATTATGGAATAAATATGAAGAGGAAGATGAAAATAGTAGTGAAGAGGCACACTTCTGAGTAAAGATGTTGCAATATTAGGAGAGGCTGAACAGGCAAGTTTGCATGTAGCATGCTGTTAAAATGTTGTGCTTCTAGTACCTTCTCCTTATGGGCTGCCAAATTTCCATGACATGTTAGATTCCCCAGATTAAGATTTAGCAGTAAATCTCAGCCCTTCAATTTCACATGTCTCAATTTGAAAGCCAGGTTTCAATAGACTTTTTTTTTTTGGCATTAAGTAAAGCAGTTTTTCATTGTTGTTCTAATTAATGTCCTTGCTAGTTTGCCATCAAATTACAACAATGGGCTTGTTGGTGGTGAGGTGTCTAATACCTCGATGTCTTAGAGAATGGAATGAAATATATCAAAACATATTAAAAATGGCTCACCAGTATTTTTTCTCTATAACTACATTTGCATTTGGTTGTTGACTCAAATAATATTGGACAAGTGTAGTGCTTGGTTAATATAAGAATGATCAGTCTTGCTGAAATACCAGGAAACATACTGGGTTCTTGACTCTCACTATTTTTATAGAACCATTGTTGATATTTGTATTTCTACTGGATACATCTTATCCTGTAAGTATCACATCAGCTGTAATTTTAAAAAGTTCATTATTTTAATTCAGACAACTTGCTTTCAATGTGTTTTCAGTTATTATTTTGTAACATTTAATTTTTGATCAACTGGAACATACATAAGTTAGCATTGAAGCATCTCAAGGCCACTGTGAGAGCTATTCCTGTTTTTATGTCTTGGAAATTGATTTTAAGCATTTACTTTAATTATAATGTATGCTACTTTCCTCTATGACTGTAACATTGCTTTGTGTTTCTCAACCTCAGCAACTTTCAGATATGTGAACTTCAACTCCACATTTCCCCCAGCCAGTTTTATTGAATAGCACGTAGCTTTATCTAGTGGAAAGAAGGAATTTAGAAGAAGTAAACATTAGGAATCTAAACTGTTATAAGTACACTTAAGGCTTATCTATGTTTTTACCTCCATCTGACCTTAGCAACTAAATCCTATATGGAATATTGCATGTCTTTAGCTAAATTAAATCAATTTAGAGGAAATACAGAATCTTTACACATTTGTGTAAGGTTTCTTTGTCTGTCAGCTCTATATCCACAGATTTCCCAAATATTTTTAATTTACTAGTGCCACATTATACTAGAGATACAGTACAGGGTTGATGTATAATAAAGACTATTGTTTCTCATAACACGTGGTGGTAAAATAAGTGCAGAAGTACTATATGTTGTACATTTGCCTCAAGCATAGGTTTATCAGGGACATATTGTGTACATGAAAAAAATTCATTACTTCTTAGTCAAAGGCTGATCTGGAACAGGCAAATTGTATATGTAACAATGAAAAATTGTAAATCCATAATAAAGTATATACATTTTACTTGATGTTGAATCTAAGATGACATTTTCATATACTATTTCCAGGATTTTTGGTGCCCAAGTGGAAAGAATATGCACTCTGAAATTCTAATCTTCAACTATACTAATAAGAGTAGTCGTGGCGGTACTGTAGAAATTACAATAACAATAATAATAATTTCTCTTGCATTTTAGCATGATCATGTGAAGAGATTCGATCCATTATCCTCAACAAACATAGTATAAAGAACTTAATTCTGTAATGGATGACCCCTTTCACTAAAGGCATCAAACTCTGAAGGCACCAAACTGCTGAACAGGTCTAATATGGATGTATATCAATCTGATATTTATCAATATTAATGACACTACCTTACTCACATCATTTATGAATAATGACTCTAGTAATGCCTGTTGACTTCCATCGAAATTGTAAACTAAACCAAGGAAAGGTTTCTTGTATATAGCAGAAAAAAGGCATTACCAGACTACACAGACTATTGCAATCTTTCAGTAAAAATCATAAATCAGCATTGCACTAACTCTGAAGTATAATTTCAAGCTAGATTGGTATACACATTCTTCTAGTTCCACTTCTATAAGCATTTCCTCACTGAAGCCAGAAACATATTTTTCATGTATATTGTTATTAATACCGTTAGACAAAGATAATCCGCTTCAGAAATAACTTTTCCTTCAAATTTCATCTCAACCTTTGTCCCAAGGGTTATAAGGGTTATACTTTATATTATTATGCATGTTTAACTTTGTTTTGCTATATATTTGTAGGTAGGGAGCTAGATTGGATCTCTGATGAAAAGGAATAAAGATTGGGGCCTCTGTGAGTTCATTGCTTGAAACCTTATTTCATTATGGTAAGATCATAGCATACATTTTCATCTGATGATTAATCTATACCAGAGCTATACACCTGACCACAAAACCCTTTCAGTTTATTGATAACCTACAGATCCTGTTATCATATTGTCCTTTCAATTTGACAGAATAGGAAGAGTATTCATGTATGCTTAGACAGCAATCATATTAATCATATCTAATTAATTAAATTATTTTTACTATTTCCTAGCACCACATATTCATTTACAGAGCTTAGCCTCTGCACAAAACCAAACTGCAATTCTCGGTATGGAAAAGTTATGCATCTCTGATAATCATACTATACATATTGAAAGTTAATATCCATGTATCTGTGCTCAAAGCCTAATGATTTATGTTAGTATATGGAGAAAACGCAATTCTATAAACTTATGTGTTTTGTAAGTTATGCAATTTTATTTCTTACCTTTCCTAGCTTATAAAACAGTATTTTCTGATCAAGTATATTTTGTTTAATTTTCTAAACAAATTAATTAAATTTTCTAAACAAAATATCACAAAAGTACAGAAAGTGTCTTTTATATCTCTGGCAATAAAATATTACTAAATTATTCTTATTTGAATGGTAAACTTGTTAGCCTTTAGCTCCCCCAAAGTTGTGCCAAATACTATATTTCATTCTCCAAGATCATCTTCCTGGATGTTTTAATATTTTTCTTTCAAAATTAATGCTTTAAAACCTATTTTGATTTGCTTAATTAGCTTACATGGATGCAATAGACAATTTAGGTAATTTAGTATATATTACACCAAAGTCTTATTCTTGAAAAACAATACATGTTTTCAATATTAGACTCTAATCTGTCTCCCCTCTCCTATAATTTAATGCACAATTCCATACAAAGTGCTTGATGTCACAATAACAAATAAACTTGTGCTATATGATTCTGATGTTCAGGAACCCTAAAAAAGGTTGATACAGTACTTGGCAACAAACTTATTACAGATTGTTATGTGGGGAAAATGCTGAAATGCTGCTTTTACAGTATGCAGTGCTCACTGTGGTTTGTCAGAATTACAATCTTTTTCCTTTTTCTTGGTGACTTTTCTAATTTAATCCAGAAAACTTAACCCTCTACACACAAAGCATTCTAAATGAGGAGATGATGAACATACTAGTTATAGCCAAGGAAGTGAACCCTTAGTGAGTGACATTGCTGTGAAGCTGGTCTTAACAATTTCAAGTGTCTTCTAATATACAATCAGTACCTTTGTCAAAAGGCAGAATTTTGTGTAAGCCCTTTGGTGCCCCAGCATGCATTTTTATGAAAGCCTTTGATTAAGGCTTGAAATGAATATCTTGCTTTGGATCTGTTTTATGACTGCACTTCAATTTTTTCATTTCTGTTTTTTATCTAATTTCATTGAAATCCAGACACCCTTTTTGCCTTGGTTACTAGAAGAAACAGATTGCTTTTATCTCTTTTTATTACTAATTGCATAGTTACAACCGAAGGAAAGAGAAGTGCCGGTGAAATGAAATTACCCAAAGGTCAGTTGTAATGAAGCCTTTTATCTTCCTGCGGCATTTGCTTCATGCTAACTTTGATTAAACAAGAAACGGATGTGTAAGACAAAAGTGAAGGCAGTCACAGACAAAACAAAAGGGGTTTTATGCCCCAAATCCAATTTCTTTTAGCACAAATGTCTACATTATTAGGAACGTGCCATGGCCTCCATGAAAAGCATGCTGACTCCCTCATTTGAGATTTAGTAAAAGAACATGGCTTGTATCCAGAGCATACTTGCTCCGAACTTTTTCCTCCTCCCCACCAAATCATCAGTCCATCAATAGTAGTCAAAATTTAAGAAAATTGTATCTAACTATTTTGAGAATAACAAAGGAATTCAAACACATCTGCCATTTGGGTGTTTACTTTTTTACTTTCCAGGGCTATTACTCCTGTTGTTAGAGTTTTATCTGATGGTGGTTAGGATAAATTAAGTTCAATGACCTTGAAATCAATTTCTTAACTTTGCATCTACTGTGAAATTGCTGGTATTTCCCACCAGCATTTATCCCTCTTGGATCACTGTGCTACAGCATAACTAGCATTCTACTCCTTCAATGAACCATTGTTTCTGTATTAGCCTGAGACAACTGTTTTATATCAAATAAAAGTCAGAGTTTACCTCAATGCAAAGTAACGACCACATAGTTATATACCTGCCTAAGAAATCACTCATTTTAATCTGAATGTTCAATTGAAAATTCTTGTGATCTTCCATTTCTACCTATTGGTCACCTCTTTATCAAAGAACAACATTGTTAATGCAAAATTGGTATACTTAGAACCCTGTAAAGTGCAATTTGTGGAAGTAAAAAGAAACCAAATATTTACAAATAAGTCATCCAGTTCAAGATATCTAAAATAAAATAAAAATTAACACAGACAAATCCCAAACACAGATGCAGCCACAGCAACTATCAATTTTGGTTTCTAATTTTTCTAAACTCTTGCAGATAGGCCCCCATTTTCTGCAGGTTTGTCTTTTAATTCTATATAGCAGTGATGGCGAACCTTTTCAGGCTTGTGGGACATAAGGGGGGAGCGCAGGGGGGTCGTGCGCTGGCGTGCCGCACCCATAATGCAATGCGCATGCCCCCAGTGTGCATGACAGGCCCCCATTTTTACATGCTTTTTTTTGCCCTCCCCAGGGTCCAGAGGCTTTATAGGAGCCTGGGGAGGGCGAACGCAGCCCCCCACCCCCCCGGAGGCCCTCTGGAGGCTTCAGGAGCTTTCCTCCCTTCAGGACGCTTCAGGACCTTCCCTTCAAGGCTCCGGAGGACTAAAAACAGCCCTATGAGCAAACCGGAAGTCACTTCTGGTTTGCCCGTAGTGTCGTTTTTAGTCCTCCGGAAGCTTCAGGGAAGCCTCTGGAAGGCCTCTGGGGGGCAGGGGGGCTGTTTGTGCCCTCCTCAGGCTCTTATAAAGCCCATGGAGGGCGAAAAATGGCTTTAGAAATGGCTGAATCAGCTGGCCTCGCATGCCCTGCCAAATGACTCCATGTGCCACCTGTGGCACACGTGCCATAGGTTCGCCATCACTGCTATATAGAGAGAGTATGAACTTTTGCTACAATAGTAGCACAGTTCATTTCAACCTGTCACTCTGTTTGTCTGATGTTGCTTTGCTCCTGACTGCAGTTCTACAGTATGTCCAGCAGACATTTGTCTGGAAGTAGCAATTTCAACTACCTTCTTAAAAGTGAATTCTGCTTCTCTTCAATCTTTTCAAAGTGTTTTCTTTCCAAATCTTACAGTCTGGCCAATCTCTCTAAGCATCATTTAGTTAATACCAGACTGCTTTTTAAGTTCAGCTGCCTGTACCACCCCATGGACTCTCTGTTTTGCTTGCACTTAAGAAACTTGAAAAACTGCAATCAATAATAAACATTACGGCATTATTTTTTACTACTTCTGCCAAGAATGTCTTTATGGGGTAGTTACGTTTCTTAATAAACTGCATGTGTTGCCTCCTAAAACACACAATATAGCAGGCAACTTTTTTTTGTAGCAGCCATGTCACTTGCCGCAAAAAACCTGTTCAAGTCTCTCTCTACATAATATTCAGTCATCTATGGCATTATCAAAAATATTAACCTTCCAATTTAAATTTGTCCTTGTGTTGTGCTCTCTTTTCCTCTTTGTGTTTACGACCAATTTAACATTCAGTTAATCTTCCTCTATTAGTTTTATTTTTATTGTACTTTCTCTCCCTTAAGGGATAAGATGAGGCTGTAAAGGCTTTCCTCCCCCTCCCATCCAATTTTACTACTACTGTAAAGTTGTTTTTTAATGGTTCAACAAAAGATGCTAGAATTGTTTTCTTTGTGAAACTTCCAGAAAAGCTCACTCCTGTGACTCTGCAAGAGTGACACCAACTGTACAGTCGACAGCACAAGGTAATTGAGTAACCATATAAGGTCAGGGGTACAGCTATCAACCAATAACAATAACATACAAAACCACTACACCTTCAAATTGATCCAGGTTAGCAACTCTTATATTTGTACTCTGGTCACATATAGTTTTTGCAACTCTTTCACTGATGTCTCTTTTTAGCTGCCATCTCCTTAAGTATTTTCAGATTTGTTATTTGTCTTTCAACAACTTTTTCCAAATAATTCTTATGAACTTACAGACGTTTACGGTAATATTATGGTATTGTTCAAAATCTTCACAAAATTTCCATTTACATCAGTTCTGATTAAGATTTCCATTCTTATCTGGTATTGGTCGGATACAAATCATGCAGGGAATCATGAATTCCAAGCAGTATGTTAAAGTCCTGGAAAAGACCATGCTTCCTTCACCTCAGAAACTTGTAGGGGAGGACTTTTACTTCCAGGATGACAGTGGTCCTTTCCATTGAGCCAAGTCTGTCCAGCAGCGGAGGAAGCAGCATGGTGTTCGATTCCTGGATTGGCCAGCTCAGAGCCCAGATTTGAACCCAATTGAGAACTTGTGGGCCAAGATTGGTTACAATATAAGCAAGAAGCATCCAAAGACCAAACAGGAGCTGATTGAATCCATTATTACAGCCTGGCATCACATTGTCACCAAAGATCATGTGCAAAGGCTTATACAATCTGTGCTGAAGCAATGCTGCCTGGTGATAAACAATAAGGCTGGCCAATTTCATATTAATAAACAATTTTGGTTACCTAAATGGTCCTTTGCAGGGCCACAAACAATAAAAATGTTAACAAAACACTAGCATCGGCCTTAGTAATTGCAACGTGTATATCGCTGTGTATACATCAATTAATCTGTTTTCATAGTCATTCTAAGCATGCATTGTAAGCATGCAAGAAAATTCACAATCCACATCCAAACAGCACCCAATTGCAAAAATCTTATGCTTTTCACTTAAAAACCACCAGTATTTATTTAAATATAACAATATTTGCATAGCAGAGCATAAAATATTATAAAATTAATGCCCTATCCAAAAATGTCATAAACTGTAAACCGTAAACCATAAAGTGTGCAGGACTTTTTCACACAGCTGTAAGAAAGAAAGAATAAATATTATAAAGAAAATGCCTTGAAGTTGGAAACATTTGTAAAATATCAACAAGAATGTATATTATTATACTACAGAAGGTATGGATAGCAAGATATTAAAAATAAAAACCAAGATGACTGTTGAGTGAATCAATAGACACGGGTGTTTGTGTATGTAAATGCATTTCAACAATATCATATTCATTCATTCATTCATTCATTCTAGCCATTGTCTGTCCACTGTCTCTTTTGTGGACACTTTTTATCAAGTAGAATCCATTGTATGATTGCCTTAGTCCACCTGCCACCAGTTCTTCTTGCTATGTGACCAGAATATATTAGTTAGTTGTAAATAAGATACTACAAGAGATAAAGCTTAGATTCAATATAAGAAACATAGAAGAACAAAATAAAAGTGCATATTAATAAAATCAGAACATTAAAGAACATTTTCCTATATAGGCCAATGTCAATGGATAGAAATTTTGTAACTCTCTCATGATATTATAGTTCTGGTATCAAACAAAATAGTTCTGGTATCAAACAAAAAAATAACAATGTGTTTAAGACAAAAGAGACCTCCATTGATGGGTGAAGTAGAGGATGAAATTAAAGTTATCTTAACAAGGGCATCAAGGAGTTATGGTTTCCTGTTCCTCTAGAGCACAGGGATCAAATCATTCTGCAATAGAAAATGATTATATCTTCCCTCCAACAAGCAGATGGCAAGGTATTAAGTTGGACTTAAGAGAAAGCTCTGCAGGTGATGAGTGCTGGCATGAAAGGTCTTCTATTTATAGACTACCAGTGATATTATCCTATTATATCAAAGAGTTGTGATAAACAACTGCTGTCAGATTACAACTCTCATTTTTGGCAGCCCCAGAGCTAGGAGCTGTTACTTAAGAAACCACACTGACACGAGACATTTTAAATCCTAACTTTTCAAGAAGGAGGGGGGGGGGAATTATCAAAAAGAATCATGGCAACCAGAAAATTACTGCAAAATGAGCCTTAAGACAATTATAAAACTGTCATAAACAGACTCTTAAAATTCCCAGGAAATCAATTCTTTTCAGGCGTTAACTCTTTTTGTGAAGGCGGAAGTTTTAATAATGTTCTTTATATCTTTTGAAGATATGTTAGCAGTTTTCTTCCTTTGAAAGTCCCCATATATTCATGTCATAATATTCATGGATTCACTCCAGCACTGTTATATGTCTCTTATAACTGAAAGAATTCTACTTTTCTAATGTTGCCTGGCTGGTGAATCAGATTGGTAATGGCAGTTCAACATGTCATTGTGCTAACAAACAGCACTGAGTGTTCTCTAAATTCTCTAGTTTTCTATTTTGCCCATCAGTGATGACTAGAAGCATACTATGAGTCTTGTGGGATCAGTACATGTATCTATTAAAACCTGGCTTTTTCTGCCCTCAGCAGTTATGATTAATACTTGAAGAAGAGGTGGAAAAATAATATAATGATGTCCCACCATTTTCAAGTTTACATCTTCCTACTAGTTCTGAATTATTTGGGTTAGCATGGATAGAAAACAACAGAAAGTTTGGAGAAAAACTACTACTTTTAATTGGGAAACAGTGATTCAATACATATACATTTTCCTTCCAGAAACAATTCAGGGGAATGAAACTTCTTTCTATTACTTGGAGAAATCCTTATTATATCACTAGATGATGTAAGGTATTTATACTTTCCAACCCATAGAATGGTTGAGAATGGAAAGCAGATCTGTGGATATCTATCAGTAGGTATAAAAATAGAAAAATAAAGAACAAATTTAGTGAAGAGGGTGAAGTCAACAAAAGAAAATCAAATTTAAAAACAGGCTGAATCATTCCATAGTCTATAAAGAGAAAGAGAAAGGCAAAAACAAATGATTTGGATGAGGAGATAGAAGGAGAACTCATCAAATTTGTAGACAAAGCCAAGCCAGGGGAAATAGTCAAGATAAGCTCAAGATTCAGAAAGATCTTAACAAACTTGAATACTGGGCCCTATCCAACAAAATGGAATTCAGTGGTGAGCAATGTAAGGTTTTAACAGTTACTAAAAAAAAAAAAACAACCCAAAACCAAATGCCAAGATATAGAATAGGTGCCACCTGGCTCAGCAGCAGTAACTGTGAGAGACATCTATAATAGATGGACATCTCTTAAGTGGACAGCCACTTAAGTATGAGCTAGTGGAGTAGAAAAAAATGTAGTCCTAGGTTGTATCAACAGAAGGATGTTTTAAGATCATGTAAAGTACTAGTACCACTTTATACTGTACTTGGTAAGACCACACTTTTTTTTAAAATAGTCTTTATTAGTATATATATAAAAAAATAAACATTTAACAAGTATAAGGTAGGGATATTGGAGAGGACGTACAAGGGTAAAGAAGGGGGATACAAACCGGGGATATATCTACTCCCCTGATTTAAGAAGTATATTTGTCCCAGTTTAACATCAATTGTTGTTTGTATTCATATTTGGATGCTTACATTTGAGTCTGTAACATTGTCTTAAATATTGTATTGTCTTATAACTCCTTATATCTATTTCGCTATTATTCTATCTAGTTAGTTTCTTTGTTATCCGTCATTCTCTTACCATACCATCTGTACCATTTCTCCCAGGATTGAGCATAGATTGAGGTTGACTTGTCCTTTAAGATATACGTTAATTTATCTGATTCCGCACAGCTGAAGATTTTAGATATGATTAAGCTTTCAGTTGGTGGGTTGTTATTTTTCCACTGCTGTGCAATGGCCATTCTGGTCGCTGTTGTGATGTGTGTAAAGAGGTACCAGTCCTGATTTGGGATTTCTTGTGGCTTGATACCAAGCAAGTATAACTCAGGTTTAAGGGGGAAACTAGTGCCTGTTATTTCCATGAGCCAATTTTGTATTTTTTTCCAAAGTAATACAGAGATTGGGCAAGTCCACCATTGGTGAAAAAATGTGCCCCTAGCTGTTTTGCATTTCCAACACCTGTCCGATGAGTTTGGGAACATGTGGGCAATTCTAGCTGGGGGTAAATACCATCTGTAAAGCATTTTATATAGATTCTCCTTAAAGGAGGATGAGAGGGTCATTTTCATGGACTTTTTCCAAATGGTTTGCCAATTTTCAAGATTGATGTTCTTACCTATATTCCTTCCCCAAGCGATCATAGTGCCTTTGATTATTTCTTCGCCTATATATCTTTGTAGTAATAATTTATAAGCCTTAAAAATGAATTTGGTTGGTGAATCCCATAGAACCTTATCTATATCTTGGTTTGTTGAGTATATTCCGGGTTCGTATTTGTCCTTAGTAAATTTAGATACTGCCTGATTATATGGCCACCAGTCTATCTCCCAACCCCTTAGCTGTAGATCTGCCCTTGTTCTAATATTGCCCCCTTTATCTATTAAGTCTCCGTATGTTATATTTCTCTTGGGATTATGGACAGTTGGGTATGTTACAGCTTCAATTGGGGCTAGCCACCTTGGAATTTGAGTGTAAAATTGTTGCCTAATCTTTTGACAAGTCGTATAAAGAGTTGCCTTCGTATAGTGAGTAGTAAAGCTTTGGGGTTGTCTATTGTTCCTGGGCCAAAGTGACGAATGCCAGCCCTGAAGCAAGTCATGTCCTTCTATTGATAATATTCGTCTTCTTGTTAGGGTAATCCAATCTTTAACCCAGATCAAAATCGAGGCATGATGATAAAGTTCCCAATTTGGGAGTCCCAAGCCTCCTTTTAGTTTGTGTTCCTGGAGCATTTTCTTTTTTATGCGTGCTTTTTTTCCTTGCCATACAAATTTTAATGAGATGTGGTCTAGCTTTTGGAAAAATTCTTTATTTAATTTTGTGGGAGCTGTTTGGAATAAGTATATCCATTTTGGGAGGATGTATGCTTTTATAGCAGCTATCCTCCCTAACAGTGATAGCAGAATTTTATTCCAATTTTCCAGTTGTTTTGTCATTTCGCCTATTAGTTTATGATAGTTTAATTCTTTAATTGCGGAGCATCTATTAGTTAGTCAAATTCCCAAATATTTAACTTTTTTGACAATTTCAATTTCCAGTAGTTTCTGTATTTGTTGTTTTTGTAGCCCTGTCATATTTTTTGTCAACATTTTAGTTTTTTGTTTATTAATTTTTAACCCAGCCACCTCTCCATATTCTTCTATTATTGTAATTAGCCTTGGTCCTGAAGTCAAGGGTTCTTCCATCACAAAGACCAGGTCATCTGCAAATGCCTGTATCTTGTATTCTTCCCCTCTAGTTTGCAGACCTTTAATATTTTTTTCTTGCCTAATATTATTTAGAAGGGGTTCCAGTGTCAAGATGAATAAAAGTGGTGATAGTGGGCATCCTTGTCTAGTACCTCTATGTATTGGGATCCAATTTGATAGTGCCTTATTGAGCAATAATCTTGCTGATTGTGTTGTATATATAGCCTGAACTGTTTTAGTAAATTTAGGGCCAAATTCCATAATTTGTAATTGTTGTATGATGAATTCCCAATTAACCCTGTCAAATGCTTTTTGTGCGTCTAGGAAAATTATACTCATTTCTTTATTTGGGTGCGTCTCATAATATTCTAAACAATTAATTACTATCCTTACATTGTCTCTTAAATATCTGCCTGGTAAAAATCCATTTTGGTCTTGATGAATGTAATCGGATAGGAACGGTTTCAGTCTTTCGGCCAGAATTGTCGCAAATATCTTATAATCCACGTTTAGGAGTGATATGGGCCTATAATTTTGAATTTGAGTTGGGTCTGAGTCGGGTTTGGGGATTAAGGAGATAAAAGCCTCAGTCCATGATTGGGGCATTTCCCCTTTATCCAAAATTTCATTGAATAAATCTTTCATTTGTGGTACTAAAGTTTCCCAGATGCCTTTATAAAGTTCTCCTGGTAATCCATCTGGCCCTGGAGTTTTCCCATTAGCCTGTTTCCTAATTGCGTTTTCTATCTCTTCTGTTGTTATTTCTGTATTTAATATATTTTTATATATGTCAGGGACTATTCCAGGATGTTGTTTTGTAAAATAGGCGTTAATCTTATCCCTTTGTTGTGTCTCTTTTGCATCTAATGAGCTAAAAAAATCTTGTGCTATTTTAAGTTTATGCTCCATAGTGTTCCCAATTCTCCCATTGTTATCTTGAAGGGACTGTATTTTCCTTGTTTCTGTTTCTTTTCTTAGCCTATACATCAACCATCTTCCAATTTTATTTGCGTGTTCAAAGTGGAACTGCCTACATTTCCTTATTTTTTCTGCTAGTTCGTTCTGATCTAAGAAGGAGATTTTATGTCTCAGAAAATTAATTTTTTCTCTTACCCTTACATTCTGTGAGTCTCTCTGGGCCTCCTTCTCTTGGGTTTGCAGTGCTGTTATTAATTCCATTCTTTTTTCCTTCTCTAGTTTCCATTGCCTAGCCATATATTTTATTGTTATTCCCCTTATTACTGCTTTAGCTGTGTCCCATATAATCTGCAATGATGTGTCCTGTCTTTTATTTTCGAGGAAAAAATATTGGAGTTCTTTTTGGGTCATTTTTACGAAGTTATCATCTTTCATGAGATTGGCTCTCATAGACCACCTCGTTCTAACTCGTGCAACTACCCATTTCATTATTAGTGGATGATGGTTTGCCCATGTACTCGGTCCAATTTCAAGAGACTCGATTTCCTCTGTGGCTGGTGTTGATGCCAAGACCATGTCTATTCTCGACCATGATTTATGGGTAAGACCACACTTGAAATACTTCATCCAGTTTCAGTAACCACAATACAAAAAATGTTGCGATTCTAGAAAGAATTCAGAAAATGCAACAAAGATGATTAGGGGACTGAAGGCTAAAGCTTATGATGAATGGTTGCAGGAATTGGGTATGTCTAGTCTAACACACACACAAAAGGATTAGGGGTTGTTTTCATTTTCTCTCCATGACCCAATTTGCAGTTCACACTATATGGTTTATTTAACCCTGGTTTACTGAACAAAGCACAACTCCATTTACTGATCAAGTAGAAATAATCTGCTGTGTTCCATGCCTACAAATAGAGTAGAAACAATGGTCAGTTAATCATGATTCTAGATATAATTATAACAAAGAATGCTACAAAGAAGTCAGGGTCTCCAATTCTCCAAAACATCTGAAGGTAGAACAAGAAGGAATGGATGGAAATTAATCCAGGAGAGAACCAACCTAAACTAAAGAGAAATTTCCTGACAGAACAATTTATCAATGGAATGACTTACCTCCAGAAGTTGTGAGTGGAGATTTTAAAGATGAGATTGGATAACCATCTGTCTGAAATTGTATAGGGTTTCTTGCTTGAGCAGAGGCCAAATCAGAAGACCTCCAAGATCCCTTCCAACTCTATTATTCTGTTACAAATTCCAAATTTGGGTAGGCCTAATTAGGCCTTACTCGACCCAATTAGACTTTTCTTTTCCAGCACTACTGATGTGGCAAGCTTTAAATCTGTGCTGTAGCTTATTTATTCACTAATGCTTAGGAGAACACTGCTAGTTAACAGAAACAAAGTCCAGGAAAATTAGAAAGAGAACTGTTAGTTTAAGGTTTCTCTCCTATATATCTTTCTTCAACTTCTAGGTGTTACTTAAGCAGTCTAAATTTTGTAACATTCTGTTCTCAAAAAAGAAAAAAAAGGACCTAGAAAAACACACATGAACATGCAGCTTTTTAAAAAATGCTCCCTGGACAAAATATTTCCTCTGTTATTTGTGAAAACCACCCCTTAGGGCAGGGGTCTCCAAACTTTGCAACTTTAAGTCTGAAGGACTTCAGCTCTCAGCTGAAGTCCTTCAGACTTAAAGTTGCAAAAGTTGGAGACCCCTGCCTTAGGGGATGTTGTCTTTATAGTCATTTAACTAATGCTTTCCCCACAGTAATTCTCTAAATATTCATTCCCCTTAGTTTAAGGGACCACAACTGTTTACCCCAGAGCTTTAACTGAATAATGAATATGTTCTGATGTTTTCAATTACTTGATGTTATTTTTGTTTTGTATTGCCTTTCTTTTAAAGTGCTGAAGGACATTCACAATGAAAGATGACATAAATCTAAAATGAAAAAGTAAGTTCATGTGTCTGCGTGTGTATGTGTGTGAAAGTTAAGTGACAGGCAAAAGCTCAAAATGTTCTCAAAAAGTGTTGCCCTGTTGGGAAAAGTACACCTTTCCATGCTCAGTGCTTAGTCACGTGGTATCTTTTGACTAGTTACCAAGATGCAAAGCTTTCTTCAAAGCATAAAATTATCCTTACTATTCTTTTTGTCCTAATACAGTTTGTCACTTGGGAAAAAAAGGAAAAAAAGAAAGGAAAAGCAAATACTTGGCACTAAACAACAGAGTTGTTGCTTAGCACAATGTCACCAGTTGAAGATTTGCTTAGAGAGCAAACAGAGAATGATAGGCAGTTTGGCTCTCGAAACATCAATCTAACAGCATTCCAAAGATATACAGGTGACAGGTCCTTCCTTCAAAATTTACTGAGTTCTATAGAGAAACTTAAAAGCCAAGTTGTGCATGACTGTTTACCTCCAAAGAATCTCTGAAATTACAAATTTGTTCATTTTTCTTCCTGTCAAAGATATAACAAATATATATGACAGATAAGAATACTCCAAAAAACATACTTTCTATTCTGCTTCCTATGAATTTCTCTAATCTCCACATAATTTGCTTAAAAACTCTGGATTTATGTATGCTTTTTCTCCCATCCGAGAAAGGTTTGTAGCTGACTCAAACAACCATATTTCTCACAACATTTTTTTTTTTTAGTATTGCCTCATGGAAATTATTAATTATTCTGCTTAATGGTGGACTGCTTGTAGGCTTCTCCACCTTATTGTAATCCGGTCAGCCAATTCATAATGGAGGGAGAGAAAGATTAAATGAATTCAATCTCTTTTATATGGCTGTGAAAAATTATTATATATAAAAGCTTCCACTGTGGAGTCCATAGTGCTCTCTGACCTTTGATTGTTTTCTTGCAGATCTTTCATTACCCAACTAGGTAACATATTCAGCATGTTATCTGGATTGGGTAATGAAATGTCTACAAGAAACAAAACAAGCAAACTCAGAGACCACCAAGGCATCTACAGTTCAATCTTAAGCTATAAATATTCTCTTCCACTGGAGCAGGAGTTTCAAACTGGTGGCCTGCAGGCCAGATGCATCACACACAGGCCATGGCTACCCTGGCTCTGCAAAGACAAATACATCATGATACATCATGTGACATTACATGATGCGATCAAGTTTCACACCCATGCACTGGAGCCTCCACTGTCTGCAGTTTGTACAATATACAATGCAGATTGTAACATAAAATTCCCTCAATAGCTCCATAGAAAAAGTATCTATTCTAATAAGATCCATCTTGACAAACAATCTCTGAAGGCTTAGCCATTTGATCATATATCCATGAATTTATTAGTGACTCTGTACCCATTATTAAAATTTATGTTCTGAAAGACCTTATTATTTTAACATGGAAAACTTAATGGAGATTTTAAAAGTATGATTCATACCATTATAACAACATTGTTACAATAATTATGTTTATTCTTAGATTTAGAAAGTCTTGTGCTATTATAAAAAGACCACACATAGAATTTCAAGAAAACACATGATAAAGTCTACACTGGGGTATGCAAGTGATGGAGACATTCTTCAAGCAGGGATTCTGTAAGGTCCTGCCTCACCAATCTTCTCAAGAAAGCAGCACTCTTGAAACAAAAGTCATTTCAAAGGGAAACTTTAATTGGAAGATTGTGATAGTTACAGATGTAGGCAGGAACTAAGTTTTCCCACTTAAAACATTAAATTAAACCATTGCAGACAGAGCCCTTCCCAAAGTCCAATACATCATCGAGCCAATCCCAAGGTGTGAAGATGTTATGGGAAACTCAGGCTGAGAAGGTGATAAACATCTGTGTCCAAGGCAATGCTGCTACTCTTCTCTGGAGAACTGAGATAAGGCAGCTGGCTCAAGGCACATTCCTTTCACTCCTCCCAAGGTCCCGAAACTTGCAGCAAGACAAAGCAAGAAATAGAAACAGAAACTCCATACAGAGATCCCACGAAGCCACCCCCCCCCTCGCCAGAATGACAGTGTTTCTATAGGAATCTATGTGACCTGACAGATTTCTTAGACTTTTCTGATAATCTTGGTTAGGACTTGTCTTCATCTATTCTTTTACAATGAAAAATTCTCTCTGCACCTTAATTCAGGAAGAAGAAATTAAGAAAATTAAGTAAACCTTCCCTTGGCTTCTTCCCTTTCAGAAGATAGCAACCACCAAGATATTTCCAATTCTCTGTCAGAATGAGACTACTGATTTCAAAGGAAGATACATGTGATTTATTATATAGATTAAGGTTTGGGAGCTAATTGAACTAATTGAAAATTATAAACAATGGAAGAAAATATAAAGGAGAATTCCACAGGGTTTGTAGTATTTAATTCACAGATAATTTTCCTGGTACCAAAACACATATAGAATAGAATACAATAGAATGCTTTATTGGCCAAGTGTGATTGGACACACAAGGAATTTGTCTTTAGTGCATATGCTTTCAGTGTACATAAAAAGAAAAAGAAAACATTGATCAAGAATCATAAGATACAACACTTAGTGATAGTCATAGGTTACTAAATAAGTAATCAAATCATACTAGGAAACAAATAAAACAATATAAATCATAAAGATACAAGCAACAAGGTTATAGTCATAAGTGGCTAAGAGATAGGTAATAGGAAGGATACAAATAATAATAGTAATACAGTCTTAGGAAATAGTTTGACAGTGTTGTGGGAATTAGTTGTTTAGCAGAGTGATGGCATTTGGGAAAAAACTGTCCTTGTGTCTAGTTGTTTTGGTGTGCAGTGTCCTATAGCATTGTTTTGAGGGTAGAAGTTGAAACAATTTATGTCCAGGATGTGAGGGGTCTTTAGATATTTTCACAGCCCTCTTTTTGACTCATGCAGTATACAGGTCCTCAATGGAAGGCAGATTGGTAGCAATGGTTTTTTTCTGCAATTCTAATTATCTGTTGAAGTCTGATTGCAGAGCCAAATCAGACAGTTACAGAGGTGCAGATGACAGACTTAATAATTCCTCTGTAAAACTGAATCAGCAGCTCTTTAGGCAGTTTGAGCTTTCTGAGTTGGTGCAGAAAGAACATTCTTTCTTGTGCTTTTTTGATGATTGTTTGATGTTAGGTGTTCATTTTAAGTCTTGAGATATAAAAGAACCTAGAAACTTGAAGGTCTCTACTGTTGACGCTGTGTTGTCTAGTATTGTAACGAGTGGTAATCTAGGAGGATTTCTCCTAAAATCTACCACCATTTCTACAGTTTTGAGTGTGTTTAGTTCAAGATTGTTCTGGTTGCATTACAAGGCTAGCTGTTCAACCTCTTGTCTATATGCTGATTTGTCATTGTCTTGTTTACAATCTAGATTGATAACTTTAGACTAATTCTTTTATATCTGAATCCCCTTGAATGCGTTCTCCAACTTCTGGACTATTGTAACTCTCTCTACATGGGGCTCCCCTTGAGGTGCACCCGGAGACTTCAGGTAGTCCAGAACGCAGCCGCGCGAGCAATTATGGGAACCGCTAGGTTTACCCATGTAACACCGCTCTTGCGCGAGCTGCACTGGCTGCCTGTCGTCTTCCGGGTGCGCTTCAAGGTGTTAATTATCATCTTTAAAGCACTCTATGGCTCGGGACCTAGCTACCTGCGGGATCGGATCCTGCCTCATACATCCTCACGGCCGATTCGCTCCCACAGAGAGGGACTTCTCCGGGTGCCGTCCACTAGACTGTGTCAGCGGGCGACGCCCAGGGGAAGGGCGCTCTCTGTGGCGGGCCCGGCCCTCTGGAATTCCCCCCGATATTAGAACGACTACGGACCTCCGCTCCTTCCGTCTGAAATTAAAAACACACTTTTTCCGCTTGGCCGGCCTAGGCTAGTCTCTCTTTCTATGGGGTTTTAAACTTATTTATAGCTGCTGGGTATTTTAGTTTAACGGGTTTTAGCACAGGAATAGATTTAATCTGTTTTTATATTATGTATTTATATTTGTATATTTATTGTTTTTACTTTCCCTGTGCACCGCCCCGAGTCCCTGTGGGGAGAGGGAGCGGTTCTACAAATTAAATTTGAATTTGAATTTTGAATTTCTAGATAAATGTGGTTAGGATACTTCATAGTGAGGCAATTCATATTTTTATATTAGCAAGAGGAAAGCTTTAATTTGTTAATCAGGTATCATAGAAAAATAAGTATATGTCATTCCAGTGTGAGGAGGGTTAGGAGGAATGGCTATGATCTGCAATAGATCATAACTATGCTTTCTGGGACTCAATTTCAGGATAAGATACCAGTAGCTGAACTGTATGCTTTATTACATATAATTTTGTCTGGTCCTAGAGCAAGCTGGGTAAGCCAGAACGAATCTATGCTAGCCGTAAAACATTTCAGGACATAACACATTTTAAAGAATTCCCGAGGTATTACATTTGAAAGCTGACTGTGATGAGCACCTGTCAGAATTGAAGAAGGACACTTCTCAGCACTTTGGCTTAAAAGTACTTCCCAAGCTCTAATTAAACACTCTGGTCTGGGTGGCAGGTGTGCAATTGTGCTCCGTTGAGAATTTTGCAAATGCAAAACACTACTTCATTATGAAATGAGAAGAGCTTTGGTAACTTTGTTGATTTCTGGGGAAGAAATAGTGAGCTACAGACATCTCGGTTGAAAGCAGAGCTGATGACTGTGGTGGAATGAAGAGCCAACAAGTAGACACAGTCTTTCTATTTTTTCTCTGGACAAGGACCAAGTTTGGTAGTGCTCACTAGGGCTACAGACAGGTGCTTGTCATGAGTAAACCATAAGACAGCAGGTAAATTATAATTTAAGGACTTATTACTTTTCTGCAATAAACAACGAAAGTGTGATTAAATATTTCCTTTTATAAATAATAATAATAATAATAATAATAATAATAATATATTTAATTTGTAAAACCGCTCCCTCTCCCCACAGGGACTCGGGGCGGTGCACAGGGAAAAATAAAACAATAAATATACAAACATAGCATAAAAACGAATTAAATCTAATACCTGTGCTAAAATCCCATTAAACACTAAAATACCCAATAATTAAATAAAAACCCTATAGCAGAGAGACTACCCTAGGCCGGCCAAGCAGAAAAGATGTGTTTTTAGTTTCAGACGGAAGGAGCGGAGGTCTGTGGTTATCCTAATATCGGGGGGAAGGTCGTTCCAGAGGGCAGGGCCCGCCACAGAGAACGCCCTTCCCCTGACAAAGTCTAGTGGACGGCACCCGGAGAAGCCCCTCTCTGTGGGAGCGAATCGGCCGTGAGGATGTATGAGGCAGGATCCGATCCCGCAGATAGCTAGGTCCCGAGCCATGGAGCGCTTTAAAGATGATAACTAACACCTTGAAGCGCACCCGGAAGACAACAGGCAGCCAGTGCAGCTCACGCAAGAGCGGTGTTACGTGGGTAGACCTAGCGGTTCCCATAATTGCTTGCGTGGCTGCATTCTGGACCAACTGAAGTCTCCGGGTGCACCTCAAGGGGAGCCCCATGTAGAGAGAGTTACAATAGTCCAATCGGGATGTCATGAGTGCATGAGTGACTGTGCGAAGGGCGTCCCGATCCAATAGGGGGCGCAATTGGCGAACCAGGCGAACCTGGTAAAACGCCCTCCTGGCCACGGCTGTCACTTGATCTTCCATGGACAGCCGGGCATCCAGGAGGACGCCCAAATTGCGCACCCCATCCACAGGGGCAAGATGTTCGCCCCCTATGGCCAGCGATGGAGTTAGCTGGTTGAATCGGGCAGCCGGAAACCACAGCCACTCAGTCTTGGTCGGGTTGAGTCTGAGTCCGTTGCTTCCCATCCAGATCCGTACGGCTTCCAGGCACTGGCAAGTTAGAAATGGACTAAAATTCTAGATACATTTTAAATAAGATTTGGAATTAATTTTAAGAATCCTTCCCATGGGAAAAAACATTTGTTCTGAATTATTTAAAGACATGATAGTATGGGACTTTAAAGATTGGGCACTACAGGAAACAAGAAGGCACAAAATATTACAATTAAAGGAGAAAGCTACTTATATTTTAGTTATAAGTAAATCAGAATGGAGCTAAATATTTTAGCATTGGACATATTTAAGGATTTAAAAAAAATATCCATAAGTTATTTTTAAAAGTGTCTGTCTCTATAAATGGATTATGTTTAAAAGATGTTATGAATGTTTTTTACCTGAAAAATGAGACAGATCTAAAAGTGGATTTTAAAATGACAAGCTACAAGCATGATGTGGAAAAAGCTACTACACTGCACATGCATGTCTGGCTAATATCTTATAAAGGATATATAAAAAGGATATATTAATAACAAAACAAGAGAGTGACCTGGGTAATCTTCCTGTAAGAGACGTATAAAAAAGCTTGTTAAATATCTGAGGAATTTTATGAGAAGGGACAAAAAGAAAAATGAAAAGATATCAGGATTTAGGACATTATTTGATGGGACTAACAATCAGAATTGTTAAAAGTAAATGGAAGGAATAGACAGTTTGTTTATTTGATTAAGGTTAAAATTTTGTAACCTCTAGTAACTCTTACTATGTTTTTGTTGATCGGGAGTATAATGACAAGGTTTTAAGGATTTGTTTATAGATAGGAAATGGGATATGTGTAAAAGAGATCATGAGATGAGAAGATTTTAAGAAAAGATGATAAAATTGTTTATACTTGTGATAAAGGTGAAAGTTATTTCTATACATATTTCTTTTTCTTCATTATTTTTCTTTTCTATTTTTCTATTTTCTTTTCTACATATTCTATTTTTTCCTTTTTATTCATTTTTCTTAGTTTGCATTTTTTTAATTTATTTGATAGATTTTTGAGATGTACTTCTCCCTTCAGTGATGCGTAGGAAAGACAACTTAGCCTATGCTTCATTCTTTTATTACTCTACATGTTGTCCGTTTTTCCTGTAGCACAGATACAGTTTCTTATGCAAATATATCCTATTGCTTTTGCTCAGAAGGTTTCTGAATCTGTCCTTCAGACTTAAAACTTCTGATTGCTTTTTTTCCTCTAGATAATATTAATAGCTTAATTCAGATCACCTAGAATTTGAAGAATTTGACTAGAAGGAATTTAACATTCTCCGTAATGTTATTGTCTCTTGAGATATTCTCAGTAATATTGTCATTTCTTGGATGTAAGATTTTGATTGCCCACAGAGAGTCCGAGGAAATGAAGAAATAAAGGAGGAGGAATCTGAGTAACATCTTTGGACATCTTTCTAAGATCTTTTTAACCCTCCCAAGGGAAAGAAGACTCTGAACCCCTACCGATGCACTTTAACCTACTAATGGAACTGATATTTTAACATCTATTTATCATTTTTAACATCATCTATCATCATCTAAATGCGGCTAACGATGCACTTTTAAAACCCTCATGACCCATGCTTTCATGCTTTTATGCTTTTATGTATTTGAACTGCTCTACATTACATTCATTTATAATTATTTATGTATTTATTTAATTATCTATTTATGCCATGTATGATAGGCTAGACTTGTTACGACTGCGGGAGTCCCCGCTCTCGCAGGTTTGGCCCTCCGTTCTAACGAGGGCCCACCTTGATGAAGGATTCATTAATCTGGAGAGGTGGAAAAAGCGTAGGCTTAGGGGTTTTTTAATTTTTAAATTAATGACTATTTTAGGGGGTACCAGGGAGGAGGGAGGGTGTAGTCAGGTTGAGGCGGGTGAGGGAAGAGAGGGCCAGGCCAGCGGGCGACGGAGGGAAGCGGAAGGTTCCGTTAGGAGGGGGGAGATTCAAGTCGTTCCGACAGAGGGCATTTCCATCCAGAAGGTCGTGGGGAGAGGCAGGTCCGAGGGGAGACAAGTGTCATCCTCCCGGTTGGGGACACGAGGCCGTTGGCTACAGACGGTCAAGTGCCTCAACCCCTGCAGGCTAGGTGGCCAGGGTGTACAGAGCCAGGGCCTGCGGCTGATGTTCTGCAACGCCAGGTCCGTTGCCAACAAAGCCCCCCTCATTCACGACCTCGTGTCGGAGGGGGAGCCGGACCTGGTGGGAATTGCAGAGACCTGGTTGGGCCACGAGGGTGGACCCCCCCTCGTTGAAATGTGCCCGCCAGGTTACCACGCTTTTCATCAGCCTCGGGCCCTGGGTAGGGGTGGTGGGGTAGCGGTCATTGTAAAGGAAGGTCTTGAGCCGAGAGAGACCATTGTGCCACAGACTACCGGTTGTGAGTCCCTTTGTGTGAAGTGGGGCCTAGGGAGGCAGTTGGGCTTGCTGGTTGTATACCTGGCTCCCCGCTATGTAGCAGCAGCCCTGCCCGAGCTCCTCGAGGTGATCGCTACGGTGGCAGTGGAGACCCCCAGACTTTTAGTCATGGGGGACTTTAATCTGCCATCGTTGGGCGAATCATCCGAGGTAGCTCGGGAGTTCATGGCTTCCATGACGGCCATGGACCTGACCCAACTAATTCAAGGCCCCACTCACGAGGGTGGACATACACCGGATCTCATCTTCGTCTCAGGCCAATGGACGAGTGATCTGGGTATAGGGGACATAGTCATTACACCCTTGTCATGGACAGACCACTCACTTCTCCGGCTCGACTTTCCGACCGCTACTCCCCTCCGCGGGGAGGCGGGACCTGAGTTACCAATCTGGTTCCGCCCCAGGCGCCTGATGGACCCGGATGGGTTCCAAACGGCGCTTGGGCCAGTTCCTGTACCCTGACCCGCGCCCCGATGGAGGACCTCGTGGCCGCATGGAATAGTGCGACCACGGGAGCCTTGGATCGGGTCGCGCCCTTGCGGCCTCTCTTGCGGCGGCGGAACACCCTGGCTCCTTGGTTTACCGAGGAGCTGGGGGTGATGAAACGCCGCAAGAGATGCCTAGAGAGTAGATGGAGGTCTTCTCGTTCTGAATCTGACCGGACACAGGTAAGAGCCCATTTACGGACTTACATTGTGGCGCTGAGAGTAGCCAAACGTCATCATTGCGCTACTCTCATAGCATCCGCAGAAAACCGCCCTGCCGCCCTGTTTAGGGTGACCCGCTCCCTCCTTCAACAGAGGGTGCGGGAAGCCCCGCTACAGGGTAGAGCAGAGGAATTTGTGACTTTTCTGCAGGAGAAAATCGCTCAGATACAGAACGAGTTACCCCCCATTCATGGCCCAGTGGGATGCCACGAGAGAGATCTTGTTTGGGAGGAATTTGACTCCGTTACTTCCGAGGATATGGACAGGTTACGTGGGCGACTGCGAGCCACCACATGTTTATTGGACCCGTGTCCCTCCTGGCTTGTACTGGCATCCTGGGAGGTGACACGAGGCTGGCTCCAGGAGGTGGCCAACGCTTCCTTGAGTGAGGGTGCCTTGCCTGCTCCCCTAAAAGAAGCGATGGTGAGGCCCCTCCTTAAGAAGCCCTCCTTGGATCCAGCTACTTTGAACAACTACCGTCCCGTCTCCAACCTTCCCTTTTTGGCGAAGGTTGTCGAGAGTGTGGTGGCACAACAGTTTCCCCGTCACCTGGAGGAAGTAGACTATCTAGATCCGCGCCAGTCCGGCTTCCGGCCCGGGCATAGCACCGAGACGGTATTGGTCGCGTTGGTTGATGATCTCTGGAGGGCCAGAGATGGGGGTTGTTCCTCCATCCTGGTCCTATTAGACCTCTCGGCGGCTTTCGATACCATCGACCATGGTATCCTATTGCATCGGCTGGGGGGGTTGGGGGTGGGAGGCACCGTTTTACGGTGGTTCTCCTCCTACCTCTCTGGCCGATCGCAATTTGTGTTGACAGGGGGGCAGAGGTCGACCGCGAGACCCCTCACATGTGGGGTGCCTCAGGGGTCGGTCCTCTCGCCCCTCCTGTTCATACATGAAGCCGCTGGGTGAGATCATCCGTGGTTTTGGGGTAGAATACCATCTGTACGCTGACGACATCCAGCTGTACATTTCTACCCCAAACCACCCCAACGATGCCGTAGCGGTGATGTGCCAGTGCCTGGAAGCTGTACGGATCTGGATGGGAAGTAACGGACTCAAGCTCAACCCGACCAAGACCGAGTGGCTGTGGTTTCCGGCTGCCCGATTCAACCAGCTTACTCCATCGCTGGCCATAGGGGGCGAACATCTTGCCCCTGTGGATGGGGTGCGCAATTTGGGTGTCCTCCTGGATGCCCGGCTGTCCATGGAAGATCAAGTGACAGCCGTGACCAGGAGGGCGTTTTACCAGGTTCGCCTGGTTCGCCAATTGCGCCCCCTATTGGATCGGGACGCCCTTCGCACAGTCACTCATGCTCTCGTGACATCCCGACTGGACTATTGTAACTCTCTCTACATGGGGCTGCCCCTGAGGTGCACCCGGAGGCTTCAGCTAGTCCAGAATGCAGCCGCGCGAGCAATTATGGGGACCGCAAGGTCTACCCATGTAACACCGCTCTTGCGCGAGCTGCACTGGCTGCCTGTCGTCTTCCGGGTGCGCTTCAAGGTGCTAATCATCATCTTTAAAGCGCTCCATGGCTCGGGACCTAGCTATCTGCAGGATCGGATCCTGCCTCATACATCCTCACGGCCGATTCGCTCCCACAGAGAGGGGCTTCTCCGGGTGCCGTCCACTAGACTGTGTCAGCGGGCGACACCCAGGGGAAGGGCGCTCTCTGTGGCGGGCCCGGCCCTCTGGAACGACCTTCCCCCCGACATCAGGACAACTACGGACCTCCGCTCCTTCCGTCTTAAATTAAAAACTTACTTTTTCCGTCTGGCCGGCCTGGGATAGCCTCCTTGCCTTGGGATTTTATAGAATAGGTTTTAGTTTAATTGGGATTTTAGCACAGGGTTTATTTAATTGGTTCTTAAATTTTGTTGGTATATTTATTGTTGTTTGTTATTTATTGCTTTTATGCTACCTGTGCACCGCCCCGAGTCCCCATGGGGAGAGGGGGCGGTCTAGAAATAATAAATTTCATTTCATTTCAATTTCATTTCAACCGTTTTAAATTGCTAGAAATACTCTAATGTCTTGTATCAATCCAAAGAGTTTTTGTTTTTCTTATCATGAAAAATGTGTCTAAAAAGAAATCCCATGTATGAAAATACTGTAATATTAGTTTAAAACATGACAGAAAAAATGTACATTTGAAGTATGCTGTAAAGTTAAGTTTTGAGATATACTTGTTTCATGTTATTTTAAAATAAAAACAATATTTACAATAGCAAACAGAAAGAAAACAAAAAGAATCAATAATTTAGTACAATACAAGTCCAGTAGTCCACCATACTACATTGGGTATGGTGTTCCTTACTCTATGATAAGAACTTATAGGATTGCAGTCTAAATCTAATATATTATAAATTATAAAAGTCTGGTTATAAATATGACAAATAATAAAGCAATTGTAATCCTTAGGCCACTCGTGCCCAATTCAATCTACACTAGTAGGGGTGGAATAAGAATATGTTAAACACAATTATATATAGGACCTTAACAGAGTAGAAAATGCTTGTTAGGGGTAAAAAACACACCCGTTGGAAAATAAACAGGAGGAATAGTGCAATACACCGGACAGCAAGAGCTACGTTGCTTTAACCACACACAAACTCTAAAAACACTGATAGTAGAAAAATAAATAGTCTTTACTTTTGTAGTAACTAAAATACTTCTTCCAACCAGTAATACTAACTCCTCTAACAATAAACAGTCCTTCACCAAAACCACAGTTATCTTACAGTAATTCAAAACAATGATACTTCTTCCGGCTTCATGTTCAGCTTCTTCCTCAGTGGCAATCAGGAAGCAAAGGAAAGCAAAAGGGAATGAACTGTGTTTTCAGGTGCCTTTTTTATAATTAAGCTGGGAAGCACAGCCAATCAGATTCAACATACTCCTTAAAGTTACATATACCTTATAAGAATCCTGGCTTATATATATTGTCAACCCAGCATCAGGATAATTTATCCTAACAATGTTGACAGGTATATATTGTGGATTGTAGAGTCCATATCAATTTCAAAATGAATAAAATTGCTCTTTTATTATTTTTTCAAGTCTAAAGTGCTTATTTAGACATCATTTTGAATGGGTTGGGATACTGAATAATAAAAATCCTGAATGCATGGAATGTATTCACACACACAGATATACACTATATTATTGCATAATATATGATCTATAATATGAAAACCTTGCCTAAAACATAACATTGGTGGGATTCAAGTGATTTCAAATAAATCTGTGTTCTATTTATTGAAAGGAAAGTGCAATAATTACTGTATATTTATATAACCCATATTCTTTTTTTCAGTATGAGGGGTTATGTATATTTATCACTTGAAAACACACAAAGTAAGAATGATTAGTATTAAAAAAAAATTGTTGCACAGGGAGTATTCAGTTAGAACTCAAGGTATTTATCATCATTATAAGAGTTTGGAGGGAATTGTTTATTTGTAAAAGATTTGGCTTGCTACAGAAGGATGACAAAGATTTGGCTCTGGAAAATAATCTGTGTTGGCAGTCTTATAAAGAAAAGCTTGTAAAGCACCTGCTTCACATCATGCTTTTTCTCTAACTAGCAAACTCTGCATTGCTAGAACTAAAATTTAAGACTTTTTGAGTTGGGTTTCTTGAAAGGAAGACATGATTGTATGAAAAATGTTAGATACTGTTTGCAATTTAGAAGAAATCAGATGTTAAAATAAAACCAACATATACATACCCAATGGCAACAGCTTATAGTTAAGTTTTTAAATTTTTGGTTTGTACAGGCTGAAATAACTCAGATGAATGTCACAAAATAGAAACACGGTCACAAAATACAAGTTATGAGCAATTAGAGGGTACAATAAAAATCATTTTAAAATCGCTTTTAAAATTTTCCAAAGGAAATTTTTTTGAAACTCTTGAACAAAATGCTTCAGAATTTTTAGTTTTCCAGCAACTCTAGAATTAAATAATTCAATTTATTATTATTCAAAATAAATATTTTAAAAATCAATTTGCTGATTTCAGTGAGTTCTACTCAAAGCTGAGTTAGTTCAAGTTTTGGCTAATATAAAATCCAGATATTCATTTGATTTCTGAATATAGATGTAATGGTTACTATTTATATTTATTTTGGTAAATTAGTACAAATTTATTATTGTGTCTACAGTAATGTCAAAGTAAGGGTTATTGTATTACCTGCTGAGGCCTATTTAACTGTGAGCATGCTTTCTGTCAAAGGATAATTCATGTCATAAAAGAAATGGACTTGTGACATTTTAAACCAGTGCTTCTCAATTATTTTCTGTCATGCCCCCCTAGGAAGAAGAAAACATTTCGCGCCCCCCGCGCGACTGTAAATAGTATCATCCGGGTCTAAAAGTCACACGGGCAGGTTTGGCTAATCAGGATAGAGCATCATGTCTATCCAATCGGGTCTGTTCTCCTCGAAAGGGAGGAGCATGCGCAGTCACATGTACTGGCTTAATGCTCACTATCGATGCAAATGTCAGCAGCAGTAGCCCGATTTCTTTAGCAAGTTTGATTAATTGGGGCAGCGTTATGTTTCACAGGAGAAGGTCCTTGTCAGCATCTGACTGGATACAGAGACATAAACACGGGGCTTGGCTTGTTATGACAGTGTTTGCCAAGGTCAAACGCGCCCCCCTTTACGGAGCCTCGCGCCCCCCCTGGGGGGCGCGCCCCACTATTTGAGAAGCACTGTTTTAAACCAAAGTTTCCGAATTTTCTCACCTTTGCTTAGGGTATCCTAAATATATTCTCATGTTTGGTTTATTGAAGTATTTTTAAAAGTTGTAACTAAGAAACAATATATTGTAATGAACAATATCATAACAATTGGTTATGGGGTGAAATTTTGTATTGAGATTTTAGACTTAAGCAACAGGATATATTGATGGTACTATGTCATCTATAGCTTAAAATTGTTTCTCATGCAAATGGTAGCACAAACAGGGGACATAACAAATTCACAGGAATAGTTAGTTTTGCAGAAGTATAAATTTAAGGGGAAAAAACAATCTAAAGAGAGCCAAAAATCATTTAATTCCAAAGGAAATTCAGCAATCATGACATATTGATCAACAAAGGAAAAATCTTGACAATTGAATGGAGAAGGAATGAAATAATATTACTAGAAAAAAATAACAGAAAAGATGGATGTAGATGTGAAGAGTCACAAACTGTTTTCTGATAATTCAATTCGAGTTAACCTTGTAAAACTATTTTATAAAGACCAAAGTGTTGTAAGCAAGAATTACCCATAGAAATAAATGGCAAACCCAAGGTATTAATGTGGAATTGGACAAATATATGTATACTTACTCAATGATTTTTAATTTTTAAAAGAAAAGTTCCATTTGAAACTGCCATCTGCAATATTTCTTCCAATATTTCTTCCACTCAATGATTTTTAATTTTTAAAAGAAAAGTTCCATTTGAAACTGCCATCTGCAATATTTCTTCCAACCTCCCTAAGAAAATAGTAACTTAGTTATGGAGATTGTCAGGGAACCAGAGAAAGATAGAAAGGTATTGCTAGAAAGAGGGAGGTATCCAGGTAGACAATTAATAATGAAAGAGCAATCATGGGGAGCAGCTATAACTCTTCCAACTATCTAGTAGTGTTGAAGAAAAGAAATATTCAATCTCCATAACTAGCATATTCTGAGGCTGGAAAATTCCCCTAATGGGGACCTGCTTAATACTGTACAAGGTATATTATGGAACAGGATGGGTTGAAGGATCCTAAACATAGTAGCCAGTTTACTGAAGTGGTTAAGGTATCAGGCTAGAAGCTGGAAGATTGTGAATTTTAGGTATACAGCATGCTTGGTGATCCTGGGTCACTAGGAAGGAGGACAAATGACTTGTGAAAAATCTTCCCAAGAGGACTCCCAGTGCCTGCCAGGAGTAAATAAAAAACCAAGGTTAAAAACAAAACAAAGAAACAAAAAACCAACTCCTCCTGCCAATCAAGCCATCATATCAGGGAGAAATGGTCACTTGTAATGGAAATGAAACATTTTTAAAGGAAACTGATATATACACACATGCATCCAACATTCTAAACACTGAATATCATGAAGCATTCAATGTCAGAGATGCCCTGTAAAAACAACTCCTAGATTTTATAAGCCACAACAGTGTTTAACAGAATCACCATATTTTCCATGTGATAAAGAGCTTGGATAAATGAAATTCAGCTTTTGCTTCTCCAAAATCTGACTTTCATGTAATCCTGTTGATATAGTGGCAAACTGGTGAGGCATAGTAATTAGATCTTGTGCCATTATCATTCTTCCAAGTGTTTTGGGAAAATGGATTCAACCTTTAAAGAATTTCTGATTTGCTGGCTTAATTCAGGACATCAGATGGAAGTTCTGCTTGATTAAATAAAGCAAAAGTCTGCCTCCATTACAGTGTGTTTGTTGCCTTCTCTGTTCTCTCTCTAGATTTTCCTTTTCCCAATAAACTCCTTTCTACACCTAGATAGTCAAACTATTCTCCAAGTCAAACTATTCTCCAAGGCACCTGTGGGCAGGACAAGAAGCAATGGGTGGAAACTAATCGAGGAGAGAAGCAACTTAGAACTAAGGAGAAATTTCCTGACAGTTAGAACAATTAACCTCTGGAACAGCTTGCCTCCAGAAGTTGTGAATGACCCAACCCTGGAAGTCTTTAAAAAGATGTTAGATAGCCATTTGTCTGAAATGGTATAAGGTTCCTGCCCACGCAGGGGGTTGGACTAGAAGACCTACAAGGTTCCTTCCAACTCTGCTATTGTATTATTGTATTATAGTTGGCTTGATTGGTTTAATGACTGAGTTTTCACTGCAATCTTCCCCATGCACAATAGTGCATAATCACAAAACCACACTTTGTGTTTCAGGATTCACACAGTGCTTGTTTTATATTCTTTAGCTATTTTTTTCTTAGTACTAGGCTGAATGGAGAAATACTATATAGAAGGGCTCACAATCAAGGGTGGGATTGAGCCAGTTCAGACCAGTTCAGGAAAACCGGTAGCTCCAACAATCAGCTGAGAGTGAACCAGATCGCTCTGATGATCAGGTTGGCCCGCCCTTGCACTTTAGTTACCTATATCCTCTTAGATGATTATTGTGGCAAAGCAGATTGCTGTGCCTCAGCTGTGTTAATCCCCAAGAAATAACGTGGAAGGTAAGTTTTAGTAAAACTGTGCACACATGCACAGTGAAACACGTGATCACCAAACTGGTTGTTAAACTGGCAGGATCCCACCACTGCTCATAATAGACTAGAACATGTAAGGACTGATCAGTAAGAGCCTAATTATCTTGAAGGAATGGATCTACTGATGAGTTTTTAAATTATCTCCCTGTTTGTAAATACCTCTTAAAAACAAAGATAAAGCTTGAAAATTATATTACTTTCCCGCAGAGATTCTTGTTGCCTTCAGTATATTTGCTAACTCGCTGAAAGAATTTCTGTTAGATTTCATGAGTAGGTGGGTAGGTGGGTACAGACACTAGATGAATGTTAATATACCACCTTCTTATTAATGCCACAAATTCCACAAGATTGTTACCTAATTACCATGCCTCTAACAACCTCTGAACCAGAAATGCAAATGTTTTAAGCTATCTGCCTCACTGCAGTAATGCCATCATGGCTGAGATATGTAGGTGGAAAAAAGAAAGAACACTATGACCTACTTCTTGAGAAAGTGCTATAAAGCCTCTAGAGCAGGGGTCTCCTACCTTTGCAACTTTAAGTCTGGGAGCTGAAGTCCTTCAGACTTAAAGTTGCAAAGGTTGGAGACCCCTGCTCTAGAGTCATGCATGAAAGCCTGCTTCATACAATGACTAGACATCCACTTTCCCTCTCCTGAACTACTTGTGCTTCCAATCATTTATCCTGGATAATTGCAAACATTGAAGCGGTTGTTTTAAAAAGCCATACAGGTGGAGATTTTTCTTTCCATTCTGCACTTCTAAAAAGATATACAAGGGTTGAGTGCTGGGATTCACTCTAACCTACAAGGTACCCTAAAGGAAATGATGCAAAAAGTATTTCCACATAAGATTCCTGGAGATGAAAGTTTGAAAACTATAAGTGCTCTGTCCTGAGAACGAGGGGTTTACAGAATGGAGGTGAGGTGGAGATAAAGGCTAACACGTTTATTCACTAACAAATGGATGCCAACAGGGCATCTAACACTGCCTGCTCAGCTGTTGACAACAACTGAGTTCAACCAAGCCTGCTCTTTTTATATCGGACTGTCAAATAGCTCAATCAATCAGAACAGAGGGTGGCACCCTCTAGTTGGTGGACTGGAGTGGAGACTATGAATACAGCAATAAGTCTCATAATTTTTGACATTAAAATATTTGATACTATTTCTTTGGTTGCTTTTTTCCTTCTACTATTCAGGTAGGGGATTGAATTATTGTGGTTACTTAAGTCATTATTTGATGGCTGGATAACAAGGCCGTTTACAAAAAAATAAATGAAGTGTTGAAAAAAAGGGGAGAAAATTGTGATTTTCCCAGTCAGTTTCAAAATGACTAAAACAGATTTGTGGAACCTTGTTTTCCAAGTAGAGACTTTATATTTTGAACTCCTTCCCTTTAAAATTTCATATAATCTTAGCTGTTACCAGAATTTCAATTTAAAATGGAAAGTGATGTCTACCCCCTGTGTATTCTAGAGATTTAATGAAAGTGATCCTCTGGAAGTTATTTTTGCCATTCAAAGTATATGTATTTAAGTGGCTTCAATATTTGATTATTGTTTGGGGTAAATGGGACTATTTCTGGTGTTTATTATGGATTTTTTCATTTAATGGAATGTGCTTATTCTAATTAGCCGATGTCATTCTTATAAAATTTGGTGGCATATAATTTAATACATAAATAAATGTAAAAAAAGGAGCATGCAATGAGTACACGTGTGAATTCAATATCCTTTCTGACTCTGGGTTTGACCTTAAGGGGGATCTTTAGGTATTAAAACTGAACACTTTGAAGATCTTTCATATAACTGAGAATATTGGATGATCTACTGCTCTGCAAAGGGTAGCATATTTATTTGAATACATTTTTATTATTTCAAATATTCCCAGCAAAAATATGAAATTTAGATGTGGAAGTGCAGGAGATGGGAATATTAGGAACAGGCCTGCTTAATCCTTCTCTATGTACCTTTAGGTGCCTAGGGATAAAAACATCTGAAAATGATTGTTGTAGCATGATAAACTGCAAACGGAATATTAATAACAAGGCTACATTGAGAAGCTAATAGGATCACTGTTATGGGTGATTTACATTCATGAGAATATTTATTACAAATTTCAGATTTTTATCAAGGGGACAAAAAGATTTTGGGGCGGGAAGATGTCAATCTGATTTAAAATCTCAATCCATAATACTGCTTAATACTAAGAATAAGAATACTGATTACACTGCCTAAGATTTATAATTTGAATTCTGAATACATTTGAGATTGCACTAAAAACACAATTTGTATTTAGAGATTTGTTGTTTGGAGTCTTTTCAAAATTCTTTATCATATATATTTGTAAAGTGTCCCAGTTCATTGAGATGTTGAACAGCATACAACAAAAATGGATAAAGCATAAATTACTGTTAAGGATGTGTCCATAAAGGAAGAATGTATACATTTTATATATGTAACCCTTTTAATTATAAACCATGAAGATATGGATCAGTGAGTTGAAAAAAGAATGCAATAATTTATTTCACCAGGTCCAATTCTAAAACAAATAGAAAATAATACAAGATATATTTTTCCCCTTCATTCAATCATGTTTACTTGCCAGGACAAGTCCTTGCAGTTTTCTTGGCAAGTTTTTTCGGAAGTGGTTTAGCATTGCCTCCTTTCTAGGACTGAGGAAAAATGACTGGCCCAAGGTCAGCCAGCTGGTTTTGTGCTTAAGGTAGCATTAGAACTCACAGCCTCCCCGTTTCTAGCCTGGTGACTTAACCATTGCACTAAACTGGCTCTCACTACAAAATATCTACTCTGATTAAATTGTCCTGGAAATATTAATGTGAAAAAGATTTCCCATTTGTTTTTAAATAATTATGCTGGATGGAAATAATTTGTTGATGGAAAGACTTTAGCCTAAGTAAATGCGCTGAGAGAGAGAAGAGAACAGAAGAGAAGAATCACTTTCTCATTGCTGTTAGGAATTACATTATCATTTTCAAGATGGTAAACTACAGTTGCTCTTAAACTGTGCCAAATAAGTATGTTGGCACAGAATCTAGTTTTTTAGTTATATAGTTTTTTCAAAATCCTCCTCTCTTTTCCAGACTGCCCAAATGAAATATTGTTAGCCTATTATATATTTGACTACTGTGCAATGATCATGTTCTCCATCTAAAATCAAGTAGTTACACTATATGAGGTATTCCATAAATCCTTCTGGGTTTTGAATCACATTACTAAACTAAAAGAAATATCTTGGCTTAATTTCAAAACCTTCAAATAACGAACATGGAGTCTGAGAATACTAATTTCTAACAATTATCATTGTCTTCCAACCATACCCATGTAGAAACTCAAGACAGGGATACAATTACAGGTAGTCCTCATTTAGCAACCTCAGTTGGGACCAACAACTTGGTTGTTAAGTGAAGCAGTCCCTAAGTAAAACTACAATTGTTTTTTTCATCTTTCCTTTCCTTTCCAGAATTGTGAAGGTCATAAAAGTGAGGATTGGTTCCATCACTGTCATAAATGAGAACAGTTGCTGTATGAAGCAGTCACTCAACAAACACAAATTGTATAGCCGATGTACATTGCTGACCAATGTTGTTTGATGGCATTAAAGGTAGAATCACAAGATACAGACTGTTCCAAGTAAAGGTGCCTTTTGCAATTCATATGGGGTATTGATTTTGTCAATACCAGTGGCATTCAAATGGTGCTCCAGATGTTTTGAAAATGCATCCAATGTGCCTATTACTATTGGCAGTATCTTTTCTTTCTTTTGCTATAGTCATTCTACTTGTGTTTGCAAGACTTCTTATTTTATAATTTTCTTCTATTCTGCTATTTTCAGGTACTGGAATGTCTACCATCTAGCATTTTTTGTTTTTCTTATCAGCAATTATGGGGTGTTATGTGGCAGTGCCAGACGCGTAGCGTGGGGGGTGCAGGGGGGGCTGGCCACACCGGGCGCAACATCTGGGGGGGCGCGCTCCAGAGACCCGACTCGGAAGCTCTCCTCCGCGGGTCTCTGGAGTTGGCGGCGGTGGCGCCTGGGCGCTCCTGGGCCGACGAGAGTCGGGGAGCGAACAGCGGCCAGTAGGGGCCAAACCCTCCCGGGCCATCCCCCGGCTGAGGCCAGCGCCGGCTCCTCGCACCCGCCAGCGCCACCCGAGGCGGCCAGGCGAGACTTAAAGGCGCAGGTCTTTCGAAGCAACGGCCGTGCGGAGACCCTGGAAGACTCCTCCGTTCCGAGCCAGCCAGAGGAGCGGTGACCTGGGCCCTGCGGCGGCCCGGGAAGACCCTCTTGCCCCGGCTTTCGGGCCGTCGCCCTCCGTAGAAAGGAGCGTCGGGTGTCCCAGGCCCGCACCACGCAAAGGGCGCCCGCTTCTCCCCAAGGTGAAGCAACGAGTGTCGGACCCGGATGGCCGAGCCCTTTGGGCAGCTGCTGCCCGCCGGATCCTCGCGGGAGGTGCGTGGGCTCGACACCACAAGAAGAGCTGCCTCCCCCAAGTGCTAAAATCCACGGGTTAGGGGGCGCAAATTACTTGCCTTGCCCCGGGTGCTGACAACACTGCTGGGCAGTGCTTGTCAGATTGAGTTGTAAAGCCGCAAAGCACTTTAACTTTTTCATTTTATATTACTTTATTTATTTTGTGGTCCCACTTGTTGTAGCCAGAATTAGTCCCTCTTCTGTTTCTGTTGCCAAAATTAGTCCCTAGTCTGTTTCTTTGACTTTCCTACTCTTAGTCATTGCCAAGCCTTGTTCTTATTTGTTTTGTCTGCTAAATTTATATGTACTGGTCATGTAATACTTTGCCTTGCCATGTCTCTTTTTTATTCTTCATTTGGTTTTTCTTGAGGGCCAGTTTGGTTTCTCTGATATTTAGTATCATGTATTCTAGCTTCAGTGAATCTTCTTCATATATTCACATATATGCTTCATATATTATTCTAATGCTTTTTTCTTCTTCTTTAACTGTCTGATATTCTTACAACATTCTTTGCCCAATTATTTCCCTTGGTAAGTAAAGTCCATCAGGATCACTGCATGGACAGCAACATCATTATTTTTTTTGGTCTTCTTATCCAGTGTCTTTAGTTCTTCCTGTGTCTAGTCCACTATTCCAACTGTGTATCTAACAAGTGAAAATGTCCAGATGTTAATTACCTTGATAGCATTTGCTTTACCAAGCTTGGACTTTAAGATCTTCTTCATTTGGTGGTGCAGTGATTAGAATGCAATACTGCTGGCTACTTTTGCTGACTGACTGCTGACTGCAAATTGGCAGTTCATGTCTCACTGGCTCAAGGTTGACCCAGTCTTCTATCCTTCCGAGGTCAGTAAAATGAGGACCCAGATTGTTGAGGGCAATATGCTGACTCTGTAAACTGCTTAGAGAGGGTTGTAAAGCACTGTGCAGTGACATGTAAGTCAAAGTGCTATTGCTATTTGCATGATATATTTACTTCTAAACTTTTGGCTGAGACACGCTTACCAATGAATGGGTGTAGAGCAGTCAGATGTTTCAGTCAAAGGCCATTCAATCCATTTTCACCTGGCCTTGTCCAGTTCTTGATTGTACATGACCTTTTATCCACTATTTCTACTGTTATTGCAAGTTTTTTTTTTTATTTGGCTTCTTTTTTTATTCCTGGCCACTTCCTTTATCCTAGTCTCATTCTTGTTGTACTACTTTGGGATATCCCATAGCTACACTCAGAACTGCCCTGTTTCTTCCTTCTCAGGTATTGATTGTACATTGCAGTTAATCTTTAAATAATATTCAAGTAATCAATTCAATGCAATTAATAAGATTATCAAATTTACTAGTATTTCTTCTAACAAAAGTGTAGAATGTAAACTTTTAGACTGAAATTCCAATGAAATGGATAATCATTAAGTATTATAAAAGGGTAATATTTTGCTCTTTCTGAAGAAACTATACCTAGACACAAAAAGTTTATTGGAAGGATTCTGCTTTTCACTACTGCATTTTAAGAAAATTGTCGTTCTTCACACACACACACACACACACACACACACACACAGAAAGAGAGGGAGAGAGAAAGTTTCAGTATCCTATTCTTTGGAAATTTCTATATAAAATAAACTTATTGGGATTAGACACAGATACATTTAAATATATATATATTATGAAAAAGCTATCAAAATAACAAAAAATATTTTACAATTTTGTTAAACTAGGTAATTCAGAATTAAAAATGGAATTTTGAGAGAAAGGATGAGAAGGATATTAGCTCATCCTCAAATCAGGAATAGTTTATTTATTTATTTATTTATTAAATTTATACCCCGCCCTTCTCCAAATGGACCCAGGGCGGCGCACAGGGATGTTAAAATACATACAAAATATATAAAATATAAAAAACTTATTCTAATAAATAAAACCCTGCGCTAAAAACCGAATTAAAAATCCCAAGTTTAAAACTGTCTAATAGTCAGTAATGGAGGTTACGCTAGGCCGGCTAGATGGAATAGATGTGTCTTCAGACACTTGCGGAAGAGGCGGAGGTCGGAGATGGTGCAGAGTTCAGGGGGTAAGTCGTTCCAGAGGGCTGGGCCCGCCACAGAGAAGGCTCTTCCCCTGGGTGTCGCCAGACGGCATTGTCCAGCCGACGGCACCCTGAGGAGGCCCTCTCTGTGGGAGCGTATCGGTCTGAGGGATGTATGGGGCAGGAGGCGGTCTCGCATATAACTAGGCCCCGAGCTATGGAGCGCTTTAAAGATGTTCATTAAAACCTTGAAGCGCACCCGAAAGACCACAGGAAGCCAGTGCAGCTCGCACAGGATATGTGTTATGTGGGAGTGTCTAGGTGCTCCCGTAATCACCCGCGCGGCTGCGTTCTGGACTAGCTGCAGCTTTTGGGTGCACCTCAAGGGGAGCCCCATGTAGAGAGCATTACAGTAGTCGAGTCGAGAGGTGACAAGTGCTTGAGTGTCTATTATTTCAGTACTATGATTTTTTTTAAAAATTGTGGACAAAATGTATTGATTTTGTGAAACATAAATTTTATTGCAATTTATTCTTTTGTGGGAACCTGTTAAAAACATACTGTTTTCCATCATTAAACATATATGAAGGCTTTCAATCTGTAATGTAAGTAATGGTGATAGCAATATCAAATTAATGTGCCACTCACAATTATAATACAGGTAGTCCTCCACTTACAACAGTTCATTTAGTGGCCTTGAATGTTACAACCGCACTGAAAAAAATGACTTAGGACCTTTTTTCACACTTAAGATTGTTGCAGCATATCCATAGTCATGTGATCAAAATTTGGATGGTTGACAACTGGCACATATTTATTAGGATTGCAGTTTCTCAGGTCATGCGATCAGCTTTTGTAATCTTCTGACAAGCAGAATCAACGGGGATGCCAGATTCATTTTACTACTGAGTTACTAACTTAACAATAATTCATTTAACAACTGTGGTAAGGAAGATAGGAAAAGACTCAATGAACAAATGTTTCTCTAAGCAACATAAATTTGGGGCTCAGGTATTGCTGTAAGTCAAGATTTACCTGTAATATTCAAGAAAGATTTTTTATCTAATACAAATCATCTTTTTCCTTGTTAAGGATTGTCCCTATTAAAGCAAATACAAGTCTTCGGTTTAAAAGGAAATATTCCTTCTTATCAAAAAAATTATATAAAAAAGGGGTGTGGTTCAAATGGTTAATGCCAGAGGGAATGTTGGTGTTCTGGGAGGAGGCAGAGCCAGAATTAAAACTGTAGAAGAGGCGGAGGCCTTTCTTAAAAAACATGCCTCAACCCTGGAGGACGAAGATGGGGGAACGGGAGGGGCCATGGCTCTGCCCACCGGCGGTAAGGAAGAAGAAGAAACAATAGCAAAGAGGCTAAGATCACAAAAATGATTTTTTTATTTGTATTGTAACTCCTACATGGATGTTAACACAAACAAATGATTGAATGCGTGGAATTTATGATATGAAATGTATGTATTTCTTTCCACCTTTTATTGAAATTATTTTGTATAAAGTCTCGGAGGAGGTTACCAACCCTGACTTGGAAGCTCTAAAATATTTGTTAAATACCCTACACACCCCTTTCCTATTATAAAATTGTAAAATCAATAAAAATTGTTATACAAAAAAAAAAAAAAGAAAATAGTTTACATTCCCTTGATAATGCATTTGAAAATTGAAAATATATGTGTGATCAATGAATACATCATATTATCTCTATTGAAAATCTCCCCTTTCTCTGATGTTTTGTCTGCAATTAGCTTTAAAGTTTATATGGATAGCATAAGTTCTTTTGTCTCCACTGCCATCATCTCAAAAGCAAATTTAGCAGAAGTAATATTAAATAAAAAGAGGATTGGGTTTCTAATCTGAGATCTTTAAAACAGCACTGCCCTATTTTGTAAGTAAGCATACACTCTTACCAAAAACTATAAATGTAGAATTTGGCATGAGAGCAAAGCATAATCTGTTTGATAAGCACACTATTGTTAATTCCACCAGCCTGCATTTGTCTTTCTTTTTTTCAACATTTTCAACATACTTTATCTGTGGTTCAGTGAGACAGCTTCAATACAGAACTTTTCAGTTTCTGACTTCAAATGCCAATAGTAATCTGCTATCAGCCCAGTGCAGTTGTTTATTATCTGACTAGCTATACAAATTCAATATAAAGCCTGGTCTCCACCAACAATCTATCTATAGTAGAAATAAAAACCAGGAATAGTAAAAACAAAAACAAACCTATCTTCTGCATTTAATGTGCTGAAGTTTAACACTAATTATTACGGTGTAAACTTTGACCCAATAAGATAAATGTAAGGTTTTTTAAATATAGGAATGTTTATAGCACTTTCTGCCAAAGAAACATTGTTACAAGAGGAAAGATCCTTCCTGTTTGCTTTTAATATTTATTTATTTGTCAAATTTATAGAACCTCCCATCTCACAAATAAGTGACTGGGTGGTGTATAACAGAATTAGAGATAGAGAGATAGTGATAGAGGCAGAGAGATGTATATATGTATGGGTTTGTGTGTATATAATTGTTATTGATTTAAAAAAGCAATTTATGACTATAAAAGTGCAAAGATAAAACAGAAAATAAAGTAATTGCAATGAAGTCACCTCACTATTTTACCAGTCATCTGGAGTCCCTAGACCTGATGGCGTTATCAGGTTTTTAGGAACTATTTTGCCATGCCCATCACCAATGCAGTGCCTTCCCCTGCTCTCTTCCCCTTTTTACTAGTCAGTTGCCTCTCCTTATCTTTGCCTTTTCCCAAGACAAATGAACTCATCCTAATAGTCAGGAAACAAAAAATAGAGAGATACAGCCCTGGCCATTAGCAGTAGTGCCCCTCCTGCTCAGCTCCTTCCTACCCAAATACTTACAACTCACCATCCTAACTCACTCAATTCAGGTTCTGCCAAATAATCTTCTCTCATCTGTACAATGGGGGGATGCTCACCTCCAATGGCTTTTGCAGATAAAGCCTGCATCCTATTCCTAATTCTCTCCAAGTATGGGAGCAAGACTCAATCCCATTTAGCTCGCTCCCCAACAATCAGTAATTATGGTGGTTTGGGCCAATCCAGCTGGTACCAGCAGCCACAGACATTGTCCAGTTCAGGCGTCTTGGAATCTCCACTCCACTGCAAACTCCAGGCAGTCCAAAGCATCAAACAAAGAAAGTAGGACCACTCTCCTATGTGGTTGGTCAAGTGACAGCTGTAAGACACAAATCAGTTTTTTACAATTTACAAATACCTCCACAGGCATCATTGTAACCCCAAGACACCTTTTTCAATAACCTGCACCATTTTCTGGTCTACTAACCCTCCATCTTCTCTTCCAATGTAGTTCCAAAGCAGAGGGAAGAGCTCTTTTACAGCTTTCTCTGCCATGCTGCCATGCTTCTGGGAACCAACCCACTATCATTTGATATCTGATATCTACTCATCAGTTGAATTAAAAACAGCTGATCTATTTTTTTATTTTATTTTTTTATTTCGACTTTATACCCCGCCCTTCTGCTTATTAGGACCCAGGGTGGCGCACAGGTGTTACTAAAATCACAATACAAAACAATATAAATCATTAAAACATATTAAATAATTTAAATCCCGTGCTAAAACCCATTTAAAACCTTACCAAATTGGAGTTTGTATATAAAAAGTCAGAAGCGGGGGCTATGCTAGGCCGGCTTGTTGGAATAGATACGTCTTAAGATGGCAGAAGAGGCGGAGGTCCTAGGTAGTGCCATGGAGCGATTTAAAGATGGTCGTCAACAACTTGAAGCGCACTCGAAAAGCCACAGTCAGCCAGTGCAGCTCGCGCAGGAGAGGTGTTGTATGGGCTTGCCTTGGGGCACCCATAATCACCCGCGCGGCCGCATTCTGTACTAACTGCAGCCTTCAAGTGCACCTCAAGGGGAGCCCCATGTAGAGAGCGTTACAGTAGTCCACAAGAGATGTTACAAGCGCTTGAGTGACTGTGCGTAGGGCCCCCCGGTCCAGTAAGGGGTGCAACTGGCGTATCAGGCATACCTGATAAAATGCCCCCCTGGCCACGGCTGCCACATGGTCCTCCATGGACAGCCAGGAATTCAGGAGGATGCCCAAGTTGCGCGCCCTCTCCACGGGGGCCAGTTGTTCGCCCCCAATGGCCAGTGTTGGATTTATCTGGCTGAACCGGGGTGCCGGAAACCACAGCCACTCGGTCTTGGACGGGTTGAGTTTGAGTTTGTTACTACCCATCCAGATCCGTACGGCCTCCAAACACCGGGACAACACATCGACGGCATCGTTGGGGTGGTTTGGGGTGGATATGTACAACTGGGTGTCGCCGGCGTACAGATGGTAATCCACCCCAAAACCACGGATGATCTCGCCCAGCGGCTTCATGTAGGTGTTGAACAGAAGTGGCGAGAGGACCGACCCCTGAGGAACCCCACATATGAGGGGCCTCGGGGACGACCTCTGCTCTCCTGCCAACACCCATTGCGACCGACCAGAGAGGTAGGATGAGAACCACCGTAAAACGGTACCTCTCAGCCCCAACCCTCCCAATCGGTGCAATAAGATACCATGGTCAATGGTATCGAAAGCCGCTGAGAGGTCTAATAGGACTAGGATAGAGGAGCAACCTCTATCCCGTGCCCTCCAGAGATCATCTACCAACGCGACCAATGCCGTCTCGGTGCTGTGACCGGGCCGGAAGCCGGACTGGCGCGGGTCTAGATAATCAACTTCCTCCAGGTGTCGAGGAAACTGTTGGGCCACCACACTCTCAACAACCTTCGCTAGAAAGTGAAGGTTGGAGATGGGACGATAGTTTTCTAATAATGCTGGATCCAGGGATGGCTTCTTGAGGAGGGGCCTCACCACCGCCTCTTTCAAGATGGTAGGCAAGAACCCCTCACTCAGAGATGAATTCACAATGCCCTGGAGCCAGCCTTGTGTCACCTCCCAGGATGCCAGTACAGGCCAGGAGGGGCACGGGTCCAATAAACATGTGGTGGCTCTAAGGTTCCCCCGCAACCTGTCCATATCCTCGGTAGTGACAAAGTCAAACTCCTCCCAAGGTGTAATCTCAAGACCAGCACCGGGCATATCGACTGGACCACTTTCAGTGGAGGGAAACTCATTCCGAATCTGAGTGATTTTGTCCTGCAGGAAAACTCAAAATTCCACTGCTCGGCCCTGCAAAGGGGCTTCCCACGGCCTCAAATGAAGGAGGGAGCGGGTCAACCCAAACAGGGCAGGAGGGTGGTTTTCCGCGGACACGATAAGTGTGGCACAATACTCGCGTTTGGCCACTGTTAGCGCCACTAAGTAAGTCCTAATATGGTCTCTCACTAGTGTTCGGTCAGCTTCGGATCGAGAGGATCTCCACCTACTCTCTAGGCGTCTCTTGCGGCATTTCATCTCCCGAAGCTCCTTGGTAAACCAAGGGGCCTGGGTGACTCGACGCCGCATGAGAGGCCGCAAGGGCGCGACTCGGTCCAAGGCCCCTGTGGCCGCACTATACCATGCGGCCACTAGATCCTCAGTCGAGTCGCGGGGCAGGGATACAGGTATTGGCCCAAGCGCCCTCTGGAACCTTTCTGGATCCATCAGGCGCCTGGGGCGGAACCAACTCGGTGTCTCCGGTTCCGCCTCCCCGCGGTGGGGTGTGACGGTTGGAAAGTCCATCTGAAGGAGAGAGTGATCTGTCCATGACAAGGGTAAGATGACTAAATCCCCTGTTCCGAGATCACTTCTCCACTGTCCAGAGACAAAAATCAGATCCAGCGTGTGTCCTCCCTCGTGCGTGGGGCCCTGAACTACTTGGGTCAGGTCCATGGCCGTCATGGAAGCCATGAACTCCCAAGCTGCCTCGGATGTTTCGCCCGCCGATGGCAGGTTAAAGTCCCCCATGACTATAAGTCTGGGGGTCTCCACCGCCATCGCAGTGATCACCTCGAGTAGCTCGGGCAGGGCTGCTGTTACATAGCGGGGAGCCAGGTATACAATCAGCAAGCCCAACTGCCTCCCTAGGCCCCACTTCACGAAGAGGGACTCACAGCCGGTCTTCTGAGGCACAGTGGTCTCCCTCAGCTCCAGACTTTCCTTAACAATAACTGCCACCCCCCACCCCTGCCTAGGGCCCTAGGCTGATGAAATGCACGGTAGCCTGGTGGGCACATTTCCACGAGGGAAAACCCCCCTCGGGGCCCAACCAGGTCTCCGTAATTCCCACCAGGTCCGGGTCACCCTCTGACACAAGGTCATTTATGAGGGGGGCTTTGTTCAGCACGGACCTGGTGTTGCAGAACATCAGCCTGGGGCCCCGGCTCTGTAATCCCTGAGCGCCTAGCCCACGAGCGGAGCACAGGGGGTTGGGGCAAGCGACCGCTTGTAACCAGCGACCACAAGCCCCCGACCCACGATGGACATCCTGTCTCCCACCGCCCCTGCCCCTCCCTAAGACCAACCGAATGGGATGGCCCTCCACAGAGACGACCCCTGATCCCCCCTCCCTAGTGGACTTCTCCTTTATCCTGCTTCCGCCAGCCGGCCCTATATCTTGACCCCCCCTCTGACTGAATAAACCTTCCCCCCACCCTAGAACCCCTTAAAAGCCGAATTAAAAATTTGGATAAAACCCCCCTAAGTTTGCGCTTCGCCCACCTCTCTGGATCTATCAGTCCATCCTCGAGGTGGGCCCGTGTTAGGCCAAGCCTGCAAGAGTGGGAGCTCCCGCAGGCAGAGAAGGTCTAACCTAGAGTACGAAGGCATCCTGAAAGCCTCACAGGCATTAAAAGAAGGAGCAAGATATTAAAAAAGAGCAAGTCAGGATAAAAATGGCGACAATACAAAACGAAATTATAATGCGGAGAGTTAGGAAAGCTGTTAAAAAGCACATGGAAAAGGGAAATCTATCCAACCAAGGGGGGGAGAGGGTGGAGGAGGGGATGGAAACAAATATAATGATGACAAATTTATAAAGTCCATGAACCGCGTGGAGGGAGAGTGGTCCAAAACCCTCTATTGAGTCTGTAACTCTGCGGCTGGCTCAAGTTCTATCCCCCACCATAGTCCGGAATGATCTTCTGATCCAGTCTCAGCCTCCCTGGGGCCATAAATCCACGGCTGTACGACCTACACAGACTGTAAACACTTCACACGTCCCAATGTAAATGTCCAAAACGCCCGGCTCGACCTCCATGTCCAGCGTCCTACAACCTGGCTGCCCGGCCTACCTCCTCTCCAAACCAAGCCGGTGCGCCAGGGCAGTTCTCCAACGGCCACGGCTGATCTTATTGCACCACTTATGGCACCACCAAGCTCCCTTGACTGCCAGTCAGTTTCCTTCACAACCCTTCAGCAGAGAAATTGTTGCCAGTTGCTTCTCTACTCTTTCACCACCCAAGTAGGGCCCAATAAGGCTGCATTCTTATTTGGCAGCCACTGCTTCTCCGACTGGCAGCACTGCTGTTCCAGCTGAAATGCTCCTCCGTGCTGGAGCTCCAGGCTTTCCCAAATCCCCAGAGAAACCATCATTGTCCCTCCCCTCCATTGCTTTAGACTCTTCTGTTTGTTACAGCCAACGGGCCAAGGAGAACAGTATGGCTATATCTGATCACTATCATCCATTTAGCATTACCCAGGGAGCATGTACAGTTTAAGGCAGGGGTCCTCAATCCCAGGCTATGGCCTGGTACTGGGATGCAGCCCGTTCATAACCAGGTTGCATAAGCAGCAGGTGAGCGGACTGCACATAGCTCCACTTGCACAAGTAGCAGGCGATCATGTGCATGAAACTCCATTTTTTAAGTAGCATATGTGCACACCTGTTTCTTGTGCAAATGGAGTTGTGTACATGTGCTCATCCATCAATTGCATGGAATAATTCAGTCTCTCTCCTGCCACCTCCACTGCTGCTGCCAGTCCGCAAAGGATGGGGACCACTGGCTTAAGGAATGCAATGGACAAAGGCAACTTTTATTCCCTGAAGCTTCCCTGCTTCAGACCATTATACACCGCCCCCCCCCCATTTGCCATAACATACTCTGACTCTCAATATATATAATCACATAACCCCTGTAACCACCCCTGTGCCTAATATTAAGCATTGCCTTCATTATTAAAAAGGGCTTCCTATAAGATGTGTTGCTTGTCACTGTAACAGAATCTGATGCCTTTCTTTCAGCTGTATTCATCATAGTTTATTTCCTTAGGCTTCTGCTGTTCTTGTTGAATTGCTACCATTTGCGGCCTATTTTGTTTATAATTCAATCTTCATAAAAAAGAGTAATTCAATAACAAGGAGAAAAGTGGGGTTTCACTTCCTTCTGGCATATAACAATTCCTCCAATATCACTCCAAGTTAGACTGATAGGAAAGTATAATCTACAATGGAATTTGTAGATGTGTACTCAGCATCCTATGTATGATTTTGAGAGATTAGATGAGCTGGCAGATTACATAGATAGATAGATAGATAGATAGATAGATAGATAGATAGATAGATAGATAGATAGATAGATAGATAGATAGATAGATAGATAGATAGATAGATAGATAGATAGAATATGATTAAGATGAATTTGCTACAGTACATTATCACAACTGCTATTTCATTCAATATTGATCAGTTTAACAATAGATTACATTTTATCCATATCAAGACGTTTCTTAAAAATATTCTTTCTCCCAATTTAGTGTGGATATAATGATCTAACTTAGTGTTTCTTAACCTTTCCTTCATCATGAACTCTCTTTTAATACCTTTTGTGGCCACAGAGCATGGCCATGGACCACTCAAGATTTAAATCATAGCATTTCTTCAACCCATTTGTGATGATATTGTGGCTCCCCAGGGGTCTGTGTACCACAGGTTGAGCACCACTGATCTATCTTATTTAATTAACCACTATCCCCAGCAGCGTCTTTAAATGACTAAAGAAGAATCTCTTATTAATTTCTCCCAAATGGAGCCTGTTAGATTAGATGAAGGATTCCGACTCAGGCATGGTCAAACAACAGGAACATTTATTCAGCAACTATTTACAATATACAAGGATCATTACTGGCAAGGTTTCCCTGTCTGACAGTCGTTTATATACAGCTTTTAGGAGGGAAACCTTTCAGCAAGGTAGCTGCAACATTGTATCAGATCTCCAGACAGAATCCGGCCAGCTGCGTCTGGGCCAATCATATGCAGCTGCCGGCTCCGTTCCGGAATGCGGTGACTCAGAGTTCACCAGACTTGCTGGCACCAGACTTCACCAGACTTGCAAGCCTGAGGACTTAACACTCCTTCCCCCATAGTCAGTGCACATGCGTCCAGTCTCTCTGTCCATCAACGTGTAAGCGCATGTGTACTCGTCCAAGTAGGCAGGGCGGTGTCGGACCCGCCCCGAACGCCTCGGTTGCTGCGGAGAGTTCGGTGAGGTAAGTAGTTCCTGGGGAAGCCCCTCCCCGCGGGGAGTGGAGTTTCCACTTGCGTCACCGTGGCCTGCCCTCAGAGGTGGAGTCGGCGTAGCTGGAACCGGCGACAATAGTAAGTCCGGGCGAGGGGGCCTGGCGACCGGGCTTGAGGTTCTTGACGGTTGCTGGCAGGCAGCGGCTTGGTAGGGTGGGCCTCCTAGTGGCGAGGCCCACAATTCCGTGTCGGCTTGAGTGGAGTAGTCCGGAAGGGTTCTACTGGGGGTGTCTGTCAAGGGGAGGCCTGAACTGGCGAAGGCCTCTGGAGTTACCATCTGCGGCCCACTTGAACAGGAAACAATGGCCCAACGGGGGCCAACGGGCAGAAATGGCCCGGTGTGGCGAAGGCCGTCTCGGGCAGGCGGCGCCTTAGTTGATCCAGGTGGCGCCGCCACTCAGATCCATCGCGTAGGCCGACCCTGTAAGAACAGGGGCCGGTTAAGTCCACCCTCACCCTATGCTGCCCCAAAATGGGAATGGCAGAGCCCTGATAGTCTTTTAGGACCGTAGCCGCAGGGGTGAGGTTCTGTTTGCGGAGTTTGGGGCACAATTTAGCCAGCTGTGCCCAAGAGATGAGGGATTTGGAGGACCCGGAGTCCACTTCCATCTTGACTCCCACCCCCTCTGAACAAACCACCGTGGTCAGTCTCGTACTCTCTGCCAGGTCGTAGTTCAGAGCTGGAGGCATCTCCGACAGCGCGAAGCAGTCCGTTGGCTGTTGCGGGCGGCGTCTCACCCATTTCTGAGCCGCTTGTTGTCCCGGTGGAGGCGCTCTGGTGGCAGCGGCTGGAGCTGTTGCTGGGGCAGCGGCTTGGCACACGGCTTCCAGGTGTCCTTTCCTGCCGCATTGGCGGCACACAGATGCCTTGAAGGGGCAGTCGGGTCTTTGGTGGGCGCCTCCGCAGCCCAGGCAGGCCCCGTTCTTTTGTTGGGGCGTGAATGAGAGGCTGGGCAGGCGCCCGGTCACCCGCAAGCATTCCCATTGTTCCTCCCCTTCCATATCATCTAGTTGGGCTATCTCGTCCACTAAGCATGCTTGCGGCGTGGGAAAGAGAGGAGGGTGTGCGCGGCCCATATCAGATGTAGAGATTTCTGAAAGTTCCGCCGCGTGGGCTTCTTCCACCGCTTGCTCTAGAGTCAGAACAATTTTAGAGAGCAAGCGGCGCTTAAGGTGGATGTCTTTGACGCCGCACACAAACTGTTCCAGCAGTGATTCCTCCAGGAAGGCTGCGGGGAACTTGCAAGGGATCGCGGTGGCTCTTAATTTTTGGAGGAACTCGGCTACCGATTGCTTTGGCTGCTGCACACATTGTCTGAATGCGTAGCGATGCGCTATGCGAGACGGCACCGGTGCGTAGTGTGCTCGTAGGCGGCCCAGGAGATCGTCCCACGGAACTTCGTGTACCACTGCTGGGGCTGCTATCGTTCGCGCGGTGGCGAACAATTCAGGACCGCCGCACTGGAGGAAGAGGCTCAGTTTCCTGGCTGGTGCGAGCTCGCCTTAATCGTTTGCTATCAGGAAGCACTCGAAGCGGGCTAAGAAGGAAGCCCATTGCTCCTTCATCGGGTCGAATGGTGCAAACGGTGGCATGGTCGCCATGGTTAGGCTGTTGTGGCCGCTCGGCGCAAGGACAGTCACTGCTTTGTTTCTCGTTGTGTCTAATGACAAGGCCTGAATCCCATCCTCGTCGCCAGTGTTAGATTAGAAGAAGGATTCCAACTCAGGCATGGTCAAACAACAGGAACATTTATTCAGCAACTATTTACAATATACAAGGATCATTACTGGCAAGGTTTCCCTGTCTGACAGTCGTTTATATACAGCTTTTAGGAGGGAAACCTTTCAGCAAGGTAGCTGCAACATTGTATCAGATCTCCAGACAGAATCCGGCCAGCTGCGTCTGGGCCAATCATATGCAGCTGCCGGCTCCGTTCCGGAATGCGGTGACTCAGAGTTCACCAGACTTGCTGGCACCAGACTTCACCAGACTTGCAAGCCTGAGGACTTAACAGAGCCTGCAATCAGCACTTAAAGAATTAGATTTCTATTTTTACTTACCTAATAGCAGTTTTTGACATAGAAATCTAGATGCTTAAGTAATGATATTAATCATTTTTGAAACTGAAATGTGTTACAGGAATAATATGATGCAATGGTATATGTATACCACATTAAATATCAATACATAAAGAGTTCCAATAAAACAGAACATCTGTAACTCAGGATTGAACAGCAGGCACAACAGTCCTTGGCACTTTGACTGTTTACTTACAGATGTTTCACTTCCCAACTAGATAATCTCATCAGTATGAATGAGTGTGCAAACCCAATTCTTACACTGATGATATTACCTAGCTGGGTAATGAAATATCTGCTAGCAAACAAACAACCAAGCTGAGAAAGCACCAAGGACTCCTCATAAATGACAGAGTTTTTCATCCCAGACAACTTAGTTTTAAATATATATGATGTCTTTCTATCTTTTTGGTTTTAAGTACTAAAGCCAAGAAAGATGTACATTAAGAAAAATGGATTACTTTCCCTGCAATATGGTAGTCACATATATGGAAAACTGCCAAAAATAAGTTCATCTATTTAAACTCTGGTCCAAAGGCTAGGGAATAAATTTGAAAAATCCACAATATTGTCAAAGAAACTATTTATTAAAGTCCTTGGCATCTTCTTTGAGTCCCTTGCTACTGCAGGCTGGTTGTCATAGAAACAAGGTTTCATAGCATTGCATGCTTTATGAAAGCAATGAAATCCATATTAAAATTATAAAATAAAGGATGCACATTTTTATATTCTTCAGGCTCAATGTTTATTTGCCAAAGCTGCATATTTCTGCAACAGGTATCTAAAAAGCAGCATAGATTAGACACTGCCACAAAGCATGCAGTTTGTTTGTTACTTAGTTGTTTATACAGATTATCCAAATATTTCACACCAGGATAGCATGCCTGAAAATTAACAGGAATTCAAATATGTACTTCCTAATTAACTGGAAAAGCTGAGAGGAATAGTTTACCACTAGATGGCATAGAAGAAGAAAAATATTCTAGGACTATACATGAAAATCTCTTGAAGTTTTGTATTTAAAGTCTTACATGGCAAAGAACGTAACTGCTTTTTCCTTTTCTCATTTTTGTCTTTCAGTCCCTACACTTATTTTAAAAAGTGGAAGGAAGAACTATCATCACTATTAAAGCAAAATAGTAATGTCTGAGGTATAGTATTTAGTTTTTGCTTATGTAAACGATTACAATCATCATTATTGGGTGTTTAAAATGTGGATGTATTACATTTAATGTTCTGTTTATTTTTTATTTTATTTTTTTTGGTCTGTATTTTATTTTTCTGAATAAAAATGAAAGTTAAAAAATATGGACGTATTACAGTTCCTCCAAAAACTTTGATATATAAATCATCTCTGTTAACTAGCCTTATACATATCGAGAAGGGACTAAACATCCAAAAGGTTTTATTTCCTTCCATGCCATTTCTAACTATAAGGAGTATTTGTTGGCAATAAATAGTTCCCTTTAATTTTTTAACAGTAAATCAATTGCCCTGTTCTTTTAAAATATTTATATTAAATAATTGCATCTTCTAAAATATTTTATTAGCCACTTGGAGTGTTTTTAACAATGGAAATACAATTAAAATAGTTCACATATGCAAAATTTAAGTGAAAAACTAAACTTTGGGGGCAAAACCAAAGATGGGATGTAAAGGAAACACCATATACATTGGCCAAGATTTAGAGTGAAAGAGAGAAAAATGTTAATGCTAAAATCAGATTCCTATATGAACATGTTATTAGAAGCAGACATACAGAAACAGGAATAATAACAAAATTAATTACCACAGGTTCCCATGGGACCACTGCATTTAAAATTTTAATGTAAGTTGCTGCTGCTGTATGTATAGAAAAGGCTGACACAAGAATATGCCTCTCTCCTACATCAATTGAAAGCCGCCTGAGGCGTATATTGATGTCATTATCTAAATGAACTTTGTCAAATTTAAATCAGCATATAAAAAATAAGAAATAAAGATACAGACATCAGAAAATTTAAAAAATACAAATACAAACTAATATGTACACTCCTCATCTCTATGCTTTACTACTCCTAAAGTGATCATATACAGAAATAAATTCTTCTAAACATTGTACAAGTTCTGTTGAATGGCATCATCCTAAATTTAGGATGCTGCTATTTTGCTTTATAAGGACTATCCTTTGTCCTCCTTTTATACATTGATATATAATTCAAAATAACATATTTATTAAAGAAAGTTAAAAAGGAAGTCATGACAACTCAGCACCATATCATATAAAGCGTTGCAATTTAAACACTAATTTCCCAGCAATTATTGAATATGTCAATTTCTTCTTTGATGAATATGACATACTATTTACTATTTATATGCATACTATTAAATGATATAAACCGTCCAGACACTCTACAAAGTCACCTAAAAATAAACAAAGTATAACTTCTGAGGCATGCAAAAATTATTAGTTTTAAACATCTATTAGGGGAAAAAAAATACAGCTATTTCATTTAACTTTTGTTTCAGCAACTGTAAAAGATGAGACCAGACACCAGCTGAGAAACAGATCCCCCTTGACAGAAATTTCTCAGCTTTATTCGGAAATGTCTGGCAGGATAATGGAAATTATTGAATTGCACAGCTATAAAACCTATATACATTGCCAAACTGGAGCCCTCAGGGAAGCTAACTTCATAAAATAAAAGAAATATATGAATCCATTTAAAGTACACCTATATTTAAAAATGTTCAGCAAACAGATGACTGTGCCTAGGACAGTCATAAAACAAAGAGAAAGTATGACTACTCATACTGGTTGCAAGTCTTCATTCTCATACTCTGTAACTCATTTCTTTCCAATGGAATAAAAATAAGGATCACAGGCATTCATTTGCATATTTCAATCTTTTTCTTTTAAATCAGCAATCAAATGCCAAGTGTAATTTCAAATAAAAGAATCCCTGTCAATTAGACATAATGCCCAATTAAAAATTCAATTTTCCCATCAAAAAATTCCAAGTAGTTTTGTTCATTTGGGTCCCTGCCCTCCAATTCTGTCAACAACAACTTTTTTTCCATTCTATCATTTCCTCTCTCATTTTCTAACATACCAATTTCCTAAAATAATCAGGGCCCTCTAGATTTCCAAGCACAAACTTATTCACAGTGATCAAAGGTAGAAATGTTGAAATGCTTGTTAGCTGCAGAAATCCAGCAAAGAAACTAATAATAATGTAAGCACATTCCTGCCATAGTTAACATAATGTGTCATAAAAAGTCCTTAAGTATGTTTATCCTTCAAAGTGATCCTGAGGTAAGCTTCCTGCTTTAGGTTGCTTTGCACTTAAAGAAAAAAATTAAAAAGTCATTGAATTAACAATAATTTTTGTTTACTGTTTTATTTCTTTCCAGTGTAATGGAAAATTGGAAAGAAATTATGTAAACAGATATGTATTTCTGTCCCTCAGCCAATGACTCTAAAAGAAGCATAGAAGTGGACCAGAAATGGTTGAAGAGATGAAGGCTAGAAAAATAAATAAATGAAGCTTTAAAATGGGGCAGATCAGGCAAGGTGTGTGGAGCAATTCTAAGCTATGCTGCTGACACTACTTATTATTTATTATTATTTATTTAGATTTATAGAACCGCCCTACTCCATCGAAATGGACTACGGTCCACTTTTGATTCCCAATGTATAATACTCAAAACTGTACACAGATGAATGCCAAAATAGGAGTAGAAATACAGAAATAGTCTCAATGTGCTATTTTATTACACAGAAGAACATATAAAGGACTCCTAAACCTTTGATACTGAAGTACTATAGACTAGGTGAAACTTAGTTTAATTCCAGTAACAATGAGCGGTACCTTAGAGTCCCAATGGACAATCACTGAAATATGAGCACACATTGTGTGGTGGCAGCCAAAAAAGCCACTTCAATCCTTGGTTTCGTTAATAAAGGGACAGAATCAAGATCATGTGAAGGACTAATACCGCTTTACAAAGCTTTAGTAAGACCATATTTGAAATACTGCATCCAGTTCTGGTCACCATAATGTAAAACAGATGTTGAGACTCTACAAAGAGTGCAGAAAAGAGCAAATGGATGATTAGAGGGCTGGAGGCTAATGAAGACTGGTTTCAGAAACTGCACATATCTAGTATAGAGAAAAGAAGGACTAAGGGAGACATGATAGCAATATTCCAATATTTGAGGGGTTCCTACAAAGATGGGGGAGGGTATCAAACTATTTTCCAAAGCCCCAAAAGGCAAGACCAGAAACAATGGATGGAAACTAACCAAGGAGAGAAGCAGCGTAGAACTCCAGAGAAATTTCTTAACAATGAGCACAATCAACCAGTAGGACAGCTTGCCTCCAGAAATTGTGGATGCTCTGTCACTGGAAGCTTTCAAAAACAGGCTAGACAGCCATTTAATAATAATAATAATAATAAATTTTATTTATAACCCGCTCTCTCTCCCCAAAGGGACTCGAGGCGGGGCACAGGAAAATTAAAAACAATAGACACAAACAGAGTACAAAATTTAAAATCACAATTAAACATATCCTGCACTTAAAACATCTATAAAAACTAAAAACTGTCCCTAAAACCCCTTAACACTATACATTAATTAAAATTACCCTAGGCCAGCCAAACGGAAGAAATGAGTTTTTAAAAGCTGTCGGAAGGAGCGAAGGTCCGTGGTTGTTCTGATTTCGGTGGGAAGGTCGTTCCAGAGGGTCGGACCCGCCACAGAGAAGGCCCTCCCCTGGACATCGCCCACTGGCACAGCCTAGTGGACGGCACCCGGAGAAGTCCCTCTCTGTGGGAGCGAATCAGTCGCAGGGATGTATGAGGCAGAATGCGATCCCGCAGATAGCTAGGTCCCGTGCCATGGAGCACTTTAAAGATGGTAACTAACACCTTGAAGCGCACCCGAAAGACGACAGGCAGCCAGTGCAGCTCGCGCAGGAGCGGTGTTGTCTGAAATGATACAAGGTTTCTTGCTCAAAGAAAGCTTGGAATAGAAGACCTTCAAGGTACCTTCCAATTTTATTATTCTACAAAATTAGTTAAAAACATCCAGGAGTCATGCTCTCATGTTTCCTACCATATTCTTCTTTGCACTTAATTGTTCCATCTCCCTTGCAACTCGCATACCATCCACAAAATAATAGTGCTAGCATTAGCTTCAGCATCAAATGGCAGAAAATTCTATTGATTTTGGGCATACGTATTACAAAAAAAAAGAGAGCAACATAGTCTTTGAAGGTCCCAAACATAGGCTTAAAGAGGTTCATTTACTTTTTGAATTAATAGGTACATGCTTACTATTGTAGTAAGTGCACTTTCTTTTAAACTGTAAATTCTCCAGATCAGGCAAACATTTCTGGCTTAGGACGTTCTGTTTTTAAGAAGTAGAATAAACTATGCCATTTGTATTTATTTTGTTATCTTTTCTTTTTAATGGAACAACAGTCAATATATGCTATAAATAAATAAGCAGGCTTGGGTTGAAAGAATTATATCAAAAAACTAGCCAAGAAATGCCTGAATGAAGAAATTTGAGATCATTGTGTATGGATGTGCTTAACAGCTAGCAGCTTATAAATATAAATCCTATTTCGTGAGATAACATATAAACCTACTTCAGCAATACTTTATGTATAAAATGTGCATGAAGAAACAAAAACGTGAATGTGTGTTATTATTTCCTCCAAATGTATCAATTTACTTTTCTCTAGAAGATGGATGCTGGCAATTTTTATTTTCATTTGTTCATTCTCCCAAACTTTTTTGAGGCAATACAACATAAATTAATATATAGCTTAGATTAATATACTACACAGGGTTTGTTTTAAAGAGATTAATATACTACAGAGGGTTTATTTAAAAAGGTATGCTAAAGTCAAACTAACATAACTGTTTTGCCAATTGTTTCCGGGATTAAAAGAGGCAGAGATAAAGTTATTACAAAAAGTAATGAGTCCCTCTAAACTGAGTTCACTGTGCCAAATAACACAATACATTATTGCACCTGGTTTGGTAAATGATTTATATTTTTACCAATTCCTCCATCAGAATATTTACTCCAAGTTAACTTTCTGAATTAGTCTATAGAAACTCAATTCAATACTCTTCCAGTTTCCGTAATACAGAGTCTAAAGGATCATCTAGATTTTCTCCCCATCCATTTTGTATTGCGTTTTACCATTTTTTTTCTGGTTTATACTTTTTAAATAGCATTTTTATTTAAAAAAATTACAAAAATAAAAAGTTAAAGAAATAAAAAAAGAATGTGCAGGAAAATAGAAAAGAAAGAAAAAATAAGAATATAACAAAAAAAAATGTAAATTTCGGGTCAGCCATCACAAGTATAAACAATATTAATAATTTATCACCTTTTTCTGAAACTACAACATGTTCATCTCATCTCTCTTATTTATAAGTAAATTCTTAAAGACTTATTGTTACAGTCTTGATCAACAAAAGTTTATTAAGTTATCAGAAGTTTTAATGTTGATAAAATAAATCACCTGCCTATCCCTTCCTTTTACTTCTACAATCCTTATCTTCAGTCCATTCAAATAATGTCTCAGACTTTGATTTCATTTTTTATTTATCCCTTATCACAAGTACTTTCAGAACTTTAACAACCTCTTTTGTATTATTCTGTTCACTTTTTTGTTTGTTATTTGTATATCTCTTGTAATTATTAAGACATCAGTTGTTTTCCTCTGTATATCCAGTATAGCATCTTTTTCTGTACCATTCTTGTAGTCTGACATTTTAAAATCAACTTTCAGATCAATCTCAAGTAAAAGTTTGTCTTTCATAACATATTTTAAACATAATCTATCTATGAAATCAGACTTAAAATTAACTTCTAGATCCATTCAAACTATCCTTCAACATGCCCATTGAAAAAAATGTTTTGCTACATTCTTTATTAGCCCTTCAAATGTAAGTGTTCTTCTCCTTTAATTATAATGTTATTTCTTACTGGTTCCCTCTAATACCCAGTCTTCAAAGTTTCAGCATATCATTTTAAAAAGAGAATTCAAAATAAACACATATTGAAAAGAATTATTTCTGTGGGGAGAGGGCGCGGTTTAGAAATATTAAAATTATTATTATTATTATTAATTAATTCCAAAATCTTATTTCGAGTCCATCTGACACTTTGTCTTTTTTTAACTTTCCAGAAACAAAGTTCTAAAAGACGTTTGCTGTTTATTCCCCCCAATTACTTTTTTAAAACTATAAGCTTCTATTTATTATTGTTTATTTTTGCTATGAATGGAATGAGACTCGCCTGGTGTATTCAGACTTGTCAACCAAAAGCTAAAAAAAACCCTTCATTCATCTAAAAAAAGTTAACAAGCATTTTTGAAAGAGTGTAGAAGCAGAAGTGCGCTAGCCCTTAAAGGTGCCAATGGTGATTTAAGGCTTTCCCCTCATTTCCTAGCACTCTAAATCAACTGAAGACTACTGTCTTATGGTCTTCTTGCAAGGAACAACTGTCTGGAGCACTTGTGAGTGATCTCAAGTCCTCTCCTTGTCCAGAGAGGAATTACAAAGAGCTGGTCTATTTGCCAGCTCTTCATTCCACTGCAGACATCAGCTCCATTTTTAGCAGATCCCTCTTCAGTTCACCATTTCTTCCCTGCAATTTTCAGTCTCTTTTTTTTCTGCCATATCTATGGAGAAATCTATCAGCGCAATTGTCACACAATGGGAAAAGGTTATCTGCTTCTAGCTGATCTGCATAATCACATCTTCATTTTAAATTGTTATTAATGATGTAAAAAACAACAGAAAAAACATAATAAACAAAAGGGGAAAAAGGGGGACAGGAACAGAATACTTACATATAATTACATATGTTACAGCATAAACCCTAAGTCATCTATGTTCTCATTGATAAGTGATAATCTCAGATTGTATCTTCAAAACCTTTTCACTGATACTCACAACTCTCATGAAATTGACATGGAATGCTATTGCAGCAAAGGAATAGGATACAACATTAAAAATCAAGGTCCTTAGCCATGAACATTAAATTCAGATATCCTGGTATTAAGTTATATTGTTCAGCAACAGGTATTTTTATTTAATGGAAGAAATAGTGTGATAAATGAATAACTTCAGTTTACCATTATTTCCTTGTGTAAAGATGTCTCGAATCATATATTCAGACTGTCAGATATTTGTTTCTTATATCTGCAAGACTAGGTTGACACAAAATATATGATTCTTGAGCTCCCATTGAGCTATGCTGTGTTACTCATTTGAATTTTATTCTGCTCAGACCTTCATAAGTTATGGAAGTGAAACTTTTGATATTTCCCATTTCACTGGTAAAGAAAACTACATGTGTCTCCAGTTCACATTAGTAGCTTTGCCTGTCCTATTGATCAAGTTGCATTGAAGTTGCTTGTTGACATCTATGGCAAATTCATGCTTGGTTATTTTTATGTATTTTATCATGAAATGTGTTAATTCTTCTCAGTGTTAAATCACTGCCAACAAGTACTAATTAATCACTTCCCCTCACCCAAGATGCAACACTATCTTCTACAGATTCAAAAATCAAAATGCTGACACATGAAGTTGCTCACTGTCAGACATAATGATTTCCTGCACAGTTAGCAATTCTTAATTACCATTCTCCTGCAACTCATAATTTATGTTGCCAAATTATCATCTGACATGATGTAACACTTCCAGCTGCAGCTACAATAAATCTTGTGAGCTGTTATAAACTCCTGGAATCATTCTATTCCTTGTGTTTCTATTTTCCTGGTATGCTGCTGATGGTGTCACACATGCCAGCTGTAAATCTGGTCTTTTTGTTTCAACAGTTGCCAAATTGATACAGAAGTCTGTCCAGTGTGATCCCTGGAGGATTCAAGAAGAAATTCATTAACAAGGCAATAGCAGCAAAATCAATTCCACAGAGATTGCAAAATGGAATTAAGACAGTGTGGAAAGGAACAGAATATTTGATTGTGAAGATAATGGAAGAAAAGGAAATTCAATGACTGCATAGAAGAGTAGCAAATTGATGGAATAAAATCAGTATGAAAAGGGAGATCGCTTCCGGCTCCTGGAGGGAATGGACAGGTCCTTGACTCGTCCGCCGCTTGTCTCCCCAGCGGTGCCTTCGGGCGCTTGGGGGCTTTGCGAAAGAGCCCCCTAACCGGACGGACAGCTTGCGGGAGACCTCCACCCCACAGTTGTCGGGGGGTGGGGTCGCACCCGCCTCATCCTAGGAGTTGGAGAGCAAAATGCGGGGGGGGGGGAGTCCCCTTTGCCAATGGAGCGCCGGAACAACAGACAATGAAGAAGCGGGCTGAAATCTGGGGCTGCAGGAAGCACCGAGGCTTTGTGGTTGACTGTTTGGTTTGTGAGTTGATTCTGAGATTTTGATGCATTCAGTTCTTTTAAGGAAAGAAGAATGGAGGGGGGGGGGTTGGAAAAAAAAATCCCTCGGAGATCAAGCGGCATCTTAAAACCCCCCTGGGCTCGGCGAGAGAGAGAAAGTAACATCCGATTCTGAATAACTGAGACTGGAAGCTTACTAAATGTGGATTAGCCGTTATTACTTTGTATCCGAGTTTTGTAGCAACAGAAATGACTTTCACTAGTTCCCCTGACCACCAAGGGCGGGGAAACATGGCGCTTCTTTGTTTTTGTTCCCGGTGAGAACTTTCTCTTTTTAACATGTAGACAGTCCTTCATTGTTACAAGCTTGGAAAATTTATTGAAAATTCAACGCAAGTGACTTTTGGGGTTTCTCCCAACGTATGCCTTCTTTTATATGAGAATTGATTATAAAAAACGTTTTCTCTCTGGAATTTAAGCGCTGTTTTTAACTTTGGACATTGACTTTTCCTTTTGTTTGAGCACACGAGCTCCTCGCTCTGCGGACACCATATTAGTGTCAAGAACTTAAAACCCTCATTACTGTTTCAAAAAGAAGCCTCCATAACGGGGGGGGGGGGGAATTATGGAAATGCTACAATCAATAGAGGAAATTCTCCAAAGCATAATGGAAGAAATAACAGAGATTCGGAAAGACAGGTTAAGATCAAAACTTGAGCTTTTGGAGACGCAAAAGACACTAATGGGAAATAAACAAAAAATGGAAGAGGTGAAGGGGGAAAAGATAAAGGAGTCACAAAAAGAATCAACAGATTTTGATGGTTGTAGAATTGATCTTGAAAGAATGCCTTACAACTCAGCATATGCCAGAACAAATGATGTATCCAGAGAGACATATATGAAACTTGTAAGAGGGCTGACAAGGGATGAGATCCCGAAAGCACAGCATAATAGTTTATTGAAATATGAGCCAAAAGAATTTGCCATTCTGAAACAGGTTCTGGAAAAAATACCAGATGTAGGAGGGTATTATTCCCTCTTATTTGAAAAAAAATTATTATATAAAAATGGGATCTGCGACAGATGGTTCATGTCTGAAGGAATGTTAGTGCTCTGGGAGGGGGGGAGAGTAAAAATTAAAACAATGGAAGAGGCGCAAGCCCTTTTTTTAAAAAGAAAAATAATATGCCTCAATCCTGGAGGAAGGAAATGGGGGAACGGGAGGGGCCATGGCACCGCCCATTGGTGGGAGGGAGGATGAGGATACAATATCTAAAAGACTCGGTTTACAAAAATGATTTCCTTTAATATACTGTAAAAAAATTTGGGGATGCTTTGTAGAAACAATGTATTGAATGCATGAACTTTGTGAAATGACATATATGTAACTCCTGCCACCTTAAATGGAAAAATAATTAATTTTTGTATGAAGCCTTGGGGGCGGCCTGCACCCCCGATATGGATGCCTCCAAAATGTTTCTCTTATACCCTATATACCCTTTCCTTGCTAAAAAAATTGTAAAAATCAATAAAACTTTTTTTTGCAAAAAAAAAAAAATCAGTATGAAAAGGAGGTAAAGGTAGAAAATTCAAGAGCTACTCATAACTGTGTTAGTAGATTGGAAGAATGTTTTTGCCTTGGAATACTTAAGCACCAAGCTCTCCATTTCAATCTCTACAACTTGTAAATTGTTATCAATAATAATAACATTTAGCCTTCTGTCCCATTTTTAGGAGCTCACCTGCTTCTTTGCAAAAAAATACACTCGCTCTATAAAATATGCCATGTAACTTGACATATGTCTTGGTCATTAAAGTGAAATTGACTTTACAAGCCAGTTCACATATTTATGCTCCATGCTCTTTAGCTAATTGACTGCTTACATGAAATGAGTCATTTAACATCATGATCAACACATGAAAGAAGGCATGCAAATATGGCTTCTAGCCTCTGTATGCTAGACCCCAGTTAGCTACCAAGATAAGAAAGATCATTTACTTTACTATTTGGAACATTTAAGCATTCAAGGACTCTCTTTTTACAAGAGAGAAAGAACCACAAATAATGGCTTAAATTTACTTGTATGGTTTGCACAACAAAGAAACATAAAAGTTGATTGGTTTAGGAAAAATATCATCTGTCCAGTTATTTCATAAGAATCCAATATTATGTAAAGATAAAGATTGGCAAAGCATTGTGTTTTAAATAAAAGTAAAAGAAACATTTGTAACAGTGGTGGTATTCAATTTTTTTTACTACTGGTTCTGTGGACATGGCTTGGTGAGTGTAGTGTGGCTTGGCAGGCATGGCTTGGTGGGTGTGGCTTGGTGGGTATGGCAGGGGAAGGATACTGCAAAATCTAATAGAAATTACCCAATATCGATTGGAACTGAAACCGGAAACCTTCCTTTTAGGACTTAAACCCCCAGATATTAGTATGGATATATGGTTTCTGGCATTGCATATAATTATTGCGGCAAGATTGGCATTTGTCAAGGAGTGGAAAAGTGAACAAATACCGATGGATAGGGCAGTAATAAACAAAATCAATGAGTGCGCAGAATCAGACAGATTAACAAAATTACTTAAAGGGAAAAAGGATTCAGAATTCTATAATTCATGGAAGAGGTGGCATAATTGGATATGAAAACAATGGAATAGCAACGACTGAAGCAATAACACATGCTTAATTTGGATATTGGTGAACTATATTAATAAGAAAATTAATGATGAATAAGAACTGATGAAGTAGTAGGTAGTTTATCTAGATGGGCTGTATATAGCATAAATGCTGGGGTTAAATATTATGCCTACTATTAGGATGTTTATGTTACTGTAATTTTGGTTACTTATATGTTTCTTTCATGCTGTGACGGCAAATATGTTTAAAATTATGGTTTTTTTTTACAAGAATAAATAAAAATAAAATAAAAAAGAAGAGGTAGAATAAAAACCCCAAATCTCCATTCCCTCCCCACTCCAGGGAAAGGTCAGTGCAAAATCTCCATTTCCTCCTGATCATCTGGGAATTGGGAGGCAGAGAATAGATGGGGGTGGGGCCAGTCAGAGGTGGTATTTACTGGTTTTCTCTGAACTACTCAAAATTTCTGCTACCAGTTCTCCAGAACTGGTCAGAACTGATGAATATCATCTTGATTTGCAAGGGAAAATGTCAGATTGGATATGAGTAAGATACATTCACAGTGCTTTCCTAATGTTGGGCTTGAATATTTATCCTTTTCAATACTTCTGACGCAGTTTTTCCTTCAACCCGTTATGCCAAAGGAAAATAATATCTGAACTTGAGTGTATCAAAACATACCAGTCTTAATGGAACCACTACATTTCCTTGGGGGGGGGGGGGGGGATATAGCAATGTTGCTGTAGTTGCTGAAACACCATGTGATTTGTAGTAGTGGTGGAAGAGAAGATGATGTACAGTAATGGCAACTTCTGCCTCCCTCCTTCCTATCCTTCCTCCATGCCACTTTTCTGCTATGGCTCTTATTGGTGCAGTGACTAGGTTTCTTAAATGTACATGTAGACCTTGTTTAGTGACCACAATTAGGACTAAAAATTCACTTGTTAAGCATGATTGTGTTTACAACCTTATTTCAGTTTTCCTTTGCTTTATAGACCTGTGAGGATGGTAAATGTGAGGATTGGCCATAAAGTTACTTCTTCATCACCATTGTAACTGTGAAGAGTCACTAAATGAAGCAGCCACTCAGCAAGGAATACTTATACAGAGAAAACATCGTTACTGCCTGTACATCCTGACTGTATTTATAAACAAATGTGTTTGTAGATAAAATGCAAATTATCTCTCTGCACTTAATGAATGACTTCTATGCCTGGGTAGCTTTGCTTCTGTAATTTCATACTTTTCAATACATTTGGAGGAAAGCTTTGAATGTAAAAAGTGAGCATTTTGAGTTTGCACCCCACTTTTTTTTTTTTAGAATTCTGAGGGTTTGTTTTTGCCACATAGGGTCTTAAACACTGCCAACAGCATGTTGTATGCTAAAGAAAGTTTACTGGTTTATCTTTAGAAGAAAGGCTTTAAGATGAACTTCGTTGCTGCATTCTATTTTTATGAAACCCTAATAGTGTATAATTCAATTATACTGGGATATTTTAATGACTTTTGCCCAGTTTTATTGGAGAGAAGAGTCTACTATTCTAGTCTATTGGTTGAGTGTGATGAAAACAAAATAAACGTTTACATGAAATGGGCAAAATGAAACAGATGTACTGTTACATTTCCCTTCTACACTCATGTATAATATATTTTGATATGAAAGTCAAAGAGAAAATATTAATTTTATATATCTGGGTTTTGTTTTTTTAAGGTGAGAGAAGATTTTTTGGAATCTATGAAAGTGACTAAATTTTGCACAGTTGCTATTTCAGAGTGCCAATGATAGAAGTTGATATGGTTTCTACTTCATGGGCTTAATGAACAGAACAGAACAGAACAGAACAGAATAGAATAGAATTCTTTATTGGCCAAGTGTGACTGGACACACAAGGGATTTGTCTTTGGTGCATATGCTCTCAGTGTACATAAAAAAACAAGATACATTCATCAAGAATCATAAGGTACAGCACTTAATGATAATCATAGGGTACAAATAAGCAATCAATATCAATATAAATCATAAAGATACATGCAACAAAGTTACAGTCCTGCAATCATAAGTGAGAGGAGATGGGTGATAGGAACGATAACAAGACTTAATAGTAATAGTAATGCAGCCTTAGTGAATGGTTTGAGTGGTGAGGGAATTATTTGTTTATCAGAGTGAGTAGAAAGCACAGTGCTTTCTACAATAAATCTATAAGGTCTCCTTCCATAAGAAAGGAGGAGGTAGCGTCCATTAAGTATTTAAATTTATAAGCATATATTCTTCCTTTCTCCCATAACTCTTAAAGATCTTAAGGAAGTTCATGGCAAGAAGAAGAGGAGAAACAAGGCTGCTTTCCTAGTGTAGGGTCATTGTTCAAGACTTCCCACTACTAAAGTGTTGTCTAAAAGCCAGCTGGCCAAGCAAATTGAACCTAATGTGCAACTAAAGGCAAATTAATCACCTCTAATCCAAGTTTTAAAAGTGTTGTTTCAAATTGTTCTGAGATAAGTTTCAACAGATATGTAAATGAAAGCAAGCAGTTCGAAACCCCAAAGGTATTTCTTGAAGAAAATCAAAACAGCAGTAAATAACTAATTTCCTTTCACAAAAAAGTATAGATAGCAGATGCTGAGCTGATTAATTCAACAGAAAAATTCATAGATTTGAGGAACATACATATACATTTGTTTTCGGCTCATTAATCACATAACATAGTGTAGGACACTAGTAAGAAATCTATAGTCCTTGCAAAGTTGCTGAATTATAACTATAATTTCACACCAGGGTCCATATTAGCTGGTGTTCCTGGCAGTTTGAGCTTGGCAGTCCCTGGAGTAAACAATTAAAAAGTTATCTACCTCTGAACACACCAACTAATGAATAACCCCAATGTAAAGGTCTGTATACCTCTGCATCAATGTGCCCTTTCTTTGGCTACCCAACTTTGAGAGGAAATGCCTTTATAGATATCGACCTTATTTGGAGACTTTGGTTCCTGTCAGAGTCATATTAGTGTTTACATTTAGCTTGAATGGCTTATTCATCAAAGTGGAATGATCATAAAGCTCAGTCATTAGATGTATTAAAACTGTTTATTGGCAACCCAGATCAACGGATATGTTTTTTATAGAATGGGAGACATTGCAAATTTAGATAAATAGACTTATGGGGATAAATTGAGATGGATTTTGCGTGCACAGGTATGAATTTTGTGCAATTTGCAATATACATCCAGCCCGTTTTCACATTATTATTTCTAGACATTTCTTACTTTTGTAAACTAGGCTACAATATTATTTTTCCACTGTACCCCAGCTAATCACCCATAAATTTCCACTAAATATTAACTTTATGAATAATTAATTCCCAGCAATATTATTTCTAGAAAATATGGCAAAGCCATGAGAAGAAAACTGAGTTGTTCTAACTAACCTTTGCTGCCCATACAAATACAGCATAATGTTTTTACTGGAGCTTAATTGGTTTCCTAAAGGATTGAATTTACATAGCATAATATAGGACTACAGACAGATCCTTCCTCCTCTAAATGCTTGTAATTTAAGAGCATTTATACTTCCTGAAATTACAGAACTGATGATTAAAAATGTTTTTTTTCTTCTCTCAGATGAAGACATCAGAATTAGACACCCCAAACAGTATTTAATTGAATGAAATTATCAGTAGGATCACCAGGTGAAAAAGAAGTTAGAGCTTTTATTTCTTTAATTATTTCTCAAAGATGAAACACTATCTTAAATGTCTTCTTCTGAAAATTTTTAAAAGTAGAGGAACCCAAATCCCTTACACAAATAACATTGTATAAAAGAACCAATTTGGTCTACTGATTAAGGCACCATGCTATAAAGCAGGAGACCATGAATTCAAGTCCCATCTTAGCCATGAATGGCAGCTGGGTGAGTTTGGGCCAATCACTCTCTCTCTCAGCCCAGCCCACCTCACTGGTTGTTGTTGTGAATAAAATAGGAGGAGGAAGGTATGTTGGATTTGTTCACTGCCTTGAGTTATTTGTAAAAATAATAAAAATGGAATACAAATTAAAAAAAATGTGCTGGCAGATGGGAGAATCAAATACTCTAAATACCACTTATTTGCAGAAAGATATTATGTTTAACTTTTACCATATACCAGTGATGGCGAACCTATGGCACGCGTGCCACAGGTGGCACGCGGAGCCTTTTGTCAGGGCACCCAAGGCGATGCCCTGTCAGCTGGCCAGTGCGCATGTGCACGCTGGCCAGCTGAATTTCTTCATGCTTTTTTCACCCTATGAAGCCTTTGGAGCCTGGGGGGGGCGAAAAGAAACCCCCCAAGCCCCCCAAAGGCCCTCCAGAGACTTCATGAACTTCCCTGAAGTCTCCAGAGCGCTCAAAATGATGCTGCAAGCGATCGGAGGTCACTTCCTGTTTTGGCGGTGCATCAGAGTGCTCCGGAGGCTTCAGCAACCTTCAGAAGGCTTCCCTGAAGTCTCAGGAGTGCTCAAAATGAAACTGCAAGCAACTGCAAGTCACTTCTGGTTTCAGTGGCGCGTTATTTTGAGTGCTCTGGAGGTTTCAGGGAAGCTTCCTGAAGGTTGCTGAAGCTTCCGGAGGGCCTCCGGAGGGCCTGGGAAGCCTCCGGAGCACTCAAAATGATGCACCGCCAAAACCGGAAGTGACCTCCGATTTGCTTGCAGCGTCATTTTGAGTGCTCCGGAGGCTTCAGCAACCTTCAGGAGGCTTCCCTTAAGCCTCTGGACCACTCAAAATGATGCTGCAAGCAAATCGGAGGTTACTTCCGGTTTCGGTGGCACATCATTTTGAGTGCTTCAGAGGCTTCCCAGTCCCTCCCTGAAGCTTCCAGAGCACTCAAAATGATGTGCCGCAGAAACCGGAAGTGACCTCCGATTGCTTGCAGCGTCATTTTGAGTGCTCCCGAGGCTTCAGGGAAGTTCATGACGCCTCCGGAGGGCATCGGAGGGGGGGAGAGGGAGGCTCTTTTTGCCCTCCCCAGACTCCTATAAAGTCTCTGGAGCCTGGAGAGTACGAAAAGAGCATGTAAAAAATGGGGGGGATCTGTGGTGTGCGCACGCGCACTGGGGGGTCGTGTATTACATTATGGGTGCAGCATGCCAGCACATGGCACCCCTTGCGCTCCCCCCCTTATGGCACGCGAGCCTAAAATGATTCGCCATCACTGCCATATACAGTGTGGTTGAATGCAATGGAATTCTATGAAAGAGAATAGATATTTGCTAAACATGACAAAAGATTATTGCCTTTGTAAATAGACAGCCACCTTGTCCTTAAATCAAGAAAGAGAAAATGGAGGACCTCCCTTAATATGTGGACTAATAAAGCCAAGGTGATGTTTTGTCAAATCACATGACTCATAATGGTCCCATAGATTTTCTTCATCTGTCCCTAACCTGGCCCTTCAGGTCTTCCCTTGATGTACTCATCAACATTGTAACTGAATCTGTCCATGTTGTTGCTGGTTGTCTTCTTCTCTTTCACCTTTCTTCAGTGTTAGAACTGTCTCTAGAAAGTTACATATTAGCCTAATTACATCCAATGTAGCATTATTGGAACTTGGTTATTTATTAGAACTCTAGATGGTTTGTTCAATGGTCCATTTCTTTTCTTGATTGCCCACAGTGTTCTCAGCTGTCTTTTCCAACACCAAAGTTTAGAAGTGTTAACACTATTCATATACTGTTTTTTCAAAGCCCAACCTTCAGTTCCATAGAACATCCCAATGAATACTATTACAATCTGATTCCCTGATTTCTTTGCCGGGTTATTGTTATGGAATTTGATATTGTGTCAACTTCTATTCACTGAGGGATTCATTGAAACCTAAAGCTTGAGTAGGCTGCCTACACTTTTGCATGCAACTGTTTAATTATTTTAATAATCCCTTTTTAAAATGGAAGTTATCTTTCTCGACAATGAACTAAAGACTGAGCCTAGGTTGGTAGAGTATTGGGGGTATGTGCAGATACAGATGGGGCTTTCTTTGTCCTGCTATATCAATATTAGGTCACCATTACTATATGGTTGCATTAAATGTCAGTGCCATTTTTTAAAACCTTTCTCAACTAATGCAATTGTGCATAATTCAGGTTGCTCATTTCCTAATGATGGTTGATAATGATAGTTGATAATGATAGAATTGTACAATAATGTAAAATTGAATTTAATAGACAAATAATTATTGTTAAGATCAGTAGGATTGTTTGGATTTTTCAATGAAATTGCAAGTGGATAAATTAAGAGTGGGCATAATCCATTGTTGGTACTTTTGAAATGAAGACTGAACACTTATAATTTACATTTTGACAATTCTGGAACAAAGCTCTTCTTTCATTGGTGGCAAGGTATTTTGTCTTTGTGAAGGAAGCAAAAAAAAATCTCCTTGCTTCCATGTGCAAAGCACTGTAAACATGAAAAAAGGCAGGGGGAGATTTCATGTCATGGTTCTAAGAATGCCTTCAAATATGTTGAAAGAAACATCTTGAGAAATATGTTAGACCCTTCAACTTCCAATGACAATCAAGGAAGTTTAGCCAGATCTATTAGCTGGTATCATTAGAATTTGAAGGATTTAACATCTATCTCAATACTTTCACCCTAGAAAAACTTTGAAATAAACTTCAGGCTTTCTAGAAACCTTCCATAAAATTGTAAAAAAAAAAAAAAAGTAAGAAGGAAGGAAGGTAAGAAGTTAAGAAAGAACTCCACAATATAATTTAATTCTAACACACACAATACATGTGATAATGTTCATAATATCATCAAAGCAGCAGGCCAGCAAATGAGTCATAGCTCATTAAAAGTCCCACCACTGAAAATGATAGCATTGCATGGTGAATAAAGTTCAAAAAAATGTTTTTTTTAAATCACAATCTCTTGTGGAACCCTAATGACCTCCTTTAGAACACAGTTGAGAAAAGCTGGTAATGATCATTTCACTTCTATTCCTTTGTCCACCATCATCCATCAGCATTATTTACATGTAAATAAGAGAACTGTTGTATATGAAGGCTGAGCAATTCTGGGACAGTTGCCCAATAAATAATTACACTTAATTTTCTAGTAACATTGTGGAACATTTAGGTCATAGTTATGCTACCAATTCATCAAGTCATTTTCTGTTATTTAATTGTCATAGTTATTCTTCATGTATATTAATTTATTGGAATATTAATTTATTAAAGTTTAACTGACAACCGAAAGCCAGTTTGGTCTAGTGCAGGGCTGTCAAAATCATGGCCATGCGTCATGTGCTGGCCATGCCCATGCCTGGTTTAGCAAAGGGGAAAAATGGGATAAATCACATGATGATGCTGTGATGCTTTGAGTTTGACACCCCTGGTCTAGTACTTAAGGTACCAGGCTAGAAAGCAGGTGACCATGAGTTCAATCCTCATCTTAACCATGAGAGCCAGTTGTCTAACTTTGGGTTAGTTGCTCTATCTCAGCCTAACTCACCTCACAGGATTGTTAATGTGGGCAAAATTGGATGAGGAGGGAAGTATGTTGGATATCTTGGCTTTGAGTTATTTGTAAAAATGATAAATGTGAGATATATCTAAATAAATATGAGATATAAATAAATGTCAGAAATGTGTTTTTAAAATTTCAAGATTACTTAAGGAGAGGAAGTATGTGGTCTATCATTTCATAATGCAGGTGTGTTTTCAGAATTCCATGATAGGGATGAATAAACCTGTGATTTATTTTATCAAGTTCAACAAAATTTTATAGTACAAAATTAATTCTATCTTACATTTTGTGAACACTTCCATGTTCACATTCACACACTTTTTATAGTCACTTTTCCAATCTTATTTCCTCTAATTTATATCTATTTGTATGCTATTTTGTTCAATACACTGATTTTGGTAGCCATGAATAAAATACACTGCAGTGCAATAAGGGAACAATAACCATGTTCTGGTTTGTCTAATAGTTCAGAAAGGCCAATTTTAATTAGCTCACATTAACATGCAGAATAAATTAACTGATTTCCTTTCTTTAAGATATATATAGACACAGACTCCTGACTGATCAGGCAAGAGGTTTAGATAGACCATGTTTGAGGAAAATTCATTCTTGTGAGAGTCAACTGTATCCCTCTGCACAATGAATAGATTGCTCTAAATTACCTCAACTGAAGGTGTCCATCACACATAGGTTCAATATATATATATATATATAGTTGGATTTTGTGTACTTGTTTCACCAGTCCCCAGAACTCATGATGATGATGATGATGGTGATGATAGTAATGAAAACAAGTAGTGAAAAAGGTTACCTCCTTCCTTCCTTCCTTCCTTCCTTCCTTCCTTCCTTCCTTCCTTCCTTCCTTCCTTCCTTCCCAATTCATCTATTTGCTATTATACTTTTTGATACTTTCATTCAGGGGAGATAGGAATACATATTTGTGTAAAAATAATGCTTTATCTTTGCTCCCTTCAAAACACCTTACAATTTTCAAAATGCCAGTGCAATTCAGCAATATCCCCCCCCCCCCCGCCAAAGAGCTGACATTAGAGACCCAGAATAGCAGATAAAAACACTCTCCTCCTTCCTTGATACTGAGGTCATTCTGGTTTTTTGGAGTAGAGGACACATTTTGCCCCCAATTAACTCTATTGGCATTTATGGAATGATGATGAGAAAAAAGTATAATAGTGGAAGAAAAGAACCAACACATCAAATATGATATGGAACAAAACAAAACTAATTTAGCAATAGCCTTCAGAAATTCAGTTATATAACTGAAGAAAAGGCTCCTATGAGACATTATAATATATTATATTATTTTTCAGGTTTAATCCATTTTCTGGACATGTGATACCTTGTACCTTATTATTGCATGTAAAGATATAAAAGGGGAAACTTTTACAAGAGATCTACACAATAAACAGATAGCTATGGCCTAAGCTATAAGTGAAAAGTGAAAAGACCGAGGCTTACTAAATGTGTGATTTTATTTCCCAGAGTTCTCAAAAAGTCTACAGCATTACGAGCAAAAAAGTGGTTTAACAGAATAGTACAATAATACAATACAATAGCAGAGTTGGAAGGGACCTTGTAGGTCTTCTAGTCCAACCCCCTGCATGGGCAGGAATCTTATACCATTTCAGACAGTATATGAATGCTGAAGCTAATTTAGAATAAGGGCAGTTCTATATAATGCTACATGTCAATATTTCTCCTAAAACAAAAACATAAAAACTTAAAAATTTAAAAGGAAGAGAGGGAGGAAAAAAGGGGAGGGGGAAGGAAGGGAGGGAGGGAGGGAGGGAGGGAGGAAGGAAGGAAGGAAGGAAGGAAGGAAGGAAGGAAGGAAGGAAGGAAGGAAGGAAGGAAGGAAAGGAAAAAAGGTTATGTTTTCAAGAAACCATTGGTCCCTATCACCAATTGCTATCTTATTTAAACTTCAAACTTCTAGATTTTAAAGGTTCCTCTAAACCAGTACAGCCAAACAGAGTCGTAGTTTCCTTCCATGAATCACATTATTATCACTTAATAAATATTACTTTCTTTTTTATTGTGCATGATGATTATGCATTAGCTACTTTATGCAGACTCTTATTTCAGTTGACTGTTGCATTTGGCTGTGATGCTACATTACTTGCAAAATTAAAAGTGCTGTTTGAATACTTGAAAACAACTATTAGAAGCAAACTATTTAATCAATGTTATACTTGTTTTTTCCTCATTATATTTTTCTAAATGTATCTGAAAAGCTTATACTATATGTTAACAGAAGTGTCATGGCCCTTGATAATCATAATTTAGTGTGAAATCATTTTTTTTGCTTTGCCCCGACATTAATCTAATTTTATATGTTAATTTTTTTTTTGGGGGGGGGAAATCATATTATTTAAAAGAGTGTTCTTTATCTCAGGAAATATTGCTAGATCTATAGGTGAGTCTACTAATAATAATTTATTCCATAGGTTTATAGTTAAAATATTGAAGTAGAAAAAAGCAAATATTAATAAAATGCAAAAATATTAATACAAATGCATAGAAATGTTTAGAAGCAATATAATACAAAATTTTACATTTGAATTTTAAAAAGGATATTACAAAAAGAAAAATAAATAAATTACTTTTTGGTGATACATTCTCATCTTCCCTTCCATTTATACCCCTAACCATTAGCACATGAGCTACAGTTTAAATATAACCAATTTCATTGTAATTTTATTACAATATTATTACAATGACAATAAAGATTATTATTATTATTATTATTATTGTTATTGTTGTTGTTGTTATTATTATTATTATTATTATTATGATTATTATTATTATTATTATTATTATTATTATTATTATTATTATTATTATTATTATTATTATTATTATTATTATTATTATGTGACCTTTGGACCGAATACTATGAAGTGCTCCTAATCTGTTTAGTGTTAAAAGTATGTTCAAATCTGCATTGTTCAATTTTGACTTCTGGAATATATTTGATATAGAGGGCCTATTCAATTTATTTAAACTATTGTGGATATACTGTATGCTGTCAATTTTGAATTATAATGTTGTGGATTTTCACCTGTTGGGTTCTGTACATGAATTTTTTTATTTATTCTATTTACTGTTTTTGATTTATGCCAACTGTAGGACTTCAAGGTTTGATATTTTGTGACTCTAACAGATTCTCCAGATTTACCTTAAAAGCCACATTTCAAAGGCTTTACTCTCTTCTCAACAATCTTGGATATTTTCATGATTTTAAGTTATAAAGGAAACGTTGACCAGATGTAACACTTCTTCATTCTTATTCTTAATTTTAAGCAAATTTCCCTTGAGATCAGAATAAATTTCACATCGAAAAAGCTTTTCTGGCAATTTGTATTCACCTTTTCTGAGGCTGCTCCACTTCAGAAAATCAAGAATTTTATCTGTCTTGAACATTTAATCACAGAAGATGGGAGAAAAAAAAAAACCTGTTCATGATGAGTACAGATCCTAGTATATGCATAAGGATAAGCTTTGTTTCCTGGAAAAAAATGAATGTGTGAATAATCTCTAGCTACATATTTGAACAAAAATGTGTTCGATTGCATAGAGAAAGAACAAGAATAGTGATATGTTGTGGACCAGTCGGCTCCGGATGAGCTGCTGGTGGATTCCTCTAGTGAGGAGTCCTATGAGTCTGCTCTAGAGGAGGAGGCTGAGAGTGAGAGAGCAGAGAGCCGGGCTAAGCAGCATGAGGCACCTGGGGCTTGGTATAGTGGCGAGGAGGAAACCCAGTTTGTCCCTGATGTCAGGCTAAGAAGGATCGAGCGGAGGCAACGTCAATTAGCAGATAGACGCAACCAGAGGAGATAATGAGTATCAGCTGCCTAATTGACTGGCCCCTCCCAAGAGGCTTTAAAAGAAATCCTCTGTGAAGAGTAGGTTTGCAGGAAACAACAGAGAATCTACAGAGTCGGATGTTCATGTCGTGGTGTATTCTTTCAGTCTAGTCAAGGTCAGTTCAGGCAAGCTGCCAAGAAGTAGTCAGTTTAGTGATTAGTCGTGTTAAGGAGGGAGTCAGAACAGTGATATATCTGCACTATTGATCTAACTAAGTTTGTACAGAACTCTTTTAAAACCAGGGACACAGAAATAATATTAGCACAGACATAATATACTGTAATCATAATATAATTCTGAAAAATAATAAGATTTGGGTTCTAATATCTATTGAAATTTTTGCATGCTTTACTTGGAATCCCTCTTTATGAGTAATGCCTGTGCTAAAGCAGATTCACACACTGAAGGGCCTGTAGGACCACCCAAAGCTTCCTTGCTCTCCTCTTCATGTATCTGCATGTGTCCTGGATGAGGACAAAAGAAGACTTTGCATGGTTGTCTTTTTCATCAGGCTGAAAATGTCACATTGTTGTAAGTCTGGACTTTTTGAAGGTCTCCTGATACAATATATAAATAGGCTTTTCCATGCAGATGTTCTCATTCTTTCCCCTCACCCCTGCAAAGATGTTACGAATACAGAAACCTAACATGTCTGCAAGAATTAGGATGGAAGAAACTACACTTTATGAAATTGGAAAGGGACATAACTTTATCAGAAAAGGAACTGAGGGAGTCAAGATCTTCATTGAATGTGCAAAATTTGCACCCATAATACAGACTCAAAAATAGCTTTTTTAGAAAAATAATGGGGTGAACCTCAACTTAGGGTTTGGGAATTACATGCAAAAGGATCCATTAGCCCTTTCAGCACTTCACTGGTGTTACTGCAGCATACACACACACAAACACACACACACACACGCACACACACACACAAATATAAACATAAACATGGGAACAGGAAGCCTTTTGAAATAAAACACTCACATTTCTACTCTTAAACATCCACAGGCGTAGCCCCAAATGGTACAAAATTGCAAATGGTTTCTTTCCCCCCCCCCCGACTATTAATGTCATTTCGCATTTGAGAAAGTTGAAATTGAATAAAATAATCAAAATCAGTCTTTGTAAAAATACAGTATAATGCCATTGGGGGGGTGGGGATTAAGATTGAGGATGAAATATGTACCATGTCCACCCTTAAACTGCTCCCCAGATTCCTTTCTGGTGACCTAGCTTTATCATATGATGACTTTCTGTGTCTTTAGACAAAGTTAGAAATAGAATCCTGCTGTGAAAGCTTGGCCCCCCCAAGATTTGGGTGCTAAAAGTAAAGGTAAAGGTTCTCCCACACATGCATGCTCTCATTTTCTGGCTCTAGAGGGTGGTGCTCATCTCTGTTTCTAAGCCAAAGAGCCAGCGCTGTCCAAAGACATCTCCATGGCCATGTGGCTGGCATGACTCAAAACCGAAGGCTGTTCGGTACACTGTTACCTTCCCTATTTTTCTATTTGCATTTTTATGTCCTTTCGAATGGCTAGGTTGACAGAAGCTCGGACAAGTAATGGGAGCTCACTCCGTAATAGGGTACTAGGGTGCTAAATTTGGGTGCTAAAACAATACTATTTTGGCAAGATGAAGCATCCTGTATCTTAGTGATAATTAAAGAAAAAGATCATAAGGACCATCCATGATGTTCTGTACAGGCTACTCAAGACTGATTTTAAGAATTTAAACGTGCAGTTGTTGCCTTAAGCAATTGAAGCAGTAAACAGCACTGCTTTGTTTTTGACCTAGTGGCATTCTGAACTGTTTCTTGACCCTGCATTGATGACAGTGCCAGTTTCTCAGCCCATTTTAAAACAATATGAATCATAGACCTTGTTATGTCACTAGCTAATGTAGCAATTCTTCTCCTTTAAAAACAAGTTTTATAGCAACAAGGAGTGTTGGTTTCCCAAAAACTCTTCCAGGACTTAAGATCCTGTTTTTGGATCCATAAAAAGTTGATAGAAGTAACCCTGCTTAGTCCTATAATGCTTAGCTAATAAATATTTTTACTTATATATATGACATTATGTCTTTTTGACATTTTCTCTATACATCAGGTTATTGTTTTTTCTATGCAGGCCTCTCAAAATATCTCAAATTCAATCCCTAGTAAAATTCAGTGTGCTGAACCCATTGACAAATTTCCAGAATCCATTTTAAATTGCTTAAAAATAAATTTTATCTAAGGAGAACCCCAAAGCAGAATCATACTTGAGGTAAAACTCATGGTGGCTACTGTGTTTTTACTCTGAAAACAAATGCTTTAGCTATGAGGATACATATTACACTGGTATGCAACTCCAAAAATATTGAACAAAGCAGAGTTAACATCCATTTTATTTTTATGTGGCCCATTGGAAAATAGCACATTAATTTGCTCTCTAATTATTTAAATAGTTTCTTCAGCATTTATAAATTCCCAGCATTATGTTCAATAGCTTGTTGAGAGCCAATGTAATACAGTGGCTAAATTGTAAACTAGGAGCAGGATCTAATCCACCTTTGAGCAGACAAGCCAGTGAGTGACCTTGAGCTAGTCATTGCCGTTCAGCTATAAATCAGTGTCAGACTTTGCAACAAATCAGCTAATAAGCATCATAATCATGCATTGATGGATTTGTTCTTAGGCAAATACAAAAACAAGCAATCTCTGCAACCATGTGGGACAAACACTTAGAACAAAAACTTCTAGTGGCTTGCATTTCTTCTATGTAAAAGTAATTTAAGTTCTTCTTTCTTACAACAGCTTCTCTTCTGCTTTTCTTTCTAAGATTTCTTTCAACACCACAAAATCACATGTTATATTTTCATCCAATGAGTGTTACCTTGCCCTCATATTTGTGGTCAAGTTTTGCAAACCAAACAAGTTTTCCAAAGGTTTCCAATAACTTACATTTGATACTTCCTTGATATAAAAAGCAACATATTCCCAGTGTTACTTTCTCAGAATGATCCTCAAACCAGAGGTGGTATTCAACAGGTTCTGACCATTTCTGGAGAACTGGTAGCAGAAATTTTGAGTAGTTTGGAGAACTGGTAAATACCACCTCTGACTGGCCCGGCCCCCATCTATTCTCAGCTTCCCAAGTTCCAGCTGATCAGGAGGAAATGGGGATTTTGCAGTAACCTTCCCTTGGAGTGGGAAGCGAATAGGGATTTTGCAGCAACCTTCCCATGGAGTGGGGAGGGAATGGAGATTTTACAGTATCCTTCCCCTGCCATGCCCACAAAGGCATGCCCACCAAGCCATGCCACACCCACCAAGCCACGCCCACAGAACCGGTAAGAAAAAATGTTGAATCTCACCACTGCCTCAAACTCTCCACCAACTCTTTCTAGAGGAGTGTTGCCCCATCAAAAGTCACAGATGACAATTCCCTGGACTCCAGGAGGCACCCTTAAAAATCAAAGCCACTCAGGCTTTCTAAGATTGAGTCATTACCAGGTTCTCTCTATACAGCATGGGGTGGAGAAAGATAACAATATAGTCTGCACACTGCACACTTAGGATATCACTGTCTATGAAGGAAGACCATTTGATAAAGGATTCTATTTTTACTTCTATCAAAGTAAGCAGAAACAGCCTCTCTTACAAAGAGCCATTTGTCACCACTAGTCACCATTTGAAGTAGTTTGAAACCAACTACTTCCTGGTTCAATGGGTTCAAAGTAGACCATTTTGGTAAAAATGTTGACTTTTAAACCTCCACTATTCCATTTTTTAAAAACATTGTGCACAGTGTTTAAAATTTGAAAGATTGAAAAAAATTATTTTTCCCATATATAGAAATAAAAATTGCTCATTCCTGGACACATCTCTCTTTATTGTGGGCAAATATTTATTGTCCACAGTATGCTAATTCTCCATTTCATTCCTTGTAACATTTGAATTGGAATATCAAGTCATGATGCTTATTTTGTTCCAAATTGAGCATAGCTTTCCTAAAATGTGCTATGGAAATATTCTAAATTATCTAATCTTATGGTGGAGACAAGAACAACAACAAAAAAGCTAGACAGAATGAAAGGAAATGATTGTAGAAGCAGAACTCATTAACTATATTGGCTTTTGAAAGAGTGTGTCACAGCAAAAGTTGCTTACTTAGTAGCACATTCAATTTAGTTGTTTGAGGCTTTAATGAATTATGAACCATCTTAGAACAGAATTTCCTTTAAATGCCATTTTAAGAAAATCTCTGTTGCCTTGGTGATCAATCAGCATCTTTTCAGATTGAAGTGGCATAATACATAGATAAATCAACTCTCTTCAATATGTAATTCTTCAATAATAACTAAATTAGACTTCTCTAGATGTGTTCAATTTCTCTAGGTCTATTTTATAATTTCTACGTACACATGATCCCAGGACAAGAAATTAATGAAGAGAAGAAGTCTTATTTTTGGATTACATTTTTCCCCTTACATTTGGAATATAGAAACCAGTTGAAATTCTAGATAAGGTCTTTTTAATTGCTAAAGTTAATCTTTGCACAAATACAGTAGTGATTGCAATGTAGAGTGTGGAATACAATGCTTGCTGAAGAGTGGGTTAATAATAGAATATTAATGAACAGTCTACATTTTTATCCTATTCTTCCTGAAATTTCATTCAGCTAATTATATGATTGTTGAAAAAGACCAAAATATCTAAGTCAAGATAGTCTGATTATAGAACAAAAGCTAGAAGTTTCAACATCTTGATATAAAATAACTATAGATATAATTTTAAGTCATACTAATTATGTAAGATTTTTCTAATTAAAACTGAATCAAATAAGTGTTAGTGATGCAAAGTTTTTATGTTCAAGGCAAAAGAAATGCAATAAGAATTATCTCAGTATTTTTTATTTATTAAAATACCCTTCGGATTTAGGAATTAAGGACCAGGAGGGAATCTGGGGCTGTGAATATTAAGACTGATAGGGGCAGTATATAGTTCTCTCTGCCTCTGCTTCTGCCTCTGTGTGTGTCTCTCTCTCTCTCTCTCTCTCCCCCTCTCTCTCTCGCATATGCACCACAGGTACACACACACTTGTATCAGTGGTGGGTTGCAGACAGTACACCCCGGTACGGGCATACCGGAGCCTGCCTGGAGCACCGGATACCATTCCGGTATGGTACTCCAGAGGGCCCACCGGCCTACCCGAGCTCCTTATTGGTCTTTTAAGTCTTCGGCACTTCGGTGCATGGCGTGTACAGCACTTGTGCAATGGTCCGCTGAGCAGCTGGAGCATCGTGGAGGCTCACAGAGGCGCCAAGATGCATGTGGATGCCGCCGGGCCTGTTCCAACTGTACTGGTTGGAACGGGATCCAGAACCTACCCCAGACTTGTATACACATACATCATGCATACAGAGAATAAAGGAACATGCACTATTAGTTCTCATGAAGTGTTAGGTTCTCTCCGAGCTTGGTTGTTCTTTTGCAGATGCTTCATTACCTACCAAGTTAACATCTACAGCACTGGAAGGGAGTGGAGGTTTCCTCTGTTCATATACAATAGCTTGGTCTGTTAATATTGGTTAGTCCCTATACTTACCCAGCCATATATATATACTTACGTATATATGTATCTAAGATGTGAAATGTATCCCAGATACTGAGCAGAAGTAAACAGACACTTGTACTGGGCAGTAATGCTATAGAAATTGCTGGAGGCAGAAAATGACTTTGGTGTCAATGGCAAAGGCATATTTTGCACTATGGAGAAAAAGACAATGGCAAACCATTCCTGTACTTTGCCATGAAAACCACTTGAATAAACAAGATAAAGTAACTGGCAACCTAGTGCAAGATGGTGAGTTCCTCAGGTCACCTGCTACTTACCATGCTCCTGAAAAAGAGCTGAAGAGATACAAATGGTGTGTATGTGTAAGAGAGAGAGTGGGGAGAAGACAGGGAGGAAAAGAGAGGGAGAAGGGGAGAGAGGAAGAGAGGGAGGGAGAGGGAGGGAGAGGGAGGGAGGGAGTGTGTGTGGTAGAGAAAGAGAATATATTCAGTCTGAAGAAGAACATTAGGAATCATCTTAAAATCCTGAAGCACAATGAGAGGAGATATAAGAAACTGTAAAATGAAATCAAAAAAGTGGTTAAGGATGAATGTGAAAAGAAAGATCCAAAGATCAAAATACAGAGGAAAATTAACCTGGATGGCAGAACAAACTGTGAAATTGCCTAAAATAGAAGAGAAACAAAAGCGAAAAAAGAGCAAAGATCTCAAAAAGAAACTTAATAAACAATTCTAGGGATTTATTTAAAAAGACAAGAAAAGAAATTACATCTATAAAGCTATTGAAGAGGGAAAAACACATGGAAAAGTAAATAGTCTTTCAAAAGATCTCTGAATTGAGATCTGAGGTTCTGAATTGATATTCTAAATAATGTCTAAATGGACAGTGATTTGATTCAAAGCTCAAACAAAGAGGGAAGGAGTATATTGCAATTGTGTCTAGTAGTCATGTTAATATCTAATTATCTTACAATATGTTTCTATTTACAAGAACATCTAGTATAAGAAGATGAAGTTAAATCAACGTTCTGAGTATTATCAAATTTAGGGTATATAGAAGATGACATTGACAAATTTTGTTAGAATCTTTTCTCCAGGCAAAAGTGGGGCAAGCATTTTTTCAATTCCACAATCAGACAATATACAGAAATGGATCAGATACAGAAGTGAATCATACTGAACTACACAAAAACCCCAAATTTCCAAAATTAATGTCAGACCAGGAAATCAACTCTATGGGTAAGCTAAAATTGCTTTTATTGAAGTTGGCCATAACAACAGAATCTTGCAAGTCTGATTTTGAACTTTTGAACTTTGTTGTTGAAGAAGACTCCCAAGATACCACGAACAACCCAGAAAACAAACAATGGATCACAGAACAAATCAGTCCATAATTCTCACTTGAGACACAAATGACCAGACTGAAATTGGTACATTTTTGAAACATCATGTAAGAACATAGCTCTATGAGGTTCAGGCATAGGTGAAAGGGAAGAGGAAAAAACAACAACTAGTAGAATAGTGGCTGGACTGGATTACAGAGCTCAGGCGTAAACTGTTGGAAGACCTGAAAGACTAGGATGGGATACATTGCCCCAGAAAAAAATCTACTTATAAGGTTGCTAAAAGCTGACTCTGATTTGATGGTACATTGTTATCATTTTCATCATCAGGCCAGAATATACAGTCTCATGCTATATAAATAAGCTCCATTTCATGCTGAATAAACTAAATTATTAATGTATCTTAAATATAAAACTATATTTAGTTAGATGTTTACTCCAAAAGCATTTTATTAAAATAAATTTGATAAAAATAAAAATATGATTTAAATAAAAAAATCAAATTTAAATAAAAATGGATTTTTTTTAATTTAAAAAAAATCATCGATTTTTATCCACCCTGGTCTCAATTGATCTGAATATTGTATTCTTCTCAATTCAACTTTCCTGGTTTTGCTACTTTCTGTCCCATCCATCAATCCATCCATCCATCCATCCATCCATCCATCCATCCATCCATCCATCCACATAATCACTAAAAGCTAACAAGAGATGGAAAATCTGACCTGATTTGGATTGCCCATCTATTCCAGTCTATGGAATACTCAATACTCTTCCTCCAATGATCCATCCACTGAGTTGCCACTACAGAGAATAAGGTATCTGCTGCAAAAAAAAAGAGCTCCTACATGCAAGATTCTCTTTCAAAACTGCCATATTATCTTTTTAGGAATGGAACATAATAAGTTATCTTACAATCGGCTATGGAACTTTTTTTCCTTTGGGCAGTCTGGCTGATCTTTTATAGTATATGAAAACATCCCTTTTCAGCCAGACATTTGTAAGCGCAGCAAATTAAGAAACTGCCTTGTTTGAGAAATATGGCAAATTATTATACAGTAAGCAGAATTGGGAAGTTCTAGTTATAATATAGGGGCATATTTTACTTCACTGTCATTTTTATAGTTTCAACAATCTGTTGGTGAACATTGAAAAGTGCAGCCTCTTTGCATTAGTCTCAGCTCTTAAATATGTTCAGACATGATTTGTGACATTAAGAAATATTTGTTGAACCAAATGATTGTCAGAATTTCTTAAAGTGATTAGTAGATGCTGAAGTATGCAAATTCCCGGTTGCAAATTTTACAGAGATTCTTTTTTTAAAAAACATTTAAAATATATAAAAGATATATAAATATCTTTTTTTCTATACTCCAAGCCAGTCAAACTGCAGTTGATACCTAATAGAAAAGCTGCAAAATTGAGTTAGGCAATACATTCAACCTAATTGCTGTTTTATGTAACACCTGGGTGGCATTTTGCTGACCCAGGGACTAAAGAACTGCATATTAAGGTAAATTAAAGCTGAATTTCTTTGACAAATTTATCTTAAGAGAAGATTACTTCTGCCCTATGGCTCTCTTGGCTTCATCACATTAAATCATCCCATGGCCAAGAAGGAAATGTATCTGATATTATACTGTTTTGGCTCTGTTGCATTTTGAAACTGTAGGGAAAAAAATCAGGTCCAGTTCCAAGCCAGGAGAAATTGCTGAAATAAAATGGAGGCAGGCTGAATGAAAGAAGGTCTCCATTTACTTGTTTCAGTGGTGAAATTCAAATTGTTTTACTACTGGTTATGTAGTTGTGGCTTGGTAGGCGTGTTGTGGCTTGGTGGGTGTGGCAGGGGAAGGATACTGCAAAATTTCCATTCCCGCAATTTCCACTACCAGTTCAGGAGAACCGGTCTAAAAGCAGCAGAATACCACCTCTGAGTAAGATGTAATGGATAAGGTTTTGGTTAAAAAAATACAGTTTGGTAAATTCTTATTTCATTCATTCTTCTTAATTGAGTTGAGAACTTCCCAAAAGATTCCGCTCAGTTCTTATCTAAAAAAAAGAAATCAAAGTAAAAAATATTTTAAGAAAAACTAAAATAATATTTAAATGTGAATTATCATGTTAAAATATTCACAGAGGAATGTGGAAATCAGTTGGAAAGTAAAATGATTTGAAATAGTCCATTGATTTTGCAAATGAAATTTTGGTCAAGTAGGTTCATGTTCTTTTAGACTTTCATTGTTGGTGATGAATCTCAAGTTTAGTAATGGCAACTTGAATTATTCCTCATGAAAATGTCCATAGCACTGGATAAAATGTTAGGAAGAAATGCAAATATTGGTTTGTATTTTGCAATATGCTTATTCCAATGTAATTTTCTGGAGCAATTTAAACAGTACACTCCTTAGTATTCCATTCAGCTCTCATTATAAAACACTGGAAAGGGGGAGAAAAAGAGCCATTTAGCTCTCATTGGTGCTGCAAAGTCTCTGAATAGTACTTCTGTTATTTGTGGCAACTTCTACACTAAATCCCTACAGTTTTACTCTAATTTATCCAGAGGCCATTTTGAACACTAAGATAAAATAGCCTAAGGCCATTAACCATTTCAGATGTTTTCTTTGAGCAGGTGCAGGACAGAATCTCAAAAAAAAAAAAAAAGTATCAGTGTATATAAAGGAAAAGGGTAGTTCAAAATTTTCCAAATGCAGTCTTACATAAAAGTTGTCCAATTATTTTGTTTCCTGTCTTCTGGATCCATATTGGCCTTTTCATTATTCAGTCTTTTCTCATTGCAATATTTATTCCTTTTCTATCTGCAATATTTATTCCTTTTTTCTTTTTATCACCCTTTAATCCCTTCTTTCAGGATCAGGACTGACTGAAGCTAAGCATTTACTGGCCAGATGCCCTTCCTGAGGCCCAGTGGTGGGTTCCTACCAGTTCGGCTGAAGTGGTAGTGGTTTGGTGGCATGGATCATTAGAACTGGCAGCGTAGGCATCATCATCTTGTTTTTTTGCACCTGCACATGCACAGCATGCATCAAGCACGCACACGGCATACACACGAACAAACCGGCAGTAGTGCCTGTCGGAACCACACCTGCTGAGGCCTACATGGAGTTCACAGCAGCTTTTTTTTTCTTTGCACCCTGATAGAGAAACACCTGTCTCTGCCTAGGAACTCTCAATCTTCCAAGTGGGAGGTGAGCATTTTCACCTCTAGGCTACTGTGCTGTTCTGCAATATTTATTCAACAATCCTCATATATTTCTTGCTATCTGTATCTGGTTTGTGTCCAGCATTTTACTTATGGATTTTAGAAGGGCAGAAATTTGAGAATTTGATATGCTCCCAAAATAAATGGTCTTTGGCTCCATTACATTCTTACATTGTGATAATGCAAATCTTGACCAGGCTCCGACCAGCCTTATGCATCTTTAGCTTGCAGAAATCAATTCACAAATCTTTCAAGATCAAGAGCTGCACCTGTCCTTTAAACATCATGCTGCGTATACATCCAAGAGACATGGGCAAAGCTGGTCAATAAAAATGATAGTCCTCATCAGATGCTATTTAGCATGTGTTCATTTAGATATGTTCAAGCTCTATGCTGCCAACTTCATTTTAGAATACTATATGTATTTGTCTTTACCATTAGCAAAAATCACCAAACATTTATTCTTATTTATATCCCACGTTTATGATTTTTACAAATCATTCAATATAGTGAACAGTGATACAGTGGCCTAGAATTGGAGTTCAATCCTAGATAGAGGCAGATATTTCTCTCTCCGGGCACAATGAAAATATATCTCACATTGGTGACAGAAAGGGCCTCTGGCCAGTAAGCACTCAGCTCCATTCAATTGCCCTGACTCCAACCCAATGCAAGAGATTATGGGGTCATTAAAAGAAAAAAAAATTCAAGACAGGTAACATATCCCACACACCTTCATTCTCCTATTTTTTCTACAGCAGAAAGCCTGTGAAGTGAGGTGGGCTGAGAGAGAGTGGCTGGCCCAAGGTCACCCAGCTGACCTTCATGTCTAAAGCAGGACATGAATTCAAGGTGTCCTACTTTCTTGCCTGATGCCTTAACTACCAGACCAAACTGGCTCTCAAACAAATCTATGAGAGAATTACCTTCCCTTAATAAATGGGCATGTTAGGTGGAGTTCAATTCCTTTTAAACTTTGTGTTTTTTCCTCTCTTGCATATAAATCAGAGATCCCTCATTGAATTTTCATCATTGGATTTATCTCTTTTTTTTCTTTCAGTTATTTTGCTTCATTTTGACAGCATTGACTGGAAAGTAGCCAGGATAAATAACAAGGCAAGCATGATGTGGGGGGTTTAATGGAAGCTTCTCTCTCTTAAAAAGAAAAAAAGGGGAAAAAATATTTTGCCTTCATGTTTCATCACAGTGACAAGGAAATGGAATTCTGAGAATGACAAGTCTAGAGTTCAGTAAATGTTATCCAGTAGGAAAAAAAAAATAATGTGATGAAGGTTATAAGCCTGACAGGAGTGATTTAAATTAATAAATACAGGTATACATAAAAATAATAGTTCTTTTATAAGTATCATTTTCTTAATCTGATTTGTGCTCAGAAACTGTCCTCTGTAATAAGCAGTAGTACACTTCAGATAAATTGAGAATGTCACCATATACTGTACAGGTGTGATAGCTGACTTTAAATGACAAGTGCAGAGGTCTATACAAATATCTATACAAAGGCAGAGGAAAGCTGCTATTTAAAAAATAAGTTATTAAAACTGTAAAAGGGTTCTTTAAATGCAGATGAAAGAATGTTGGTAGTTAAAATAATTTGATAAGACTATTGGAAACCATAGTTCAATTTCATTCATTGCCTTGCAGGTTTTGATTACAGAAATAAAGTTGTACATTTGATCAAGATATAATCCTCTTTTCAGTCATTAAATCATGAATTAAGAATATCAGTGATTTACTTGTTTTAATTTGTTGTACCCAGAGGCAAAGAACAATATAGGAAGGTGTTAACATATTTTGTAGGAAATAATCTTCTATTCACTGCATAACATTGGACAGAAATTTCAGTTTAAACAAATGTGTTATCAAAATCTTCTTTGGAGGGGAAACTTATGTAATTGTTCTTTCATCTGGAACTTTTGCTTTTATTCCTTCTATCAATATGAAATTCAATAACTTTTGTCATGCAGCCTCTTTGTTGTAGCATAATAGAAAAAGAACTGAGTAAAATGGGGGGGAAATCTTGTGAGTCGACTGTAATCATCTTCATCACCTCTTGGTAACACAATAAATAAATGATACAAGCTTGTGGATTGTGAAAGACACAAACCTTTAAATACCATTTGCTAGATTTATCAAAAGTCTTTAGTCTTCATTTCTTTGATGTTTTTCCCTATAAAAGAACATCAAAATTTATGTCAAGACTCATTTTAGGTGGAATATGGAATATGGTGCCTAAAGAATATAAAAGCTTCTTAGAGATGTTTTCTGAGTTATTTTGGAATTGTTTTCAAATTTATCAGAGGCTTTACTTTGTAATTTATTTCATTATTTACCAGATTGGCATTTTGCTAGCAACTCTAAAAGATTTGGAGTCTCATCTAAATTAATTCCTTGTTACAAGTGAAGGCAACCATTTTTAGGCATAAGTCTATCGAAGTGTAACTCAGTAGACTCTTTTCAAGTGAAATAATTTAGCTATCTTTTTTTAAATTGTTATGTTCCTCCAAATGCAAATATTATCTTTATCAGAACACTGAGAGATAGGTTTGCTTAGGGATAATAAATAATCCAAGTTTCATTGGTGTCAATGAGTCCATTGGAATTTGGGGCAGGGAAAGATTACATGGGTGTTTTTAAGATAAATAGTTGCAATGAAACTTGTTACTTGGCATTGTTACTAATGCCACTATATAAAATAAAAACTGCTTACATGGAGCCACCAGGATAGGAATTAATGGCTATGTTAAAAACTGGGAAATGCAGTTTCTCTTTTCTTTTCCTGTCTTGTACTAGCTTGATAAACAATGTATATCATACCCTTGAAGCTGGAACCAAGCACCTATTGATTGTGGAAGAACTCAGAGTGGATAAAGAAGGCCTCTGGATTATATTCACAGCTGTTAGGTGAGCAATCTTCATGTAATTATCACTTTAGTAGCAACGTTTTCCCTAGAATTGTTCTCGTTACAGGTGATTCAATAGGAAACAGATAGGCTTAAACTCATTGTTGCAAAGAAGAATCTTGTTCTATTGATTTTTTTTTCCTGGTGTAATTTAAAACTATAGAAAGGGGAGGGGAAGCAGCCTTGGCAACTGTGAGGGGAAAAATATGTCACCAACAATGCAATTAAACGCAAAGCAGTGCACTCAATGACATTTACTTAGCCCTTTGGGAATCACTGAATTGTCTAAATTGGACCTGACTTGTGCAAAGGCTTATTGGTTACCCACGTAGGCTTCAAGATTGCCTCTGCTGATAACCAAATGGGAACTCTCCTTATTACATCAATAAACATATAATGCAGTAGGAAATGCTTTTAAATTTACTCTCCCTATTGTAAAGGTGATAACTACAGGAAACAAATGTGTGTTCTTCTGTTGCTCATTATGGGGTAGGCCCATAATGTATCCAGTATATTTGAGTCATTCTTGACCCCTGGTGACTGTCAGGTTTGGTCCCTGCACAGTTCTGGGCAAGATTTCAGAAGTGGTTTGCCATGCCTGCTCCCTAAGGTTGAGAGAAAGTGACTGACCTCAAGTCACTCTGCCTAAGATAGAATTAATGGTTTGCTAATTTCTAGTCTGATGCCTTAACCACTACACCAAAGAAGTGTGCATACAGACATACATATATATTATGCACACATGGACATACTGATTAGAATATTACAGTGGTGGGATTCAAATAATTTAACAACTTTTTCACCCAGGGCTAGGTTGATTGTCTTGGGAGGCATGGCTGATTCCCATCTTCCAGCTCCACCTCACATGTGGGATGAGCCTCCTGTGATGCCCAACCACACTCTGGATGAACCGATTGTTAAATTTCCACCCTTTTGCCAAAAGAATGTTTGCAAGGGTGCTTGTCTGCATGCTAGTCTCACAGCTGTTTCAACCTTCTGGATGTGGCTCGGTTAAGAGGCTAGGTTTCCGAGGAATGAGGAGAGGGTTTACCATATGGACAAGGAGTTGATGCTTCCAAGAGCTCACACAGGAAGATGAAGAATGGGTGTGTGTGTGCAGGGGGTGTTCGTCAATCTGTGGCCAAAAGTGAGAGGAGTGAGGAATTACGTTGGCAGCACGATTGAAGCTGAGCCCATTGTAGGGAGACTGTGGGGTTAATTTGGCCAGGCAAATTATTACACACACACACACACCACTATAAAAATGGATAATTTAACAACCAATTTGTCTGAACCAGCTGAATCCCACCATTGGAACATTAACCTGGAACAGAAATAGAGATGTTTGGACAGCATCAACAGCTGTCACACCATAGGCTGTCCTCTATAAAGTAATGAAGGGTGAGAAGAAAGAAGTAGGCAGGATCAGGACAAGAAACTAAATTTGATTTGATTTAATTTTTGTTAATAAACTTACATACTTCATAGCACAAGTTATAACAGACTTATAATATTTTTGCAATACAGAAAGCACTCCAACAATAACAATGGTTATTGTTGGTTTGGATACTGGATTGTTTATGAGAATCATAGCCTGTATCAAAAAATGATTAAAACCACAATTTGAAGCCATTTAAGTTTAGCAGATTGGAGTTCTCTGCCAATGTGGAATATTACTAGATTTTGAGAGGTGATATATAGTTTTCAGAGGTAGAACACATATAGTTCTCAAATTCAATTCTGGAAAAATACCTAAGTAAAATTCTGGAAAATCACGGCTATACTGTATTGACTGTTCTGAATTATATAGATCAATTTTCTAATTTGTATAAGGTTAATTTCTCTGTTCTGTGTTCTTGTGGCATCCTCTTCTAAAAGTTATTTTTAAGCATTACAGCTGAATATTCATTTCAAGCAGAAAAATAAAACTCTAGTTACATATGAAACTATGAAACCAGACAGCAGACTGTAGACTGCAGACAAAGAATTATTCAGTGATTAAATTTGCAAATAATTTAGTTTTGTTTACAGACACTGCACAAACCAAAAGAGAGATTCAATTTGTTGAATAAACCATTCTGGTGAATTATTCACATGACTGTAATCACAAGTAATAACATTCACCCTGAGGAAGGTGGGTGGAGGAATGCCCACACAGCACGATTTGCAAAAATTTCATTAAACACATTACAAGTCAATTCAAAAACAATGAGGCTTTGCCAAGGAGTTCACTCATGAGGAGCTGATTTGGCAAACATTATCAAGGGATCTTTACAAATTGGTTGAATCAAGGAGATTGACACAGATTGGTGGGCTATGCTTCTAAAACCCTTTCTGTGCTTTAACTTCATTACCATGGCTATGGATATTTTGTACTTCTCCACTTTATTTTGCTGCTGTATAGATAGAAGGAAAGAAATATAGATAGATAACAATGATAGAGATTTCTGGGTAGGCCAATACTCTTGTCGATTATCAGTTTTGATTAACTAACATTATTTTTAATTATCATTTTGTGGCTTCATGAATGCACATGATCTTTTTAAAAACACAAACATACAGGTTTCTGCTTTAAGGAATCCAAAGTTCACCTACTAACAAAATACTGGAAATGAAAACCAAAGTCAAACTGCGGTCTTATATGAGTGCAGAGACAGGGGACATGAGGTCCTGCTCATGAATTGCTAAGTTACAGTTCAACAAATACCCCACAATTTAACATATTGACTAGGAATGTAGTGTAGCAACAAAATGAAATGCAATAGAATCTCCTTCTTCAATAGGACATCAGAACTAGGAATGAGTGAGATAATAGTAACAATAACAACAACAACAACAATAACAACAACAACAACAACAATAATAATAATAATAATAATCTTTATTGTCATTGTAATAAAATAAAAAATTACAATGAAATTGGTTTGAGCGTTGTGCTAACATTTGCATCAGGTGGAATATAGACAGCAGTGACAACTGTAACAGAAATGTCTTCAGGCAGATAAAATGGCCGGCAAATGACAGTTGAGAATTCCACGTCTGCAGAGCAGTGTGTAAAAGCAACTCTACTGTTAGTACACCAGTTATTATGTGTGTAAATACACAGTCCTCCACCTTTGCTTTTACCAGAGTTGTTGTTTCTGTCAAAGCGGTGTGTGGTGCGGTTAGTTAGCTCCACAGACGCATTCGGTACAAGTGGATGAAGCCAGGTCTCTGTGATGATCATCACACAGCAGTCATGAATGAGCTTATTCGCTGCCATCCATAGCTCTAGTTCATTGGTTTTGTGGACAAAGGATGTTTGAGAGAAAAGGCAGGTTCAACTTCAAATGGCTAAATTAGGGCAATTCTATTTTTAGGGGGGGGGGAAGGACAGTAAACATTGGTTATTACATTTACAAATATTTTAAAAAAAGTAGTGAGAGAATGAAAATCCTAACTTCTCCATCATTGTGTCAATGCTATGCCTGTTTTGGGCTTCAAATACCAAATGCAGGTAGGTCATGGTTAGTGTGAGCTCAAATAGTGAGAAATTTGATTTAGTGTGAACTGTAAATTGATACCAGGTCACAGTTAATACCAGCCTAAATTCAGTTAGGAAAAGACTAATGTGGATTTTTAGATGCTCTTGTTGTGTGTGAAAAATGGAGAGGAGTAAGGTTCCATTTTAAGAAAGCTCAAAAAAGAAGAGACTTATTTTGAAGAAGTACAGCAGAGATAGCAGGCGTCCTTTGTATATGAATTTATCCTCTTTTAATATTATACAGTGTTTCATTATTAAACATCTAATCTATATTTAAAAATTTTATTTGCATATTTATATTGATCTTGAATCAGTTATCTGACTTTCCATCAAAATGGAATCATTTATATCTATTTGAATAATGTGAATTTGAATAATGCGACTATTTTATGGAATTCAATAACACTACTCGAGATCTACTATATATATTTTAAAACAGTATAGTAATCCTTGATTTACAAACACAATTGAGCCCAAATGTTTCATTGCTAAGGAAAACAGTGAAGTTAGTTTTGCCTTATTTTACAACCTTTTTTGAAATAGTTGTTAAGTGAATCATTGTGGTTTTGAAGTTAGTGACATGATTGCTAAATGAATCCGGTTTTTCCATAGACTTTGCTTGTCACAAAAGATGATCACATGACCCCAGGACACTGCATCTGTCATAAATATGAGCCAATTTCCAAGAATCTGAACTTCGATCGTGTGATCACGGGGATGCTGCAACATAAATATGAAAAAATGGTCATAAATCACTTATTTCAGTGTCGTTGTAACTTCAAACGATCACTGAACAAATAGGTCAAGGGCTATTTGTAGTTTAAAAATCTCCAGTTTGTGATAGATACAAGGTTGATGTTCCAGTACAAAGTTTGTTTCTAAATGATCATAAAAATTAATAATGTTTAAAAACAACATTGAAGGAATACGTCAAAATTTGAAGGAGTGAAAAAAGATGCATACTGTGTATCCTTGAGAATTAAGCTGCAGCTAAGCAAAAGCAGAAGTCTGGAATAAAAATCACAAAAGTGTGACAATTACCTGGATTAATATATGTTAACATTATTAAAGCTTTGCTTGCAAATTAGATTATAAGGAACAGATTTACACTTTTGTGCAGTTTGCTTTTCACTTCAGTGGTCATGAGTGCTGCCAAGCTGCATCAAGCTCTTAACAATATGAGACCAAATGAACCCAGCTAAGTTTAGAGAGCAAATTATCATCAAGTATCCAGAATTTTCTTCGCCCAGTTGTTTTAATTTCATGACTGAAGCTCATATATACATTATTGCATTTCATTTTGCTTAATGTGAAGAAAACTCATTGGACCAGAAATCTTCCCAAATTAATTCCAAAGAAGCATTCAACTTTATACATCCAGAGCCAGCAAATCTTAGCCAATTCAGCTCCAGTGGCCTAACTTCTTGACACCACAGTAAAGAATAATCTAATAGCAAAACAAAAATGCTGAAGATACACAAATTAGTTTAAAACCATTCCATGTCAGTGTTCCAAGCACATTTCATTCAATCTTTTTCCCATGATTTTATTGAAATGAAAGTACTGATAAATCTTCATCAATACAAAGCTTTTCTTAAAGTAAATATTTACATTTCTCCCAAATATTGTTACTGTTAAAAGTCACCATTAATTCTGATTACTTTTAAAAGTGCAGATGTCCTCAATATATATTTACTTTAAATAAAGTCTTTGTGAATATACATTAGGGGGACAGAATTATTTTTAAAAAAAATCCAAACCTTTGAATTCTTGAGTAAAGAATGACAAGTACTAGAATAGGATCTAGAACAACTCGCTGTAACTGACTTGCTACAGCCATCTAACTGCAGCATTCTCACCCCAGCCAAATATTGAAGAAATATTAGAATAGAATAATTAAATGCTAAAGGAGGGACAAAGTAAAATGCAAATGACAAAAAAATAAAATCATATCAAAGAAACAGTGGCAGATAACAATACAGTTATTTCACATTGACTTATTCTGCATTGAATGGTCCTGGGGTGAGTTGGCCACATCGAATTGATCTGTGTCAAGTTGGTCCAGGCAAATTGGCCAAGGTGAGTTGCCCAGGGCAAGGCAGCTGTGGAAAACTATAGAAAGGGGAGGGCAGCTGTGGAAAATTGTCCCATTCCAACTAGAATAATCTATGTTAATAATCAATCACTCTTAAGTAATACAATTGGCACCTAATGAGAAGGAAGGACTCATTGGAGAAGAGTCTAATGCTGGGAAAGATTGAGGGCAAAAGAAGAACGGGATGACAGAGAATCAGGTGGCTGGGTGGAGTCACCAAAGAAGTAGGCGTGAGCTTAAATAGACTCAGGAGGATGGTAGAAGACAAGAAGGCCTGGAGGAACGTTGTCCATGGGGTCACAATGGGTCAGATATGGCCGCACAACTAATAACAACAATAAATTAATACAATGAACCTTAATTTAGAAAATCATGCCATTTTTCTCTTAAAAATATCCATGGGGTAAAAAAAAATTCTATTTTTGTACATGCACACTCAAAATAATATATTATTCATGACTTATTTTCTTAATATACTATGTAATAGAGACATGAATAACCTAATCTCCTCCCCTTTCCCCATGTCTTTGCCATAAAGCACCCTGGATTATGTCAGTGCTACAATCAGCTTATAGACTCTTCTATAACAGTCCTCCAATAACTGTTATCATTTATTAGTCCCATCTCACAGGAAGACTTTTACATTGGCCTATCTGAATGCTCCCCTCAATTGTATTGTTGGACATATAGAATTGTATTGCTTACAGTTATTTTTGTGTACTTGCTCAGATTGTGAAATTGTGTATCCATTTAACATCTTACTTAGCAGTAGTGCAGATGTTTCTGAAATGTCCTATCACTTTTGTAGCACAGAATTAATCTGCTCTCCAATTCAAACAATTCAAACTATTTAAACTATTTAAACTATTTTCATAATATATATATTTAGTAGTTAGCATATATATATATATGCTAACTACTAAATGGCCAAGCTTGGGTAGCCTTCAGAACTGTACCCACAGTTTGCATCATTACTATGAAAATTAAATATTTTGGACCCAATTGCTTCCCAAGTTATATCTTGTGTACACTTTTAGCTTTTTTTTAAAAAACACTTCTGTATATTCAATTTTAAAATCTTATCTCATGAATGTCCCAACTTGACTTTGTTTTTCCTTGAAAACATTTTGGTTTTCATCCATGAAACCTCTTCAGTTCTTATCTTATGAAGTTCTCATCTTATCAAATTCCTTTTCCCCCATATTTCCATATTTGGCTCCTTAATTTTGTTCTAGAAAATCTTTAATGGTATAGTAGTTATCAGTAGTTTGCTAACATGTGAAGATTACATGGATGATTTGAAGCTGAACTGAATTTATTAATTGAAAGCACAAAAGATTTTAGCCAAGAAATTGGTATGCAGTTTAAAATTGACAAATGTGCAACAATGGCAACCAAAGCAGGCAAGGTCATAGAACATGATGGAATAGAACTTGAGAATGAAGAAATGATAAAGGCAGTAAAACCAGAAGAAGGCTACAAGTACTTGGAGATTTTAGAGGCCTCTTACTTAATGCATAATAAAGTCAAGGAATTAACCTCAGCCAAGTACATTTGATGAATTCGCAAGATAATAAAGTCCAAACTGAGTGGAGGAAACATCATAATAGCCATAAATACCTGGGCTAAACCTGTGATTCGATACTCTGCAGGAATAATTGACTGGACCCAGATGGAGTTGGACAATTTGGATAGAAAAACAAGGAAGCTTATGACAATGAAGCATGCTCCTAAAATTGATGTTGACCAATTATATCTAACAAGAGCAGAGGGTGGTCGAGAACTCCCACAAGTAAAGCAGACTGTGGAAGAAGAAAGACACAGCTTGAATGATTACATCCAGAAAAGTGAAGAACCAATGATTAAGGAAGTAAATAAAGGAGGCCTTTTGAAGACAACTAAGTTAAAAGCTGAATATAAGAAAGAAGTAATTGAGAAGTGAGCTGAAAATTGGAAAAGCAAAGCTATGCATGGCCAATACTTGAAAAGTATTGAAGGCAAAGCTGACCAAAAACTAACTTGGAACTGGTTAAGATCAGGAATACTGAAACAGAAGAAAAGAAACAGAAGGCTTTATTTTGGCAGCTCAAGAACAAGCCTTAGCCACAAACTGCATGAAGGCAAAAATTCAACATGTTACCACCAATGGCAAATGTCACCTCTCTAATGAGAAAGATGAGACAGTCGACCACTTGATCAGTGGGTACAGCAAAATTTCACAAACTGACTACCTACAATGCCATGACCACATTGCTAAGATCATTCACTGGAAATTGTTCCAAAAGTTTTGATTTGAGTATAGCAAAAACCACTGGGACCATCAGGTTGAGAAGATTTTAGAGAATGAGGAAGTCAAGATCTTGTGGGACTTCAGACTCCAGATGACAGACACTTGGCCTAAAACACACCTGACATAACAATAGTTGAAAAGAAAAAAGTATGGTTCATTGACATAGGTGATTGGTGATTGACCTGGTGATGCACAAATTGAAGATAAATAGCAAGGAAAAAATCACAAAGTACTGGGACTTGCAAAGTGAAGTTGAGCAACTGTGGAAAAAGAAATCATTTGTTGCCCCAATTGTAATTAGAGCCCTTGGAGCAATACCTAAAGGGCTACTTCTCTATTTGGAAATTCTAAATTTATATGACTTGAACATTCTGATTCTACAAAAATCCACCCTACTTGGAACAGCTTATATCCTCCGACGTTACCTTGACAATTCCTAGGTCCTTGGTTAGAACTTGAGCTGTTGAGCTACCAACCAGCCCCAAAGGCTGTGAATCTTACCAAAGATTCACCACCTAATAATACAACCGCCGCCACCGATTCATCTAAAATATTCACTTTTCCACTTGGATTTTTATTTTATTTAATCAATCAACTTCCTTCCTTCCTTCCTTCCTTCCTTCCTTCCTTCCTTCCTTCCTTCCTTCCTTCCTTCCTTCCTCTTAGCCATTTTAGTTAATTTGAAAACTAATGTAAAATTGATAAGGAGTTGCTAGTTACCTCTCCTATCACAAGTGAAGTAGGAAAGTAGGAAAGATGAAAGTCCACCAGTGAAAAAACAGCAATTGGAATGGTAACATTGGTTTACAAGACACTAAAGCACAGTTGATGAATTGTTCATCCCTTCTTCCATACAAGACACTGATTTGAGGTGCTGCAGGGAAATAGAGATTGCATTTAATGCAGGCTTGAGTGGATGCGCAATGACATAACATGTTCCTTGATCCCAGAAATTGAAACAGACAGGAAATAAGGATCTGCTCTGAGACAGGATAGGTTGTTCAATAGCAAATTAACATTTGGTTAAAGTCCAGATCCAGTCCCTGGTATATCCAGTTAGGGTTGGAAAGAAGCCCAATTATTCAGAATGATAATTGGTGCTTATCAGTCTATACTGTCTGTACTGTATAATATGGTTCTCAATAGAACTATGTTTTAACTCAGTATAAAGCCTCTTCCTATGTCCTGTGTCAGATGAATGAGAATATGAACACTTAGCAATGATGAAAGCAATTTTAATTTTTTCCAAAGGCTGCTGCAGGTGATTTACCGGCTTCCAACTGTTGTTGTTGGCCAGTAAGGATCCTGAGCACTTCTTCCTTGGTGATCCAAGAACTAAAATTGCTGTATGTCCAAATGTATACTCACAAGCTTTGTTTCCTAGTTATATCAACCCTCTTTTATTCAGACTACATTCCTAGAGAAGATTTCTAGATCTATTTTGAGGCATGGACATTAAATCTATCAGCTAATTTTGCCTGCTGAATCATCTGCCCTTGCCTCGCTGGCAATAAACCTGCCAGCATTCACAACACTAAGCAGATTTAGGACAGGAGAGATGACCTTTATTTTGCCAACACTGACAGAAGTCCTAGACCTTTTTCATTTTGCTATTAATTAGCTATTGATTTATTGTTGGCTAGGCTATATTGTTCTCTGCTTCTTCCATTTATTTATATATTTAATGTGGATTAAATGAATCTTTCCTTATTGTCCTCCCCCTTTTTTCACATGATAACCCTCAGAAAAATAATCACTATCTTGATGTAGGTCAGTGAGAAGTAAAATATTATTGACTTTTCCCCCAATAAAATATGAAAACGTGACTGAAAAGTTAACATAGGAAACTGTGCAGTGAGAATTTCCTATGAATGGAGACAGGTAGACTTTCCCATAAAAACTTTCCCCAAGAACCAATTTGATGTCATGCTTAAGGTATTGGCCTAAATACCAAGAAATTGTGAGTTCAAGTCCTGCCTTAGGCATGAAAAACTGGCTGGAAGACTTTGGACCAATCATCCTCTCTCAGTCCAATCCACTTTATAGGGTGGTTATTGTGGGGAAAATAGGAGGGAAGAGTATTGGTATATTTGCCATATTGAGTCATATATGAAAAAAGTCAGATCTAAAAAAAATGAAAGATAAATATATGGATTATAGCAATAGCACTTAGATTATATATTGCTTCATAGTGCTTTATAGAATTCTCTAAGTGTTTTACAGAGTCAGCATATTGCCTGCAACAATCTGGATCCATTCTATCAACCTCAGAAGGGTGGAAGGTTGAGTCAATCTTGAACTCCTGGCAGTGAGCTGAATTAGCCTCTAATATACTGCATTCTAACCACTGTGCCACCACAGCTCCTATCCTTATCCTATTGTAATCAAGGCAGCTGTACACTTCAGCAGTATAGTCACTCAGCAGAGGCCACATGTTGAGTCAGAGTTCCCCAATTCTGGTTAACTAATCCTTACTGGATTGTTGAATATAGTTTGGAAGGATGCCTTCCAGTTCAAAACATTCAAATTTTCCTTTTATCATTCCCACCCAACATGATGCTACTGTTAAAATTCTGATACATAGGTTCTCTATTATCACCTCTTTGTTAAATAGGTATACAGGTAGCAGTAGTGGTAATGATACAGAAATACAAGTAGTCCTCATTCAGTGACCAACAACTTGGTCTTTAAGACAAACTTAGTCAATACCACCACTGTCCTTTGCTTTATAGACCTGAAATGGTTGTAAATCTGAGGATTAGTCATAAACATACTTTTTCTCACCATCGTAACTGTGAAGTCATTAAATGAGTCACTAAACAAGGATTGCCTGTATGCCTTAAGTGTTATTAATGGGAATGACAAAGAAGGGTTGTATATTTAGAGTATGCCTTTCTTAAATTTAAAGTATTTCTGTATAGCACTGTACACCATATAGACATAACCCTTTCACAAGATGCCATCATATTGTTTCAGTATCCTCTCTAATAAAAATAAAGACTCACACTTCCTGTTCCGGCTTCTGGCGGTCCTTGTCTTCGGTCTAGGAAAGAGAAGACATGCTGTGGGGGGCTTGGTTCCCTTCGCCAACGGAGGACGGTAACAACTAATTGATTCGGAGAGAACGGGAGCGCTCGGGTCGGATGGCTTTGCCGGGGCTTTGGCGGCGAGGTGGAGAGTAAGTGACCTTAACTTTTTTGCTGGCGGCTTTGACTGAGAGAAACGTGGAGGGGGGTGTTTGTTAAACCCCCCCTCGGATTTATAACAGCGGTGTTCAGAAATGGCTCCTCGAACGCGAGGAAGCGGATATTTCTCATCCGGACTTTTGCGGAGCAAGTGAAAGTCCTTCGCGGCTTGTTTCTATACAATGTATCTAAGTCCGGCTCTATTGGAACAATTTTCTTTGTTACTTTCTCCTGCTGGCTGCCAGACTGGGCGGTGGAAGATGGCTGCTCTTTGTTCCTAAATGAGTATTCTTTATGGAAAATTACCCACATCTCTTTGTGACCTGGACTGTCTCTCTCTACCAACGGAGGATTTTTCTGATTAATTGATTCCTTCCCTGGAGTGCCTTCTTTGTCTTAATAATTGATTGTGAAAATTGCTTTTCTCTCTGGATCTGACAACTTTCCATAACTTTGCTCTGAACTTTTTTCTCTGGACTTGCCCCAGCGGCCGCACCCAAAAAACGCCATCTTATTGGCACTGATTTAAACAGCTCACCATGGCTTCAAAAAAACAACCAGAAAATCCAGGATTGGAAGAAAGAATGACAGCTATGGAAGCAGTGTTACACTCCTTGGTGTTGGAAATTAAAGAATTGAGAAAAGACCACTGCAGCTCTAAACTTGAACTTTTGGAGACACAGAAAAAATTGATGCAGAATACACAGAAGACTGAGGAGTTGGAAGTGGGGCTGGCTGGGGCAAAGGGAGAACTTAAAAATATTAATACTGAAATTGGAGATTTGACTGGTCATATGTCTAGGATGGATTTTGAAAGGATGTCATATTTTTTAAGATTTCAGAATATTTCGGAAGAAACTGGTGAATGCCTTCCTGATCTCATGAGTACAATTTTAGCAGACTATTTACATAAACCCAAGGAAGAGATCAGGGGGGACATTGACCTGGTTTATAGAATAAATTCAACATATGCCAGGATAAATGAATTACCCAGAGAGATACATATTAAATTTATTAGAAGGTCTACTAGGGAGGGAATATTGAGGGCACAGAGAGAGGGTCCGTTAATGTACCAACAGAAGGAAGTCGCCATCTTGAAACAGATCCCGAAAAAGATTAGAGAAGTGAGGAGGAAATATTCCTTCTTATCTAAAAAATTGTTTAACCAGGGGATTTGGTTCAAGTGGATGATGCCAGAAGGGATGTTGGTGTTCTGGGAAGGAGGAAGAGTAAGGATTAAAACAGTTGCTGAGGCGGAAGCCTTTCTTAAAAAACATTCCTCTACCCTGGGTGAAGATCCAGGAAGGACGGAGGGGGCCACGGCCCCGCCCACTGGGGGCCAGGGAGGAGAACAAGAAGACACAATTGCCAAGAGACTTAGATCTAAAAAATGACTTTTCTTTTTATTAATACAGTATAACTTTTATCTGGATGTTTGTACACGACTGCCAGCATAGAATTTAGAATTTATATGATGTATGCATTTATTTACACCTTGTAGTATTATTGAAAAATGTATTACCAATGTCTTATTAAGAAGCCCTGGAGGGGCCAACGATCTCGACGTGAAAGTTCTCAAAATATTTCTGTATTTCACCTTATCCTACCCTACCAATTTTTTTTTGTAAAAACCAATAAAACTTTTGCAATATAAAAAAAAAATAAAGACTCACAGCTTCATGTTAAGAAATCTGAGCTGCTTAAAGGATCTAACAGGCAACCATTCCTACAAAGTCTGACCTACCTGAAAAGATTAAGGAACATAAAATATTAGAGATGTCACTGGCAGTTTTCCACACTGCTGGTAAAAGTGTCAAAGGGACTGTCCATCTAACAAAACTAAAGAGATCAATCTTGATGTACCTAAAGTTCCTATAACCATTTCTAAAGTAAAGCAAGGGCAACTATGAGTTTTTTTGCTTCTCTCAGTGAGCATTGGTTTGCTTTCAGCAGTGCTTTTGATTGCCCAGCCCTTGAAAAAAAGTGGTGAAAATTCACTATCTATATTTTTCTCCTGCTGCTGATGAAAGCGTTCAATCAAAATGAAAATTCCCCTATTTTTCTGAGCAGGGATTTCAGTTAATGGCACCTTACCAATTTGACTGCAGCAATTGTTTTACAGTTATCAAGATTCCCTCCTGACTAGAGAACAATTGAAGAAAATGAGGCAGAAATAAGACACAACCTGTCAGAAGGTTAAGAATGTCTTTGACTTTCTTCTAGTGGAGTAGAAGAAAATAATCAAAGTCCTTTGGAATCAAAGTCAAGGATGGCCATGACAGAAATGCAAAGCATGAGCCAAAAGTTTTTGTTTTTAAATAACTGCAAAGTGTCAAAATATAATATACTAGCCATTCCCGGCCACACATTGCTGTGGCTCAGTCTGGTTAAATGGCCAACCAATCTGTGTGTAGATCTACACCTGCACACACAAACACGTACACACAACCACCGTATAACCCCCAACCTATGAATCCACTGTATTTCTCCCCCTCTCCCCCTACCTACCTACCTACTGTATTTCTTCCTCAGAGTATTTTATGTCATAAAGGATTACATAATACCTGTGGCCCATTGCTCTCTCTGTATCCATCTACCTACCTTTTTTACAATTTTTTACATTTCTGTTACATGTTCCTGGCACAGGTGTGACATCTACACAATCTATATATATATATATATCATTGGTGCTGTATTTCAAAGGAACGTTGTGTGAAAATTTGGAAGCGATCGGTGCAGTACTTTCGGAGATTAGCGGTTTTGAACAAACTCTTGTTACATTTTTATTTATATAGACGATGAATGAAATCTTTCCATCAAGCCAACTCCCTCTGCATTAAACATATCTGAATCCACCTACTATTTTTGTAGCCATAAAACATAGAATAACAAAGTTGGAAAAGACCTCAGAGGTCTTCTAGTCCAACCTCCTGATTGAACAGGAAGCCCTATACCATTCTGGACAAATGATTGTTCAGTCTGTTCTTAAAAGCTTCCAGTGATGGGGCACCCATAACTTCTAAAGGCAAGCCATTCCACTGGTTAATTGTTCTCACCATTAGATGATCATTCACTGAGTGCTATGATTGCTGGATGAGAAATTAATCCACACTTATTTAATCCCAAAACAGCATTTTTATCAAACCTTGTCAACATTCCTCTCACTTTCATCAACTCCACCTTGATTTAATTGGTTGTTTATAAATACTTTAAGTAGATATGATGTGGGATTTTCCCCCAAAGCAGATGAAGTGTAATATTTTTTTCTCTTCACACAGAGACAAAAGGAGAGAGAGAGAGAGAGAGAGGGAGAGGGAGAGGGAGAAAGAGAGAGAGGGAGAAAAAGAGAGGGAGGGAGGGACAGGAAGAGGGAGAGAGAATGAGAATAAAAAGGTTTTGGTATGCAAATTATTGAAAATTAAGCACATAATTCAAAATGGCCTTGACATCATTAAAAATAATGAGTTGGTTACCATGTTAACTGGAAATAAGAAGCATCAGTCTATTGCCAATTCTATGTTAAATAAGATAATCGGTACTCAAAAGAGCAAAGAATTAGCACTCAGTCAGTACTTGGATTAATGTGAAGCACTACTAGTCATCAGTACTGCAACTAAGGCTCAGTTTCTCAAAAAGAGCTTAGATAACTATTAAAATACATCTAGAGATCCAATCATAATAATTTTCCTTTCCTCTTATTTTAACCCTGTTATCCTCCATGACCTCTATGGAATCTTTCATCTGAACTTCGGAGGGTCTAGTTCATACACTGTGCAGATGTTCCTGGATAAAATGCCAGCTATATGGTTGTGCTGTTCTTTGTACTATGTTCCTGCCCTCATCTTACATCTTGCCACTTTGCGTTGGGCTGTCTCTGAGATCTCTCCATATAGTCTGCACCTAGGATTCAGTCTGCTGCTGTGGGCACCTACTTCTGTGCATTTGGTGCTTAGAGCGTACTCTTGTGTCGCTATCTTTTAGTCCAACTCTTTCCTCTCAGCTATGTCTTGATATCTCATGCAGGTGCTTGTCTTAGCATGGCTTCTTTTTTCCTTGATCTTTCTCCCATGGCTGCTGTTGCCTCGGCATTCTCTCAGCAGTTCATATCTGCTTTCTTTTTAAGATTCTTAGAATGAAAAGTGGTATGAACTGTGAAACTAGCATGCTGCAATGCATACACCTCCAACCCTATCAGAATGCCCTTGGAAATAAAAATGTCAGGTATTAATATTTGCATGTGAGCTCCCGGGCATTCAGAATAATACAATAACAGAGTTGGAAGGTATCTTGGAAGTCTTCTAGTCCAACCCCCTGCTCAGTGTGGAAGCCCTATTTCATTTCAGACTATCTCTTTAAAAAAGGTTTGGTTGTTCAATCTTTTCTTAAAAATTTCCATGTTGAAGCATTCACAACTTTTGGAAGCAAGTTGTTCCACTGAATAATTGTTCTACCAGGAAATGTATCCTTAGTTCTAGGTTGGTTCTCTCCTTGATTAGTTTCCAATCATTGCTTCTTGTTCTGCCTTCATGCTTTGGAGAACAGGTTGAATCCCTCTTCTTTGTGGCACTCTTAGTTGAGAAAGTCTTTATGGTAGATGAGAGTCCACCATCCAGCAAGCAATTCAGTGATGAAGTAAAGATAAAGGCAGCATGCTGGTAGTGAGGCACATCTGCTTTAGCATGCATTCTGGTGCATTGTTAACATGTACCTGGTGACATTTACACTGGTGACTGCTTTGTAAATGGACAAACCCCTCCTCCGTTGCAAGCATTTTCTAAAAGCTGTTAATATGCTTGCAATACCCTTGGCATTAAAGGAAAATTGAAGATCTTCTGATGTTTGAAGGTGAAGGAAATGGTATCCAAGAAGTATCAAGATATTTCTGGGTAGCGATACCTTAGCAAGATTCTCCATTGCATGGTGGAGCACCATTATTTCTCACCATTTTTTTTCTGCAGAAAAATTCTTGTCACACCTTCCCTCTGATCCTAACACTGGATTTTTAGTTTTGCATATAAACCTTTTACTTACCTAGTTTTAAAGTAATCACAATCTTAATTCTATCAGTAATAATGTTAAATAAAGCTATTCTAAAGAATGTTCTCCATAACAATGAATGAATGAATGAATGAATGAATGAATGAATGAATGAATGAATGAATGAATGAATGAATGATAAATGCAAACTTACAAAGAAATGTACCAAGAATCAGGGCTTTCCCATCAGACTCCATTCTATTCCTGTAATCATTAGCATACCATACCTGCATGAGTCTGAATTGTGAAACTGAATACCACTAGACTGGTAGTTTGTCTTTTATTTGTGCAGAGCCATGGCAAATGATAGTTTGGGATATGAGAGGATGAGAGGCAACAGAAATGTCAGCTGTGTGCTTTACAACTAAGGTAATGCAATATGGCTGCCTAAAGCAACTTCTACATCCTGCATGACTAAGATAAAAGTTGCTTAACTGTAACACTCTTGGAAACCTTTTGAATGTGTAATGGAATGCATTCTGTAAAAAGGCAAATTAGCCAGGTAGAATAACTCACTGTTGCTCACTCCTCCACCCATGTCATTGCTATAATAAATAAAAGCCCTCTGGTGATCCCTTTGAAAGATGGCATTCACATTTGATTATCTCACAATGCATGGCTTTATTACCAATCAACCACCGTCCATTACCCTGAGAAGCTCTCCTTTGACTTAGATGAGAAGCAAGGCTTTGTATGCTTCAGTACACCCGACACCCAGTTCAACGGCTTTATAAACTTAAGCCTTTCAAAGGTACACATATCTCGAGGAATATGAAGAAGAATGTCGTCAAAAGTAACAAGTATATTTGTGCCTGTCACTAAAATAAAAATAATGTTCTGCACAAATAGATAAGCCAGGGGAACTGCCCAAGCAATGATCGTATTTCAAAATTGTACTGCTATTCCTGGGAGCCAACAAGTGATGAGTATTCACACCGTACAATCAATATGTGGATGCTTACATTATGACCTGGGAGAGAACTCTTGGCAAACAGGTGAGCATTATCTAAACAGTTGCTGAACAATTTGCAAATGCTAAGCTGGTTTTAACTGAGCTGAGGGAGTTTGCCCATCATTTCTCATCAGGACAGTAGAAAAAAGTAGAACTATGGGAAAGTAGAAGTAATAGAACTCAGAGAGTTCATTGCAGATTGCCAAAGCCCCTTTTCCGTAGTCTTCCTCTTTCTAAAAATTGTTGCCTATTCATTTCCTATCCTTGTGATGAAATTCCGAGGGCAAAATATCTGTGTCTTTTCTGAATAATATATATTTTGTTTCATTGTTGATCACAAGTGATTGAGCTATATACAAGAGCACAGAAATGAGAAAAGAAGTGGCATCTTTCCTGTGCACTGCCCAAATATAAAGGCACATATTAGAATAGTAAAAGAAGTAAGATGACATTTTTGTTTTCAGATGAATATTTTATCTTAAGTCTACACTCATGAGATTCATGTCATTTTTCTGGATTGATATGTGTGACTTTCAGTCAGGATATAGGAGAAACCCATGCATTTTCCTACGCAGTCTTCTCTTTACCTCGAGTCACAAGACACAAGAACTTGCCATAAATTTTGCAATCCCAAATCACAGTCCTAATTGGTTTCTTTTGTCATCAGTTTCAAATATCAGCATGACTTCACCACCCCCCAAACTCAGTCATCAGCCCCAGTTATGCAGTTGTTTTTCTTTTGTTAAGCACTACTTACTGTGTCTGCAGTAAATTCTAATCTTAAATGCCATGTACATTAGTAATAAGATTATAATAATTTGACTTCCAAGGTGTATTAAGTGTCCTGTGATCAGAATCTTAGCTATCCTCCTTTCTGCTAATGCAAGCTAACCCAACTTCATCAAAAGGGATGAAAAAGTTCACCAGTGAAATTAATGCAATCCAAATACTTACAGCCGTAAAACATAATTGTATATTTCTTCAACAGTACAGTTGAATTACTATTGTTATATTTCTTTCCTCCTCTTTAACAAAAAAAAATATAATGCAAAAAAGGAAACGGTATAAATCAAATCTAATTGAAGTGGTGGGAAGTATATCAAAAACTGAAATTAGTGTTAAAGTTAACAGGTTAGTATATTAACTTTAGACAGCATGGGGTAAAAAAACCCAGCATCTGTCAACTGTTTCAAGCATCAAGTCCAATAATGCCAACCAGCATGAAGAATGGCATGGAATGTTGGGAACTGTACTCCAAGACAGGCCTTAAAATTATAGCTTAACATGCTGCTAAAGAACTAATCTTGCATGTAAGAGATTGCCTCTCTTCCAATAATTAATTGATGATAACAACCATCTTGTTATGGTTATTATGGACAATCTTTTTATAGTTTTGGGGAATGGGTTTTTTTTTCTGGAGAAGGCAGAAATATTATAACAGACACTATGCATGTACATAATTGATAAATGAGCTGTTGCATTATTGATATTTGCAGTGGTACTGCCAGGGTTGAAAAGGCTCTTGGAAAATGGCCTCAGGAAGTTGTATACATATTCCATGGTAGATTCTTCTCCCCTCTCTGTAGAGAGTAATTAGGATGACCTTGACACTGAGAGGGAAGGTGTGTTACCAAGGCAACAAGGTGATAAACACTACAAAAGCCCAGTTAAGGAGGGAGGGGTACAAAGACAGGCACACCCTAATTACAGATGAAGATAAAACAGGAAAGAGGATATTTAGATTTACAAGATTGTAGCCAATCTTAGTAAAAGTAGATTTAGATACACATAGAATCTATTTCTTGGCCTGTCTACTTTGAAGGCTGGCATCATCTTACTTTGCTGTGCAGACCAGGGAGGGAGGGTGGGAGGGAGCTGATTTGATGGAAAAATTTGCAAGGAAAATACAATGGGAGAGGAAGTGCAAATAGTCCTAGGTTGTCAGGATACCAGACCTGTGGTTCATCTTTAGGAATTGTGTGAACTATTTGAATAGTCATCTATCATTCAGTAATCATGTGCTTGTTTTGGTATCCCAACAGTGAACATATGAACATATGACCCAACATATTCTCTGAAGGCTTCTCTAAAGATTTTAGGAGGTGGGTTTCCCATTTAAATATGAAGCAGAACAAGACAAACATAATATTACTTTACCCCTTTGGACCTTCCCATGTAACAAATAGTGATTACTCTCCCTTCAAGTAAAGGTGCACAAGATAAAATATTCTAAGAACAAAAGTTAATTCTTTAAAAAAAAGGGAAAACAGCCTTTGAAGAAGTATTTTGCACAATGAAACACAATAACTTTTTTTCACCTATTTATTTTCTACTAGTTCATCACATAGAAGCTTTCTAGATCTTCTCGTAATACTGGCCATATGGAATAATTTGTCAGGTATTAAACTAGGGCAAAACAATTAAGAATGAAAAAGCATTCAAGATCATTTGAGCATGCAGTGTGATAGATATCAGATTTTACAGCTGCCATGGGGCCTTCATTTTCATTTCTGCCAGTCGGCAGTGAAAGTCTTGGCTAATTTTATAACCTGATTGTTCACATTCTCTCCTCTTGACTGATGTGAATGGCACAGCAGGAAGAGAATGAAGTACCAAAGTTAGTCTTAAAAGAAATTTAGAGAAGGTCCCATACTACATCTGAACATGAAGCACAACTTTCCATCACAACTCACTGTAATACCTTGGTAGGTAGAATCACAAGAATTTGATTGCAACTGAAAATTTGAGGAAAGAAGGAATAGTTGAATATCTTGAATAATGTTTTATCTTAAAAAGCTAAACTAAATCAAACCACCATTTAGTGGTGTTTTTTTTACTCTGGGGGGAAAAAGTCACTAATCATGGGGGGGAAATCATGTTATGTGATAAATAGGACATTTATATTAATAGGTTATGTAGCAAGCTTATTCAAATATATGAGTAGATACAGGAAGTGGCCTTAAGATAGAAAGAGCATTGGTACTTACCTGATATTTATTTATTTAAATAAATAAATAAATATGCCTCTTCTAATAAGGGGGGGGGGGAGATAGCATCCATGTATGGGTTGAACCTACCCACACTCTGATTGGACTGAGTCAGATTACTAATTAATTAGCCTAGGTATATTACCCCCTCAGGAGCTGCCATACCCAGTTTACGACGAAGAAAGGAACACAGACTCACCAGTAAACACCAACTCCCTTAGGGAAAAACAAGTACACAAAAACACTTCCAAAGCCCACAAGAACACGGATAAGAACCAAGGCAGGGCTGAATGAGAAAGGGATGGGCCGGATGCTATCTCCTCCCTTATTAGAAGAGGCGTATCAGGTAAGTACTAATGCTCTTTCTCAATAAGGGTGGAGATAGCATCCATGTATGGGACATACCAAAGCCCAGAGAAGGACCCATGGGAGGGTCAAGATCAGGTCTGCCCCAACGAATGAGGACGGACCGACTGCAGAACCCGGCGGCCAAAATCAGCCTCAGCCGAGGCAAACTTGTCCCATTTATAATGCCGCACGAAAGGGGAAGGAGAAGACCACGTTGCAGCCCTACAAATTTCTTCCAGAGAAGCTTGCATCGCCCAGGCAGAAGACATCACTGTGCTGTGCGTAGAATGGGCTGTGACTCCACAAGGAACCTCCTTGGCACACGCTGCATAAGCCTTCTCAATACAATGATGAACCCATCGGCCAACGCAGGAGACGGACACCTTCTTGCCCGGTAGAAATGAAACAAAAAGAGGCTCCGACCTGCGAATAGACGCCGTACGATCTATGTATACTTGCAAGGCACACCTGACATCCAGCAAGTGCCACAGGTCTTCCGAGGGCTGCACAGACTCCGCAGGAAAGCTGGGGAGGACCACCTCCTGAGCCCGATGGAACCAAGATCCCACCTTCGGGACAAAGAAGGGATCCAGATGGAGGACAACCCTGTCCGCATAAAACTTGCACAAATCGTCCCTAACTGATAAGGCTTGCAGCTCGGAAATACGCCTGGCAGACGTGATGGCTACCAGGAAGACAACCTTCCAACCTTCCTTCAACCACCATGACACGTCCTCCAGAGGCTCAAAAGGAGCCTTGGTGAGAGCCCTCAGCACTGTAGCCAAATCCCATGTGGGATACCTATGTACAAGAGGAGGCCTCAAATTCGTAGCCCCTTCAAGGAACCTTCGAATTGTAGGGTGCTGAGAGAGAGTAGCACCACTGTGGTGTGGGCTTGGGGGCCGGCCTGGGCTTGCTGCCCTTCGATGAGGCCTGTGAGACATCCCTGGAGGATAATTTGGACCTGGGTCTGGTTTGGGAGGCACCCCTATCAGCCGAAGGGGAGGGTTCGCTCACCATTATGAGGCCTTGTCGTGGTTGGTGGCCCTCCCTGGCTGTGCTCGCGCAACCAGCACCCCTGGATTCAGCCATCCCATGCGGAGCTAGGCCGGAGGCTCTCAAAATGGCGGCCACGACATTGGAGGAGTAGGCCGAGGCCTCAAAATGGCGGCTGTGACATTGGAGGAGTAGGCCAGGACCTCAAAATGGCAGCCACAACATTGGAGGAGTAGGCTAGGGCCTCAAAATGGTGGCAGCGACGTTGGAGGAGTAGGCCAGGGCCTCAAAATGGCGGCCATGAGGGTGAGGGTGGGAGATAGGCCCGTGAGGCCTTCAAGAATGCTCACAGGCCGGAGGCGCAGGCCGGAGGCCTCAGAAGTGCTGCACGAGGCCGTAGCACAAAGTTCCAATCGTGCAGAGGGCGCAGGGGGAAAAACCCATCAAGATCGGGCACCAGGAAGGCCGCTGAGGTGCCGCTAGGGCCGATAATAGGCCCAGGCGACTGCACGTGTGCTGCTGGCCAGCAGGGCCTCTTGACAGGCCGAGAGAGCAGCTGCCTGTGTGGCAATGCTGAGAGGCCGCACAGCCTAGGCCGTTACCGCGGCTGCCTCCAGGAGCCAGCAAACACCCACCCCCTCCTTACTTGACAGCAGCAGAGCGAAGGAAGCCCAGAGAGGCCTGATCTCAGGTAGGAGGCAAGTTATGCAGCACCAAACCAGTTAGCTGGAGGCCTAGGCTCATGAAACAACAGGAACCTGAGTCAGAGTCTGCTGCTGAGGAGAGGGGGCCCCTGTCTACTCACAAATCCAATCCAAACAGTTAGCCAAAGAAATATTGGGAGTTGGACACCGTACAGTCCTAGAGCCGGACTGAGTCAGAAACTGGGTATGGCAGCTTCTGAGGGGGTTATATACCTAGGCTAATTAATTAGTAATCTGACTCAGTCCAATCAGAGAGTGGATAGGTTCAACCCATACATGGATGCTATCCCCACACTTATTGAGAATAGAGCATTTAGCTGTTCAGCTTCATACTTCCCACTTTGGACCACCCACATTGCAATTTCCAGGTAATTTTGCAGCATCCAAGACCACCCATATCAGAGTTTGAGGGCACATGGGGAGTTGCGGAAGACAAAAGAAAGAAATCCTTCCAAGTTCCACTGAGGTGTCAATGAAAACACATTATTCCATCTCCCTAAAAATGATGGCATATTATTATTATTATTATTATTGTTGTTGTTGTTGTTGTTGTTGTTGTTGTTATTTATTATTGCATTTCTATACCGCCCTATCTCCCGACATGGGACTCAGGGCGATGTTTCAATGTGTTTTCACAATACATTGAAACATCATAAGGTTAGTTTAATGACTTCTACAGGTGTATGAAGCCAGCCATTCCATTTTGTAAATCAGATTGCATTAGGCACGAACAAGGAAATTTGTTCTACTAACAATTGCCTGAACCAACCATTACTTAATGTTATGTATGAATCTAAATGGTCTCTAAGCAGAATTTTAGGGGCCAAGCAACTGAGCTGGTGACTATCTGTCAGCCATGCCTACGTTATAGACCTGATTTTTTTGGGGGGGGGGGATTGGAAAGCATACACAGATATGCTGCCTCCCATACCTGGAGAAGTTAGTAAATAAATCTAATATATGATGATATATTGTGAATAAATAAAGCTATTTATAAGAAAAACAACATGTGCTTTCTCTAATGTATATGCATATAAATTGTGCATATATATTGTATCATATCACATCAGATCATATAAATATAAAATCAGTGGCATGATCATAGCTATAGAATTCTTTAAATCTGGACATCCAATCTGGAACAGAACAGAAAAATGATTTGTAGGCTCTTCAGGACAAGGGCTATTTTTATGTTGCTCAGGCTACTTAGTAAATGGTAATAATTTTGGTGGTATTGCATGAAAAACAATATGAAGTAAAGCAAAGTCATCAAGAAGTAGGTAAGGTAAAATGCATGTATCAGTTTAATTGCTATATATGACATTAGTCCTATATCAACTGCATTATTTACTTGTTTTTTTCTCTGGGCCAAAATTTAAAAAGCTAATTATCACCATTAAGTCTTAAATTGCTCTTTGCAAGTTTTTCTGAAAGTCTGTTTTGTTTTATTTGATCCTATTAGCTCCTTGGGTCACTTCGGCACAGTGGACATCAAGTTCTAGTCCCACTTTAGGTACAAAGCAAATTGGACAATCTTGGGCCAGTCCCTCTCTCAGCCCTAGGAAGCAGGCAATGTCAAGCCACTTCCAAGGACAGGCTGCAACAAGCACAACAATATTGTACTTCATTGCTGCAAGAATACAATAACAGAATTATGAATTCTTGGCAGAGGTTCTTTTTCCCCTACCACTTTATATGTAAAATAATCAAGGCAGGGTGATATTGAGTTTATTTCTCACCCTTTCAGGGCTAAGTTTATGTTTACATAACTGCTTCTTCATGATCCTTTGCAGATTCTAATAAACAAGCTAAGCAATCAGCAAACAGTTTATCTTCTTCCACATATTACAGCTGCGAAGGAGAGAAAAAAGATCATAGATTGGGGTTTCTCTTTCCCAGCTTATGTATTTAATTTTGGGTGGATGCATTGCTGTATTTATTACCTGATATATTTCCTCTAGTTTAGTTTTAATGTATAATATTTTGTACTTTAATCAGAGGCATACACATTTTCAGGGTGATGGGAATGGTACATAATCAAGGTCCCAACTTATATGTCTACTGACACGTTCAAAAGGAGCAGGATTTTGAGCACATGAAAAAAATCATTAACTTAGGAAATTGCAGGGTTGAACAACATCATATTGTCCCATTGAGTTAGATAATTGCTTCCCAGGGTCTACTGTTGATCTCAGATCCATGGTAGGTCAACTGGAAGAAACATTACCATGATTGTTTTGCTTCTTGTTGCCTTGAAACACAACATCAACAGCTAGAACCCTTTTGGTATACAATTATATGATGTGCTAAGAAAGCATTGTTTATATAGTCTAATAGTGAGTTCACACCAGATAGCAATCCAGGTCAACAGACTCCAGATCACTAATTGTAAAGCGTAGTTAGGCTATTTTAGCAAACAACAGCAAGACATATATAGTATATAAATCATTCCAGCATTGGAAAAAGTGTAGCTTTTATGAACAGACACACAGAGAGAAAAAATTGATTTATTAAACACATTTGTACACCATCACAATCAAAATTACATTGATGAATCACACAGAATATAAATAGGCAAATATAAAGTATCTGACAATCAGATATAAAACAAACATTAATTAACAAATAATGAACAACAATCAGCCTGAAACAACAAAAAGAAAAGACTAAGAATGTCAAAAAAAGAGAAGGTGGCAAACTCAGGGCAAAAGTTTCCAAAACAGCCCCATCTTCCAATAATGTCTACATCCGCCTCTTCCGCCAACGTCTTAAGATGTATCTATTCCAACAAGCCGGCCTAGGATAGCCCCCACTTCTGACTTTTTAAAAATAAATTAATTTGGTACGGTTTTAACATGGGTTTTAGCACGGGTTTAATTAATTTAATATATTTTAATTGATATTGTATTTTGTGGTTTTAATAATGCCTATATGCCGCCCTGGGTCCTAACAAGGAGAAGGGCGGGGTATAAATTTAATAAAATAAAAAAAAAAATCATTAACCAGGTAGCTTTGCTAGACAATGGCCATGAAAATGAAAAAAAAAAGGCAATACTGTAAAGAATGGCTAAATATAAAAAGACCCCCACAATTTTATGGGTTTTCAAAAGCCACTTGAAAGGGAAGTAAAAAGGTAACAACAAATATCAGGTGGTTTTCATTTTGAATAACTGTTTTCAAACCCTGTATTCAAAATGTCAACAATTGTGCAGGCATATCTGTATAGGAGAAATGCTCCCTTGTCCCTATTTTCTTCACAAATCTTCTATGTCAGAATCACTTGATCTGAGTTTCCAGGTCTACTTTTACCCCCAAAGTCTTGTGTGTACCCTCTAGACACCTCTAGAAGATATTATCAACTCAACATTTTGAAAGTGATGGAAAGGGATGTGTTAAATGTATAACTGGAAAAAAATTGAGTAAATAAAATTTTGATTTAATATAAATGAAACCTAATGTAATCTTTGTCTCACTCACCCACTTTTTTCTCCCAGCAGGAAATAAATTGCAGAATGAACCCTTGTCCTAGAAAGGGTTGATGTCTTTGTTGTTTGTAATTCTGTACTATATAGTTATTTATAATATTTGGACAGTTACGTATATATGTAAGAAGGTATGAGTTTTTCCAATTCTTTTGCAGTAGCTATAATTTATAAGCATAAATTCATCTTATTGCCCTTCTTACCACTGTGAATGATTACACATTTCTTCTTATCATGGCCTGTAATTCCTGATGGTCCAAGAAGAAATTTATCAATGTTTTATTAGAAAGCCAGCTAAACTGCCCTGTAGACCTCAAGAGCTCTCTCTGATGCCCCTGCTGTTGGAATTGCCATCCTTTGTGTTTTACACTGTGCGATGCATTGCTGTTCCAGTAAAAAGAATGATAAGGTTGCCATTATGATTGCAACCAGGGGTGAAATTCAGCAAGTTCTGACAGAAATGTTATGTAGTTCAGAGAACCTGCAAGTAACACCTCTGGCTGGCTCCAGAGTGGGGTGGGAATGGAGATTTTACAATATCCTTCCTGTGCCACGCCCACCAAGCCATGTCCAAGAACCCATAGTAAAAAAAAAGAGAGAGAGAATTTCACTACTGATTGCAATCCAGATTTTAGGTCAGGCCTATGGCTGTTTTTTTAAAATCATCACATCTCAGTTTGTTATTTCCTAGGCAGAACTTGCGTAATATTATGCTCCAAATCTACCACCTATCTAAAATCTATATGTTTTGCTCAGTCACTGTGAAATTAAGTGACTCAATATATGCTGTTCCAGTGACAAGGTATTCATTAAAGCACAGTGCTGATTAATTTGGGCTATTGCTTGAGAAACTTCCCTATCCCCCACCCCCCATTTCCCTCTGGCATAGGAATAGTCCTAGCTCCAGACCGTGTAAGGTCAAATTCAGTTAGCAAACTCTTCAGTACAGCATAGTAGCAGGGACTAAGACCTAATAATCCTTTAAAGCATGATTGAAAACCATTCAATGTCCACAATGCTGTTTTAGCACTTTTTGTTTCTGCCATATAATCACTGAAGGATGCATGTCGCAAGGACAAATGTCTTTGTGAATTGGAATAGATTCCACAGATAACCCTGGGCAATTATGGCTTCACTGGTGCTGTGAATGGGAGGGAAAGGTCTTCAATCTACTGCCACCTAAAGATCTGATGGGTTTGCTGCTGCTAAGAAAAAAGTGGGGTTAGCAAAGCCACCTCCTTAAGAAGCCCTCTTTGGTCCAGCTTTATTAACCAACTATCGTCCAGTCTCCAACCTTCCCTTTTTGGCGAAGGTTGTTGAGAGTGTGGTGGCACAACAATTTCCCCGTCACCTGGAGGAAGTTGATTATCTAGACCCGCGCCAGTCCGGCTTTCGGCCCGGGCATAGCACCGAGACGGCATTGGTCACGTTGGTCGATGATCTCTGGAGGGCCAGAGATGGGGGTTGCTCCTCCATCCTGGTCCTATTAGACCTCTCGGCGGCTTTCGATACCATCGACAATGGTATCCTATTGCATCGGCTGGAGGGGTTGGGGGTGGGAGGCACCGTTTTACGGTGGTTCTCCGCCTACCTCTCTGGCCGATCGCAATTTGTGTTGGCAGGAGAGCAGAGGTCGACCTCGAGACCCCTCACATGTGGGGTTCCTCAGGGATCGGTCCTCTCGGCTCTCCTGTTCAACACATATATGAAGCCGCTGGGTGAGATCATCCGTGGCTTTGGGGTAGAGTACCATCTCTACGCTGATGATACTCAGCTGTATATATCTACCCCAAACCACCCCAACGATGCCGTAGCGGTGATGTGCCAGTGCCTGGAAGCCGTACGGATCTGGATGGGAAGTAACGGACTCAGACTCAACCCGACCAAGACCGAGTGGCTGTGGTTTCCGGCCGCCCGATTCAACCAGCTGATTCCATCGCTGGCCATAGGGGGCGAACATCTTGCCCCTGTGGATGGGGTGCGCAACTTGGGTGTCCTCCTGGATGCCCGGCTGTCCATGGAAGATCAAGTGACAGCCGTGGCCAGGAGGGCGTTTTACCAGGTTCGCCTGGTTCGCCAGTTGCGCCCCCTATTGGATCGGGACGCCCTTCGCACAGTCACTCATGCTCTCGTGACATCCCGACTGGATTATTGTAACTCTCTCTACATGGGGCTCCCCTTGAGGTGCACCCGAAGACTTCAGCTGGTCCAGAATGCAGCCGCGCGAGCAATAATGGGTACCGCAAGGTATACCCATGTAACACCACTCTTGCGCGAGCTGCACTGGCTACCTGTTGTCTTTTGGGTGCGCTTCAAGGTGTTAGTTCTCATCTTTAAAGCACTCCATGGCTCGGGACCTAGCTATCTGCGGGATCGGATTCTGCCCCATACATCTTCCCGGCCGATTCGCTCCCACAGAGAGGGACTTCTCCAGGTGCCGTCCACTAGACTTTGTCAGCGGGTGACGTCCAGGGGAAGGGCCTTCTCTGTGGAGGGCCCAGCCCTCTGGAACGACCTTCCCCCCGACATTAGAACAACTACGGACCTCCGCTCCTTCCGTCAGAAATTAAAAACTCACTTTTTCTGCTTGGCCGGCCTAGGTTAGTCTCTACCTCAGGGGTTAGGGAATGTTAATTTTAAAATGGGGATTTTAGTGCAGGGACAGTTGATTTAATTTGTTTTTATTGTATTTATTTATGTATATATTTTATGTTGTTTTAATTTTCCCTGTGCACCGCTCCGAGTCCCCCTGGGGAGAGGACGCGGTATAGAAAAAATAAAATCTATCTATCTATCACCTTTTTATGGTTCATAGAAAGGTTCGTGTTCTATAGTAAAAAGGTAAGATACAGAGAAAGTGAGATAGAAGTCCTATTGGTTACTAAGAAGAAGCCTGAAGAAACTTCCTCTGGCACATTGAACAAGTAAATCCCACCCCCCACCCCCGCATATTGTGCTTTTTCCTTCTATCATGCATCTCTGTTCAAAATATATCCTACATGGGGAAGATTTCAAAATGGAAACAGAAATATGAGCAGACTAGAATTGATTAAAAATGGAAAGTTAAATGCTTTTGCAGAAGCAAAGGCAAGATTTCAGCAAATTAGTGTAGATATGTAACATTGAAGTTGGACTACTGAAATGTATGACAGGATCCCATGAGAAATAGTGCTAATTTTATTTAAATTATTCTAATTTTCTACACGTTGAAGCTTCTGTCAGCTTTACTTTAGGCAAAATTCAACAATGACTCAAAAAAATATATGAAACAACATCATGATTTCTCCCCCAAAGAAATTTATATAAAATTAAATTTTCTATAGATGATCATGGTTTCCAAAGTTGCTTTGAGAGTCTAATTTAACAAAGAAATCCCAATGCTAAAATCATTTTACATAATATTCATGTAGTAACAGTTGTCGTAACATTTGGTTCTAGAAAAGAACATTAATGGAATCATTAATGGAATAGATACAAATATCTGTACATACAGTACCCATATAGAATTAGCGTACAGAGGTGAAGTGGACTCTTATAGTAGAATGAGTTTGAGCAAAATTAGGCTTCCCTTTATAAATAAGGTATGGGATCTAGCTTGCTGTAGTTGCACCAATCAAGGAAGAATATTTCATAAGTGTAACTTTTTAATCTAAACTGAGTTTCCTCTGTGAACAAAACCAATATGTTGGGTCTTTCTTTACTATATGTTTTGAGGTTTTTGATCTTCAACGTATCAGAAATGTTTCTTTTTATTTATTTTTCTGCTGATAGTTGCACCATCTACAGTCCTGTTCATACCTTCTCCTTGAACAAAGTATACCAACTCTGCTAGCTTCAATAATCTTCCTCTCTACCACCATCTCCATTCCTGAAGTTCAAGGTTGCTGAAGCAAGAATCTTATTCTGTATTGATTTGCTGCTAAGTGGCACTAGTTTGAGTATAAGGTACCTGACATTTTGGCCACCCAGGCTCTTGTTTGGAGCATCCGAGAAGTTGGTTGGGGGCAGCTATGACATCTCCATTATCCCATAACATTCTACCCAGCCCCCATTGCTGTATATTTCTCTTTCTAATATGGGACTGTCCCAATATGGGATCAATCTCTTTACCCCAGATCCCATTCTGGCATTTAATTCCACATTTTTTAGCCTTGTATCTGTTCTAAGGAAACAACATGCAAAATATGAACTTGCCAACAACAGAGCTCACCATTGCATATCAATAGAAAAACTCAACCTGAATTTTTTTCAGTTTGTCTTACACAATTCCTAACTTGTTACCCTAAAATTTATCTCATGCATATGCCTTCCACCATGCCTTCCCTGCTCCCTATATACTCCTGTCATTAATGTATTCATTGAAGAAATAAGGAGCTTCTCTCACCACCCATTTTAATATTCTGGAAGATGCTGTTACCTTTCCTTCCTGTTCCTCACCTTATGAGTAAGACCATGTTCAAATCTACTCTCTCCTTCCTGATTGCATTCCTCGTTCATTGAATCAATGTTGCTCCCATTTCCACACACCACCATGACAGTGACAGTTTCAAGGAACTTCAGAAAAGCCATCTCAAGCCACTGACTCTTTTCTTCTCACTTAGTCCTGAGTCATCCCCCCCCCCCCCAATGATTACCATTCTCCTTGGTATTTGCCGGTAGCAAATAATAACACATGTAAATTCAACACTTAGTTTAGAAATTAATACAGATCTAAATCTGTGCATTTGCATTTAGAGGATAAGGTAAAAACCATGAAGTATTTTTGTTTCATTCTCTGAGGGTGATGTTATAGATTTGTTCAGGAACAAAAAAAGATTTCACAGCAACATCTTTGCAAGGCAATTATACTCTGCATTGGAATGATGAAGTGTTGCATAAATGGATGAATTTCCAGACATTTAAAAGTGAGATGCCTGTGAAAAAAACTTATGTATATGTTTACAGAAAAACCATATGCTGTCCCACCATTTGTTGCTGTGCAAAGAAACCTTCCCACCCACAGATTGTATTTGCAGATTGGATTGTGAATCAAGCCTTTATGGGATTGTGTTCTCAGATGCTATCTTCATTAAAACTTTACATAACAGAGCTTCTTCCCTTTCAATTTGTTTTCCTCATGCAGCTCCATTTGGTATCAAAGGAAGGCCTTCATCAACATCTGCCATATTTTTAAGGCCTTAGGCCCTGGTCCCTGGTTTGGAATCTGCTTGCATAAATATCTAGTCAGTGACCAGAATTGCAAAAAAATAAATAAATGTAAATTTCCCTTTTAAAATAAAGGAAAAAAGAAACAAGATGAAATATTGCAATTTAACAGCAATCAAAGAGATGGGAGTTGTACTGACAGCAATCATATACAAAAAAGATCATGTGGCATATTAACATACACACCCACAAACTGCAATATATATACATAATGCTACACACACACACACACACACACACACACACACACACGTACAATGCAAAAGAAATCTGTATGTGAATGTATGTATTTATACACATATACATTTATTTTATTTTGTATTTTATTCCAATTAACTGCAATTTCAATATTTTACATGTAGTCTCTAACCAAGTGAGATTAATCTAATCTAATCTAATCTAATCTAGTCTAATCTAATCTATTCTAATCTATTCTAATCTAATCTAATCTAATCTAATCTAATCTAATCTTATCTATCTATCTATCTATCTATCTATCTATCTATCTATCTATCTATCTATCTATCTATCTATCTATTTTAGATATCTAAAATATCTAAGAGGGTTAAAATCAATTTCATGGTTTCAACTGAAAATTACTGAAGAGTATTTGGTTGACTGTGGACACAGAGATGGAGTCAGACTGATCTGATAATAGTATTTTAAGATAAAACAAATCAGAATGACCAGGATATTTAATAAAAAGTAGAAATTATAATGTGCTCTCGTGTAGATAGAGCATGGCATGTTCCAATGATTAAATTATTCCGTCACTGCATGGATTCAGTCTTTGTTCAAAGGAATTTTTTTTTTTGGTATCTTCTTTAATAAGGGCAGTTGGAAGAGTATTGAATCTGGTTAAAGAAAGGGTTCTTCTGAATTTTGGGATTGTTGTGCAACTAAGATATCTGGGTAGTTGGAGAGAATGTGCAGAGTGGTTCAAGAAGGTATTTCTGAGTAGGATTGAGAAATCATCTTGCAGCTCTAAATCAATGGCCCACTGTCTAAGATCAGTTAGAGCCCACTCATAACCCATTAAGGTGATGGTTGGCCTTGGATATAGCCATAGAGTTGTAATCTGGTTTCTATTGCCTGCTCTAAGAGCACTGAGAACTGTTGGTCATCATTAGAGGAGTCATACCAACTGGAAAGAAGAGTCAGTGGGCAAGATGTAAATCCAGGCAGATATTTCAATTTTGAGAAGGCCAGCTTCAGATGTAAATCCAGGCAGATATTTCAATTTTGAGAAGGCCAGCTTCACATTGAAGTACTGTGTTTGAAACATAGAGAGGTGCTTAAAAGACGGTTCTGAGAAATTTGGAGTGAACTCTTTCTAAGGAAAGGAATAACCCATAGAGGCCCAACTGAGCTCCAAAAGGAACTGGGGTTGAGTCTCAGCTAAGGACACTTTAATTGCTGCAGGTACATGCTGGGTTCCTGTGGAGAAGTAAAAGGATTGCTTTGATATTTCTTCCAATATTTGATGTAGTCTTAATGATTTTCTGTTCAGAGTTTCATGAGTCTTGGAAAGCTGAAGCAAAGTCTCTCTTTGAGAGGCTAGCTAAACAATTGTCCTATGATTTCAGCTGTACCATTTCTCAATTGGTTATACCCGGAACAACATATTTCAGTTCTAATAAGACTATGGGGCTGATGCTATTAAAGAACATCCAGCTGGCTTAAAAACAAGAAGCAAATATTAAAATAAAATAAAACTAACTCCTAAAAATAAATGCTTACAAAAAAGTGGAAAGCTGGAGATATTTTTATAATTAATTATCATGTTCTTGATTTTTTTTAAATTGAAACTGAATCTAAATTAAGACATAAATGTATTCTCAAAAGGCCAACAGTAGTCACAGTTTTGAAGCATATCAAGTGGATAGATAGTACAGTGAAAATAAGCAACTCTTCCATTGTTTAATAATAATAATAATAATCTTTATTGTCATTGTAATAATATTGTAATAAAATTACAATGAAATTGGTTTGAGCGCCGTGCCAATGACAGAAGAGCAAAACCTGGAGATTCAAGGATTCATTTAGCCCCTAGGAGCTATAGACATATGGCCCACAAGCTGATTCAGAACTTCCTCCAAAACTGTAATTTTATAATATCCCAAGAAAATTATTTCCAGTTTACTTAGAAAACAAATATTGGAGACTAACCTATCAGTTAAATTTAATTACTGACTCAAATGTAAGCTAAATTAAATTAAATTGCTTTGACCTCAATCACTTTTTTTGCCTAGATGCTGCCACTTTTTGATAGTTCCTACCACAAATCATAGCCTAAACATGTTGTACAAACTTATAAAAGAATTTAAAATGCCAGTTTGTAATCTAAAATGTTAATTATGGCAATGTCATATTTTGGCATAGTGGCATATCCTGATTAGGAAGAGTTAATGCAGTTTTCTAAGTTAGATGTAATAGAAAACTGTGATTCAAAGAAATCATGTTAATTTATCGTATATATCTTAGTTCATGGGGACAGAATATGAACATCAAATTCATTCTATGTCAATAAACTATAGAATACCAGCCTTATATTTGAACTAGGAATGTGCTTTTTCGATATGCTTTATTTCACTTCATTATTATCTTTTTGGTTTTCATTTATGTAATACAACATAGAATATATAATGAGATTGGAAGATCCCTTAGAAGTTTCCTAGTCTAATCTGTTGTCCATGGCAGTAGACCATTCTGTACCATTTGGTACAAATGGCCGTCCAATTTCTTGAAAACTTCCAGACTGGATGAACTTCCAGTCATTTCAAGAGTTGACAGGAGCACTCACGACTTCTATTCCCTCATCTAAATCACTTATGCAGATGCCAAAGAGTATTGGACTTAAGACAGACCCCTGAGGTACCTGACTGTATGCTTCCTCCCTTCATGTAGACGTAGTTCCATTAAGGACTTTCCACTTAGTGCAGTTGATTAGCCAGTTGTGTATCCATCTCATGGTGATACTGTCTAACCCACATTGTTTTACCTTACTAAGAGGTAGACCATGGTCTACTTTGTCAAATGCCTTACTGAAGTCTAAGTAAACTATATTCATAACATTTCCCTTATCCATATCTTTGTCATTAAAGGCAATAGGGTTTTTGTGATATGATCTGTTTTGACATACTTATTTCTAATAACTGTCTCATTTGTTTCAACATGCTTACAAATGAACTGCTTGATTATCTTTTCCAGGATCTTCCCAGGTATTAATGTCAGGCAGATTGGTTTGTCCTTCCCTGGACCTACTTTTTGTAGATCGGAATCATATCAGTTCTTTTCCAGTCCTCTGGTAATTTCCTAGTGCTCCAGGAGCTTTGAAAGCTCTAAAAGATCATCTGAATTTTGGCTTCTATTTGATGTTGCCGCTGTTCCATTTAGACTTGGTTTCCCATGTATTTCTTTCCTATATTAATTGACACACAAAATTTTAGTGTTTTACATGCAATTGACTAAAATTTGATGAAGTGTTAATACCAGTTTATAATGCCCTGGTAAGACCACTTTTGGAATATTATATCCTGTTTTGGTCACCATTATACAAAAGATATATTGAAGCTCTAGAAAAAGTGCAGAGAAGAGTAACAAAGATAATTAGGAGATTAAAACATATAAAGAAAGGTGAATGGTTGCAGGAATTGGGTATATCTAGTTTAATGAAAAGAAGGACTAGGGGTGACATGATAGCAGTGCTCTAATATCTAAGGAGTTGTCATAAAGAAGAAGGGGTTAACCCATTTTCCAAAGTACTTGAAGGCAGGAGAAGAAGCAATGGATGGAAACTAATCAAGGAGAGAACCAAACTAGAACTAAGAAGAAAGTTCCTTCAGTTAGAATAATTTATCAGAAATTTGCTTTGGATTGGGCAATTATTATCTCACTTCAGAGCTCTCCAAATCTACCCTCTGTTCAGAACCATGCTGAAATTTATCAGTAATTATTTTAATTAAGCAATGTTCTAGAATCATGATGGCGAAACTGTGGTACATGGAGACCTCTCTGTGGGCACATGAGCCATCGCCCACTTAGCTCCACCATGCATGCATGCGTGCCTCCCACTGGTCAGCTGATTTTTGGGTCTTTGCCATGTATGCGGGAAACATGTGTGCATGCATGGAGATGGGGGGAATGCGGGGGTGTGTGGCAACCACTCTACAGCCCATTTTTTTGTCCCAAGAGGCTTCAAGGAGGCCTGCTACACGCAAAACAGGGCGTGGGGAGTCTTGCGTCCATGTGCAGGGGGGTGGGCTGCATTGCATTATGGGTGTGGGCACGCATGCACGCACACAATTTCTGCTTGTGAGGACAAAAAGATTAGCTCTCACAAATAAAGGCAAGAAATAAAAGGCTTGTGTTGGTCTTTCACATCCATTTCAACTTACTCATAGTATATGGAACGCAATTTAAAACTATTTAGAAAATGCAATTTGTTTTACTTCCCATTTTTTAAAAATACATACAGATTCCTAACTAGGCTCAGTTTATGCAATGCTTTACCACATATGACAAGAGAGATATGGTTGTCTCAAATACACATAATACACTGCATGGTGACATACAGTGAAAAGAAAACATTATGCAATTGTCATAATCAAAGTGGCATGTGGCAGGAAATTTATTAAATTAGGGGTAGACTATTGTATTCGACATAGTCACAGGTGATATTCACCTAATGTTAACAATGGCTTAATATAAGTGAGAAGAAGCACTTATTTACCAAACAATCTTATTGAATGAATTTATCACCAACATGAGTGGAATTAAACAACAGCATCTCACCTATTCTTTTGTAAATTAAAACTAGGTAGCTAAACAATAACAGCGTGATATAGTTTCACCAAAGAAGAATACTACACTTTCAGGAATAAGTTCCCTCTATCATTGCTTGTAGGTATCCTGCACAGCAAGTCTTTTCTTTGACGTTAAATAATCAAATAAATACATCCTTTTTACAGTGACTTTGAAATTTCTTTGTTTTATTGCTATGACAGAGTAATGCAAGCCATATTCTCAGAGTGTAATACAATACATCTTGTATTAGATGTGATCTGCCTATTCATAAACACAAAATATCTAAAAGTTCCTGATAGTCTCTTTCATATTATTTCCCTGAAATCTGACGTACATTTTTTTAAAGAAAATTCGTTCTGCTTCACAAGCTTTGGAATAAGAAAATTTGTTTAACAGAGGAAGTGGGTAGTTGAAAGCAAACTGAAAAATATAGAATTTCCTATGAGGAACTGTAAAGAATTAAACATTTGGATTTAACAAAATCCAGATCCCTTGGCTTCACATTCCACCAAGGAACAATGGCAGCACAATAGCTGAATTTTTACATCTTATTAGATTACCGGTAGGTTAAACTTGGGCTGAATAGATAGGATAGTTTATGACTCAGCATTTTTGCAAGTGTGTTTGGGCATATTAGCATTATGTGTTCCTTAAATGCAGGAATGGTATAATGATAAGCTGAATTTAGGGGTTTGTATGTTATTGTAATGGTATGAGGTTATGACATTGGAAACAGGAGAAAGTCACAACCTAGATAATATATTTCAGTTTGAAGTAGGAGGGTCCATACCAGGGGTGGGTTCCTGCCAGTTCTAACCACTTCTACAGAAGAGGTTCCACAAATCTACTGTATTTTTATTTATTTTATTAAATTTATATCCCGCCCTTCTCCAAACGGACCCAGGGCGGCGCACAGGAATGTTAAAATACATACAAAACATACAAAATTTAAAAAACTTATTCTAGTAAAACCTGTGCTAAAAACCGAATTAAAATCCCAAATTTAAAACTGTCTAATGGTCAATACAGGGGGTTACGCTAGGCCGGCTCGATGGAATAAATGTGTCTTCAGACACTTGCGGAAGAGGCGGAGGTCAGAGATGGTGCGGAGTTCAGGGGGTAGGTCGTTCCAGAGGGCTGGCCCAGCCACAGAGAAGGCTCTTCCCCTGGGTGTCGCCAGTCGGCATTGTCCAGCCGACGGCACCCTGAGGAGGCCCTCTCTGTGGGAGCGTATCGGTCTGAGGGATGTATGGGGCAGGAGGCGGTCTCGCATATAACTAGGACCCGAGCCATGGAGCGCTTTAAAGATGGTCGTCAAGACCTTGAAGCGCACCCGAAAGACCACAGGGAGCCAGTGCAGCTCGCGCAGGATAGGTGTTATGTGGGAGTGTCTAGGCGCTCCCATAATCACCCGCGCGGCTGCGTTCTGGACTAGCTGCAGCTTTCCAGTGTCATTTAGAACTGGTTCCAGCTCCCTCCACCTGCCCGTCTGCCCATCATCAAGATGAAGAGCGAGAGGAGGAATTCTGGGAGTTGAAGTCCACAAGTCTTAAAGCTGTCAAGCTTGAACACCTCTGGTTTTTTTTTTCTAACGGGTTAGGGTGCAAGGGTCTTCAAATGCCAGTTTCAGAGCCAAATTTTGGTTGCTTAGCAAGAGCGTTGTTAAATGAGTTTCACCACATTTTACAAGTTGGCCATGCCCACCCAGTCACATGACTGACAAGCCACTCCCACCCAGTCACATGGCCAGCAAGCCACTCCCACAAAGCAGGCCATGCCCACAGAAGAGGTTCTAAAAAAAATTGAAATGCACCACTGGTCCATACCTAGTTTTGGAGAGAGTAAAAATGAAGAAAGTGAGGAGTACTTTCAGACTAACAAGATTCTGTTGATGCTACCTTTCAATAAAGGTAGAGCTAGTTGTGAATCTTGCCTGGCCTACATGAAAAGACTAACAGTTATATGAATATTTTTAAATAACAATTTATGCTTTTTAGAAAGGCTTTCCAAATTATTGCAGTATGTCTTTTGTTCCTTTCTTCCTTGTATAAGAGATGAGCTATTATGTACCATAATAGAGCACACGAATTTATGATATTCTATGTGATTGCATGCTTTTGTCTCTCTTTATCAGCTAAGCTTATCAGATAATTCCTTCCTCTGGCTCCTGGGCTTCAACTGTCTATTAGGTCAGCTTCTTGCTCGGTCCCAGGGCTCCTCTTTAGTTGACCAGAAGAAGTAAGGAGGAATAAAGGAACAAGACTCTTATCAGTTTGTCCCTCCTCTTCAGGAAAGATTGAGTTACATGGGCAGGTTGACAGAAAGAACCATGAAAGACGGGAAGTATTTCTACTTTTTCTATTTTTATAAGGTGAAAGGTGAAGGAATTTTTTGACTGTAGAACCTGTTACAACTTGAACTTTTTATTCTTTATTTGCAGTGTTTCTGAATCATGTGGGTCATTTTCAAACTCTTACAGGGAGCAGAATATACAAAGGGGTGGGGGAGAGAGACTTTTCCACTGAGAACACATATGGCTAAATGGCTTAACAAGTTTCAAATAGAATTGTAATCTACTCAGAGACCTCCGATTATTGGGTAGATTAAAATACAGCATAACAATAATTCTACTCAAATAATTATAAACGATAAATTAGAGCTCTATGTGTGACCTCCTTTCTAACAGCAGAGAGTGAGGACACTGCAGCTCAGAATAGACATTTGCATCATTTGGGAACAACAGCCACTGTATAATCAAATAATGATATAGGTACAAATATATTTCATGCTAACTGCCAAAGTACTGCTAATACCCCAAAAATCTGGCTACTAAGGGTGTTTAGCAAGTGTAGGCTACCTCTATTCCAATTTGTTATAGAAGACCACCTGAGGCTCACTGGATAATTATTTGAGAGATATTTCCTTATCTAATCAGAGAAATAGAATAACTCCCAAATCAGTGGGAATAAGAACAACTTCCAACTTCCTGTCAGCTTCCCCATTGAGTTTCCTTCTGCCAAAGCTGGCACTGAGCATTGGGAATCTTCCTTCCTTCCTTCCTTCCTTCCTTCCTTCCTTCCTTCCTTCCTTCCTTCCTTCCTTCCTTCCTTCCTTCCTTCCTTCCTTGTGTTGACTATCATCTTCAAAGTGCTCCATGGCACGGGACCTAGTTATCTTCGGGGTCGCATTCCTTCCTTCCTTCCTTGTGTTGACTATCATCTTCAAAGTGCTCCATGGCACGGGACCTAGTTATCTTCGGAGTCGCATCCTGGGCAACGCCCAGGGGAAGGGCCTTCTCTGTGGAGGGCCCAACTCTCTGGAACGACTTACCCCCCGAACTGAGAATGATCACGGATCTCCGCTCCTTCCGCCAGAACCTTAAAACTTATTTTTTCCAACAGGCCGGCCTGGCCTAACTTACATCACCTAGCCCACAGTCTGCAGTTAATTTGTTTTAAATTGGTTTTAGGGATTGTTTTAATGTATTTAAATTTTTAGCACAGGGATATTAATTTAATTTGGTTTTATATTTTGTATATTGTTGTTTATATATGTTTTTTAAATTGCCTGTGCACCGCCCCGAGTCCCTTTTGCGAAAGGTGCGGTATATAAATTAAATAAACTAAACTAAACTAACTAACTAACTTCCTTCCCTCCCTCCCTCCCTCCCTAGAAACCCGTGGAGAAAAATTGCTGAATACTTTTGTAAAGGTATGAAATTTAAAATCATATCACACATTTCTATAAAGTATTAATATATGAAATGAACCCTCCCCCCCCAAAAAAAACCCAATCCAAAAACATCTTTAGCAGAAAGAGCTGTGATATTTAATGAAATTTTCAGTATGATGAAATTTTCAGCCTGTGGTACATTAGTGCTTTCACCTTTAACCCAACTGTTGAACTGGATATTGCTGCAAACTTTGCAATATTTTATTCTTAGTATTATTTTATATCATACTCCAATATGTGATACATAAACTTTCCTCTGGTCTATCATAAACATAGGCAGTAATGACTGTTGAAGCATTTTGCTTTTATCCTTCCATTACAATTTCCTTTGAAGGTTTTCAAAATAAAGAACTGCCTCTGTTTTGTGAATTTAAAACCTTGATCAGATCCAGCAAGCTAATTAATGTTTCTCTGTGATGCTCAGAGTAACTTCCTACTAATATTATATCAATCACAATCAATGTCATTTAACCCTATAATCTGGCAATGAAAGACTGCAAAAATATGATTAAACATAGAATGTACATTTAATTACAATGATTAATAATCAGTCAACATTTACCCTAGTAAATAAAGGAAGTAGTTTTTTGAATTGTATCCTCTCAGGGCCCAATAGTTTGTGGTGAGATAGCCTAGTTTCTTTGTTCTGATTCTGGAATGATGGGCAGATTCAAGGCATAGTCATAGGTATTTTGACCTTAGATTTACTGTATAGCAGAAATAGACTCAAAATGAGTTACCTTGGCAGCTCAGTCCATATATCTCAGTTCCAGTAGTCCAGTAGCATCAATAGCGAGAAGAGATAATATAATTATAAGGAATAGTGCTAAGAGTGTTGGAAGTCATGCTAGTTAGCTCTATAAATATCCCACTGTTGGTATCTTGTGACATCCCGGAAGTACAGTTTAGGCAGATTTGGCCATTTTTCTGCCAAGTAAGACTTTTTACTTAATCACATATTGGCCTGATATAATTTTTCATGTATGATAGCTAAGACAAAGATAAAGAAAAAAATAGAATGAATAATCACTTAATGGACCATTACTTATTGTATTCAAAATGTATTAAATCTATACGAAAAAAACCTTGGAGCATAGCTGCACAACAAGTCATTTGGGGAAAAAAATTGTTTTAGAAATCCAAAACCTATATTTTAAAGTTCATATTGCATTAATGAGACCTATCTAACAAATAGGAAAATAAATAAAATATTAGTGGCAGGCAATAAAGAATATATACTGCAGTAATTACAATACAATAGCAGAGTTGGAAGGGATCTTGGAGGTCAACTCCCTGCCTAAGCAGGAAGCCCTATACCATTTCAGACAAATGGCTATCCAACATCTTCTTGAAGACTTGCAGTGTTGGGTTGTTCACAACTTCTGGAGGCAATTTCTCTTCCACTGGTTAATTGTTCTAACTGTCAGGAAATTTGTCCTCAGTTCTAAGTTGCTTCTCTCCTTGATTAGTTTCCACCCATTGCTTCTTGTTCTGCCCTCAGGTGCTTTGGAGAATAGTTTGACTCCCTCTTCTTTGGGGCAATCCCTGAGATATTGGAACACTGCTATCATGTCTCCCCTAGTCCTTCTTTTTATTAAACTAGACATACCCAATTCCTGCAACCGTTCTTTATGTTTTAGTCTCCAGTCCCCTAATCATCTTTGTTGCTTTTCTCTGCACTCTTTCTAGAGTCTCCACATCTTTTCTACATCATTGTGACCAAAACTGAATGCAGTATTCCAAGTGTGGCCTTACCAAGGCATTATAAAGGCACTTCACGTGATCTTGATTCTAACCCTCTGTTTATGCAGCCTAGAACTGTGTTGGCTTTTTTGGCAGCTGCTGCATACTGCTGGCTCATATTTAAATGGTTGTCTACTAGGACTCAAAGATCCCTCTCACAGTTACTGCTATTAAGCAAGGTACCACCTATACTGTACCTGTGCATTTCATTTTTGTTGCCTAAATGTAGAACCTTACTCTTTTCACTATTGAATTTCATTTTATTAGATAGTGCCCAATGTTCAAGTTTGTCAAGATCCTTCTGTATCGTAAGCCTATCTCCTGGAGTGCTGGCTATTCCTGCCAGCTTGGTGTCGTCTGCAAATTTGATAAGTTCCCCATTTATTCCCTTGTCCAAATCATTGATGAAGATGTTGAAGAGTACTGGGCCTAAAACAGAGCCTTGGGGGACTCCACTGCATACTTCCTTCCATGTAGCTGCAGTTCCATTGAGGACTACATGTTGAGTGTGGTTGGTCAGCCAGTTATGAGTCCATCTGGTGGTGATGCTGTCTAACCCACATTCTTCTACCTTATCTAGTAGTAGGTTATGGTCTACCTTGTCAAAATGCCTTACTGAAGTCTAAGTAAACTATATCGACGGCATTCCTCTGGTCCACTAATTTTGTCACTTTGTCAAAGAATGCAATTAAACAAGCTTAAAAAAAAGAAAAAGAAAAAGAAGGTGACCAAAAGGAGCTGCAGCTTTTCATTTTTCAATTATAAGCAGATTTCAAAAATCGATAAAGAGAATCAGTTCTTCAATATTGGTAGATTTTTTCCCATCTATATTAAATAATTCTCTTTGTAAGCTAAAGGCTTCATAGACTCAAAGTTCTTCATTAAATGTCAAATTCCATATTCTGAGAGTATAAATCAGTATCACATTTACATCTTTAATTAACATGCCATCTTTTCTCAAAGCCCTATTAACTTATAACTTGAAACCCAGAGGTAACAATGATTGGACACAACTAAGTCCATATGAGCCACATATCTATGAATTTCTTACATCAACAGCACAAGAAATCTAACAGCCAACTTTTTAACATTCTTTGAGGACTTTATTAAACAAATATCCAATGCATACAATGGGAAAATAGAAAATGGTACATTTAAATGTAATTATTTGTCTAATTATCATATTCAAATTGAGTTTGCTTTATTTCTTGTAATCAAATATTACCTTGATTTTAATGAACATTTCCTGACCAATAACCAGTTTTAAATCTACGTACAAATATTGTGCTCATTTTTATAAGCCAGCTCTACTGTAAGGTTATATGTGGATTAAAAAAATATTTTTAAGTATTCAAGTGGGAGAAATGCATGAATTTTTTTTCTCAGCAATACTGTGTTTTATAGATGTTATTGACTACTATGAAGATTTCATTTTTTCCTGGAAAAGAAACCATATTTACTATTTTTTTAAAAAAAAGAGAAATAAATGAATCTTGGCATTTCAATAAACAGTATTTGACTTGAATCACTCCTGCATTTACTGTATTACAATTACTTTTCAAGATCATCATTGGATATCACTAATAGGAATCCATTTTTAACTCAGTCAATTTTTTTAATAATCTGAAATAAAGTCATCTTCCATGTGACAGATCAGGCTGATACTAGTGATTACATTGCTGAATAATAAAAACAAAAACAACACTTCTTAAATAGTTTAATAAAAACAAATTGCCGTATATAAGTTTAATCAGAAAATGCAAAGAATCTCAGTATTTTTGCATTTTTTTGACCAATGTAGTGTCACATTTTCTTAATCATCTTCTATGGTATAGTTATTGACACAGTTATAATTAGACATTGAATAGTTTGCATTGTCTCATTTGTACCAAAAATTATATCCTGTTTTTTCCCAACCAGGCGCATTCAGAAGAACTTACGGGTTTTTTCCCCAAACATTTTTGAAAGTATTGCTATTTTACAAAGTGAAGAGATTGATAGATGAATAGATGGATAGATGGATGAAAAATAGATAGATAGATAGATAGATAGATAGATAGACAGACAGACAGACAGACAGACAGACAGACAGACAGACAGACAGACAGACATGGAAACATATAATGGTCATTCATTAAAGTGAATATACTATATACCAGATCGTGCTGTTTATATTCTATTTTGCAGGATGGACAATTTCTTAATTATAATCTAATCTAAATCCAGTACAAAATAATATAACACAATAGAGCAGTAATGGCGAACCTTCTTTCACCTCGAGTGCCAAAATCACGCACATGCACTATTGCGTGTGCTCGCATACCCAGCTCCATAATTTAATGCCCTCCTGTGCCATGCCCCCCACTGCCCCATGTATGCATATATGGCTTTCTTGTAGCCTGGGGAGGACAAAAACAGCCCCCCAGCCCTCCAAGGCCCTCCGGGGGCCAGAATCAGCCCATTTTCTGACTTCCAGAGGGTCTGGTAGGTCCATTTTTCACCCTCCGTAGGCTCCAGAGCCTTTCTAAGCACCCTTGAAGAGCAAAAAGGGCCTCCCCTGTCCTTAGAGCAGGGGTGTCCAAACTTGGGAACTTTAAGACTTGTGGACTTCAACGCCCAGAATTCCCCAGCCAGCATATTCTGGGAGTTGAAGTCCACAAGTCTTAAAGTTCCCAAGTTTAGACATCCCTGCCTTAGAGGCTTTTCAGGGGCCAGAAACAGCCCATTTTCTGACTTGCAGTGGGCCCTGTAGGTTTGTTATCTGCCCTCTCCAGACTACAGAGCCTTTCTAGGTGTGTCGGGAGGGCAAAATATGGCCTAACACACAAACCAGAAGTTTGGGAACAGACTTCTGGGTTGCCTGTTGGGCCATTTTTCTCCCTCGGGAGGCTTCAGGAAGCTTCCCTGAACCCTCTGGAGCACGAAAAACAGCCCAATGCACAAACCATCCCCAAACTTCTGGTTTGCGTGATGGGTGGTTTCTCATCCTCCGGAGGCTTCAGGGAAGAGAATGAAAAATGGCTGAAAATCAAGGCTGAAAATCAGCTGGCCAGCGCATGCATTTTTGCTGGAGCTGATAGGGCAATGCCTCAGAAATAGCTCCGTGTGCCACAGGGGGCACGTGTGCCATAGATTCGCCATCATGGCAATAGAGTACAAACTTTTCTCCCTCTCTCTTCTTGCCAATTTATTCCTTTCTGGCCTTAATAACTAAAATATGTTTCTTATAAAAAGTCCAACTCTTTTTCCTAATGGCAATAGCACTTAGACTTATATACCACTTCACAGTGCTTTACAGCTCTCTCTAAGTGGTTTACAGAGTCAGCATATTGCCCCCAACAGAATGCTCATTTTACTGACCTCAGAAGGATGGAAGGCTGTGTCAACCTTGAGCCTGATGACAATTTTATCTGCTAAATTGCAGGCAGTTGGCAGTCATCAGAAGTAGCCTGCAGTACTGCATTCTAATCACTGTGCCACCATAGAAATAGTTTTCCTATTCCTCAACTACATTTGTACCTTGGTACTCAATTGCTTTGCAACTCATCATATTTGGTACACAAGGCATTTTGGGTGTAACATTTTGTCCTGTTACTCGTGTGATTCAATAATTAATCTTTATGAGAAAAATTTGTTTGGTACTCATCATTTTTGGTACTCATCACATCTCCCAGAACCATTTAATGATGAGTACCAAGGTACCACTGTATATAAATCAGAACCAGTACAAGGATAACATTAAACAGAATGATCACAAAATCCAAGCCTGAACTATTTCAAATATCATTATTTAAGTTTCCTTAGAACGTCCAGGAAAATCCACATTATATTGGAAACGTGGGTGCTTCTGTTAAGCTGTGCTATGTACTTTACTGACAAACCTGACAAAAGAAAAGTCGAGATGGGATATTTTCTTTAGTCCACAGTATAATTAACATTTGCTGTGTTTGCACTTCCTGGCTGTGCATTCAAACCTAAGCATGGCTTTTTGATAATGTCTGCTATTTTCCAGATTTTGCTGTGCAGCTCAAAACTCAAGAAACCTTTTCACAAAAATGTGTTATGTTAAGAAAAAGGACTAATCAAAATGGATATATCAGAAAAGTTTGCCTGAAAGACGTGTGTGTGTGTGTGTGTGTGTGTGTGTGTGTGTGTGTGTGTGTGTAGCTTAAAAATGATGGGGGAGGCAAGAGGAACAATGTAGAAATAGATTGGGAAGAAGAAAAAGAGATGAGAAGGGAACAAAACTTTATGCAGAAGAATAATCTTAAAGATGAGAATGCTCAAAATGTTAATACATTGTCTAAATTAAGTATCCTAAAGCAGGTACCAATAACTCCATAATAAGACAAATGTGATGAGCCAAATAGAATGTAGGTACTACAGATAGTCATCACCAATTTGGTAAGACTTTACTGTTAATATAAATACATTCTTCATTTAAAATACTGCTTGAGGCAACAAGCTCACAACCCAATCTCTAATGCCTTCGCTGTACAGCAACCTCCACCCCTCCTGCTTCCCAATGAGCCTTTCTGTAAAGATATTGTGCAGAGTGCCAGAACACACAGTTGTGGTTGATTGGTTATAGATTGTTTGCTCCTGCACAAGGCAATCTGTGCTGTGATTGGTTGCTGTGAGTGCAGAGGGAGAGTTTCCCTTTATTCCCGCTTCCCCCCCCCCCTCATGTGTACTCTGTAATTTACCTCATGATGTTCCTGCTGTGTTGATTTACCTTGTGATGCTCTTGTTTGCCTGACTATCTTGTTTGATGTATATATAGATCAGTGGTGGGTTGCAGGTGATACGTCCCAGTATGGGTGGCCTACCTGCCCACCCGCCGTCCTTACCTGTACTTGAGCTCCATGGCGCACGGTGCATTTGGTGCCTGCGTGATGCTCCGCCGAGCAGCTGGAGCATCACAGGAGGTAAGAATGCATGTGTGTGCTGCGCACATGTGCACACACATTGCACACGTTCATGTGGTGGACACCAGGCCCCATTGCACCGTACCGGTTGCAACTGGATCCAGAACCCACCACTGATATAGATGTAAAATATATTTATTTATATAAAAGTACAAGTTGGTGCCAGTGTCTCTGACTTCATTTGGACAGCTGTTGCAATTCCCTGACACTTTCCAAATGATGCTTCCAAAAAACTGTTTGGACTATATCAGAAGAAAATACTTATGTAATACAGAGGGAAAAAATAAAATTAAGTTTATATGTAAACTATATTTAAAGTCAGTTCTTGTTTTCTCTCATTCCCCTATGAGCACAACTACAAAAACCAAGTGGGTCATATGCCTGGATATTTTTTCCACTTAATTTAAATGCACAAATATCAGAATACAGTACCTAATCACATTGTATTATCCATCAACATTTCAGATATTAAAAGAAATAAATCTAGTCACACTAGCCCTCTATTTTATCTTGTGCTATATTTTCTGTCATTTTTAAAGGGAGGCAATTTCTGAGCAGACAATGATTTTTCCCTGCAATAACAAGAAATTAAACTTAACTTTACCTTAGAAACCATCCATGATGTAATCGTTTTGTAGTACTTTCAGCATCTTCTCCACAAGTGGTGCTTTAAATATTTGACTGTCAAATAAAATACTATCCCCTTGACCTTTCCATCTATCTAAGGTTTGAAGGGAATCCTATGTCATGCAGTATAAATGTCCCACTTGATAAAATCTAGCACCACACTATATTATTGTTTTTTGGCTAATATTAATAGGAAGATGCTTGTATTATGAAAAAATGAAGTATATCCATCTGATTTATTGATTTGATGAATCAATAACTTCTTGAATCATTAGATCTCAACTGTAATGAACAAAAGTCTGAAGTTGGAATTCACTCCAAAATCTATGCAAAGCAGTTTACATAAAACATCTGCTGCCACGAAAGCCTGAATGTAAAGTTTCTCCTACCACTATGCATCTAAGAACAAATCCTCTTTTTGGAGTCATTAGTGGTAATCTATGCGTCTTTTATGATAGTTGGCTTTTGAGCTTCTCTATTGTTAAAATATAATATCTTATAAATACTGCATTTAATGAACCATAGTTTTTTTTAAATCCAAAATAGATAGAGTAAGATAGAAAATAAGCCAAAATTAGAGTTGGATAAATAATAATGTCAGAAATGTTCATTTCACATGAAAGAGTATGGTGCTAGAAGTAGCCAGTACAGGTAGTCCTCGAATTACAATAGTTCATGTAATTACCGTTCAAAGTTACAACAGCACTGAAAAAGTCTTATGATTGTTTTTCACACCCACAACTGTTGCAGCATCCTCATCGTCCCATGATCAAAATTCAGACTTTGGTAACTGATTCATATTTATGAATATTCTGGGATCATATGATCACATTTTGCAGCCCTTCTGACAAGCAAGCTCAAAACCTAACAAGTGTGTTACTAATTTAATAACTGCAGTGATTTACTTAGCAACTGTGGGAGAGAAGGTCATAAAATGAGGCAAAACTCACTTAAATATGTCACTTAGCAACATAAATTTGGGGCTCAGTTGTGGCTGTAAGTTGAGAACTACCTCTCTCAAAATGGGGGAAATGTAAATATAATTCAACATGTGAAGACTTTCTTAAATCTTATCAAATTCTGCTCATCCATGAGAGGGAAAATACATAAAAGATACAGAAGTTAAATGCATATTTTGCTACAATATCAGTCATTTAGTTCAAGGATCACAAGATATTGCTGACAAATAACCAAATCTATAAGAAGAGAGTTTTGGAAAAGAATGACTATTTTGGAAGAAAGAGACATAATAAAGACAGAGACATAAGTGAAAAATGTACCTACAAAATCTCAGAAACTGTAACTTCTAATCAGTAACCTTCAGATTTGCTAGAGCCTGGAAAAGCACTTAAATTTGAATATCAGCAAATGGCTGCAAAGAAAAACGGGATGTGGATTTACAATATGAATAATTTGAAATTATTATGTCTGCCAAACCATAAGGAAAGCTAATGCAGCAAAAGAAACTAAGGATAATAATTTTCAGTGAAGATGAAGGTGATCCTTAATATCATAAATGTGGTGGACAAAACTAGATAAAATCTCATTATTGATTTATTGGTTCACATATACATATTTTGCTCTGAACGTGATTTATAACAGTACTTTGTTTTATTTTAGTTGAGAAATCAATAATTAACAGGTTTTTCCTATTAGTAAAGTTGATGGAAGCTATAGTCCATTGCTACCTGGAAGGTGTTTCAGTTATCTTTAGAAAAATAGAAACTATCTGCATTATCAAATAAGTTCAGCTCTCATGCTTCCTTGCTCTGAAAGGAAATGAAAGAAGTGCAAATAAAGAAAGTAGAGAGGAAATAAAGGAAAGGTGATATTCTGCTTCAGATTTCAACCATAGACACTTGAGCACAATTGTTTTGTGGGTACAGCATTTTTTTTCTTCAAGGCTGAAGAAATAATAGCAAACAAAGGAAGGTAAACAAAACAGTAGGCTGCTGTTGAAGAGTCTGCTTTGAAATAGGAATGCACAGAAGAATGGTTCAAATCTAACCCAGGGTTATGACAGTCAAGGCAGGAATGCCAGCCAGTCTAGAGGTCAGATGGTCAAGGTTTCTTTTACCAACAGCATTCACAGGAACATCATACTTTGAGCTGTGGTGGTGCAGTGGTTAGAGTGCAGTACTACAGGCTACTTCTGCTGACTGCCAGCTGCCTACAATTTGGCAGTTCCAATCTCACCAGGCTTCTATCCTTCTGAGGTTGGTAAAATGAGGAACCAAATTGTTGGGGGCAATATGCTGACTCTGTAAAACACTTAGAGAGGGCTGAACACTGCACAGCTGTTTATATGACTAAGCGCTATTGCTTTTGCTATACACCAACCAGATGACAAATATTTTCAGGTAGAGAGAATTGCTTCTTAAACCAGGCTGCAGCTAGCTGTTACTAATTAAAGGACTTCTTCCCTTTTTAGCAAGAAACTTCATGGAAAATCTTTGCTATGTTCTTTTCTTCACTGGTTGGAGCTGGAAGGGTTTACTTTATCTTCATCTGAGTGTTCTAGCTGTCTAGCTGATGCCTGTGTTTGATCAGCCTGCTGCAATTTTTGGTTTGGTGTCTTCTGAGGTTGACATTCTGAAGGTTCAGCTGGAGCAGCTTATTCAGATTCAGAATCTGAGTCCTGAACCTGGGTCATGACAGGAGATAAGAGACACAGTGAGTTTTAAATAACCTAGACGTCATTTGGAAGGTATGTCCTATACTGAATATCCCCCACCCCACCCCAGACAACTCAATCCTCTGATTTCAGCTGGACATTTCTCTCTGCGTATAAAAGCACACCACAGTACAAATCTGAATCTTTAGTACACAGCTGTCACACCATGAGATTTTTCATCATTATGGACAAAGAAAACTTTTCAAACTTGTTTCTGTCCATCATAACAAAGATGTTTTCCCAGAATGCCAACATGTTGGCAACAGATAGTTGGCAAGAGCATGACCCTGCCATTTTCATACATTTCCTCTATCAACATATCATCACAGCTAAGGTTGACACTGTCTACTAAATTTGACTGACTCCTTGTCTTTGGGAAAGCACACACAGCTAATTTTCAAACTGGTAACTGAAATATATACTTTACTCCTTAAAGAATAAAAACCACACTAAGGAAAACATGTTTGTGAGTGTCTGTGCACATCAACTTGTATTCAATTTGTAAAAGTGTAGAATATGCAAGGATATATGAAGGAGATGTGCTGTTGGGAACCTGTAGTAAGAGGGTATTTATTTGTATGCATGCATGTGCATCTTCAAGTATTTGCAGTTTTCATGGCAAAATTTTCAGAAGTGATTTGTGCTTGCCTTTTACCTGTGGCTAAGAAAGTGATACTGTCCCAAAGTCACTCAGCTGACTTTGTGCCTAAAACTAAACTCACATTCCCAGTTTCTCTCTTAGTACTTTAATGGCTACACCAAGATAGCTGTCAGTAGTAATATAGTTTTGCTTTATAATACTTAGAGATAACTTTTTTTATGTCACACTAAATTTTGGAAAAGAAATGAAATACTGGAAGCAGAGAAAGCTATCGAATGTTCATTTATTTCTTTTCATAACATTTATTGACTGCCTCAATCCCAAGGGATTTTGGGCAGTTTACAGATCTAAAATATAACAAAAAATACAATACAGAACAAAAGTAACCATTCTGGTGGTCTTAGGTCTACTCAAAAGATCACTCCCACCAAAGCTAAACTATTACTAGCCACTCTCTTCTCCATCTCCAATGGGGGGAGAATCCCCCTCTTCCAGAATATTTGCCATTGCACTCCACCCTATCATAATAATAATCTTTATTGTCATTGTAAATATTATCATGCCATGCAATAAGAGAAAACTTTTAACAGATGCTTCTGGTTATCTGGATTTGGCTGGTAGAGTCTATCCAGGGAAACTGGCTTCTTAGATAACCAGAATTGGGGCCATAAGGAACTTCATAAGTGGTGATGAGCACTTTGAACTACACTTGATAATCAGTTTTTCTAGCATCTGTGTTATTGAATGGTAGTACTAATCCTGCCCAATAAACACTTCTCCTTTTTGGATCACATGACATTTCCAGTTTTTCAACAACAGGCATATGTAATTACAGAAATCTGATTGCAAGATGACCAGGGCAGGAGTAATTGTTTGCAATGCATCATATTTTGGTTAGGGTTACCTCTTACATATTGGTCAAAGCTGGGGAAAGCTTTCCTGGTGACCCCTTTCACCTGCTCTTCTAACAGAAGACATGAGTCCAAAATGACTTCCAGTTTGAAGTCTGCTCTCTTCAGAGTAACACAGTCCCATCAAATGTCAAAATTGGTATTATCAAAATAAATCAGTAGCCTTTAAAGTGATGTCCATTCTATCTTGTTTGAATGGAGTTTGTTTCCCCTCCAATCCAGCTTTCAGGCACTGGAATGTATGATCTGAATATTAATAATACTTCACTCCAAAATGGGAATTGACCTCTCTCAGAAAATTTATGTAAACATTAAACAGAATTGGAGAAAGGACTGAGCCTTAGAGTGTGCCACTTGACTGCTTGAGTTTCTTTCCTGATCTAATCATAGAATGTTGGCCTCCATTTGGCTAGACAAAGGAACAAGGGCACTGTTTGAATATGTGTTTGTAAAAATCTTCCTTTTTAAATATGCTAAAGGCATAGGATGTAAATTATATGTAAAAATCCTTCCTCAATGCAATACTGGGTATATTAACCAGAAACTGGGATAAATTTGTCTATTTATTATAATGGTGGTACCAGAGGCATCTTTAGTAAATAACATGGCAAAGTGCCACAGTAAATGCTAAATTTATTATGGTAAATTGTAAATTGCCATGATAACAGAAATGTAGCCATACCACGCTATTGCATCCTTAGTAAAGGCCAGATCAAGTGCAAGCCCACAGTTTTATGGCAGCCATGAATTCAGAACCATCTCTAATGTCAGAGAGATTAGTGGTGAATCCACAACCATCCTTGCAATATTGTCTATTGTATTATGTAGAGCAGTAACTCTACATAAGCAGGAGTAGATCAGGTTCAATCTTCTTTAGGGTTTTAAATGTTGTAACATATGTGGGCACATGTTGTTATGTCTGTTGGATTTTTGAAATGTATTGCTTTTTAAGATTTCTGAACATTGTATTTAATCTATTCAATTTCTAGAGTGGTTGGGCATGAAGCTAATAAAGCTAATAACTAAATAAATTATAAAATGAACTAAATATCACAATATCTCAGTTTCACCTGATGGATAATTGTGAGTGGATTTAAGTCATTAAAATGACTCAAAAACACGCTCATTTCTCAGTTAAGGGACACAAGTAGCTTTTGACAATTATTTGAATTAATAGTTGGGCTTTTGAAATGCTGAATTTTTCATAGTGTTTTTTTTTTCTGTTCAGCCTGCTGATATAATTTGCTCCCCCCAAAATGATTTATGTTGTGTTTATTTCTTTTCAAAACAAGAATGAAAAAGAAGTACACAAAAGCATGAATATGTAGGAAATCTCACATCTCTAATTACAAAATATTCTTTCCAGCAATTGATACATTAAATATTTAATCTGAAATGACTTATCTCCCATTTTAGCAAATTCAAATTCAAATTAAGATTTATTAACCGCACCCTCTCCCCACAGGGACCCGGGGCGGTGCACAGGCATAATTAAAAACAATATACAAAATACAAACATTACTTAAAATAAAATTAAATAAATCTACCTATGCTAAAAATATATAATTAAAACCCATTAAAATTTGTAATTAAAAGACAGAGAGAACTATTCAAGGCCGGCCAGTCGAAAGAGATGGGTCTTCAATTTTACCCGGAAGGAGCGGAGGTCGGTGGTCGTTCTAATATCAGGGGGAAGGTCGTTCCAGAGGGCCGGGCCCGCCACAGAGAGCGCCCTTCCCCTGGGCGTCGCCCGCTGACAAAGTCTAGTGGACGGCACCCGGAGAAGCCCCTCTCTGTGGGAGCGAATCGGTCGTGAGGATGTGTGGGGCAGGATCCGATCTCGCAGATAGCTAGGTCCCGAGCCATGGAGCGCTTTGAAGATGATAACTAACACCTTGAAGCGCACCCGGAAGACGACAGGTAGCCAGTGCAGCTCGCGCAGGAGCGGTGTTACATGGGCAAACCTGGAGGTGCCCATAATTGCTCGCGCGGCCGCATTCTGAACTAACTGAAGCCTCCGGGTGCACCTCAAGGGGAGCCCCATGTAGAGAGAGTTGCAATAGTCCAGTCGGGATGTCACGAGGGCATGGGTGACTGTGCGAAGGGCGTCCCGATCCAATAGGGGGCGCAATTGGCGAACCAGGCGAACCTGGTAAAACGCCCTCCTGGCCACGGCTGTCACTTGCTCTTCCATAGACAGCCGGGTATCCAGGAGGACACCCAAATTGCGCGCCCCATCCACAGGGGCAAGATGTTCGCCCCCTATGGCCAGCGTTGGAGAAAGCTGGTTGAATCGGGCAGCCGGAAACCACAGCCACTCGGTCTTGGTCGGGTTGAGCCTAAGTCCGTTACTTCCCATCCAGATCCGCACGGCTTCCAGGCACTGGCACATCACCGCTACGGCATCGTTGGGGTGGTCTGGGGTAGATATGTACAGCTGGGTGTCATCAGCGTACAGATGGTACTCTACCCCAAAACCACGGATGATCTCACCCAGCGGCTTCATGTATGCATTAAACAGGAGAGGCGAGAGGACCGACCCCTGAGGCACCCCGCATGTGAGGGGTCTCGGGGTCGACCTCTGCTCTCCTGCCCGCACAAATTGCGATCGGCCAGAGAGGTAGGAGGAGAACCACCGCAAAACGGTGCCTCCCACCCCCAACCCCCCCAGCCGATGCAATAGGATACCATGGTCGATGGTATCGAAAGCCGCCGAGAGGTCTAATAGGACCAGGATGGAGGAACATCCCCCATCTCTGGCCCTCCAGAGATCATCTACCAATGCGACCAATGCCGTCTCGGTGCTATGCCCGGGCCGAAAGCCGGACTGGCGCGGATCTAGATAGTCAACTTCCTCCAGGTGACGGGGAAACTGTTGTGCCACCACACTCTCAACAACCTTCGCCAAGAAGGGAAGGTTGGAGACTGGACGGTAGTTGTTCAAAAGAGCTGGGTCCAAAGAGGGCTTCTTGAGGAGGGGCCTCACCATAGCCTCTTTTAGGGAGGCAGGCAAGGAACCCTCACTCAAGGATGCGTTGATAACCTCTTGGAGCCAGCCTCGTGTCACCTCCCAGGATGCCAGTACAAGCCAGGAGGGGCACGGGTCCAATGAACATGTGGTGGCTCGCAGTCGCCCACGTAGCCTGTCCATATCCTCGGAAGTAACGGGGTCAAACTCCTCCCAAACAAGATCTCTCTCGTGGCATCCCACTGGGCCATGAATGGGGGCTAGCTCACTCTGTATCTGGGCGGTTTTCTCCTGCAGAAAAATCACAAATTCCTCTGCTCTACCCTGTAGCGGGGCTTCCCGCTCCCTCTGATGAAGGAGAGAACGGGTCACCCTAAACAGGGCGGCAGGGCGGTTTTCTGCGGATGCTATGAGGGTAGCACAATGGTGACGTTTGGCCACCCTCAGCGCCACAATGTAAGTCCGTAAATGGGCTCTTACCTGTGTCCGGTCAGATTCAGAGCGGCTAGCCCTCCACCTTCTCTCTAGGCATCTCTTGCGGCGTTTCATCACCCGCAGCCCCTCAGTAAACCAAGGAGCCAGGGTGGTTCGCCGCCGCGAGAGAGGCCGCAAGGGCGCGACCCGATCTAAGGCTCCCACGGCCGCATTATTCCATGCGGCCGTGAGGTCCTCCATCGGGGCGCGGGTCAGGGATACAGGAAATGGCCCAAGCGCTGTCTGGAACCCGTCCGGGTCCATCAAGCGCCTGGGGCGGTACCAGATTGGTAACTCTGGTTCCGCCTCCCCGCGGAGGGGAGCAGCGGTCGGAAAGTCGAGTCGGAGAAGTGAGTGGTCTGACCATGACAAGGGTGTGATGACTATATCCCCTGTACCCAGATCACTCTTCCATTGGCCCGAGACAAAGATGAGGTCCGGCGTATGTCCACCCTCATGGGTGGGGCCTTGAATTACTTGGGTCAGGTCCATGGCCGTCATGGAAGCCATGAACTCCCGAGCTACCACGGATGATTCGCCCAACGATGGCAGATTAAAGTCCCCCATGACTATAAGTCTGGGGGTCTCCACTGCCACCGTAGCGATCACCTCGAGGAGCTCGGGCAGGGCTGCTGCTACATAGCGGGGAGCCAGGTATACAACCAGCAAGCCCAACTGCCTCCCTAGGCCCCACTTCATGCAGAGGGACTCACAGCCGGAGGTCTGAGGCACAATGGACTCTCTCGGCTCCAGGCCTTCCTTAATAATGACCGCTACCCCGCCACCCCTGCCTAGGGCCCGCGGCTGATGAAATGCGCGGTAGCCTGGTGGGCACATTTCAACGAGGGGATGACCTCCCTCGGGGCCCAACCAGGTCTCCGCAATTCCTACCAGGTCCGGCTCCCCCTCTGACACAAGGTCACTAATGAGGGGGGCTTTGTTGACAACGGACCTGGCGTTGCAGAACATCAGCCGCAGACCCTGGCTCTGTATTCCCTGGCCACCTAGCCTGCGGGGGTTGTGGCACCCGACCGTTTGTAACCAACGGCTGCGTGCCACCAACCGGGAGGATGAGAATTGTCTCCCCTCGGTCCTGCCCCTCCCCACGACCCTCTGAATTGGTAAGCCCTCCTGAGGAACGACTCGGGTATCCCCCTTCCTTTCGCCTTCCGCTTCCCGCCGTCGACTGCTATCCTGGCCCTTACTATTGATCGTTGCTTCCGTCTCCATCTGTCTATATCTTTTTTTAGACCCCTCCCCCACCCCAACCCTGGAACCCCCTAAAATCCGAATTAAAAAATTACAAAGAAACCCCCTGAGCTTGCGCTTCGCCCACCTCTCAGGAGCAATAACTCCATCTTCGAGGTGGGCCCGAGTTAAACTAGGGGGCCAAGCCTGCGAGAGGGCAGAATCTCGCAGGCAAAGGAGGTCACGCCTCGAATACATTTCTAGGGGAACATGGAGGCTGCATAAACCAGGGGAACGTAATTGCAAGTTAATGTTTAGTTAGTTAATTAGTTAGTTAGAAAGAGTCCAGATAAAGTGCAGGTGTAAAGTGGCAGTGTACAGTGCAAATAATAGGAGATGGTAAGTCCATAGAGGTAAATCCATAGGGGTAGGAGGGGTAAAGTCAGATAGTCCAAAAGATAGTCCAAAAGAAAGTCCGGCAGATGGGAAAGATCGCAGTTCAGCCCCTTTAAAGGGCCCCATCCATCTGCCCTCTTCAGCCACACAGGCCTCAGTCTGCATTTAGTGCCGTGCAGCTAGATGGTCCACTGCACGGCCTGATGGTAAATGCTGCCATGTGCAGGCTTGGCTTACCTCCTCCAGTCCCATGCACTCACTCCCAGTCCTCCTCGGCCAAAGTTCCACCACTCCACGATCCGGCTGCTTGGCTGCTTGGCCTCCTCTCCTTCCATTCGCTCCTTCACTCCTTCCTTCCGTTTCTATTTCCGTTCCATTCCTTCTTTCTCCTTCTCCTTTCTCTTTCCAATCTCTCCTCTCCTTCTTTCCTTCTTCCTCCTTTCCATCCCTTCTCCACACGTTTCCTCTCTTCCAATCTCTCCTCTCACATCCTCTCTCCTTCCTCTCACCTCCTCTCTCCGTTCCAGCTTCTCCATCTGCAGCCGTTGTTCGCAGCCGCTCCAGCCCCGGATCAGGTAGGGAACACTCGGGTCGGGGTCGGATGTAGGCTGCACGATCTCCCATCCACTCGTGCAGCCCGATGGAAAATCCTCCCTTCCGCCCGGCCGTTCGCTTGCCTCCAGCGTCCCGGCCTCACAGGCCTGCCTCCTCCTACTTCCTGGCAAGCCGGGGACGCGCTAGGCCGAACAGGCCGATTCGGGCCTTCTCCTAGCTCTTCGCCTCGCCGTCACACACTCGGCTCACCCTCCGTCTCCAAAACGGCCCGGTGTGACGACTGGCATGTAGCCTTGCTGGGCCAGCCCTCGGAGATGGTCAGTGAGGGCTGGCGACATTCCCCTGGGGCAAAACAGCCCCCGGCCCCCGCCCTGCCTTCAGAATCGGACCTCCATTCCGCGCATGCGCAAACTACTTAGAGAGTTATCATTCTCAAAATATATTTTGGGTCATTTTATTTGGGAACACAAATTTTTCTGTAGCTTCTTCTATGACATTTCACTACTGTAAAGGATGATGCAAAGTCACATTCCCACTCATTTTTCGTATTGTAGTAATCTATTTTGCAACATAGTCATTACTAACTAGTGAAAAGCAGCATCTCAATACTGCTATAATAAAGTTTTTGCAGAAGCCAATTTCAGGCAGCATTCATGTAAGAAGGATGTAGAGAGGCATTATAGAATACAGTTTGGAACACAATGAGAATTGTGTGATAAACACATGCAAGAAGATTGAATGGAGCCAAGGGGATAATTTGAGGGGAGTCAATATCCAGAGTATTTATTGTGAAATTATTCTTGATGCCAGTAATGCATTTAACAATCTTCTGTGTTATTATCAATAACCACATTGGTTCCCTAATAGCTTTCTTAACAAGATGGTAAATATGGATCAAACCATATTATTCTTGGGTAGATTGGAAATTAGTTATATAATGATAAAACAATTAATTTCTCTGGATCAACCTGAAAGGAGGCACATTTTTATTGGCTTTCACTGGGCTGTTTTCCAAGCCATCTGTTTTTCAATATCATATAAATCTATAGAACCCTATGTGGCTTTGGGTTACATAATTTGAGGGACTGTCTCTCCCTGGCTACAACCACTCACCCCATTAGGATTGACAGGAGAGATATGTTATTGATCCCACCATTTGAAGAGCCATGGGGTACTCATTTTGGAACCTCAAACCTATCCTTCCAGAGATTAGATTGGCTCAGCCCTATTTGCCTTCCAGAAAGCTTTGGAGACATGGTTCTATCACTGTGCCCGAGGATTTGAACATTGTTTGGAGGCTGCTAGAGATACTGCTCATATTGTATGGATTTTTAAAAATGCCACTGTTTAAGCTTTTATGATTTTTATATTATTGGTTTGTTTTTTATTTATTTATTGTTGTGGTTTTTAATTTTGCGAGCCACCCAGAGGCACATACATGGGATGAATGGCTGTATCAATTTAATTAAAAAAATGGAAACATTGTCTTTCAAGTTGCAGCTTATAGATTGCTGGGAGAAGTGGCTTTAACTATTTCAATATTCAAAATAATCTTGAAAATCTAAAATGCTGGACCAAATTTACAAGATTAAATTTGATAAACTGTGTTGAATTAAAACACACTGTCCATTTTTCTCTCACCTCAAATCTCAGGAACAATAAAGGACAATTATGCTTCATCTTCTACATGACAGCTTTTCAAAAATGTCAAGATTATTAATATGTCGCCATCATTTTCTCTTTCTCTGATTATATTTCCAATCTGTGGAAATTACAGGAAATCAGATTGATACAATATTTAATAGCAATTGGTTTGGATAACTTTTTTTTAAAAAAAGATTGATTGTCCAGAAGTTTACATATTTATCAATGGGTAGTATACATTTAAAAAAACCTTCCTGGTATGTCGAAGGTTATTCACTAGAGGAGATCCAGTGTGTGTGTGTGTGTATGTATGTATGTATGTATGTATGTATGTATGTATGTATGTATGTGTGTGTGTATCAGTGGTGGGTTTCAAAATTTTTTAGAACCTCTTCTGTAGGTGTGGCTTGCTTTGTGGGAGTGGCTTGCCGGCCATGTGACCAGGTGGGAGTGGTTTGCCAGTCATGTGACTGAGTGGGAGTAGCTAGGAGGGCGTGGCCAACTTGTAAAATGTGGTGAAACTTACTTAACAGCACTCTTGCTTAGAAACCAAAATGTTGGCTCAGAAACTCTGGCATTTGAAGCACACATGTCTTAAGGCTGTCAAGTTACAAGACCCTTGCATCCCTACCATTTAGGGGGGAAAACCCAGGAGTGTTCTAACTTGACAGCTTTAAGACTTGTGGACTTTAACTCCCAGAATTCCTCCTCTCACTCTTCATCTTGATGATGTGCAGACAGGCAGGGGCAGGGAGCTGAAACCAGTTCTAAATGGCACTGTAGATTTGTGGAACCTCTTTTTTAGAAAAGGTTAGAACTGGCAGGAACCCACCCTTGGTTTGTATGTATGTATGTGTGTATACACACACACACACACACACACACACACACCTATGCCTATTACAGGCTACAAATGAATCTAAATATATAACAGAAAGATGAGTCAAATAATTTGAGACTTAAACTAATAACACAATTTAATTAATTACTATTCAGATACCTAGCATGATGAGACATAGAGCTGTCTTCAGGAAACAACTGTATGACAGACTACAGTGTGGAAAGAGAACAGAAATATTATGAAAACAATCCCATGCACAAACTCCTACATTTAACTGGGCACATAAAGGGGATGGGAGATTCTGTACTTCAATTCAAAACTGGCAGCTGGCTGTACAGGGAAATTAAATGCTATGAAAATCACTGTTACAGATAGCAATGGCTATGGGAAAGAAAATATTGAGAAGATCCCTATTGTGGGTTTTTGGAGTTAGCCTGAAGATCATGCAGGCTATTTCAAGCTATCTGAAATATCTTCTACCTTGGGAGTAGAAGAAAGAGGGTTTGAAGGATTTACTCTTTGTATCTTTTTATAATTAAATATCTGTCAAGAAAATAGTAAAATTAAAGTTGTGTCCAGTTGTGTCCAATTTCATTTCTTGGCCATGGGAGCCAGCATTGATTGAAGGCATTTTTGTGTCATGTGACCAGCATAGCTATATGCCAAAGGTGAATGGAAGACTGTTACCTTCCCACCAAATGGTACTTATTACTTTACTTGCATTTTCATGTTTTCAAACTGCTAGATGGGCAGGAGCTGATGCAAGAACAGTTGCACAGGGCTTGCGTCTTGAATCAGGGTTGTCAGCTTTCTATCTGACAATCTCAGCATTTTTAACCACTGAGCAATTATGCCCCCTCAAGGAAACTGTAAGCATATCTCAAAATGACAGGAGTATTTATCTGCATAGAAATTCATGGGATTGTTTTCAACATGAACCTGCTTGAAAGAGCTTACACCACAGAACTCTGCTGCCATGGCATGTCTTATGTGGAAGGGTAATTTCAAGAGTCTGAGCCCTTCATTTTATGAAAAGATTTAGAAGAACGCAAAAATTGCATGTTTGCCATCTTGAGATTGTTGATTACACTGGAAAATGAAAAAAATAATAATTCAAAGGATGCTTCCTTACATTGACTTTGACCCATGGTCAGTTGTATTCATTATATTTTATCCTATTTGTCTGCAGTACAGTACTTTTTCGGAAATGAGTCTTTCCTACTTTAAGGTGCCAAGAATTAATCTTGAAGCCTCTGACATATAAAACATACATTTTAACATTGAACTGCTATGGCTATACTGTGCTCCTTATAAATCCACTGGTCATGATCCAGTTGAAAGTAAAATATCATTGTTTTTATCTTTTTCCATCCAATTGTGTCTGATTCTTAGAGACTACATGGATAAGTCCCTGCAGCTGGCAAGATATTTCAGATTTTTGTCATTTTCTCCTTAGTAATACAGAGAGAAAGTGACTAACCCAAGGTCACCCAGCTAGCTTTATACCTAAGACAGAACTAGAACCCACTAGTCTCCCAATTTCTAACCTGATGCCCTTAACTACTACAGTAAACCGGTATTCAATAAACTTATGTTCTCTAAACATAGTTAAGACTCCTAAAATCATTGGTTCATTGAGCGTATAAAATTGTAGTCTCAATGCATAAAGAAAAAAATAGTTGATTTCCTTGTATGATTTAGACAATTCAGTGATGAGGCAGTTGACTATCTTTATAACACCTGGCCTTTTAAAAAATAATTATTTCACTCTCTAGATTAGAATGTTAAGATTTCATTGTCTTGCTTTTTATGTTAACATTTAGCTCCCCCTTTTTTCTGGAGATAATAAAGTCTATTAAAAATCATTTTGTTAATTTATTATTCCCTTTTATGTACTGCTCACCTGATATGTTTTCACCAGAAAATTAATAAAATAAGTCTCAGACTTCACAGAGTGACAAAGTATGAGTCAGTTAGGATGATTTATATTGCAAGGAGAAAGCAGAAATGTCATTTTAGATAAATATGCCAATCAGGATGAAGTCATCTTCTAATAAGATAGGTGTATGGAAGTGATAAGGGCATGTCACTTTGAGTTTTGTGGCATGTTTTAAAATTGCCAATGATGAGAGCATAATGGGGGATGCATTGATCAGGCATCTGGATACCCTTTTTTCCCTCCCAGTATGTAAGGTTCAATGTATGTTTATTTATAATGTATTAATTTATGAAGCTCAGAAATCTTTTGGAATAATCTTGATTTATTTGCAATAACAAGTGAAGCTTCCCAGTTTATGATACCATGGGTAACTAATCATGTGTATTGGTACAAAGAGCCACTTGATAGGGAAAAGGTAACATGTTCCAGCACTCCAACATCTGACTTTATTTTTTCATTAGGAAAGAGGTGCCCATCTACCATTTTCAGGATTGCAATGCAGCTGCTCAAAACTTCGGGTGTGGTCCAGAGATGGTATTCATCAGGTGCTGACCAGTTCTGGCAAACTGGTAGCGGAAATTTAGAGTAGTTCAGAAAACTGGTAAATACAATCTTTGACTGGCTCCCACCCTCATCTATTCTCTGCCTCCCAAGACCCAACTGATGGGGAGAAAATGGGGATTTTGCAATATCCTTCCCATGAGGTGGGAAGGGAATGGAGATTTTACAGTATCCTTTCCTTGCCACACCCAGCAACTCATGCCCACCGAGCCATGCCACAACCACCAAGCGACGCCCACAGAACTAGTTGCAAAAAAATTTGAATTCCACCACTGGTATGCTCTACACAGTCCCCCAAAAGTTGCAGTTAAAAATGAATTTTTAATATATTAGATTATAGAAGCCAGTAACTGCACATGGAGTAATATTAACAGTAATGAATCAATTAATTATAATGAACATATCAATTTAATTAAATTTTCTTTAGTTCTGACCTGCCATCTTTTTGATTCTAGCTCCCTCCATTGTTATTTTTTTGAGTGCACCCCTTTCCCCAACATATCACTCAGATATCTGGCATTCTGAATCCTTAGCCTAAAAAAAGTATAATATTCCTGCATTATAATATTTGGGACATTTTGAGAAAACTTACTGTTATATTCTTGTTCTTGGTTTGAAGCCAATTTCTATTCAGTCTTCAATCTGATGCTTATGACATCACTTCCTCTGGAAACACAAGAAAAATTGTCCCTTATTTTACAGTTGTGGGCATGACAAACAGAACAGAACAACAACAATAACAGTACTATATTCATAAATTCACAGGGATCTCTCAGTGGGAACAGTAGAGAAGCTTTGCAAAGACTTGAGATTATTCCTGATCGGTTCTCTGTTTTATGAAAGTATTGGATGTTCTACATTTGTGCTTACAGCAAAGCTAAGCCCAAAGATAAAGCTTCCCAAACTCCAAATGAACTGACCAAAAACATGGTCCAAATCTTTTGTATTATTTCATTAAAAGTATAGATGTTGTTCATAGGAAATGTGGATTGCTACCAGTTCGCACCGGTTTGGGGAAACCGGTAGTGGATTGTTGGCCTGGGTCGCAGAACTGGCAACAACCCAGGCTGGCCACGCCTCCAATTCGGTTCCCTGGTCACCGCAGCATTGATTTCTTTGGCATTTTTAAATATTCTGAGCAGGTGCAGACCTATTTACAGGCAACTCTGCATGTGCACAGAGTGTGCATCAGGCGCGCACACACTGAACTGGCAGTAATGCCAGCAGCAACCCACTCCTGATTCATAGGAAGTAGCGAGTGACAAACCAAGTGCACCTGAAAATTCCTCTGTGTAAAATAGTGATAGATTGTTGCTTTGCAATCATTCCAAATGCTCATACAGTTAAGAGACTCCTAGAAACAATTAATAGTAATAGGATTTTTTTTCCTGCTATAGATATGAAGATAAAGCCAGAGTCTAATACAAAAAGGAGAAGAGGCTCATAGTAGAGAACACATTAGCAGTGAATGCTACAGAAATCTATGTTTATGAGTCGTTTCATTAAGAATTCATAGGAGCACAGAGCTGAGAAGAACCCAATGAACCAACCAATAAACTCACCATCCCCAAACCAGGACCTCTTTAGGAAGACCGTATATCATACCTTACAGTTTTTAATGAGAAACATCCTCTAGAATGGAATGTTGCAATTACTAAACCAAGAGCAATATACAAGTAGAAAGAGAATGGAACTCTTATGCCCATCAACAATTAGGATATCAGTAATGCACAGGGATCTCTGGATTGCAATCTTACCCAGTCTGGTGGCATATCTTGCATTTCTATTATGAGATGTAAGAAGGTAAGCAAGAGGTCTGCATTTTTCTCACATGCATGAGCTTTCTGCAGATCCCTTGTTGGCCACTATAGGAAAAGAACATTAAATTAGTCAAGCCTTTCATCTGATCTAACAAGGCAGGGAAAATGAGACTTCCTAACTGAATGAATTAGTCTATGCAGCAAGAACTTCTGAGTTTATATCTCACTTCTAAGGCCAAGTTCCCAAAGCAGTTCACAATTCTGTAATAAAATAAAATAAAATTATATTATAAAAAAGAGACCAATAATACAGTAGTCAACTTCTCAGAGGCATGTCTATTTGGTTCTTTCTGCTCCTGTTTTCACAAAAACTACTAAACCTTTCTTCTGCCAGCATATACTTTCTTTGCCAAGCATATTTTTTAATGTGGCATTTTTTAAAAATTTTTTGCTAAACCTGTTTCCATGCTTATGCTGTTTTCCCAAGCATTGAAGGGATAAGATGTAATACTAAACAATAAATAAAAATAGTAGAGCATCATAAAATAAATTACAGGATGACAAAAATGCAAATTTTTGGTAAATGTATATATTTTTTACTTCCATTCTTTCTAATTGCAAGAAAATTGTCTCATCCACTTCATTGGATATACATCCCAAGTCTCTATTTTCCAGCTTCAAATCAAAATAGCTGTTTTCTGATCTAAGATTTTAGGCTCTTCAGCCTGGATAATCTCCAGAAATTTCTTTTGTTCTAGTAGCAATCCCAGTTCTGATTGCCTGCAGTTCTGGTTTTCCCATTCTCTTGACAGCTGTTTCATCTTGAGTTGCCAGATGGTTCTTGGTTGGTTGGCAGTTATTTATTTCTTTTTTTAAAAAAACAATGTTGATTCAACAATGACTCTAAATGAATAAATCAACTGAGAAGCTCATGCTCCATTCAACTTTTATATCTGCAGTGGATATCCTGTTTCTATCCATTTTGAGTGCCAAAAGCGCTCTCCCCGCTTTTGGCACGCGAGCCAAAAAAGGTTAGCCATCACTGCACTAGACAGTCAAATGGGCCTTGAGAACAAAACTAGCTTTAAAGAGAAGCCCCCTCCCCATGACTTTATCCAAACCAGCATCCTTCCCATGTATCTACATTTAGCAATTTATGGCAGGGTGACTGAGAAAGAAGGATTTTGCTTGTATAATTTTACTGAAGTCAGCGACTAGTCACATCTGACACAAAGTTATAAAATGGCATAAACAATTTCTTTAAACATAGCTATAAAATCCTAATATTAAGACAATATTTTCTTGCAAAAAACAAGTGACAGCTCTGAATATATTGAAGTTCTAGGCCCCAAATTAAATCAAATAAAATAATCATCTGAAAAAATTGACTAGAGTAGAATCCTTCCTTCCTTCCTTCCTTCCTTCCTTCCTTCCTTCCTTCCTTCCTTCCTTCCTTCCCGTCCTCCCTCCCTCCTTCCTCCCCTCCCCTCCCCCTCTCCTTCCTGATTTAATTCATTGATATGGTTCACTCATGATGGCAAGTCATTAAAATGGCTGTTTGGTTTTAGCATTTTGTTTATGCTCAGCCATTTGCAACCCATGCAACAAAATATGGCTAGAAGAAATTATGATTAAAAACTTAGTGTAAACTCAGCCATTATGAATATCTATCTATTTTTTTTTACAAATCTTTATTGAGTTTTAAAGGGCTTTAGTTGTCAAATCCAAACTTTAAATTTCATTTTTTTCAGTTTCTAGAAAATAGTCCAAATATGGTTTCCAAGAAGAAACACATTTTAAATCTTTTCCATAATCCAGGCTGTTAGTTTTGCCATCTCTGACAACTCTGTTAGCTTTACCCTCTATTTTTCCTTTGTAAAAATCTGATGGCCCTTCCACATCTGCACATAAAGAAATCTTGTTAGTTATTATTTTAAAAACAAAGTTCCTTTAGTGGTTTTTTTATTCATTTATTTCTGCATCAAACTTAAATGTTTTAGTTTCAATTGTACATTTAATTTGAGAATTCTCTGAATCAAAATACATATCTAATCCCTAGATTTCTTGGCTTTCTTGCATGTCCACCAAAGATGATAAAAAGTACAGAGTTTGATTACATTCTCAACATCTATATGACACACCCTTATACATCTTTGATAATTTATCAGGTGTTAAATACCAATGATACATCATTTTATTAAAAAAGAATCTTTCAAGTTACAGTTCAGTTTAAGAATATTTGAGCTTCTAGTGAAGTGAGTCTCTTAGAGCTTTGTTGTGTTAGAGAAGTAGTGACAAAATATCCTGGAAGAAAATAATGCAAGACGACTTCCAATTTGTTGCTATGTCCATGGAGGGACAAGGAATTCAATTTGGTAAATGAGCCTTTGCACATGTCACTACATACATACTGGTCTACAGTAAATGGAATTGCAATTTATTATCTAATTGCATGGAGCTTGATTGTAGCTCATTCTTTCTCTGAAACAAGAACCTTACTCTTTAACTTCCAGCTTCTTTCTTTCCATAGAAACTGAACAATTTAACAATGTGTCTGCCACTCAGTTATTGCAACAAAACATTGCAGAAACACACTATTATAAATGCTTGATATTTGTTAGAGTATAGAATGTGATAACAACATAGAGGTTGAAAGGACTGAAATTGTAATAGGGAGGTCTGAAATTGGACTCACAATTTAGCTTCATTTTTTTTGTTTCTTTCTTAGACAGATATCAGCTAAGACAAATCTATAAAAGTATGATTACTAGAACCTACATGGGTCATTTGTTTTGGTAACCTCAAGGCAGATGTGACATTCTACAAATAACATCCTAGGGTCTCTACATAGCACCACATATTACTCCTTGCTCCTTTGGGACATTGATTCATAGCTTTTAAAAGACATACAGCCATCAGATTACGGGAAACAGACTTGATGGGCTAAATGACTGCTATTTTTTTCTCCTTTCACTATTTCCAGTTGGAACAGTTTTAACTTTCTTTTACAATTAGCTACAAGATTTTGCACATAAATATGCATCTCTGTGAGTAGAAAAGCAAGGCCACCTGCAGCTTTTTTTAAACTTGGCTTGACTTTTTCCTTATCTATAATCCAGCTGCTCTTCCAGCAGCTTTAAAAAAGAAAAATATGAGAAAAATATGAACCATGAGCCAAGTTAAGAAACCAGCAATGTTTGGGTCATTCACTTTTTGAATGGCAGTAATTGTACCTGGTCATATTTTTAAAAGACTAATAATGCTTATTTCCTTACATCTGGATCACATTAGAAATAGAATATCTAGTTCAAAGAAATTTCCAGACAAAAAGAATATTTCCTAACAAATTAAGCTTTTAGAATAACAGATATCAATTTTAAATGTAAGCGAAATTGAAATAAAAATGAACTATCAAAATCTAATATGAGTTTTCAATCAAACTAGGGAAAAGGTTGGCAAATAAATTACAAGAAGGGAAAGAAAAAAACTGATACTGTAAGTACAAGAGCGAAATACTGTATTAATGGATAATGTGGCTATGCAAAAAGCATTTCATCAATCTTATTCCAATTTGTATAAAGGACAGGACATTTCTCTAGAGAAAATAGATGGAACTTTAAAACAATATTTACTGAGCATTACAGAAGAACAGATTATGAGTGGACCTATAATAATAAGTTTGTGAAGCTGTAAAAAAGATTAAAACAAGAAAGATTCCTGGACCAGACAGATTATCAGATTCTTATTATAAATGTTTTGAGGATGAACTTTTATAACCTTTTCAAGATAATGAATTCTATTTTATAGGAGGAAAGATGAAAGACAGTTGGAAGGAGACCCTTATCAATATAAATAAAAATGTAAAATAGTTTGTGCAAAGCCACTAATCTCAGAAAGTACTGCACCAATTGGCACCAATTTTTCACACAATGTTCCCAAGGACTTCCAATGCAATAATACGTACATTTTGTGTGGCTGGCACACGTATGTCATGTGCAAGCAGCACAAACATAAAAGGTACGCACTTCTCAGGTTTTCACCTCCCAGTAGCTCCTCCCATCCGGCTGCTTCTTACGATGTGTCACGCACACACCCCTCACATTTCCATCAGTCATTTCCTCAGCAACCGAATAAGCCTCTGTAGCGCTTACCCTGGTAAGGGCTGCTGGAGTCTGGGTTCTCCTGGCCCTTTTTGTGTGGCTGCCAGTCCAACCTGGTCCCTATATATGCACCTCTACTCGCCAGGGTCACATGATATGGTGGTGGTCAGCCTCCTCTCAGCAGGCAAGTCACAGATGGTGTGGTGTTCAGGTTGGACCTTCTTTCCCTTTCTCTATCTTCACTCTCTATTGGAATCTCTGCTGGGCTCTTCTTCCACCTCTGTTTCTTTGTTATTTCCTCTGCTCTCCCTCAGGTTTGCCTCCGAAAAGACTCTCCTCTACAATTCCCTCTTTCCCCTCAGGCTTGGCCTACAGAAGCCTCTGCTATACAATTCCCTCTTTCCCCTCAGGCTTGGCACATAGAAGCCTCAGGTTTGGCCCACAGATAGCCCACTATCCCCTCCTAGCCCTCAGGCTTGGCATACAGAAGCCTCTGCTAAACAATTCCCTCTTTCCCCTCAAGCTTGGCCTACCTCCTCTCCTTCCTCTCCTCCTGCTTCCTCCTCCCAGCTAGTTCCTCCTTCCCCCTCCCACTCTCCACTTATTCCCTCCCCCCTGCTACACCTCTAATGTTCCCACACTGAATGGAGGCTATATGGATGCCTACTAGGCCCAAAACTAGGCATGGGGGTAGCATGCTCCCAGGTGGCCCATTTTTGGTCCCAGGAGGCTGCATGGTATGTAGGTAGAGGGATAGAGAGAGAGAGAGGGAAAAATACAGGAGGTAGGTAGGTAGGTGGATAGAGAGAGAGAAGGAAAATACAGGAGGTAGGTAGATATGTAGAGGGATAGAGAGAGAGGAAAAAATACAGGAGGTAGGTAGGTTGGGGGTTATACGGTGGTTGTGTGTACATGTTTTGTGTGCAGGTGTACATCTACACACAGATTGGTTGACCATTTAACCAGTCTGGGCCACAGCAACGTGTGGCCGGGTACAGCTAGTAGAATTAATACCTAAAGAAGGACTAGTTTTTATTTTGACCAGAAATTGTAGGCCAATATCATTATTGAATAATGACTTCAAGTTGTTTACAAAGATTTTGGATCATAGGCTGAAAATAATTTTGTAAGAATTCATTCATATGGGATCAATGTGGATTTTTTTACCTAAAGGAATTAAGGGACAATATAATAGTGTGGGACATTCTGGAATATTTGGATCAACTTAATGAAAAACAAGATGTTTCAGATCTAGAGATGGCTTTTGACAATTTGAACTGGACTGGCTTTGGAAGATACAAATTTTGGGAAGAACTTTATAAAATGGGTAAGATCAATGTGTACTACAGAAAAAAATACAATTAATTGTTAATGGTGATCTAACAAATGTGAGAAAAAAGAAGGATCTAATTTTTCCTTAGTTTCTGTTATGATAATGTGTGTGTGTCTGTGTGTGTGTGTGTGTGTGTGTGTTACAAGAACCTTACAACATTAAAAAGCTAAAGACCAATTTCCCATTCCCCCCCCCTACCAATGTCCTTTTCCTTCTGTGTCATGCTTTTCTTAGGTTCAGTTGTTTAATGTATGGACATGTGCTAAGCAAGTAACTTTATTGGAATTAATTCTGTGAAAGTGTGCATTTTTAATGTTTGCCTTGTTTCATCCGTGTGCTTGCTGGACTGTTCATGAAAAACAGGTTTATGTATTTATTATTATTTATTGAACAAATTTATGACTGCCAAGTCACAAATGTTGTAAGTTGGGTAGTGTACAACATTTAAAAATCCATTAAGTTAAAACCTATTAGGTTCCTCATCCATATCACACACACACACACACACACACACACACACACACACACACCACCCCATGGCAGCAACCACTTGATCAGCTTTGGAATTTGGAATTCCTTGGCCAGAAAGCATTAAAAGGATCTTCTTTCACCTAGAAACATCACTCAAGTGCAGATTAAGTAATTAGCAGTAAGGTTTAATCAGAAAACAGAAACTGGAAAACCTAGAAATCACAACCAGTGCAGCAGATTGGTTGTGAAATGTTTAGCAACATATTGTCTTTCATGCTTAATTCAATGAAATTCCATCTTTTCTCTCAGGAACTCCACTAAAATTTGCCTATTTCCAAACCCCATTTTCTATCACACAATAATATGACAAAAGAAATTAGACTGAGACTGAGTAATGAGCCAAGGTCATTGAGTAAGCCTCATGTCTAAGTAGGGATTTGATCCAAAGTCTCCCCATTTCCTGTCTGATTATCTAGACATGACAAGATTTGACATGTCTGAATTAGCCTCCAAACCACTCTAATGTTTCTAATTGTAACCACATGATTTTGAATAATTTTCCATTTTATGTCAAAGATACTGTCTAATTTGGTTTCCACATCACTGTCCTAATCACTTCACTTCATATCACTTCAAACCTAATTCCATCACTGTTTCTATGAAGGTGAGAGAAAGGCTGTTTATTTAAAAAAAAAACACCACACAATTTATTGATAACAGCCTCTTCCTAGCCTAGCAGAGATATTGCTATGCAAGAGAACACAAGAAAATTACTGTCAACTCTTTGACAGTCACCAGGTTTGTTTCTGTGAATTTAAAATTTGGCTGCCAGTTGCATCTGAAAATTAATTTCACACATTTGAATCAGAACAAGCATAACAGCAGGGCCGTTGTGATCATAACTCCCTTGCAATAAAAATTGAGACGCAAAGAAGCCTATTATTTCAAACATGAGAATGCAGTTCAGAAATGCAAAAGGGCATCATTGCATTTAAAATAATAATTTTTGATTCAGCACAAGTTTAGGGTAGGTGGTTGGCTATTTTGATAATATTAAAAAGAATCCCTTTTAAAAAAGATGTGCCAGTCCTATTGAAAATATTGTCAAATATCTTACTCTTTTGCAAATGAAGAATACACAAGCTCACATCCTTTACTGTCAAAGCATTTCAGGAGAAGTTATACCTTAACTCTTCTGAAAAAAATGTTAAAAAGACAATCAAAGTGACTAGGAAAGAAGATGCTTCGTGGGGTACTTTGGGATTTCTAGTTTACAAAACAAAACCAGAACATTCAGGGTCATCAGCTTGAGACAGCAAATGATGCTTGGCTTATGTATGCATCAGCAAAAAGGACTATTTCAGTAAATATGAGAAAAAGCTTTCTCAGCAGTGGCCCCATCTTTGGGAAATGATTTATCAGCTGGGCTCCTTTTCAAGACTTTTAATCTATATCTAAATGTTAAATGTATCTAAATGTGCATGCTGCCTAGAATTTTTAAGTATTATAGCTGCTGTTTTTAGTGGCACAGTGGTTAGAGTGCAGTACTGCAGGCTACTTCTGCTGACTGCTGGCTGCCTGCAATTTGGCAGTTCAAATCTCACCTGGCTGACTCATTCTTCCAAGGTGGGTAAAATGAGGACCCAGATTGTTGGGGGGCGGGGCAATAGAGCATTGTAAATTAGTGTATACGTTAAAGTGCTATTGCTATTGCAACCAATCTTTGTACCTTTGATTTTAGTAGGTTGTAGGCCATTCTGGAAAAGCATAACTTTGACAGAGGCATACATATTTTCCAATGAATTAAGGAATTGAAATAGCATATAATAATAGTATAAGAGCAGTGATGGCACAGTAATTGGAATGCAGTATCACAGGCTAACTCTGCCCACTGCCAAGAGTTCGATCTATAAAATGCTCAGAGAGGACTGTAAAGCACTATCAAATGGTATATGTCTAAGTGCTGTTGTTATTGCTATAACGCTTTGATCTTGTAGTCCTTTGCAGAAATCTGAAGATACATTATGGTTCTTCATTTATTTATTTAATGAGGCTTCTCAATTTTTTTTTCTATATTTATGAATTGACTCAACACTCCCTTCCCGAGTTGTACTTATTGCACATCATTGAAGTTGCTATGATTTTTTTTAACTAAAAAAAAAAGCTGGAGCTATCGCTATTTATTTTGTGAGAATTCTGACTCTGAAAGCAAGTAGAAGTCTATTTTTTTAAAAAAAAAATTAATTTTGGCATAAATTAGTAACCACTTAATTCCTAATGATAGCACTAGAACGAAAGTAGGATAACTCTTCTTCATGAAACTGTGATTATGACACAATCCTAGATATTTAAATATCCATAAAGCCTCCTTGGACCTTCATAATCATACACTGAGTTCCAACCATAAGTTCACACATTCTCATCTGAATCTCAGGGTTCTCCCATAGCTGAGAAAACATGACTGGCTGGGGAATTCTGGGAGTTGAATTCCACACAGCTTAAAACTTCCAAGATTGAAAAGCACCGGTTTAAAGTGTTACACTCTGAGAGTAATCTTTCATATTCTGTCTGAATCTGCTACAAGAAGCATTGATGTGCATCAGTGATGTGGTTTGAAATGGCATGCTCCAATTGCTCCATGCCAAAAAAAAATTGACTCCAATTTGGCTGGTTTCCCTGATTTGATAAGGTCCCCAACTTTTTTACCTGCTACTCAGTCTTTTTCTTCCTTTTTCTTTTCTTTTCTTTCTTTTTTCTGACTTTAAAAAAACCAGAGGTCCAGCTTCTTCAGCTTCTGCTTTTTTGTTTATAAAGTGGATTGGTTGATTGATTAACCAACTCTTGTTTAGCTTCAAATTAAATCAAATTAAACAAATCAAATCAAGTTTATTACAGTTAAATACCAGAGAATAGAACAAATGAAAAGTCAAGGAATATCTAGTTAAACATTCTAGAATAAAATAAATAACAGACAAAATCTTTATTAAAATTATAATTTGGCATCCAATCTGTCAGTTCCACATGGCCTAACTATACTATAATATTAATACTTAAAGTGTGAGGCCAATTGTCATTAAATACCAAAATGCAAAGGAGTAGTAATGCAAAAGGTTTGCTACATTAGTTGTATAAAATAGCTTTGGTGGATTAATTATGTATTTCTGATGAATTCCCAATGCTGCTATGCAGTTAATCTAGTGACCATGTTTCGCATGTACAGATATTTCTTGATTTACTACCTCTAATTGAACCTGCGTATCAAGGTCCTAAATTGTGACAGTCATAAAACGTGTTCCAGGTATGACCAATTTGATTTCACAACCATTTTTGTTGCAGTCATTAAGTTCATGCAGCACTTGTAAAGTAGGTGCTTTGGTCATTAAGTGAATGCTACAGTCATTGAGTGAACAAATGGTTCACTATGAGCACAGCTGTGCCAAAATCCAAAAGTAAATGCCAGTTTTCAGCAAAACCATTACAAAATGAGGTTATGTGACCATGGGATGCTGCAAATGGCTGTAAATGTGGACCAGCTGCTGGGTGACTGAAATTTGGTCACATGAATGAGGTGGAGGGGGTAACTGTTGGACCTGCAAATGAAGATCATAAATAGTCTTCAAATAGTTTCAGTATAACTTTGAACAGTCCCTAAACAAACAAGCAATCAAAGTCAAGAATTGCCTGTACTTGAAAGTACAGTTGAAAAGATTTTGTTTTGCAATATGTAGCTTACCTGGCATAAAATTAACTTAAAGGTTGCAGGATCCAATCTGAGTCAGTTAGTGGGATCAAAGGTTTTGTCTTCTGAGCTTTTGGACCCATGCTGGAGCCCATCCTCAGGGAATTTTTCGGTGTTACCTGCGGATGAGCTTCTCCTCACACAGAGAAATTCTCTGAGATGGGCTCCATCATGAGTCTGAAAGCTCAGAAGACAAAACCTCTGGTCCCGATGACCAACCCAGATTGATCATGTAACATTATCCCAGGGACATGTATTTTGTCTTCATTCCCTTAAGAGTGGCTGCTGATTTTAGGGAACCCTCACATCCTCTCCTCACATTATATTTTTAGAGTTTATAGTTCCCATACTGACTGCAACAATCTCAATCAGGAAGAATTGGGTCGAACCTTTTCCGATTAATAAACATTATTAAAAGGCATACATTTTCATTAGCTACTGCTTGTTTTATCATAAAAGCTTTTGGACTTTAATAACAATTTTTGAAAAAGGTGCTCAACTCTTTCTGATTTTTGGGTACCATAGACTAGCATAGTTCTCTTATTACAACAATCCCCTTATCAAATCCCCAATTTTCAGCACTACTTTACTATTGGGTGCTGCGTGCACCTGGAGAACTAATAGGTGGCAGTTAAATGATACAATTCCCCCATTCCCTGCCCCCCATCTTGCTGCCATGTTATGATCAATGCATCAAACAGTCAACTCGTCAACCTATAGTTTCAATGAATTATTTTAAAAAGCTTATCAAGTTAATGGTACAACAAGAAAATATAAAGAAAAAATATTGCAGTGCATGGTGTAAGTACAGCATTATCCATTTCAAGTGGAAGATGCATTTCATGTACTGCATGAGATTGGGTGGTGCTGGAAACAGAGGGAAACACTAATTATGGCCCTCAGTAAGTTGTGTGTTAAAGTTGTACAGAATGTTACATAGTAATTCAATGTTGTACAGATCCGTTGCCAATAAGCAGTAAGGACATGTTGTGGAACAAGATTTAGAGTGTCACAATTTCCTACTGGCTCTGGATGAGATGGTAGCATGGCAATTCAAATGTTGGTTGAATGACAGTCAAACAGTCCATTGTTGAGAAGTAGACTTAGGTAGAAACTGATATAGGGCTCCAATGAAATTACCTTCTTATGTGTGTATATGACGCAGGCATCATTATCCTTTCAGGGATCATAAGGCTGAATCAGGATAAACACTCAGTTAGTAATAAAAAATTTAAGGCTTAAAAATTGAATTAATTCTTAAAATAGCAGAATACTCTATTGCTAATGTAAAGCCAGATAGAGCTTCGCAGATTGTAAAAAGAAGCCACATGTGGCCTGCAATCAACTGTTTGCCCATCTGGTTCTATAACAACATTCTAACACAATAATCAAATCACTATCCAACAGTAGTGTTGACTCAGGTTTTTAGATGACTTACAAAAATGGTATAGGAAGGACAGAAATTCTTATTGGTGTTATGGGCAAAATTGACTAACATGCAATGTAGTTCTATTTTTCTTGAGCTACTGTCATATAATAGGTGTTTATGACATATATACAATATCATCCCTTTTCAAGGTGACATTACTGGTACTACACTTCTAATTTAAGCAAATTTAGGTGCATGTCTTTGCACTATAAACCAAATCTCAGTTGATCTCTCCCAATCCTTTTAGATTATAACAGATAGCTTTTCTTTAACCATGAATTGTTTTGAAAGCCATTCCAAATTATAAACCATTATACTGGAAGAACTCTGGAGTATTTTGGTACCCTTTCTGATCAACAGTTTTATTAAATAGTTATATGTTTATTAAAACGTGGCTTACAAAGAAAAAAAAAGTTCCCTCTCTAACAAATGTAACAAATTCTAATTGTATCAAGAGATTTACCAGGGTAGATAGTTTAATTCAACAGATTAAAAGCCTATTATAACCTTGCATCATAAAGAGGGATTAATTGCAGCATTATTAAGGCATATCTTCTGGTTTGATGGAACTTAATACCTTTTTGGAAATAAATGCAATGTGGTAATATTTACGAGAAAATTAAAAGCTGCTGGACAGGAAATGTCATGCTCCAGCATTACACAGCACTAAAAGAGGTTTCTGTTTATAGATTTCATTATCAACCGGATTTATGTTCAAAATGTCTAATCTGTCCTTTTATTGAAAAGTCTGTATTGACCTTCATTATCTGGAGGCGGATTTAAATTGTTCACAATGTTACATTTTAATCGGCTTGATTTTAGTTTGTCCAAAAGCAGTCCAGAGGCTTAAAAGAGACCCCATTTACAACCAAACAGAATAAGGGCATTTCTTTTCTCTTCTTACATGGTCATAGAACAATTAGTCATAGTTCTAATATTTAGACTTCCTTGAAAGTTATAAAGAAGGCAACAATCATACATGCCCTCCCAATGTGTACTGTGTGCAGAAGTTTAAAGTGCACACTCTGTTTCAAACACATGCATCCAAAATCTCCAACAGCACTTGGAGCAAGGAAGCAATTGAGTCATGTGCAATCAAAGTGATTGATTCTTCTTACCAAAATGAGACTCAGATCAAAAGGCGTTGGATAGGGTCACTTTTCCACTATAATCATGATATCTTATGACACCTAGGGATGTCTGGGAAAAAGACTTTCATTGAACAAATTACCTGCAGGCATTTCCTCTATTAAACCATTACTTAGCAAGTAGGCCAAACCAAAGAGAATTGGTAAAGTTATAATAATAATAATAATAACTTTGCATTTATTAACCGCTCCCTCTCCCCACAGGGACCCGGGGCGGTGCACAGGAGAAACTAAAAACAATATAAACAATCAATACAAAATATACAGTTTAAAACACCATTAAACTATGTTATCCCGTGCTAAAAAATTAAAACCCATTAAAATACATTTAAAAATCTATAGACAGAGAGACTATCCAAGGCCGGCCAGTCGAAAGAAATGGGTCTTTAGTTTCATACGGAAGGAGCGGAGGTCCGTGGTCGTTCTGATATCGGGGGGAAGGTCGTTCCAGAGGGCCGGGCCCGCCACAGAGAGAGCCCTTCCCCTGGGCGTCGCCCGCTGACAAAGTCTGGTGGACGGCACCCGGAGAAGTCCCTCTCTGTGGGAGCGAATCGGTCATGAGGATGTATGGGGCAGGATCCGATCTCGCAGATAGCTAGGTCCCGAGCCATGGAGCGCCTTAAAGATGATAGTTAGCACCTTGAAGCGCACCCGGAAGACGACAGGCAGCCAGTGCAGCTCGCGCAGGAGTGGTGTAACGTGGGCGAACCTGGTGGTCCCCATAATTGCCCGCGCGGCTGCATTCTGAACTAACTGAAGCCTCCGGGTGCACCTCAAGGGAAGCCCCATGTAGAGAGAGTTACAATAGTCCAGTCGGGATGTCACGAGGGCATGAGTGACTGTGCGAAGGGCGTCCCGATCCAATAGGGGGCGCAATTGGCGAACCAGGCGAACCTGGTAAAACGCCCTCCTGGCCACGGCTGTCACTTGCTCTTCCATAGACAGCCGTGTATCCAGGAGGGCACCCAAATTGCGCGCCCCATCCACAGGGGCAAGATGTTCGCCCCCTATGGCCAGCGTTGGAGAAAGCTGGTTGAATCGGGCAGCCGGAAACCACAGCCACTCGGTCTTGGTCGGGTTGAGCCTGAGTCCGTTACTTCCCATCCAGATCCGCACGGCTTCCAGGCACTGGCACATCACCGCTACGGCATCGTTGGGGTGGTTTGGGGTAGATATGTACAGCTGGGTGTCATCAGCGTACAGGTGGTAATCTACCCCAAAACCACGGATGATCTCACCCAGCGGCTTCATATATGCGTTAAACAGGAGAGGCGAGAGGACCGACCCCTGAGGCACCCCGCATGTGAGTGGTCTCGGGGTCGACCTCTGCTCTCCTGCCCGCACAAATTGCGATCGGCCAGAGAGGTAGGAGGAGAACCACCGTAAAACGGTGCCTCCCACCCCCAACCCCCCCAGCCGATGCAATAGGATACCATGGTCGATGGTATCGAAAGCCGCCGAGAGGTCTAATAGGACCAGGATGGAGGAACATCCCCCATCTCTGGCCCTCCAGAGATCATCTACCAACGCGACCAATGCCGTCTCGGTGCTATGCCCGGGCCGAAAGCCGGACTGGCACGGATCTAGATACTCAATTTCCTCCAGGTGACGGGGAAACTGTTGTGCCACCACACTCTCAACAACCTTCGCCAAAAAGGGAAGGTTGGAGACTGGACGATAGTTGTTTAAAAGAGCTGGGTCCAAAGAGGGCTTCTTGAGGAGGGGCCTCACCATGGCCTCTTTTAGGGAAGCAGGCAAGGAGCCCTCACTCAAGGATGCGTTGACAACCTCTTGGAGCCAGCCTCGTGTCACCTCCCAGGATGCCAGTACAAGCCAGGAGGGGCACGGGTCCAATAAACATGTGGTGGCTCGCAGTCGCCCACGTAACCTGTCCATATCTTCGGAAGTAACGGAGTCAAACTCCTCCCAAACAAGATCTCTCTCGTGGCATCCCACTGGGCCATGAATGGGGGCTAGCTCACTCTGTATCTGAGCGGTTTTCTCCTGCAGAAAAGACACAAATTCCTCTGCTCTACCCTGTAGTGGGGCTTCCCGCTCCCTCTGTTGGAGGAGGGAGCGGGTCACCCTAAACAGGGCGGCAGGGCGGTTTTCTGCGGATGCTATGAGAGTGGCACAATGATGACGTTTGGCCACTCTCAGCGCCACAATGTAAGTCCGTAAATGGGCTCTTACCTGTGTCCGGTCAGATTCAGAACGGCTAGACCTCCATCTTCCCTCTAGGCATCTCTTGCGGCGTTTCATCACCCGCAGCTCCTCAGTAAACCATGGAGCCAGGGTGGTTCGCCGCCGCAAGAGAGGCCGCAAGGGCGCGACCCGATCCAAGGCTCCCACGGCCGCAATGTTCCATGCGGCCGTGAGGTCCTCGATCGGGGCGCGGGTCAGGGAAACAGGAAATGGCCCAAGCGCTGTCTGGAACCCATCCGGGTCCATCAGGCGCCTGGGGCGGTACCAGATTGGTGACTCTGGTTCCGCCTCCCCGCGGAGGGGAGCAGCGGTCGGAAAGTCGAGCCGGAGAAGTGAGTGGTCTGACCATGACAAGGGCGTGATGACTATGTCCCCTATACCCAGATCACTCTTCCATTGGTCTGAGACAAAGATGAGATCCGGCGTATGTCCACCCTCGTGAGTGGGGCCCTGAATTACTTGGGTCAGGTCCATGGCCGTCATGGAAGCCATGAACTCCCGAGCTACCACGGATGATTCGCCCACCGATGGCAGATTAAAGTCCCCCATGACTAAAAGTCTGGGGGTCTCAACTGCCACCGTAGCGATCATCTCTAGGAGCTCGGGCAGGGCTGCTGCTACATAGCGGGGAGCCAGGTATACAACCAGCACGCCCAACTGCCTCCCTAGGCCCCACTTCACGCAGAGGGACTCACAACCGGTGAGTTATCTCTAAAGTGTTCCCATTGACAGAGAATTCTCCAGGGGTCAGAACAAAAAGTTAGAATTAAATATATAACATTATTACAGCTCAGACTAAACTGCTTAGAGCCAGTGTGGTAACCATACACAGACCAGAAGGAGGAGGAAGAATTGAGCATGCTGGATGAACCAGGAGTATTCGGTGGCTTTAACTTTCCTCATTGCTAGAATGTTTTCTTTCTTAACTCATAAAACCGAACAGAATATTCTATCTTGTAAATAAACCAGAAGCTGGTGCAGTTCAAGAATGGCATTGTGTTTTGGTATGATCATCAGGTTTAGCAGTAGCTGTAATATCCAACATTTTTCAATAGCAGTCTCACATGGAGTGGTACATGGCAGCAATATAAATTAAAAGCAACTAAAGCTTAATCTTCCTTCCAGGTGAAGAAGCATATTTTGCACACCTGTTGAAACTGAGAAGAGAAAATCCTGGCTGCAGAAGAGTAATACAAATTCTAAGAACATGTTCAAATTGTGGATCTGATCCCTCAGAGTTTGTGTTCCTACCCAATTCCCAGATCACTTTTTCAGATGGAGGCTTAATTTGTTGGCTAACATTTTCACTTGGCACAGTCAGGAACTCATGTGTAAGTTTGTTTTTCTGATTTAAATTAAGCTTCAAGCTGCTGGAACAGTTTAATATGAAAAGGCCAGCTATTTGGCAACCAAAAACATTCCAAATTTCTTTTCTTTCCACATTGAAAGTGAATATGTAGGACATGTCTCCCACCAAACTGGTTGTTCATTTTACAACACATGCATATTGTATGAGCTGTCATGCTTTTGTAAAACTAGTCCCAGAAGCACCACATACAAACAGGTTATTTGGGGCATGCTATGTGCATACTGATTTAAAGAATCAACTGAATTTGATTAGAATCAGTTGCCAAAATAAATCTCAACTGCAGTAATTTGATTTGATATATCCATTTAATTTGAAAACAATAGAAAGAAAGACATCTGATTAAATTCAGCTATATGACATCTGATTAAATTCAGCCTAGTATGAAAAAATAAGTTTGAGTACTAAACAAAATTGCTTTCAAATTAAATCTCCAAATTAACTTCAAACAGATCTACATTTTATCAAACTACTATTGGTCTGTCATAAATTACTAGTGATCTGTCATAAATTAATGAACTGCATTTTGTAGCACTTCAAGGTTTGAACAGCCGCACAGTAGGAAGATGGAAAAGCTCAGAAAGCCAATAGTATGTAACTAGTATGCTTAAGCATGTGCAGAAGCAAAAGAAGAAAAACACAAGCAGGGAAATTGTTCAAAAACAGAGATGGGTAGTGTTATCAGTGTGATGCGATCCTATACTTGAGGAGTATTTCTGCAATACCAACTATTGCATTACATTTTTAGATGTATTTATTTTCTTCACTAGAGGTCAGAATTGTGCTGATGGATTCACAGCAACCAAGCCACAATATCTTATGCAAATTAATTGTATCCTGATACAGGAAGAACAAAGGAAGAGATATTTTAAAAATGGTCTGAAAAACTTACATAGCACAAGAATTTGCAGAAGATTTAGGAACTAGGAGTCACTAGGTGAGATGGGTGAGGTAGAAATATGGTGAGTAAATAAATAAAAACTATGTATGGTTATGTAGCATGCTGTAGAGATTAATTTTCTTCTACAACTCATTATTTTCACAAATATGGACAATACAGAAACCACACCAAAAATCCATGCTGGAGATAAAATGTTTCACATCATTGTTCATTAATTATAATATTTTAATAAAGTGGTGAAATGTTTGAATAATTTGATTAATCAACCCATTAGAAACTGTTAAAAATCTTTCTAGAAACATAAAAAAATTGAGATTCTCCTTGATTTTCTAAGATTTCTTTGGAGAAAAATACATAATGTATGAGAAAATGCTCCAAAAATATGCATTGGAACATTTATACATCTACTTACTTTATTGGGAGATATTGTACCACTGCCATTAAATGTTTTACCCGGGTTCAAGGATTTCGTTGTAGTGATATACTTCGCAGGGATCACACTACAGATATGCTACCTTGAGCTTTCAACGAAAAGATGAAATGCAAATTCAAATTAGGACTTAAATACAATACAGATTATAGAGACAGATCACAATGAATTCATAATTAAAGGATGCAAAAGCGCACTGACCCAAACCAAAGTGATCCTTCCAGTCATTTTCATCTATCATGTTATTTTATCAATGAGAAAAAATACCATCTGCATATTATTTATTTATTTATTTCTTTATTTTCATATTTATATCCCGCACCCATCTCCCACAGATGATGATTGATTGATAATGATGATGATGATGATGATGCATCTGACTCTTAGAAATTCTATAGGCCAGATCTCTCTATGTCTTCTGATCTTGTACTACTTCTTTGAGTTGTTCTATGCTCTGGCTGTTGTCAGCTTTGATGGTGTATAAGAAGTTATAAATACAATTTACTGGAGTAAAACTCTATGATGAGAAAAACAAACAAACAGGGCTTCCTTTGGTTTAAAACACACTGACCTGGGGTAATTCTTGACCATGATTAAAAGAGCCAAAGGAAATGCAGTGTGAAAAGGAGTCATGGGACCTCCTCACAACTATCATACTATATTGGAACCAGTTCTATGCCATTGTATTTCTTGTAAAATTAAAATCAACTCCTCCTTGCTTCAAGGGACTTCTGTTTGTTCACTTATAATGGTAGCTGTTATTGTCAAAATAGATAGCAAGGCACTTAAAAAAAAAATAAACAGTGAATAAAATGAACATTTATGCTTAGCACCTGGTGACTTGCACCATATGTTTTTGGAAGCAAATATGCTGTTGTTTTCTTCTTTGATGTATTTTAAAACTCTCAGGCTGGTCTTTGCCTCAATAACGTCCTGGTAGATTTTATTTATCTTTAACTAAGTCTGATCCTATGAAGCTTTTTGGACTTTATCAAAATCTTGAGATCTTTGCAGAAACTATTTACCTTTAATGAATAAATGGGATGAGGTAGGAAAACACTGCTCTTCCACAAGGCCTCTGGGAAATTAATGCTAATGTTATTTTCTGTATTGTGATTGTATTATCTAGTCACTCACATGAGACTGGTGATTTATTATTATGATTATTATGGTTTGTTGCATAGTCAGCCAATGATGATGATGATGATATTGACACTGAGAATGTATTATGTATTTGATATGGCAGTTATTGATTTTTCTCTTATTTAACATTCTTGTACTATATTATACTGCAAGGCTCTTAAAATCAAAATCTGAGTTGGCAAATAAATCCTAGTAAAACAACCAGTTGATCATTGAAGGCAAAGTATATAATGGTTAAAGCTGGCCTCCATGTGCTGTGCTTGTAGATTCTATGATCATTGCACTGGCATATTTATAACTGCCTTCTCCAACCAATTGTTCTCCAAATGAAATTAAAGATGTGAAGACCTTTTGAAAGGGGCCCTTCCTGAAATAGGAGTACCAAGGACTATTAGGTAAGTTCACAGCCTATTTATTTTTGAATTATTTATAAAAATAATAAAGGCTGATTGTAAATAAATAAACATAAAATAAAAATAAATTGTTTACTGGACAAATCTGGAAGATGACAACTCTTCTGGATCAAATTGGCCAAGCAGGTACTATGAGAGATAAATAGTTCCTCAAATAACCAGACTGTATGTCACGTAGGGCTTTGTAGGGCTTTGTAGGTAATAGCCAGCATCTTGAATCACACCCAGAATCAAACTGGCTGTGAATGCCATTCCTGGTTTCTGGGTAGTTTTCAAGCCCCCCCCCCCCCCCATGTAAAGCCTGTCACAGGAGATGTATATCTTGTTTGATCCTGACTATTGACTTTGCCCAATGATTTTTATTTACAAGTTCATGGCAGTTGCATCCTTGCGTTTTTCTAATATCTGTTGTGCAAGCCCCTAAATAGTAGAAAATCCCTTGATATGTGCAAAAAGGTCTTTATTTCATTTTTCTATGTTTGAAAAGTGCACTAATAATTTGCAATTGGAGTCCCAGTAAGACACCTGGGGTCACTATTATGACTGTTGATATACCTCTTTTGACATAGACCAAACTATACACACATACACACACACACACATTTTTACATACATACATACATATATCAATTGGAACTTGGCATCTTTATTTCTAATCGATTTCAAGTAAAACCCCTGAGTTCTCTTGGGAGAGAAAAAGAAATGATAATAGGCTGCAACTGAGTGAAATCTTGGGCCTCAGCCCACTTACCCAGAAAAAAGCACAAAGAGAAGCAAAGGTTTCAGGAACATTTTGCTGAAGGGAATGCTCTTCGTCATTTTGTCACTCATAGTAGCCATGTTGTGAATGGAAAATCTCCCTGCAGCCATTTTGTGAAAGCCTCCCCCGTTCCCCATTGGCAAAGCTACCAACCGATATTTTGATTTCTTGTACTAAGCTGCCTCCTCTTATTAGCCACAAGAAATTGAATCCCAGCTGAGCAAAGAGCTGCAGAGAGAAGCACTTTGTGCTTTCTCTCTTTTTTTTTTACCTCTTGCATTCCCCCTCGTAGTCTCTCTGTCACTCTTGTTTTAAAGTTTTATTTCCTTCATCTACTTAAGCTGTTGCTTTCTAGTTAAGCTTCTTTTCTTTTTCCTAGCCATTGCTCCTGGCTAAATGTCTCTTTTTCTCCTTTCTCCCCTGTGCATGAATGTATTTCACATTTTCACAACTTTTTTATATCTTTCCTGGCTTTGAATGTTGTTTCTTTCCTCTCTACTGAGTGGAACATATCTTTCCCTTGCCAGAGGCCTCCTAATTCTGATTTCCTCTCTGATTCCAGCCTGCCTATCAGGAGTCATTTTATAACTCCCCCTCTTTTTATCTTAGCATCTTTAGGGACTCAATGTTCTTTGCTTCACTTACAGTTCACTCCAACAGAAATCTAGCATTTGCATTAACTTTCTTTCTTCTCAACTCTACTGACACCAACTCAGTTGCAACCAATAAATGTATGCTACAAAATATCTTATTTTGGAAATTTTCTATATTACACCTCCTATATTTGTGTAATAGTCTATTTTATCATTCTATGCTCACCTTCAGTCAAAGTACTGTAGGAAGAAATTTCAGGTTTCAAACTCAGAGACAAATGCAATGAGGTTAAGGCCTGGAAAAACCACATGGAGGCATTAATCTGTGAACTTTTCCCTCACAACCTTTTCTCCCATCACAATGCATATTAGCAATATCATGTATGCATTGTTATTCGTTTACGTATATATTACCTAACATAGATATTCAAAGTAAGGAACAATAGAATGAAATATAATTTAAAAGGCATATGTTGGTAATAAAATGCTTGCTAAAACAATTCAAAATAACTAAGTTAAAGAAGTGTATCATGACAGCCTTCCTGACAGAAAAGAGTTTGGGATCAAAACACAACTCCTGAAAGAAAGCACTTGATAGGCTGTGTGCTCATTATGACCTATAGGATTTTAAAAATCATTTTCAACCATTAGTGTGCTGATATGCTAGTAGTGAAAACAGGAGTTATACCTAGATAGTGATGGATGGCATTATTAGATGCTATATGTTATTAATAGAAACTGATTATGGTTTGGAAATCTATAGGCAGAGCCTTTTAAAGTGGGACAATGAGGGAGCCATAGATGAAGGGAATCTCATCCAAAGTATGCTTGCAGCTTTTTAATGCATTGCAACTTGATTAAAAGACTGTGTGAGGGGTATCCAAATTGAAAACTAAACCTTCTCATATGGGTCAATGGGATTTGGTTTCCTAGGATTAGTTTGTAGTAGCTCATCAGCATTTTAAAATTCTCTACATTCCTTAACCTATATATTCACATGTCTTTAAAATGTAGCTAAACAAGGCAACCACAACCACAAAAAATACAAACAAACAAAAAATCAATGAGACAGACTAGACTCAAGGGCAAGCCACAAGCTGGCAAGAGTTTCACTTTTGTGGGATGTGAAGTTTGATGATCCTATTATCAGTGCCTTCTTGTTCCATACAATTAACTGTACTGTTTTTTTGATCTGCTTCTAAGGTTACAAAATTATTAAGAATATGTGACATGAAACAGAGTTGGCAAGACTCCCATTCTCACTCAAAGATTGTTGAAAATTGCTAAAAGTAAAGTTCACTTGCTGGAACAATTCTATCCTTCTTACAATGACAACAAACTAAATTGGTATAGGAAGGTTAAAAATAACTTCTCTGCTTAGAGATGATAGTGAGGGATATGATGCTTGATGAAATAAGTTTAAAACACACCAAGTGTAATTATAGCTCAACATAAAGAAAAATCCAAATTATCTAATGAAGAAAGTTGTTTTCTGTGGTCTGTGTAGTCTATGCAACTTGAAATTACTGGTATCATATATTTTATGTTTTGTTTGCAGTATTTATTCTCTCACACAATTCATTCTGGACAGTGAACTCTGCTGAAGACTGAAGACTGCCCATTTTGTGGATTTTGAGTAGTGTTCGGGTAATTTGTAACTACAATATTAAATGCTTACATTAACCTGATGCATTTTATACTTTTTCTATGTTCCTATTTAATTATTTATCAAAATTTAGAGTCTACCCAACTTGTTACTAACTCTGGATGGCTAACAACAACAGTAAATAGAGATGTTGTTAAAAAAAGATAATGTCTGATTGGAGAACAATATACTGTATACAGCTACTCCACAAACAAAACTAACATAATGAAAGGAAGCTCACCAAACATCTGAACCCTACCCCTATGAATTACAGTTCATAGATAGTCTAACCATTGTAAGGTTCTCTGAAGAGGACAATCTAGGAGCCATTGAATGGGGATAGGGAAAAATTTACCTTCTAAGAGCTGTCTGAAAATTCAGATGGGATTGCCATGCCAGTTTTCATCTTAAAATTATCCTCATGAGAACAAAGGTAAACAAAAACATTGTCATGTGAAGAAAAACCAGGGCTACATAAGTAGAATATAAATTAGTTACTTCATTGCTCAAGCCTGTTTCATAGCAATCTTCTTAGAGTAGCAGTTTGTCCATGGAAATGCCAGTTCAATGGCCTTTGGGGGGAAAGGGATTCATACCTTGTCCTCTAGTGAGTATGTAATGATTGCAGACTCATCCCGCACTTGACTCCTCCTCCCGACTGGGACAGTCCCTCTCCAACAGAAATCTTCATCCAAGAAAAAATACGTTGGATGTCAAAGGTAGTTTTTAAAATTATATGAAACCCTAAAATTGCCAGTAATATGTGTAAAGCTTACCATGAATCCATAAGATGGAAAGAGAAGCAAATATTTTCTATAATATTTGTTTGAATGGAATTTGAACTCCATTACAGTCATCTCAGACATTGAGATGGGCAGCACACAAATTTAATAAATATATCACTAAATTATTGGGCAGTGGTATTTGCTTACTTATTTCCATGCTAGTTTTTAGAAACACCATTAAAATAAGTTTTCTTTTGGGGAGAGACAACCTTGGGAGTTGGAATCACTATGAGAAGTTTAGCCTTCTTGTAATGGGGCTTTTCTTTTCATGTATATAAGTTGTATGTCTACCCTGAATTATTATAGTTGTAGTTTAATCATATCATGCTGTTTTGTTTCTTTTAAATTTCATTCCCATATCTCTAAAATATAATATATTTTGGTTTGGAATAGCATCTAAACTCAGTTTAGTAAGTTAAGTAAATAAATAAATCTTGGTCAGCCTGAAAACTTGTCTCAAGTTAAGACAGTTCCTGTAAATATACATCAAATAGTCCGAGCCCCAGTTTCAACGTACATGATTCTGTTGTTGCAGAAAGTAATGCAAACCTGAATTGTGGAGGAATTACACAATGATCATTTGACAGTCAGTTAGTAATAATAGATGGAAAACTATAGTGATTCAAACACTGCCCCAGGGCCAAATCATTTCAAGCACATTAAAATATTCTCAGTGCTGTTTTCAATGTTTTTACCCCTCCCCAAAACAAAGTCCTGAAAAGAAGACCCCACCCAATAATGGGATTCATTTTTTTTACTACCAGTTCTGTAGGTGCGGCTTAGTGGGGGTGGCATGGTGGGGGTGGCAGGGAAAGGATACTGTAAATCCCCATTCTCTCCCCACTCCAGGGAAAGGTTACTGCAAAATCCCCATTCCCTCCTGGGACTCAGGAGGCAGAGTATAGATGGGGGCGGGGCCAGTCAGAGGTGATATTTACCAATTCTCTGAACTACTGAAAATTTCTGCTACCTGTTCTCCAGAACTGGTCAGAACCTCCTGGATACCACCTCTGAGCCACCCCCTTCCAAAGTCATTTTAATGCAGTAATCTCTCAAGATTATATTTCTTACTTTAATAGCTAGCTGAGTCCAAAAAGCCTTTTCTTAATTTTTATGTGTTCATCTCCTGCTGTATGTGTGTGTGTGTGTGTGTGTGTGTGTGTGTGTGTGTGTGTGTGTGTGTGTGTGTCAGCCTATTCAGAAGTAAATGCTATACATTCAGAGCACAAAGTGGTACACATTTAATCAGGGGAAACTCTCACTGAGCTCAAGGAGAGTCAAGGAGACAATATTACAAAAACAATATTGCATCTGCTTTCTAAAAGCATGTCTCACCATTATGTTAATAGGTGCGTGTTCAGTGCAAATCTTATACAACTTGACTCACTCATATCTTGTGGATTGTGTCAATTTAAATTTCCTAGTAGATCTCAAGGCAGCAAACATAATGCAAGCTAGAAAATTTCCAACCAAGAGATGATCATGCTTTATAGGTTCCACAGATTTGCTCTATTATTTGCCTTCATATTGTCATCCTGATCTCCTATTAGTCTTTTTGAAAACAGATGCAGAGCTGAATCCTGTGAGGTTCACCAAACTTTCCAATGAAGTGTTCTAGCTGCTGTTAAAGGCATTCTGTGGACATTCTAGCACACTAGAGTGTCATTGAATGTAGGCTGGTATCCTGCTGCTTCATGATAGAAGGAAAAGGGGAACAGCAGTAGCTTCTTGGCTAAACCTGCATGTTTACTGATTGGCATGTTGACTGATAATCTAAAGGACAAGATTCGTATGGCCTTCCTGCAGATCAATACTGATTTCTTTTTGCCTTCCCTTGTATGCTCATCTGAGCCTTAGAAGCAGTTATGAATTCTCTTGCAATTTTGCCAGAGATGTGTAGAGCTTATGTGTTATGTCAGTAAAGTCTTGGGAGATTTGAGTTAGCAGCACTGAAGGTCTGCAGCAAGGAGCCTGCTGGAAGTGCAGCAGAGTGGGAGAAGTCGTTTGACAAGCAAAGCAGCTTGCTGTGATCTAAAATAGGTCAGAAGATGAGATATCAACATACAGCAAACATTCCAAAGTGTGAATACTGAAGTTCCAACAGTGTGGACAAGGGAAAGTTTCAGATTGTTCAATTACAAACAAGCAAGGTGTTATTTTTTCTTCTCACAGAAAGCTACCCTCTTCCAGCAGCAGGGTAGTCTTTTGAATTATGAACATTTTTCTAATGAATAAGGTGGTAACATTCCTTAGCAGAGCAGAAAGGGCAGGCTAACCCTACAACTGGAGTCAAAATTCACAAGACATTTTATCATCAACTCTTATGCCCTGCAGATGCTTCGCTTTAGAGAGTTTCTCTTTTTTATTGTACTTTCCCTTTCTATTTGAACAAAAAGCAAATACAATAATAGCACAAGTTCACAAGCTATGGCAATAATGGGAGCATTCTAACAACCTTCTTAAACAATCTATAAACAAAGATGGTTCATTTTCTTATGAGCATTGAACCAGGGTGAAATTCAGCAGGTTCTGACAGGTTCTGGTGAACCAGTAGCAGAAATTTTGAATAGTTCAGAGAACTGGCAAATGCCACCTCTGGCTGACCCCACAGTTGGGAGGGAATGGAGATTTTGCAGTATCCTTCCCCTGCCACCCCCCCAAAGCCACGTCCACAGAACTGGTAGTAAAACAAAAGTTGAATTTCATCACTGTATTGAACCTACACTTTGTTTGAAAAGATATGTTTTCCCAGTTAATATTCAACTAAGATGATCTTGGAGAAGAATGATTAAATTATAATCATTGATTTGATTCATGACACCTTTCAAAAGCATAAAGCAAAACAAAACCCACCTCCTCTTGGACATTATTTCAAGCTAAAAAATATATCTGAGAACTGGTTGTTTAGCTGTCACTGCAAGCATTTAGAGAAATGATACTTGGGTCAGAGCTTCTACTTCCTCCAGGGAAGGAAAAAGATTGACTCTATAAATCAGTTTTCCCAACCTTGTGTCCTCAAGATGAGTGAGCTTACATCTCTCATCATAACTAAGCAACACAGACATAAGACATGTAATGTTATTTCTTTTAAAATGAAGCCCAAATTCAAAGAATTATTCCAGTTTGGCTCTTGGATATGAATGGGAGCATACAATCTTTTGTCATTCACCTCCAAAAACAAAATATATAGTATTTAATTCAGTAAACAGAGTGTCTGTAGCAACATGTGTCTGACTGTGATCAGAATGCTAAGATTGGAAGATCTGGGCCATATGAGAAGAACATGCAATATGGATCTTCAGGATACCAATGTAGTAATTTGGAAGTATATCCATTTGGCATGATTTTTTTTGGGAGGGGGGGCTACCACCTGATGTTTCCCATTAATGTAATTGTTCCTTTCCTTTCCTTTCATTTCATTTTCCAATGTATCTTTAGTATTTACATCCCTGGAAGAAATGGGCTGAAAGTTTTTGGCCTGTTTGAAGTGGGGAAGGTGGAGTTGGTTAGGAACTCTCTTAGAAGTGAACTGTTTCCATCACTACTCTTAATTCCACCCCCCTTCTTGAAGTCATATAAAAACATCAAATTTTGGCAGTGCAACCTGGGAGTGCAAAGTAACTCTTAATGGGAAATATGGCTCCAGATTGCTGAGCTCTATATTAAATAACATAGCTTTCTTCTGATATTAGAGAAGTTTTGACATTCACATAAAACTATTAACTGTTTCAGTAGGTCTTTGAAGAAATTGTTTTTGTTTCTGCCTAGTGGGTGAATATTTTATATCTATGGATATTTCTTGGAGTTGAGAAAGTATATTGATGGTGAGGGTGTGTAATTCAGTTTTCAGGTGGTCTTTGTCAGCTAGGCATGTGGTTCTGGAGATGATGGTCTTGGCTATGGAGTTGATCTGTGCAGGGTGGTGATGAGATTGTGCATTTAAGTAGTGGTTGGTGTGTGTTTTTTTCTGGTAGATGGTGTGTTCTAGGGAACCATTGGATTTTTTTGTAGATTAGGATGTCCAGAAAGGGAAGTTGGTTGTTATCTTCTACTTCCATAGTGAATTGTATTTTGGGGTGTAGGTTGTTGAAATGTGTGAGAATGTTGTCCAGTTTTTCTTTTCCGTGTGGCCAAATTACGAAAGTGTCATCTACATATCTAAGCCAGAGTTTGGGTTTGTGTTCAGATTTATCTAAGGCATTGGTTTCAAAGTGTTCCATGTATATGTTTGCGATGACAGGTGAGAGGGGTGATCCCATAGGTGCTCCTTCTATCTTTTTATATCTTTGTCCATTGTGGATGAAGTATGTGTTGGTTAGGCAGTGGTTGGTCAGATCTAGGATGTGCTTGGTAGGTTGTATTTATTTTGGATAGCTTCTTTAATAGGCACTTGGGTGAAGAGAGATATGACAATGAACCTCACGAGTAGGTCGCTGGGTTGTAGATTTGTGTGTGTGTGTGTGTGTGTGTGTGTGTGTGTGTGTGTGTGTAAAGAGAGAGAGAAAGATTACAAAAAAGTGGATCCTTTCCCACCAAGATTTAGCTCTCTGCTCAGATATATTCTATGGAAACACAATCTTATTAACTGTCTGTAACTCTGATTCTATTAGCCTTGATATCAAGGAGTGCCTTGCTTCAACATTATTTATCTGGTTTCATTCTCAGAAGTGACCCAGTAGTTGTTTGTTTGTTTAATTGATTTACTGTATATAGCTACCCACCTTGTACATACAACACTCTGAGTGGCTCAGAACACATTATAAACAATAAAAAGAACAAAATCAATGAAACATAAAGTTATAATGATGCTGAGACTAAACCCCAAGCAATCAGCAAGACAGCAACACATAGACCACCTAACCTCCCAACTCCCATACTTTGGAGCATATCCAGCTCTCCTATGCCTTGCAAAAGGCTGGTAGAGTTGTGGCCAATTGAATCCCAAGGAGTACAATGTTGTCTTGTTCCATTCCATCTGGGAAAAACCTGCCTTATTTCATATTTGCTTTCTCTCTTTAAAGCTTTTTCTGTCATGATGATTTTAGAACTTTGTGTACATATATGTGTTTCAAAATTTGGTTCTACTGTCACAGGGGGGAAAAGGGAAGTGTTTTAAAACACACTCAGAGAGGAAATGCTTCAGGCACACTGCCTGAATTTTAAAAAATGACAAGCCTATTCTTCCAGTTGCAAAATGGACAAGGATTTATCCCCACCCCAATCCTGGTATCCAAATAATGTAGTCGTGGGAAAGAAAAGGAAAAATGGGGCCAGAAAGATGCATAATGCCACAATAAAAAGTTAAAAGCAAATATTCTGGGGATATTAAAGGTATAGCCAATTTAGTATTGCAGATAATTTTTATATAGTATGGGAAGCAGAAATGTAGTGGTTTGGTATTCTGATTAAAGTGTCAGGCTCAAAACTGGGGGAACATGATTTCTAGTCCTGCTTTAAGCACAGAGCCAGCTGGGTGACTTTTTGTCACTCACTCACTCTCAGTTCTAAGAAGGCAGTGGCAAACCACTTCTGAAAAGCTTGCCAAGAAAACTGTGTGGAACTTGCCAACATAGTTGCTAAGAGTCAAGATTGACTTGAAGGCACCAAATTGTTATTATTATAGGAGGGAAAGGCTGAATTGCTCCCTGCTGAAAACATTAATTATAGGCAGAAGCAGAGTTAGCCTATGGTAAGATGGGCAGCCAATAAATGTTATAAATAAATTAAATAAATCAAGAGCAAATCTGTTTCCAGGCTGCAAAGGAGATGTGATGGTAAAAATTGGCAGCTGTTTGATCCACCTTTTTTTAAGAGTAAGATCATTTGGCCTTTCATATGCTTTATTAAAAAGTTCAACTTGAATTGCCCCCTGCTTTGACTTTGGCAATGCAGTTCTTGGTTAACCAAATGCATTCAAAAGTGCACATATTAGGAGACAACACAGAGAAATGCTTATTTTAGAATGTACAATTTAAATGTTGATGTTCTTTAAAAAAAAATGCTTTGGCTGATGAGGAAATGGGCTGGAATGGGTGCATGACTGACACAGACCAGAAATAGACTGATTAGTCCATTGTGGGGTAAGGCAGAGGGAGCAGTAAGACTAATCTTGCTATCAAGATTGCCTACAAGATAACATTTGAATACAGCTTCTGCAGTGCCAGTGCTGTAAGGTGAAAAAAAATATTCAGATGATTGCCTGCTTTAAGTATTTGAAGCTATAGTTTTGTGTTAAATTTATGTTCCTCCTAAAATTTAACTTGGGCATTACCTGTGATTTCAACATAAGTTAGAATCCACTGCATTTTGTGGTTGCTTTGTAGTAATCAGAACACAATGGACAACAATGTACAACCTAATGCTGTTGCAGATTCCAATACCTGTAAGCAGAAACGGCCTGCATTTCAAATGGATTCTATTTCAAGGTAAATAAAGGGCCATTTAGCAACCCTGGTTTGGATAAGTTTTACAATTCATTTCTCCAGGGTTTTGCATTATACGGTAGTAGAATTATAACTTATCTAGCTTGCTTGCCCTTCCATAAAACAGTGTTTTACAATGAGTAAGACAGAACAACTTCATCCAGGCAATCACTGGATACTGGAAGTCTCAGCACTGACACAAGACTGAATGCCAATTTCAAGGTAAAAGGATCTATTGCTATATTTTTAAATGCATCTTCATGAGATCAATACAGATTTGAGGCCTTCATCTTTTGCATTCTCCATCTAAAGAAGTAACTCTCTGGAAGAGATACCAGGAATACCTCAATTCAGTTTCAATGTGAGTATGGAAATTGAATTGATTGTGTATACATACACAGTCTTTTATTGTGCTAGCTAGCAGGTTTTTGTCAATTCTGTCAATCCAAGATCTGGTTGTTAACACAGTAATAGTTTGAATTACTCTGAGTTCATGAAGCTGATTCCCCAGAGGATTTCCACTCAGGATTTCTTCAGCTTTCCCCCAATTTATCTTAAGCAAACTATACTCAATTCTTCATTTAGCAGTGGGAGCTTTAAATGTTGATTGACACTGGGATGTAATCCATCAGGTCCCTGCGATTTGAATTAGTCTAGGGCAGACAGGTGTTCTCTTACCATTACTTGTTTTAATTTGCATTCCTAATCAAAACCTGTTTTGGGTAGATTGGCTATATTTTCTTTTTGCATGAAGATGCAAAGAATGAATTAAACAGCTCTGCTTTCTCTCTACTGCCCTACTTCCTCACCATCTTCTCCCATGAGTGGACCGATTGTTTCCTTGGTTTTTTCTTGTTTTTTTATATGTTGAAAGAAACCTTTTTTATTATTATTATTGACATTTGTTACAAGACTTCCTTCCTTCCAAGCCTTAGCTTTCCTGATTTCATCTTTGCAATTTTGGGCTATTTGTTGCTATTCTTCCTTAGATGTGTGTCCTTTCCATTTTTTGTACTTATCCTTTTTATCTTTCAGTTTATCCCAGAGTTATTTGTGCAACCATGCTGGTGGGAAAAAAAACCCTCTGATATAAGGGTTGGTAAAGACTTCTGGCAAAATGATCCAAAAAACTTGCATTATAAATAGGTAAAGGTAAATATTCCCCTTGAACATATGTGCTAGTAATTCCAGACTCTGTGGGGGCAGTGCTCATCTCCGCTCGTATTCGGCTCTGACAGCCAAAGAGTCAGCACTGTCCAAAGATGTCTCTATGGTCATGTGGCCGGCATGACTAAATGCCAAAGGTGCATGGAATGCTGTTACCTTCCTATTAAAGGTGGTTCCTATTTTTTCTACTTGTATTTTTACATGCTTTTGAACTGCTAGGTTGGCAGAAGCTGGCACAAGTAATGGAAGCTCACTCCATTATGTGGCAATATGGATTCAAACCACTGAACCACTAACCTTCTGATCGGCATGCTTAGCCACTGAGCCATTGCATCCCTCCATTATAAATAACTCAAAACAAATGAGGCACAGACATTCCACTAATAGCCATGGTGGTACAGTGTTAGAATGCAGTATTGCAAGCTACTTCTGCTGACTTCTGTGGCTGCCTGCAATTTGGCAGTTCAAATATCACTAGGCTCAAGATTAGTAAAATGAGAACCTAAATTGTTGGGGGTAATATGCTGACTCTGTAAACTGTTTAGAGAGGGCTGTAAAACCCTATGAAGCAGAATATAAGTCTAAATGCTATTACTATTTGCTTTGGTTTTGTTTTTGTTTTGTTTAATCTAGACTAGTTTTTAAGATGCCCTTTTGACATATAGGTCAGCAGTCACCAACTGGTGGTCCATGGACCACTGGTGGCCTGTGAGAAAATTTTGATGGTCTGCAGAAAAATGATTTGTATTTTTATATGGCACTAAATCAGGGGTGCTCAGACTATATTACCCCTTGGGATGGATACATATAATGAATATTTATGTTGCTGCAGGGAATTTCCCCTTTGGGATCTTTTTGTGTGGGTTGGAGTGGGGAATAAATTCTGATTTGGGGTCTGCTTCAGCCTCCTGGGGCAGGGTTTTGGGCAAAGGCTGGAGGGAAATGCTGGTGGTGGTGAAGGGCTGTAGGACCTTGTTTCAGTGGGACTGCATCATAACCTGGAACTAGCTGACCATCTCAGTACCTGGCCTTGCACTCCCATAGGTCTTCCCTCTGGTTGGAAAGCCTATGCTTGTAGTCTTCCATGAGGTGCTTCTACTGAGGCTTCTTCTCTGTCAAATCCAATTTGGACTGAGCTATTTTGCCAACCTTTTCTCATGGTGGCTGCTTAGCTCCAATAACTGACTTCTGTTGGGACCCCAAGGAGCCCAGGAGGTGAGGGAGGAGTGGCTGGGAGGGGAGGGACAAGTAAAGGCTAGCGAATGACATCGAGTTGGCCATGCCCACCTAGCCACGCCCACCCAGCCGGTCATTAGGCAGATCGTATTAGTGATCCACAAGATTTAAAATTATGAATTTAGTGGTCCCTGAGGTCTAAAAGGTTGGTAACCCCTGATGTAGGTTGTTGTTGCTTCTTTGATCTTGTCCAGATACATGAGCCTTGACAATCATTCTTGTACTTCCTTTCTCTGGAACTATTTGATCTTCACCTCTTGACTTGTTAAGTCAAAATCCTGCTCCTGTCCAAATTCACTGGGCTATTGCACATAAACACTGTCAACCCCCTTATTCATGTGAGCTGAATCTTTCTTACCACCCTAAGATGCCTTAGTTGTGCTGGGAGTAGATTATTAACTGGTATGGTGCTGCAATCTGCTTTCAATCTTTCATGTTCATTTACCCTATTGTTTAGTAGATTGCTAGCTGGACATGGTCCTGCAATATGCTTTCAATCTTTTATTTTCATTCATCTTGTTCACCTCCCACTCATGAATAATCTTTGTGGCTCCTCAACTTGACAATTCTCTCCAAGCTGCTTCCTACTCTAGGCAAGCCAGTTTTCCTTCCTTCCTTCCTTCCTTCCTTCCTTCCTTCCTTCCTTCCTTTCTTTCTTTCTTCCCCCCTCCCTCCCTCCCTCCCTCCCTCCCTCTCTCCCCTCTCTCCCTCCCTCATGGGTCCAACCACTAATTTCAGCTGTGGCCCAATTTCAAAACTCCAGTGTCAAGCTACCATTTTCATTTAATTCAGCATTTTGTTCAGAATGCAACTATTGTCACCAGTGCTGGTTTATAATGGGTAAGCCCATTATAAACAATCAGGAAAGAACTGAGTTTTGTTCTCCTCAAATTGAGGAGCTGTTCATCAACCTTGGAATGATGTTGCTCCTCCAAGGAATCCTCATTAGGCCTGGATCAACAAATAATAGTAGCATAAGCATATTTGGAAGGAGTTCTTTTAACAGGTTAACAGAATTGGAAGGCACCTTGAAGGTCATCTAGTCTAACCCCCTTCCCAAGCAGGAGACCCCACATCTACCTCTAACTAGGATCAAACTCATAACCTTCCAGTTGTGAGGCGAGAGCTCTCCCTCAATTTTCTTTGCCAGAGAGCAGACTAGAGACTTCAGAGAAATGAGAAAACATTGTCCCAAAACTGCCACAGCTACAAATAAAAAGGAAAATAAACTGGTTGCTTTGTTGACCTTTACTAAAACTTTTGTCTGATTCCCTAATATATTTAGCAAGAGAAATGTACAAAAATAACATTCTAAGTAATTCTCAGTGTCAATCTATTAGCATAAAATAAGTATGCTCACCTGGCCAACAAGTAATATTACAACAGAATAGTACTGTACAGCAGCATAAATATAAGAAACTCATTAAAAGCATAATTTGTCAGTTATGATAAATATTTCTATCTTCATCCATACCACATAACAGTCTCTTGCTAATGTTAATTGATGCCAACTGCTAGAGAAATTCCCTTGGAAAAATGCACAAAGATGTGTGTTGATAGTACAGATCTTATGTAGTGTTCTTGTACTACAACATATTTTGCAGCTGAAATGAACATGTCTAGCAAAACATTGTGTGATTGTAATACAAATTGGAGGATTCCTGAAATATTTTGTTAAGTGTCCATACAGTAGCTGCTAAGTTGCCACTGAAATATTTTTAGAGAAAGTGGGATGCCAATCTTGTTTTCTTCATTGTATTAAATACTTTTACATTTCTTTTGCCTGGTCCCATGAACACTTGAAAAGGCTTAAAAGAGTTAGAAAAATATACATCAACCATTATGTTCTTCAATCCATATCAACTGGTATACTAAAAAAGCAAAAGAGACATATGTCAGCCCTGTTAGATGTAGAATTACTTTTGTAATAAAAATAATGGGGGGGAAAAGACAATATATTAATTTGGGAAAGTTCACTTTGCTTTGCTTCATTGAGTCAACATAACAGTTTATATATATATTTTTTATATTGAAAAAGTTTTATTGGTTTTTACAATTTTCCAAAAGGGTAGGGTAAGGGATACAGAAACATTTTAAGAACTTTCGCGTCGGGATCATTGGCCCTTCCAGGGCTTCATAATAAAACATTGAAAAAACATTTTTCAAAAATACTACAAGGTGAAAATAAGTGCATGTTTCATAAATTTTAAATTCTATGCTGGCAGTCGTGTGCAAACATCCAGATATAAAGGTTATACAATATTAGTAAAAAAAAGCAAAGTTATTTTTCGATCTAAGTCTCTTGGCAATTGTATCTTCTTTTTCTCCTCCCTGGCCCCCAGCGGGCGGGGCCGTGGCCCCCCCTGCCCCCTCCGAATCATCCCCCAGGACAGAGGAATGTTTTTTAAGAAAGGCTTCCGCCTCAACAACTGTTTTAATCCTTACTCTTCCTTCATCCCAGAACACCAACATCCCTTCCGGCATCACCCACTTAAACCAAATCCCGTGGTCAAACAATTTTTTGGATAAGAAAGAATACCTCCTTCTCCTCTCTCTAATCTTTTTTGGGATCTGCTTCAAGATGGCGACTTCCTTTTGCTGGTAAATTAGCGGGTCCCCTCTCTGAGCCTTCAAAATTCCCTCTCTGGTTGATCTTCTAACAAATTTAATATGTATCTCTCTGGGTACTTCATTTATCCTGGCATATGTCGAGTTTATTCTGTAAACTAGGTCAATGTCCCCCCTGATCTCATCTTTAGGTTTATGCAAATAGTCTGCTAAAATTGTACTCATGAGTTCAGGAAGACATTCACCAGATTCTTCAGAAATGTTCTGAAATCTTAAAAAATATGACATCCTTTCAAAATCCATCCTAGACATATGCCCACTCAGTTCTCCAACCTCACTGTTAACATTTTTAAGCTCTCCCTTTGCCCCAACCAGCCCCCCTTCCAGCTCCTCAGTCTTCTGTGTGTTTTCCAGCACTTGCTTCCGTGTTTCCAAAAGATCCTTCTTGAAGCTGCTATTATCTTCTCTCAAAGCTTTAATTTCCTGCACCTGAGCTTGTAACACTGATTCCATTGATGTCATTCTTTGTTCCAATCCTGCCAATTCTGATTTTGATGCCATGGTAAGCTGTTAAAGTCAGTGCCACTAAGATGGCGTTTTTTGGGTGGGGCCGTTGAAGCAAGTCAGGAGAAAAACAGTTCAAATGAAAGTTGTAAAAAGTTCAGGATCCAGAAGAGAAACACTTTTCACAGTCAATAATTATAGCAGAGAAGGCACTCCAGGGAAGGAATCAATTAATCCAGAAATTTCTTCATTAGTAGAGAGAGGGAGTCCAAATCACAAAGAGATGTTGGTAATTTTCCATAAATAAAAATAATCATTCAGGAACAGAGGGCAGCCATCCTCCACCGCCCGGTCTGAGAGCCAGCAGGAGAAAGTAACAAAGGAAAAATTGTTTCAAGCCAGCCGGACTTAGATACATTGTGAAAAAACAAGCCGCAAATCACTTTCACTTAGTTCAAAGCAGTCCGGATGCGAAATATCCGCTTCCTCGCAACGAGGAGCCATTTCAAGCGCCGCTTTAAATCCGAGGGGGGGTTTAACAAACAAACACCCCCTCTACGTTCTTTCAGTCCAGGCTGCCAGCACAAATAATGTTAAAAATCACTCACTCTTCACCTCAATGCCAAAGCCCCGGGAAGCCTTCCGACCCGAACGCTCAGCTCTTTTCAAATTCGTTGTTCGTTGCCGTCCTCCATTGGCGAAGGGAAAATCCCCCGCAGCATGTCTCCTCTCGCCTAGGCCGAAGACAAGGGCCATTTTCCCGCCGCTGCTGGGAGAAACAGACCCAGGCGAGCCAGCCCTACGGAAGGCCCCCAAAAAAGGGGGTGCCTCGCCCCCGTTGGGGGGCAGAAAAAAGAACAAAGCGGTGAACGAGTCCAAGACTCGTCCGTCGCCGCTGGAAGTTGGAACCGGAAGTCAACAGTTTATATATTGAGCGCATAGTTGACCTATTTCAATAGAAAACATTTTGCATGTATAGAGACGTTTAAAATTCCCTTTCACCACTATTATGTTTTATGACACTCCATGAAAACAACAGTAATAAAAAAGAACATGCTGCAACATTACTCCATTGTAATGATGTCAACGAACATCTATTTTAGAGCTTATTTTGGCAGCCATGAGGTCCTGTGGAGAGATGCAGCTGCTTTAAAGTGTTGAAGACAAGTGCAATGTTGCTTCCTTTACTCATTGGGAAGCACTTATTTTGGACTTGAAGCTGAAGCATTGCCCACTCCTGTAAATATATATAATGCAGACCTTTGCCAAATATATGTGGCTTTGTGTGCCTTTCTACAAATTGTATCATTCAGAAAAACTTGGACTCAGGCATATACATACAGTCCAGTTCTTTAAAAATAATTGAAATATGACTTGCGGATGCATTACACAGAACATTCTTTTATGTAAAATAGTAGCACCAAAATGATAGCATCAAAAACCCTATCACACAAGAGAGTTACAAGAGTAAAATAGTATGCTGTCCTGAGTTTCAGAGAGGAATGGAAAGAGGTGGAATAAGAGATGAAAGGAGAATACAAATATGATAAATAAGTGTTTAATGAGAGTAAGCTTTGAACAAGCTATAGCATATGAGATTTTATTCTGTTTCCTATCCAAGTCAGATGTCACTGTTATTTTGACAGTAGATCTTCAGAGGCCTTTCGGCAGCAAGAGATTGTTTTATGATTAAGCTTCCTGCTGGCTTGCTAGAAAGTGGGAAAAAAAGAAGTAATATCCGACACACATTATAAAAGGCAGTGGGAGATTAAACCCTGCTCATCACAGATATGTAAAATGAGTCTCTGTCTGCCACTCCTGAGACATTTTTTATTATTCACACAACCTGTCTTCTCTCTCCCATTTTTTTGCTCTTCCCACTGGATTGTTGTTCTAAGTGAACTTGTACTCTCTCGTGAAATGTGAAGGGTAAATGCTAAAAATAGGAACCATTAAAATAGGTCCTTCAGAAGTTGTGTTGTACTAAATATCCTCCTATTAGCAAGAAAATCCCATTCTTTTCAGTTTCATTATAGAAAGCCACTCATCATAATTTATATTTCAAAAGAGCATTGCAAAGAAAGAGTGCACTTCCCTCTATGCCAGAAAACAAATTATGGTCCTACAGATCAATTGGATCAGGTAGTAGGCATGTTTGGCACTAACCTGTGTCCATTAATGGCACATTTGTAAGAACTGTGGGAAATTAAACCATCTGCTAGATAAATCTAATCCTAACAGCTTATTGAGAAGTTAAATAGTTCAGTTCTAGATTTGTTGTACAGAACTTTCATATAGGCTCTACTATGTGACTTTTAAATTGGCATGACAAGTTTTTGACATTGCTTTTGACATGCCCATTTTCTTCTGAGATTTCAGTTAGCTATTTAGATATTATTGATATGTATCTTCTTAGGGGTCTTCTGTTTCCTGTCACAGATGATCCCACTATGAGTATTTTATTATTCTAATTAGCTTTCCCCCCCACTGAGGGTAGCGTTTCTTTCTCTCTCTTTTTGCTGTAAAGTATCTTTGCATAATTATGCAGTGTTCTTTTTAGATCAGTCAATTCTTCCATTCCTATATAACAATTTGTATGAGAAAAAAATATTTGACATATTTTTATTTTGCTTTTGTCTTATTTCTTGTATTTTATTTTATTTGTTTGTTTTTTCCTAAGGAAAAAATATGTAGAAAAAGACCCAAAGAGATTTGCTCCCAACCAGATATCACTGTTTTCACTTTTACAGAAAAAAAATCTAATGAAAATGGAGAATGGCCTTTAGTGATGGTGATGATAGTGATGATGTAGCAAAATCTGCTTTGCAATTTCTCAGATGTTTTCTTCCCTTCCTACCAAAGCAAGAAGCCAAAGAGGCTTCAGATAACTGGAAAGCTGACTTAGCCAAATGATGAATGAATAATTACCAGAACCCCATACTCTACCCATAAGAAATTCACCAAAATTGAAATAAATTTATCTTTCATCAACTGAATGAGGCAAATGTTAAAAATGCAGGGACTTTTTTCTGCTCACTGAGGAAAGGACTAAAAAGATGATTAACACATTCACATAGAAAGCCATAATTCTTCTCGCTTGCCCTCTAGCTGTGTATTTGTTTTTATTGCAAGAATTGACAGTAGATATTATAACTTTGATCCATTTTAGATGGGAGTAGACGCAGAACACTATTGTATCAGTCAATGATGGTAAGCTTGGAAACAGCCTTGCTTACCATTTGGAATGGTCCTTCACGAGTGGCTTGCAAACTGTCTTCAGTGAACATTATGGAAGTCAGGGAGTTTAGTAACCAGGGGGGAGCCAACCATTTTTCCAGTTGAGATCAGTGATCTGGAGAAACACAAAGCAGTTGTGTTTTCTCCCAGCTTGATTATTGTAGGAACTATTTGCAATATCTTGGATTCATTGCCATTACTCTACTGGCAGCTCCATGGAAACAACCAAAGGAGACCCCAACGTCCACCAACACCTTTTCAATTTTTGTTTGCTGCATGTAGTGAATTTCAGTAGTGGTTTCTCCTTTGTACATCTTCCCCTGTTCTTTCTTTTAAACTTTTGCTTTTTTACTTTTCCATAGCAACAGCAGTTCTTGATCTGTCACAATCTTTCTATACAATACAATAGCAGAGTTGGAAGGGACCTTGTAGGTCTTCTAGTCCAACCCCCTGCATGGGCAGGAACCTTATACCATTTCAGACAAATGGCTATCTAACATCTTTTTAAAGACTTCCAGGGTTGGGGCATTCACAACTGCTGGAGGCAAGCTGTTCCAGAGGTTAATTGTTCTGACTGTCAGGAAATTTCTCCTTAGTTCTAAGTTGCTTCTCTCCTTGATTAGTTTCCGCCCATTGCTTCTTGTCCTGCCCCCAGGTGCCTTGGAGAATAGTTTGACTCCCTCTTCTTTGTGGCACCCTCTGAGATATCAGAACACTGCTATCATGTCTCCCCTGGTCCTTCTCTTCATCAAACTAGACATACCCAGCTCCTGCAACCGTTCTTCATATGTTTTAGTCTCCAGTCCCCTAATCATCTTGGTTGCTCTTCTCTGCACTCTTTCCAGAGTCTCCACATCTTTTCTACATTGTGGCGACCAAAACTATATGCAGTATTCCAAGTGTGGCCTTACCAAGGCACTATACAGTGGCATTAACACTTCACGTGATCTAGATTCTATCCCTAGGCTGTTTATGCAGCCTAGAACTGTGTTGGCTTTTTTGGCAGCTGCTGCACACTGCTGGCTCATATTTAAATGGTTGTCCACTAGGATTCCAAGATCCCTCTCACAGTTACTACTATTGAGCAAGGTACCAGCTATACTGTACCTGTGCATTTTGGGTTTTTTGCCTAAATGTAGAACCTTACTTTTTTCACAATTGAATTTCATTTTATTAGATAGTGCCCAATGTTCAGGTTTGTCAAGATCTTTCTGTATCTTAAGCCTATCTTCTGGAGTGTTGGCTATTCCTGCCAGCTTGGTGTCGTCTGCAAATTTGATGAGTTCCCCATTTATCCCCTCATCCAAATCATTGATGAAGATGTTGAAGAGTACTGGGCCTAAAACAGAGCCTTGGGGGACTCCACTGCATACTTCCTTCCATGTAGATGCAGTTCCATTGAGAACTACACGTTGAGTGCAGTTGGTCAGCCAGTTGCGATTGGTCACGTTGAGTTCCATTGAGGACTACACATTGAGTGCGGTTGGTCAGCCAGTTCTCTACCATGTAAATGAGAAGGATGCATCATATAATAATAGACCTGAGATTGTAATAATGAAAACCACTAGCAAGTGCTGTTTAAGAGGGGCAGAAGTTTTAATATAGACAACATTACCCAAGTTTCTTGAAACTGTTTCTGTTATAAAGAAGGTGTTGTATTAAGACTGGGAAGATCTAATTCAAATCTACTCTCAACTACTGAAACTCAGAACTTTCTCAAACTAACCTATATCATGGGATTGCTTTAGGGGAAACAATGAAGGGAGAATCCACATAAAATGCCTGGAGCCCTTAAAGGGGTTGTAGAGATACAAATGTACACATAGAATAAATTATTTTTCATTTCCTTGCGTGTAAAAATTAACTTAACTTAGTCCACATGAGAAAGCACCTATAATTTTATAAAGTAACTATCACAATCAGATGTGGAATGCAGATATATACAGTATTCAGAGGTTTCCTTGAAAATATGTGAAAATCTTCATACATTCATTAGTTTCTCCCCTGCAGCGCCTCATCAATCTTCTTCAGTAGTGTGCTGTGACATACAGCATGCACAATGTCAAGGGCAAAGCTATTTGGTGTAATCCCCCACCCCCTTTTTGCATGTTTAATTATTTTAATAGTGACATTTTTTGTTGGTTCCACTTACAAAATCAAATGTTGATCAGTTTCAAAAGCTGTTGTATAAGTAAATGACATGTAACAATGATTCAAAACTGGGTTATGGTACTTGAAAAGATGTTGAATAAAGAACATGTTGCATAATTAATCCAAATGGAGATAATGACTTGCATGAATTAATCAAAAATTACTGCAAGAATTACTTAAACACCCTTATGGATATGTGTCCCAAGCAAGCTGCTAAAGGTGCAGGTTCATTGTTAAGATAATAGTGTGTAGCCTCTTCAGTGTATGTCAGGGGTATTTATTTAAATACTGTAATGAAGCATCAGGATTTTATGAAGCAGATGTCATTTTATGAAAAGTAGTTTCCTGACAAGCAAGATGTACTGCTTATGTTTTAGAGTTTATATATTAAATCCCTTATGTGCATTATTCATATAATATATTATATGGTTTGTACAAGGTAAAATGGTGAACTATTTTATATCATACACATATTTTGAGTGCTCTGTCCAAACAATAGGATATGAAAATCATTACAAAGTTTTAATTCTCTATTCATCTCTTCTTTCATCATCAAATATGCATCCAATTCACTTGTAATGATTAATATGCACTTAAAATATATTAAGGAAATGATCTAAGATAATTCATCTTGATGTAAAATTTCCGATACAATTCACAGTTTGCTTGAAGCTTTTTTTTGGGGGGGGGGGGGTGATGGTGAAGGTTCAACTAAAAAAACCCTCTGGAGATGCAAATGAATAGGGGAAGAAAGAATGAATTTGGTGAAGTACTGGGTTACCTGTTTCGTAATAGCTAAAGCTAAGAATTGGAGAAGAGCATTCTGAAGACAATGCATTTGTGCCTTTGCATCATTATCATCTCCTGGTGACTGTCCTGACAAGTTCCTGCAGCTTTCTTGGCAAGATTTTCAAAGGATACATTTCATTGTCTTCAACTATGGTGAAACAGAGGAGGGCATTACATCAATTATTTTTTGGTGGGGGAAGAATTCTAACAAGACAATCCATTGTGAAAAGTGGATCTCCTTCCTTCCTTCCTTCCTTCCTTCCTTCCTTCCTTCCTTCCTTCCTTCCTTCCTTCCTTCCTTCCTATCTTCCTTCCTTCCCTTCCCTTCCCTTCCTTGCAAGATTTTTAAAAATGTTTTGGAAAAAAATTGTTTTAAAAGGCTGAGAGAAAAAGACTCTTGCAAGGTCATCCAGCTAGCTTATGTAAGCTGAAGATTGGTCAGAATCTATGTTTTCTAAAGAGCAATACTTTAACCCCTATATTAAACTGAACACAATATCTGAAGATGAATCCTGAGAGACAGTCTGCTATTTTGAAGAGTGAGCTAATCTAATATGCCAGTTTAGACCAGCTATCTATCTATTCACTAACTTGCAAATAAAAGAATTTCAATAGCTTCATATACCAAATGACCAGGGTGGGTTCTGGCTGGCTTTACTGCAGGTTGCATGCACTTCACGAGCGCTTTGTGCATATGCAAACATGTGCAGTTCAATTAAAATTGTTCTGCAAATGCACAGAAGTTAAAAACAAGATGGTGGTGCTGATGGCACTGACCAGAGAACTGGTTTGGGGGCATGGCAGGCCTGGGTCACTGCCAGTCGCTGCCAGTCACTGCCAGTCCAGTGACCCACACTGCCATACCACTACATTAGGAACCCACCTCTGCAACTGACCATCTCTACCAATAATTGCTCCAGAATCAATAAATTAAAATACCCGATTCTTATCAATACATGAAGGAATTTTCTTACTTTTTCGAAGTACATCATTCAACTACAACCCCCAAATTAGGAAATTTACTCATAGTGGAGAAGAATTCCCTCTTCTTATCTGTTGGAAACATAAGGAGATTATCTACAATGAACAGGTAATTGTGGCGACAAATTTGATCTAATTTCTCTTCAGACTAATACAAAATACAGGCAGAGGCATATATCCAAGGAAGATGATGCTACTGCCACACAGTCAATGCCAAAGCTCCTTTTTATTAGCTCTGTGATGGTAAAATGCATGTAAAAGTGAGGTAGGGGTTGAATTTAACTGTGGGGCTGTAGCCTTTTTTCTTTTCTTTTTTACATTTTTTTTTATATTGAAAAAGTTTTATTGGTTTTTACAAATTTTTTAAGGTAGGGTAGGGGTAAGGTGCAATACAAAAATATTTTGAGAACTTTCACGTCGAGGTCGTTGGTCCCTCCGGGGCTTCTTAATAAGACATTGGTAATACATTTTTCAATAATACTACAAGGTGAAAACAAATGCATACATCATAAATTCTAAATTCTATGCGGGCAATCGTGTACAAACATCCAGATAAAAGTTATACTGTATTAATAAAAAGCAAAGTCATTTTTTAGATCTAAGTCTCTTGGCAATTGTGTCTTCTTGTTCTCCTTCCTGGTCCCCAGCGGGCGGGGCTGTGGCCACAGGAAGATATGCGAGACCGCCTCCTGCCCCATACATCCCTCAGACCGATACGCTCCCACAGAGAGGGCCTCCTCAGGGTGCCGTCGGCTGGACAATGCCGACTGGCGACACCCAGGGGGAGAGCCTTCTCTGTGGTGGGCCCAGCCCTCTGGAACGACTTACCCCCTGAATTCCGCACCATCTCCAACCTCCGCCTCTTCCGCAAGTGTCTGAAGACACACCTATTTCATCTAGCCAGCCTAGCGTAACCTCCATACTGACTATTAGATAGTTTTTAAACTTGGGATTTTAATTCGGTTTTTAGCGCAGGGTTTATTTATTAGAATAAGTATTTTAAATTTCATATATTTTATATATTTTGTATGTATTTTAACATCCCTGTGCGCCGCCCTGGGTCCTAAAAAGGAGAAGGGCGGGGTATAAATTTAATAAAATAAAATAAGGATAGAGGAATGTTTTTTTAAGAAAGGCTTCCGCCTCAGCAACTGTTTTAATCCTTACTCTTCCTCCTTCCCAGAACACTAACATCCCTTCTGGCATTGCCCACTTAAACCAAATCCCGTGATTAAACAATTTTTTAGATAAGAAGGAGTACTTCCTCCTCACCTCCCTAATCTTTTTTGGGATCTGCTTCAAGATAGCGACTACCTTTTGTTGATAAATTAACGGACCCACTCTCTGCGCCTTCAAGATTCCCTCCCTAGTCGACCTTCTGACAAATTTAATATGTATCTCTCTGGGTACTTCATTTATCCTGGCATATGTTGAATTTATTCTGTAAACTAGGTCAATGTCCCCCCTGATCTCATCTTTGGGTTTTTGTAAATAGTCTGCTAAAATTGTGCTCATGAGATCAGGAAAGCATTCACCAGTTTCCTCCAAAATATTCTGAAATCTTAAAAAATATGACATCCTTTAAAAATCCATCCTAGACATATGACCAGACAAATCTCAATTTCACTGTTAACATTTTTCAGTTCTCCCTTTGCCCCAGCCAACCCCATTTCCAACTCCTCGGTCTTCTGTGTATTCTCCATCAATTTTTTCTGTGTTTCTAAAAGCTCAAGTTTAGAGCTGCCATGGTCTTTTCTTAACTCTTTAATTTCCAGCACCAAGGAGTGTAACACTGCTTCCATAGCTGTCATCCTTTCTTCCAATCCTGGATTTTCTGGTTGTTTTTTTGAAGCCATGGTGAGCTGTTAAAGTCAGTGCCTCTAAGATGGCGTTTTTTGGGTGCGGCCGCTGGAGCAAGTCCGGAGAAGAAAGTTCAAATCAAAGTTGTAACAAATTATAGAGTCCAGAGAGAGAAGCAATTTTCACAGTCAAATATTAAAACAAAGAAGGCATTCCAGGGAAGGAGTCAATTAATCCAAAAATACATCCATTGGTAGAGAGAAACAGTCCAGGTCACAAAGAGATGTTGGTAATTTTCCATGAAAAAATAATCATTTAGGAACAAAGGGCAGCCATCTTCCACCGCCCAGACTGAGAGCCAGCAGGAGAAAGTGACAAAGAAAATTGTTTCAATAAAGCCGGACTTAGATACATTGTATAGAAACAAGCCGCGAAGCACTTTCACTTATTCCGCAAAAGTCCGGATGAGAAATATCCGCTTCCTTGGATCGAGGAGCCATTTTTAAACGCCGCTGTTATAAATCCGAGGGGGGGTTTAACAAACACCCCCCTCCACGTTTCTCTCAGTCCAAGCCGCCAGCAAAAATAAGTTTAAAGTCACTTACTCTCCACCTCGCAGCTGCCGCCAGGCTGAACCAGTCCAGGCAAGCCAGTCCTACGGAGGGTCCCCCCAAAAAAGGGGCACCCCGCCCTGTTAGGGGCAGAAAAAAGAACAAAACGGTGGACGAACCCCAAGGTTCGTCCGTCACCGCCAGGAACAGGAACAGGAAACTCTTTTTTACATTTTTGACTCACTCTCCTCATCAACTGAAGAAATTTTTAATTACAGGTATTTTCATTTCTTAAAAACAAAAGCCTGAATAGCTTTGATCCTTTAATTAGTCAGACTGATCTTTTTAATCTCATTCTGTCATAACTACAAATATTCCAGTTCCAAGTTTCAGAAAATCAGTTCAGAATAAGTTAAAGTAGAATAGTTCTAAATATATTTGTGTTAAACTAGGATATTTGGATCTTGCACCAAATTTGTAGTCTATGTCCCTCTAAATATTAACAAAATAATATTTTCTTTAAGTGGCAAAATAAAAATAAAAACATCTCTGAGTAGGTGACTGTTTCTGATTTATTTATTTATTTAAAAAATATGTTAACATGGCGATTTTTCATCCATCTATTATTTAGTTCAAAAAAGTCTAGGAACACCCTTTCTAGCATGATAGCATGTAATACAGGATTTCTCTTGTTTTCATGGCAATCCTCCAGATCATAGAGGGCAAGGCCATCTATTTATCTTGGGTTGTTGAGGAGGGGAAAAAAAAGAAAATGAAATATTGATTAATGTAGGTCTGTTCTCAGATCAAAGTGACTCTTATTTTTATTTATTTATTTTATTTTTCGAATTTATACCCCGCCCTTCTCCTTGTTAGGACCCAGGGTGGCGCACAGGCATTATTAAAACCACAATAAAAACAATATACATCATTAAAACATATTAAATTATTAAACCCGTGCTAAAACCCATTTAAAACCCTGCCAAATTGCAATTTATACATAAAAAGTCAGAAACGGGGGGCTATGCTAGGCCGGCTTGTTGGAATAAATACGTCTTAAGACGTTGGCGGAAGAGGCGGAGGTCCGAGGTAGTGCGAAGGTCGGGGGGTAGGTCGTTCCAGAGGGCCGGGCCTGCCACAGAGAAGGCCCTTCCCCTGGGTGTCGCCAACCAGCATTGCCCAGCCGACGGCACCCGGAGAAGACCCTCTCTGTGGGAGCGGATCGGACGAAGGGATGTATGGGGCAGGAGGCGGTCTCGTATATAGATAGGCCCCGATCCATGGAGCAATTTAAAGATAGTCGTCAACACCTTGAAGCGCACTCGAAAGGCCACAGGCAGCCAGTGCAGCTCGCGCAGGAGAGGTGTTATATGGGCTTGCCTTGGGGCACCCATAATCACCCGCACGGCCGCATTCTGTACTAACTGTAGCCTTCGAGTGCACCTCAAGGGGAGCCCCATGTAGAGAGCGTTACAGTAATCCAGCCGGGATGTCACAAGCGCTTGAGAGACTGTGCGAAGGGCCCCCCGGTCCAGTAAGGAGCGCAACTGGCATATCAGGCGTACCTGATAAAACGCCCTCCTGGCCACAGCCGCCACATGGTCCTCCATGGACAGCCGGGAATCCAGGAGGACACCCAAGTTGTGCGCCCTCTCCACGGGGGCCAGTTGTTCGCCCCCAATGGCCAGTATTGGACTTATCTGGCTGAACCGGGGTGCCGGAAACCACAGCCACTCGGTCTTGGACGGGTTGAGTTTGAGTTTGTTACTACCCATCCAGACCCGTACGGCCTCCAAACACCGGGACAGCACCTGATCTTGTGATCATACGGCCTCCAAACACCGGGACAGCACTGATCTTGTGATCAGGCCACCATTAATTGGCCCAGTTGTAGCCTTTAAGGTGAGTATTACAACCATGTGGTTAAAAAAAATGCTATATAAAAGCCTTCCTTCACCATCATCCTGATAAGATTAAGGCTGGACAGTTTGAGTATATTTCATTTGAAATATGGTCTGAAATGATTATTGAAAGATTTGGAAACAATTCAAAAGTGGGCTGAACAAATTATTGCTTTGTTCAAACGGCATGCAAACAAACAATAGCAGGTGAAATGCTTATGGTGTGGTGTGTTTTGCTCAGTCAAAGGACTGGTTTTGAAAATTATAGCAATCATCACCTAAAGAGACCTCCATTCTTTATCTCTATGAGAGCTTCCAGGTTGGGCTATAGGGAAATCCCCCCCCCAAACCCCCAAAAACAATTAGCCTCTTTCTAGAACAGGGCTGTCAAACTCCTAGCCCATGGGCTGGAGGCATCATGCACTGTTCACACCCGCACCTGGTTTAGCGAAAGGGAAAAAGAATGCTAATATGTCCCATGATGCTGCTGTGACAATGTGAGTTTGACACCCCTGTTCTAGAATCTCAGAAGTTTCATTGTGAAATGTTGGAGGTTAATTGTAAAACAGAGAGAGAGAGAGAGACTGTGCCACTGTATTTGTATAGAGTTTCTCTTTGGAAACCATAAACAGTTGGCTATGGATCTATATGAATTTTTTTCTTCCAAAAACTGAAAAAACTGCTTCTATTTTTTAAAAAAAACATCATTGGTCTATGAGAACACAGTTTAACATAAATTATAAAGCCACCAGCATTTCTGATGGCTTCTTTTTGCACCATCAATAGATGGTTTCATGCTTTGTCATGATTAAAGGAGACAACCCCCCCCCCCCCCCAATTAACTGAATTTAAATAACTGAGTAGCCATTGATTTCAGAGGATCTATTTTAAGTATGACAAAGACTGGATGCAATCCAATATGTTTTTGTAATGCTGAATCTTTCAAATTCAGTGTTCAGATGATAATTGCTATTTGGAACATTTGCTTTTATTACACACAGCTATATATTGTGGAGATGGTATCAGCTGCTTGGCTATTTAAGAAGAATGGTGGACAATTGTAAAAACAAACAAAATAATCAATGAGCCATCACATTCTTGGAGCATATTCTCTACCAAATAATTCCTGCCAAATATTCCAGATGTTAATCAAGATCTCAGAATTAATAGATGGCAGCATGATGCAAACATTTCCATTTTTACTGCTTTTGTTCCTACTGAATCTTAACTATCCACTGAATATATTGGTTTTCTTTTTACTGTTTATGGGAAATTACATAGTCAGTAATTGATCTGGACAGAGTCCACATTACTTTTTACAAAATTTTACCCAACAAACAGTGCACAGTTGGTGCTAATTTTCTAACTTTCCAGTCAGAAGTTTACATTGCTTTAATTAATTTTCTTGATAATCCATGAATGTGTAATTTCCTATCAGCGTGTATATATTTTTTACTAATAAATATCCTTATCTGGTTATTTGGGTCACATGAATCATTCACTATCCAACAATTTATAGAGTGAAGTTGAAACATTTATGTATATATTTACATCAGGCATTATAATTTGTAGGCTTATTTCTTCAGAAATAACTTGTTTTGCCTCGAATAAAGAATTGACATTTTTTTGTCTAGCCTGAACCCTTGCCCACTATGGGTTTGTATGACAATGACTCCTATTTGTAATTTATGTTCTGATGGCAAACATCCAAATTATTTTATCATCTAAAAAAAAGTATTCTACATTGATTTAGTTTACCAATTGAAATGAGCTAGCATTCAATGAACATGGTTGCCAATTGGGAGAGGCTTCTAGGTTCACCAGAAGATTTATTAAGATTTGCTGGTTGGGGAAAGATTGACATATTTTTCAAACAAAAGGCATAAAATGGTCGTTGTGTTACCCCCTCCCCCTTCAATTTGAGATAGGTGCATTAATTCAAAATTTGTAAAGGTTCAAGGAATGTATAGAAATAGCAAAAGTATTTAGATTGATAAACTACCCCACAGTGCTTTACAGTACTTGCTGCGTGGTTTACAAAGTAAGCATTATTTGCATATTGCTCCCAACAAACTGGATCTCTAGTTCACTGACTGTGAAAGGATGGAAGGCTGAGTCGATCTTCAGTCCCTTCAGGATTGAACCCAATATTATGGGCAAAGTTTGCCTGCAGTACTGCACTTTTAACCACTGTGCCACCAGGGACCCTGGTGTATCAATATATATTTATGCATACATTATAGATTAGTGCAATAGAACAGAATAAACCTGCACTAAAAATGGCACTGTAAATTATTGCTGTGGGGTAGAAAGACATGAACTTTCATATTATACCAGTTCAATTCAAGCATTTCCTATCTCATACAAAAGGAGGTAATCCTGAATGGAGGAACTTATTTTACAGAAATAATAAATAATAAATAATTAATTAATAATTAATTAATAATTAAATAATTAAGAAATAATAGGCTTAAATATACAAAGAAAGGAGGAGCCACAAGATTATCCAATCTGTCCCTATATTACTATTAATTTTATTAGAATCCTGGTTGAAGTCTTTCTTTGACTAATACAATTTTTGCTGTTATTTAATCAGCAGGATATTCTCTGCTTCTAATTTCCATATCATTTGCTGTGACAATTTTTCATATTTGAATTTCCTCGACTTATTAAAGGGAATAAAGAAACAAAAAGTCACTGTTAAAAGCAGCTGGGTATATTTCCCAAGCCAGATTTATGATCCCATTCAAGATTCATTAGCATTATATATGTATGTATATATGTATATGTATATGTATACACACACACACACACACACACACACGTGTGTGTGTTTGTGTGTGTGTTAGTTTTTATGAGCTGATCAATAAATTTAAATTTGAGAGACCAAGATAGATCTATTTCGAGCTTATTAGCTCTCATCAGTTGGCCACACCCCACTGGGATTCGAACCGGGGCTGCAATGCATCCAAGGCAGAAGCCTAGCACTACAGCCTAACCGGCTCTACCCATTGCATCAACTAAGACAGGAGTATTTAGTATAGATAATTGTTTTCACAACTTCCTGTTAGAGCCCCATTAAGGGAGGAGACATAATAATAATAATAATAATAATAACTTTGCATTTATTAACCGCTCCCTCTCCCCACAGGGACCCGGGGCGGTGCACAGGAGAAACTAAAAACAATATAAACAATCAATACAAAATATACAGTTTAAAACACCATTAAACTATGTTATCCCGTGCTAAAAAATTAAAACCCATTAAAATACATTTAAAAATCTATAGACAGAGAGACTATCCAAGGCCGGCCAGTCGAAAGAAATGGGTCTTTAGTTTCATACGGAAGGAGCGGAGGTCCGTGGTCGTTCTGATATCGGGGGGAAGGTCATTCCAGAGGGCCGGGCCCGCCACAGAGAGAGCCCTTCCCCTGGGCGTCGCCCGCTGACAAAGTCTGGTGGACGGCACCCGGAGAAGTCCCTCTCTGTGGGAGCGAATCGGTCGTGAGGATGTATGGGGCAGGATCCGATAATGGGGCCCTAACAGGAAGTTGTGAAAACAATTATATATATATATATATATATATATGTATATATATATATATGTATATATATATATGTTTTCACATATATATATATATGTTTTCGTAGGTTTTCACGGGTATAGGTATGTAGATTTTGGTTTATTCGGGTCTTTTCCCGTGTAAAATTAAAGGTGTTTTTGCAACGTTTCGATGGGATCACCCCCATCATCATCAGGCTTTGGCTTCTGCCTTTTGCAAATGAACTGCATCATCGCGTCTGTTCATATTTTGGGGATGTTTTTCTTCTATGGAAGCTATTGAAATAGAAAAACATCCCCAAAATATGAACAGACGCGATGATGCCTCCCGCCTGCCAGACATCTGGAAACCAGCTCTGGCCACTAAACGAGTCCCGGCCACTAAACAAACCCTGGCCACTAAACGAGTCCCAGCCACTAAACAAGTCCCGGCCACAAACACTGACACCATCATCAATCACTCTCAACAAACTCCAGCTACCAATCAGGATGTGGCAAATCAGCCAACCAATCGGTTTAAAAGTAGCAGAGCCAACATTCCAACCCCTCCCACCTCCACTTACAGAAAAACTGCCATTTCAAATGCAGTTCATTTGCAAAAGGCAGAAGCCAAAGCCTGATGATGATGGGGGTGATCCCATCGAAACGTTGCAAAAACACCTTTAATTTTACACGGGAAAAGACCCGAATAAACCAAAATCTACATATATATATATATATATATGTTAAATGTTTTTTTAAAGGAATGATTAATAATTAATTAAGAGACCAGGATGGATCCATTTCGGACTTCTTAGTCCTCGTCAGCTGGCCATACTTTCCTACAGGGATTTGAACTGGTGCTCTCCAGCATTCGAAGCAGGCTTCTCTATGCCTTGAGCTAACCAGCTTCCCTGATTACATCATCCTTTCCACAGGACTTTATAGATGAAGATACTATGTTACAGCTTCCTGCTAGGCCTGTTTAAGGGAGGAGACAAACTTGTCATCCTTCTCTGTCTTTCGACTCCTCTTTGAGATCATCCAGACAGAGACCTATTAATATTTGTGTCAACCAGAAGTATACAAGATTATATTTGATTTGTGAATGTATTGGGTATGATTACTGAACTCCTCCATAAGTTGCCACAAAAATGCCATTAAAAAATGTGATCGAGAAAATCAATAAATGCATAGTAAATGCATCATACTAACTTCAAGGTATTCAATATATATTGAATTTAATGAACATAAATTTGTTTATTTCAGCTATATTTTTAAAGTGTGTGCTCCAGCTATTATCAAAAGATTGCTAAGTATAAACAAAGCTCTTCTAAGTGTAATCTTTTACTTACAACATCAATTTACACAGCAATATCTGTATCTAGATTTGTATATCATCAACCCATTGTTGTTAACAGCTACCGCTTTAGCACTTTTCATACCTCTGTCACTTAACTTCTTGACATGTTTACATCTTGTGTATCTTTTTATTGCCGATTTGTTTTCCTCCCCATCTACTGACATAATTCCAAGGTAGAAAAACATGGTTGTAGAATCCTTGAGACCAAAACTATGTCCTTCCTTCCTTCCTTCCTTCCTTCCTTCCTTCCTTCCTTCCTTCCTTCCTTCCTACCTACCTACCTACCTACCTACCTACCTACCTACCTACCTGCCTGCCTATATTCAGTTCCCTAGACTCCACCCCACAAGGGATTATGGAGTTATTAAAAGATGATCAGATTTAATCTGATTTTAGATATTTATATTGTTTTATGTTTGTATGTTTTATAATCCCCTGTGCACCGCCCCGAGTCCCTTCAGCGGTATACAAATAAAATTTCATTCATTCATTCATTCATTCATTCATTCATTCATTCATTCATTCATGATGATGATGATGATGATGATGATGTACCATCTTAAGGAATTCATTGATGGGCAAATAAAAATATTAGGAAAGGACCCCCTGAAGCAAATATTTTCAGTAGGGCTCATATTAGAATAGGAATACAAGTGAAAGTGATGGCAGCCATGGTATAAAGCATAATGTCATAGGGTTCTTTACATTTTATTTTCTCCATAGACTGAATGAGAATATCATTTTGTTTTTCATATATTACCAAAATCACCTTGAAACAGTGTCATTGAGGTGGGGAGGACAGGAGACAAGTTAAAATCAGGAAGTTGGCAAATGGTGCATTGGGATATAAGCACATTTGGGTATGTGTACCTTGTGGTACAGCATGCTTCATTTAAATCAACACGTTCTACAACCTAGCTCTTTTTTACTTTAAGAAAAACTATATCATGTTGTTTGAAAATCTTTTATATTATATTTGATTTGGTTTATAGAGCTCTTTCCCCCATCCCCAAAACACTATTTTTTATACAAAGTCTAAACAATGATTGGAATTATGAAAACTGTGTCTTCAATAGAATTACCTGGCAATCCTAGCCATTGATGAAAGTAAGTCCGTTACAGGCTTAAGTATAATGTCCTTTAAAAAAAAAAATCACATAGAGACCTAATACTCCAGAAATTAAATGAGAACGAGACAGTAATATTATCTAAGCGTCACAGAGGCTGCAACAGAATTCAGTAAATGCAATTTATAATACTTTCTGCAGGTAGTAAACAAATCTAAATTAAAATACAGTATAGAATTTGCAAAAGGCTTCTTGAGTAAATGGAATTCTTTGAAAGAATGTATTTGCTCTGGATAAAGAGTGCATCCACATTTGGAGCAGTTAAGTATGGAATAATATCAAAGAGATAATAAACTCATACTTATACATGCGGCATAATGAACAGAAAAGCACAATAGGGTAGATACATTAGATTAGCATAATTTTATTCCACGACTCAAATATGTAACTTGGAAATGGATTTTGTTTCAATTACTGAATTTCTCCATGGGGTTTAAACACTTTTATTCAAAATGCAGGGATTTTTTATTTTGTTTTATTCATTATACACCACTGACATTTGCCCAGCTTCTTTGTTTCAGTAGCTGCATTTCACTAATCTGTCCCTAAATATTAATGCTGTTGCAAGCTAGGGCTGCAAATCCTGATTATTACATTTATCTTAGGGATATTTCCAAAGTTTGATTGAATAATTCTGCAGTCTTTAGTGAACAGCTATGTTCACTGAATACCAAGAGTGTGATTTTTCTACTTTTCCCCTGTCTGGGATTAAAAGATGTTTGTTTCCAAGAAAATGATAATAAAATGTATCCTATTGTTATCACTGAAGGTTAAATAATAAAACTCTAAAACATATGAAAAATAACAAGCTATAAAATGTAAATGATTTAAAGGCTTTCATAATAAGGATACTTATCTGCCGGACACGGTTTGCTGAAGAGGATAAAGTATCAGGATAAAAACTGGGGGACTGTAGATTCTGCCTTAACCATAAAGCCAGTTGGGTGACCTTGAGCCAGTCATTCTCCCTCAGCCCTAGGAGGGATGCAATAGCAAACTACCTCGGGGGGGGGGGGGAACCTTGCCAAGAAAACTGCAGAAACTTGTCCATGGAGTCGTTGAGAACTGAAGATGACTAAATGGAAGAAGAAAAAAACCACAGTAAGAATACTTTATTTTCTGCAGACATCAAGATCACCTAATCATGGTAGCCAAGATTCAGAAAATCTTGCAAACTAGGTGTGGTAGCATTAATCTTTACAGGTCGAACAGACATTCTTGATTGTGTTCTCACATACCAAGCTAGGGTGGGAGACTTATCAGATAACTAATGTATTCTGGATCCATTTTTATTTTATTTATTTATTTAAATTTATATCCCGCCCTTCTCCATGAAGGACCCAGGGCGGCGCACAGGAAAATTTAAAAACATACAAAATACAATAAATATAATTTAAAAAACTATTAAATAACCTATCCTGCGCTAAAACCAAATTTTAAAAACCCAATTTAAAACTACCTAAAAGTCCCCATGGGAGGTTAGGCTAGGCCGGCTTGTTGAAACAAATATGTCTTAAGACATTGGCGGAAGAGGCGGAGGTCGGTGATGGTACGTAATTCAGGGGGTAGGTCATTCCAAAGGGCTGGGCCCGCCACAGAGAAGGCTCTTCCCCTGGGTGTCGCCAGTCGGCATTGTCCGGCCGACGGCACCCTGAGAAGGCCCTCTCTGTGGGAGCGTATCGGTCTAAGGGATTTTCTCATTCCTGCATACTTCATTCATTTCTAGGATAAGAAATCATCCTAAATGCATGCATGTCATTTTATAACTTTTATAACTTATGAAATGAGAATAATATTGGGTATGTGTGATAATTTCTGGAAGCCTAACATACGGAAAGAGTTTAGGTTTTTTCTTATCCCTCACAGCTCTTCTGTTGAAAACCATAGCTCCAAAGCTTCATTTGCTTCCATTGTGGAAATAGAGTTACCAGATATCTGAACAGTCAAGGCAATGAGAAAGAAGGACAAATGGGGAGGAAAACACTAATGGTTTTACTTTCATGGCATCTGCTAAAACAGTGAATAACTGGGGGGGGGGGGAGTACACAACCCTACATTTCATGTGAAGTTACTTTTTCCCAACATCAGTTTTTCAATTCCAGGAATATGTTAGAGCAGGTTAGGGAAGAAACTGCCTTTAATGTGTAACTGATTAAAAGCTTGTCATTTCAGGCAAGCTACTTGGTTTAGTGATTTAAGACACTAGGTTGAAACCCAGGAGGCTGTGAGTTATAGTTCTGATTTAGGCATGAAACTGGGTGACTTTCAACCAGTCACTCTCTCTTCAACCTAAGAAGGAAGCAAAGGCCAACTATTTCTGAAGAACCCTGCCAAGAAAACTGCAGGGACTAGTCCTGCCAGTCACCAGGAGTTCATAGCTAACTTGAAGTTGTGTGCTTATGTGCATACACAAACAAATACACATTTCAGGCAGCAGCATAATCAACTAATGAAGACTACAGAGCCAAGCTTGTTAACTTGCAGTTGGCATTCATTAGGGAAGGGCTGTGTCACATAGAAAGGCTACTCAGGAATATATATACCATGTTAGATACTCAAAAAGCCTGACAACATTTGATCTTATGGTTATGCCTGGCAGACAGAGAATGTCAGGAGAAAAAGGAAGATATGTCCTCCTTTTGCTAGATGTCTGGTAAGCCTAAAGTAAACGAAAACTTCCTTTCCATTGCTAATTGTGAATTCAGAGAAAGCTCAGGAAAGAAAACTCCGCAGTGCCTCCTTTCCTTCTGCAATGTGGATTGTAAGGCTCACCTTCTCCCTTTATTTGTGCTTTTACAAATGAGGGTGGGGGGTGTCCTTTAATGCTCTCTGAGCTTGGTTGTTTTCTTGCAGACATTCATTACCCAAATTAGGTAAGGAGAGCACCAAAGACCTCTCATGTCAGATCAAACTAAAAATATTCTCCTTTGTTTTTTATACATGTGTATGTTTACTATGGCCCGATCTCATCTTCCAAAAAAACTGCTAGCTTCGTCAAAGTCAAATAGGTTGGGGGAATCTTGTTCCTATGTGAGGGGTTTTTTTTAATCTAACATTTAAAGAAGGACATTTAAATTCCCATTTTCATATCTTTTAAAATGCAGCAGTAGGCACACATTTACCCCTTTCCCTCCAAGAATACATATGTACATGTGTCTTATATTTAGATCTTTGTAATGGAGAGAATGTGTCAAGTGTATCTCTGCCCTCTTCAAATAAAGGCAAAGAACCTGATATTTGTGCATAAAACACATCTCACTTTGTCTATACATAACCGAGGACGACCCGGGAAGAGCTTTTAACATCTGTAACATCTTGGAGTGAGTGCACGGGACTGGAGGAGGTTGGCTGATAATATCTGGGCCATTAGAGGGCTGTATCTTACATCAGGCCGCATGATGGACTAATTAGCCATGCGGCACTAAATACGAACTAAGCCCCTTTTGGTCGGAAGGACAGATGGATGGGGCCTGTAATGGGACTGGATTCGATCTCCCCATCCATAAGACTCTGGATTCTGACTTTACCCCCCATCCCGAAATATATCCTTGCACTTAGCCACTTTATCTGCTTTTCGGACTTGTGTTTTTTGCCTTCCTGGACTTGGACTGCCTCGGGGGCTTTTATCATGTACTCTAGGCGCGACCTCCTTGGCCTGCGGGAGTCTCCCCTCTCGCAGGCCTGGCCCTCCTGTCTAACACGGGCCCACCTCGATGACGGATTGATTATTCCTGAGAGGTGGGCGAAGCGCAGGTTGAGGGGGTTTTTAGGGAGGTTTTTAATTCGGATTTTAGGGGGTTCCAGGGAGGAGGGGAAAAATAGTCCAGGGAGGGGACAGCAATTGAGGCCGGCGGGCGGAAATAGGGAAACGGAGGAAGGGGAGGGGGGGGTCATTTCCTCGGTGGCTTTTTCCATCGATTCGGTCTTGGGGAGGGGCAGGGGCGGAGGGAGACGAAATGGTCATCATCGGTTGGAAGACCGTGGCCGCTGGATTCAGACGGTCACGTGCTCCAACTCTCCGCTCTCCCATCGCAGACTAGGTGGGCAGGAATCACAGACCCGGGGCCCGAGACTGATGTTATGCAACGCCAGGTCCGTGGTTCAAAAAGCCCCCCTCATTCGTGACTTTGTGTCAGAGGGGGACCCGGACCTGGTGGGTATAACGGAAACCTGGTTGGGCCACGAAGGGGGTATGCCCCTCGTTGACATGTGCCCACCAGGTTACCGTGCCTTCCATCAGCCAAGGGCCCTAGGGAGGGGTGGGGGGGTGGCGATTATCGTAAAGGAAGGTCTTGAACCGAAGGAGACCACAGTCCCTCAGACAACCGGGTGTGAATCTCTCTGCGTGAGATGGGGCCTAGGGAGGCAGTTGGGCGTGTTAGTTGTATACCTGGCTCCTCGCTATGCAACAACAGCCCTGCCCGAGCTCCTAGAGGTGATAGCCGAGGCGGCAGTTGAGACCCCCAGACTGGTAGTCATGGGGGACTTTAACTTGCCGTCGGCAGGCGAAGCCTCTGGAGCAGCTCGGGAGTTCATGGCCTCCATGACGGCCATGGACCTGACCCAGGTAGTTTTAGGCCCCACTCACGAGGGAGGAAACACACTGGATTTCATCTTTGTCTCGGGACAGTGGAGTTGTGATCTGGGAATAGGGGACCTAGCCATCACTCCCTTGTCATGGACAGATCACGCTCTCCTTCGGCTGGACTTTCCAATCGCTACACCTCATCGCGGGGAGGCGGAACCGGATATTCCTATATGGTTCCGCCCCAGGCTTCTAATGGACCCGGAAAGGTTCCAGAGGGAGCTTGGGCCAATTCCTGTGACCCTGCCCCGCGACTCGACTGAGGACCTAGTGGCCGCATGGTTAAGTGCGGCCGCGGGGGCCTTGGACCGAGTCGCGCCCTTGCGGCCTCTCTTGCGGCGGCGAATCACTCAGGCTCCTTGGTTTACCGAGGAGCTTCGGGGGATGAAACGCCACAAGAGATGCCTAGAGAGCAGATGGAGATCCTCTCGCTCCGAAGCCGACCGAACACTAGTGAGAACCCATATTAGGGCTTACTTAGTGGCGATAAGGGTGGCCAAACGTGAGTATTGTGCCACCCTAATTGCATCCGCAGATAACCGCCCTGCCGCCCTGTTTGGGGTGACCCGCTCCCTCCTTCATCAGAGGCCGCGGGAAGCCCCTCTGCAAGGGCGAGCAGAGGAATTTGGGATTTATCTGCAGGAGAAAATCACTCGGATTCGGAATGAGCTACCCTCCATCGACAGTGGTCCTGTGGGACTGTCCGAGACTAGTCTTGAGGTTCCTTCTTGGGAGGAGTTTGACTTTGTTACCACCGAGGATATGGACAGGTTGTCAAGGAAACTTAGGGCGACCACATGTTTATTGGACCCGTGTCCCTCCTGGCTTGTACTGGCATCCTGGGAGACGACACGAGGCTGGCTCCAGGGCATTGTCAACGCATCTTTGAGTGAGGGGTCCTTGCCTGCCGTCTTGAAAGAGGCGGTAGTGAGGCCCCTCCTCAAGAAGCCGTCCCTGGACCCAGCTTTATTAGAGAACTATCGTCCGGTCTCCAACCTTCACTTTTTGGTGAAGGTTGTCGAGAGTGTGGTAGCCCAACAGTTTCCGCGACACCTGGAGGAAGTTGATTATCTAGACCCGCGCCAGTCCGGCTTCCGACCCGGTCACAGCACCGAGACGGCATTGGTCGCGTTGGTTGATGATCTCTGGAGGGCGCGGGATAGAGGTTATTCCTCTATCCTAGTCCTATTAGACCTCTCGGCGGCTTTTGATACCATCGACCATGGTATCCTATTGCACCGACTGGGGGGGTTGGGGTTGGGAGGCACCGTTTTGCGGTGGTTCTCATCCTACCTCTCTGGTCGGTCGCAATATGTGTTGACGGGAGGGCAGAGGTCGACCTCGAGGCCTCTCTTATGTGGGGTTCCTCAGGGGTCGGTCCTCTCGCCCCTCCTTTTCAACACATATATGAAGCCGCTGGGTGAGATCATCCGTGGTTTTGGGGTGGAGTACCATCTGTACGCTGATGACACCCAGCTGTACATATCCACCCCAAACCACCCCAACGATGCCGCCGAAGTGCTGTCCCGGTGTTTGGAGGCCGTACGGATCTGGATGGGTGGTAACAAACTCAGGCTCAACCCTGCCAAGACTGAGTGGCTGTGGTTTCCGGCACCCCGGTTCAGCCAGATTACACCAACTCTGGCCATTGGGGGCGAAACACTGGCCCCCGTGGAGAGGGCGCGCAATTTGGGTGTCCTCCTGGATTCCCGGCTGTCCATGGAGGACCATGTGGCGGCCGTGGCCAGGGGGGCGTTTCATCAGGTACGCCTGATGCGCCAATTGCGCCCCTTACTGGACCGGGCTGCCCTTCGCACAGTCACTCAAGCTCTCGTGACGTCCCGACTCGACTACTGTAATGCTCTCTACATGGGGCTTCCCTTGAGGTGCACTCGAAAGCTACAGCTAGTCCAAAACGCAGCCGCGCGGGTGATTATGGGAGCCACTAGATGCTCCCACATAACACCGATCCTGCGCGAGCTGCATTGGCTTCCTGTGGTTTTTCGAGTGCGCTTCAAGGTTCTGACAACTATCTTTAAAGCGCTCCATGGCTCGGGGCCTAGTTTTATGCGAGACCGCCTCCTGCCCCATACATCCCTTAGACCGATACGCTCCCACAGAGAGGGCCTTCTCAGGGTGCCGTCGGCCGGACAATGCCGACTGGCGACACCCAGGGGAAGAGCCTTCTCTGTGGCGGGCCCAGCCCTTTGGAATGACCTACCCCCTGAATTACGTACCATCACCGACCTCCGCCTCTTCCGCCAATGTCTTAAGACATATTTGTTTCAACAAGCCGGCCTAGCCTAACCTCCCATGGGGACTTTTAGGTAGTTTTAAATTGGGTTTTAAAATTTGATTTTAGCGCAGGATAGGTTATTTAATAGTTTTTTAAATTATATTTATTGTATTTTGTATGTTTTTAAATTTCCTGTGCGCCGCCCTGGGTCCTTCGTGGAGAAGGGCGGGATATAAATTTAAATAAATAAAATAAATAATAAATAAATAATAAAAAAAGATACTGAGATGTGTTTTAAAGCCAGAAAACAGTGTTCCTTATTGCACTAATGTCTTTAGAATGACTCTATTAAATTGATTCTATTTCTGCTGCTACACTCAAATTCTCATTTATGGACTCCCAAATTTCTCATCTTCTAAAGATTTAATATCAACATCATGGTGCCACCAGGATATCCTTATGTAAGGATGTGTAATTTATTCCTTTATTTCTGGTTTTGGAAACCATTTTATTGGAATTGCTGGAAGAGGATTTAGTATTTGGCTCCAGTTTCCATACTGTTAGGCTGGGTTACAAGTGGTCAACAGATGGCTGTTTATCTTTCTCATTCAGAGATTAAAACATGCCAAGGGCCATTTTAGGCCCTTGACGTACACAATACTGATTTCCTATCCACTGCACAGCTGAATTAGATCTAGTCTGTTAATTTGTTTTAAAAATAGAATAGGTTTTTATGAAACCGAACCATGTATCCCCTGAAATACATCACTTTATAGTCAAAAGACTGCTTTACTATCCAGGTAAAACTAAAAATAAGTCCAGAAATTTGTGCCCAACAGTTCAGTGAGTATAAATCAGATTATATCGACAATCATTGAAGCTTAGTTTAAATGGTTTACTAATTAGGGGATGATTCACAATAGGCATATGTTGCAAAATAAAACTTTTATAACATATATCATTGAACTAGTGGGCACCTACATCTCATGGGATGTAACTGCCCTCTAGTTTAATTATTTAAATAATATAACAGAAAATTAACAAATATAAGTTCATTTCCCTCTCTCAAGAATTCTGTACTTACTTTATGTATGCTTGTTTGAGGTAACTGTTTTCCTCCAGATCAAATGTGTCAAATATTATAAACTGCCTGATATAAAACAAAGGTCAAAAAGCCCATGAATTTACATATTTATATGTTTACTTTTCTATTTTGTAAGAAAAAAATACATTAAAAAAAGCAAATGTGAAGAGTGAGACCATGTACAACATTTAATGCAGATTGTATTTCTGTTTGTATTTACATTGTAATAGTTGAGTCTCCACTTCTTTCCTTATTCTGGTTGGCCAAAAACCAAATAGTGATTTGCAATACCAATCTCCAATCTGATTGTCAATTTTCATAGGAAATCAATAAGTAACTAAAACTTTTTTTTCTAGTTGATAGGATTAGTAATAGTTGCAGACATATTACTTTTATGTAATATGTCTGCATATTACATTAAAATAATTCATTTTTAAAGGAAAAATAATTGTTAATATTTTATTTATTATTATAATTGGATAAAAAGCTTCAAGCAATGCTGATTTGCCAATATTGTGCCAAGAATCAAAGAAAATATCTAAAAGGCTCTCTGTGGTTTTATGGAAGCTTTCAAGAAAGCATATGCATATTTTCTTGTTTCCATTAGCACTTGCTATTTTTTTCTATAATGTGTTTCATTAAACTTTAAAAGTATTATAATTAACATTTTGAAAAATATAACTTTTAAAAATAAACTTAGATTTATTTATAACTATTGAAAAATAAAAGACAAAAAAAATAAGCTTAGAAAATAAAAAGGGGAATCCAACTATAAACTAAGCTGTTTGCAGTTCCTGTGAATTTATAAAGAATATCTGAATGGAAACAGCACAAGTAAGAGTCATATGTCTAGACTACATATCTCCAAATATGTTGAGTGATATCAGGTGGGACTTCTTGAGAGTCTTTCTGTCATGACACCCAGCCTCTAAAACATCATTTTCCTAGAAATTAGACTTTGTTGGTTTTCTGTAAAGCTCTGAAAATCTTGGTTTTATTACCTAGCCTGGTACCCTGGTATATGGTTGAGCTTTTATCATGGCTATGTTAACTGATGTGTTGGTTAGTTTTCCATCTCAATTGCCATATATGTTAATTGATGTGTTATATTTTTATTTAGTTTTTAGTCATAGTTAGCCACCAAGAGTTATGTATTTATATAGATGGTCTACGAACTGAATCTCTCTCCCTCTCTCTCCCTCTCTCTCTCTCCCTCCCTCCCCCTCTCCCTCTCTTTCTCTCTCTCTCTCATTACAGTTTATGGGAAAAAAATATTTTTCAATATTTTTATGTTCTGTTAGATATGAAGAGTGTAGAATACATAAGAACAGAGTTTGAATCACATTTATTGACAATATCATTTGTAAAGAAAATATTAATTTCTACCCTTCTGAAAACTTTTTATAAGTTCCTGAATATGAGAGACAACTAGCAAGGAGTATCACTGGCACAATCATGTAACATATTATGCTTCTCCTCAAAGCATTTTGATTTGAAAGGCCTATTATAACTAGGCACCATAATTAGAAGCTGAAACTATTTTTGACCCAAAAAAAAATCATCTGCTTCTCTCTCAGCCTTCAATTTTCCTTATACAAAGTGCTTGAAGAGAATTATTTCTTTATGTCATTGTTTTTAGCCAAAACATTAAATCAGTACAAAAACTTCAAATGTACTCCAATTTAATCCTTATCAGAAAATCCCATTAATAGAACAGAAACATAAATAAAATATATTTTTTTCTGAGATAAATTTGTATCTTCCAAATCAAGCTGATTCCATTCTAGGCTTGGGGTTCAGTCTAAATAGTCTGATTTTCATTATTCTGTCCTATCCTATCCCACTCCACCTGTTAGAATACAAGAGATTCCCTTTGACCCCTACAAATACCTTGATATAAATGCTTCCCCCAAATAAAACACATATACAGTATTTTATCTTTCCAAAATATTCCAAATATTGTTTTATTTGTGGGTATTCCAGAGGCAAATGGGAGGGTATTCCATTTTAAAGGCATCTTCTTTGGAATATTTTGGGAAAATAAAATAGTTAGAAGCTGACCATCAGAATACCAAAGCTAGAAGCGCTGGCAGTAGATAAGAATAAATGCACAAATAAAATTAAATAAGCATAAAATCACTTGGACATACTTGTGTGCATGTGCTTTTTAGGAATGGATGGTTTCTTAGTAACAATACATAAATGTTCTGTTATCATAAACTGTGTTAGATGTTTTTCCACTGATATCAGCAGAAAGCAAATTCAGTGTTGCAGTTGATGGAAAAGAAGTACCACATATTTGCAAAGACACACATCAAAAAAAAAAGAGGGTGATGCCATTTCTAAGAGGAAGAATAACCTGCAGGGTTTCTTTTGGATTATATACTAAGTACCCAAATAGAACAGAATAACTTGATTTTGAAAAAGATGTATTATAAAACATTGGGCAAATAATGCTTACAACACACTGAAAATGTTCCGGTTATCTTACTATCAAGACATTGACTATAAAAGAAACATTTAGCTTTACTAATCTAATTGTGCATTGAAATCACTTACAGTAATATAAAGCAACCAGGTGGCAAGGGATTAATAAACCCATGAAACCAATACACTTAAAAGCAAATAAAAACTGCAATTATTGCAATCACACACGTGCATATTTCCCTAGATTTCAGCATTGTGCTCCAGTCTAAACTAATACCTCAGGGGCAGGGTTGCTTTTTTTTAGGATAGGAGAAGATAATCTCATTTTCATTTTCCACGCAGTCAAGGCGACAAAGTAATAGGAGCTGAAATGGCCAATTATTTACCATGCTAAATAAAATTTCCTGTGCCACTTGTCTGCTGTGTTGAAACAAACAGGCTCTCATTAGGTTACCTTCAGCAATTGGTAATGTACGATTGGGCACAGCTTGAAACCACAGGAGTATTTCCACACCAGAATGCAGGTGTTTTATCAGTTTGTATTTCTTGTGTTAAAGCAGCACCGGTCACCTTGCTTTGTACTGTATTGTTTTATAAAGATGCCAGGGAGAAGAGAATGCTGCACTTCATCCTCTCCTTTGATTTGGGCTGGATCCTTTTCAGTTCATTAAACCAGAAAGCATGAAGGTTGCACAGCAGAAAGAAGACAGTTGATGCTCAGGTCAAAAGCGACTCACAGCCTATACAAATCTGATCAACGAACAAACACACTTGCAGAGAAATTTATCCCCACTTTGTGTTAATTTGTGTGAAATTTTACTTGATAAATATTTCTGCTGATAGTTTTCTACAATACAATGTTGTCTCCTGCAGTTTTTAATGTATACATTTTTATGTGCAAGGTTTTCTCCAACATACATTTTATAATTTAGATAACTATATCAACAAATCCCAGGGTGCATGGGGAATCAAATTTTGCAACAATCAAATCACCAAAGAAGAAATGTTCATGTTCATGTCCTGCTTTTGAAAATGCTCAATAAAATGTCACTGAGATTCTTCACTACAGATTATAGTCCACTAGAGTGGGAGTTTCACAAGCAATGGGGGGGAGAGGAAACATACATTAAGCTCAGACTATTAAGTATTACTAAGTTATGAATCAGTGTCCACTAATGTCCTTCTCTTGAAAGCACAGAGATAACATGACAGAACAGTATTTTTCTAATAATCACATTATTATTTATGTGGCAGCATATTATATTATTTTATTTTCTCTTGGAAATAGCCATCTGTCTCCATCTTCTCCATCAATGGACCTTGTAGAAACCTTTGGAATGTTTATAGAAGAGAAAGATAACCAAGGTGTACCAAAAGTCAGGGCCCCATAAGCCAATCACAATGCATTTTATTACTTTTTTAAAAAAAAGATAGAAACATTTACTGTTCTTAACAATGTTCAAAAGCTGTGCTTCAACACGTAAGGCACTGTCCAATTCCAACATTTAATGTAAGTAACATAATAAATTGCCTATGGGGCCTGATTTACATCCCAATGAGAATAAGTCAGCAAGTGCCTAGTGAATGAGTATAAATTGAATAAACAAGCAAACAATTACAAAAATAAATAAAAGAAAGGGTGAGAGTGAGCATATATGCAAGTGGTATATTTGATCCCTGTCAAAGTCTAATTCAGTGAAATCATAAGCTTCATGGGGGAGGGGAACTTTACATGTATTAATTGATCATGTTGATGGTCATTGTATTGCAAAATAAAAAAAACTCTTAAGCCAGAGGTCTTCAAACTAGTTGGCTGGAGAATTCTGGGAGTTGAAGTCCACAAGTGTTGAAGTTTGGATACCCCTGCCCTAAGCTATCAAAATGCAGAGATAATTCCTATTCATTTCTGCTCCAAACCTACTTGGAGTTTTCCAAAACAGAGTGGGGAGAATTTTACCATTTTTTTTAAATTGGTGACATACTCATAGATGGCTTCAGAAGTCAGATTATTCTTTAATAGTATTGCAAAAGGAGAGGAGAGGGTCAATCATTGTAAAGATAAATACAGCGGGTTAGTGTCATTCTTTTGATTTGCTTGCTTCTGAAGTGACATTTTCAGTCTGGAAGTGAAATTTATAAGATGCGGTAGCTGAAGGCCTTTTTCAGCTTTCTTACATTTTAAAAAATCCTTTATTTTTTCAGAAGTGTGAGGATTTTTCAGAATCTTATCTTTTGCATATCCTGACTTAGATATTGTATTCAGATAGCATACCCCCCCCCCCCCATTTCATATATTTTGGAAATGGATAATTGATTATATGCCATCAGGTTGGTGTTGACACTTAACAACCACACAGATAGATTTTCTCCATGACAACGTATCCCATCATTTTTATTCTTTTCAGATTTGTTCTTCCTTCTTCGCCAAGTTTATTATTATAGTAGTATGTATTTAGGGACTTTTTTTTGCACTAGATGTTAGAAAAGTGGTTAAGTAATAAGATATTTGTCTCAATGATTTGTCTCATCCTATGAAGTTACAAGATAGAGGCAGAAAGGTGACATGCAAATCAAAGAAATCACAAAGAACAATATTGCTGAAGCATGACTTGGAATGACCAAATTAGGATGTCATTCCTATTAGAGAAAGGTTGTAGGCTTTGTAAAGGAAGACTACAAAGTAATTTTTAAGAATAGTTTGTGGTTTTTACTCTGCTGTGCTGATTTCCATTTCAAGGCCACGAGCCAGCATTGACCAAATACATTTCTGTGATCATGTGGCTAGCATGACATCATAGAGCAAGGTTTTCTCCCCACTAAAGTGGTACCTATTTATTTACTCACATGTGCAAACTTTCAAACTGTTAGTGAACAGCAGCAAGGTGAAAACAGGCACTTGTCGCATTATGCAACACTCTTGAACCTGGGCTGTCAGCTTTCCAGTCATCCATCCATCCATCTCTCTCTCTCTCTCTCTCTCTCTCTCTCTCTCTCTCTCTCTCTCTCTCTCTCTCTCTCTCTCTCTCTCTCTCTCTGCTTTTGTCTATCTTTTATCTTAATTTTTATGTACTTGGTCAAACATTTTACAGTGTGCTAACTGATTGTTAGCTGATGTTTAAAAAACGCTGATCCATATTTTTTGCTAGATGAACTGAGTGGTGTGAGTGCTTGTTCTGATCTGGAATGAAGGATTGACTGGAAAGGTGCACTGTGCACACTAAAGTGGACATCAATTCCAGAAGTTTTCTAACAGTCAGTATGTTGTTGGGAAGAAAAATAAGGGTTTGACAGTCTGGCTATGGTATTAAATCACATATTTAAACTTTGGAATGTATTGAAGTATGAAGAGCTCTGGCTTTATCATTTGTAGTTTATCATGTGTAGCTAAAAAGATTATTTCACTGTAATAAGAAATACTCAGCTGTACCTGATTTGAATCTCTGGACTAAAGTCATGTCTACACTATTAACATATGAAGCAGCTTTTACCAATATTGTGGAAAGAATTTTACTTTGTACCATCAGAGTTTAATTCACAGTTGTTTACTTCAAGTATTGTTTCTGTTTTGTTTTCCCCGTTTTGTTTCTATTTACGTAAGGTTTATTTCCTTTTTTCCTTTATAGGAAAATTATATTTTTTTTTAAAGGCAACATATATTCTTAAGTAAAATTTCCAGGAAACTGGTACAAATGCTTAAATAAGAAGTTATACTTTAAAAATATTTAGGTCGGTGAATACTTAACTGAATAAGGGCAAAAGATTAATATTTTGCTTATTTTGTGCATGATTGTTCAGTCTCTTTTGACTCCTCCTGTTCCAATGAATATGACTTTGCCAGGATGGTGTGTGAATAACCGCATCTTCAGATTGTGCTTGGATTCAAAGTACACCCATCAATAGGCACGCAGATATAAATCACATTTGCATAACTTCAAAAGAGATAATTAAAAATAATCTAGGATGGAGACAAAAAGACTAGAACACATGGCCTCCAACAGCCAATATTCAGATAAACAGAAATTAACACCAAACAAACAATCAAGCAGAAAGCAATATTCTAATCCAGGAGCCGTCAAGGAGAAAGCCAAAAATGGCAGGGCAAGCTACTATGTATAAACAGAGAGCAAATCTGACACTTTCACGCTGATGATGTTACTTAGATGGGTAATGAAACATCTGCAAGCAAACAAATAAGCTGAAAGAACCAGTTGTTTTTCTTTTAGGCATTACCACACTTTATATTTCTACAAATAAAATAGAGTTATCTCTCTTATATAACATTTGTTAGGATACTCTTGCTGGAAATTGTATACAATTCCTTCTTTAGAGGAATAGAAATTTAAGATAAGTTGGTGTGCATCAATGTAAAAATAATATTTTGTATTTAAAAAAATACAAATACTAGATTGATTTGTACCAGATCTAAACTTTCCTTCCTCTTGATATAGGGCTTTAAAATATTACATTTTGTCCAATATTATAAGAAAAAAGAAGCTCAGATTAGATTGAATCTCCTACTGTTTATAGGGACATAGTGGCTCAGTGGCTAAGACATTGAGCTTGTCGATAGAAAGGTCGGCAGTTTGGTGGTTCGAATCCCTAGTGCTGCATAATGGGGTGAGCTCCCATTACTTCTCCCAGCTTCGGCTAACCTAACAGTTCAAAAGCAAGTAAAAATGCAAGTAGAAAAATAGGGACCATCTTTGGAGGGAAGATAACAGTGTTCCATGTGCCTTTGTCATTTAGTCATGCCGGCCACAGGACCATGGAGACGTCTTCGGAAAGCACTGGCTCTTTGGCTTTGAAACAGAGATGAGCATCACCCCTAGAGTCGAGAATGACCAACACCTATGTAGGAGAGGAAACTTTACCTTTACCTTACTGTTTATTCTCATCTTTGATTCTTACAACTTTGGCTCCCTTTGCTTATTATAGTATATAGATTTGATTTTAATAACAGTTTTAAAGTGCTTTAATGAAATAACATCATTTTTACATGCAGTTCTTATCTAGAGTTGCTTTAAATAGTTTGTTCCATTTTATGTAGCTAGTAAATCTCTTTCTATTTTAATTTTTCTTCTTTATTTTCTTGGTTACATTTCCAAACATTTGTTAAAATAAAATAGGAGCAGAAGGAGAAGGAAGGAGGAAGGAGAGAAGGAGCTAGTAGTATATAAAATGAGGTAAATCTAACATTAATCCACAAAAAGCCAAGGATTCTTAAGAATTATCTGTCTGAATAAATTCAAAGAAAGCATTTTTTGTTTTATCAGTAGAACATGCTGAAGTGCCATTGTTTGCAATCCTTTTAAACTTATTTGCAGTTCTAAACAGTCATTTGTTTTCAATTTGATCTCCATGTTCCTCAACAAGATTATCATTTGAAAGCTTGATTGCATTATTTGCTGGTTCTTCGGATGCACTAATTAGCCCACTCCAAAAATAATTAATAATTTATCAAAATATATTATGATTTTTTTAAATGACACTAAAAAACTCAAAACTGCTTCCTAAAAAAACAATTAGAAGGAAAATGTGGATCAGTTGTTATCATAGACCTACTTTGTCATCACTGTGAATAATTGGACGTTTCCTTTTAGTTTAAACATCTGACCATGCAGTAGGTTTGGGTTCAATTCTTAGAAGTATAACATCTGTTTTAACTAGGGTAGAAGATGGGGACATTTCCTTTTTTAGTTGCTTCTATATTGTAAAATATAGCTTGTCAACCAGAAAAGCTGGCAATTCGGTGGTTCAAAATCCTAGTGCCGCATAACGGAGTGAGTTCCAATTACTTGTCTCAGATTCTGCCAACCTAGCAGTTTGAAAGCACATAAAAAATGCAAGAAGAAAAATAGAAACCACCTTTGGTGGAAAGGTAATAGCATTCTGTGTGCCGTTGGCATTTAGTTGTGCCGGCCACATCACCACAGAGACATCTTTGGACAGTGCTGGCTCTTCGGCTTTGAAAGGGAGATGAGCACCGCCCCTTAGAGTTGGGAACGACTAGCACATATGTGCAAGGGAAACCTTTACCTTTACCTATATTGCAAAATATTTAGGCAGTAAAATATACCAGCCATCTCCAAACTCGGCCTGCTTAGATGCATGACAATTTACTTCTGGAAATTCTCAACAGTGGATATGCTGTACAAGACTTCTGGATTTTGAAGTCCATGCATCTAGCAGATACCTAGATGTTAGAAAGCTGTTATATACAATAGGGCAGGGCTCCCCAACCCCTGGGCCATGACCTAGTACCAGGCCATGGTCCATTCAGAACTGAGGCATACAAGTGGAAGATGAGTATGTTTTGTGCATGCAGTTCCACTTGAAAGACACCAGGTGCTCATGCTCCCACACAAAGCTGCAAGTAGAGCTACATGTGCTTGTGCATATGCCCATCACCTGTGCGGCCTGTAACTATCCTTCCCCCCTCTGCTGTTGTCACTGTTGCCAGTCCAAAAGTTAGTGATTGTTGCCATAGGAAACTATATGCAATAAAGTTGTATATAGTTTATGGTGTCAGGCCCAAAGAACCAAGAATGACACATGGAATTACTTCTGAGTATTCTTTATTGTATTCATATGATAACAGAATCTTGTCAGACTAAAGCAACTATCTACATAACTATTAGATATAATCCTGTGAATTGTTTGGGAAGTTTTGCCTTCATCTTCCTCCTGCCTTCCAGACATTTCAAGCTCTAATGTCTCTTTGCCCTCTGAGGAAGAGCCTGTAGTTCCTATGACTCCAGACTATATTCCATGACATGTGGTATTTATAACGTATTTTATTAGGTCTGTCAGTAATGCCTCCCTTTGCCAATGCTTATTGTTCTTAAAGTTGCTGATATAATAATGCCAGCCTTATCAGGTGGACCGACAGGACACATGATCAAATGAGCTAATTCTACTTTATTGTAAAACTATACTAATGGAATCTTGCAACTCTGAAAGCACAATTCTTGCATCATCCCCTTTACATCCAATAAGGTGTGTCCCTCTTTGGACACACCTTACTTTGGACACACCTTACTGGTCCCTCTTTTAAGGTGTGTCCAGAGGCTATGTACTCTGTTACCTTGCCAGTTCCTATGTAGCATCCCTTTACCCAGTCTCTCAAGGTCAACCCCATATACTATTAAAATACAGATTAAACTTCTTTGGACTATTAGTTTTTACTGTCATATGTCATGAGTTTGTAAGATGCTTCCACCGAAATAATAATAAAAAAACATTTTTAGGCAAGTTATACAGATCACAAATGGAATAGAGTGTGCACTCATAATTTTGGTATACAAGGTCATGTTGTGAGAATCTGTAATAACTATTTTACATGACTACAGTAGCCTTAAAAGGCAGAATTCAGAAACAAAGACAAGCTGTATGTCACAGTCTCCTCCCTAATTAAAGGTTGAAAGCACTTTCTACACAATTCTGTATGTCCTAGAAATGTCAGCATATGCTGCAAGGAAGACATCATTTAAAGCTAGATAAATGAGCTTTGTAGGCCTATTTTTTTTCTTGGTGATGTGCTAAGAATCATTATGAATGCTGCAACATGAAAACTAAGGTTATAGGAAATAACCTATTTTTCAATTTGAACCCCAAAATGAGTTCTATTATTCAAAGCTTGTGTCATGCCAAGCCAAACAGAAAGGAAAAAAGTATCTCAGACATTGATTCATGATCTTTGAAGACAAATGCAACCCACCAGCTATACTTTGAATGATTAGTAAATTTAACACAATAATGACTCCATCTCATTTTAGACAAATTTTCAAAGTTATTACATTCTTTCTTAGTCTTCTCCCCATATTTATTTTTAGGGATTACCGGTAGATATTGTGCATAAAAATGAGTTTAGAGTAGTTGCTCTATGGAAACCGGACAGGAGAAGTATGGTTCTACTTTTGCTTTAGGATTAACTTTCTTAAACACATGATGAGAGTGGCTTTGAGGGCATTATCTTCCAGTGATAACAGCCCTTTCTGAGGGTCTCCTGTTTGAGATGTACAGTACTATACAAAAGTGTTAGGCAGTGTTGCAAAAATGCTGTAAATTAAGAATGTTTTCAGAAATAGAAGTGTTAATAGTTTATTTTTATCAAATAACAAAATGGAAAGTAAATGAACAGAAGAGAAACCAAACCAAATCAGTATTTGGTGCGACCACACTTTATCTTCAAAATAGCATCAATTCTTCTAGATACATTTGCATACTGTTTTTGAAGGGACTTGGAAGGTTCCTTCAAGCTTGTTCCAAACTTCTTGGAGAACTAACCACAGATGTTCTGTGGGTGCAGGCTGCCTCAAATCATTTTTTCTCTTCATGTAATCCCAAACAGACTTGCTAAGATCAAGGGTCTATTGTCTTCCATAACTTCACTTTAGTAGCAGAATTTAACAGTTTCTCATCCAGTTTTAAGCCTCATATACAGCTGCTTCTGTTTCAGTTAATGTCTATTTTTCAACATAGCATATTTTTCAGAGTATAACACACACTTTCCCCCTCTAAAAGAGGGTGAAAATTTGGCTATGTCTTATACAATGAATGTAGCCCTGTCACCCACCATCCCCCACTCTTTGGCCTCTGCCTCCCAGCAATTATGCCTCCTTACAGCAAACAGAAAACAGCCTGTTTCAGTTTCAGGACAGCCTGATTAACACAAGCAGCTGATTATCTGTTGGATCAGCCTCCCAATCATCAGCTGATTCAGGCTGCAGGATTGCCATTGCTATTTGCTGCCTCCATGTGCCACATTTTCAGCCTCTGCATCCCATTTTTGGCCTCTGTGCTCCATTTTCGGCCTCTGCGTGCTTCATTTTCCACCGATTCCAATCCCCGCTGCCCACAACAGGCAGAAAATGAGGTGCATGGAGGCGGCAATAGGCTATGGCAATCCCTGCAGCCTGAAAGAGCTGATCATCAGGAGGCTGATCCGAACCACAATCAGCTACTTGTGCTAATCAGGCTGTGCTGAAACTGAAACTGTTTGCTGTTTGCTGCAAGGAGGGAAATTGCTGGGAGGCAGATGCAGATTGTTTTTCTTGTTTTCCTCCCCAAAGCTAGGTATGTCTTATACTGTACTTTGGAGCATCTTATACTTCGGAGTGTCTCATACTCCCAAAAATATGGTACATATGTTGATGATCATTAACACCCACTTGGTATAATGATTAATCAAAATGACTCCAATTCTACAAAATCCTTGACAAAGTGTGTAAATGTAAGAATTGAGGCTATTTTGAAGGCAAAAGGTGGCCACACCAAATACTGATTTGATTTGGATGTCTCTTTTGTTACTTTGCTTTCTATTTTGTTATTAATAAAAATAAACTATTAACACTTCTATTTCTGAAAGCATTTTTAATTTACAGAATTTTTGCCCAACTGCCTAATACTTGTGTGCTGTCCTGTAGGTCTGTATTCGTCTTTTTGATGGTTTATTTCTATATAAGAAAAATGTACCAAAATAAATGAGATGGTCAAACTTGATTTTTTCAGAATGCTGGACAATAGTTTTGTAAACATCTATAAAGTTTCATATACATCAACCCTATGGTTTCCTCAAATACAGTTTACAAGGGCAGTATAAGCAACTCCCTCACTGTTCATTTTGTTTATCTGTTTACTTTAGAGATGTTTCAGCATTACCAGGAACTAATTTATCTCCAGGTTCATTGGAAGACTAAGCTATATGAGACTGCGTTTGCATATTTATGGGAAGGATTTCTTAACTGCACCAACAATCTATTAAGCACAGCATAAATACTGGAAATAAATCAAGAATAAATAGACTCTACTGTTGATTTACTTAGCTTATAACATCTTCCAGCATCCCTTTTTAGACAAGGTAAATAAACTTGATTTTCTGTAATCCATTACATGTTAGTTCAACATTTTGGTTGGATGCTTCTATAAAACTTGCATTAGGCAAGTGAGTAGAAATAGGGAATTCACATCACTTACAGAACAACCTAGCTATCTTTACACTATAGTTACTAAGAAAGACTATAGTTACTAAGAAAGTAACTATACTTACTAAGAAAGACATTCTTCAATTTATGAGGCTCACTCCAACATGATTTTATACAGAAATAAATCTCACTGTGATAGATGAGGACTTTTCCAAAGAAATGTTGATAGGATTGAATCCAACATTTGCAGGAGTTATGAAACTATGGTCCTCTTATTGATGTTGAACAATGCCTCTCAGCATTGCTCACCACTCCATTTTCAGGAGCCAGTTCAGTTCTGGATGGCCAAAGTTTCCCATCTTTACTTTAGATCAGGGGTGGTGGCCCATTGGCCGGATGCATCACGAGCAAGCCATACCCACTCTAACTCTGCAAAGGTACAAACCGTCGCAATGCATCACATGACATCACCTGATGTGATCGAGTTTGACACCCACACTTTAGATGATAGCAAATACTACTTCCTCATATTTTATATTATGATCTAATTCAAGAGATGAAAAATAAGGAAATGTAGCTTTCCTCTTTGAGTACCACATTTTCAGAATCTTTCAGGAATGAAAAAAAAGATTAGTTACAGTTTGTTATCACATAGATTGAGCTAGGCAAATGTCAGTTTAGCTGAGGCACAAATCTCTTACAACTGATGGGAACAAGGAAGTAGGATGATGAAAGATAGACAGAAGCAGGGCAGAGGCAAGTTAAGAATCTGAGCAAAGAGAATTAACAAAAGGGCAAGAATAAAGTGAAATTGTTGTCAGAAAAGGATGATAAAAAGGGACAAGCTGAAACTGAGGGTAGGGATTGGTAACAATGAAAAAAAAACTTGTTCCATTAATAAATGGAACAAGTACAATCAAAGTTTGTGAGAGCAGAAAAGAGGGATAGAATAAATTGTGATAGAAGAGGAATTGATATAGAACAAATCTTTATGGGGTAGCAAGAATCCCTTAGAACTGAAAAATCTAATGGCTACCATTACTAGCCGCAGTTTCTCAAGTACATTTTGAAACATTTTTCCTATCAACAGATCTATTTCGCTTATCATTACTTCAAGAGAGATTCTAAACATTTCCCACAGTAGACTGTGATTTAAACATTAACATTTCTTGATGCATTCTTGTATCAGAGACCAGCAGACACCACTGCTCAAGCTATATTGAACACTCCTTTCTTTTCTGCATTTGTTCACTCCAAGATGTAGAAATGGTATGTATTCTTAAAAAGCACAAATTCAAAGTTTATTTAAGAACACCACAGTGTTAAATTTAAATATTTAAATCACAATCTACTTTTCTTTATCCTTCCCATTATGAGGAATGAGGCTTCAGCAAATTCCATGTTCATTATTGCAGCCAAATGATAGAAAGGAATATTAGATGGGATCTTTATTCAACATTTCAAAGCTAATTTATCTAGATTTAATCCCCGTGTTATTTTTTGTGTTAAGCTTAACATGAAAAGTTAATAAACATAGATATTGTTGTAATTGTGCTGTCCTGTTAATTTATTATAATCTTTCATTTGAAAAGAGAGTTTGTAGTGGACTAAACCATGCAAGAACATTCAAGTGTGATGAAACAGAGGAATCAATTATTTTAAATTTTGATGACAAAAATTCTTACATAAAAGAAATCACATATAGACAATTATTCACAAATTTATCAAATATTTATCCTTCCCTTCCAGTGTTGATAGCTGCACGTCCCTGCAGGTTTTTTGGCTAGATTTTCAGAAGAGGTTTACCATTTCCTTCTTGCTAGGGCTGAGAGAAAGAGTGACTGGCCCAAAGTTATCCAGCTGGCCTCATGCCTAAGACAGCACTAGAACCCATGGTCTCTTGGTTGTATGCTGATATCTTAAAAACTAGAAAATATTTTTTCACATGGTATTATACTAGCCATTCCTGGCCATGCGTTGCTGTGACCCAGTCAGTTAAATGGTCAACCAAACTGTGTGTAGATCTACACCTGCACACACTAACACGAACACCCAACCTACCTACCTACTGTATTTCTCCCTCTCTCCACCTACCTACCTACCTACCTACCTACCTACCTACCTACCTACCTACCTACCGTATTTCTCCTTGAATCTTATGGACAGAGTATTTTATGCCATAAAGGATGACATAATATCTGTGGCCCACTGCTCTCTCAGTATCCATCTACCTATCTTTTTTTTACAATTTTTTACATTTCCGTTATGTGCACCTGGCACAGGTGTGACATCTACACAATCTACAAATCTACAAATATATATATGTTAGATTTTTAAGGGCTGAAAATAAAGAGACTAAAAATCTAACACATATCTAAAAAAAATTTCACACAGCAGTAAACTAATTGGTTCTCTGTCTGGATGATCTCTAGGTTGAGTCGAAGGGCAGAGAGGGATGACGTTAAGTCTCCTCCCCTTAAAGGGACCCTTGACCAGGCGCTGTGAAAATATTCTCTCATATATATATATATATATATATATATATATATATATATATATATATATATATATATGTATGTATGAGAGAATATATATATATAATGTGTGTGTGTGTGTATTTATATGTAAAATATACACATATTTATATATGTGTGTATGTATGTGTGTGTGTATATAAAACAGCTGAAAACACCAGCCCGAAGATGGTGAGTGGGACCTTGCCGAAACATTGCCAAGACAATCTCAATCCTACATGGGAAAAGACCCGAATACAACAAAACCAGCATATACATATACATATACATATGCATATGCATATGCATATGCATATGCATATGCATATGCATATGCACATGCACATATACATACATACATACATACATACATACATACATACATACATACATACATACATACCAAAATAGTCTGATAGTTTGGTCATTTAAATTGTGCCAGACAACAACTGCTCTTTCAAATGTCTTTCTTTTGTGGATCTCTATATTTTTAGCCATGTAACACAATCAATTCTGAAGTATCAGATCTAGATTATAAAGTCTTTGTCATAGTGGGCTCAGACTCACAGCTCCAGAAATGCTGGAAAATTACAGACAGCCAATTCTAGAGCCATCAGATGTCTGAACAAGCAGAGGAGGCAAGCAATCAAGAAACACAGCTGCCTTTGCTCTTCCAAATGAGGGCACGGAATTATCATCCCCACCGAACACAAGGCAGGCTGCAAAGAAAGTAGATCAAAGGGGTTCTGTAAGACTGTTTGTGTGGAAGGAGCCTCACTCCACTAAATGATCTATATGAGGACTGCTTGTATCAAAATGGAGCAGCAAGCACAAACTCTACATTGGAAATACCCTTCATTTACCCAGATTCCTTGTGCCTTGACTTCTGACTTGAATTCTTATGATTGTAACTCTGGACCAGCTCAAGCTAATGACCTTTCTATAACATATGGACCCCTGGACTTCACTTGACCATTCTTGTGCCTGCTGTTTTGAATTTCAACTTGCTCAAAACATGCCTGCTGAATATTTCTGGACCTGATTTCTCGTGTGTGTGTGTGTGTGTGTGTGTGTGTGTGTGTGTGTGTGTGTGTGTGTGTGTGTGTGTTTGCACTCACATTTTGTTTACTGCTTATTTGTTTCACAAATTTCCCAATAAAGTTTGCAACCACTTCTCTTTGTGTATTTGTGTCCTTGGCTTGAAACAAAACCATCTTTTTCCATTGCTTGCTTAATCATTGCAAATAATATGTGATGGGATTTGTTGCCAGTAAATTAGAAGAAATTATTACCAATCATGTAATATTTATTCATGAAAAAATCATACAGAAGTTGCAAAGAACCGTATATCTAATTAGGCCAAAGCTGTTATATGAGACTCTACTGCAATACCAATAGATTCTATATTCACTCAGCACAGGAGGAGAGAAGAAATTATCCATTTGAAAAATTCTTGGAAAACTCCCTTAGAAATATAATTTGGGGCCAGCATAATTACACATGTCAAGCAAATGTTGACAAGCAGCTGTGAATTAACATCAGGACCACTTGGTTAAAACACAATTACTACCTAGACATGCAGCTTTTAAGTCAGTGAGAAGAAATGCCAGCCGAAGACTGTTCCCAGAAGCAAGTGAGATATAGTTGGTTCTACCATTGGACAAAATGAGTCAACTGGTGGCAAATTTTGGGCAGGGGCCAGCACTAAAGAGTTGCAGAACAGTGTTATGGATGTTTTGCAGTCTATCTATCCCCTAAATTGTGTTTTGGCTTCATACATGGTTGAGGATGCTGTAAAAATCACAAATACTAAACAAAGACCCAATTATTCAGTGAAATTCTACCTCTCACCTCTATTTCTATGATCCCAAGAAAAGCTAAAAAGGCAGGTGTTCTCCTTCCAGAATAATAAAATCCAGCATCATTATGCATACTATTATTATTATAAATAATATTTTTTCACTGTAGTCCTTGCAATGGAAACATTAACAATAGCCAGGACTGTCTTTCTGTTACAAGGTAGCAAGGACAGATCAAAGGCCACAGTGAGGTTGAGGCAATAATAATAATTGTTGCCATAAAGGCCTCCTTGTTTCAGAGAGGGGAGCAAAATATTAATGGGAAGGAAATTCTCAGGTTCCCCCCCCTCCCCCCAGTTCTTTATTAGGAAGAGACACAGGAAGTTGACTTACATCATGTCAGACTACTGGTTATCTCAGGACTTTCTGCAATAATGACAAATTTCACAGAACCGTAGCTAAAGTTCCTGGATATGAAAAACAGAGAGATTTATCTTCTCTGGCTGTGGTTCTTCCCTTCCTCAATGCTGCTTGTCAAAAAGTTTATGACATTGTAGGAAAAGAGGAAGGAAAGAAATATGTGACATGATATGGTATCCTACTGAATATAAGATGGGCATGATAAAGGACCAAAATGACAGGGAGCTAACAGAGGCAGAAGAGATTAAGAAGAGGTGGCAAAATTACACAGAAGAACTATACTTAACATCCCTGATAACCACGATGGGGTGATCACTGACCTCAAGCCAGACATCCTGGAATGTGAAGTCAAGTGGGCTTTAGGAAGTCTGACCAACAACAAAGCTAGTGGAGGTAACAGTATTTCAGCTGAGCTATTCAAAATCTTGAAAGATGATGCAGTAAAAGTGCTATACTCAATTTGGCAGGAAATTTGGAAAACTCAACAGTGGCCACAGGATTGGAAAAGGTCAATTTACATTCCAATTTCAAAGAAGGGTAATGCCAAAGAATGTTCAAACTACTGCACCATTGCACTCATTTCGCATGCTAGCAAAGTTATACTCAAAATCCTACAAGCTAGGCTCCAAGAACTACCAGACATACAGGCAGAATTTTGAAGAGGCAGAGGAATTAGAGATCAAATTGCCAACATATGCTGGATCATGGGAGTTAGGGAGTTCCAGAAAAACATCTACATCTGCTTCATTGACTTTGCTAAAGCCTTTGATTGTGTGGATCATAAAAATTGTGGCAAGTTCTTAAAGAGATGGGAGTACCAGACCATCTTATTTGTCTCTTGAGAAACCTATATACAGGTTAAGAAACAACAGTGAGAACTGGACACAGAACCACTGACTGGTTCAAAATTGATAAAGGCTTTTGGCAAGGCTGTATACTGTCACCCTGCCTATTTAACTTATATGCAGAGCACATCATGAGAAAGGTGGGACTAGATGAACCACAAGTTGGAATTAAGATTGCCGGGAAAAATATCAACAACCTCAGATATGCAGATGATACCACTCTAGTGACAGAAAGTGAAGAGGAACTGAAGAGCCTCTTGATGCAGATGAAGGAGGAGAGTGCAAAAGTTGGCTTGAAACTCAACATTAAGAAAACTATGATCATGGCATCTGGCCCTCTCAATTCCTGGCAAATAGTTGAGGAAGTAATGGAGGTAGTGACAGATTTTATTTTCCTGGGCTCCAAGATCACCATAGATGGAGACTACAGCCGAGAAATTAAAAGAGGCTTGCTCCTGGGGAGGAAAGCTACGGCAAATCTAGACAGCATACTAAAAAGCAGAGATATCACCCTGCCAACAAAAGTGCATATAGTCATGGCTATGGTTTTCTCAGGTGCAATTTATTTTTATTTATTTTTTATTTTAATCACATTTATATCCCGCCCTTCTCCACAAAGGACCCAGGGCGGCACACAGGAATTTAAAAACATACAAAACAATACAATAAATACAGAATTTAAAAATGTATTAAATTAAATTATAATTCTATGCTAAAATCAAATTAAAATCCCCAATTTAAAACTATCTAAATAGTCTCGACGGGAGGGTTAGGCTAGGCCAGCTTGCTGAAAAAGATGTGTCTTTAGACACTGGTGGAAGAGGCGGAGGTCCGTGATGGTACGCAATTCAGGGGGTAGGTCGTTCCAAAGGGCAGGGCCCACCACAGAGAAGGCTCTTCCCCTGGGTGTCGCCAGACAGCATTGCCCGGCTGACGGCACCCTGAGAAGGCCAACTCTGTGGGAGCGGATCGGCCGAAGGGATGTATGGGGCAGGAGACGATCTCGCATATAACTAGGCCCCGAGCCATGGAGCGCTTTAAAGATGGTCATCAAAATCTTGAAGCGCAACCGAAAGACCACAGGAAGCCAGTGCAGCTCGAGCAGGATCGGTGTTATATGGGAGCATCTAGAGGCTCCCGTAATCACCCGCGCGGCTGCATTCTGGACTAACTGTAGCTTTCCAGTGCACCTCAAGGGAAGCCCCATGTAGAGAGCATTACAGTAGTCGAGTCGGGATGTCATGAGAGCTTGAGTGACTGTGCGAAGGGCAGCCCAGTCCAGTAAGGGATGCAATTGGCGCATCAGGTGTACCTGATGAAACGCCCCCCTGGCCACGGCTGCCACATGGTCCTCCATAGACAGCCGAGAGTCCAGGAGGACACCCAAATTGCGCACCCTCTCCACGGGGGCCAGTGTTTCGCCCCCAATGGCCAGAGTTGGAGTAATCTGGCTGAACCGGGGTGCCGGAAACCACAGCCACTCAGTCTTGAACGGGTTGAGCTTGAGTTTGTTATTACCCATCCAGATCCATACGGCCTCCAAACACCGGGACAGCACCTCGGCTGTTGGGGTGGTCTGGGGTGGATATGTACAACTGAGTGTCATCAGCGTACAGATGATATCCCACCCCAAAACCATAGATGATCTCGCCCAGCGGCTTCATATATGTGTTAAACAGGAGGGGCGAGAGGACCGACCCCGGAGGAACCCCGCATAAGAGGGGTCTCGAGGTCGACCTCTACCCTCCTGTCAACACATATTGCGACCGACCAGAGAGGTAGGACGAGAACCATTGTAAAACGGTGCCTCCCAGCACCAACCCCCCCAGTCGGTGCAATAGGATACCATGGTTGATGGTATCAAAAGCCGCTGAGAGGTCTAACAGGACGAGGATAGAGGAACAGCCTCTATCCTGCGCCCTCCAAAGATCATCAACCAACGTGACCAATGCCATCTCGGTGCTATGACCGGATCAGAAGCCGGACTGGCGCGGGTCTAGATAATCAACTTCTTACAGGTGTCGGGGAAACTGTTGGGCCACCACACTCTCAACAACCTTCACTAAAAAGTGAAGGTTGGAGACCGGACGATAGTTGTCCAATAATGCTGGGTCCAGGGACAGCTTCTTGAGGAGGGGCCTCACTACCGCCTCTTTCAAGACGGCAGGCAAGGACCCCTCACTCAAAGTTGCGTTGACAATGCCCTGGAGCCAGCCTCGTGTTGTCTCCCAGGATGCCAGTACAAGCCAGGAGGGACACGGGTCCAATAAACATGTGGTCGCCTTAAGTCTCCTTGACAGCCTCAGTAGTAACAAAGTCATATCCTCAGTAGTAACAAAGTCAAACTCCAATTTATGCTATGAAAGTTGGACCATAAGGAATGCTGAGTATCAAAGAATTGAGGTCTTTGCACTATGGTGTTGGAGAAGACTCCTGCAAGTCCCTTGGACAGCAAGACGATCAAACTGGATCGTCCTAGAGGAGATCAACCCTGACTACACTTTAGAAAGCCAGATTCTGAAGATGAAACTCAAATACTTTGGCCACCTAATGAGAAGGAAGGACTCCCTGGAGAAGAGCCTCATGCTGGGAAAAATTGAGGGCAAAAGAAGAAGGAGATGACAGAAAATGAGATGGAGTCACTGAAGCAGTTGACATGAGCTTATATAGACTCCAGGGGATGGTAGAGGACAGGAAGGCCTAGAGGAACATTGTCCATGGGGTCACGATGGACAAAATTTTGTGACTAACAACAAAACTGAATATAACTGCCATTTTTTAATGGAAAGTCTAGTGGTATATCTTTAAGCCAGGAATGGATTGACTTTTCCAAATTTGCCTATTATTCAATCGATGTTGGCAATGAACAGAGATGACAGTTCAAACCAAAAAAGTGTCAACATGGATGCAAATGAGAGATACACCTGACTGTGACAATCATTGATTATGTCTGCCTGAGCTAAATTTTGCTGATAAATACAAATCTTGGCTCTGGATTTACAAGCCTGCCAGTCTGTATATTCAGACAAGTCATTGCCAAGCTGAGCAAGGAGGTTGTTTAAAAATGTAGTTTAATAGATACGCTAAATGAATTAAATCTTAGCTAACTATCTTTTAAATCACTATAACATGTGTAGAAGGCAGCATGTCCATGAATCACCTACTAAATATAAGTTAGGCTTGTATAATATTGCCTAATAAAATATTTGGAGTATCCAACTGCCCTGCATTCTTTCCCTCTCTCATTTTGTCTGATAGATTTGCAGTCATGGAAAGCCAGTTTAAAGGCTGATGAAAAACTCAACATGTTAGGATTAGAGCACATCCAAAATGCAAGATTAGAGATGGAGTGCATATAACCAAAATAGAAATTTCAGATTATTATAATAAAGTTATTAGCATTGTTTAGCATTAGGGGAGTTCAGCTTAACTCTTTTTCTTTCTCGAGACTCATTGGATGGATCAATCAACTTTCAGTGTAAAGCAGTTCATGGAGTTGCCCTAAGGAATGGGAAGGAGTGAGGGATTTCTCCCACATTTTAAAATAAGTCATCTTGCAGCTTGATTGAGTGACAATCCAAGTTTCCATATGCAAACTTGGCTACAGTTTGCATATGGGAACATAGAACATACCCAGTGTTCTAACTAGAAAAGTCATTACAGGCTGTTCTCCACATAGTCCCTATTTTAATTATTTAGATATGTATGTATGTATATATGTATGTTTAATATTCAGGGCTTCAGATTGCCTGAATTTGGGGTTACAACGCAAAGCAGTTAAAAATAGAATGATAGAGAAATCCTACAAAACAAACATTTAGAAACCGAACTCTAACATCTCCAAAACAAATATCCCATGAGGATTCATTTAAATAAGATGACCATATGAATTTCTGGAAAGATTCTGGGGGGCAGACATAGCAACAGAAAAAGACTGCTTCCTGGATTCCATTAGGTGACACTCTTGAACTAGTGAAACCTGAAACATACTTACTCTGCCTATTCATATAGAATGTGTGGAAGCATAAAAACGGGGGTGGGCAATTAATTTTCCAAAGGGGCCACATGAAAAACTGAGACGCTTCTCGATGCCATCACTGCTGATGCCTTAGCTGTGGCCCCCATCAACACTACCATGCCCTCCACCCCAATGATGCCCCATCTCCCCACCAACGCCACCCAATGCCATGGACTGGACTAGAACATGAGCCAGATCTAGCCTGTGGGCCATATAATGCCCAGCTCTGACTGAGAACATGTATGGAAACTCCAAAATTTGCAAAATAGTCATTTTATGTAAGATGGGTGCTGTAAAAATTTTTTTTTACAAATGAAGACGTTTTAAAAATCTGCCAAGAAAATCATATTATTTATTTATTTTACATGATATCCTCCACATTATGGAAGACCTCCAGCTTAATCACCTTTCTAAGGGCTCTTAAGAAGAGTGTCATTTAAACTCAGGGATAAAGCAGAAAAAAAAACCAAAGTTTATTCCCTGGTTTCCCCCCTGAATCACATGAAAATGGCAAACCTTCAATATCAGTATTAAGAGTACAGAGAGTACAGATTGGTGTCATCAAAAGGAGGTTTTGAAAGATCAGAGCACCAAACTACATAGCCTTTGCAGCTATGGCATATATGATTTTTCAGTTTAAAATCATCCCCTGGAATTATGCTCTGAAGCTTATTGGAAAAATCCAATGCTTTTGCTTTTTAATGTCAAAGGAAGGGCTTAACACACATATTTTCAATGTTTTACTCCCATTTAAACAAAAGGAAAGGTGCATGGAAATGTTCCCCTTTGTTATTGACTACCAAAGAAGCCTCTGCAACATTCACATTATCAAAAATAAAATCATTTTTTGGGGGATGTCTCCCTAGGTTAAAAAAAAATTGTCCTCCACTGACTTTGAACTGAAGAAAGGAGACATACAATTTTCCAGACATGAGAAATAAGAAATAAAGTCTCCTTGAGCTACACAGCTCTGCAGGGTTTAAATATGGAATTGATACTTATTCAGAGATTGATTCAGCAGAGAGAAAACAAATGGCCTTCTATTACATGACAGCATCAATGTTTTGCTCATTAATTCCTCTCCTCCCTTCTTTTTCTTTTGACACACCAAGAAGAAAGAATCTGATGAAATGCATTTCCTTACAAGCAGCATAAGAGCAATTTAGATTGCTCTGCTTAATGGACCAAATCAAATAGCTTTGCCTTTCTATGAACAAACCTCTAATAATATGTCGCGGGTGAGGCTTTTATCTCTATTTCTTGCAGTTCTAATTTTTCTTAAACAAATGTTTTAGCATGGAAAAAAATCTATTTCTTGCACTTTCACTATACAGTGTCTAACAGTTATGCTTCTCATTTGGGAAACTAATTAGAAGAGATAATATAGCTGTATCAAACACGATTCTTTGAAGGTCCTATTTTGCCATTTGGTTCCTAGAATTCAGTGATATGTACCTCAAACCGTGGGAAGAGGAACAATACTTTATTGCACTAATTCATGTCAAAAGACTTCTATTAAGGACTTCAAAATCTTTCAGAGGATGTTTTAAGATCACACGGTGGCTCAGTGGTTAAGGCACTGAGCTTGTTGATCAGAAAGGTCAGCAGTTCAGCAGTTTGAATTCCTAGTACCGCATAACAGAGTGAGCTCCCATTACTTGTCCCAGCTTCTGCCAACCTAGCAGTTCAAAAGCACATAAAAATAAAGTAGAAAAATAGGGACCACTTTGGCAGACGGTAGCAACGTTCCATGAGCCTTTGGCATGTAGTCATGCCGGCCACATGACCATGGAGACATCTTTGGACAGCGCTAGCCCTTTGCCTTTGAAATGGAGATGAGTACCGCCCTCTAGAGTCGGGAATGACTAGCACATATGTCCAAGGTGAGCCTTTACCTTTACCTTAAAGTCACACTACTCTGTTCCCCATAATATACATGGGAAGATGAAGGTTGCTGAATCTGACAATTGCTTCCCTGAAAGCTACATTAATGCCAATTCTGGTGATAAAACTTATGATTTTTCAGCATTATTCCCCAGTTAAAATTGACCACATAACTTTGCATTATTGTGCATTAAGGTAGAAAAATCCAAAAACAAAAATCTAACAAAATGAAATTCAATGTAGTGTTTAAACTTGGGGAAGAAAAACCAAATGTACAGGTACAGATTAAGTGAAACCTTGCTCAGTAGCAGTAATTGCGAGAGGGATAATGGAGTAGTAATGGACAGTGACTTAAATATGAGCCAGCAATGTGCAGAGGCAGCTAAAAAAGCCAATGCGATCCTAAATTGCATTAACAGAGGAATAAAATCAAAATCATGTGGATATTAGCACTACTTTATAAAACCTCAATAAGACCACACTTAGAATACTGCATCCTGTTTTGAACACCATATTATAAAAAAAGATGGAAGAGATTCTGGAAAAGTTCAGAAAAGAGCAACAAAGATGATTAGGGGACTGGAGGCTAAAATATATGAAGAATACTTGCAGGAATTGAATATCGCTACATCAGAATTACAGGGTTCTATCTGACATATTTGTCAAAAATGAGTTAAGAATGTGACAAGGTTCTATATACTACGACTTAATTTTTTAGCAACTTATTTCATAAAATTTCTAAATAAATTTGTCACAAATAGCAAAATTACAAGGTTCTATCTACACTGTCGCAAGAAAAGTCAGAACTATAGGGTTCTATTTGTAGCAGCCAATTGTCGTGCTTGGCTGCTACCATGTGCAGAGCCTGCAGCGCCTAGTGTTGCCTCCGTTTCTGGACATGTGAATACAGAAATAATGTCTCTTTTCCATGATATGGAAGCAACTTCAGACTTATATGAACCGAGTGGATCCGAGTATGTACCAGAAACTGAAGATGACCAATTGGATATGGAACTTTTAGTTGAAAACAAGTGAGGATTCTGTGCTTTAAGTCTATACCATTCACTAACACTATTGCAATGCAGGCCCGGAACCCTGAATTTTGTAATAATTGTGGCTATGAGTCATACTTGAATATACATGTTTCAGGGCACCAGTTAGAATTTTGTAATCTCTATATAAGAATGACTGCATGTATGTACGCATGTTCCAGCATATTCGCTTAAGCAGGCATAAACCTTTAGTGAGGAAGGTCACCCAATCACCCAAACATTGAAAGCATTGAATGAAGTTTTCTGTACCGGGCCACTCTTGCATTCAAGAAAAGGATAATATGCAGAGCATAATTGAACATGCTATGCTACCAGCAGAATTTTTTTCACCAGTTTCTTTCCTAAGATTGCTGAAAAAAGCCAAATGATGACAGCCATTCAAAATCATCAAGATGAAGCCTGCACATTTTAAAAAATCACTCCATGTGTTCAAAGCAGTTTCAGTACAGTAATGTGCTGTATCTCAACTAAAATTCACCCAGATCCATTAAACAGTAAGGTTCAATGCAACCTTCACTGCGGAAGTCTAGAACACAGTCACCATCCGTGCCTTTGAATTGAAGACGAATGTTTGCGTGAAACCTCCTTCGCCAACACCGCCTGTTGCATCTGTTACATTGCCTGTGCCTAAGGCAGGGTTACAGGTACACACAGTATCCAAAGCAAATGGATGCTTAAAGTGGATAATGAATATTACTGCACCATTATGAAGAAACTCATATGCAAACCTTTGGTTAAATAGTAATTCTCGGTATTAAGACATGTATTTACATTCTTACATTTAATGCTGAATTTCAAATAGTAATTTTCAATCATTTTATGGTTACAAAAGCAAATTTGAGTTAATATCAAGTTGAATTCAGTGGGTTTTTTTTCCCAAAAGAAAATTATTAAACTTTGTAATTCTCATTTTCATGGTGTAATTTAGTGTGACAAGGATATATCTGATTTTTGGAGCCTCCAGTATGACTCCAAGATGAGTCACCACTGGCTTCATTTTTTTTTCTTGCATGCACTATTTGTTGGTAGGCTCACATACCAATTTTTTCCCTTCTACATACAGTGGGGTAACCAGTACAATTTTTCAAATGTTTAAGGCTCATTTCCAAACAAATGGTCATGACACACATAGAACCCTGTAATTTTGAGGTAGCGGTATGTCTAGCTAGTGAAAAGAAGGACTAGGCATGACATTGTAGCAGCGTTCTAACATTTGAGGGGCTGCCATAAAGAAGAGAGGTCAACCAATTTTCACAAGTATTTCTGAAGGCAATATAAGAAACAATGGATGGAAACCAATCAATGAGAGAAGCAACCTAAAACTAAGGGGAATTTTTTTAACAATAGGAACAATTAACCAGTGGAATAGCTTGCCTTCAGAAGTGCTTCATCACTGGAGGCTTTTAAGAAAAGATTAGACAGTCACTTGACTTAAATGATACAGAGTCTCCTGCTTGAACAGGGGGTTGGACTAGAAGATCTCCAAGGTCCCTTCCAACTCTGTTATTCTGTTAAAAATGCAATTACTGTAAGGGCTAAACTGTAAGTCCCTGGTTTTCAGGACAAAGATTAAGTTCTGTCCCCAACCAACAACTGCTCAGTTTCCAGAGAATGAAGCAAAGGGCAATCCTTGTAAAAAAGAAATGATGTGCTATTGCTATTAACACCAAGGATTTCTAGGCGGGTATTCTAATAGTAACCTATCCTAGTAATTACCTGCCCTGTCTCCAGATTCATCCATGGAACTGTGCCCTAACCTACCATTTGAGAGGAGAGAGGGAGACACAATGATTATAAATCATATACTGTACCTGTTTGTCTCTGTGTTTGTGCCTGTATGTGTTTGTATGCATGTATGTGTGTGCCTGTGTGTGTGTGTGTGTGTATCTGCACTTCCTCATGCCTTAGCATATTAGGAAGAAGGAAGAATATGAAATGGTATAGGGTTTCCCGAATTAGTTACTCCAATAACTAATATTAGTTAGTTATATTTTTTTCTTGGAAAGCCTTACTGCAATCATATTTTGTTATCAGCAGAAGATGGTCATCGCCTCTGTCAAGAACAATTAATTATTTTATTTTTCCCTTTTTTGTCCTAATTCCTATTCTCATTCAAACCTTCTTCAGTTCGCTCCTCCAGTTTTCCATTTTCTCTTTTCCAATCTAATCTATTCTTCTTCCTTTAACAATCTGTTCCATTTTTTTCATCTTGTTTAAGGACAATAGTATTTCAATTACATTTCATTGTTTTTTATTTAGTCTTCTTGCTTCATTCATTTAACATTTCCAGTAACCTTTAATTACTTTTTTGATCTTGTGTTTATATAACTTGATAAATTGTTGTCTTGTGTATGGAATATTTTATTTTGATAGCTTCTTGGACTGTGATAAAAAAGTAACCATCTATTTATAATGGTAAACAATGTACTGTGGAATATCTCTACTAATAATTTATAACATCTCAAGGTTCCTATATAGTTAATGTATGCTGCCATCAAGCAGGGTGAACTTGCTGATTCATCCCAGTTGTCTAACTAAGGAGTCTTTTACTTAGGACCTCTTCCTTCAACCCAGATCTAAGAAAGTAGAATGGTTAAGTCAAGTGTGGAAATTATCCTTGGATTTAGCATATGCACATTGTAAACAAGATGGTTGGCAGAAAGGATTTCAGCCTCATTCTTCATGTTTGTGGCAAGCCCCTCCCTCCCTCCCTCCTTCCCTCCCTCCCTTCCTTTCTATTTTATACGAAGTAGGAGGAAAATGAAAGCCAGGCTCTTTGGGAACACTGAATATTGGCTTCCACATCAAGAACAATCTTCTATAACATTCTGAATCTAGACAACAAATCAGAAATTATCTTAGAAATAATCTTGTTCATTTTCCTTAGGAAATGATACAGTGCAGTCTAATTTGTACTAGTTTTCCATTGGGTTTGGGGTAAAATAGATACAGAGACAGAGGGATATAGAGTGTAGTGTGAGCAATGAGAATCGTGCATGCAATGTGATTGAAAAACTTGGCAACAGGTAATAGGAAGAGCCTCAGACAAATTCCCTGGCAAAATATTACTTGGCTGCTGTTAAGGATTTCATGGCAGGACTTGGCTGCTAGAGGGTCATCAAAACTAAGCATGGATATGCACACTGTGCATTTTCCTTCAAGAAACTGTATCTTTTCCTGAATTCACATGGTAGCTGTACAGTCCCAAGAAAATGTTGTTTTTTTTAAAAAAGTTAGGAATACACTGACAAGGGTGAAATAGAGAAGACATAGGTATGCTAATTGTACCTCCATAGCTCAAATGCACATTTTTTCTGGGATTATGAAAGCCCAGAAAAATACACTGGCGGCATTGACAGGTAAGTATGCAAGCCTCTCCAGTGTCTACATTATTGGCTGATATGTTCAAAGGACTCTAATCTGAAAACATCAGACTAATATCATTTGATATACTCCAGCCTCTTCTATTGATATTTGATATATTTCTCCCTGTACCTTTCTTGTAGGATTATTCTTTCCTGTAGAATGAATGAATGATCCTTGTACAGTTCTCTGTGAAATTTGACAGTGCACATTTCATCATAATGATCTAACTTTCTAGCAAAACTTTAGTTGTACAAAAAACAATCAAGCAAGCTAACCAACCAACCAAAACCTAATAGGTTTTGTATTAGCAAAGTCATGTCTCATCCACAATGCCTGCAGGGAGCTGTCATCATTACAAAAACATTGGAGTTTAAGCCTAAGATAATTTCTGATTTATTGTCTAGATTCAGGACATCATAGAAGATTGTCCTTGATGTGGAAACCAATATTTAGTGTTCCTAAAGATGCTGATTTCAATTCCCCCCCCCCATTGTATAAATCTGAGGAGGAAGAGGCAATGGGTGTGATTTAACCAGAGCCTTTACATAGCGAGTGTTCCAGTACACACATTTCTGAATGGAGTTTTTCAGTGCTATATTTCTGCTTGACATTAACTGTTAAAAGCACCATAATCCTATCAAAATTATGTAACAATCCATGTTCCAAAAAGGCTCAGTACTTTTTCAAGTTATAATTATGCAGATCAATAGATCATCATCTATTATTTGAACATAACTTTAAAGGGGGCGAAAAGGTCACTCGATTAACGGATGAAATGAAATTTAGCTCAGATAAGAAGCATAACATAATCTGTTATCATTTTTCCTTTGCAGAAGAACAAAGGTTGGATATTGAAGAAGGAAGTTGCTTTTATCTCCATTGGTGATGGTCCAAGTAGGTTAAATATATATAGCACTATAAGAATTTGACCTGTGACTAGTAAGGTTCTTGTTTCTGAGGATATGACTAAAATGCATTAAGTAAAATAAGACTATGTATCACAGCAGTGCAACAATATATATTGATTTAATGTACTGGCATACATGAAATATTAATGTAAAGACTCCTCTCAGGATGCTCTCAGGATGCTAGTTCAGAGGAACATAAGCTGGCAGTTGAGGGTTACAAGCCAAGCACAGGGAAGCAACCAAATGAGCACCTGTCTGAGCTAGAGACAGGAGAAGTTCCCCTGCAGCTGGTCAGTGGAGATGAAGAACTATCACCTCCTCAAGATCGGATAACATACAGGGCTGAGAGGAGGCAGGCATAAAGAAAGTCAGCCAGGTAGCCTTGCCCCTCTTAATGAGCTGCACTAGGAAGCAGTTATTTAGCTCAGCAGTTGGGGTGAAATGATGCTGGGAACAATGTGTCAGTTTCCTTGCTGTGAATTCTTGCCTTGAACATTAGATTGTGCCTCTTCAACTGTGGATTTGCCTTTGTCCTGTGGATTTGCCTTAGCTTGCCTTACCTAGACTTGCCTTTGCCTTGCAATCTTTGCCTTTGTCTTGGGAACTTGCTTTTGCCTAGTGGACTGGATTTGCCTTCACCTTGAGGACTAGTGTTGGCTTCATTTGAGTAGCCTGGGGAACTCATTGGGATTGAGCCGGTGCTGGAATAAGGAATTGTTAGAGAGTACCAATTCAGACTTGGAAGCCTCAATAAAGACACCACACACACCCATGGTGTGTGTGTGTGTGTGTGTGTGTGTTTGTGGGGGAGCACATGTTCCCCCGAAAGTATTCCACATTTGTTTCCACTATTTCCTTTAGATTTATACAAAAGAAATTATATTTTTAATGTTGACTTTCAAAGGAGAAGAAATTTTATATGTGGAAAATATCAATATCAACTATGAGGCACCAATTACCTGGTAGTTTGCAAAATCAGTGAAATTGTTACTTCTTACCTAGCAAGGTGTACAAAAGAAAAATAAATATCACATTACTAAAATGATAAAAATAATGAAAACTCTTTATGAAATAATGTGGTCTCCTCTTTATTCACTATAGAGATATATGGCTAGAGGTTTTAAATTCTTCTTCTCCTTCTTCTAGCCCTATAAATAAAATCAAATACTATTGTGAAAAGTATAAACTGTCAAAAAACCTATCCAAAATACAAACATTTGATGTTGGAGGAAATAAAGACCTCTTGATTAATAAAGAAAATACAGCGCAAAATGGAATGCTTCAAGCAAAAGTTAGATCCGTTACAAACTGTTTGCTGTCAGAATATTACAGGTCTGCAGGCTATTCTACAGAACCTATTTTCCATAATTTTTAAAGCAAAGATTATAAACACTGCATGAAGTACGAATAAAGATTAAATTATATACAATTAACAGGAAAATTAAAAATAAAACCCTAGCAATATCATACAGAACAAAAATTGTTTAATGGATATCAGAGCTATTTCTGTTTACCCTTTTCTTAAGAAATAGCCATTTTCTTGAAAGAACTACACTGTGCTTTTGCCTGAGATATGCCAGGATGATTAATACCATTAAAGGTAAAACAATAATTCAAGAGTGTTTTAAGACATTGGAAAAGGTTTGCCCTATCCTCCTTAGTCCTGAGAGAAAGTATCTTGTAAAGATACTCAGCTGGCCTTGGCAAGACTAGAACTCACAATCTCCTGGTTTCTAGTTTGATTGCTTAACCACCGCATCAAATAGGCTTGCCTGAAATAGACAAGTCCTATAGTATATGTGAAAAAAGGAACTTGATATAATAGTGAACGGAAGCTGTGTGAGGTTCAGCAATATGGTATGGATATAAAAAGAGGAGGAGGAGGAGGAGGAGGAGGAGGAGGAGGAAAAAGAAGAAGAAGAAGAAGAAGAAGAAGAAGAAGAAGAAGAAGAAGAAGAAGAAGAAGAAGAAGAAGAAGAACAAGAACAAGAACAAGAACAAGAACAAGAACAAGAACAAGAACAAGAAGAAATAATGATGATGTTAGGTTGTATCAATATTTCTACTATCTATTGCAAGGGTGTCAAAATCATATCGTCATGATAGCATCACGTGACATATCAGGAGTCCCCCCCCTCCTTTGCTAAACTGAGTGTGTCCGTGGCCAGCGTGTGACGCATCCAGCCCATGGGCCGAGAGTTTTAAAGCCCTGATCTTTGCATTAACCATTACAAGCTGGTCAGGATTGAACTGCTGGAAGTTGGCAGAGTTGGCCTACTGCATTCTAACCACTGCACTACCATCAGAAGGTAATATGATATTATTTTTCAAGTAGTTTAAGGAAATCCAAGATCTGTAGCATTATTCCAGACTGCAACAAACAGAACACTGGATGTAAATGATAGAAAAAGCAGATTCCAGTTAAATGTTGAGCAAAATGGCCTAAGAGATAATTTCCTGGGGGAAGGGAGGGGTGAAAGACTCCCTTTCACTGGATATGTTTAAGCAGAAGCTGGACAAGCATGATTTAATTTGGATTCCTGCACTGAGCAGAAGGGTGATTCGATTGCATAAATGGTCCTTTCCAGTTCTCTTATTATGCTTTCACATTTCTTCAAAATGAATAAGGAAACGCAACCCGACACAAGAGAGTTTATAGGTTGATAGGTCTACAGATTGCAAGTAGCATTTTAAAATCTGCAGATAAGGAATTTGGGTGATTGATTTGGCCTGTTTAATATGCTGCAAGTACCTTTATATAGGAACACAGATGGACAAGACCCTTATCATGGATTCTTGAAGAGAAACACAGGCAATGTTGGACAGTTCCACCCCCCTCCCCTTAAAAGACAAATGATTGACTGTTTCAGTTCTTTCTCTGCAATGTGTTTCTATGAAAAAAAAGATTGTAGATATTTTAGGATTCATTAAGTCTGTGAGAACTGAATTTCTTCCTTAGAATATATCTCAATATTATTTAAAGAATGTATTATTGATTTCATATGTTCATGAAAATAAACAATAACAGTATATAATGCTAGCCTTGGACAGAAAGTCTTGAGTTTAAATTCATATTGAAGCTGGGTTTATAGTCTTGCAGAAGTCATCATGTGACATTCAAATCAAATTCCCTTGCATTGTTATTATGGGTCATTGTCCACTCAACCAGCTGCTTGGACTGATCTGGAATTTATTGAGTACTTCCCAAGAACTTGAAATAGGCAGATGTTATTTATGATGTTACAGGCATTGTCACAGAATTTAAACTGCTTTTTGCAATTGACTGATAAAGATTTTTTCAATGCCAATAGTGCTCAAATGATTCTCCAGATGTTTTGGTTCTGCATCCAAGAGACATATTACTATTGGTACTATATTTATTTTTGGGTTTTTTGCCACAGATGTTCTACTTTTATTTGCAGTTTATATTTTGTGATTTTCTGCAGTTATTTCGCTTCTATTTTGTTGTTTTTATTGTTGTTGTTGTTGTTATTGTTATTGTTGTTGTTGTTGTTGTTGTTGTTGTTATTATTATTATTATTATTATTATTATTATTATTATTATTATTATTATTATTATTATTATTTGGTTAATCTTTGGTGAGATTCACAGCCTTTGGGGCTGGTTGGTAGCTCAACGGCTCGAGTCCTAACCAAGGACCTAGGAACTGTTAAGGTAACGTCAGAGGATGTAAGCTGTTCCAAGTAGGGTTGTTGTTATTGTTGTTGTTGTTGTTATTCTGTGGTTAATCTTTGGTGAGATTCACAGCCTTTGGGGCTGGTTGGTAGCTCAACAGTTCGAGTCCTAACCAAGGACCTAGGAACTGTCAAGGTAACGTCGGAGGATATAAGCTGTTCCAAGCAGGGTGGCCCTTTGTAGAGTCAGAATGCTCAAGTCCGGCAAACCTTATTATTATTTACTTTATTCATAAAACTTGAAACTCAGTCAGCTGAACATTCAAAAATGCATTGCAAATACTACTGTCTGGTGCCAATGGCTGATACAGTTTGCTGCAAGCATCCTAGGTATCAACCAAGTATCTTCTTAGGATGTAAGATGTTCCAAGTAGCACAATTTTTTGCAGTTCCGCTGGTGTTATTGCAGGAAGCTGCAATTTGCTGAGATATTTAGTAAAATTCTTGGACATGGTGCCAAGTGCCCCGATGACAATGGGTGTCACTGTGACATGCTTCATCCATAGCCATGTGGTTTCGATGGCCAGGTCGCGATATTTCATTATTTTTTCTAGTTCTTTTTGTTCGACTCTGGCATCTCCAGGAATAGCGATATCAATGACTGTACTCTTCGGCCCTCTACAACCGTGATATCTGGTGTGTTGTGCTCCAAATGACGGTCTGTTTGTATTCAAAAGTCCCACAAGATCTTCACCCTCTCATTCTCTTTGTGTTCCCATGACTTTCTGGATACAGGTAAACCATATTTTTTACATAATGATGAGTGGATTAATTTAGCAACTCGGTCATGTCTATCTTTGTAATCAGTTTGTGTGATTTTGCTGCATTCACATATCTGCGGGATCGCATCCTGCCCCATACATCCCTGCGGCCGATTCGCTCCCACAGAGAGGGACTTCTTCGGGTGCCATCCACTAGGCTATGCCAGCGGGCGACGCCCAGGGGAAGGGCCTTCTCTGTGGCAGGCCCGACCCTCTGGAATGACCTTCCCCGCGATATTAGAACAACTACGGACCTCCGCTCCTTCCGACAAAAATTAAAAACATACTTCTTCTGCTTGGCCGGCCTAGGGTAATTAAACTGTATTTTAAGGGATTTTTAGAGCTTAGTTTTAGTTTATATAGGTTTTAGCGCATGGCTGGTTTAATTCATTTTAATATTGTAATTGTTTGTGGTTTTATTGTATATTTTTAATTTCCCTGTGCCCCGCGTCGAGTCCCTTCGGGGAGAGAGAGCGGGTTATAAATTAAAATAATAATAATAATAATAATAATAATAATAATAATAATAATAATAATAATAATAATAATAATAATAATAATAATAATAATAATAATAATAATAATAATAATAATAATAATAATTATTATTATTATTATTATTATTATTATTATTATTATTATTATTATTATTATTATTATTATTATTATTATTTTGAATCTTTGCTTTCATGGCATTAGTTTGTAGTGCTGGTTCTTGAGTGGCCAGTATTAAACCTTCCGTTTCTTTCTTGATAGTTCCCATCTTAAGCCATATTATTATTATTATTATTATTATTATTATTATTATTATTATTATTATTATTATTATTATTATTATTATTATTATTATTATTATTATTATTATTATTATTACCAATTTGAAATCACAGCTCATATTGGCCTTCATTTCCATCAAGTTTTATCAAGAACCTAAAATATCATAAAGTATCAGCATACTATATGTGTAGTTCCAACGAGTGTAGCCTTTTGTAATTGACAGATGAAAAGTTTGTCTATGTTCAGACTTTCTAAATGTTACCCAAGTTTATTTTTTTAATATGGCACCTGGGATGATAACTTTTGAGATCATCATCTCTCCGGGGAGAGGGGGCGGTCTAGAAGTCCAATAAATAAATAAATAAATAAATCATAGCCAGTGTATGCCATAATCATTCAACTTTAATTTTCAGATCTTAATACATTATGATATTCTCAAATACTTTGTCTTCTACTATTCTGTGGCAGTGTTACATCAATTATACATACTTTTTTTTCTTTTCAACTATGGTTAAATGATGTGTACTTTAAGCCAAGAGTCCAAGATTATTTTAACCTGCTCATATTTTATTACTTTTAAATTAGACATTCCCACCATTTTTTCATTCCTGGATATAATAATTTTTACAGATGTCCAAGTGAATGATTTTGGCAATTTAAAAAAAATATTTTTATTTGAAATTTTCCAAACATTAAAATCACAATTATACTTTTGCAGTTTTCTGTTATTGGTATTTCTTTTTTCTGATTTTGGGTCTTCCATTTTCCATTCTGTTATTTTATACATATTCTTCTTTGTTTACTTTCTCATTTTTACAATGCATACATCTATATACAATATTTCCATCTCTATTACTTTCTAAATATATGCCATCTCTTTTTGTTGTGTTTGCTATGTGTTCCTTATGCATTGATTTTACATCTCTTTTCAAGCCAGTTATACCACCTGTTCCATATCTTGTAGTACTCTTTTTCCTCTCTATCTCTTAGTTACATTGTTAGTTTGTCCATTTCTGAGCATTCTAACACCTTTTTTAAAATTATTTCTGCATTTGATGGGTTTTAGTTTCCAACTTTGGGCATATGCAATTTTGGCAGCAGTGATTATATGAAGCATTAAATATTGGATATCCTTACTGATATTTTTTATTATTATTCCTAGAAGAAACAGCTCAGGGTTCATGTCAATTTTTTGTTCAATTATTTCTTCTCACCGTTTTTGAATTTTGGTCCACAATTCTTTGGCTTTGGACATGTCTACCACATATATAGAAAGTCCCCTCTTGGTGATTACATTTCTAACAGTTTGGAGATCTATTTGGGAACATTTTGGCAATTGTTATTGTTGCTTGTTCTTGACTGTCTTTTACATAATCAGCCAATATGAGAAAAAATGTGGGTGTTTGGAAATTTGCATACTCATGACCAATAGCAGTAATACCACAGCTGCTTCCATCTACCTGTCTTCCTACCTTCCAGGGTTTCTTGGGCCTACCCCACCTACCTGAGTTCTTACAGTTCTTGGGCCTGCTTTCCTCCCCATGCCTTGCTTTACTTACTTAAATTTATGTAATGAATATTAATATTTGGATTATTATACAATTACTCTCTCTACATGGGGCTCCCCTTGAGGTGCACCCGAAGACTTCAGCTGGTCCAGAATGCAGCCGCGCGAGCAATAATGGGTACCGCAAGGTATACCCATGTAACACCGCTCTTGCGCGAGCTGCACTGGCTACCTGTCGTCTTTCGGGTGCGCTTCAAGGTGTTAGTTCTCATCTTTAAAGCGCTCCATGGCTCGGGACCTAGCTATCTGCGGGATCGGATTCTGCCTCATACATCCTCCCGGCCGATTCGCTCCCACAGAGAGGGACTTCTCCGGGTGCCGTCCACTAGACTTTGTCAGCGGGCGACGCCCAGGGGAAGGGCTCTCTCTGTGGTGGGCCCGGCCCTCTGGAACGACCTTCCCCCCGATATTAGAACGACCACGGACCTCCACTCCTTCCGTCAGAAATTAAAAACTCATTTTTTCTGCTTGGCCGGCCTAGGTTAGTCTCTACCCAGGATTAGGGATTGTTAATTTTAAATGGGAATTTTAGTGCAGGGATAGTTAAATTTAATTTGTTTTTAATGTATTTATGTATATTTTTTATGCTGTTTTAATTTTCTCCCTGTACACCGCTCCGAGTCCCCTAGGGGAGAGGACGCGGTTATACAAATAAATATTTGATTCGATATTCGATTCAATACTATATTAATTACTGTTTTAAAGTAAATCTTAACCCATTATGTAGATTAAAAGTGGATTATAAAGGATAATTATACTTTATAAATTAATTAAAATTGGTGAAGACATATCTTTGTCTCTGAAATGTCCTGAGGAAATAGCAGACTAAGTAGCTAAAAAAATGAGAGCTGTGTATAAGTATTACATAAAATAGAATTCTTACTGATCTTTTAGAATTATCTTGCTATGCTTCTGCAACTCATATTCTTTATAATTCACTTTCAGTTTTGTTTTGGATGAAATGAGAGAGGCATTCTAACTGAAAAGAAAAATAGCAGAAATTGCTGTGAGGCCTGGAAGCCATCTTTTACATTGGGCCTTCAGATCTGCCACATTTTCTAAATAAAATTCCTTTCTCAGAGAGTCAAGGTCGACTTGCCCTGCACCTGGAATGGTGTGAATGGGAGTCATCTCCAGCTGGGAAGGTGCCTGAAAGTTCCATTTGATGTACATGTGGGTGCTGGTCAGCGGCTTGAGTTTCACTTGGGTGGCAAACCTGGGAACTTTCAGATTTGAATTTACCCAGATGTGCCAATATGGCATCTGTAATAAAATGGAACTTTGAGGAAACTTAAGCCCCTCGGAGTCTTCTTTCATTGGGGGTGTTAACTGGAACCTTGACATTTGCATTATATGAATTTGACCAGCTACATAAGATTTAGAGAAACAATAACTTCAGAATTTAGTAGTACATGTAAATTATATAGTTATAGTTATAGTTATAGTTTATTTGATTTATATACCGCACCCTTTCCCAAAAAGGGACTCGGGGCGGTGCACAGGCAATTTAAAAAACATATATAAACAACAATATACAAAATATAAAACCAAATTAAATTAATATCCCTGTGCTAAAAATTTAAATACATTAAAACAATCCCTAAAACCAATTTAAAACAATTTAACTGCAGACTGTGGGCTGGGTGATGTAAGTTAGGCCAGGCCGGCCTGTTGGAAAAAATAAGTTTTAAGGTTCTGGCGGAAGGAGCGGAGATCCGTGATCGTTCTCAGTTCAGGGGGTAAGTCGTTCCAGAGAGTTGGGCCCTCCACAGAGAAGGCCCTTCCCCTGGGCGTCGCCCGCTGGCACTGCCTAGTGGACGGCACCAGGAGAAGTCCCTCTCTGTGGGAGCGAATTGGCCGAAGGGATGTATGGGGCAGGATGCGATCCCGAAGATAACTAGGTCCTGTGCCATGGAGCGCTTTGAAGATGATAGTCAACACCTTGAAGCGCACCCGAAAGACCACAGGCAGCCAGTGCAGCTCACGCAGGAGCGGTGTTACATGGGAGCATCTAGGAGCTTCCATAATTGCCCGCGCGGCTGCGTTCTGAACTAACTGCAGTCTTCGGGTGCACCTCAAGGGAAGCCCCATGTAGAGGGCGTTACAGTAGTCTATACGGGATGTCATGAGCGCATGGGTGACTGTGCAAAGGGCGTCCCGGTCCAATAAGGGCCGCAACTGATGAACCAGGCGAACCCGGTAAAACGCTCCCCTGGCCACGGCCGTCAAGTGGTCTTCCTGCAATGGGGCTTCTCGCGGCCTCTGTTGAAGGAGGGAGCGGGTCACCCCGAAAAGGGCAGCAGGGCGGTTATCTGCGGACGCAATAAGGGTGGCACAATAATGACGTTTGGCCACCCTTATCGCCACAATGTAAGTCCTCAACTGGGCTCTTGCCTGTGTTCGGTCAGATTCGAACCGTGTGGACCTCCATCTACTCTCTAGGCATCTCTTGTGGCGTTTCATCACCCTCAGCTTCTCAGTAAACCAAGGAGCCTGGGTGACTCGCCACCGCATGAGAGGCCGCAAGGGCGCGACCCGGTCCAAGGTCCCGGCAGCCGCAGTACCCCATGCGGCCACCAGGTCCTCAGTCGGGGCGCGGGTCAGGGTCACAGGTAGTGGCCCAAGCTCCATCTGGAACCTTTCAGGATCCATCAGGCGCCTGAGGTGGAACCACCTCGGAGTCTCTGATTCCGCCTCCCCGCAGTGGGGTGTAGCGTTTGGAAAGTCGAGCCGGAGAAGTGAGTGATCTGACCATGACAGAGGCATAATAGCTAAATCCCCTATACCCAGATCACTTGTCCACTGACCAGAGACAAAAATCAAATCCAGCGTGTGTCCTCCCGCATGAGTGGGACCCTGAATTACTTGGGTCAGGTCCATGGCCGTCATGGAGGCCATGAACTCCCGAGCTGCCTCGGATGATCTGCCCAACGATGGCAAATTGAAGTCCTCCATGACTACCAGTCTGGGGGTCTCAATTGCCACCGTAGTGATCACCTCAAGGAGCTCGGGCAGGGCTGCTGATACATAGCGGGGAGCCAGGTATATAACCAGAATGCCCAGCTGCCTCCTTGGGCCCCACTTCACGCAGAAGGACTCACAACCGGTGGTCTGAGGTACAGTGGTCTCTCTCAGCTCAAGACCTCCCCTAATAATAACCGCTACCCCCCCACCCCTGCCTAGGGCCCGGGGTTGATGAAACGCATGGTAACCTGGCCGGCACATTTCCACAAACGGAAGTCCTCCCTCGTGGCCCAGCCAGGTCTCCGTAATCCAAGCCAGGTCCGGCTCCCCCTCCGACACAAGGTCGTTAATGAGGGGGGCTTTGTTGACCACGGACCTGGCGTTGCATAACATCAACCGCGGGCCCTGGCTCTGTGAACCCGGACCACCTAGATCGTGGGGGGAGCCCAGGGGGGGCTCCTATATCTCCTATGTTAGTCACAAATGCCATTTTTATTTTCCTGGGGAATGGGAGGATTCTATGTTTTTAATTGCTTCATGATAGGGAACTATCCAACACCTAACATTTTTAAATTCACTAACTGTACACATTAGGAAAATTATTTCCAATTGCATTTCTGCTTATCCTCTGGCTAGCAAATATAGGAGTTCTATTTGATAACACAGTAGCAACATCCAATTCGTCTTGGATATAATTCTGAAAGAATGAATTACAGTTTTCATCATATAGCTACCGCTGGAAGAACAGGTGAGAATCGCTATTGATGTCAAACACATACATTTTTTTAAAAAATGTTTTTCATAAACCAAATAATGTGGAAGCAAATTTACTCCCAAACATCTTGGTACCTTTTAATATTCTTCACAAAACCTCTCCTTTCCGGAAAGGAAAGCTATCATCATCATTTTTACTTACCTCTGTTTACCTCAGCATAGGCAATTTCAGTTCCAAGGACTGTTCTGAAAGATCCCTTTACAATTTCTGGCTTTTTACTTCAGGCCAATATCCAACCAAGTCCTTGAGGCTGGTTTAGTTGAGCAAACAGAAAAGAAGAAATGCTCCAAGTCTTCATCCTTTTTTTCATTATTAGAGATAGTTAAAAATGAACGTGGCTCCTTCTGAAATGAAATCAAAACTCCTCCAGGCATTATAATAATATTAAAAACTGTCCTTGTTGGTTTTGTTATTTTTAAATAATTGAAAGTTTTGTATCTTTATAGTTCATAAAATGAAAAAAGAAGGGATGATTTAATGAATAGCAGAGAATTAGTGTGGGCAGTTTGAAACAGGTACTGATCTAAAATATACGTTGTGTCCCAAGTTTAAAATCCATATTTCAGAGGTAGGTTGCTAATTTTTTCACTACCAGCGCGTGATGCTTCTGCGCATTTGCAGAAGCATCGGGGTGGGTAGGCGGAGCCTCCCACCACCACTAATACCAGTTCAGGTGATCTGGGCCAAACTGACAGCAGCCCACCTCTGCCATATTTGTAGCAAAACTGGAAATGATCATAATTTCAGACCTTATTCCTTGTTCTAAACAATTACTGCAATGGAGACAGGTTTTTTATGCATTTAAAGGTGATCGCTACGATGGCAGTTGAGACCCCCAGACTAGTAGTCATGGGGGACTTTAACCTGCCATCGGTTGGCGAATCATCAGAGGGAGTTCATGGCTTCCATGAGGGCCATGGACCTGACCCAAGTAATTCAGGGTTCCACCCACGAGGGTGGACATACGCCGGATCTAATCTTTGTCTCTGGCCAATGGAAGAGTGATCTTGGTATAGGGGATATAGTCATCACACCCCTGTCATGGTCAGATCACTCACTTCTCCGGCTCGACTTTCCAATCGCTACACCCCACCACGGGGAGGCGGAACTTGAGTCACCTATATGGTTCCGCCCCAGGCACCTGATGGACCCTGATAGGTTCCAGATGGCGCTTGGGCCACTTCCTGTGTCCCTGACCCACGCCCCGATGGAGGACCTCGTGGCCGCATGGAATACTGCGGCCACGGGAGCCTTGGATTGGGTCGCGCCCTTGCGGCCTCTCTTGCGGCGACGAACCACCCTGGCTCCTTGGTTTACCGAGAAGCTAAGGGTGATGAAGCGCCATAAGAGATGCCTAGAGAGGAGATGGAGATCCACTCGGTCTGAATCTGACCGAACACAGGTGAGAGCCCATTTACGGACTTACCTTGTGGCACTGAGAGTGGCCAAACGTCATCATTGTGCCACTCTCATCGTATCCGCAGATAACCGCCCTGCCGCCCTGTTTAGGGTGACCCGCTCCCTCCTTCAACAGAGGGTGCGGGAAGCCCCTTTACAGGGTAGAGCAGAGGAATTTGGGATTTATCTGCAGGATAAAATCACTCAGATTCAGAGCGAGTTAGTCCCCATCGATAGTGGCCCAGTGGGATGCGCCGAGGCAGATCTTGAGACAGTTTTGTGGGAAGAGTTTGACTCTGTTACTTCCGAAGATATGGACAGATTACGTGGGCGACTGCGAGCCACCACATGTTTATTGGACCCGTGTCCCTCCTGGCTTGTACTGGCATCCTGGGAGTTTACACGAGGCTGGCTCCAGGAGGTTGTCAATGCTTCTCTTATTGAGGGTTTCTTGCCTGCCTCCCTTAAAGAGGTGATGGTGAGACCCCTCCTGAAGAAGCCCTCTCTGGACCCAGCATTGTTGGTTAATTACCGTCCGGTCTCCAACCTTCACTTTTTGGTGAAGGTTGTAGAGAGTGTGGTGGCACAACAGTTTCCCCATTACCTGGAGGAAGTTGATTATCTGGACCCGCGCCAGTCCGGCTTCCGGGCCGGGCACAGCACCGAGACGGCATTGGTCGTGTTGGTGGATGATCTCTGGAGGGCCAGAGATGGGGGTTGTTCCTCCATCCTGGTCCTATTAGACCTCTCAGCGGCTTTTGATACCATCGACCATGGTATCCTATTGCATCGGCTGGAGGGGCTGGGGGTGAGGGGCACCGTTTTACAGTGGTTCTCCTCCTACCTCTCCGGTCGATCGCAATTTGTGTTGGCAGGAGAGCAGAGGTCGACCTCGAGAGCCCTCACTTGTGGGGTGCCTCAGAGGTCGGTCCTCTCGCCTCTCCTGTTCAACACATATATGAAGCCGCTGGGCAAGATCATCCGTGGTTTTGGGGTAGAGTACCACCTCTACGCTGATGACACGCAGCTGTATATATCTAACCCAAACCACCCCAACGATGCCGTAGCGGTGATGTGCCAGTGCCTGGAAGCCGTGCGGGCCTGGATGGGAAGTAACAGACTCAGACTCAACCCGTCCAAGACCGAGTGGCTGTGGTTCCCGGCATCCCGGTACAACCAGTTGACTCCATCACTGGCCATAGGGGACGAACACCTCACCCCTGTGGATGGGGCACGCAACTTGGGCGTCCTCCTGGATACCCGGCTGTCCATGGAAGATCAAGTGACAGCCGTGGCCAGGAGGGCATTATACCAGGTTCGCCTGGTACGCGAGTTGCGTCCCCTACTGGATCGGGATGCCCTTTGCACAGTCACTCATGCCCTCGTGACATCCCGACTGGACTACTGCAATTCTCTCTACATGGGGCTCCCCTTGAGGTGCACCCGAAGACTTCAGCTTGTCCAGAATGCAGCCGCGCGAGCAATTATGGGAACCTCGAGGTTTACCCATGTAACACCGCTCTTGCGCGAGCTGCATTGGCTGCCTGTCGTCTTTCGGGTGCGCTTCAAGGTGTTAGTTATCATCTTTAAAGGGCTCCATGGCACGGGACTTAGCTATCTGCGGGATCGGATTCTGCCCCATACATCCCTGCAGTCGATCCGCTCCCACAGAGAGGGACTTCTCCGGTGCCGTCCACTAGGCAATGCCAGCGGGCGACGCCCAGGGGAAGGGCATTCTCTGTGGCGGGCCCAGCCCTCTGGAACGACATTCCCCCCGAAATTAGAACAACCACGGACCTCCGCGCCTTCCGTCAAAAATTGAAAACACACTTTTTCTGCTTGGCCGGCCTAGGTTAGTCTTCTATTTTAACTGGGTTTTTTAGGGGGTATAGTTTAGTTTTAGTATAGAGGGTTTTTAGCGCAGGGATAATTCGTTTAATTCTTATTTTAACTATTTATATATTTTGTATTTGCTTTTTAATCTCCCTGTGCACCGCTCCGAGTCCCTTTGGGGAGAGGAGGCGGTTTATAAATAAAATCATTATTATTATTATTATTATTATTATTATTATTATTATTATTATTATTATTATTATTATTATTATTATTATTATTATTATTATTATTATTATTATTATTATTATTATTATTATTATTATTATTATTAAATTAGGTGTATGCATTGGAGTTAGATTAAGCCTTGATGCAAAAGCAATGGAATAATTCAGGCAGTTCTTATCGGCTCTTGCAGTGAAGCAGGACCAGCCAATTCAAATCTAAATTTTCATACTGCTCTGATCTTGGTTCATATTTCTAGAACATTGTGGCCTGATTCAGCAATATCTTTAAAAAAGAGGTTTCTTAGAAATAATCCAGGGAAAATAATAGGAGGTGATGGAAAAAGTATTTAAATCATATTGATCCTTTTGCTGAAGTGAGCAGAACCAATCCAATCCAATCCCAATTAAGTGAAAAGTAGACTAAAAGGTAATCTAAAAAAGAAAATGTAGAAGTAAGTAGCAATCAGATCTAAATAGTTTTAAAAATCAGTAGCTTGAAAATATCAGGATTGAAGGCTCCTCAAAACTTTACTCCTCTACATGGAAGAAATTGGAAATTTCTGCTTGTAATCACCCTGTGAAGGAGTATTATGTTAACTAATTCATATATTCGCAATATGCTATGAATGACTCATGCAGTAGGCAAAGCGCTTTTATAGATTTAATTCATGTAACTCTTTCCTCCCTTTTATACAAGTAGTAATCATGTGGATGAAACATGCCATCTTTCACAAGAAGATCTGGACATTTTTTATGGGGGGGGAGTGGGGGAGACACACACACACACACAAACACACACACATGGAGAGAGAGAGAGAGAGAGAGAGAGAGAGAGAGAGAGAATCACAAAGAGTTTTTGGACTGTATATCAAATATATATAGAGAGAGATGCATAAGCACAAGCACATTAGATTTAGCATATTTAGTTCCAATTGAAATGGATCTGTTAACAAGAAAGAATGCTTGTTGACTAGATGGGGTAAACAATCTGACACTCTTGCAAAGCAAAATAAAGTTTAATATAGCAGGTTCAGAGGGATAGAGGATCAGTATTAGTATCAGTATCCCCACCGCGGGGAGGCAGAACCAGATATTCCTAAGTTTTTCCGCCCCAGACTCCTGATGGATCCCGAAAGGTTCCAGATGGAGCTTGGGCCATTGCCTGTGACCCTGACCCGCACCCCGACGGAGGACCTTGTGGCTGCATGGAGCAGTGCGGCCGCCGGGGCCTTGGATCGGGTCGTGCCCTTGCGGCCTCTTGTGCGGCGACGAGCCACCCAGGCTTCTTGGTTCACCGAGGAGCTGAGGGTGATGAAATGCCACAAGAGACGCCTAGAGAGTAGTTGGAGGTCCACACGGTCTGAATCTGACCGAACACAGGCAAGAGCCCAATTGAGGACTTACCTTGTGGCGATAAGGGTGGCCAAACGTCATTATTGTGCCACTCTTATCGCATCCGCAGATAACTGCCCTGCCACCCTGTTCAGGGTGACCCGCTCCCTCCTTCAACAGAGGCAGTGGACCTGCCCCAGTCCAGCTTCCAGCCCGGTCACAGCACGGAGACAGCATTGGTCGCGTTGGTGGATGATCTCTGAAGGGCCAGAGATGGGGGTTGTTCCTCCATCCTGGTCCTATTAGACCTCTCGGCAGCTTTCGATACCATCGACCATGGTATCTTATTGCATCGACTGGAGGGGTTGGGGGTGAGGGGCACTGTTCTACGGTGGTTCTCCTCCTACCTCTCCGGTCGATCACAATTTATGTTGGCAGGAGGGCAGAGGTCGACCTCGAGACCACTCACTTGTGGGGTGCCTCAGGGGTCGGTCCTCTCGCCACTCCTGTTCAACACTCAGCTGTACATATCTACCCCAAACCACCCCAACGATGCCGTCGAAGTGATGTCCCGGTATCTGGAAGCCGTGCAGATCTGGATTGGAAGGAACAGACTCAGACTCAACCCGTCCAAGACCGAGTGGCTGTGGTTTCCGGCGTCCCGGTACAACCAGTTGATGCCATCACTGGCCATAGGGGGCGAACATCTAGCCCCCGTGGATAGGGCTCGCAACTTAGGCATCCTCCTGGATACCAGGCTGTTGTTAGAAGACCATTTGACAGCCGTGGCCAGGGGGGCGTTCTACCAGGTTCACCTGGTCCATCAGTTGCGGCCTTTATTGGACCGGGAAACCCTTCGCACAGTCACTCATGCACTCATGACATCCTGTCTAGACTACTGTAATGCTCTCTACATGGGGCTCCCCTTGAGGTGCACCCGAAGACTACAGTTAGTCCAGAATGCAGCCGCTCGAGCAATTATGGGAGCCCCTAGGTGCTCCCATGTAACGCCGCTCTTGCGTGAGCTGCACTGGCTGCCTGTGGCCTTTCGGGTGTGCTTCAAGGTGCTGATTATCATCTTTAAAGCACGGGACCTAGTTATCTATGGGATCGCATCCTACCCCACACATCCCTGCGGCCGATTCGCTCCCACAGAGTGGGACTTCTCCGGGTGCCGTCCACTAGGCAATGCCAGCGGGCGACGCGCAGGGGAAGGGCCTTCTCTGTGGCGGGCCCAACCCTCTGGAACGACCTACCCCCGAACTTAGAATGACCACGGACCTCCGTTCTTTCCGTCTGAAACTCAAGACCTACTTTTTTCAACAGGCCAGCCTGGCCTAACTCTACCTAGCCTTTAGCCTGACATCAAATTATTTTAATTGGTTTTTAAGGGTAATAGTTTTAATTTATTGTAAATTTTAGCACAGGATTAATAATTTAATTTGATTTTAAATTTTGTATATTGTCTTGTTTTTATATGCTTTTTTAATTTCCTGTGCACCGCCCCGAGTCCCTTTTTGGGAAAAGGAGCGGTATATAAGTTAAATAAATCTAATCTAATCTATTAGAATTCCTATTTGCTGCCATTATCTACTGTTCTTATTCTCTTTAGGTACTGACCTACACTAATCTCTACTCTGTGCCTCAAATCCAAGTACCTCACTCAAAGAAATATTCAGCATCAGATAAGACAATAGCTATGCCGGTGGTACAGAAATATTCATTACAGTCATGTAATAATATATTACATTTATATCTTCTGATAAGAAGACTCTGTTTCCTCAGAATGGAAGCCATCTTGGGCTATCTCTAAATAGGATTTCTTTTTTCATCTAGGGAAAGAATTATCTTAATTGGATGTAAACCTTAAATATATAAAAACACATACCCACTTGTATCACGTGCATTTGGAAACCAGTGTACCAAGTAATTACAGATTCATTCAAAATATAAGCACCAGGTCAAATTGTATGTTTCAATGAATTCTTAATTGAACAGAAATAGATGCAAGCTTTAGATGATGGAAAGTTAAGCATAATACTTTTTCTACATTTTTCAATGCATACTTATAATTTATATGCATTTTTGGGTAAAAAGAAATTTATCAAGATAATACTTTTATTTTATTTTGTACCTAATATTGCTGTCTTTGAAATGCTAGACAAAAGTCTAATTTTGAGAATTTAAGGTAATTCAATAGTATCTGCTAGCACAGATTCTCTTCTCTCCTCAAGATTAAAGTTTTCTATTAAAACTTAGTCCTACTATAAATATAAAAATGTTTGGCGAATACAAATATTTGACACTCTTTAAAGAAAAGGCAGAGGAAACTAGCTTTACTGAACTATTAATAACAAGTCCATAGAGATATGGATCATATCAAGAGTTTTGTCTAGCCTGACCAATTTCTTTACTCCATAGTTTTTATTTTTTTTAAAATAGGGCATTCCTATTTAAGAATAAATATATTTTCCAGTTCTACAAAATTTCCACCCAGACATGTTTAAATAAACATTTTAATTTCAAATAATATTAATTCCTAACATTTCAACATTACCTGGATTACAGTTAATGTTTTAGCATGTAGTATGTCACAGAAAAATAACACAATTTACTACTTTTCGAGCAAAATCAAAACAGATGTTCCATGTATCAGTGTTCAGGATCTGCATTTGGGGGTATTGTATGCTCTAAGCATTGTGAAATGCATTTCACCACTTGATGTGGGTTTGAATTGTATGCATGGACTGTATTTTAAGGAAGGGAATGACAAAGCCACAGCAAAGTGTCTGAACAAAAATGAAACTGATTTCCTATTAAATTTCAGATAATATAATTATTCCAGTCATGTGAATAATTATTTAGTGGCATGATTATGGAGGATGACATGCAAGTTTTTTAAAGAATGCCTCCAACCCAAGGTCTAGCTCGAAAAGTACCCTTTTGTATGACCATATTTTTTTTCAATCTTTTCCATCTGTGGAAGCTTGAAATGAGTTAGCATCCAAGATTTCCAGTGCTAATAAGAACTCTGATAAGATTACTTTTCAAAGCTAATCAGCTTGATCCAAAGTTTTGAATTAATTTGCAGAAGAAGACACAGTAATTATTCATATGTCATCATTTAAATTATTTAACATAGTTTATTTTTTTTTAAATGAATAAAGGAGAAAAGTATAAAAACAAACAGGGTCAATTACATCAAAAGTATGTTTTGCATAAAATACATAGTTTATGCATCATTTGATAATGTGTTAAAAATGAGTGGGTGTAAACTTAAATATTTCTTTTAAATGGGCAATTAAGATGGAAAGTGAATAAATTTCTATAGACATACAGACACTGACATGATCTGGAAATTGAGTAACCAATGGATTCTATTAATCGCTAAACCTGTCCCTTGAAAGTTTTCATACTTCTCAAGTATAGCTTAATAGAAGTTTGTATTTCAGTAAAGTGCAATAATCTCTCCAATTATTGCAATATGATGTTGTAACCCTTGAATTTTGAACAGGGACAGATCATTACAGAATGCTAAGTTAGACACCCACACTATGCTTTGAATATACAACAATCTACCCCAAATCATTCTAATGTCTCCTAGATTTTGGTCTTCATTCAGATAATTCCCACCAATGACTATCCAAATTACTATAAACTGACTTAATTAAATAGATTTGTGTGCTTGCATGTACTGTTTACATCATGTTCTCCTCTTTGTATAATTACTTTCTAGGTATTAAGTGGATTGAAGCTGCTCTGAGATTAATTTTGCTCAATGTTTAGCTTTAGGCTTCTCATTACTTTTGTTTTAGTCTATAGCAGCAATGTTTAAGGATGCTAGGATGGAATTTTTGGATTCCAACCAATGTATTTCCTTTGAGTCTTATGAAGGGGGATCAGTTACAACTCTCATGAACCAGATTGGGTATCACTTTATTTCTTTGATTTATATTAAGTCATCACAATTTTTCTTTTTTAAATAGTAGCTCAGATTTTTGAAGGCTCATCCATTTTAAGACAGCTTAATCAGGCCTTATGTCTTTATGCTTATTTTTAACATTTAATTAGAAATGACAATATTACCCTCTTCTTCTCTGGTATTATTTTACAATTTTGTTATTCAATTTCAGATTAAAGAAATATTTAAGTATTTTATATCTACCACTAAAAGTCATTCTTGCATCTTTATACTTTGACAGCTATAGATTTCTCTTTAAAATATTAGAATTTATTTTTTTAACCCATTGGAGTTTCTATTTTATTTCTATTTCATTTTTCCTAGTTTAATCAAAATGTTATGTATTTCTATCTAATACATCAATAAATGGAATACATATTTTTAAAAAAAATAATATTTATCTACAAAACATTGTTTAGCTGTCTCTTAGAGCTTTATTATTCTATGTTCTAAACATACTAAACAAAATCAAGGAAGAATGGTTCTTCTATAGACAACATGTCACACAGCAAGGCTAAGTCATGTTCTTTCTTTTCTTTGAAAATTTAAAAAAAAATGATGATAATCAAAATGATCCAAATAAAAACTAGTAATAATATCCAATGTATAAAAATATTCAAGTAGCAATTTGTGGCTGGAGAAAAAAAAAGAAAAACTGGAAGGGAGAGAAAGAAATGGAGTTGGAATGGGAATGCAATGTATCTCTCTCTCTCTCTCCCTTTATATCTATCTACATCTATAAATATTTATTTTGCATTATTTTTTCAAAATATTACTACAATTTATGTCTTTCTTCTTTCACTCTGTTGTTGCATTTTTTTCTGTTTGCATGTTTTACAACCAATAAAAAAGAAGTGTTAAAAAACAATAGCCAAAAGTTCAATAGTTTTTTTGGTTTACATTTCTTTCAAAAAGAAATAATATTTTAGAAACAAACCTCATTGCATTTGTATTTTGGGAGATGCAGTAAAATTAATGTTTTAATTAAATATAGCATTCTACTTAGGAAAGACATTAATAATACATTTATATTTAAGATGTAATGTTTTCAGGTGTTTATATTCTTTGGAAGTTTATTTTTGCCATAACGGAGTTGACATCTAAAGACTGAAACTGGATTTTTTGTATCTTAATTATAGCCAAAAGACATACTATTCAATATTGGAAAGTGAAACAAATGGTTCCAACCATTCAGCGGTCTACAAAATTGATTAATATAGATTGGCTATTCATGATTGTAATGAATTATGGTTTCCATTTATGTAAATATTTATTGCACAACTTTATACATGTCTGTATGTCTGTGAATATATACACTTTTTGTCTTTCTTTCTTTCCTTCTTTTCTTTCTTTTCTTTTTGGTTTTCTTTATTTTTTGTATTTAGCATATAAAATAAAAATAAAACAAATAAAACAAATGTTACTGAATGTAGATCCATGTCTACAGGTGGAAACCATAAATATTTCCAGTTCTTATCTAGCATCCATAAACCATGGTGGTGCAGTGGCTAGAATGCAATATTGCAGTATTGCAGGCTAACTCTGTCCACTGTCAGGAGTTCAATTCTGATCGGTTTAAGGTTGACTCATCCTTCCATCCTTCCAAGATTGATACAATGAGGACCCAGATTTTGGGGGTAATATGCTGACTTTGAAACCGCTTAGAGAGGGCTGTAAAGCACGATGAAGCTGTATATAAGTCTAAGTGCTATTGGTATTGCTAAATGTCTTTGGAGATTCTCAGTCATCCAGGTCATGGTTATCCCAAAGCTCTGATGATATTGCTTTTGCTATGTTGACCCCTATATTACACTGGCTCTCCAATGTGGATATATTTGCATGTGTTCATTAAATTGTAGGAATAGATACATGAAATGCTTTAAAATAATTTCCCACTTGTCTGCATCTTTGAAACTCTTTTGTAAGTTTCACTGTTTGATTTTACTTTGTCCCAAATCTCTGTGCATATAACTAAAGGCAGAGGTCATTTCTAAGTGCTAAACTGGCATAAAGAAATTTCCTGCAAATGGCTGGTATGAAACTGTATCACAATACTCATCTGGTCTGTAAGGAAGGAGATTTGTGTGCACCATGAAGTTTACAACCTACTTGGAGCTGTTACATATTGGCCAAAAAGAAAAAAGAAAAAAAGAACAAGTGGAGCTGAATTTGTTCTATGCATATTTTGTAGAAGTGCATACACATCTTCAGGTATAACATCTTTATGCCTAGTGTAGTCAAATAGGATTTGAACTGAATGTACAAAAGTAATGCAAAACAAGCCATTCTTATGACTTCCAGTGTTGTGCATAGTTATGGGTGCAAAGGTGACAATATAATGATTTATAAAATATTGTTTATTTGCATATTGTGCTTGGAATATGCACTAGGAAGCTTTGCGAGTTGGACGGTGTGATGGCGGAGGCAGGAGTGGCGGACTGACCAACATGGGGCGGCGGACCGGCTTGGGACAGCCCTGGTGCACCCTGAGATGGCCTTGCTGCGGCTTGGTGTGGCCTGGTGACGGGCATGGTGCGGTCTGGTGCCGACCGGCAGTGGCAGCGGGCAGAGGGCAGCGGGCCCGGCCGGCTCGGCCGACAGTGAGAACAGCGAGCCTGACGTTTGGAGGTAGGCCCAGAGCAGCGGACCGGCTTGGGGTGGCCCCGGCGTGGTTGGGTGCGGCCTGCGGCCGGCAATAATAGCTATCCGGCTACAACAACCAGCTGTGGAGCGAGGCCCTGGGTGATTGGGGGTGAAAGACTACTGGAGGTGAAAGACTATCGTGGGTGAAAGACTATGACTACAACATAGACAGTGACTCATTTATCAACTTCTGAGGGTTTTTTGGACCATCCTCCCTCTGCCTGGACAACCAGGCATATTCACTGGACTATGTTAGATCATATTGTTTATATGTTCCATTCCCACTCCCCCCTCCCCCCCGAGGTTGGATCTCCCCCAGCCCACATGATTCCATTCTATCATCCCTCCTGACCATCTGACCTGTAATTGTATCACCATATGTGTTATTTTCATCCTAACCTGCTTGTAGCCAATTACCATCTTAGCCCTTTCCAGGGCCAGTAAGGCGGCTTATATGTATTCCTCGGCTGACCTCCTCGCCCTGCAAGAGTCTCCTCTCTCACAGGTGTGGCCCTCAGCATTAACAAGGGCCCACCTCAATGACGGATGGGTAAATCCCGAGAGGTGGAGGAAGCGGAAGCTCAGAAGGTTTTTAGGGTTTTTTTTTATCTAGAGTTTTAAGGGGTTCTGGGGTTGTAGATCGGTTGGCAGTAACTAGGGAGGTGGATGGGGGATATAACCCACAGGGTATTGTGTACAGGCCGGCTGGTAATCCCGACGGGGAGGACGTGGTGTCCATTTCAAGGGGGGGTATAAAGGCCAATCAACCAGAGTGTCTTTCTATCAGGACAGTGTGTGGGAGGGGTAGGTATGGCGGGAGCCGGAGACCAAATCAGTTGCTGGGAGCGTACACTCGCTGTTTACAAGAGGTTGCGTGCTCCGATCTCCATGACTCCTCTCTCAACCCAGGAGGTCGGAGTTCCCAGGGCCAGGGCTCGAGGCTGATGCTGCTCAACGCCAGGTCCGTTATCAACAAGGCCCCCCTCATCCATGATTTGGTATCAGAGGGGGAGCCGGACCTGGTAGGTGTCACAGAAACCTGGCTGGGTCCCGAGGGGGGGTGCCCCTCGTGGAAATGTGCCCGCCAGGCTACTGGACATTCCATCAGCCACGAGCCCTAGGCAGGGGTGGGGGGGGGGTGGCAGTTATTATGAGGGAGGATCTAGTTCCGAGGGAGACCGCTGTGCCGCAGATCGCCGACTGTGAGGCCTTGGGTGTGAAGTGGGGCCTTGGGAGGCAGTTGGGCTTGCTGATTGTGTACCTGGCTCCCCGCTATGTCTCAGCAGCCCTGCCCGAGCTTCTAGAGGTGATAGCCAAGATGGCAGTTGAGACTCCCAGGCTTTTAGTCATGGGGAACTTTAATCTGCCATCGGTAGGCAAAACCTCTGAGTTAGCTTGGGAGTTCATGGCCTCCATGACGGCCATGAACCTGACCCAAGTAATTCAGGGCCCCACCCACACCAGAGGCCACACGCTGGATCTTGTCTTTATCTCCGGCCAGTGGAGGAGTTATCTGGGAGTAGGGGACTTAACGATCACTCCCCTGTCATGGTCAGATCACTCTCTCTTGTGATCTGACCATGGGGGTGGGCAGATGGGCGGCGGGCGCTCTGCACGTACTCAGAGGTGGCCTGCAGCCAGGGCAGCGGCACGGGGCATGGGCAGGAAGCGGCAGCCAGAGCGGGCTGGCGGGCAGGCGGAAGGGGAGGGCCAGCAAGGGAGGAGCGAGCGAGCAGCCAGGCAGGCAGCAGGCGGAGGAGAAGGATAGCTGTGCACAGCAGGGCTACAGCCAGAGCCCATGCGGCCCTGAACTTTGCGCTGCCGCTGCCACTGCCATGATGCGCTGAGAGCGGCCAGCCAGGAGCTGCCCTCCCGTCAATTGTGTCCTGCTTGAGCAATGGTAAATCTGGTCACCTTAATGTAGTATAATGGTTAAGATGCTGAATTAGAAGCTGGGAGACTTATGTTCTAGTGCACAAAGCATGGAAATGGCTGGATGAGTTGGTGACCAATCACTTGTTCTCAGCCATACACAGGGACGTTGAAAAAAAATCTATCTAGCAGCCTGAACTGGACCAGCATGGTAGATTACAATTCATAGCTTTCATTGAAGAGGCCTTCATCCTGCATTTGATTAATTTGGATCAAGACAAGGAAATATCAAGTATAGCATGCTATGGCAATCTTAGTGCTTTTTTTAAAGGAAGCTCAGAAACTCAAAAAATCCATTCTTTTTGATATTCAGCTATTGACGCTGAGTTAGAGCATTGCTTCTCTGGGCTGTTCTTGTCAATCTACTCCACTTAATCTTTGTAAAAGTTTCTTTTTAAATTAAGTTTAATTAAAATTAAACAAAAATACCCCTTCCTGCAATGACCCTGATATTTGTGGTTTTTAAAAAAAAATTAAACACATTTCACAAATATTAGGAGCCTTCTCAAAGCAGGTAGTTCCTGTTTAATGACTGCCTTATTTAGCGACCATTCAGTTACAAAGGTGACGAAAAAGTAACGTTGCAACAAAATCCTTGAACGTATAACCTGCCCAGGTCTGTAAAGCAAAGGTCAGCTGAAGTAAGATCATAAGCAGTCATGGGTTCATTTAGTGATCACTTTGCTTAATGACCAAGTAGTGGATCACATTTGTAGTTGCTATATGAGGACTCCTGTACCACAATATTTATTTCTTAAGTGATGTTATTTTCAGTTAATGAAAACTGGCACTTAACAGAATAAACTGAATTTATAATAGGAGGTGGGCAACTTGCAGGTCCAGATCACATGCAGTTCACATGCCACACTTTCTGTGTAATTCCTGGATCTCTTTATGGCTGCCATTTTGAGAACATAAACATACTTTAAACTGCTTTCTATTAGAAGGAGACCCTTCCCCACCTCAAAAAAAAAAGAGAATGATACATTCAGTATGAAAATCTAATGTGACCCATCATCATCCAGGTTAATTTAGCATGCATTCTCTTTCAAAAGCCCCGCCTCGAGTCCCTTCGGGGAGAGAGAGCGGGTTATAAATAAAAATTATTATTATTATTATTATTAAAAGAGAATGTACTTCTGATTATAGTACCAAAAGATTGACCATTTGTTTTAAGAATTTATATATATATATATTTTCATTCAACCCAAGATATGAATACTTTTTTTTTAGTGTAACCTTGGGAATCAGTTATATGTTAAATACATTAAAGATCATTCTATTTATAAGTTGCAAAATGATTTCTAAAGTTACCTCTATTTCCCCTACTGTGGCTGCAGATAAGCCCAAGTTCATTGCAATGAACAAGAGGCCAAGAGTGAGAATCACCCCATTTATAACGTTCATTGTTTTGAGTGGTGTCTTTGATTTTTTTTTTTTTCTCTTACAGGCGTCCTCATGCCTTGAGGGAAAAAGACACTAAAAACTCATTGTCTCATTGGAATGATCTCCTCTGTCTTTCACATTTAAACTCACCGCTTGTTTTTAGAATTAGTTCAAGGATGTTTCATTTCATCCCAGAGGCCAGAGACAGCCAGAAGGAAAAGATCTGAAGGCACATCCTGAAACTGTCTCTCATTATATTGTGGAATGTATTTCAAGATGAGAGGGGGGGCAGGAAGTGGGGGAGGTATGGGAGATATGCCAGTTGTGTAAAGATGTACATACACTATATTGCCAAAAGTATTTGCTCACCCATCCAAATAATCAGTCAGGTGTTCCAATCACTTCCATGGCCACAGGTGTATAAAATCAAGTACCTAGGCATGCAGACTGTCTGTACAAACAGTTGTGAAAGAATGGGCCACTCTCAGGAGCTCAGTGAATTCCAGCATGGAACTGTGATAGGATGCCACTTGTGCAACAAATCCGGTTATGAAATTTCCTCGCTCCTAAATATTCCACAGTCAACTGTCAGCTATATTATAAGAACATGGAAGTGTTTGGGAACGACAGAAACTCAGCCACAGAGTGGTAGGCCACATAAACTGACAGAGTGGGGTTAGCGGATGCTGAGGTGCATCGTGCGAAGAGGTTGTCAACGTTCTGCCGAGTCAATCGCTACAGACCTCCAAACTCCATGTGGCCTTCAGATTAGCTCAAGAGCAGTGCACAGTGGACCGACGTCATATTGAACCCTATGGATTAGGAATGGGATGTCATTTACTGTACGTTCATATGTGAGTAAAGGCAGGTGATTGGCAATATATTTTGGCAATATAGTGTGTATGAAATATGTCCTTTTCTTATATATTTGTGCATGTACCTCAAATATAACTAACCATTGTAATTGCAAGGGGACGAAGAAGTGCATTATACATAAATATAAGCAATTAAATCTGGCCATTTTGGAAATGGGGAACTAAGAGTAATAGCAATGTTCTGTACTCTAAAAGCAATGCTGATTGTTTGCACCGGATCTCATCTTTGTCTCAGGCCAATGGAAGAGTGATCTGGGTATAGGGGATATAGTCATCATGCCCTTGTCATGGACAGACCACTCACTTCTCCGGCTTGACTTTCCAACCGCTGCCCCTCACCGCGGGGAGGCGGAACCTGAGTCACCTATTTGGTTCCACCCCAGGTGCCTGATGGACCCCGATGGGTTCCAGGCAGCGCTTGGGCCACTTCCTGTATCCCTGACCCACGCCCCGATGGAGGACCTCGTGGCCGCATGGAACACTGCGACCACGGGAGCCTTGGATCGGGTCGCGCCCTTGCGGCCTCTCTTGCGGCAGCGAGCCACCCTGGCTCCTTGGTTCACCGAGGAGCTAAGGGTGATGAAGCGCCACAAGAGATGCCTAGAGAGAAGATGGAGGTCTACTCGATCTGAATCCGACCGAACACAGGTAAGAGCCCATTTATGGACTTACATTGTGGCGCTGAGAGTGGCCAAACGCCATCATTGTGCCACTCTCATAGCATCCGGAGATAACCGCCCTGCCGCCCTGTTTAGGGTGACCCGTTCCCTCCTTCAACAGAGGGTGCGGGAAGCCCCATTGCAGGGTAGAGCAGAGGAATTTGTGATTTATCTGCAGGAGAAAATCGCTCAGATACATAACGAGTTAGTCTCCATTGATGGTCCAGTGGGAGGCCACGAGGCGGATCTTGGTTGGGAGGAGTTTGACTCTGTTACTTCCGAGGATATGGACAGGTTACGTGGGTGACTGCGAGCCACCACATGTTTATTGGACCCGTGTCCTTCCTGGCTTGTACTGGCATCCTGGGAGGTGACACGAGGCTGGCTCCAAGAGGTTGTCAACGCTTCTCTAAGTGAGGGTTTCTTGCCTGCCTCCCTTAAAGAGGCCATGGTGAGGCCCCTCCTGAAGAAGCCCTCTTTGGACCCAGCTTTATTAGCCAACTATCGTCCCGTCTCCAACCTTCCCTTTTTGGCGAAGGTTGTTGAGAGTGTGGTGGCACAACAGTTTCCCCGTAACCTGGAGGAAATTGATTATCTAGACCCGCGCCAGTCCGGCTTTCGGCCCGGGCACAGCACCGAGACGGCATTGGTCGCGTTGGTAGATGATCTCTGGAGGGCCAGAGATGGGGGTTGTTCCTCCATCCTGGTCCTATTAGACCTCTCAGCGGCTTTTGATACCATCGACCATGGTATCCTATTGCATCGGCTGGGGGGGTTGGGGGTGGGAGGCACCGTTTTATGGTAGTTCTCCTCCTACCTCTCCGGTCGATCGCAATTTGTGTTGGCAGGAGAGCAGAGGTCGACCTCGAGACCCCTCACATGTGGGGTGCCTCAGGGGTCGGTCCTCTCGCCTCTCCTGTTTAACACATATATGAAGCCGCTGGGTGAGATCATCCGTGGTTTTGGGGTAGAGTATCACCTCTACGCTGATGATACACAGCTGTATATATCTACTCCAAACCACCCCAACGATGCCGTAGCGGTGATGTGCCAGTGCCTGGAAGCCGTGCGGATCTGGATGGGAAGTAACAGACTCAGACTCAACCCGTCCAAGACCGAGTGGCTGTGGTTTCCGGCCGCCCGATTCAACCAGTTGACTCCATCACTGGCCATAGGGGGCAAACACCTTGCCCCTGTGGATGGGGTGCGCAACTTGGGTGTCCTCCTGGATACCCGGCTGTCAATGGAAGATCAAGTGACAGCCGTGGCCAGGAGGGCGTTTTACCAGGTTCACCTGGTACGCCAGTTGCGCCCCCTATTGGATCGGGATGCCCTTTGCACAGTCACTCATGCCCTCGTGACATCCCGACTGGACTATTGTAACTCTCTCTACATGGGGCTCTCCTTGAGGTGCACCCGAAGAGTTCAGCTGGTCCAGAATGCAGCCGCGCGAGCAATAATGGGTACCGCAAGGTATACCCATGTAACACCTCTCTTGCGCGAGCTGCACTGGCTACCTGTCGTCTTTCGGGTGCGCTTCAAGGTGTTAGTTCTCATCTTCAAAGCGCTCCATGGCTCGGGACCTAGCTATCTGCGGGATCGGATCCTGCCCCATACATCCTCCCGGCTGATTCGCTCCCACAGAGAGGGACTTCTCCGGGTGCCGTCCACTAGACTTTGTCAGCGGGCGACGCCCAGGGGAAGGGCCTTCTCTGTGGTGGGCCCAGGCCTCTGGAATGACCTTCCCCCCGATATCAGAACAACTACGGACCTCCGCTCCTTCCGTCAGAAATTAAAAACACACTTTTTCTGCTTGGCCGGCCTAGGTTAGTCTCTACCTTAGGGGTTAGGGAACGTTAATTTTAAAAGTGGGGATTTTAGTGCAGGGACAATTAGATTTAATCTGTTTTTACTTATTGTATTTATTTATGTATATATTTTATGTGTTTTAATGTTTTCCCTTTGCACCGCTCCGAGTCCCCCTGGGGAGAGGACGCGGTATATAAAATAAATTATTATTATTATTATTATTATTATTATTATTATTATTATTATTATTATTATTATTATTATTATTATTATTATTATTATTATTATTATTATTATTATTATTATTATTATTATTATTATTATTATTATTATTATTATTATTATTATTATTATTATTATTATTATTATTATTATTATTATTATTATTATTATTATTATTATTATTATTATTATTATTATTATTATTATTATTATTATTATTATTGCTTGGTGGACTTTTAATTCTGAGGGTACTTCTTCAGTGGTAGCTACTATGAGAAGTACATGATACTTGTTCACTATCGTATACAGTATTATTCATATAGCTAGATGTGCTCAAGGCTAAAACTTGGCTGTGCACGTCTGGCAACATTTATATTTAATAGGTGTGGGCTTGGAAGATAGTCTTCTAAACCATACTTTCTATACTGTGCAATTATCCCCTTGGGTAAGTTGCAATGAGAATTTATAGTTACTGTTTTGATAAAAATTATTTACCATTTAAGCAGGCATGACATTCAGTATTGATTTCTTTCTTGATTAACATTTCATTGGATGCCGATGCTATTTTTATTTTTTAATTGTAATAGAAATCCACTTCAGCATGGCTCATGCTGTAAAGTTGTAATGGTCCTTCCTCTCTCTCCCCCTCTCCCTCTTCCATTTTAATGTTTGAGAAATAAATATTTTTAAATAAAATTAGCACTCAGAGATGGAAAGCCAAAAAATGGGTTTTATTAATCAATTCCAAAAGAAAAGTTCCAGCTTTACTCTTAAGTCAGCAGGGTTTTTGATCCTCTCAAGTAAAGAAACCACTCCCCCCCCCCCCCACCTCTTGAGCTAATCAAAACACTTGTAGTTTTTGAAGAAAAGCAACAATTGCCTTCACTAGGGACACTATATTTTACAAATATTCCCCAGAGAGATTTGAACCTTGACATGCCTTCCGATAGTGTTGGCCTTTTATGTCACAGCTATATACAGGTGATTGATGCCACCCAGCCAATCCACATCTTTCAGCATAGCTTCTACAATGAGTAACCTTCAGGTGTCACCCAAACAAACAAAAAACCAAACAAAAAGAAAAGGAAAAGGAAAAAGCCACTACAAATGTACCTCCAGCAGTCTAAAGTAATACAACTTCTGCAAAACTTGGTGTTTAAAAATAACAGCAGCCATAACACGTAGGAATGAGATATATTGTAGTGTTGCATTTATCAAGAGCCCATAAAACTAATGTACAACCATTAACATTACATTAAAAACTGAGGGAGAGGTTGGGAAGTGAGGAATGAGTCAAACATTTTGGTCCCTTATCTTTTCCAAGCAGGAAAGTAATTTTAGAAGGTTCCAATAAAACATTTGAAATTCTCAGTAATATAGCATTCTTCAGTTTATTAAGCATTAGGAAAAAAAACAATTAACCACAGCAGAAGGGGAGAAAAGGAAAGCAAATGAAATATATACTAGCTGACTAGCTTCTGACAAGCCTCAGTGCAAGGTTTCCATGGGAACCAAACTAGGCCATCCATTTCAAAACAGGCAAATAAGTAACCCGATTCTGCAAGAACTCCAGCAAAGATGCATGCCTCAAAATGAAAAACTTCCTTAGTGCCTAGAATATTCTACAGCTTGTTAATACCCACAGAAGAAAGGACTGATATATAGAAGCTAGTAACTTTTTATTGGAACCAAAATATCTTTAGTTTTTATTATTTAATCTTATGCTGATAGGACTAAAATGATCTTAAAATCCAGATGGTCTTTGGTCAATTATTCACACACTCCCTTTACTCTGGGTAGGTATCTATACACTGTCTCTCTTTTGAGTAGGATACTTATTTTCTTCAGTTTCAAAATGATTTATTAATGGATTTTTAATAAGTTTTTCTTTGCCCAACCCACTTTTCACCCACAGCCTGACCTACTTGGGAAGCTACTTAGAAGGCAAAGTGTTGTGCAGTCTTGCACTACAGAATATGAAAAGTCTGAGAATATACTGTGCATGTTTTTTTTCAAAATGGCAAAAATGAAGGGAGGGAAAGATGGAAGAAGAAAAGGAAGGAAGGAGGGAGGGAGGGGGGATTTCTTCAATAATTGGCTGCCATAAGGATATGACTAGTTAAAATCAGCTAATTACTAGAATGACACCTGCCATGCTTCTGTTCTTCTTGGAAAGGATCTTCTGTTTTATCATCTTCTATTTTATCATTCTTGTCTCTTTCCTCTTTTTAAGGTGGATGGGCACATTTCCAAGCCTTCAGCTTTTACGAATTGGGGAACCTGTTTAGAGATCAGATGGCAGGATACAATAAAATGAACATTAACATTAACATATATATGTCCAGAAAAAAAACCTAGACATTCTAAAACAGGAGTGTCAAACTCATGTCATCATGGAAATGTCATCACTAAATCGGGCATGGGTGTGGTCAGTACATGATGCATCCAGCCCATGAGCTGTGAGTTTGATCGTCCTGGTTTAAAACAATGTAATCTATAGGACTCACCATTCACTCTGCCGAAGGCATAGGGGAAGGATCACATTTTAGGTTTCTTTTAGACAGAGCCAAGGGGGTAGTTGCATAGGGCAAGTGCTGGTGGAGAGGAGACATGCTTCTTAAGTAACATTAGGTCTTCAGTCACCATGACACAGCAAATCAACTTAAGTTTAAAATAATCTAACTTCCCAGATTGCACGTGGTTGCTTAGCAATATGCATGCAAAGCAGGTAATTAGTTCTATATTGTGGATGATCCCTACAAAGATACCTTATTCTTAGAGAGATTTCCTGCTGGCACTATTTCAAAAATTACTCTAGTTACAATTTGATGGCTCTCTATCCACTCTGGTCTATAAAGGAAAGAACAGCTTGCAAAGGAATGTGAAAGCCATTAACAGTTAAAATAGACAGTAAACAGAATCTCAGCCTTGGGAAAGAAGGAAATGTTAAGAAGGGATTCAAAATGGCCCCCTCTGATTCAGCGTGGTATAAGAGAGGACAAAGAAAAACTGTCAAGCTTTCAAGCTTCTATTATTACACAATTATTTAAAATAGTATTTCTTAACTGGTAAACTACCTTAACAACTCTTAAGATTTCCAGAATTCAGCTTCCAGTATGCTTGCAAAACATCATGGGAGGTTGGAAAAGCTGGTGAGAGGATTATGCATGTCATCTCTCTGTTTCTTGTGTGTGTTTGCAGACTTGTGGGGAACGGACACAAATCCTATGCTATAAACATAATTTTTTCACAATGACCGAGAATGTAAAAACGTATTGACATTGCAACTGTAAGCTGTTATTTCACTATAATGTTGATTGAGACAAGAGTCCTACAATGTTTGTTTTATTTCTGTATGATCCTATGTTTCCCCATATTTTGCAGAGGTATAGCTTTCAAAAGTTCAAACAAGCATAAACAAAAGTGTGGGATGTTGGGAATTGTAGCTAAGCATGTCCAAAGCCAAACATTCCTGGTCTCAGGACCAGCAAAAAATAGGAAAATTAAATAGCATAGATAAACAAAATGGATAAATGACATTATTAATGGTAAGTTGCCATATCTATTCCTCTTAGGCCTTTTTGCTTTGCCTCTATTTATATCAGAATAAATAAATCAGTGAAAACTGCAATTATTATTAACATTATCTTGGAAAAAAAATGATGCCGAACTTGCAGTTAAAATCATTACTTGAAATTGATTTTGCTATATTAAAAGGAACTATAATTACACTTTTTTTAAAAAAAGCTGAAACACTCTTCATATTAATAACCCTGATTAGAATAGATTTGCAAAACATATTAACTACATAGATTAATACCAAAAATCACTACAACAGATACTTAAGAAAACAGTTCCCAGATTTACTATCTTTGTCATGCTCTAAAGTAATTTAAAAACAAGGTGATCAGAGAGACTGAACAGAGTATAAGTTATTTCTAACCAAAGCCTTGATCATGCCTCCACTGCCAGGCTAACATAAATTATATAGAGCCATAGAACATTAGTATCTACAATGATGTCACAAAGCACATAACAAATGCACTTGTGTCAGATATTGGGACAGTGCATAAAGATGGGTTTTGTGACATAACTGCATGTGTCTTATCTTTTTGGGTAAATAAATTCAATTTGCTGCAAATAGAATATTCCTAGAATATTCCATTCCAGGAATATAATGCATTTCTCTACTTAGCTCTCACAGATGTTATGGCCTTTAAGGATCCCCAAAAATAACAAAATAATAGAGTAACAGAGTTGGAAGTGACCTTAGAGGTCTTCTAGTCCAACTCCTTGCTTAAGAAACCTGCTGTACCACTGATCAAAAAACTCTGTGCCATTTCAGATAATTGGTTGTCCAATCTTGTCTTAAAATTGTCCAGTGTTGGAACATTTACAACTTATTGGAGGCAAGGTGGTTCCTGATTAATTGTTCTGTCAGAACATTTCTCCTTAGTTCTGGGTTGCTTCTCTCCTTGATTAGTTTCCACCCATTGCTTCTTCTCCTGCCTTTAGGGTCTTTGGAGAATAAATTGACTCCCTCTTCTTTGTGGCATCCCTGTATAAAATGTGGCATCCCCTGTATCAAATATATAGTGTTCTTTGTTGCTTTGGTATTGAGCAGGGGATTGGACTAGAAGACCTCCAATTCTGTTATTGTGTTATTCTGTTGTTGTTGTTATTATTATTACTACTACTATTATTAATTATAAACTTTTATTCATTAAAATTCAGTCAACTGACATTTAAAAATGTATCACAATATTATTGACTGGCTCTGATAGTTGATACGTATTGCTGCCAGAATCCTAGGTATCAACCAAGTAAGTTTTTAAAACATGTGATGTTCCGAGTAGCTGAGTTTTTTGCAGTTCCACTGGTGTTATTGCAGGAAACTGCAATTTCTTGGTGTGTTTTATAAAATTCTTGGACATTGTACCAAATACCCCGATGACAATGTATATCATTGACACATGTTTCATCCATAATCACATAGTTCCAGGTCATGATATTTCATGATTTTTCCCAGTTCTTTTTCTTCGACTCTGGTGTCTCCTAATACAGCTATATTAATAAATTGTATGCTTTTTGACAACCATGATATCTGGTGTGTTGTGCTCCAAGTGACGATCTGTCTGTATTCAAAAGTCCCACAAGATCTTCTCATTTTCCACAACTTTTTCCACTTTATGTTCCCATTACTTTTTGGTTACAGGTAAATTGTGTGTTTTTTTAACATAATGACATAATGAATTATATAATGAATTTAGCAACTTGGTCATATCTAGCTTTATAATCAGTTTGTGCGATTTTGCGGTACTCACATATTAAATATGAAAGTTTCAACTTTGTCATTGCAAAGTTGGCAATCTGGATTGTCAGTGGATTTTTGTATCTTTGTTTTCATGGCATTGGTTTGCAGTGCTTGTTCTTGAGCAGCAAGTATTAAACCTTCTGTTTCTTTCTTGATGGTTCCCATCTTAAGCCATGTCCAGGTCAAGTTGTCATCACATTCTCCTTCAATGTTTTTCAAGTGCTGTCCATGTAAATCTTTGGTTTTCCATCCATTTCATCTGTAATCTAACTGTTTCCCTTTATATTCTTTCTTTGTTTCTGTTGTTTTTATCATGTTCTCCATTTTCACAATCTGTAGCAATTCTGTACTTTGAGTCACATGGTCATTCAAATTTCGTATTTCTTCTTCTACAGTTTGATGAATTTGCAATAGCTCTCTGTCCCCTATTCTTCTTGGCAGGTGCAACCTGTCGATGTCATCATGAATGTAAAGTGTGGTACATATTCAAAAGTTTGCATGTTTTCTGGTCCAGGTTTTTCAGTTCAGCCAAAATCCATTTGATGATTCCAGCTGAGTGGAGTATCACTGGACCTGCTCATGTATTAATGGCTTTAATTATGTTTCCAGCATTCAGCTGATGTATTCCTTTTGTGTTGAGTCTTTGACTTTTCCATTCAAGATGTTGTCTACTTGTAATATGCCTAGGTATTGTAACTATCATCCTTTGCTAATGCTTGCACTATGTTTCCATTTCCCAGTTCTATTCCTTCTATTTTTTTTCTTTTTTTTACTCACTGCATGGATAATATAGCACATTTTTCAAGTCCAAAGTTCATTTTGATGTCACTGCTAAACAGTTGAACTATATTGAGTATTGATTTACATTCAGTGGGGATTTTCTACATATATTATTGATGATGATGATTAAAATTTATTTGTTGTCCATCTCACGATTTGAGTTAGCAGTGTTCCAGTATCTCAGGGGTTGCCACAAAGAAGAGGGAGTCAAACTATTCTCCAAAGCACCTGAGGGCAGAACAAGAAGCAATGGGTGGAAACTAATCAAGGAGAGAAGCAACTTAGAACTGAGGAGAAATTTCCTGACAATTAGAACAATTAATCGGTAGAACAAGTTGTCTCCAGAAGTTGTGAATGCCCTACACTGGAAGTCTTTAAGAAGATGTTGGATAGCCATTTGTCTGAAATGGTATAGGGTTTCCTGCCTAGGCAGGGGGTTGGACTAGAAGACCTCCAAGGTCCCTTCCAATACTGCTATTGTATTGTATTATATTGTATTGAAGATACAAGAGGAAATGAAAGAGGCTCTTCCTGCGCTTCTCCTTACCTTCAATGGACATTTTTCCTGAAACCATATGACTCTCACGAAAACCCAGGAAAAGATGTAGCTATTTTAAGGCTCCATTAATAGATGCAGTAATCATGCTGGCACTCTGGTCCAAAATATCTTTACCTCCCTGGATTCAAATACCTGCATACCACACTATGTCTTTCTATGAGGAACAACTGGGTTCATTGACATTTCTACACAATACAACCCATGTAATGATTAGATTTTATTGATTATTAAAGTTCTAATTCAGATATGTATAGATATACAAAAGAAAATGCTGCTGGAGTGGGAAAATATGTTTAGGTATGGATGAGAATACCATTGACTTGTTTGAAAGAAAAAACCTACAACTTTTTAAAAATTGAAATGTTTTTCCAATATGTGATAAAAGACCTTCAGATGTTTTTAAAATCATGAATAAGGGAGAAAGCCAAACTGACAGATGCTATTAACAAATGCAGCCATGTTTACAGAAGTAAATTAGTCATGCCACAAGGACTGTGCAAATGTTTCTTCAAACCTTTCTGAATTCAGAATATCCTGTCTCAAGACTGAAAGTGTTCCAAAATTAACGAGACAACCCATTTCATAGTAAGGACAGCTTTTTTAGCTTTCAGCGAGGGCTTTTTGAGCTTAAAATGGAACATTTCGATTGTAAAATCTTATGCATTTTTTACTTGACACTGACATGCTTCTCTATTTTAATAACTGCATGGTGTATAGACACAGTATGATTCTCTCTGCCCAATTACTTCACCTACTCTAAATCTAAATTCTAGCAGGAGAGATGTATTGCTTCAGGTATTTTGATTCCAAGCAGCATCTTGAATTCAACCCAGAAAAGAATATAGATCTTTCAATGGTGACTAATCAGAATACCTATTTCTATCAGCATTCTGACATCTGCAGTAGCCATTTTGCAGGAGCAGAACCATATAATCACTTTACAAAAGTTCCAGTAAGTAGATATTAGCGAATGGTTCGCTTAGACTTGCCAGTGGCACTGTGGCCTGATGAGCTTCCAATATCTTAGTTGGAATAGTTGTATTGAGGAATACTTGTGGGATGTAATCAGCTCCTCAGGATTCCACACAGAACAGGCTTTTAAACTAAGAACAAATCAAATGTTCCTGGGTAGCTGGGAGCCATTATAATCCAACCAATTTTTACTTTGAGGCGCTGATCCAGCATATCTACAGCCTGTTTGAAGTGATAAGAAGAATTAGTACTGCATTTCATAAGCATACTGAGTGCATCTCATTCCTCAGTCCTATGCTATGCTGTCTTTCAAAAGTATCACATAGCTGATAAAAATAATAGGAGACAGAATGGAACTTTGTGGAACTCACTGTAAAGTTTTCCAATATATGTTTTGTAAACTGTCTTTTTATCTTGCAATCACAAGACTCCATCCTTCCAAGGTTGGTAAAATGAGGACCAAGATTGTTGGGGGGAGGGATGCAAATTTTATTTTAGATAGTTTTAAATGGGGGATTTTAATTGGTTTTAGCGCAGGTTTTTGTTATTTAATAGGTTTTAAATTTATGTATTTTGTACTATTTTTGTATGTTGTTTTTAAATTCCTGTGCGCTGCCCTGGGTCCTTTTGGAGAAGGACGGGATATAAATTGAATAAAATCTAAATCTAAAATAATGCTTACATTGTAAACTGCCCAGAGAGTGTTGTTAAGCACTTTGGAATGGTTTATAAGCCTATGTGCTATTGCTATGTATCAGCTGTTCTGTTGGTGAATCCAGAAAAAGAAACTCCTGGGACATTATTTTACCAAGAGTAAAAAAAACCACATTGGCACAGAAGAAGCAAAACCAGCTCTGGGTTTCCTATGCAAAAGCAAGGATAATTAATTTCCCCTTTTCCGTCGGGCCACCCACAGTCCAATACATCTACCAATTACTTCTGTTCATTTTGTTATGGGAAACAGTCAGCCATGCTAGGACATCTGCTGGGTGTGCCCTTGAAAATGGCAGCAATGCCTCATGAAAGCCGGTGGTTGCTTGGATACCATTCCCTCACCCTTGCTTTCCATCTACACACAACCCTGTCACTGTCAAGCTGCAAGCAAAGCAAAAATGTAGGTAAAAATGCGAGTCAGTCTTGACACCATGCTTGTGACTTAGATTTTGCACATTATATCGCCCTACTTGAGGAACATGAAGTTAGAAGTTAGAATAAGTGATGACTGCTTATATAAAGAACCAACAAACATTGCAAAATTGCCCTCAGGATAAGTGCCAAGAAATCAAAGGTTAAGTGTATGAGCTTCACAGCACAGATACAAGAGAATCATACTCAGATGACAGAGACTTGAGGAAGTGAAAAGGTTTACTTATTGGTAGGGGTGGGATTGAAATTTTATAGCAGCCAGTTCTCTGCCTGGTTGCTGGGTGAGCATGGCCATGGGGGGCGTGGCCTACTCGGCCTCCTGCACAACACTGGGGGGGGGGATTGCCCTCCCTGGGCTCCGGAGGCTTTTTCCCAAGCCTCCAGGAGAGTGAAAACAGCTTACCCCGGACTCCAGAGGCCCTCTAGAGGTCAGAAACAGGCCTGTTTCCAGACTTCTGGAACTTCTGGGAGGCCTGATTTTTGCCCTCCCAGAGCCTCTGACTGAGCCTTGCACTTACCTAGCATGATAAACGGGCTGAATGGAGACTCCTGGGGTCGGGCAGGTGGAGCCATCCAGTCCTTCCAACTACAGGTTAGGTGAACCAGATACAAAAGTAGCATTTGATTTGCCTGAACTGATCTGAACTGGCTGAATCCCACCCCTGCCTATTGGAGTAGTGTAATCACCCAAAATGGAGATGCAGAGATGGACATCAGGTGCAGCATTGGAAAAACAACAGCTTGTTTTTCAGATGAATAAAATCTGGTCCTTGACATCTATATCACTGAAATTTAAATTCCATTTGTTTGTTTCTATAGTGAGCCTGACAGCTATTTATGCCAGTGAGACTTGGAAGGTATCAGCAAGTATTAGCAAGAGATGTAACATCTTCCAGCAAGGGTGGCTTCACCAAATCCTAAAGATTCACTGTTTTCATCATATTACTAATGAAGAGCTGCTCCAAAAGAGTTCTCCTGAAAAGTACATAACATTGTCACATGTAGAAGACTCCAACTTGCAGGTCATATTTTCTGTGGGAAGAACAATTGAATCCCCAAGATGGCAATGAGATGGATTGCCCCCACAATGCTAAATGACCAAGTGAAGATCCTGAGACTTGTGGTGAAGAATTTTCATGGAAGTCTTAAGACTCTAAACATCACAATGGAAGATTCTTTTTTTTTTTGATAAGTTTATTTACAAATTTTAAAAAGGACAGATTTTTCCATTATGCATACTCCAATAATATATTGCAACAAGAGTGTCTGAATATACATCCATTAAACCCATAACTTCCAGAGAGTAATTAGGACTATTTTTGATTTCCTTTTCTGTGTTTCATCCAATTGTACCATAGGTTCCAGCAGTTGTAGTAATCCGTATCCTTCTGGTTCCTGAGTAGTTTCGTTAGACGGTCTGCTTCCGCACATTTTGTAATTTTCCAGATCAATTTACTTTCTGAGGGTAGCAACTCATTTTTCCATTCCTGTGCAAATAATATCCTAGCTGCTGTAATAATATGGAGGGTCAGATATTTTATTTATTTTATATTTTATTAGATTTATACCCCGCCCTTCTCCAAGAGGACCCAGGGCGGCGCACAGGAATTTAAAAGATACATACAAAAATCAAATAGAAAATTTAAAAACTTATTAAATATCCATCCTGCGCTAAAAACCAAATTAAAATCCCCAAAAACTAAAACTATCTAAAATAGTCACAGCGGAGGTTACGCTAGATACCATTTGTCCTTGTTTATTGTATCGGGTTTCATTCCCAATAAAAAGGCCTCTAGTTTCATCTCGACTGCATAACCTGTAGCCTCTATGATCCATTTCCTAATCTTTGACCAATATTTGCCTGCTTGGGGACAAGTCCACCATTGGTGATAGTAAGTCCCTTTATTATTTCCACATTTCCAACACTCTGGGGACGTTCCTGGATACATTTTAGCAATCCTTGCTGGCGGAAGGTGCCAGCGATAGACCATTTTATAGATATTTTCCTTATAGGAGGTTGCCAGTGTGAGCTTCATATTTTTGGTCCAAATCTCATCCCATTTATCCCGGTCAGGAGAAGACCCTAGATTCTTTCCCCAGGCAATCATAGAGTCCTTAATTACCTCCTCATCAATCCATGGCTGTACCAGAAATTGATAACATCTGGACAATAATTTGTTTTCTGACCCCAATACAATTTTATCCAATTCCTGTGCTGTTCTGTATATTCCTTCCTTCTCTTTATCCCTTCTGGTTCTTAATTGTATTTGAGCATAAGCCCACCAATCTGTCTCTATACCTGCCTTGGACATATCCTCTCATGTTTTTAGTTCCCCTTGGGGGTCTAGAAGGTCCTGGTAAGTCAGTGGTGCTTTTTTATTATATAATGTTGAGTATGTCACGGCCTTTAGTGGAGCAAACCAAGTTGGAACCATTGAGTAATACTTAAACCCAACTCTTTCCCATGTTTCCAATAGAATTTTCCTAAGATAATGCTTCTTAAAGTGCCTACAATGTTTCCCCCTTTCTCTCCACATAAAATGATGCCACCCTTGTCCTAGATCATGGCCCTCTAATGTAAGTACCTGCTTCCTTCTCAACAGTATCCAGTCTCTAACCCAAATCAAGTTTGCTGCCTGGTAATATAACTCCCATTTTGGCAACCCAAATCCTTCTCTGGCTGGCGATTCTTGAAGTATTTTCAATTTAATTCTAGCTTTCTTCTTCTGCCAAAAAAATTTCCTCACATATTTATCTAATAATTTGAAGAAGCTATTATTTAATCTCACCGGGGCAGTCTGAACTAAATAAATCCATTTTGGGAGAACATAAGTTTTAATTGTTGCTATCCTACCAAGTAGGGAGAGTTGTAGGTTTTCCCACTTTTCTAAGTCTAATTTTCATTTCATTTCATTTATTCGATTTCTATACCGCCCTATCTCCCAAGATGGGACTCAGGGCGGTGCACAGGAACTATAAAACATAAAATATAAAATATAAATAAATACAAACAGTCACAATGGTTAAAACGAGAATTAAATAAAATTTGCCCCGTGCTAAAAACATTAATTAAAACCCAACTAAAATAATAAAAATAATTTCATTTGGAAGATTCTGAAGTATTCGCCCAAGACTGAAAATGCTGGAGATTCCCTGCTGCCCAATATGCTAGGTAGCCTGGGAGGATCTAATGCTAATAAATAAATTGTTATACTTAACTAAGAAATACAAGACCATCAATATGGAATATATTCTTTCACCCACTTCCAGCAAAATAGTCTGCATGGCAATCAAGCCATTTCAAAACAAGCTTGAATCTGAAGCCAAATTAAAATGGGTTATGAGAATTAAATGTAGCTTTTCATTTTATAATTATAATTGATCAAATTCTGCAAATTTCTTCCTAAAAAGAAAGAAACTCTTACATACTAGGAAAGGTAAATGTGCAGAATTGACCATTTCATCCATTCTTAGGTATTTCCTGAAATCGCCTATTTTGTTGTCAGAATTGTCTTTATTGGACATTTTCTGAGACTTTGCAATAATTTGTTCCCTTATAATGGCTATAACTTTTTTTCTGAATTATGTGAGAAATTCCAGCCTATCTGAGGTGATTGAATAAAGAAAATTGTGTCAAATAACTAAGCAATTTTATTTGGTTGTGTAATGGCAATGTTGAAGGGAAAAGTAGTTAATTCTGAGTGAGGGCAATGATTCTTAAATAGGTAATACTTTCAAAATAAGTGTCATGCTTTTTATTGTCCAAATTTTTCATGACAAACACCACATTCCTTAGATCGTCATGATTTAATGTATATAAAGCTATATCAAAGCTATGTTGTCACATTAAAAAAATGTATCACCCAGATTACTGTGCACCTTTTATATGCTTGCTTTCTGTCATGAATACAATTTTCTGTTTCATATTAAAACAAATGATAGCAGACATTTTACACCTACGTCTTCAGTTCTGCTTCAAATGATTAAAGGAGATGTTTAATGGATTATTGGAACATTAATGAGATCTAAGGCAAATCACTGTTTTCTAGGAAAAATTCAAAGCTAGAAGCTTCTTTATATTCAGTAACATCTGAGCCAAACAATAAGGCTTAACAGAAGGGCCACCTGGACCTAGTACCAGTGCCAAATTTCACTCCCTGTATTATACTCTAAAAACAGAGAAATGATGTTGTGCCTGGGAGGCCAATATGAAACTGAAGCGTTTGTTCAGTTGTACAGCATCATTTACATACCACACAATCAGCTATTCTGCTGGACTTTGAAATAAATTTCAATTTATCCTAGCATGCATTGGTATTCAATCAGAATGCTTGAAGTGCTTTTGCCTGATCTTTAATAGGCCTGGAGAATTTTACTACTGAACAGGTGCACTATTGATTTTTAACTTTTCCTGGCTTTAAATGTTCCTAACTTTTTGCAGAGCTGAGCTGCTAGTTTAATGGCCCATTAAAAGGAGATTTCATTACAGTGTTACTTAACCGGATTATTCTTAATGGATAGGAATTAACAATCAACACCTAATATTTGTTTGCTTCTGATTATCTTGAGATACTGGGTAATGCTTTCTGTCTATATACAACATGATATCTATTAATGGATATAAATTATTTTCCAAGTTGTGCACAGTAGTTGTATATAATATGCATTCCATTGTGAGTCATCCTTCCTTGCTCAGTGTTGTAAACTACTGAATCTTATTTATGACTACCTTGACATTGATATTCATTGCTGATAATATAGAATGAAAGAGTGGCATTTTAAATCAGCCAACTCTGACTCTCTTGACATGAGAAAGGATGATAAACTGACAAAGAATGGGGGAGGACATTGCAAAAAGAGAGGACCCAACTATGAACATTTTTTATTTGGTATTTATGCAACTATAGTTGAAATACTGGTAGAAGCCACCTAAATGGTTCTCGTCTAGTTTGTGAATGTAGGATTTGCTTTGGGAAAGGAACCATAGTTTTTATTGTTGGTATAGCCATGGTATTAACCTTGGTATGGTAATGAATTGGAAAAGGCTGATCACCATTTGTATAAGCCCATCTATCTTCTGGAGAGGAGGAGAAGAGAAGAGGAGAAAAAGAGAGTTATGAGAGTTGCTGCAATTGTAGCATTCTACTCTGGTGTCACAGCAAAACATAGGAAGGGGTGTACTTGTGGTTCACTGTCTGCCATCAAAGATTCCATCATCCACTACCAATATTGAAGCAATTGGTGGGGTGGTATGCAATGTATCACCTTTTTTCTCTACTGTGGAACCAAGCCAGAAAGCCTACAATTATAGCTGCACATCTCAAATTCATTGGTTTCACTCTTGGTGGAAAAGATGGTCCAAGTCTCATACTCTTAGTAGTTGATATAAACTTTCAATATTCATTTTAAAAATGTTGGGATCCATTTTAATGTTTTCCTTCATTTCTTTCTACAGCTTCATCCTCTACTATTCCTATATTAATGACTAGGTATTAATACCTGCTCTATACTCATGCGTTCTAGAATGGCAAGCACCAAGCAAGCATGCTCTTTTAAAAACTAAAAGAACTAAGCAGAATCAGATCTGGCTATAATTGGATGGGAGATCTCCAAAAAACGTCAAGGATGCACACTAGACTGGGAAATCAAACTGGAAACTTGCCAGAAAAACACAATAGTAAACTAGTTACACATTATTGCAAAAAAGAAACCCCCAAAAGCCTTACATAAGGGATCGGGTTGGGGGTTTATTTTAGAACAATTTTATATATCATAACTTGGAAAAGGATATTTTACAGTTCACAGACAGTAGAGCAATTCAATAAATAAATGATTCATATTTGCAATAAATAAGATTCTACTTCTACTTTGTCTAAATATTTCACCATCCCTTTTATCAGTGTCAAGCTGGGGAAATTAGGAAATTGAGGCAGTTCAAATGAGTATAAAGATTTATTGCAAGCTGAAGCTCTCTCCTCAAGAATCTGACCAACTAGCGGTCAAGGGAAATGCACAGGAGATAAGAGAGGCATCCAAGGCAGTCTGGACTTAGAACTCTGACAAGCATGCAAGCATTTGTCATTTATGACACATTTGACCCCACCCTTGGGCTCAGCTGGTCATCTCCTATAACCAGCTATAACCAATCTCCTAAAATAATCATTGGTATATTTACAAATTGCGTTAGTTCAGCTGAATTTGTTTGAAAAACTAGTCCTGCTGATAGCTGTTTGGAATGGAAAACAAGTCTTTAAAATACTCTGCATTGAATTTTTCATCCTGTAATTGGATTTTCAATGGTAAAGTTTTCTTTCCTTTGATGTCCTATAATGATGACAGCCACAGTCTCTTTGTCAATATTGGTTTAAGCACAGGTAATTTTTATATATTGTTTCGTTGTCTTGTATTCCAGTCCAAGGGGGAAATGTCATTCCTCTCATGTGAGAAATTCTGCAAGTGTTGTCACATTTATCAATGACTATAATAGTCGTGATAAAAAGAATACTCTTTCCCTTTCGCCAATAATCAAGTTTATCGAATGCATCTTACAATTAAGTGAGTTGACCAAAACCTCAGGCTGTGACAGATCTACTTTTAATACATTCTTAAGTAAGTCAAAGTTTTCTTTTAATATGTTTAGGCCACATTTACTATTTTATCTGTTTTATTTGTTGGCTAACCTTTATCCATGAGATTTGCTCTACATCTGCAAAAATCAGAAAGAATAAAGTGAAAAACTGGACAAAAGAAGGGAAAGAGAAAGACATGATAAATAGTCAAACAATAATAATAGAATAGAATAAAATAGAATAGAATAGACTTTATTTAGCAAAATGTGATGAGAGGACTTAATAACAAGTTACATTATCTATATCCACCGTATACCATATTTCTAAAGTTACAGAACTTTCTAGGGACTGTGGAAACAACATTGTAAGCAACAGCATGGACACTACCAAAGGGTTCATTAATCAGTAGATTAGAGAGGGAAAGTAGGATACCAGGTGATCCCACCCAAAAGTAGGATACCAGGTGATCCCTATGAAAAAAGAAGATTTTGGTGACAAGGTAATGTATTTAGCATCTTGGATTTTACTGAAGTATACAGGCAATAGACAATACATAGATAGGTAGGACATACCTAATAGCTCTTAACCCAACTACATTGCCAGAAAAAAAAAAAGAAAACAGAGATACTATAGATACTCCTGAGCTTCTCAGGAAAAGGAAAAATATACATTTAAGAACAAATAAATGTATCAACACATTGCAAAATCATTTTTTAATGCCATGCTTTATATATCCCAAATCATAGGAAGCAAGGAGAAAATGTTACCTTGATGAACAGCTCAGGGCAAGCAGAGTCAACTTTTACTGAGTACCTGAGAAGTTAATTTAAGTACAGAAAATGGATCTGGATTTTGATAACAGATTCCTTTTTATATTACTGTGTGGGTAACATAATGCATAATCATATTGCTTTGCTTCTGATAGCTGCTGTGGTTTTTTTTTCCATGCCTGGTGCTGGTACCCACAGAAATATGCAATAGAACTATTTTATGAGGATCTTTTGGAATACAAAACCATATATTTCTTCCTTTACCTTTCATTTTTAAATAAAATATTTGCATGAGAATTATGTTGCACATTTTATATATGTATTTGCTACAGTGACAAGTTTAATCCAGAACTGCCAGGACTGAACAAATGGAGGTTTGTCCCAAGTATCTGTAATAATTTGAATGAAAAATTGATGGCTGTCTGGTAGGCAGTTTCTTGAGCGGTATAAATTATTGGGAAAGAAATGTAGGTTAGGCGAGACAGCTAAGCAATCTTATCCTTCAAAGCCAATAGATTCATGTTCAATGGCAGGTTTTTATAGTAGTTGTTGTTTTCATAATGAATTATTTATTCAAAAGTGAATGCATTGGAAAAGGAAAATTTCCCTCTACCCAAAATTATGCTTGCAAAAATGCTGACCAAGATTTGGAGGAAAAGACATGTGGGCAGGAAAATTTGCATTTGTAGCCAGAGTTTTAGATGCTTTTTTTTTTACTGCACCAACACCCTTAACAAACCACAAAAAATTAAAATATATGTATGCTTTTACTTGCCTGTTATTGCTGCCCATTATGATACACTTATGCACTAACATGCACACTTTGGCAAATTATTATTTCTCGGTGTGTTTTTCTCTAACACACTGTATATACATTTACATGCATATTTTGGTATTGTGAATTGCATCATGGCATTCTGAAAAATACAGATCTGGAATAAATTCCTGTTTTTTTTTTTTTTATATTGAAAAAGTTTTATTGGTTTTACATTTTTTCTGTAGGGTGGGGTAAGGGATACAAAGAAATTTTGAGAACACTCACGTCAAAGTCGTCGGCCCTTCCGGGACCTCGAAATACATTGATAACAATTAAAAAAAAACATTTTTCATAACACTACAAAGTGAAAGCAAGTACATATACCTAAATTCTCAGTTCTATGCTGTCAGACATTTACAAAAAATCCAAATACAAATATTATGCAAAATTAATCAGAAAAATCAAGGCAAAGTTATTTTTTCGATCTAAGTCTCTTGGCAATTGTATCTTCTTTTTCTCCTCCCTGGCCCCCAGTGGGCGGGGCCGTGGCCCCCTCCGTCCTCCCTGGATCTTCCCCCAGGATAGAGGAATGTTTTTTAAGAAAGGCTTCCGCCTCAGCAACTGTTTTAATCCTCACTCTTCCTCCTTCCCAGAACACCAGCATCCCTTCGGGTGTCACCCACTTGAACCAAATCCCGTGATCAAACAATGTTTTAGACAAGAAGGAAAATTTCCTTCTTGCATCTCTAATCTTTCTTGGGATCTGCTTCAAGATAGCAACCTCTTTTTGTTTTTTGTTTTTTTATATTGAAAAAGTTTTATTGGTTTTACATTTTTTCTATAGGGTAGGGTAAGGGATACAAAGAAATTTTGAGAGCATTCATGTCAGAGTCGTCGGCCCTTCCGAGACCTCAAAATACACAATAAAAAAATAACAAAAAAAAGCATTTTTCATAACACTACAAGGTAAAAGCAAGTACATATACCTAAATTCTCAATTCCATGCTGTCAGACATTTACAAAAAATCCAGATACAAATATTATGCAAAATTGTTCAGAAAAATCAAGGCAAAGTTATTTTTTCGATCTAAGTCTCTTGGCTATTGTATCTTCTTTTTCTCCTCCCAGGCCCCCAGCGGGCGGGGCCGCGGCCCCCTCCGTCCCCCCTGGATCTTCCCCCAGGGCAGAGGAATGTTTTTTAAGAAAGGCTTCCGCCTCAGCAACTGTTTTAATCCTCACTCTTCCTCCTTCCCAGAACACCAGCATCCCTTCGGGTGTCACCCACTTGAACCAAATCCCATGATCAAATAAAATTTTTGACAAGAAGGAAAATTCCCTCCTTGCTTCTCGAATCTTTCTAGGGATCTGCTTCAAGATAGCAACCTCTTTTTGTTGGTAGATTAACCTCTCTGCGCTTTCAGGATTTCCTCTCTGGTTGACCTTCTAACAAATTTCACATGTATCTCTCTAGGCACTTCATTTATCCTGGCATATGCTGAGTTAATTCTGTAGGCTAGGTCAATGTCCCCCCTGATCTCATCTTTAGGTTTTTGTAAATAGTCTGCTAAAATTGTGCTCATAAGATCAGGGAGGCATTCACCAGATTCCTCAAGAACGTTCTGAAATCTCAAAAAATATGTCATTCTTTCCATATCAATCCTAGACACATGCCCATTTGTTTCCCCAACCTCTTTAGTAACATTTTTAATCTCTCCCTTAACCCCCACCAACCCCCCTTCCAATTCTTCAGTCTTCTGTGTGTTTTCCAGCACTTGCTTCCGTGTGTCCAATAGCTCCTTCTTGAAATTGATGTTTTCTGCCCTCTGGGCCTGAATTTCTTTTACCAAAGTTTGTATAACAGTTTCAAGAGAAGCCATCCGTTGTTCTAAACTTGTCAGTGCTGTTTCTTGAGCCATGCTTAACTGTTAAAGTCAGTGCCACCAAAATGGCATTTTCAGGGTGGGGTTGGTGAGACTAACCGGGAGCCAAAAGTTCTGATCAAGGTTGAAACGTTGTAAAATTCAGGAACCAAGAGAGAGACAATTTTCCAACTCAATAGTTATAATAGCGAAGGTACTCCAGAAAGGAAATCACAAATCCAGCAAGGAAAAATTCTTCATTAATATCCAGAGAGAGTCCCAAATGTAAAGTGACGCTGGAAATTTTCCATAGTTGAAATAGTCAGGCAGGGACAAAGAAAAGCCACCTTCCACCGCCCATCTCAGAGCCCAGAGGAGAGAGTAGAAAAATAATTTTTTTTATCCAGCCAGACCTAGAAACAATGTTGCAAGTAGCCGCATACCACTTTCCCTTGTTAGAGACAGTCCGGATTTAAGATTTCCGCTTTCTCTTCCAAAGAAGCCATTTTAAAGTGCCACTTAAGTCCGAGGGTTTTTTTTTGAAAACAAACACCCCCCTCCCAGTCCGTTCAGCCTGGCTGGCAGCAAGGAAAAAAAAAGTCTTTTTTAAACTCACTCTCCCTCGCAGCTGAAGCCTCGGCAAGCCTTCCGATCTCTCCGCTCAGCCCTCTGCATTGAAGTGAATGGCGCCGACAGCCGTTGGCGAAGGGAGAACCCCCCGCAGCATGTTCCTCCTCACCTAGGTCGCGGAGGGGAACGCTCTCCCCACCGCCGTGAGGAAGAACGTCCCCTCCGAGCCGACCCTACGGGAGACCTCCAGTAACCGGAGTGTCTCGCCCCCGTGGGGGGGCAGAAAAGGCAACAAAGCGGCGAGCGAGCGCTAGGCTCGCCCGTCGCCGCTGGAGCCTGAACTGGAAGCACAACCAACCTCTTTTTGTTGATAGATTAATGGACTACCTCTCTGCACTTTCAGGATTTCTTCTCTGGTTGACCTTCTAACAAATTTCACATGTATCTCTCTAGGTACTTCATTTATCCTGGCATATGCTGAGTTAATTCTGTAGGCTAGGTCAATGTCCCCCCTGATCTCATCCTTAGGTTTATGTAAATAGTCTGCTAAAATTGTGCTCATAAGATCAGGGAGGCATTCACCAGATTCCTCAAAAACATTCTGAAATCTCAAAAAATATGTCATTCTTTCCATATCAATCCTAGACACATGCCCATTTGTTTCCCCAACCTCTTTAGTAACATTTTTAATCTCTCCCTTAGCCCCCACCAGCCCCCCTTCCAATTCTTCATTCTTCTGTGTGTTTTCCAGCAGTTGTTTCCGTGTATCCAATAACTCCTTCTTAAAGTTAATATTTTCTGTCCTCTGGGCCTTAATTTCTTGTACCAAAGTTTGTATAACAGATTCAAGAGAAGCCATCCTTTGTTCTAAACTTGCCAGTGCTGTTTCTTGTGCCATGATTAGTTGTTAAAATCAATGCCACTAAAATGGCGTTTTTTGGGTGGGGCTGGTGAGGCAGTTCAGGAGCCAAAAGTTCAGGGTTGTAAAGTTGTAAAGTTCAGGAACCAAGAGAGAAACAATTTTCCAACTCAATAAGTATAATAGCGAAGGTACTCCAGAAAAGAAATCACAAATCCAAAAAGAACAAAAATTCTTCATTAATATCCAGAGGAAGTCCAAATTGCAAAGAGACGCTGGGAATTTTCCATAAGTGAAATAGTCAGGCAGGGACAAAGAGAAGCCATCCTCCACCGCCCAAGCTCAGAGCCCAGAGGAGAGAGTGGTAAAATAGATTGTTTCAGCCAGCCCTAGAGACATTGTTGCAAACAACCGCAGATCACTTTCCCTTGCTGCAAACAGTCAGGATTAAAGATTTCCGCTTTCTCGCCGCGAGAAGCCATTTCCGAGTGCCGCTTAAGTCCGAGGGTTTTTTTTTTAAGAACAAACACCCCCCTCCCAGTCCTTTCAGCCCGGCTGACAGCAGAAAAAAAAGTTTTTAAACACTCACTCTCCCCTCGCAGCTGAAGCCTCGGGAAGCCTTCCGACTCAGCCGTTTAGCTCTCTTCATGATTGCGAATGGCGCCGTCTTCCTTTGGCGAAGGGAGAACCCCCCGCAGCATGTTCTCCTTCACCTAAGCCGCGACAAGGGTCGCTTCCCCCACCGCCGTGAGGGGGAACGTCCCAGTCGAGCCGGCTTTACGGGAGACCCCCAAACAAGGGGCGTCTCGCCCCCGTGGGGGGGCAGAAAAAGAAACAAAACGGCGAGCGAGCGCTAGGCTCGCCCGTCGCCACTGGAGCCGGAACCGGAACCAATAAATTCCTGTTTTGAAGTATACAAATAAAAGATTTTTCTATTAAAAATAGAGGTTATCACAGTTGATCACGCAGTCATCCAGATGCTTAGACTGGATTTTTTCCAACTTCTTCCCAAAGAGCTTCATAATGTCCCACCTGTGGTGCTTTCTCACTGAAATATTTTATTTTAGATGAAGGGAATGCTATAATACCACATACCTGCCACATACCTCCCTGCGTCCGATACGCTCCCACAGAGAGGGCCTACTGAGGGTACCAACCGCCGGTCAATGCCGGCTAGCGGTGCCCAGGGGTAGGGCCTTCTCTGTGGCAGGGCCGGCCCTCTGGAACGACCTACCCCCGAACTTCGCACTATCACGGACCTTCCCCTTTTTCGCCGTTCACTTAAAACATGTTTTTTTCAACAAGCTGGTCTCGCGTAGTAGTTCAGACTCTTGTAATATAGCTTCTGCCTAACACGTAAATGATATTAGATTTTTTAGGGGGAATTTTTAGCACAGGCTGTGATTTAATTCTTTTTATCTATTTATTGTATTTATTGTATTTTATTATTGTTGTTTTAAATTCCTGTGCACCGCCCTGGGTCCACTTCGATGGAGAAGGCGCGGTATATAAATTGAAATAAATTAAATTAAATTAATAGTGATAGCAATAATGCTGAAAATAGAACATAAAAAGTAGGGGTTCCCCTCTTTGGCCCCTGCATCTTTGGAAAGCCCTTTCCTTTGAAAAGACATTAAGCACTGATAGAAACAACAAAAACAACAACAACCCTCTAGCCTCAATTGCATAAAATGCTAGGCAAACCTAGTTAGGGAGCCACAATGCCCTGTATCTGTGACTTAAATAACTTAAGATGTCACAAAATAAACAGGAACTGAAATTACTCAAAATTTACAGATTCAGAGGTTGGGACTTGCAGCTCAAGGCTTAAGACGTTTGCTTTGCCTAAGTACACTAAAGACAATTAACCCTGCCCCTCCCCCTAAAAAAATCAAGGGGATCCATCACTAGACCATACAATCTATATGGAGAATTCTATATGAACCCTGGAGACAAACAGATTTCTGCAATAAAGATTTCTGCAGTCTTTCTGAGATCCTCCAGAGTTCAACTGGATTCCAAACTTCCCACCTGTATTATTTTTACAAATAACTGGAGGTAGTGAACATATCCAACATACCTTCCTCCTACTTTTTTCTCACATCTTATGCATTTCTCATGTATATGCCTTCCCACCATAGGATCACTGAATTTTAGACACAAACTGAAACAAAACAAGTTATTTTTTATTTTTGCAAAATAGCAGCATGCATATGGAAATGCTGGTCTCATATGGATATCACTCAATTATTTGATTAAAGCACAATTTCCAGAAACTAACACCTGCAGGTTTCTATTTATATTTTTAGAGATAATTAATAGCCTAACTTGCATAGAGTGTCAGTCAGGGAGGGAAAGTAGGGAAACTTTGAGAATTCATCTAGTTGTCAAGGGCAGACAAAACAACACCAAGCAATTCCATTTTTATTCTGAAGCCAATCTGTTGCCAAGGTAAAGACTTCTGACAGAGAAATATGGTCCCCATTTTCTTTGTGCGTGATTAATCATACTACAGAAAGGCTTGCTTTACCGGATCTGTCCTGAAAAGAATGCAATAAGCTTTCCATTAAGTGAAGAGGAATAAAGTACTATATTGGACAACATATTCCAGGATGGTTAGAGGTTCACCTGAAGTCTTCAAACATAGGATTGCTTGCATTCTATTCCTAGACCTTATAGTTTTGGTTACCATGCTATAAAAAAAGATGTTGAGACTGCAGAGAAGAACAACCAAGCTGATTAGGAGCTGGAGGCTAAAGCATATGAAGAAAGGTTGCAAGAACTGGATATGGCTAGTCTAGTGAAGAGAAGGACTAGGCATGACATGATAGCAGTATTCCAATATTTGAGTGGCTGTCACAGAGATGAGGTGGCAATTTATTTTCCAAAGCACCTGAAGGCCAGGAAAAGAACAATGGATGGAACCTGAGGAGAGGAGAGATTCAACCTAGAAACAAGGAGAACTTTTCTGATAGTGAGAACAATCAACCAATGGAACAGCTTGTCTTCAGAAGTTGTAGGTTCTTAATCACTGGAGGCTTTCAAGAAGAGACTGGACAGCCATTGTCAGAAATGGTAGAAAGTCTTTTGCTTGAGCAGGGGGTTGAACTAGATGGTGTACAAGGTCCCTTCCAACTCCCTATCCTATCCTATCCTAATCTGATCTTGCCATCTGTGGTTTTGAGCAATACATCAGTCTAGATTGTAGCATGTGAGTGGAAGTCAGAACAGCAGCCAAAACTGCTCCTTCCTATATGATTTTGCTTCCTGCACATCAAGGGTATCACAAAAAGAATTTTGTACCCATAATTAGGGAACCTCTTGAATAGGAGTAGCCTAAAAGGCTCAGAGGAATGACCAGATTTTTCAGTTCTTCAGAAATTTCCAGCATATAAGATGTTGCAAAAGCATATTGCTTCTTCTCCCTCTTCCTTTCCCTCATTTCAACAATGCTAGTTTAGCTGATACTACAGGTTGTAGAGTGTTATGAAGCCAAGTCTGCTTATCAGTGTTCCTCTTGATGAGTGTGTTTTTCCTTTTCTAACAGATACTTGGAAGAGTTTATAGTTCCAATGTGTGCAAGGCTGTTTGGGGCTTTTTGAGTTATCTTATTTCCTCCTCACTCAGAGGAACTGCTTAAATTATGTTTTCCAAAGCCTCTTCCTAGTTGTGGACGAAGTCAAAATTGCCAATATGTCTTTGCATTGTTTGTCACAACCTACCTTTCACAGGCCCTCTCTGTACTGCAACTGCTGCTGACATTTGTTATGAGATTCTGAAGTTATTCTTCTCTTCAACTGTTTTCTTGCGCGTTGTATTTTTTTTTCTATTTATGATAAGACTGAGCTGCACTCACCCATTTTCAGGGGGGGGGGGGAACCCTTTGCAAACACCAGCAGTGTTGGAATTATTTTCATTCAACCATATACTCAAGATCTAGAGAGGTTGGAGAGGTTATTCAAGAAAGTCAACAGAAATGAAAAGGAAAACAAAAAAAAAAACCTGAACTGTCACATTTTTTAGTGCCTCCTTCATTTGATATCAATAGAGAGAATGCAAATTTTCTATTCTGTTACCTGGGATCATACTGAGCATGAAATAACAGCTTTCATGAGGTAACCAAGCCCTAAATGAAGCCTTAAAATTCTTTTTAATATTATTCATGTCTCAAAATCAAATATATACAATTTCTTAACCATGTATCTTAATGATGTAGGACTATTGAAGCAAAGAAAATAGAGATATGGCCCAACAATATTTATGGCTACAGCTTGGAATTAGGGATCATTGTGTTCAACTGAGTTCATAAGGCAAATCTTTGTTTTATTAAGAAATATTTTTCTTTCTTAAAATCATATTAACACTCTTGCTCATATAACAGAAACACCTTCATTTCCTCTGTATATTTTTCTTTGTTTATCCCTTCCCACGGCTTCCACCTGTCTTCCATTATCAGTTGTATTTGCAACAACAGCAGAATATTGTGAGTTCTGTTTTCAGTTGTGCTTATATTGTCAGAGAATTGATAATACTGTGCCATTTGGGAATTGTAAGAGGGGGAAAATAGTGGCTACTCACTGCTTATTCTCATAATGCCATGGGCTAACCATAACATCCAGTGCTTTGAGAAAATAAAATAAATGGCTTTCAGGAGCAACTTCCAAAATTAGCTTCTGTGCTGCTCAGGAGAAAGCAAAAATTCATTTTGGGAAAAGGGATATTCAAAAGGCAAAAAGGAAAATTCATTTGGGTATGAATAGGCATGCATTTGAATTGGATCCCCATACACAGCCATTTGTTACTGATGGCATTCATTTTGAATGAGTGAAAGTTATAGTTTTCATTTGTTTGTGGAAAAGCAATGCACACTCATGTCTGGAATTTAATTTTTAAATTGAGGAGTCATCCTGGAAGGAATTGTCTCTATAGAAATAGAAAAGGAATGGTGTCAAACTTATCCACAATAAAATAAACTATTCAGAAGACATATAACCGATAACCAGGCTGAGCCTGAAGAAGGGATCAAATGCATCATCAGTCTCAAGGCAAGGCCTTTTGTGCCCACAAGAGAATTAAGTCCAGCCTACCTAAAATTCCATTGAATTCTGCCGGCAATTTGCTTTCACAATTTGTAGCAGTGGTGGGTTTCAAATTTTTTTAGAACCTACTCTGTAGGTGTGGCCTATTTTGTGGGCGTGGCTTGGCAGTCATGTGACAGGGTGGGAGTGGCCACCTTTTAAAATGTGTTGAAACTCATTTAACAATGCTCTTGCTTAGCAACCAAAATTTTGGACTCAATTGTGATGATAAATTCTTTCTTTCTTTCTTTCTTTCTTTCTTTCTTTCTTTCTTTCTTTCTTTCTTTCTTTCTTTCTTTCTTTCTTTCTTTCTCTTTCTTTCTTTCTTTCTTTCCTTCCTTCCTTTCCTTTCCTTTCCTTCCCGTTGGGTCACTGGCAGCGGCGGGCCAGATTTACTTCCAGGTACGCCGGTGGAACCCCCTCTCACCGGTTCCCTAAATTTCACCAACCGGCTCTCGCGAGTAGGTGCGAGCCTACAGAAACCCACCACTGATTTGTAGTTTAGATTCTTGTAGAGAGCATTAGCATACTATAAATCTATGTTGGTTTGAATTGCCTGGACTCCTGATTTCTACACTCGGACCGTTTTCTTAAATAATTTAATGTGGAGGTTCATATGAAAACATTTCTTTATCTGTTGAAGATAACAAAATAACAAGTAACTCGATCAGAGTAAGTATATTAACATGAAGTCTTGGATATCTATTACAATCAGGTCCGCCATCCAGATGTTTTATTAATAAACATAAACAGGAACAAACAAGTAAAACAAATAGTAACAATAAAGACTACTTGAACAAAAGGCTCTGGAGAACCATGAAATACAAATAAAAATAATCTACGTTAGACAAATTCATTTAAATAGTCCAACAATTCTATTGGGCTATAATAGAGCTTCAACATATTAATAATTTAAAATATGTTTAAATAGGATTGGAAATTGCATGTTTGTCACTGTTATTTGATATTTCTCTGATCTACATTTATCCTATTCATGTAAGATGAATTAGGTGAATGTAGATGAACTACATTCATCTAATTCATCTTGTGGAAGATGACATATATCTGAAACAGTAGCAATGGATTTTTGATAGTCAAAATTAAGTCAAATTACTTGATTTTGATCATTGATCATTGACCAGCCCTGCATTTTTAAAAATTGTTTAGCATTAGGAAAGTGGCGGGGGGAATGAAGAATATGTTTCAGCAAGCTATTATTTCGTGTGTGTGTGTGTGTGTGTGTGTGTGTGTGTGTTTGTGTTTCATAAAATAGAAATTAGGGTTTTATTGGAAGAAGGGAGTGTCAGGCTAATGATTATTTAGTTAGATGGTTTTAAATTTTATTTATGGTCAACTATTAAAAACAATAAAAATACCAAAGAAAGGAATGAAGCAGGGGTCTAGGAGAACTTGCTGCAGCTGGCTCGCCCTGGCTATCTTGCTGAGGTCAACTTGCCTCAGCCAATTCGCCACGGGACAACTTGCTGCTGGATAATTCAACTCAAGAGAGGGATAATTGCCATGGGTTTTGTTTTGCTTTAGGTTTGAACCTTCTCAGGTTAGAAGTCATTGAGGCTGGGGTAAGTTAGAGCATGGAGTCACCTGACCCTCTTGTCCCTCTACTGAGTTATCCCATGTTAAATTGTCCCATGGAGAGTGGTTCCACTTCAATTTGGCTGCAACGAGTCGGCCAGGGTGAGTAGGCAAGGGTGATTTGTCCCATCCTGTGAAGCAGGGTGTAAAAACAATAAAAGGAAACCCTTAATACTCTTATTTTAGACATAAATATATTACACATATTTATTACATTATTTAATTTTCAATAAATAGATAGTTTAAACCATTAGCCTACTAGCAACGATGAAAAGCAACACAAAAGCAAAATTTGGAGATGAATTTACTTCACACCAGATCATTCAGAATGATCTGGCAGCAAGGTGATTATTAGATCTGAGTCTGAGCTATCTAAAATGAGCAGAACAATAAAACATGAGATAGAAACACAGTATTCGCTAATTGGAAGGAATATAACTGAGGTTTTATTGGAATGTTATTATATTTCCCTTCTACTCCCCTAGGTGGCAAAATATCTTGCCAAGAAGACTGCTCGCTAGTGTAGCACAGACGAAATGTTCATTAACATCTAGCTTGCTGATGTGAATGGTTTACCACAGAGGCACTTCCTGAATCTAAAGATGAGTTGGGTATAGTCCAAGATACTAGAAATACTTCTTAAAAATTTGATTCGATACATTTTAATAAATCTTAGGTCTTTCTAAGAGCATGAGGTTAATTACTTATGGAAGCAGGCACAAAGTTAGTCCCTCCACTATCTGCAAAACACAGGATGGCCTTAGCAGGCCTATAGGACCAAATCAATGTCAGCTTTTAATTGTTCCTTCCAGGCAATAGAAGATTGAAAAGTAATTCCTAGATAATAAAAAAAAGCTTTGGTGTATTCTGTATAGTGTACACACATATTTGCATTAGTTATTTTCATTCCTGATTATGACTATTGCGTCTTTAAGCAATGACTGCCACTTAATGTTTTAAGAATATTTGTGAACAAATCTTTCTTTTCCATAATATTTAATCATAGCTGGAAATTTGTCTCAAATACATATGTTTTGTGCAGAGGATAAATAAATCACCAGCACAAACAAAATGAAGTAGATCTACTAGTCAATATAAGAAAGTAAAATTCCCTACAGTAGCCTACAAAGTTGGGATTTGGGAATAAATATAGAGATTAAAAGGGAAGGGAGCCAAAATGCACTCTAGTTTCACTTCTTCTTGAACTAGAATTGATAAATATATTTTGCAAGCACTTGTTGAACTTAAATTGTGTTGAAGTTTCATAGTCAGAAGACGGAATCACTGGTCTTTGGTAAAGTCTGCCAGCTTCATCCAAAATAAATTTCTTGGAATTAAATTGAATGCTTCCTTTTAATTAATAAAAGTGATATGTAAAGCATCTGCGTGCGTGTGTGTGTGTAAGAGAGAGAGAGAGAGAGAGAGAGAGAGAGAGAGAGAGAGAGAGAGAGAGAGAGAGAGAGAGAGAGAGAGAGAGAGAGAGAGAGAGAGAGAGAGAGAGAGAGAGAATACTAGCTTACCATGGTGGTGCAGTGGTTAGAATACAGTACTGTAGGCTACTTCTGCTGCCTGATGGCTGCCTGCAGTTAGGCAGTTCGAGTCTCACTGGCTCAAGATTGACTCAGCCTTCCATCCTTCCAAGGTTAGTAAAATGAGGACCTGGACCCGGATTGTTGGGAGCAATATGCTGAGTCTGTAAATCGCTTAGAGAGACCTGTAAAGCACTGTGAAGCAGTATATAAATCTAAGTGCCATTGCTATTACCCAGTGTCAGTATATACTACTGATCATTTCTCAAGGTCAAGAATGAACATTGGCCAATGCATCCTCTACATTTCCCCAGCCCATTGGAAAAACAACATTGGATTGTTTTTTTCCTGCTTCTGTCAAAACCAGTGCTGTATGTCTTATATCACTCAGTCAGGGCTGGCTGATTCATCTTCTGCATTTTATTTAAATGTAAAGAAACATTCCCATTCCAGCTGACTATAGTTTATTCTGATGAAAATGTTCTTCCCCACTGATTGCTGCCCTCCACCATCATTTTTTAAAGTTCTTTTTTTTTTTTACAAATTCACTGATTAAACAATGAAAGGATGGAATAAAGAAAGCTGAAAGTGGCAAGAGTTCTGCCAATTTCCCCTTCTAAGTCAAGTGCCAGGAAAAATAGTTTTTTTTTACTAATCCAGAAAGGCAAGAGAAGCAGAGGTTTTCCCCAATCAGAGGACATACTAAATATGACTAACAAACTCTAATTTTAGAGTTAATGGGAAATGTTTGGGCCAAACAAAGAGATTATGATTTTTCATCATGATTTTTCCAGAATCAAGTCTCTCTGTGTCTTACGATCTTTCTACCATCTTGTTTATTAATAATTATCTTAAGATAATTTTTGTCTTAAAAATTAAGACCACCCACTCTTAATTTAAGAATCAGTCAATAGAGTACCTTTGTAGACTCCATGACAGTCACTCAGAGTTTAGTTTGATTAAAGTGACCAGGCTGCTTTGATCTCTGACTCCTCCCTCCATTCAATGATGAATGTGAAAGCCTTCCAATTCCTTCCATAGCCCTCCAAGCTGCTCAATTTCTTGAAAAGATGATAATGTCAAGATAATTTCCCAGATTAGAGAGAGAGAAAAATAATTTCCTTTTAAGAGACAGGAAAGGTATCTTTTTCTTTCTTTCAAAGTTTAGTCTCCTTGACAACTATGTTGCAAAACTCACTTTGCACCATCTGCTCAGTTAAATATACTTTGGGTTGTCTCAGCATCATTTGTAGACAAAGAAGAATAGAATGTGCTGCTTTGGGCAATGTTTCTCCCATGGGACAAACTTCATCTGGCAAAATCCCACTTCTAAACTACTGTTGGAAGTACATGGAAGTTCACAGAACCGTAGAATTATAGAGTTGGAAGGGGTCATTTAGCCCATCAGGAAGCAACTCCCAGCTTCCTGCACTTACACAAATTAAGGTATTGACAACAGATGGCTGTCCAGCTTTTACTTAAATACATCCAGTGAAGGAAGAGCCCTCCACATCTCCAGTTAATTACTGGTTCCTTTGTTGAACTGCTCTCAAGGTTAGAAGCTTTTTCTAACATTCAATTGGAACTGTCCTCCTGAAATGTAAATCCATGCCCTGAATTCTGAAATGTAATATCCCATCATATAAGTGACAAATGCTGTTATATCTCCCTTTAGTCTTTTTTTTTTCTTGAGGGTCAATTATGTCAATCTCTCATCACACTACTTAGCTTTTCATTCCCTGATCATCCTCACTGCCTTCTTGTAGAGTCAGAAAAATGACCTTGATAGAAATATCCAAGAACTGTTAAGCAAAAGGGGAAATGGAGTAGGGTTTTTTTTTAGGTCCAGAGAAATAAGATAACATTTGGAAGTGACTCAGACAGATATCTGACAATCACAAAATGAAGTGAAATTATGAATTCTTTGTGATTTAGAAACATTTGATGCATTCTAAATTTGCATTAAATTTATTTACATCCATGTTACTTTAGTAGTGTTCTCATTTCTGGTTAAAGTATTTCAAGTGTGACTTGGTCAGAAACTAAATATAGTTTAAAGCAAATCTCTGTAGACTCAGGATCAATTCCTGGTAACTATGTGAACTGTGTGGATGTCTCCATGTTCTTTTCTTTGTATAATGTAAAAATGGTTGGCTGCCAGTTTGTTTTAGAATATTTTTTTTGCACCTTCCTATTCTAATTTGCAGCTATGGAATTTCTTAGTGGTCTCCACTCCAAGCACAACAAGCTGTACTCAAGTTTAGCTAGGTGCTGCTACCTGTTGTGGGGGGGAAATCTGATCTTTTTGAGCATTCAATATAAAGAAACCTCTTCAATTAGCCCTCTTCCTTTGTAATGGAAGAATTTAGAAATATGCTTCAGATAACAGGGATCAGTGGGCACGTCCAGTTAAATGAGATTGACTGAAGAAAAGTATTCAGAAGCTTGCAGCTTTATATGTCTGGTTAGGAACTCCACAGAGAAGAAGAAAAGCAACTGAACACAGTTAGAATATATAAACAGTGCAATTCTTTATACTTCAAGAAGACACCTTTATTTAAGAAGTGAGAAATATTTTTCAGCTATGGAATGTTTCAAACAATTCTACCTATTAAAAAGTCATTAAACCTGGGGGAGCAAAGAAGCATATCCACAGCAGCTGTTCTCAGAACGTTCTTTATATTGGGAACTATTCTTGGAAACTGAAGGTCAACTAAAATAACAATGTTCACTTGAAGTTGTTTTTTTCCCCCCTTACTTTTTTTTTACTGCACAATGAATGATGCTTCAGTTTTTTCTCCTTCCTTTTTTCTTTAATGATTTAGATGAAGGAGAATGTTTTAGTATGCACAGTTGAATCAAAGTTGCTATGACTATAATTTTCATGGTTGATGGCTAAATAGAAAATACAATATAAGATATTTTCCCTTGGTTGTGCTTCATCTGAGAAAAGTAGTGAAGTCTCCAATGATCTATGAAAAGGAAGGTTTGAGGAGAAAAAATGTAACACATTAAAAACAATATTACAATTTATTTGCATAATGCTTTCCACACTACATTTTACAATGGAAAGTATGAAGTCAATGGATTATCAAGAAATCTTATCACACACACACCACCTTCAAATCAATACCTCCAGATTGATCTCAAAACTCCCTAGCTTCTTAGTCAGCTCAGGATTTTGAGGTGTTTGTCCCAGCACTTCTGGAAGAGTACTGAGGAAAAATAGTTTTATATTAAATTGCTTCTGATTCATCTTAAATAAGTGATAAGCCTGAAAACAGTTTCAAGAACTCAGATGAATCTGGTCATACTTTTCATAATGCCCTGCATACAAAAACCTAACACATTGGTATTTCTATACGCATGATTGTCTGTATGCCCATTGTGCCCATATAGCAATGAAGGAGACCAGAAAAAAAGCACTTCTTCCACTGCATCTTAAAGACTCAGCAGGTTCTGACCAGTTCTGGAGAACAGGTAGTGGAAATTTTGAATAGTTTGGGGAACCGGTAAATACCACCTCTGAGTGGCCATCTATTCTCTGCCTCCCGAGTCCCAGCTGATCAGAAGGAAATAAGGATTTTGCAGTATCCTTCCCCTGCCATGCCCACTAGGCCACACCCACCAAGCCACACCATGCCCACCAAGCCACACCCATAGAAAGGGTACTAAAATTTTTTGAATCCTACTGCTGTTCAAGATGCTGTGTGGCAGAATCATTATAGGCAAGAAGAAACTTCTGAGAAGAGGCCTCCGAGCAATAATACCTGCCATAATAGATTTGCTAAGTATATTATTGCTGATCTTCATATGAAACTTGATGAAAAGTTTCTTTAAAAATGGTCAGATGAGTTTGTTCTAATTTTGGGGGATTTAGATTCTGCTTCTAGTGCCATCTGATAAAGATGGGGCATTGTATTTACATTTTTTTAAATGTACCACATACAGTCTTGATCCATGCATGTCTTAATATTGAAATTGTAGAAGAGATACGGAGAGTTTGAGCAGAATGTCGTTGAAAGGGATGCATTCCATCAAAGAACAGTGGCCAGAAAGTGAATTCTGGCTGCTTTTAATCACTCTTGAGTTCATGAGATTGCTTACACCTATTCTGGACAGCTGCTTCTCATGAGTAGACTGCAGGTTTTTATGGTCAGCTCATGCATGGTGCAGCTGGGAGTCAAAGGACCTCTATCATGTTCATAGCCATTAACATAACCTATATGGACAAAAGCCCAGTCAAGCTTAATTTCTTAGTCACTTTTAGAATTGCTTTTTAACTGCTATTCAATTAAGCATCTTCGGATCACAGGTTTTTCAGTATTCACTGGGTGAGTCTTCTTCAATCTTTGGAGGAAGAAGTTTTAACTGCAAGATTAGGAAAGTTAAAAATTGGTGTATATGGGAGGAAAATGCACAGCAAAAAGATGGATAGAATCTTGATTTCAGAAAATAATAAACAGTTTAAGGGTCCGGAGGGATTTGAAATAATTTTAAAATTAATTCTAAAAAAACTTTCCCAAGGGTAAATGTTCTTAAATGGGATGAGATTTACAAAAAAAAAAAAAAAAGACTTGTTAAGGTTTCAAAAGATTTTCTGAGAAAAAACAAAGAGGAAAAGAAATCAAGCTGAGGGACATTCTGTAAAGTGACTAAAGATCAAGCTTGATGAAATAAAAGAAAGGGATATAAAGTTTATTTATGTCATCAAGGTTAAAATATATATGTTGTTTTTGATCATCCTTAATGCATTTTGGCTGACTAGGATTGAATGACAAAGGTTTAAGATTTGGAAAATCAGTGTCTTTGTGGTATGTCTTTGAATGACTTGTTTATAGATAAGGGATGCAATGTGGGAAGAAAAGATCTTTTATTGTACAGTATTTTCAGAAATGATAATAAGTTACTGAAATTGTTTGACCTTGTAACAAAGGTGAATAAATTATTTTTTAATGCTTATTCTTTTCTTTATATTTTCTTTTATGCACTTCCTATCCTCTTTTTTCATGATTTTTCCTTCTTATTTTGCATTAGCCTTTTATTCTTAAAACCGCAAACATAAATAAAAATATTAAAGAACATACAGCAGAGAGAGAGAGAGAGAGAGAGGGAGAGAAATGAGTGCCTAACAATGCCTTGTTACACTAAGGGATATTTCCCTCTGTCTTGAAGGCAAAGTTTTACTCCTCCTATAAAAGATCTAAATGTGTTTGAGAATTCTGTATTGAGAAAAATAACTGTGAGAGTAATAGTTAACAAGCTTGCAGCAAGCGTTTTTGGACAACATGATTTCAAAGTTGGTTTTGCAAAACTTTTTCCCCCAAAACTCTCTCAGCTGCTCTGATAAGCAACCTCCTTTATCAGAAAGCAGGAGAAAGACAGGAGTACAATTCTGCAGATCATTTTAGAGTTGACAGCAGTTTTTTACATCAATTATAGTTGACTTTCTGGCATTGCTGTGGCAGGCACGGCTCTTCAATATTTCTGCTTCTATTTCCAGATTTAACTTTAGATCAAAACTTTGGAAATCTTGGGTTTGGCCTTTTGGCAGCTAAGCCACACCGAATTGCAAGGACTCATTCTGTCACACCCTTGATCTTTAACTTCTGTATGAAATGGGTGAGATCATCAGGGAATTTTTTTTGCCAATGAGATGCTATGATTCCACAATCTAGTTTCCCCTGTCATCAGAGTCAGGAGAAGTGATGCAAGGGTTAGATTGGTGTCTGAACATAGAGTGAACTGAATGAGAAGCACGCAATTCTTATTCTCAAGCACTCATACTAGCAAGTTGCGATTGTTAGTACATGGTTTGGAAATTGGGTAGCTTTGTAAGGTTGTCCTTCTCAAGGAACACTTGATGGACTCCAAATTCAACTTTGTCCATCAAGGCCTAGCTGACATCAGTGGTCCAGGGGTGACATTTGTCTTGATTTGGTTGACAATACCATTTTCAGACAGGACTGGCCTGGCTAGAGTTGTTGCTATAATTACCTCCTGTTAAAGTGCACTAGAATTACAGGTAGTGCATAATTGGATAATTAAAAAATACCTTCCTTTACAGCAGGGGTGTCAAACTCAAGGCCTGCAGGCTGGATCCAGACCACAATATGGTCAGATCCGGCCTGGGGGCCATCCTAGTCTACCCAATGCAAAGAGGAAAGATCAGGTCAATGTACCTTCAGCCCAGCTTACCTAATACAAAGAGAAAAGATCAGGCCAGTGTAGCTTTGGCCCGGTTTACCCAGTGTGAAGAGGAAAGATCAGGCCAGCATGACTTTGGCCCAGTCTAACCAATGCAAAAAGGGGACACATGCCAGCAGTTTGGAGAATGGCATCAAGCTGGCCATACCCACCTAGCTGGTCACCTCCACCCAGTCGGCCACCCCCACCCACCCCCGAGGTCAACCACAGCTGTGATGTGGCCTTCAATGAAATTCAGTTTGACACTCCTGCTTTATAGTCTAAGAATTGGTTTATGTTCCATAACTGGGAGAGTGTTGAGGAACATCCAGATTAGCAGGGAAGAGGGATCAAGCACAGAGTTAGCCTGGAGTCATTGAGAAAGGGCTAGGATTGGAAAAAAAACACCAATTTTTTGAAGCCTTAGCTAATTGTTCTCAATAGGCTGCCAGACTGGGAAGATTTCTGTATTATAAACGGAACATAATAAAGTAGTTAGATTGAAATATGCACACATGTGTCCAGTTGTTCAAGCGTGGCAGAGAGGATCATAACTGAGGATGTGAGACCTTCTCTTTTGCCCTTCTCCTGGTCACCAGCCTTTTGACATTAAGTGAAAAGTGTTCACTCTTGAATTTGGGAAAACCTATTCAGCCTAATCCAACTTTTCCCCCTTAGCTCCCTCTCTGCACATGTCACTATATTGATCATTGTATGTTTTAAAATGATTTACTATTTATTTTCCTTGGGGTTCTTGTTTGATCTTGGGATAGCAAATGAGGGTATAAATATAATATTTGTTTTTCCAAAATCTGTACGCTTCATTCAGCTTGTTTTTATCCAGGGTACTTCCATTTTTTTCAGCACTTCTGAAGTTTCAGAATTCAAATGGATAGCCTGCAAAACAAAAGAAAAGGGAAATCTCAGTCAAGCTAACTTGCACAATGTGGAGTTTTCTACTTTGAATTCTCACTGTAACTCCACAGTATTAGTGCTGCTCCTAGTTGCTAAACACTGCCTACCACCCCTTTCTGAAAGGCTCGTAGCAACAGTTCTTCAGCCTTGAAGTATCCAGACAACATAGTTGTGGGGGTGAAGGCAAATCTCCTCTCCACTTCGCTTGTCTATTGAATAGTAAAATACTATTAAAATGCCAGGAATATTGGATTATAAAGTAGTGGCTATTACTTTGTGGTGCCATTTATTCCACCCTCTGATCTTTTCCACAGTTACTTAGCCTGTCCATTTTTCCTGAAGCAGGTGTTCACCAGGGGCAGTGACTGTTAGAAAAGAGCCAGTTTGCTGTAGTGTTAAAGGCTAAAGCCAGAAACCAAAAGACCAGGAGTTCTAGCACTGCCTTAGGCACAAAATCAACTAGGTGATTTTGGGCCAGTTACTCGCTTTTAGTAATTTAGGGAAAGCCATTTCCCCCAAAAAATTCTGGCCAAGAAAACTTTGTGGGCTTTTTCCAAGCAGTTGCTATGAGTCAACAAAAATGATAATATCATACATTATCTAATATCATCTTCATAACATTCACAGCCAGGTTCTTGTGTGAATTTGAATGATTAATGGCTGAGATTGGCCTTTAATTCAGAAATTCTCTTTTACTGAAAACTTTGATTCTGAGCTTTAAAGTACTGGTGAGGAGAAAAACTGCAGGCTGCTTTTTGATGTATGAGTAGCGGTGAAAGAGCTGGACATATTTAGTGTGGTAACCAAGTGATTAGTTATAACTACCAAAGCATGATTAAGTTGCTGCATATCAAAATGCCATTGCATGCTTATGTGTGTTGCTACTGACAGCTTGGGTCCTAATAAAAGACAAGTAGGCAACCTACCAATTAGACCATTTGTTCCCCTTTACTGACAGCAAAATAACAGCCCCACTGGCAGTCTGCCTATAAAAGCGGTCCCTCAAGTCTCACCTAACATAGGCATTAATTAAATCAGTGACTTTCTGGACCACTTGCCATAACAAGATGCATTGATAGAAGTTAAAGTGTGTGGGTTTTCTATAAAGCTGACTTTCTATTGGTAATGCTAAGGTCCTGCTATTGGCATTATGTAAATATATAAAATGACAATAGTAAAAATTTTGTGGACACCTAAGCTTAAATGTTGTATGCCTTAGAGTACCATTAACAGAGAGAGAAAATTATTTCAAATTCAGGAGCCAAAAGCTAAATATGAAATCTACATTTCAGTTTTGATCGCAATGCAATTTTGCTCTTATGGCTCCATCAACTTCTAGTTTAGAAAAATGTTTCTTCTTCCCTGCTAAATATGTAAATAGACCTGTATAAATGCCTTATAGCATTTACATATTTTTTTATGTTTCTGTACCTTTGAGTCAGAAATGTTGTGTCACAAGCAAACTCTTGACTTCTGTTGACTTCCTAAACCAGACCATGCTGATTTCTTGACAAGATTTCAAAATTACAGTATATGCTTTCTAAGACTAGGAGAGAGGGACGGGCCCAAGGTCACCCAGCTGGCTCTGCGCCTAAAATGGGACTAGGACTCATGGTCTTCTGGTTTTTAGCCTGGTGCTTTATCTACTGTACCAATCTGGTTCTCTCCTAATAATATTTGGGGGAAATTAAACTACTTTCATCAGATTGGGAACTTAGTTCTAAGCTTCCTACCACAAGTTTCAGACAGCCTCTGTAGTTATTTCTCTGTTTGCCCATTCTCATTTTATTTATAAAATAATCTTGTAAGGTAAGATGTAGCTAACAGAATGAAGACTAAGCCAAGAACATAGTTGAGAAAAGGTAAACACAGGTCTTTTTTGGTCAACTTCTTCACACTACCACTACATCTACATAATTGTTTAGTAGAGACATATATTCAGGAATCTATGCTACTGAAACTTAAGAGACTAATTTTAGTTAGGTTGTTTTCCTCCAGGGAATATTCCTTATAAACATCCCCTTCTTTTTAGCAATGAAGGGGATCAAAAAAGAAACAGATGTGCCAGCATGCATTGTGCTGGAATTGCTGATGGGGAAGGAAGGATGATGTTCCTCTTGTTTTAACAGCCTAAGCAAAGAGCAGTCAAAAGACAGTAAAAGCAAATAAAGCTGAGTTATAATAAAAGCACAAGAGCAAACTACGGAAGAATTGAAGAATATTTTGTAAAGAAGAGAGGAAATGTCCCTAAAAGGACAGTTTTCCTGATTCAGTCCCAAATACACAAATAGCTTTGAATTAGGACTGATTGCCTCAAATTTAGAATTTATTATAGATCCTTTTAGAAGCTTTTCTACCATGAACAAGACGTGCAATCTAAGCCTTAGTAAGTCTCAGTAACATTATCTATTTTAGTTCTAAAGTCTTTAAGTTTAATAAAGTTATACTAAACTGCCTTTATGCATAGAGCCATTGAAATATTGGCAAACATCTTGCTTTTTTGTAGTTTTTAAGTGGAGTTATTGTCTTTGATTAGGAAAAAAATCTTCAATGGCTTGATAAATGACATGTTAGAACAGGGGTGGGTTCTGGCTTCTGCTACTGCTGATTTGCTTTAAAAAAGTGCTTCTGCACCAGGGGTGGGTTCCTGCCAGTTCTAACCTCTTCTATAGAAGAGGTTCCACAAATCTACAGTGCCGTTTAGAACCGGTTCCAGCTCCCTCCCCCAGCCCGTCCGCACATCATCGAGATGAAGAGCGAGAGGAGAAATTCTGGGAGTTGAAGTCCACAAGTCTTAAAGCTGTCAAGTTTGAATACCCCTAGGTTGTTTTTTTTTCTAAAGGGTTAGGGTTGCAAGGGTCTTGTAACGTGACAGCTTTAAGACTTGTACACTTCAATGCCAGAGTTCCTGAGCCAACATGACTGGAGAAGGAATTCTGGGAGTTGAAGTCCACAAGTCTTAAAGCTGTCAGGTTTGAACATGCCTGGAGTTTTTTTTTCTAAAGGGTTAGGGGTGCAAGGGTCTTGACAGCTTTAAGACTTGCGTGCTTCAAATGCCAGAGTTTCTGAGCCAACATTTTGGTTGCTAAGCAAGAGCGTTGTTAAGTGAGTTTCAGCACATTTTACAAGGTGGCCATACCCACTCAGTCACATGACTGCCAAGCCACTCCCACTCGGTTACATGGCTGGCAAGCCACTCCCACAAATCGGGTCACACCTACAGAAGAGGTTCTAAAACATTTTGAAACCCGCCATTGTTCTGCACATGCACAGAAACAAAAAACAAGATGGCGCCACCTATGGCACTGCCAATAGAACCGGCAGGCATGGAAGGCCGAGTTACTACCTGCTCGGCTGAACTGGGCCAAACTGGTAGGAACCCACCTTTGTGTTAGATATCTCCAGTTCACCAAGGTCTGTAACAATAAACTCTAAGTTGTTAAATTTTACTAATCCACCTGTAGACCTAGGCACAAATTTATTACAGAGGAGATTATGGCTGTGTTTATGCCTGTTAAGATAGCCTGTTCAAAATGACTGTTATTGTATATGTTGGTATAAACTATGGGTACCATTTGGATTGTAACAATGTTACCAGCCTATCTATCTCTGTGATGGTCTATTATCACTTCTTTGTGTCCAACTTCAACCAGATAATTCTGTTTGGGGAAGATTTTCTATGCTAGACATACTCTATTGCCTGAAGACTCAACCTAAGCACACAACTTCTATTGTGGAGGGAATACATCATTTGATGCCTGAAATATTTGCAATAATCTGGATAGCAGGGAAGTGACCTGTTGCAACATTTTGAAAAGAGAAGTCAACTTTTTTATTCTTTCCTGGATTTCCCCAGGATGTAGCACCTAAATCCTACTGTTATTTATTTGGAAACGTTTTTCTGTGTCAAGGAAAGCTTTATTTCTCTTCAGTTTGCCTCCAGTTGTGTGAACTCTCAAAGAGAAACTAATTCACCTCCTAGCAGTAATATGATCTTACAGTATGTCTATAGATGTTTATTAAGGACAGGAAAAAATATTCTATTTTGATCTGCTTTGAAATATGACAATGAATATGTATTATATTTGCAGGAAAATATGTAGAAAACATGTATACCTAAATCAAATGTAATGAACCTTATAGTTTCCAGATATTTTGGACTTCTTTTACAATTTCTAGCTAGAACAATGACTGAGAAGATAAGCTAGGAGAGACATGTGTAAATTCAGTGATGTTTATTTCCTGCTTTGTAAGGCCAATTTCCACTCAGCTGATTCTGTCTAGAGTTTTTTTTTTTTAAAGAAAACACTGAGGCATCTTGTTTTAAGATCAGAGGATTGTAAATTATAAAGTGGATAGGCTTTTAAGTGAAGCTTAGCTTCTTTACTGGAATGTTCATGTAACCATACAACTCCACCTGTAGGATTTCTGCCCAGTGATAATCAAGTACACAGTATATATGTTCCAGAATAGATTTGAGACTAGCAATTTCAATCAAGTAGAGAGAGGGAGCGAGACAATTGCTTAATAAGCTTGAAGCAGGAGATATCACTGGGGTTATTCTCCTTGCACATTATTCAAATTCGACATGTGTAGTAGAATCAGATGTCACATTCTCTAACAGTCTCTAATGCTGAATTATCCATTCTCCTAAGTGTGGTTTCCTGGAAAATAGAAGGTTAAAAGCTCAATGTAGAGAAGCTGATCTCATTAGTTCTTTAGCTGCATTGGGTGGATTATTCAGCAGACCTGGATACAGGAGAGGTTAATCTACATAGATTTCATTCAGATTCTCTGGCAGTAGACTCAAGCCAAGGGAGAAACGAATGATAGTTATTTTTACTAAAATATTGGGCTTTGTGTATTAGCCTTCAACTGCCAGTGAGCTTTGCAAGAGCAATGTTAGCTACATTTATCCAAGTGCATTTGTAAAAACAGGTGGAGATCCTAAAATTTATCAATAGCCCCCAAATGTAGAAAAATCTTCCTCCTTCCTGTCCTGTCATTCTAACAATATGAGATATGACTGTGCTGAACTGTGTTTAGTGTAAATCTTCAGAAAATAAAATTTTATCAGTCAAGGTTGACCCAGCCTTCCATCCTTCTGAGGTAGGTCAAATGAGGACCCAGATTGTTGGGAGCAATATGCTGACTCTGTACAGCCCTTTAGAGAGGGCTGCAAAGCACTGTGAAGAGGTATCTAAGTCTAAGTGCTGTTGCTATTGTTTTAAAAGGTTCTGCTAACATAGATTCACAATGGCAGTTGGCATCTGTGGGTAGTCTGTTTTTTGTAACTGTCTCTCACTATCTTCAGCAGACACTAGAGAGTCTTAAAATTGAAATCCACTTAAATGATGACTAACCATCATTAATCCTGAAATGCCATCCAATGGAGCAAGGATTATATCCACAGAGTATTTTCAAACTGCAGTGAAAGCAGAAGTTAGAATTTTTTATATTAAATGGTCAGTGAATCTAATGCTAATATGATGGAATGCTGAACTCTATGTAACTTTTATGGTTTAGAGTATCCCTCATAGGGAACCAACTTAGTGCCAGACGCTATTACATATCATGCATTTCTAATTCAGAGTCTTCAAGCAGCCATAGCTTTTTGCCTAAAGTTTCCCAAACCGATAAATCAATTTAAACTTGGGAAACGAAAGTCTTGTTATCCCTAGATCTGATTAAAAATAACTCCGGAAAGTGGGCTAACACTGTGGTTGTGTTGTTTATATATATTGATGGCACAATTGGATCTTGGCATTAATCAACTGTTTAGTTTCAAACAGTTAAAATACAATCTCAAAAAAGAAAAAGAAATTTTCTAAAAAAACAAGACATTGAAAAAAGTGCATTAAAAAGACACAAACATGCACACTGTGCACATATTATCTCCTTTTGCTGAATACTGATAAATATACTGCAACAATATTAGTTTTCCACCAATTGAAACATTTTAGCAACCAGTTCTCTGCCCCGTTGCTGGGTGGGCATGGCCATGGGGGTGTGGTCTAGTTGGCTTCCTGCACCATGGTGGCGGGCATTTTCAGACTTCTAGCACTTCCAGTAGGCCCATTTTTCACACTCCTCATCCTACGGAGGCTTTCCCTGAGCCTCCAGGAGGACAAAATCAGCTTCCTCGAGTCTAGGCTCTGGAGCCCCCCCCCCGGAGACAGGAAACAGACTCATTTTTGAACTTGCAGTACTTCTGATAGGCCCATTTTTTGCCCTCCCAGACTGCGCAGGCCCTGCACTTACCTCACATCCAAAACAAGCTATGTTGAAACGCCTGGGAGAAGCGGGGTGGGCCGGGCCGGTCAGTCCTTGCTACAATGGGTTCAGTGAACCAGATTAAAATTAGCATCTGGTTTGCCCAATGAATACCACTCCTGTTTCCACCCATTATGTGGGTTTTAGTATTAATCAATCCAATTAAAAAGGGAAGGGGAAAATGCCTGCAAAATATTGCCCAATGTTTTTTGTAAGACAGAGTAGCATCTGGTCAGACATTCATACTGTAAACTGATAAGTAGGGCATCAGACTATTTTCACCCAAGAAATAGACTCCTTTTAGAGCAGATAGAATTATGAATTATCCAGGGATTAGGCTGAGAATACAGAGCATACAAATAAACCAAGGCATGTGTTTTTTAATTGCTTTTATTGGTTTCTAAGCAAAACCTTGAGTACATTACTTGGGAGAAATTATGGGAAAAACTAGAAGGACATGCCAATCAATTTCTGCTTGCTTACTCAGATGCAAGACAGCTGAACATTGCTTTAAATCTACTAATGTATGCTACTGTGAATATTATATAAGGTTGCATTTTTGCTCCATTAACACACTGGCAATTAACAAAAAAGAATTTCATCTATTAAAACTTGTGCACAAATCTATTGCTTTACGCAAATGATGCAGTGATCCCATTGCAAACATTAATAGACCTAAACATTTGCTTTGAACACCACATTACTTTTGACAATTATTATGAATTGGGGGCTCACACAGCATCAATTCTGTCAAATGTTTAATACTGTGAGGTATTAAACAGGCTTATGCATTCTGAAAGCCCAAAGGGGAACTATAATTAACCATCAATCAATACATTAAAAAAATAAAATAATTGAAGCTAATGGCAATTAGTTGGCAATTTATGAGGAATTTAGCACAATTCCTCTGAAGCTGGTATACAAGTCAATCAAATAAAAAGCCATTGATATATGAGCATTTAGTTCAGTTTATGCAATTTAATGAGAGAAAGGCAAGGGGTTCAGAAAAAAGCATATTCAATTTAATGAGAGAAATATGAAGTACACATTCAGAGAGCAGCAGAGGAAAGGAGAGAAGTTACAAGAAGTGATTTACTTGATACACTGCTAGGCTATGAGAGGAAAAGCCAGAAAGAGAAATTCAGAAATGCTTGTCACAATGAAGAAACCAGAGTTTGGGAGGCTTCCTACCATTAACAAAGAGGAAGGTAATGTACCATAAGATGTACCATATGTGTACATATGTACAGAGGTGCTGAGGAGAAGAAACTTTTTCACCACAAAATTTAGGAATTGAGATAGGTAAAATTGAGGATTTTTTTTTCTTAATTGAAGAAGGAAAGGCAAAGAAAAAGAACAAAAACCACCTTATCTTTGAACAATGTATACAGAGTTCTAGTCCTGGAAGCAGGTGATTGGACAAAAAATTGAAGGTCAGAATGTATTTCTGGCACTCTATTATGTTTAGAAAAAGGCTTGGCTTTGCCCTTTTGGGATGGGTCAATGTTTGGTCCTCTTGAAAAATCAAATTTTTGGGAGGCACCAAACCGGTAGTAATGCCGACAGGAACCCACCCCTGACCTGAAGGCCAGACAAGGAATAATGAATGGAAACTGATCAAGGAGAGATTCAACCTAGAAATAAGGATACATTTTCTGATAGTGAGAACAATCAAACAATTGTTCTTGGGCTGGGGGTTGGACTAGATGACCTACAAGGTGCCTTCTCTGTTAATCTGTTAACAGATCTGTTAATCTGTTAATTCAAAACTGTACAAAGGCTTCCTAGCCACAACCACAACCTGCTTCTTGAGCAGCAGTCAAGAGTGTAGGAGAACTCTGAACTCTGACATTGATCCAATTAGGGGTCATATTTAGAGGAAGTTAGCGAATCAGATTGAATGACCAACTGTACAGTTAAATGTTAAAGCACCAAAATCATGATTTTTCCAGAAAGACTGAAAAATCTTCCTTGGATCATCAACAGATACAGATATAAGCAAGTAACATGCTTCTATTAAATCAAGATAATAATTCTTGACTCAGATAAATGTAAAACTATTTTTAATACAGCTCATAATGCATATAGCACTTGAACTATTACTCTGTCCTTTCTTACCAGGAAAACCTATGATAATCCAGTGCAATGAAATATTTTAACAGAACTATGCTTAAAATTTTGGTTAGGGAATACTGTTCTGGAGATCTTTCAGCTCAAATGAATGAGGAATTTTTTTTTAGGCCCATCTATTTTTTAAACATGGAATTTAAAGAAGGTTATTAAATGTACAGGCATAATTTAGTTAACTTAGTTAACTGTTGGTTACATTGATTTTTCTTCCAAAAGGTCTTGGTCTTCCAACATTGATGGAACATTAATAATTTGTGGATTTATGGAATAATGAGAAAAATGTGCCATAACTACAGGTTGGGATATGAACACCAACCTCTGCAAGGGAGAACCAAACCAGGCAATCTGATGAGAGCTAGGTCATGCTAACATGATGCAAACTATACCCTTTTTTGTACAAGCACAAGGCACTGCAAGTACAACCAGATGGGATGGAACTTGTGGTATAACACAATTTTTTTATTTTTTATTTATTAAAGCACAAGAGCTTGCAAATACCCTGGGGGATGAACAAACAAAGGCAACATCTGAGGTAGAAGCTCATTGATATGCAATTGATTCATGACAGCATTTCTACAAGCATAATTTCTTGTCATTAGACTCATGGTTCGATGGAATGGAATATCTAAATAAGGATGTCATGTCTTCTCTTGAAAGCACTATCCTCAGTGATTTTTGAGACAGAATGATGGAATTTATGTCACATATCCTTTTACATTACTACATTACTACTATAGTGACACCTGTTTAGGACTTAGGAATGTTTCTAAATTTCCCAGGAAGTTCAATGGTCATGACTCCAACATTATATAACTAGAGCCATTGTTTTTCTGGGGAACTGCTGGCTATGGATATGGACTGGTTAAGAGGAGGTTTATGAGGATGCTACCATGATAGGTAGGACATTTCTATGGTTTAATATTCTGTTAGTTTAGTACTTTGTATCCCAGTATTTTAATACCAGTTTTTGCAGTAGATTGTTAGCAATTTTGGCTTTTTTAGCCTTTTATTTTTTCTTCTTTGAGCAGTTCAATATTTTACTATTTGCGTCTGTATTGTAAAGAAGCAGATTTAATTATTATCTAATTTATTTACTATTCTTTTTCTTTCCTCTCCTTTTGCTGTGTAATTTCTGCTATATAGCTGCATAAGAGAAATAATAATAATAAAGGACTGAATGACCAACCAATCGAATGTGCACTTCATTTATATGAAAAGTATTATGGTGATGTTACAAGATGAATATGGCAGAGGAAATAGGCATTCACAAAACAGCCATCTATCTTCCCAGAATGCTGTCTACTACCTAAATTTAACTTTACAATTTTTTTTCTGAGCAGGTGCACAGACTAACAAGGAAATCAGGCTATGCCCACTCCTAATTTTTAATTTGAAAAGTAGCAGAGGAAACCACCTAGAGCAGGGGTTCTCAAACTTGGCAACTTTAAGACTTGTGGACTTCAACTCCCAGAATTCTCCAGCCAGCTATGCTGGCTGGAGAATTCTGGGAGTTGAAGTCCACAAGTCTTAAAGTTGCCAAGTTTGGGAACCCCTGACCTAGAGAGTAGCTTATGCTGCCCTAAGGCATTCTTAGGATTAAATAGAATACTTAAGGTTGATAGCTTGCTTACAGCAGGTCAGCTTTCAAATCTTTTTTTAAAATACATAAGGTTTAAGGCAAACAAATGGATGCCATTGGATGTATCTTTGCATATTGGTACTCAAAACCACTAGGTTGCCCAACTGTAGGTTAAGTAGGCATAAAGGATGTGGATAAGTGGTACGGAGTGGGGGAAACATGACATTCCCTTCCCTTCCTAAAGAAGGGAAAATTAAAGGGATTTTATGTTCATTTGACATAAAATATTTCAAAGCCAAGAGAGCAGGATGTGGAAGACAGCAATGTTATGGAGGTCATCCTTTAATCTTTACTGATAAACATTTGGAAACTCCTTTGGATAATAATCTAATTTATTCCTTTCAAAAGTGAAACTGGATTAGTTGCCTTCTTCATGATAAACCATGATTTCTCACCCTTTTGAATCTCAGGAAAGGCTTTTATAATGCCTCAATTTACAATATCCTAGAATATACACTATATTCATAGGAAAGTATTCCTAATGCAAAATGTGAAAGCATGCAATTTAAAAAGGTTAAGTTTGTGTGACCTGGAGATTGCTTGAACATTTGGGACCAAGAACTTAATATCAATGCTATTGTTCAGAATAATTCAGATGTACATTCAGGGATGTGAGAAGCATATTCGGTTTCCCAACCAAAGGGTATAAAAAGGTTATTAATTACACTGAAGATTGAATAAATTAATTCAGTGGGAAATGTGAAGTAGTTTCTGCTCATGGATCAAATGTTCCACAATTTGCAAATGGTAATTGTCAAGTGGATGGCATTTATTCAAAACCCAATTGAAAGGTTTCTCTGTTGCTTCAGTCCCTTTTTTATTGCCAATGCTTCCAAGTTCATAAAAATTGGAGTCTGGCCAACAGACACTTGAGCTTATCATTAAATGAATTGTGAAGAATAAGGTGTCTAGAGTTAATGGCCTTCCTTTCAGCTTGGTCAGAGAAGAATGCATTCCTTTAAAATAAATCAAATTTTAATATGGAAAAAGTGAGTATAGTGGGACCTAGGAATCATGCCTTTTCTTTGGCAGTCCCTAGCCAGTGGAATACTCTTCTCCTTGAGATCCATTAGCCCGCACTGTCTCTAGCTTCAGAAGGCCTATAAGACCTGCTCTTCCCTCAGCACTGATGTAGGGAGTGGTAGAAGCTTGAAGATAGTGTTGTTGGCTGAATCAGATAGACAGGTCATAACATCAGGTTTTTTCTTCTTCTACTGTCTTATGGAACAAATTCCCATGTTCGTCCTGTAATTGCTGTATTAGCTTTTTGGTTTTTTTCTTTCTTCAATTTGTGGGCCAGCCATCTATCTGATTTATTTGCTGTTTTGAAATAGTTTTGTTTCATCATTTTTATATTATGTATCATTTCTTCTTGAAGTGTTAGATTAATTTTATGTTTTACCAAATCTCTCTCTTCTTTGATTTTAGTATTTTGTGGTTCTTTTTGTAACACAGTCTCCAACTCTTTAAGCTTCTCCTATAATAATGTTTGCTGTTTCCTTTTTTCCTTATTTCTCCTTGCTGTATATGCTATTGTTATACCCCACACAAGCTTTTGTGGTATCCCATAGGTTTTGTAGCATTGTTTGATCTTTCTAATTCCTTATCCATCATTTGTGTATATGATTTTTTTTTTACAATTCTCTGATTTAGCATCCATTTGAATTTTTTCCTCTGACCATTAATGGATTGTGGTCTGCCCATGTATTTGGCTAAATCTCCATATCTTCTATGTTATTGATCAATTCTGGGTTCATCAATGCCATATCGATGCGCGACCACAAATTGTGCTGATGGGAAAAAAAAGTGTACTGCCTTTTTTTTTTAAATTTATCTGTCTCCATGCATACCTTAAATTTAATTCTTGCACCATTTCAAAGAAGCTACTCAGTAGTTGTCTTTTCTTTTTATTCTTCTTTGTATTCCTATACTCTATTTTGTTGTCTGCCACCACATCGCCTATTATACACACCTTTTCCCAGTCTGATTCAATTATTTTCTTGTAATTTATTATAGAATTCTTTTTGAATTATATTTGGAGCATAAATTGTCACCAGCAGAATTCTTTTTTGATTTGTTGTTATTTCCGTCATTAAAAATCTGCCTTCTCGGTCCGCTTCCGCCCTCCAATGGCGACGGATGGGTCCCTGACTCGTCCGCCACTTTGTCCTTTTTTCTGCCCCCCGACGGGGGCGAGACGCCCCATCCTGGGGGTCTTCCGTAGGGTTGGCTTGCTGGGGTTGTTCTCTTCCCACGGCGGTGGGAAAGCGACACTTGTCTTCAGCCTAGGTGAGGAAAGGCTGGCTGCGGGGGGGAGACGCCTGTCTCCGCCTTCGCCAATGGAGATCGGAAAAGCTTTTTAATTGTGAAGAGAGCTGGACGTTCGGGTTGAAAGGCTCTCCCGAGGCTCGGCTGCAGGGCGAAGAGTGAGTGTATTTTTATTTGCTATTTTATCGCCGATGGCAGCGCTGGACTAAAAAGCTTGGAGGGGGGTGTTTTTTTCGTTAAACCCCCCCTCGGATTTAAAGCGGCGCTTTGAAATGGCTCCTCGTTCCGAGGAACGGGTTTTTTTTCTATGCGGTTTGCCTGGAACTTAGTGAAAGCGAGTGAAAGTGATTTGTGGCTTGCAACAATGTTTCTAAGTTCGATTGGCTTGCTACAATTTTTTTCTTTGTTACTCTCTCCGGCTGGCTCCCAGCTTGGGCGGTGGAAGATGGCTTCTCTCTGCTCCTGAATGACTATTGTATTTATGGAAAATTACCAGCATCTCCTTGTGATCTGGACTTCCTCTTGCTATCAATGAAGAATTTTTTTGGATTAATTGATTCCTTGTCTGGAGTGCCTTTTTTACTATAACTATTGATTTGGAAAAGTGTTTCTCTTCTGGTTTCTGAACTTTTTACAACCCTGATTTGAAACTTTCACTTCCTGATTTGCCTCAGCGGCCCCACCCAAAAAACACCATCTTAGTGGCACTGACTTTAACAGCCAACCATGGCACAAAAATCTGAATTGGCAGGTTTGGAACAAAGATTGTCTTCTCTGGAATCTGTTATACAAACTTTGGTGCAGGAAATTAAGGCCCAGAGAGAAGAAAACAACAACTTTAAGAAGGAACTCTTGGAAACTCGGAAGCAAGTGCAGGAGAATACACAGAAGACTGAAGATCTGGAAGGGGGGCTAATTGAGGCAAAGGGAGAGCTTAAAAATGTTAACAGTGAGGTGGGGGAACTATCTGGGCATATGTCTAGGATGGACTTTGAAAGGATGTCATATTTTTTAAGATTTCAGAATATTTCTGAAGAATCTGGTGAATGCCTGCCTGAACTCATGAGCACAATTTTAGCAGACTATTTACATAAACCTAAAGATGAGATCAGGGGGGACATTGACCTAGTCTACAGAATAAACTCAGCATATGCCAGGATAAATGAAGTACCCAGAGAGATACACATTAAATTTGTTAGAAGGTCAACCAGGGAGGGAATTTTGAGGGCGCAGAGAGCGGGTCCTTTAATTTACCAACAGAAGGTGGTCGTTATCTTGAAGCAGGTCCCCAAAAAAATTAGAGAAATGAGAAGGAAATTTTCCTTCTTATCCAAAAAATTGTTTGACCACGGGATCTGGTTCAAGTGGGCGATGCCCGAAGGGATGCTGGTGTTCTGGGAAGGAGGAAGAGTGAAGATTAAAACAGTTGCTGAGGCGGAAGCCTTTCTTAAAAAACATTCCTCTGTCCTGGGGGAAGATCCAGGGGGGGCAGAGGGGGCCACGGCCCCGCCCACTGGGGGCCAGGCGGGAGAAAAAGAAGATACAATTGCCAAAAGACTTAGATCAAAAAAATGATTTTGCTTGTTTTTCTTTTCTTTTACTAACTTTTTTTTTCCCTTTTGTACCAGGATGTTTGTAATGTCTGCCATCTGAGAATTGGAAATGTATTATGTATTCACTTGTCTTTATCTTGTAGTATTTTTTCGGATAAATTTCTTTACTATTGTTTTATTATGTAGCCCGGGATGGGCCAAGGACACTGACGCAAAGGTTCTCAAAATGTTTCTGTAACCCTTACCTTACCCTCTAGAAAATTGTTAAAACTCAATAAAACTTTTTCAAAACGAAAAATCTGCCTTCTCTATCATTAAATATTTTCCTCAAATTTAACCAATCTTTTATGTATACTGCAATCTCTCTTTTCTTATTTTGTGCTAACACCAGATGCAGCATTCCTAATTCGGAGCATTCTAGAATATTACCATATTCTTCTTTGATATGGACCTCCTGTAGGCAGACAATATCCATATTTTGTCTTTTGAGTCTTGTTAATGTTTGTTTTTGCTTGGCTGGTGAGTTAATACCATTGATGTTCAAGGATATTATCTTTATTTCATCTTCCATTTTATTTGTATTTTGGTTTTGGTCCTTTCCTTGTTCTTGTCTCGGTTAGTGTTCTTGTTCTGGCTCCTTCTCTCTCCTGTCATTCTGTTTCCCTTCGATCCCTTATATCCTTCTCCGTAAGTTTTTCTTCTGATGTCTGTTCTTCCTGACTTTTATTTTCTGCTTCCTCTCTACTATCTTGTTCGTCTTCTCCTATTACATAGTGATCATAAAATTCCTGTACCTTTTCAAATGAGTCAATATGGAATTTTTTTCCTGCCAGGTTATTAGCATCCCCACAGGGATAAGCCATCTAAATATCACTCTGTATTTGAGGAGTTGGGTCGATAGGAAATGGTAGTTTCTTCTCTGTTCCATTATCCTGTTTGGTATCTGCTTTAATATTATGGTTTCTTTTTTCTTATAAACCAAAGACTCTTCTCTTGTTTTGCTGTAGACTTCATCTCTTGTCTTTTTGTTGTAAATCTTACATGTATCTCTCTTGGAAGTTTATGTCTGTGTGCATAGTTTGTGTGGACCCTATACACTTTGTCCAAGTCATTTTCCACTTCCAGCTTGCTTGTTTGCAGAAGTTCAGCCAGGAGTTAACTTTGGAAGATCTTCCTCCTTAGTTTCCACAATATTTTGGAACCAAAGATAAAACATTGATCTCTCCATCTCTAAATGTATAATGGCCTCTTCCATTTCTCTATTTACTGCCATCATTTTACTTTCTGTTTGATCTAGTTTCTTTTCTGTTTGTTCTGTTCTAACTTCCACTATTTTTGCTGATTTTGTATGATCTTTTCCTACATTTTACCAATTTTATCATCTAGTTTGTATATCTCTCCTTTCACCTCCCCCATATCACTCTTAAGTTCTTCATGATTTTTTGTCATTACCTCCTGTATCTTCATCATTGTCTCCTGAATTGATGTTAGGGTTGATTGCATGTTCTGTAAATTTATAGTGGAGCCTGATTTCTCACCTCCTAGCATGCTTTCCACTGAATGTGGTCCTGATGGGGATGCTATCGTCGCAGTTGTCCCCTTACCTCTATTTTGGTAACTGTGGTGGTTGTACTCTTCATTTTAATGTTTTTTTAAAAAAGTTTTTCCATAGTACCACGTTTCCCCCTTTATCTATCTATCTATCTTTTTTTGTCTCGACCTCACTTCCTCACAATTCTTCTACCTACTTCACTAACTATTATTGGTGACCACAATATAGTACACCCTATATTATAATACAATCAATACCCTATTTATACAATTGATCAATACAATTAATGGTCTATAATAATCTAATGATGGTCTAACAATTCTGACTACTAACATAAACAGTTATACTAATCTTAATCTAATTGTTATTTAATTATAAGAAATATAAAAGTTATAGATATTGCATTTACTATGAGTAATGCTTTCAATATAATACATATCACAGGTTTAATACCTTAAGTCTACTTATAAAAATATAAATATAAATAAATGTTTGTAGTATTGTTTTACTTGATTATTAAGTTGATTACATTATAAAAAATATCTAGGATATATAAATATACTATATAAGTCTATATAAGTTTGCTTTCATATATACGTATGTCCACTGGGTATTATCTATAAGTATCTATGAGAATATATACGTCATAAAGTATAACATATAAAGGTCTTTAAGGTATTCTATATAAAGTTCCAATTCTAGTTTTAAACAAAAAGCTATATAGTAAATAATATCTATACAGAATTTTATATAATTGTATCAGGTTACTTAGATTGCACAGATTTCGGGAATCTTAGAAAATTCTTTTTCCTTGTTCTTACTGTTGCATCAGCTTCTCCTCCCTTAATGTCCAGGATGTTGTCTTCTTTCTATTTAGCACAGTCACTATCACAGTTCTCTCATTTCCCCTGCCAGATCAAATCTCCACTGTCTTCTTCCCAGACAGAAGCTTCTTGTTCTTTCCTTTTCTGAAATTCACAATGTTTAGTCCCAGTCTAATCACAATTTCAGCTTGTGTTCCTTCTGCCTGTGGTAATTCTCCAGCAAGCTCAAGCCCTCAGTACATTTCTTCCATTCCTTCTCTGAATGTTAACTCTATTTTCTCAAGGTTCCGCTCCCACCGCTAAAGTGCCCCTTGTTTTCCTCCTTGGAGACACACTCACCCATCAAGCTATAGGTTCACACTTCCTGAGAGTCATGCCAGTACTTCATTCCAAATTCTTGAAATCCACTGATACTTTCAGCTGTTTCCCTCTTCTCACTTCCTTCTCCATTTAAAGGGCTGTCACACCTCTAGATCTGATCATAAAGGCCAGTCTCTCCTGCGCCAGATTTGAGAGGTTTCTCCTCCTATAACAGGGGATCACACCTCTCTCTGTTATCCTCCAAGCTTCCCCTCTCTGTCGTTGGTCCCTCCGAGACCCAGCTCTGCCTTTGCAAGCCTGCTGGCATGAAAATTGGGTAGAAAGAACAGAGCCCTGTTCTTCCGCTCCACACCAGTGTGACTCTACCCCAAAAGCTCTGCTTTTGCTTTTATGACACTTGTTTTTAGCCAGTTTTGTACAATGCAATAAAATGTAAAAAATCTTAACTATATTGACTTGCATAGAACACTAAAATGTTCTGACAAAAAAACCCCAAAACCCTGATATCTGGCATCAAATGCATAGTAAGTGAGCCTTCTGAAGTGAGTCAGCCTACAAAAAGAGCATTCCTGCCTAAAAGGCAATCTCATGAGTCACATTACTTTTGATGGCAAGGGGTCCTTGGATGCTTCAGACACAGGTTAGGGGTTTAGGCAAGGAGAGAGAGAGAGAGAGAGAGAGAGAGAGAGAGAGAGAGAGAGAGAGAGAGAGAGAGAGAGAGAGAGAGAGAGAGAGAGAGAGAGAGAGAATGAGAATGGCAAAGGATAAGGTTTTATATATGTCTTGAAATGTCTGTCAACCAATGTAGTATAATTGTAAGAGAAAATATTATTATTATTATTATTATTATTATTATTATTATTGTTGTTGTTGTTGTTGTTGTTGTTGTTGTTATTATTATTATTATTATTATTATTATTATTATTATTATTATTATTATTATTATTATAATAAATTGAAAGCAAGTTTCTTCTGAACTGCTTTCTGCTGGTAGCCCCGATTGTGGTAATGGGGGCATGGAGAACTCCTAGACTTGGCTCTTTGTAAAGGTCTTTGCAAAGATGCTCAGAGTCACCTTGAATTCCGAAAAAAGAAAGAAAGAAAGAAAGAAAGAAAGAGAAAGAGAAAAAGGAAAGAAAGAATGAGGGAGGGAGGGAGGAAAGAAGGAAGGAAGGAAGGAAGGAAGGAAGATAGATAAGTACAGTAATGGAGCCTTGAATTGCTGTTTCAAGTGACTGAAATTGAATTCTTGGCTTTTATTTCGGTGTTGCATAAGAGTAATTTTAATTTTATGTTTATATTTTAATCTTATTGTAGCAGGGATATATAAGCTATTCAAACTTTCAGGATTGGAGCAGTATATAAGCCCAAGTAAACAAGCAGGCAAGCTTGTGTTGGAGTAATATGGAGGAAACAACACTTTCCTTTAGCTCTCTGTCAATTGTATTCCATAAATGCTGTGTACAATAAAGTAACATAAGTTCAGTAAATGCATATGACTATATATGTTTCTAACTAACACAATTCTGATGGAAGCACAATGGAAGATTGTCCACTTTGGCTCCAGATAGTTGAAGCTTGCACAACATAGATGAATGGCAATAAGCTTGTGCAACATACTGTACAGTCCACAGACTGCATGTGACCTACCAAACAGCTCATGCAACCTACTGGGACTTTTTAAAAGTAATAAATATTGATTTTTTTAAAAGTAAAAGTTCATCATCACTGTCACTTCCACTGTCCCCATAAAAATGTCCTGCTGAGGACCTTCAACCTTCACTGTTAGCGCCAGCTCCAGCATTGCTGCCATTCTTCTTAGCCAGCAAACAGCTGATTAGTATACCAGGTATTCCTTTGCACCTGTGATTATTTTTAATTATCAGTGTGACTCTTTCTCCTCAACCTTGTGCAGGTCTGCCTTAGAGTAGCAGAAGAAAGTACAAGTGATACTATTAAAAAATTGTCATGTCAGGGAAGAACGTTGCAGGTGAGTGACAGACAGTACTCTGACACTGAGCTGAAGGAGCAATCACAGGTACACAATTTAAATAACAAGACTTGGAAATCTGTGTGCATTTGAATAGTAGAAGGGCTGCAAAATTTAACAAATTAAGAAGAGAATGAAAACTCTAAGGATAGGAAAGATGGTAGGCCAGTTTTTTAAATCTGAATCTCCCTTTCTACAGTCTTTCAGAACTGCTGTTGTTTACGCAAACATACCTGGTTGAAATAATACTAGATATATATATATATATTTTAAGTTATTTCTCAAATCTATGGGGAACAACATTCATTTTAACTAAACCGCTCCATTAACTGAAAGCAATTTCCAAGTTTGAAGTGTTAGATTAAACTGCAAATTAAATATTTTTTGGCATTATGAGTTACTAAAGATCTTGATAGATTGAAGTAGAAAGAGATTTAGAAATATTATTTTTGCAAATGTCCTAAGAAGAGAGCCAATGAATCAAGTTAAATGTTTGTGTGTTTGTATGTCTGAATATTCATTCCCAACAACCTTTCTCAATGGCACTGCAAAAATTCTGATGAGACACAGAAATGTTTATATTGTGTCCGTTCATTCTAAAAGATGATGTACTGCAATGCAACAATACAAGTAAAAGCAATAATAGGTTTTGGAATAGCTTCTTTCAGATATGTAGTCTGAATGCAAGAGTTGTTGTCTGTATAAATGTATTCTGGTCAATGGAAAAGCAAAAGCCTTATGCATTTTATCAGCATCAGCAAATTCAACAGACATCCAATTTCATCACTGCTTTTACATGTGCTGATCCATTCTGTTCCAACAATAAGAGAAGAGGAAAAATGAACATCATGTACATTTCGGAAGTGGAGCATATTTTTAATGCTAACTTGTCAAAAGGAGCATAATTACCACTTCCAGTGAGTCATGATTTTTCAGCAAGATACATTTCAATCCATACACAAAAAGAAAAGTTGCAGAGGCACCACATTTGAATTTTATGCAGCACTTGTTAATAAAGGCCTATCTGGGTTATTGCTATATGAATAAACAAGACTCTTCAGAATCCCTGGTGATTTTAGTGCCATATTGTACCATCCCATTTCTGGGAAGAAAGTCTGCTAAAAAAATAACTAGGAAGATGTGACTGTAATTTTCCCCCCCGAAAACACATAATCATAGCAAAGCAACTTGAAAGCCTGTACCCAAATAAAAAATTGAAAAAAATCTTTTTTTAAAGATTCTCCATCTTCTCTATCCATGCAAACAAAATGTTATGCAAAATCAGATAATGGAGTATTATTTCAAACATTACAGATGCTCCCTTGCTTCTGTATTTATTCCTTTTTTGCTCTTTTAATCATTATTTTCACTCATATCTAAAATGAATATGACTCAGAGGTAATTAAACATATTGAAGTCAGATATAGATTATTTATGTGTGTGCCTCTTCATTTCTTGTGATGATAATCCAATAGCGTTTAAATTAAACAACACCTATATCCTTTTTTTAAATAATTTTGTTAGAAATTTTAATAACAATATTACAAGACACTGCAGGCTAAACTCAGAAAGAAAAGTAAAACCGAGACTAAAAGGTACAAAGGAAAAAAGAAAGAAAAAAGAGGAAGAGGCAGAACTAAGAAAAGGAGAAAAATATTTAAAGAAGTCACTTCATCACAAGTATGAGCAGACTTAGGAATTCATCATCTGCTATATGATACATGCAAGTATTTCTTCTTCCCATAAACCATCCCTGATTGATTTGGAAATCCATATCTCATTAACATTTCAATCCTGGTTTCAGCAAAAAGTCCACATACTTTTACAAATCTTGTAGCAAAAGTCCTAATATTTCAAATTTTCACGGTTCCTTAATTCATTTATAATTCTCTTGAGTTAAAGACTTATTTAACTTTTATTTATTGATTTCAAATTCTTTAAATTTTTAAGTTAATGATTATTTTTTCTTTTATTCTGGAATGAAGGTAGACTTACCATGTGGCTTTGGAAACTAATTGATTTGAAGAGCTTTAATACCCTTAGGTTAATTAACTCAATGTCCTTGGAAAGGCTCTTCCATGGTTGAGAAGTTAATGGTTTTTCTGGTGCCTCCTGTTGCTCAAAACTGTAATAAGCCACTGTCCTGTGATCCCTTCATGAGGAGCAGCTATCTGGAGCATAAGTGGGCAATCTCCCATCCTCTCTTTTTTCTTACAGGTTCTATGGCAGATAGACAAATGGGGGTGGGAAAGAGAGGGAAAAGTGGGAGGGAGGGAGGGAGGGAAAGAAAGAGAGAGAGAGAGGAGGGAGGGAGAGATGGAGGGAAAAAGAGAGAAAAAAACAAAGATGCAGAGAGAGAGGGGGGGGGGAAGAAGGAGGGAAAAAGAGAGAGATTTGTGTATTTTAATGGCAAAATGTGTCCCTGAAAGTAGTTTTGCCATTTTACTGATCAATTCAAGGGGGAGAGAGGGAAAAAGGGGGAAAGAGGGATTGAGAGAGGGAAAGAAAAAGAGTGAGAAACAGAGGCAGGCAGAGAGAGGGGGCGGAAGAGAGAGGAAGGGAAAGAGGGAAATGATTTACGAAAGTTTTTCTTTTTTATTGTTGCTAAACATAATATTTCAAAACCAAAAAAAGAATGAAGGGGCATAAAAGTATCACACTTTTCTTAGAACAATTAGCTGAACTCTGCCTTGCTTATCATTATTTTAGGTAGTAAAACCTCAGTATTCAGGTTAAATACGTTTTGGATTGAAACTTGGACACTCGGTCTCTAAAAGGTTTGTCATCACTGTTCTATTGGATTGATCTATCTACCCATCCTTTGATCATGGCCATGATGTCATCTCCATTCATTCAGAGATATAATAGTTAATCATTCCTCACCCAGAATTCAACAAAGCCTATTTCCAATGTACATTTTTAAAAAATCTCTACCATTTTAAATTTTTAAACAGCTATTTAAATTTTCTTGGCTTATGGTCTTTGATTTAAAGAGGAGACAGAGGAAAGGAAATTGGATAGGTTTACTTAGGTAGCCTTCTTCAAGGGTATCAATTAGATGTTCATGATTAGAATATAGTGGTGGACAGTACAAAGAAAAGCTTATAATTCCTTTGAGTTCCTCAAAGGACAGGTAGACTAAAACTGAAATTAACTCAAATATTTTAGAAAACAACCAATCAGGCATGAAATCAATTTACCTTCGCTACCAGTTCAGAACCAGAAGTGCACATGCATGTGTGCGTGCTCACTTCGCTTGCGAACTTTCTGCACATGCACAGAGCGTCCGTGATGACATCTGGGCAGGTGGACAGAGCCTCCTGTCACTACCACTACCGGTTCACCTGAACTGGGGCAAACCAGCAGAATACCCCCTTTGCAACCAATCTACATATAGAAGTATGTGACATACACAATCCATATTTGTGTTAGGAAAAACCTTTCTGTCACCACTGGGGCAAACAAAAACAGAATCTTCAACTGTGGCTATTAAAAACATAGTTTTAAATTGTGTCTCCCCTCCCCTTCCTTCTTGGTAACATAAATATAAATTACAGGAAAAATATATTTGTATAGCTCCAGGTTAGTTTGTTATTTCCTTCCTCAAATAGTGGAAGATTAGACTGACCTTTCTAGGGCTGGCTGGCTTTGGTCTTGATGATTACAGCTTGGACAATTTTTGTGGTTTTCTTGGTTACTTTAAAAAATTGAATGTGTGTGTTGTTTTAAAGTGATTATATCCTTTTTTATGGGATCAATTATAAATAGAAATAAATGAATGAACAAGGAAATAGATCATGATCTGACAGTTACATCAGAAGTAATTTCTGTTCAATTTCGGTTTAGCAACACAGGCACATGGGAATACTTGATAATTCAGTCTTTTGTTTGCCATTTGAACTAACCTGATCTATATTACCCAGAATAATTTAGAATGCAAAAATCCTGCAGGTTTTCAATTTGCACCGGAATGTACCTATACTTCCCAACAAAAAGAGTTTGTACCAAAGTAAATTTAACTTTGAAGTAAAACTTTTAAAAATATCAGTTCTTTGAGAAATTATGTTGAAAATGTACATTTAAATGCTACTTTCTACGGTGCAGCCAAAGCAACTATGCATATTCTAGATATTTAAAAGTAATTAAGTGATTTGTTGCAGTGAGACTCATCAAGTATTTTTGGAAGGTTCAAAAACTGAAAACTCTTTAAAGATTGTTTTTGCATGAATCAAAAAATGTGCTTATGATTTGTTGTTTTGATGACTAGAAAAACATTGGATAATAGAACAAGTAATAGAATAAATGATAACTTTGTACTCATATTTGCATTTCTGTAAAGAAAATCAGAAGCATCTTTCTGCACTTTTTCTTTTTTTCTTTTTCTCTGTCTCACATTGTTCTCTTTATTCTGTACTAGGGTCTCTTTACAATTGGGACTCTCTCTGGATATTAATGAAGAATTTTTTTCTTGTTGGATTTGTGGTTCCTTTCTGGATTACCTTCGCTTTTATAACTATTGAGTTGGAAAATTGTCTCTCTCTTGGTTCCTGAATTTTACAACGTTTCAACCTTGATCTGAACTTTTGGCTCCCGGTTAGTCTCACCAACCCCACCCTGAAAACGCCATTTTGGTGGCACTGACTCTAACAGTTAAAGATGGCTCAAGAAACAGCACTGACAAGTTTAGAACAACGGATGGCTTCTCTTGAAACTGTTATACAAACTTTGGTAAAAGAAATTCAGGCCCAGAGGGCTGAAAACATCAATTTCAAGAAGGAGCTATTGGACACAAGGAAGCAAGTGCTGGAAAACACACAGAAGACTGAAGAATTGGAAGGGGGGTTGGTGGGGGTTAAGGGAGAGATTAAAAATGTTACTAAAGAGGTTGGGGAAATAGATGGGCATGTGTCTAGGATTGATATGGAAAGAATGACATATTTTTTGAGATTTCAGAACGTTCTTGAGGAATCTGGTGAATGCCTCCCTGATCTTATGAGCACAATTTTAGCAGACTATTTACAAAAACCTAAAGATGTGATCAGGGGGGACATTGACCTAGCCTATAGAATTAACTCAGCATATGCCAGGATAAATGAAGTGCCTAGAGAGATACATGTGAAATTTGTTAGAAGGTCAACCAGAGAGGAAATCCTGAGGGCGCAGAGAGAGAACCCTTTAATTTACCAACAAAAAACGGTCACTATCTTGAAGCAGATTCCTAGAAAGATTCGAGAAGCAAGGAGGAAATTTTCCTTCTTGTCTAAAATTTTATTTGATCATGGGATTTGGTTCAAGTGGGTGACACCCGAAGGGATGCTGGTGTTCTGGGAAGGAGGAAGAGTGAGGATTAAAACAGTTGCTGAGGCGGAAGCCTTTCTTAAAAAATATTCCTCTGCCCTGGGGGAAGATCCAGGGGGGACGGAGGGGGCCACGGCCCCGCCCGCTCGGGGCCAGGGAGGAGAAAAAGAAGATACAATATCCAAGAGACTTAGATCGAAAAAATAACTTTGCCTTGATTTTTCTGAACAATTTTGCATAATATCTGTATCTGGATTTTTTGTAAATGTCTGACAGCATGGAATTGAGAATTTAGGTATATGTACTTGCTTTTACCTTGTAGTGTTATGAAAAATGCTTTTTTTTTTGTTATCTTTTTATTGTGTATTTTGAGGTCTCGGAAGGGCCGACGACTCTGACGTGAATGCTCTCAAAATTTCTTTGTATCCCTGCCTTACCCTACCCTATAGAAAAATGTAAAACCAATAAAACTTTTTCAATATAAAAAAAAGAGAAATAAAATAAATAAAATCAGGTAGTAAGAACTGTAAATAAAATGGAATAAAATAAATAAAATGGATTCAAATATCCTGAAAAACTGGCTGGTTGAGAATTAACTATAGAAGACATCTTTGTAATAGCAGCAATATAATGTGAGGCAATTTTTCAGAAACTCTTTCACCATAGAGGGCAATTTTGTTTTCAAATGAGATAACTGTTGGTAGTTATTCAATCTTGCCAAGGATAAGACTCTTCTGAATTGGAGAAGCATTATTTGGCTTAAATTATCTACCTATTTGGAAAAAAAATGGATCATTGTCCAGAAACACACCTTTGAATATGGCAACCAAGTTTGATTGGCCTTCCAAATATTTGGCACAGTGTTTAAACGATACCTCTTCATGCTCTAATCCTATCCCCAGGATTATATTAAGTGTAAGACCGTAGCATTTAAGCATTTCATACAGTGTCCTATGCCCAGTGGTGGAATTCAACCTGTGTAACTACTGGTTTGTTGAGTGTGCACACAATGTGTTTGAAAACAGCTCTAAAACTCACATTCTACTGCAGCCCCGGTAAGTAAAACAACTGAGGCATGGCAATCTGCTCTGCCGTGCCTATCAGCTGGGCTTCAAATAAAGGAAACTCATCAAATTTGCAGATGACACCAAGCTGGCAGGAATAGCCAACACTCCAGAAGATAGGCTTAAGATACAGAAGGATCTTGACAAACTTGAACATTGGGCACTATCTAACAAAATGAAATTCAATGGTGAAAAAAGTAAGGTTCTACATTTGGGCAACAAAAACAAAATGCACAGGTACAGTATAGGTGGTACCTTGCTCAATAGTAGTAACTGTGAAAGGGATCTTGAAGTCCTAGTGGACAACCATTTAGATATGAGCCAGCAGTGTGCAGCAGCTGCCAAAAAAGCCAACACAGTTCTAGGCTGCATAAATAGAGGGATAGAATCAAGTTCACGTGAGGTGATAATACCACTTTATAATGCCTTGCTAAGGCCACACTTGGATTCAGTTTTGGTCACCATGATGTAGAAAAGATGTGGAGACTCTAGAAAGAATGCAGAGAAGAGCAACAAAGATGATTAGGGGACTGTAGACTAAAACATATGAAGAACGTTTGCAGGAACTGGTTATGTCTAGTTTAATGAAAAGAAGGACTAGGGGACATGATAGTAGTGTTCCAATATCTCAGGGGTTGCCACAAAAAAGAGGTAGTCAAACTATTTTCCAAGGCACCAAAGGGTAGAACAAGAAGCAATGGGTGGAAACTAATCAAGGAGAGAAGCAACTTAGAACTGAGGAAAAATTTCCTGACAGTTAGAACAATTAATTAGTGGAACAGCTTGCCTCCAGAAGTTGTGAATGCCCCAACACTGCAAGTCCTTAAGAAGATGTTGGATAGCCATTTGTCTGGAATGGTATAGGGTTTCCTGCCTAGGCAGGGAGTTGCACTAGAAGACCTCCAATGTCCCTTCCAACTCTGCTATTGTATTATTATTGAAATATAGGACATTCTAGTGCAGGGGCGGGATGGCAGGGCCAAACCCAACCAGTCTGAACCAGCTGAATTCCACCCCTGCCTATGCCAAGATGAAACAGAATCATCACTTAAGATCAGAACTGTTCAGTCCACAGGAGGGAAAATCAATTTTAAGCATTTAAAATGCAACCTCTCTGAAAGGGGCAAAAGAGCTATGTGGTCCCAACTGGACTCCGAATAAAATTTGTGCCTGAAGTTTAACTGAAAATGCATCTGGTATGAATAATACACCTCTAGCATAGTAATAGGACTACAGGACTATTGCTGACTCTGTCATTTTAGATAACATATTCTATATGTGCCCTGCATTTACTTGTGGCATGAAACACTACATTTAAAAAGGTTTTAGAAAATGCTTTCCCATAATATTAAAGCAATTTAATGTGTTTTATGGTGTTATTTATTTAAAGTTACAATATGTTTCCTACTTATATCCATACATATTTGTAACACTCTTAGTATCCTTTTTTCTCTCTACAAAATGCCACTTTGAGGAGACAATGATGAGCCCAAAAATGGTAGCATGTCCCAGGAGGATGGAAAGCAGTGGTGGACTCTGCAAGTTCGGACTGGTTCAGGTGAACCGGTAGTTCCAATGATCAGCTGGCCCCAGCCACCTGCCCCTGCCCTATCCTGTCCTATATTTCCTTCTTTCTGGCTCAGCTGATTCGTGTAGCACAGCTGATTTCACACCTCCACTGTTCTACATATTGGGGCTGCCATAGAAGGTAAGAAGCTGAGCTTCAAATTGCTATATTTTAAATGCTGCATGTAGGTGCGCAAGGCATGCACTCACAGAACCAGTTGTTAAACTGGTTGCAGCCCACCACTGATGGAAAGGTAAAAAGTAGAGCAAAAGTGAAGTAAGATTGAAGTGTATACAAATTGATGAAAAGAATGGTTGTGTTTTGGAAATACCACTGAAAAAAGTTGCAGGCATTAGAGCAAAATATACTAGGCCAACATATGGAATGCTTATTCTCATGAGAAAAAGAGATGCAGAGGTTTTAATGAGTTTCAGTTTCAGCATTTCAAAGGAAGTATAATGCAGATGTCACATGAAGTTAACTGGACAGATAGGCATCTGAACACCATGGATTTTTATTTATTACAGAGCATCATACAATTTTCACCTGGAAGATTTCAGTGCAACTTTAACTATCTGGTTAGTTTACTGCATTTACAGATAGTCATTAGAGCAGTATGCTCAGTTAATTTGCATGGCAAGGCTACTGAACTAATTCATTCTGCATCAGAACCCAGAATTAGAATTAAAAGAGAAACTAAAGCAAGGTCACAATGAAGCAGGAGCCAAGGATTACAATAGGATTACAATGGCAAGCCAAATGGAAAGGGGAAGACAAGGATATGGAGAAAAAGAGGCAGAGGTTAAAGGGTCTAGAAGCAATATTGTCAGAGACATGTGCAAATTGGTTGCAGTGGAAAGTTGTTTCCAACAGCATGTTACAGTTGTATTAAAACTTAATGTATTACTCCAAGCACAATCTATCCCTATCAGTCTTAATAATCTATCTTGATATTTCATGAATGAATGCTACTTTTAAACACTTCCATCACTCGATCAGTTCTCTTGAATTCCATAAAGCTAGAGTGCTATTGAGAAGGGAAGTGAGGTTTAAGCTTGTTTTGAAATAATGTTTCTTTGGCTTCAATCCAAAGAACAATCAACAAGAAAGGTTGAATGGGAAGGATAGATAGCAAGAAAGGGTAACCTGAGATCCTTTTAGCAATAGCAATAGCAAAAGCACTTAGTTATATACCACTTCACAGTGCTTTACAGCCCTCTCTAAGCAGTTTTGCAAAGTCAGCATATTGCCCCTAACAATCTGGATTGTCATTTTTCCCACCTCTAAAGGATAGAAGGCTGAGTCAAACTTGAGCCTGGTGAGATTAGAACTGCCAAATTGCAAGCAGAAGGCAGTCAGCAGAAGTAGCCTGCAGTACTGCATTCTAACCACTGTGCCACCACAGCTCTAGCTGCACAGATACAGAAGGCTGAAACTCTTACACTCTTAAAAGAATAACTCCAGGTAATATTTCTGTCTACCCCTGTCTTGCTCCCAATCCTTGTTGGAAGAAGGAAGTATAGACTCTTTGTGCCACTATACCAGAACCTGCTAATATGAGAATATATGTTTCCAGAGGTAGCAAACCTCTGAAAACTAATTTCCCATTGAATTGAATATAATATAATTACACAGAGGCTTTCTCCTGGTTTATCACTACACTACTAGTAGTAGGAATAGAGTCCTCATGTCCTCTTCCCCTTAAAGGCAAATGTTCTACATGAACAACAGTAAACAGCTCTGAGGTTGCAAGAACATAGAGTGCCATACATTAATTAACTGGAACTGAAAGAATGGCAAGTGGACATGGAAGATTAAATCCAGCCAAGTGAACAAATTGATCGAAGGAAAGAATTCTGCTATCAAATGTTTCACTTAATGATATTTAATTATGTATTGTTAACAAGTTATATTTGCTTCACTTTAAACACAGGCTCATTAAGGAAAGTTTGACTCCTAGCCATTGGTGTCCTCAATTAATCCACCTTCAAACTAAAATAATCAAAGTACCAGCACTGATATATTTTGGCTAGCAATTCTAAAATGACATTGTATGAGGGTTACATGAAAGAACTGGGCTAATGGTCAAAGAACATGTTGCTCTTGTATAAAAGAATTTCAATTGATACGTTTTTTGAAGCAAGTACCAAAACTGGCTTTTATTGTGATTACTACTACATTTAAGCCCCATGCTTCTGCTTGTATAAGCATTCGGTCCACTTGTTTTGACTGAGTTTTATTGAAAGCTAATTCACCCATGGCAACCCACTGACATGAATAAAGTCAGGTTTTGGCTAACACAATATTGATTATTTGCAGTCAAAGAATGTTATTTTAATGAGGCGCTAATTCAGCTGTGTCAATTTACAGATTAAAAGCCAAGCTTTTAAACAGTGAAATTGTAGCAGAAAAATCAATCTTCAAATACTCAACTCTCTTGAAACTTTTGAACTAATCAAAGTATAGATGATTTGTGTGATGTTTGCATAAGGGATATACATTCTTCCTTTGCTCTCCATTTATATAAAACAAAATGATGATATTAAAATGGCACTCCGTAAGAGATCTCTCTCACACATATTGATGATAAGTGAAAGAAATTCATGCCAAATTAGTTTTTCCCAAAACTTTAACATGGAAAGGAAATAATCTCAAAACTTGGTTACTTTTTCTTTGCCATGTCATTAATATTTATATCTTCATCAGTTAAATTTGTCTCCTATAGTGTTCTCAAGAAATCATGTTTTCTTTTGATTCTGACATTCACAAACTTATTTGAGCTAATTCAACTAGATTCAACTAGCCATAGGGACCTTGTTAGGTTTCCCATTTAAAAAGTACAAAGGAAGACTATTGAATATGATCTTCAAAAAGAAACTTGATTGTAAAACAAAGATTAATGGATTTATATAATGAGCTGATTGTAGTGGTTAAAAACATGAGATCGATTTGGGAATAAGACCTTCTCATTCTGATAATCAGTGTCCAGGAGCTATTGACTCTCTTACTTGAATTATTTCAATAAACTATAATGTTTTTTAAAAAGTCACAAAAGAAAGGTTTTTAAAAAAGAATTATGTATCTATTTATCAACTATTTACGATCATTAAGACAGAAATTCATCATGGAAGATGAGTAAAATTGGTCCAGCTAGCACAGTGGCCCCCACCCTTTTGGGCACCAATTACCAGTTCTGTGGATAGAGGTTTTTCCGCACACCAGAATCTTGTGTGCTGCCTGCATCCAGCAGATGGGGCTTTGCTTGTTTGCATAGCCCAGTTTCTGGCATGTCACAGTCTAGTACCAGTTCACTAAAGTAGAAAATGTGACACTTAAACCAGTAATTAATAATCACTAGTCAAATTCTTAACAGAATCCTCTTTTGGCCAGTTTCAGATTACACTGGATACATATTTGAAATACATAGAGCAATATATTGATAAACGTAATTTGTATCACTTCCACCAAGCTAATAATTGGGTAAGGTCCTAGCTGGGAACCATACAGTAGCTGAGGTAGAGATGGAGGTGCAAATCAATCTTTAAAGCAGTGAGGTTCATTCTGTGCATCCAATGTGGGAAAAAAAATCATGTAATGTGTCACATTCCGGCATTCACACTGAAAATAAACAGAGTCAGTTTGTTTGATGAAAAACTTTATCCCTAAGGAACTACGTGATAACCAGTACTAAATGATTATGATACAAAGGTAAGCAAATCCAAGTCAAAGTTAACCCCATCCCCATACATATATCATTAACCCACCCAGTTCCACCCACAAATCTACCCAATTACCCAAATGACACCCCTAATCCTCAGCACCAAACACCATGACCCTCAGCCACATCCGAACTCAGTGTCATCATTGCCTCATTCCTTATCAGCTACACCTGAATAGAAGTATTACTTCAGAGTAGGCTCTGAAATGCAGCTGCTGTTCAGGAGGCACGCAGAGTTGTGAGGGAAGCCATGTGGAGCCGCTCCGCATTGCTACATGGCCCTGAAGAGTCCACTTGGAGGAGACAGCCCAGGAGCCGCGCTGCCCACATGCAGCCACAGGCTCCCCTGACATCAGAAAGATGAGAGGAAGGGTTTCGGTGATGGCCCCAGTGGTGTTAGCGGCAGTGTCAGCGATGGTGCCATGTAAATATGGGCAAGTGGGTGTGGTGTTGGTGGCATTGGCAATGGCAGCATGGAAACCCTCGCCAATTCAGGAGGTAACAGCACTGAGGAAAAGCCGCTACCCCGCGAATGTCAGCACGAGGGCTGACAACACCCACAAGACTGCAGAATCAATATGTGCCTTTCGTGTTTTGAATCAATATGTGTCTTTCGTGTTTTGAAAAAAATCTCACCTTAATATTTAAAAGTCCTCACTTGCTCAATCTTTTGCTCCCTATTGCAGTTTCCTAAAGCAAAGAGCATTGCTTTCTTATGGTGATTTATACCAACTTGGTGTTCCTTGCTAAGATGTTAAAAGCATGCCTAAGGGCAATTGGAGGTCTAGAAATAATAGTTGCATCATCTGCATAAAGTAATAATGGAACATTGATATGTGCAATTCCAGGGGATGAAAATTGGGATCTGAAAGTTCAATAGCCAAGGTGTGCATGTGTAGATTAAATAGTAAAGGAGCAAGGATACATCTCTGCTTAATTCCTTCATGTACAGAAATCGACTTTGATAGTAGACCCAGTGGGTCATCTAATCTTGGCATCATTAAATATCCTCTGGATTGGAACCAGTAATTGCAATGCCAAAATTCTTGAGTTTCACCTATAAGAAATTGAAATCAAATCAAATGCTGACTTGAAGTCACAAAGCTGCATAAAGGGAGGCCATAGATCTTCCACTTATTTTACAGTAAGGCGACATAAAACAAGAATATGCTCCAGGGTAGAGCAATATTTTCAAGTATCGAGTTATCCATATTTCATAATTTATTATTAGATTCAAAGTAAGAGAAAATATATTACGAACATTTATTTTTAGTATTTTAACATATTTTTAAATATTGATATTATTTGTTTAAAGAGCTTGCTATTGTATTATAACTGAACTGTAAAATGTTAGCAGTCATTTTTGTTATGCATCTGTTTGTTGTATTTTTTTTCTTTTTAACTTGTCCTGTAATTGATCTCCCTTTTTTCCTTTAATCTCAGTTTGTATTTTAAAATTTGTTTTTGAAATTTAACAATGGCATTTATTAAATATGTACTTGCAACCCTGGTTAGGTTCCTTAGCTATCCATTTTTGCACCTGCCAATGTAGATAGCATCCATAAAGCTTGCTGATGTGACTCAGAAAGCCTATAAGCTGGTGGTTGGCAGTGTTATATCTATCAGACAAATGCCACCAGACAAAACTATGAAAACATTAGAAGAAGACATTATAAAAGGATAAAAGAAAAAGGATAACAGCAAATAAAGAAAAGGGAAGATGCCTAAAGAAGTGACTACCCAGTGTTCTTTGCAGCACTTACAGACTTAGCTACTATCATCTCCCATATTACCTATCATAAAATTCCATATAAGATTTTTAAGTTCACCTGACTCCAGGACAACTCTGGGAAGTTTGTAATCATATGAACTTTACAAAACAAATATAACAAAGGAAAAAATAAATAAATGCATATCCAGAAAAGAAAAATACCCATTTCAACATAGGTAGTATTATAAAAGTCTTGACATCCACCTTAACCCCATTACCTAGGAAAAGAGCCAAGTTTTTAAATAACTTTTAAAATAAAGGCAGGATCTTTGGGGGGAATGCCACTCTATAGGACAGGTAAGCCAACAAAAAAGCCAAAACTTATGTTATGTATAATATATATAATATATATTGTATGCTGATGCCATCCAACTATATATCTCCACTCTTGGGGGCCCAAGTGATGCTGTGGTCAACTTTTTGTGGTGCCTGGAGACTGTGGGGCCCGGGGTGGGTGGCAACAGGCTTTGATTGAACCCTGGTAAGACTGAGTGGCTTTGGATACATGGGGCTCTGGGATTCAGGACTTTGTCATCTTTGACTCTGGATGGGGTGACATTGCCCTGCAAAGATCCAGTCCACAATTTGGAGGTTCTCCTGGTCTGTGACAGGTAGCAGTCACAGCTAGGAGAGCCTTTGCACAACTTCAGATTATGTGCCAGTTGTGGCCTTTCCCTGAGCTCAATCATTCAAGCCCCTAGTTATCTTATGACTGGACTATTGTAATACACTCTATCCTTGAAGAGCATTTGGAATTTATAGCTGGTGCACAGTGCAGCAGTGTGAGTAGTTTTGGGGGCCCAAAAATGGTCCCTGTAACTCTAGTGCTTGATGAGCTGCATTGATCACCAGCCTGCTTCTGGCTGCAACTCAAGGTGTCGATGAACACCATAGCATGGGTCCAGGTTACTTGAGAGACCATTTCACTCCACTGGTATTGGCCCATGCCACTTGTGCCAGCAGAGGAGGCATGCTGCAGCTCTTGTCAACCCGATTATTCCAGCTGGTAGGGTCCAGGAGAAGGGCTTGCTCTGCTGTTGCCCCTGCCCTCTGGAACATCTTGCCCCTCAACAGTCCTATCATTTCATAAGGGCCTAAAGACATAGCTTTGCCAGTTGGCTTGGAGCCTCAGTGGGGGAACAGTGCTATAGAGGTAGTTGATTGAGTAATAACAGATCCCATCTCACCCCACTCCACCCTTGCTCTCTCCAAGTGTCTTGGTTTTAATGTTTGCTTTTAACTTTTTATGTTTTAGCTTTTATGTAACTGTAAACTGCCCAGAGTTTACCCTATGGCAAAATGGGAGGACAATCAATTTTATAAATAAATAAATAAACTTCTTGTAATTCCTTAGATGATATTTTACAATTGATGGGATCTAAAACATGCCAATTCTGTCCAATCAAAAAACTACCAGAGATACAGTATATAGTCCCTTAGATAGCCAGGTTCAATATCATGATAGAATTTCTAGGTGCTAACCAGCAACAATTAGAAACAAATTTGCAAGAAAATAATTCCACTGTTTGGCCCGCAGAACTCACCTACCTTCAATTAGGTCCTAATCTCAGTGTAGATTAGGGCAGTGGAGGGTAAAATGAATAATGTTCTCCACTTGTCCAGCACAAGAATAGAGATGCTTTTTCTATGGGACATTTACAAAATCTCATTTCAAAATGTGCCAAAGTTGTAGTCTTCAAGGAGAGAGATATACAGTAAAAGTCTTCCTCAGTGGGGCACCAGTAATATCAACCAGATACTGGGAAAAGTTATGTTTTTATAAAACCATGATGAAAAGGTGGATGTCTATACTGTAGTAACATTTTTATTGGCATCCTGGCTTATATAACCCTCTCTAAAAAATAGACACTCTACTAGTTTTAAAATATAGCTTTAGCACCCACTTAGTTCAGTGTATTATTCTATGCAAACTTTGTTCTTGTCTTTTGTTTTCATTAATTTCCTCTCCATTTCGACATATTATCCCAAATTAACTAATGGCAAAAGCACCTGTAATGTTGCATCTAATGTGAAAGTAAGGCTGTTTGTCAAATACCAGTAACGATTATATCTGATTGGTAAATGGATCAGCTACAGGAAGGAAAAATAGGGCAAATGTGTTTTCATGCTTGCACTGATAAAACACCCTGAATAAATGGCCTTCTCTTACAGATACACAACTTCCTTTTATGTCTTCTTTACAGTTTAAAATATGCAATGCCAATGAGGCATTTTTCACACCAGCTCCACTGTAAAGCTTTAAGGATAAAGATTTAAGAGGAAAGAATGAACTCTGTCCTACATAAATCATAATAAGATATAGGTAATCACTGATTGAATTGGATCCGAGCAGTATTCTCCTCTAAGATAAGGTGGCAAAATGTTAAGATCTATGGGACACAATCAGAGGAAACCATATGATTAAATGAACCACTTAAAACTGACTTCTTGGTGTAATGAAGAATTGCAAAACCCTGGGCCATATGCAGCTCCCCTGGGATCCATACAACCATTGTCACCTCAGAGATCCTATCTGAATATCAGCAATACCAAACTGCCATTATATTCTGAATATGAACCAGTGATGCTATTCAGCCAGTTCTATCTGGTTCAGGTAAACCAGTAGTGGTGAACATGAAGACATCACCCGGATGTCACCACATCCCATCACCCCATTCTGCGCATGCACGGAGCTCACATTTGCAAACCGGTAGCAAAGGTAAGTTGATTTCAACTGATATGAACAACAATATATATTTTTCCTTTAAGGAGGGATATATGATTTTCCTGAAGGAGGCATATATGATGGGGGGATCAAATGTATTTTTAAATTAATTTCACATTTATATATAATATGATAATATCACAAGTAATCTATTCAGCTTTTAAAAAGAAAGATGTTTATTGTCTTTAGGGACATCTACATAATATAAATTACACATATAGACAAAGTGGTTAACAGCAGTTACAATATGTAAGGCAGAGTTAATTTATGTGACCACCTCCAAGTACAAAAGGTAGCATGCCCCTCTCCCCAGGTGACCAAAATCTTGAATGATATTGAAACACTGAGATTTTATATGAGGGTACTGAAATCTCATGAAAAAAATGCCCAAGACTACTGTACCAATATGTTGTAAGCATCTGGCTAGACATTGCATGAAATTTAATGATTGTTAATAATACCTAGGCAGTGAAGTGTGGTGAGGTTTATGGCTGGTGAGGCACTGATGCAGTAGTGGGTTTCAAAAAATTTTAGACTTGTAGATTTCAACTCCCAGAATTCCACAGCCAGGCTTGTTCAGTTCCATTTTAAAGTGACAGCTTTTGTTTTTCTCCTTTGTGAAAGAAGTTTCCTTCTTTCTTTTTCTTCTCCCTTCCCCTCCTACCTCCCATTCTCCCCCCTCCCCCCTCTCTCAAACACACACACAGAGGTTGGATTGGACTATCTCTCCTACTCCTTTCCCTCTCTCACTCACTCTCTCTCAAACACACACACTCAAGTTGGATTGGATATCTTTTCCAATGGCTTGAAAGCAGCTCCTCTGCCACCCCCCATCCCCCCTCTGCCTTCCCCAAACACCTCCCCCATTGCAAATGCAGCCTGCTGTCTGGGTGGGAAATGCCTGGAACACAATAAAGCCCACCCACTCACCTCCTGCTGGCAGGCTGGGGTGAGATGAGAGGCAGAGAAGCCAGAGGGGAGCCAATCCGAGCCTTCCAAAAGAAAGAGGATGGGGGAAAGTGTGTGTGCTACAGCATGGCTCTTTGCCTGGCTTCCTGCCTCCTCCTGTGGTTTCCTTGGTGCTCACTCAAGTGTAGTTTGCTTGTAGGCGGAGCCACGTTGCCTTTTCAAACTTGTAATCAGTGAAGCTGGGCTGGATTTTTATATATTTTTATCCAGCTGTGTGTGTGTGGAAGAAATGGATGGGGGCCTGGGGAGGAAGTCACTACACCTGGGGAGGGAGAGCACCAGCGAGCACTGAGGAGACCACAGGAGGAGGCAGGAAGCCAGGCAAAGAGCCATGCTGTAGCACACGCACTTTCCCCCAGCCCCAGAAGGATCCACTATGTAAAAATCCAACCCATCTTCACTGATTACAGGTTTGAAAAGGCAACGTGGCTCCGCCTTCAATCAAACTACATTTGGGGAGGGAGAGCACAAGCGAGCCAGGGTCCTTCCTTCCAGCCTTTGCCCAAGGCCCCGCACAGCACCAGGAGGATGAAGTTTGAATTCCTCCCCCTCCCTCTGACCCACACATACCTTTTCCAGCTGCTTCAGAGAGGACTTCAACTCTGCTCTTTCCTCGGGTCCTCTGAAGAAGCCCCACCCAAATGAGCGCCCTCTACTATGAGGCAGGAGGATTGCATGCCTCACAATTTTTAGGCATTTTATGATCACTCAGCACTAGAAACACGTTCCACACATAGTAAAACACCTAAAAAGCCAGACTAGGTGAGGCATGCAGTTCTCCTGCCTCATAGTGGAGGATGCTTTTTAGAAGCTTTTTTAAACAGTTAAGCAGAGTCATCCACTGTGAGGCAGCAACTAGCTCAGCCTCACCTCAGCTCTTGCCTCTCACCTGACTAGTTGAATGGTAAATGTGAAAATTCTGTAATTTTAATACCAAATAATGTAAAACTGGTGAAGTTAAATGGAAAATAATTTTATGGTACAGATCAGTAGATAAATACAAGTATTTAATGCATTTTTCCTTTTACATTTTTTTTCTTTTCATGATGAGAGCAGTGAGGCTGTGCCTCACTTGCCTCACCTGACTGAACGTCACTGTACCTAAGCCATCATGTCAAATTCTGCAATAGTAGTCAGGGATGAAATGGTTCCTGATTCCTTCTATATGTTTGTCTGTATTACTGAAATATCAAAAAAACCCAAAAAACCCAACATACCAACCCCAAAAATCTACTGATTCCTTGTGTAGTAAATTCTCCAAACTCACCCCCCTCCTTCAGAATTTATTTCTTTTTTACCTCTTTCATCTTAAGGCATGATTATTCCATAATGTTTGCCCAAGTGTAATTGTTGAGTTTAGAAGGGTGAATAAAATCAAGCAAACCATGGTACTACAGGCCATTTACAGGGAAAAAAATAGGCCTACCTTTGAAGTGAACTACATTTCCTTGAAATAGCAGATATACAGTTTGCAAGTAGTTTTAGTATCTGAAAATTAACCCATGTTTGGATTCCATGTTAGTAACTACTATATGCTTTAGAGCACGGGGGTCAAAATTGCAGCATCACATTGCTGTCACATGACATTTTATGACATGTCATGTGACAGCAATGTTGCCTGCATGTGATGTATCCAGCCTGCGGGCCACCAGTTTGACACCCCTGCTTTACAGGGCACCAATTGTCTCCTTTGTTTTTAAAAAAACAGGTATCGTGATCTGAGGGTACTCTACAGTAGCCTTTTGATATGTGTTGTATTGCTCAACTTGGGCTGACTACAAACACTGAGGTGTAAGCAGGTATTATGTTTATGTATAAGTTCCAGGTAGACCCTTATAATGAAAGTGGTCTAATAGATCAGCCTGGGAGAATTGGATTCCAATTAGATTCCCCTATAATTCTACATCAACTGTGTAGGATTTCTTTGGTTCATCCTTGAAGGTTAGTGTCAGGGTTCCAAGTAACACCCCTAACAAAAGAAGACTCTGAGGCTTGAGTTTCCTCAAAGTTCCATTTTATTAGAGACTAGCCATTCCCGGCCACGCGTTGCTGTGGCCCAGTCTGGTTAAATGGCCAATCAAGCTGTGTGTAGATCTACACCTGCACACACAAACATGTACACACAACCACCACATAATCCCCAACCTACCTACCTACTGTATTTCTCCCTCTCTCCCTCTACTTACCTACCTACTGTATTTTTCCCTCTCCCTCTCTATCCCTCTACCTACCTACCTGCCTACCTACCTACTGTATTTCTCCCTCTCTCTATCCCTCTACTTACCTACCTACCTACCTATTGTATTTCTCTCTCAGAGTTTTTTATGTCATAATACCTGTGGCCCACTGCTATCTCTGTATCCATCTACCTACATTTTTCACATTTTTTAACATTTTTGTTGCATGTACCTGCACAGGTGTGACATCTACACAATCTATATATATCATTGGTGCTGTATTTCAAAGGAAAGCTATGTGAAAATTTGGAAGCAATTGGTGCAAAACTTTGGGAGATTAGTGGTTTTGAACAAACCCATGCTTACATTTCTATTTATATAGATATCATATTGACACCTCTGGGAAAACCTGAATCTGAAAATTTCCAGGTTTTCCCCACCCAAACAAAAGTTCACATCCCTGCCCAGCACCACATGTCCATCACAGGGCAAGATATCCTTGACTCTCTGAGAAAGGAATGCTATTTTGATTATATCTATCCCACTTCATATAATTCCCCCTCCCAATATCTCACAGTATTAAATGTGGTGTCTGGAGGCTCAATGCAAAAGATGGCTTCCAGCAGTGGTGGGTGGCAAATATTTTTTACAACTGGTTCAGGCATGCTCCTGCGCATGCTCATACCAAGCTTCTGTGCATGTGCAGAAGCTTCTGTGCATGTGCAGAAGCATCGGGGTAGGTGGGTGGGCCATCCCGCTCCCGCTACTACCTGTTCAGCTGAACCAGGTCGAACTGGGAGCAACCCACCACTGGCTTCCAGGCCTGACAGGTTAGGTTGACCTCACCAATGAGCAGGACTATTTTTTTTAATACAAATTGTGTGCTTGATTTCTTTCTTTCATAGGGTTCATCAGCATGCTATTTCCCTGTTCAATGTTACTTTAGATCAGGGATGTCCAAACTTGGAAACTTTAAGACTTGTGGACTTCAACTCTCAGAATTCCCTAGCCAGCTATGCTGGCTGGGGAATTCTGGGAGTTGAAGTCCACAAGTCTTAAAGTTCCCAAGTTTGGACATCCCTGCTTTAGATAGTAGCAGATTTTTAAAGTTGCAGATTTACCTGCTCTTGTTTTCTTCCTGACTTTTATTTGGATATAAACATTTCAATATTTATTAAATAGCAGTTCTGTTGTAGTTCTGATATTGCTTTGATTGTCAAGAAAAGGAAGGGATTACTAGCTGCCTTGTTAGCTTTATTATTATTATTATTATTATTGAGGATTTAATATTGAGAGCAACAGCAATAACGTGTAAGTGAAATTTCTGGTTAGAAATTCAATTTCATCTGTGCACACTCCTGCATTTTTGCAAGTCTTAGCATCCAGTGATTATTACTGTTTATTTCAGTGTAAGAAGGAAAGGGAAGTCATGCTTACAATGTCTGTACATTAAAGAGCAATCATGTAACAACTTCTCACAAAAAATGTAGTCTTAACAAAGCTATGATGTTGTAAAGTTTACAAGCATAAGTGCTTGTTCACTTAAAAAAAAAATATTGGGAACAATCTACAACTTAAACAGCCTCCTCCTAGGATTAGATGAAGCCTCACTTAATCTTTAATTTATCATGCTATTAATAAAATCTGTTCCTCAGTACACTTAAGCAGCACAGCAGAGTAACGAATTATGAGAAAACTGCTTCTGAAGCTGAAGTTCAGAATGTATTCCTTCCACCCTTTGCAGAAGGTATAAAATAAAAGATTGAAATCTGTCAAAATGAACAGGCTTTATACTCCCTATGTTCCAGTGAGCTTCTCAGAGAATAGCTGCTAAGGATGCTCCGGTGCAATATTATTTCTAGCATTCCATAGCTTTCCCAACTACTATTTTTCAACTATATTGACCAATTCGATTAATTAGAAGAATTAGTTGCCACCTACTTGGCTGAGCAAGCCCATCTTAGGAATTTAAAGCAAACAGGATGACCCCGAACAAATAGTTCCACTTTTAGCCATATTAAGGTCAAGCAATGTGAAGAACCCAAAATTCAATTCAGGTGAGTGGTGATCTGTACTGCAATAAAATGACCCCAAAATTATGCAAATATAAGTAGACAGTGCAATCCAAAATCCACATTTCAGCTGTAGGGGCAACAAAAACTACCCCAAAACAGACATTCTTGAAATGCATGCAAGGCAATTAAATGTTAATACCCATTTCTGAGGCAAAAAAAGCCATGAAATTTACTTTCAATCTTTTTCTAATACTTCCTAAAGTCACATGGGCTACTGCTGGGTGGGGCTGTCGGTGCCGCTGCTGCGAGGTGAGACAGCAGAAAGCATTCCATGAAAATGAGACTTAATGCCTCTTTTGGAGGGGGGAAAAAGACGGTCTTATTTTCAGAGAAGCACAGTATATGTTATATAATTTTGAATCTATTATATGGTCTACTCAGGGACAATAATTTTTGATCAGAAATTCATAAAGTACAACTCATGGAACTCGACATTATCTCAAATCCAACTGATTCCATTTCCTGGACATCTATATAATTACTCATATTCAGAAAATCTGAGACAGTTGTATAACTATCAATTTTCAGTATCCACAGGACTGTTTCTCCTCCCATTTTCAGAGTATGGTAAATAAATAAAGCTAACAAAACTATTTTCCCCTTTCCTTTTTGACTTTTAGTTGTTGTTGTTCTTAAGCTGAATTCAGTATGGGATAAGTACTGTTATCCTACTTGCTAATCATTGACAATTATTGGCTTCTAAACTAGACAATTATTGGCTTCTAAACTAGATACATGATTGATATTCCTATATTGCAAGTGACTACAAATGTAACTTAATTTTACCTTAACCATGATTGGACATGTTACTTTTCTTTACTAGCCTCTTTACTCTCCATTTACATGTAGAAAATTTATATGACTTCCTAAGAAGTAAAGGGAAGCCACATGTCCATACAAAGATGCTCAAGTATTTTAACCAGCTAATTTACCTTTTTTGTCCTTCTGGAACTGGAATACATAGTCAGCTTGTCTATACCACAAAGGTATACATAGGCACATAATACCATCCACTCAAATGCATTTAGAAGCCTGCTTAATGTGTTGTATTGGTAGCTCTGCTAATATACCATATGAGTGTATTTTTCTTTTTCTTTTTTATTGTTGGTATCATTGGTAATGAGTTAACTGGAATACATACATACATATACACGTGTGTGTACGTGTGTACAGTATGTATAAATACACACAAAAGTGTTTGTGTGCTTATATATTGCCAAAACAGGTTGAGTTAGTAGTTTATTCACTTGCAAATCAAGTAGCCAGTTATGTTCTACTCTTAAAAGAATCTTTCTGTAGAATAATTTAGTTACAGTCTTTTTCTTCCACATTGCTTTTAGTGCACAATGCCTTTCTCATAGCTCTTCTCTCCCTGAATGATTTTATGTAGTATTTTTAGAACTTGCAATGCAATTTATGATTCAGAGAAGCTTCATAAAAGAGAAGAAGAGAAACAGATAACTACATCAGAAATGAGAATCTAAATAGTGAAACTGTGAAATTAGATTTTCAAAGGGAGAAGCTAATTGAAAACTAGATGCATCTTTTACTGAAATACTACTGCCACAAACTTACAAATAATTCAGAATTTAGCAGATTTGGGGTGGGTGGGTGTTCAACTGATATATTAAATTTTGTTCCATGCCCTGCTCTATCTCAATTTAGGAACCACGTGAAATTAGAAAGTTAATGAGTCAAATTGTATTAAAGTCTAAAAATTGTTGCAACTTTGAGTGCATGTTTACAACTTTGAAAATTGAATTGCTAGTTTACACAAATGTGTCTCTGCAGCATATACCTGATCTTAAATATAGCAACAGATTTTATGGTATTAGCTTTTCCTTAATGATCCTCATAGTTGCAAATTGTGTAAAAATGTTCAATGATATACAATACTCATAGAAACAATGTTGCCAAAATGCATTTATTTAATCAATTAGTGTTTATTTAGGGGATATATTTCCCATAATATTCCATGTATAAAGAGAAAGAAGATTACCTTTAAGGGGCTATCAAAGCTTCTTTGCCAGGTCAATGAGATGTAAAACATATTTTAAGTCCAAATAATATTGGACAGATAATATTGGAAGTGGCTCAGACCTACACCTCTCTAAATCCATGGGAATATACAAAGAGAAAGTAGATATAACACAATCAACATTCTGTTATTTTAGCCAATAACAGTAATTTTAGCCTTCCTATGGAATTGTTTCCTGGATCCTTTTTTCATATGGTTCCAGTTTTAATATTTCCATAATATGATTTCTAAACTAATATAATTTAATTTTGTGTGTGTTTTAAAAAAAATCTACCATGTGGTACCTCCAGTTCCTACAAACCTTGAATGCATTCAAAGGGATGCTAAAATATTTTGTTCCTTCATGTCTTTGAGTGTCCACTGTAAACTTGTATGGAAGAAAAGAGCATTTATAAAAAAAGGGTTAATTTTGTAAAGAAGACAACAGTTATCTTTAAATTAGAAGCATACCACAGATGTTCAGACTTTTCTGTGTAAAAGGCATCTTGCCAGGAATAACTCAAACTATGGAACTATACTAGGTAGAATACTAGAACCTGCTATATATTCTTTGCAGGGTTTTTTATTTGCCTTTGAGATAAAGATGACTAATGGAGAATTGATTGATTGATTGAATTTATATTGCCACCTATTAGTCCCTGACTCAAGGTGGCTTACAGAATATAAAACCACATTTAAAGCAATTAAAAACTAGCAAGAGTCATTTAATGGGCTCCATCCTGCTCTGGGTTTTCCAGGCCTGCTGACGGAACCAAATCTTCAATGCCTTCTGGAAGAGTATTAGAGTGGGGGACCATTCTAATCTCTGGGGGAATGATGTTCCAAAGACAGGGAGCCACCACAGAGAAGGCCCTTCTTCTGGGTCCCACCAGGTGTATCTCCCTCAGAGATGGGACCTGCAACATACGCTGCCTGCCTGCTCTGATGGGGTGGGTAGATATGACCATTTCCTTAGATAACGTGGTCTCAAGCCATGAGTTCTTACATTAGACTCTGCAAATTTTTGGCAAGGTTTTTCATAAGTGGTTTCCATTGCTTTCTTAGGGCTGAGAGATACTAATTGGCCCAAGGTTACCAACCTAGCTTTATGCCTAAAGCAGGACTAGGAACTCTCCTGACTTCTAGTCTGGTGTCTCAATCAGTACAGCAATTTGACTCTTAATTATCATTTATGACTGCAAGTGAAGAATTACGGTAAATAATAGAGAATGTTTAAATTTGCCTAATCATTAAGATTAATCAAAGTTAGGGTACTGCAACTGCATAAACACAAAAAAAGTTGCTTGCTTTTTGTCTTCTTTTCCTTTTGCCCTGAACAGGATAATTAGACCTTCCCCAAGTAAGTCTGCAGTCAAAGTAAAAATGTTTTCCTAGATTCAGTTTTCAGTTTCTTTTCCTTGTCTTTTTATGTATACTGATATAATTATCTGCAAAGTCTTAGGCTGAAAGGAGGCAGAGTTTTAAAACGCTAAATGGAATAAAACTATTTTTAAAAAAATATTGCATATTGTACTCAACAAGGTTTAAGAAAGTCACTGATGTTCTTTACAGCAAATGTTTTACGTAACATTTGCCAGATAACCAGGGACATTCTTACATCTGTTTTGGAGCCAAATTAATGTTAAGTTAATTAACTGTTATCATATCACTTATCACTTTCCTTTCTTTTTATAATTTTAAGGAAAACAGGCATTTCACCAAGTACAGATTCACTTGCCTTTGCAGTAGCTGAATGTACAACAGAAGAATTTCCATGAATGAACTGCCAAGGTACAGTAATTGCTCTATCAGTACCTATTGTGGTGAGTGTGCAGGTCTGCGGGGCCCCTGAACCGGGGTGCACTCAGCCAGGGGCCAAGCGGGCTCCGAGGAAGAAGACAACGACACGTGATGGTATTTGCAGGAGGTTTGCGAGCAAGCTCTTTGTTCCCCAGGGAACCTCAGGAAGCCTCGAGCACTGCCCTGCATCCTCTTTTATTAGGCTCATACAAAGAAGCACTACGTGGTCCAATCATATACATAGTTACCTAATATAATCACACCCTAATACCTAATATGGTCACATCCTAATACCTACGTAGCTTTAGGTGCATAACACGTGCCCTTGGGTGTTGGAGAAAGGGAAAGTTATCTTGGTCTTTTGGGGAAACGGAAACTTATAGTGGTCTTTGGAGAAACAGAAACTTATAGTGGTCTTTGTTCCGTAGACAGGAGCTTATGAGGGCCATGCTGCAACATCTCCTCTGTTTGTGTTTTTTTTGAAGTGCTCCTAAACCTTGTGGTTATTCAGAGCTGATGACTGCGGTCATGCTCCCATTGGATGTAGGGCCTCCCTTCGGATGCCCTCAATCCGCTAGGTCCATACCTTCGTCATCCGATGCCGAATTGATGTCTAAATCCGAGAAGTGCAGCAATGGCATTTTTTCATTAGGTCTGATATGTGAATTTAATAGCATTACCTGTTTCTTCGTTTCCGTCAGGTCATCTCCCAAGGAGTTTAAGCGTGATTGCAAAAAGCGCAACAATTTTGTTCCAACACATGGGCCAAGGGTACATAACAATAATATAATAATAATTGGTCCTAACATAGCGGATAACAGTGTAGTAAGCCAAGGAGAAAAATTAAACATAGGGATGTCAGAAATTGTTGTAGGTGAGAAATAGAGCTCTCCTTCTGGTTGGGTCATCTGACTCCACCTCATGGCACCTTTGGAGTAAAACCTTTGAAAATCATTATTAATAAAAGCAAGCATTGAATACAGCAACATAGCATAATAAGCATAGCAACAATACCAATTATTGTAATTACAAAGTTCTTTAACCATGTTATATTAGGGAGCCATGTATATAATTGCGTCTTGTTAAATGCTGAATTTATTTTATCTGCCATGTCTGAAGAAATGGTTGATGTGTCCATCTTTGTTCGGGCTGGACCTGGTTAAGCACCGAACGATGGGATCGGGATCGGCAGCTGTTGGAAAAGATGTCCTTTTTCCCTCATGTCAAATGGTCAGGTGCTGGTGGATGTGCAGCCAAGTTCAGCAAAACCACCTCTTTTGCTTTGGTCACAAGGTGTTTTCCATTAAAGCTTTGGCAGGTGTACAGTCCGATGGTGGCTTCAGAAGCTGTAAATGTCAATGTCATTGTGCAGGGGTGATTTGAGTATATCATGTAATGTCCTGTGTGTGGGCTGACATGTTTACCTCTGTGTAGAAAGGCAAAAGGACAATAAATTTGTTCCGGATCCTTGCATCTGATGACAGCTACGGCTCCTTTCTGGGGAGACTGGAACAAGGGTCTGGATTCGAGGAGTTGAAGCGAGGGTTGGAGCAGGAACAGCTTGGGATGGTTTCAGGTGACAGGGACGCATGTGATGACCAGGACCCAGACAGTGGTGTTGTCTGCAAATATGGCGGCGTAACCACTTTATCACGTGATGAACTCTGCTGGTCCTCGCCAGGTCAGGTCAGGTGGGCGCCGGTAATAGACAAGCGGTCGCTGATGTTCAGCAGAGGGGGAAGAAGAAAAGTAACAACAAGCGGCGGATGTGGGGGGGTTTCCGGTGAGCTTAAGAAAGTTTAAGACATAAAGACAAAGGTTTAATGTGTTTTGCACCGCTGGGAGGCTGGGGGGTCCTTTTCCCCTGGTATCCGAATATCTGATTATTCCCCAATTCTGACAAAAGGCCGAAAATTCTTGGCTAAGCGGGCCCGTTGTCTGTTTTTAATTCATTTGAGCATCCCAACGAAGCAAAAGAGCGAATACAATGATTGATGACATACTTTATAGCCTCACCCCTTTGAGGGGTGGCGATGATGAACCCAGAGTAGGTATCAATGGATACATGAATGTACTTCCATGGGGAAAAGGAAGCATATTGGGTAACATCCATTTGCCAAATTTGATTACATTCTGTTCCTCTGGGATTGACTCCCATGGGAATAGAATGCGTTTGTTTGCTACAAGCAGGACAAGACCCTTTGGATACAAAGGAATGGAGAAAAAACAATCTTTTATATCATGTCATATTTTTGAGAAATCAATTGATTCACCTTTTAGCGAAGACCCTTTGGTTGTAAAAATCCACCGTGGGGTGTGAGGTGAATAGGCTTCTGGGAGCAAAATCTGGGAGCAAGTAAAGCCAATACTCCTCTAGAAGTAAAATTTAAATGTGGAAAAATTATGACAGGCAAAGCAAAAAATAACGGTACAAAATTCAAAAAACTTGGAATGAACACCCAAAAATTCAAAAAACAATTTAGATGGAAAGAAATTTTTCAAAGGCAGATGTCAGAAACAAACAAATCTGACATCAAAAAACGAAATGTGGGAAAAACCAGCTTCATTGTTATGGAAGCTAGGTAACTCATTAAGTGGTAAAATTTTTCAAAATGCAGGCAAAATAGCAAAAAATCATTCCTGCGTATGGATAAAAATAAAACTCAAAAAATGTTCAAAAGAAAATCCAAGATTGTTGGCAAAACTGAAAAATAATTATTTTACAGGTCCTTAAAATGGGGTTATTTGTATGTTGTGAAACTCACTTAAAAATCCCTTTCTTTCTGCTTCTTAAAAATCCCTTTCTTTCTGCTTTCTGCTTCTATCTCTTATTCTCTTTCCCTCTCTTTCTCTCTGTCTAACTTTCTCTTTATTACTTTCTTTTTCTTGCCTCTGTCTCTCTCCCTCTATTTTCTTTTCTTTCTCTTACTTTCTTTGTCTTTCTCTCTTTTCTACCTTCTCTCTCTCTCTCTCTCACGTACTATTTTCTTTCTTGCAGTCCCCTTTAAGATGTGAGTGAGTGTGTGTGTGTGTGTGTGTGTGTTTGGCCTGTGTGATTTCACCTCCCTCCCTCTTTCCCCCTGCCTCCCTCCGCACTCAGAGAGAGGCAGGCAAGGGGGGGGAGTGGGCAAAAGAATTTGTGGGCAAAAAAATGCTGCTGGCAAAAAATTCTGCTTGTTTTAGCAGTGTGTGTGTCATTAAGGGGGGGCAGCAGTTCTGACCACACCCTTACAATCAAAAGTTTCACATTCATTCCAACAGACACAATGCAATTCTTTCTAACTAATCTCAGTCAAAACACAAATTAAAACATTCATACGAGGCCATAAAAAGCCTTTATTCTTTGCATACTAATTACTCAAACTAGTCTAAATTATTCTAAACTTCAAGTTAAACCTTAAATCATATAACCTAACATATGGTAAATCTTAAATCATATATCCTAACTCAATCTGCATCCTTCCTAACTCAAAAAGTCTGTTAGCTTTTCCCTTCTTTGTTAGCTTAATTGCCCACTTAGTAATATAAAGGAGTGTGAAGAGTTGTAGATTGCTCTGGTGTTAAAGGAGCAGAGAGTTACGTTCTTTTTTCCTTAAAGAAAAGGTGGTGGGGAAGATCTTATCACAGGAGGGACACGATAAATTGCAGGCACATATTAAAACAATCTTACAGTACAGTTTTCCTAAACAATAAATCTTGTTACATATCTGAAAGCCAATTAGGTTTTGTCTTTTAAAGTCCCAATTAAAACATAGTCCATGCAATGATTTATTAAGGCCAGTAGATTAAGCCTGCGAAAAGGAGAAGCTTCTTGAAGAGGGGGTTCAGAAGTAATAGGGGAAAGAGATTTATCAGAGGTGTCAGATGGTGAAGGTGTTGAAGGAGAAAGGATAGTAAGGGCAGCCATAAGAGAACGCCAAGTGGAAAGAATATGGGGAGGAGCGTGGGGGTGTTGGTGGAGATATTTGCCCAAGCGCTGCCAAGTGGAAAGGCGAAGAGAGCCTTCAAGAGGATAGGCAGGACAGTGTAAAGAAGCATATTTGAGAAAGGCGGAAAGGTCTTTCTTAGAGAGAGGATACACAGTCGTGCCGTTAACTTTTTGCAGACAATTAGCCGTCTTGACTAAAGAGAGGAGTTCGTCCCTATGAACTGACGAAACTCGAGAAAGTGAAGAGCCCATTACTCACGAAAAAAGCCTGTGCCGAGGTGCGCGAGATGAGAGTCAAGGCGACGCGATCTTAGACAAGGTCCACGTCGTGAGGTCACCAGATATTGTGGTGAGTGTGCAGGTTTGCGGGGCCCCTGAACCGGGGTGCACTCAGCCAGGGGCCAAGCGGGCTCCGAGGAAGAAGACAACGACACGTGATGGTATTTGCAGGAGGTTTGCGAGCAAGCTCTTTGTTCCCCAGGGAACCTCAGGAAGCCTCGAGCACTGCCCTGCATCCTCTTTTATTAGGCTCATACAAAGAAGCACTACGTGGTCCAATCATATACATAGTTACCTAATATAATCACACCCTAATACCTAATATGGTCACATCCTAATACCTACGTAGCTTTAGGTGCATAACACGTGCCCTTGGGTGTTGGAGAAAGGGAAAGTTATCTTGGTCTTTTGGGGAAACGGAAACTTATAGTGGTCTTTGGAGAAACAGAAACTTATAGTGGTCTTTGTTCCGTAGACAGGAGCTTATGAGGGCCATGCTGCAACAAGTACCTGTAAGGGAAGGGACATTAGTACCTTGGGGAAGGAATGAGAGAGTTCTTTAGGGAAGAAGGAAGAAATTAACCTTTAAGGGGAGACTTGCAGAAAATATTGGATAGTTGTAATAAAGAGGAATGTAAGGAAACGTAAAGGATCTGCCTTGATAAGATAGGACAAAGAAAATCTTGGATGGGCTTTCAAAGTTTTGTTGTTCTATTTCAGCACCACTAAAAGAAGTATTCTTGAAATCCCTACTATGCACGTTGACCTGACCTACCTCCAATGGCTGAGAGAGAGACACTCAAAGTATGAGTGTAGCAACTATACAGGACTCCAGATAGAGGGGACAACCAGGGTTTAGAATTGGCATAGATGGTACAGTTGCTTATCAGACTGTGCCAATTTTTCACATGCTTAAAACTCCATTCTATTTTACACTGATTTGCAATGTTCAATGAAAGAAGAACAAACCTTTCCTCCCCAGTAAATAAAGAGTTTGGATCCAACAATATATTTATTATATTTTATATTTATTCAATTTATACCCCGCCCTTCTCCAAACGGACCCAGGGCGGCGCACAGGAAAATTAAAACACATACAAAACATCATATAAAATTTAAAAAACTAATTCAATAGAACCTGTGCTAAAACCAGATTAAAATCCCCAAATTTAAAAACTATCTAAAAGTCAGTATAGGGGGCTATGCTAGGCCGGCTAGATGGAACAAATGTGTCTTAAGACACTTGCGGAAGAGGCGGAGGTCAGAGATGGTGCGAAGTTCAGGGGGTAAGTCGTTCCAAAGGGCTGGACCTGCCACAGAGAAGGCTCTCCCCCTGGGTGTCGCCAGTCGGCATTGTCCGGCCGACGGCACCCTGAGGAGGCCCTCTCTGTGGGAGCGTATTGGTCTGAGGGATGTATGGGGCAGGAGGCGGTCTCGCATATAACTAGGCCCCGAGCCATGGAGCGCTTTAAAGATGGTCGTCAGAACCTTGAAGCGCACCCGAAAGACCACAGGAAGCCAGTGCAGCTCGCGCAGGATAGGTGTTATGTGGGAGTGTCTAGGCGCTCCCGTAATCACCCGCGCGTCTGCATTCTGGACTAACTGCAGCTTTCGAGTGCACCTCAAGGGAAGCCCCATGTAGAGAGCATTACAGTAGTCGAGTCGAGAGGTCACGAGGGCCTGAGTGACTGTGCGAAGGGCAGCCCGGTCCAGTAAGGGCCGCAATTGGCGCATCAGGCGTACCTGATGGAAAGCCCCCCTGGCCACGGCCGCCACATGGTCCTCCATGGACAGCCGGGAATCCAGGAGGACACCCAAATTGCACGCCCTCTCCACGGGGGCCGGTGTTTCGCCCCCAATGGCCAGAGTTGGAATAATCTGGCTGAACCGGGGTGCCGGAAGCCACAGCCACTCAGTCTTGGACGGGTTGAGCCTGAGTTTGTTACTACCCATCCAGATCCGTACGGCCTCCAAACACCGGGACATGACCTCGACGGCATCGTTGGGGTGGTCTGGGGTGGATATGTACAACTGAGTATCATCAGCGTACAGATGATATCCCACCCCAAAACCACAGATGATCTCGCCCAGCGGCTTCATGTATGTGTTGAACAGTAGGGGCGAGAGGACCGACCCTTGAGGTACCCCACATACAAGGGGCCTCGAGGCCGACCTCTGCCCCCCTGCCAACACATATTGCGACCGACCAGAGAGGTAGGAAGAGAACCACCGTAGAACGGTGCCTCCCAGCCCCAACCCCCCCAGTCGGCGCAATAGGATACCATGGTCGATGGTATCAAAAGCCGCTGAGAGGTCTAATAGGACTAGGATAGAGGAATATCCTCTATCCCGCGCCCTCCAGAGATCATCAACCAACACGACCAATGCTGTCTCGGTGCTATGCCCGGGTTGGAAGCCGGACTGGCGCGGGTCTAGATAATCAACTTCCTCCAAGTGTCGCGGAAACTGTTGGGCCACCACACTCTCAACAACCTTCACTAAAAAGTGAAGGTTGGAGACGGGACGATAGTTCTCTAGTAATGCTGGATCCAGGGACGGCTTCTTGAGGAGGGGCCTTACTACCGCCTCTTTCAAGACGGCAGGCAAGGACCCCTCACTCAAAGATGCGTTGACAATGCCCTGGAGCCAGCCTCGTGTCGTCTCCCAGGATGCCAGTACAAGCCAGGAGGGACATGGGTCCAATAAACATGTGGTAGCCCTAAGTCTCTTTGACAACTTGTCCATATCCTCGGTAGTAACAAAATCAAACTCCTCCGAAGATGGTGTCTCAAGAGCAACCTCGGACCGCTCAGCTGGACCACTGTCGATGGAGGGCAGCTCGCTCCGAATCCGAGTGATTTTCTCCTGCAGATAAATCCCAAATTCCTCTGCTCGACCCTGTAGAGGGGCTTCCCGCGGCCTCTGTTGAAGGAGGGAGCGGGTCACCCCAAACAGGGCGGCAGGGCGGTTATCTGCGGATGCAATAAGAGTGGCACAATACTCACGTTTGGCCACTCTTATCGCCACCAGGTAAGTCCTAATGTAGGTTCTCACTAGTGTTCGGTCGGCTTCGGAGCGAGAGGATCTCCATCTGCTCTCTAGGCGTATCTTGTGGCGCTTCATCTCCCTAAGTTCCTCGGTGAACCAAGGAGCCCGGGTGGGTCGTCGCCGCAAGAGAGGCCGCTCGGGCGCGACTCGGTCCAAGGCCCCCGTGGCCGCACTTAACCATGCGGCCACTAGGTCCTCAGTCGAGTCGCGGGGCAAGTCCACAGGAATTGGCCCAAGCTCCCTTTGGAACCTTACCGGGTCCATCAGAAGCCTGGGGCGGAACCATATAGGAATATCCGGTTCCGCCTCCCCGCGATGGGGTGTAGCGATCGGAAAGTCGAGCCGAAGGAGAGCGTGATCTGTCCATGACAGGGGTGTGATGACTAAATCCCCTATTCCCAGATCACGACTCCACTGTCCCGAGACGAAGATGAGATCCAGGGTGTGTCCACCCTCGTGGGTAGGGCCCAAAACTACCTGGGTCAGGTCCATGGCTGCCATGGAAGCCATGAACTCCCGAGCTGCACCAGAGGTTTCGCCTACCGACGGCAGGTTAAAGTCCCCCATGACCAAACGTCTGGGGGTCTCAACCGCTGCCTCGGCTATCACCTCTAGGAGCTCGGGCAGGGCTGTTGTTGCATAGCGAGGAGCCAGGTATACAACTAACATGCCCAACTGCCTCCCTAGGCCCCATTTCACGAGGAGGGACTCGCACCCGGTCGTCTGGGGGATCGTGGTCTCCTTTGGCTCAAGACCTTCCCTAACCATAATCGCCACCCCCCCACCCCTCCCTAGGGCCCTAGGCTGATGAAAGGCTCGGTAGCCTGGTGGGCACATTTCTACGAGGGGATGACCTCCCTCGTGGCCCAACTGCAAACCTTTTAAAAATGTAACAATGGAATGCTACTTGTATTCCAACCTATGTGTTTTATCCAGGAAATCAGGCTGATTTATTTATAAATACAATCTTTAAGAAAACAAAAATTCACATATCTATATTCCCCTAAGGATTATCCTATTTAGCATTTCAAGTTCAGTCAAAATCAGCTACATTTTGCTGCCTAGTTTAGTAAGGACTGTATAGCAACGAATAAAACAAAACGTCTTTATTTGGTATATGGATTAGCTCTACAGAGTAAGCAGTTTCATCCAGTGGATTGTTTACTTCTCGATTGTCTTAATCCAGCCCTGTATGGGTATGGGTACGGGTATGCATATGTATCTCTACCCTGTGTTTCGCCAAAAATAAGACCAAATCTTATTTTCTTTTGGTCCCCAAATAAGCACTAGGGCTTATTTTGGGGGGGTGGGGTACTTATTCCATGTACAGGAGACCCATTTCTGCTTGCTTGTAGCACGGCAGGAAACTGCATGACACAGTGAGGCAGGGGGTGGAACTATCTCACATGCTCTGCACTGACTTACCAAGGCCCCTGCAGCCAGGACATCCATGCCCCAATACCTGCCTTGCCTCACAGCCATGGCACCAGCACACTGCTCAACCTCTTGCTCTGTTGCAGCTATGAGCAAGCAGAAGAAGTGGGCTGGTGGCCACATGGTCTCCTGCTGCACAGGATTACTGCTACTGTGAAGCAGGTGTTGGAAGTCGGGGAATGGCCTGGCTGCAGGGGCCCTGAAGTAAGCTGATGCAGGGTGCATGGAGTAGCTCCACTACCCCACCTTACCTCATGGCCATGACACCATGAGCAACCAGATGGAATGGGCAGGTTGGCCAGCTGTGCAGCCTCTTAAGTAGGGCTTATGTTGGTGCATGCATAAAAACATGCTAGGGTTTATTTTTTGGATTTGCAGAGGAACAGTATATATATAAATAAAAGGTAAATATTTCCTCTGTTGAGTCATGTTTGATTCTACGAGGCAGTCCTTATCTTCGTTTCCTAGTTGAGAGAGCCAGTATTGTCTGAAGAGGTCATGTGGATGGTGATCTGGGGACAATTTCTAACCTCTAAAATAGAGTTCCCCAATTTTGGGGGCTTTGCACACCAGCAGGGAGGGGAGAGGGAATGGTCCTGCATCCATTTGAGCGAGTGGTGGACATAGCTACTCATGCAAATGGAGCTGTGTGCATGTTCGCCCACTGCTTGCATGAGTAGGGAGATACATGTGTACACTCACCCGCCATTTCCATAGACTGGTTCTGAAAGGCTCAAGGCTCAGTAGTGGGCTGTAGCTTGGGGATTAGAGACTTCTGCTCTAAAAATTATTCTGATTGGGGACGAAAAAATCCATGTCATGCTTTACGACCTACCCCCGGATATTAGAATGACCACAGACCTTCGCGCCTTCCGCCAAAAAGTAAAAACCTATTTGTTCCATCAGGCCGGCTTGGCCTAATTCACGCTTCTCGCCCCAGTCTGTTTTCTCAAATTGTCTATTGGGTTTTAATGGGTAGTAATTTTAAGGTTCTTAAATTTTAGTACAGGGTAGTTTAATTCGCTTTTAACTTTGTGTGTATTGTATGTTTTTAGATGTTTTTTTAATTCTCCTGTACACCGCCCCGAGTCCCTTCGGGGAGAGGGGGCGGTTTATAAATGTAATAAATTATTATTATTATTATTATTATTATTATTATTATTATTATTATTATTATTATTATTATTATTATTATTATTATTATTATTATTATTATTATTATTATTATTATTATTATTATTATTATTATTTACCATCTTCTTCCTTCATAGGAAGACATTGTTTGTATAACAGAACAGATATTGGATCTACTGCTAAGGAAAATACTTTTTAATATCAATTCACTGGCTAGGAAGAGAGTTAGAAAGACAAATCAGATAATAAAATGGCTTGAAAATGCTTATTTTGCTACTCGTTTGAAAGAGCACTTGTAACTACAATCAGGAACCTGCTCATACTTTTCCTGGAGCATATATTTCCTAGTGGATTTTATTTCATTGTCATCTGCAGAAAGATTTCTTATATTGATGTGCAGAGGCCAAGAACTCAAGGTACTTCACTATATCCCTGAATGCTATAATTCAAGTGGCTTATGATATCATGTCAATGCCTCCTGTTAATCTAAGCAGCTGTAAGCAGTTGCCTCATCTGTTGTGTTATGGATGACAATGATGGTGCTCCCTTGACAACAAAACTCCATGTTATTTCACATGCCATAGAAATGAAAATACATGTAGTAAGGGATTTCCACCTTCGATTACATTAAAAAATATATTATTGTAGTTTTATTTGAAAATGCAGATTACTTTAGCAAAAAGCACTGCTAGCATCTTTCTTTCTCAGAATCTCTAGGTTAAAGAAGTCCTACAATCAAGTATGACCCCTTGTGGTTTCAGGGTTTGGAGCAATGGTATGGAAGTGATTTGCCATTTATCTTCAGGGATGTTTATGACATTATAATCTGGTATCCCCTGGTAGTTTCCCAGACAAGATCAGCCAGATACTGCTACTTGTTGAGATGAATAATCTGCATTTTCAGAGTCTTCAAATACAACTTTGATTATACATACATACATACATACATACATACATACATACATACATACATACATACATACATACATACATACATACATGCCACAACACAAGCTTGGGTGGAGGTGAGCCCCACACTCCACCCAAGCCGTTGAAATTCAAAATAAGGAGAAACATACAAATAAGACCAATCAGCATCAATCTACCAATCAGGATACAGCTGCACAGCCAATCAACCCATGCACAACAACAGAGTCAGCACTCCCCCCTCCCCCAAGATTTAAGGAAGGGCGGCACCTTCGGAGCCACAGACCGAAGATTGCAAGTGAGATCTTGTCGAAACGTTGCAATAACATTTCCATGCCTTATACACGGGAAAATACCCGAAGCAAGCAATGCCAGCATACCTACACCCGTGAAAATCTACGAAAGCATACACGCACACACACACACACACACATATGTGTGTGTGTGTGTGTGTGTTAGTTTTATGAGATGATCAATAAATAAATCAGGGAAACTAGTATAGATTTATTTATTGATCAGTTCATAAAACTAACACACATATTAAAAAAAATCACACAACGGAACGCATGGCTTTCTGTCTAGATGGTCTCTTTCTGTCTAGATGGTTTCTGCTGATGAGCTGAAAGGCAGAATAGGAAAGCAGTATGTTTCCTCCCTTAATTGGGGCCCTAACAGGGTGTTGTGGAACAATTATATATATGGGAGAGCCTGGCTTGGCTGAATGGCTAAAGGCTCCTGCCTGATATGTAATACAGCCCCAGTTTGAATCCCAGTAAAGGTATGGCTAGCTGATGAGAGCTAAAAAGCTTGAAATAGATCTATACTAGTCTCTCTGATTTATTTATTGATCAGCTCATAGAACTAAAACACACACACACACACACACACACACACACACATATATATATATATATATATATATATATATGAAGATACTATGTTACAGCTTCCTGCTAGGCCTGTTTAAGGGAGGAGACAAACTTGTCATCCTTCTCTGTCTTTCGACTCCTCTTTGAGATCATCCAGACAGAGACCTATTAAATTGCTGCTGTCTTTTTTAGATATGTGTTAAATGTTTTTTTAAAGGAATGATTAATAATTAATTAAGAGACCAGGATGGATCCATTTCGGACTTCTTAGTCCTCGTCAGCTGGCCATACTTTCCTACAGGGATTTGAACTGGTGCTCTCCAGCATTCGAAGCAGGCTTCTCTATGCCTTGAGCTAACCAGCTTCCCTGATTACATCATCCTTTCCACAGGACTTTATAGATGAAGATACTATGTTACAGCTTCCTGCTAGGCCTGTTTAAGGGAGGATGACAAGTTTGTCTCCTCCCTTAAACAGGCCTAGCAGGAAGCTGTAACATAGTATCTTCATCTATAAAGTCCTGTGGAAAGGATGATGTAATCAGGGAAGCTGGTTAGCTCAAGGCATAGAGAAGCCTGCTTCGAATGCTGGAGAGCACCAGTTCAAATCCCTGTAGGAAAGTATGGCCAGCTGACGAGGACTAAGAAGTCCGAAATGGATCCATCCTGGTCTCTTAATTAATTATTAATCATTCCTTTAAAAAAACATTTTATATATATATATATATATATATATATATATATATATATATATATATATATATATATATATATATATATATATATATATATATATATATATATATTTGCTTTCGTAGATTTGGTCACAGACCAAAGCCTGACGATGACAAGTGAGATCTTGTCGAAATGTTGCAATAACATTTCCATGCCTTATACACGGGAAAATACCCAAAGCAAGCAATGCCAGCATATATATATATATATATAGTGGCATTGCTGGCTTCGGGGATTTTCCCGTGTATATAGCATGGAGATGTTATTGCAACGTTTCGGCAAGATCTCACTTGCCATCATCAGGCAGGCTTCTGTCTGTGACTGTCACAGACAGAAGCCTGCCTGATGATGGCAAGTGAGATCTTGCCGAAACGTTGCAATAAAATCTCCATGCTAATCACACGGGAAAATCCCCGAAGCCAGCAATGCCAGCATACGTACACCCGTGAAAATCTACGAAAACATACATACATACATACATACATACATACATACATACATACATACATATATATATATATATTTCCACAACATCCTGTTAACGGCCCCAATTAAGGGAGGAGACATACTGTTTCCTTTCCTGCCTTTCGACTCATCACCAGAGACCATCTAGACAGAAAGCCAAGAGTTCCGTTGTGTAAATTTTTTTTTAGATATGTGTGTTAGTTTGATCAGCTCATAAAACTAGCACACACACACACATATATATATCACACAACACAACACCCTGTTAAGCCCCAATTAAAGGAGGAAGCAATCTGCTTTCCCTTTCTGTTTTTCGGCTCAACACAAGAGACTATGCAGTCTGAAAGCTATTGTTTCATTGCCTTTTGATTCTATTTGTGTTTTTTACATTTTGTGCTGATAAATAAATAGACATGGGAGACTAGTATAGATCTATTTCAAGCTATTTAGCTCTCATCAGCTAGCCATACCCTTACTGGGATTTGAACCGGGGCTGTATTACATGTTAGGCATGTTACATGTTAGGCTAAAACACCTGCCTAACATGTAATAAACCCCAGGTTCAATTCCCAGTAAGGGTATGGCTAGCTGATAAGAGCTAAAAAGCTCGAAATTGATCTATCCTAGTCTCCCTTATTTATTTATCAGCTCAAAAACCTAACACACATGTTAAAAACTTTTTAAAAAAGACACAACGAAACTAATTGCTTTCTGTCTAGATGGTCTCTGGTGATGAGCCGAAAGGCAGAAAAGGAAAGCAGTATGCTTCCTCCCTTAATTGGGACTTACCAGGGTGTTGCGACACAAGTATGTATGTATGTATGTATGCTGGTCTTGTTGCATTTGTGTGTTTCCTCATGTAAGAATGAGATTGTCTTGCAATGTTTCGGCAAGACAATCTCATTCTTACATGGGAAAACACCCGAATACAACAAGACCAGCATACCTACACCCATGAAAATCTACAAAAACAAATGCATGTATGTAGGTATGCATGTAAGTAATGCATGTATGTATGTATGCATGTAAGTAATGGAAGAAGGAAATCTTTTATTATTTATATTTTTATTTCTATGGCCGGTGAAATAACATGGAGTTTTGCTGTCAGGGGAGCACTATCAATGTCATCCATAATACAACAGATGAGGCAACTGCTTATAACTGCTTAGATTAACAGGGGACCTTGACATTATATCATAAGCTACTTGAATTATTGAGATCTATTTCTTGTCAAGGTTTTAAAAACAATTGGGAAACACCTTTTTCCATCCTGCATTATGCAAGTAACAGTGACAAGATCTTTCTTGATTTTTCTTAAACAGATCCCTTGGATTTTGAAGCCCATCTAAGGATGAACCATTATATTTTTCAGATTCCTAAACAAATAGTGCTTAATTTATCATAGTTGATAATCAGTGTGAATCATCAACATCATCATCATCAGTATATCTGATATTTTACACACTTCCTCCAAATTCTTGTGGCATGCAGACATAGCCATTTATAGAAATAGAGATACAAAGGAGTCAGACTGAAAATATGTCACCGTCACAATTTATGAAAAATTGAATCTTCTATTTTTGATACATTGCTCCTTCACCAAGAGCCTGGGAAATAAATCAGCTCTGAGATAGGCTCTAAAGGTTAATGAAATGTGGGAGTGACTTCAACAACTGATAGCCCTTGTCTGAAAAACACCCTGAAATCTACTATTTTTAAGGATAAAATTTAGTAGAATCACAATCTGAATTGCTCTTTTACAGCCTTTCTACCCCTCATAATTAAAAGGAATAATTAATGGACTTAATTATTCAAAGACTTTATAGCATTTGCTCTTTTTAAACCCATCTATCTTAAACATCTTCCATTGTATCAACTTCAAGCAATGTAAGATATATATTTTTTCCGGAAAAAAACCTACTTACTACATTCAGGCTAAGTTTTTAATACCTCAGAAGATTTGCTTCAAATCAAGCATTATGATAGATTGTCCCATATTTTTCTCTAGTTTGGATCATAATTTGAATTCAGTATCTCAACGCTGTTTCTTTTTGTGTGTTTGCATATATTCAATCTCCCTCACTTATCCTCATCAACAAATATTCCCATTATCTCTACCTTAGTACAAGTATTTAACAGTCTCATACAACTTTGTACTATATGGGAGGTTATAATGTAGCTATATAGCAGAGACACATCAACTCCCCCAATATAACAATAAACATTTATAAGTGCTTTTTGACTGTAAAATAGTACATAGAAAACTCATAAAACTAAAATTATTGATGTCTAAAAAGAAGGCATGAATATAAGAGGTATTACATAACAATAGAATAAATATCAGTGATGAATATCAAGATTCGTGCTAAGTCATAGGAGGGCTGAGTAGAGGCATAATACTGGTCAACCTGGAAAGACATATCAAAGACATGGTTGGATAGAAGACATGACAGATAAGCATTGTGCTTTCTACCAAGGCTGTTTTTTAAAATGGAATATGTGAGCATTCTTCTGAGATTCTTTATAAAGAGAACAACAAAGGAGAATATGATTTTGGGACTCCACAGAGCTGTACATACATTCTACTGAAGAGGAAAGTTTTATAATGTCTCTACAGTTCTGCAGAACCTGGCCAAGGTGAAGGCCATACAAAATTTCAGAGTTAGAATGGAAGAGAGAGAAAATGAGGGCACATGCCTATTTGAGTTTAGATGCCATTTTGGAAATCTATAATCAAAATTGTGAAGGTGGCCCCTGGCATTTTTAAACCCTAATGGACCATCCATGAATTCTACAATGAAATAGACATAAATGTGAACATTACTTTTGATGTCATTGAGATAAATCATTGTTCTGTCTCCCAGTTCACTTTCTCCATGTATCATTATAATAACCACACATAATCTCAAACTATTGCTATCTTTGCCTCATATGAAGGTTGTTACTACTAAATCAATTTCTTTGCCATTTCCTGTAACTTTTTAACATTGATAACAAAACAAGACAACATGTAGCAATTCTACTTATAGTGATTCTCTGCACAAGTCTCCTCTTATCTGCCTCTATTATGAGGCAGGGTGGAAGTGGATATTGACATCACTCAGTGTGCTCCTATTCAACATCTAAATGAGGTCACTGAATGAGCTCATGCATTGCCAAGGGTTGAAGTATACTGATGATATCCAATTGCACATTTCTGTTTCCATAGAATTAAAATTAAATATATCACCCTGCTGCCTAGAGGTTATGAGAATCTGGATGGGCTTCAGCAAAAGCGTGGCAAGTTTGAGTGATTTGGGTTTGGGGCCTGCCAGTTCTAGGACTATGTTATTTTTGGTCCTAGATGAGGTTGCATTATTTTTTGTTTCTTGGCAATATTTACTTATTACTTATAGAATCAGAATCAGAATAGAGCTGGAAGGAATCTTGGAGGTCTTCTAGTCCAATGCCTTGCTTCAGCAGGAGACCCAGGGGTGAAATCAACTTACCTCTCTACCAGTTCACAAATGTGAGCGGGCCCAAGTGTGCCACATCCGTGCATGTGCAGAACATAAAAACAAGACATGCTGATGTCTGGGTGGGTGGGCAGAGCCTCCCGCTGCTTGCACTACAAGTTCACCCAAACTGAATAGAACCAGTTGAATTTCACCCCTGAGGAGACCCTATACCATTTCAGACAAGTGACTGTCCAGTCTCCTCTTAAAGACTCCAAATGATGAAACAGATCATTTACAGCCGGGTGTGACTCATTATTTTTTGCTGTCAAATAATAAATAAAGCACCTTTTATTATTTTAATTGCCCTCTTCTTAATTTTTTAGAGAAATCAAGCTGGGTCAATTGATGTCACTAGCTATAGTGTGGGCATTCCTATCTAGAGACAATCTGGAATCTGGATTAGATTCTTGTAATATAAAAATACCAAATAATTTGTACACATTTCCCAAGTGTCTCTTTTGGCTGGATACTGTATTTTATACTATGTTTACTGAAGTGGAATACATCAAAAGTTTGAGGGTAACACTAATCATGTCGTACTTACAACCCACTCACTTCACATAGCAATGCCATTCTCTTTCCCAAATAATATCCTTTCACAAACTTTGCCAAATATTTCCAGTGGCACTAAGAGCAAGTTAGTGAAATGATGGGAGCTATTCAGAACTGGTTCAAAACTCCATTCCTCAGAAAGTTCCTTGAAAATATTGCCAAGTTCTAGACATTTTGGTTCCAATTGTGGTCATAAGCTGAAGACTACCTGTATACTTCAGAATTCTACCTTAAGATTTCGTTTTCTATGAATGCAATAACCTTTCAGGTTTCAAATAAATATTTTCATGACTAATTTATTTTAATTAGCATGCCTTCCCTTTCTTTGGATATACTTAGGTGTAGGCATAGGCAATGGACAAATACTTCATACCATATGACTTTCCATATTAAACTACAGAAACAAAATAGGAATAAATAGTTCTGGTAATATAGGCATGTAAATGGAGCAGATCTCAAATTTTATTATGTAAAATATGTTTGTTTGTTAGTGATTAGAGATGTTTGTGCTGAAACTATCTTGACTCCATAAAATCCAATTTGAGTTGGAATGTTTTTAATACTGTAAAGTCAAAGAAGCTATTCTAACAGTTCTGATGGGCTTGAGACATCCTATTATGGGTAGCTTATTACCTATTTGAGTCTGCTCATAGTTCAACAGGAAGACATTGCATGTAAGAGGAAGACAGACATTGGATGGAAATGGCAGGGAGAAGTCTTGGAGAAATGATGTTATTGATGAGTAGTTAATATGGAAGGTTTCATCTAGATGAAGACAGAAAGAGGACTGGCCTTGTGAATAGGAAACCACTGACATTTTCTTTGTCCTTGCCTATACTATGTGTACTCTTCCTGAATCTTCTGTATTGTTTTCTGGTAAACGCATTGTGTATATTGAGAAATGAGCCAATTACAACATCTGTTTTAGAACTGTAGCTGGCTAGTGACATTATGGAGGTAGCCCAAACTGAAAGAAAACTTATGTTTGCCTTCCCAAAATGGAATGTGAGTGAAGTTACAAGAATAACATTAATGCGAAATGTCATTTTGTGGCAAATATAATCTTTATAACATATTTATGATTACATAGGTGAAGCAGGGCTTCAAATATAGCAACGTTTGAAAACCCATACACCAGGGGTGTCAAACCCATGGCCCACAGGCCAGGTGTGTCATGTGCTGGCCATGCCCATCCTCAGTTTAGCAAAGAGAGAAAAAGTCACGATAAATCATGTGATGATGTGATGACGCAAGTTTGACACCCCTGCCATACACACACACACACACGTGTGTGTGTGTGTGGATGGATAGATAAAGAGATAAATATAATTATATAATTTATATAATTATCTGTTATATAAAGATAATTTTCATCTTATTTGTACACTATCCTCAGCCTCTAGATGGGGACCTCCCAATGTTTTCTTTGGACAAATCATAATCTGTCAACCCAGCCTATCTCTCAAAAAGAAATCTTTATGTGGCACTCTGAATTGCTAGAGAAAAAATGGCATCAAGGTATAATGAAGAAAAAATATAAAACTATATGTCAAAGAGTAATAATCATTACTCTCAATAATCTACTTTGCTTCAATGTATGTAGGCAGTACATTGTGTCATGAATAACTGAGGTGGAAGAAAGAAAAAGAGGGCCTGTGTTGAAGCTTGTTTAGCCAACAGAAGGAAATTGGCTGGTTTCTCCTGCTGCTTCATACTTCCTTTCACTAAGGAATAGATACCAAGCTATCTCTTTTTATATGCAATTGGCTGAAGAGCACTAGAGCTATTGTCATACCATTCAAAAGGAGTTCTGTTATACCATCTCCCTTTGATATGCAAATTCTTCCTTTTGAACCACTGCTATGGAGCTTCAGATCTGAAAAACATTCTGCTCTGTGTTATCCATATGCCTGTGATACTGGAGATCAAAGAGGATACCTTCAGCCAATCTTTGCTCAGATGGAGCCAGAAAATAATTGATCACTGAGAAGGTAAGTCAATCAGGACACTTTCCTTTTTTGTCAATCACTGAATTTACTGCCTACCCATTTGATCGTTTTAGATCAGGGATGTCCAAACTTGGGAACTTTAAGACTTGTGGACTTCAACTCCCAGAATTCCCCAGCCAGCATAGCTGGCTGGGGAATTCTGGGAGTTGAAGTCCACAAGTCTTAAAGTTCCCAAGTTTGGACATCCCTGTTTTAGATATATGTTCATGGATATACAGAGATCTTTCTCCTTTCTCCATAGAGGCAACCACACACAATTACAGCACACCTTTCATTTTGCCTATATTTTCTGATTTGAGTGATTAGGCAAATCTTGATAGAAAAAAAGCACATTCAAGGAAAGAGGAGAGATTTTTTTGTGTCTCTTGTGCAATGGGACTGATTTTATTTTAGAATAAACGATGGAATGTTTTACAGACAATATGGTGTGAATGTAAAAGTCTTTGAGACTGTTGGGCTGCACTGGAGCTTTAGAAAACATAATTTCAGAGCTAATAAGAAAGAAACAGATGAAATCCTCAATTGTTTAAGAACTTAATTTCATATAGCAATTAATAAACCAAATAAACACAGTGCCAGGAAGTATATTGTACTGCATTCTCAAGTTAAACTGTTTATAAATTAATTACTAAAATGGTTTGCATTGAAACTACCACCAAACCCTACTTGAATATAAATTGTATATATGTTGACATGTCATACAATGCATTTGATGCTGCTGATGTTGTATTGAATGTTTACGCTAGAGAGTCATTCAGACTCCAAAGAAGGAACAAGTGTAATAAAACATTCACAATAAGGAAACAAACAAATAAAATTAAATCACAACCCTAGCAACACCTCCACTCCCAACCAATGATTCATAAAGTGAAAACAAACAATTACAGCAACAATGAAAGATAATCATTCTGCTCATTATTATCCCAAAAACCTTCCAGAAGAATTCAGCTTTCATTTCAATCCTAACCCTAATCTTAAACTGAGACTGCTTCACAAGTAAAAAAAAAACACACATTTTTTTTAATACAAGGCAACAATAAACACAATATAACGGAGCTTCTGCCCAGCTTGTTAAGCAGAAGTGAGAACTGGATATACATAAACATAAAATTAAGGATAACACAGCAGGAATGAAATTCATAAATTGTGTGTATAGTAAAAGAAGAACAAATAGGATCATGAATGAATGGGTACTAGCTGTTGGATTGAAAAACTGAATATAGATAGTCCTTGATTTACAACCACAATTAAGCCCAAAATTTTCTGTTGTTAAGTGAGACATTTGTGAAGTGAATTGTTCCCCATTTTATGACCTTTCTTGCCTCAGTTGTTAAGTGAATTACTGCAGTTGATAACTTAATAACATGGTTGTTAAGGGAATCTGGCTTCCCTATTGACTTTGCTTGTCAGAAGGTCGGACAAGTGGATCAATCACATGACCTTGGGACATAGCAATGGTCATAAGTATGAACCAGTTGCCATGCATCTGAAGTTTGAGCACATGCTCATGCAGATGCTGGAAAGGTCATAACTATGAAAAACGGCACTTTTTTCTGTGCTGTTGTAATGGTCACTCAATGGACTGTTGTAAATTAAGGACCACCTGCAACCTGTAAAAAAGATAGGATTAAAGTATGCAAGAAGGAAAAGATATGAAAACTACAATGAATACTACTGATGAAATTAAATGGACTTACCGTATTTTTCAGAGTATAAGATACACCGGAGTATAAGACGCACCAAGGTTTTGAAGAGGCAAATTACAAAAAAAAGTAGGGAGAGAGAGAAATACAGTAGGTATGTAGGGGGAAAGGGAGAATGTGTAGATAGGTAGAGGGATAGAGAGAGAGAAATAGAAAGAGAGAGAGAGAAATATAGTAGGTAGGTAGGGAGTGTGTGTGTGTAGGTAGGTAGGTAGAAGGATAGAGAGAGAAATAGAAAGAGAGAAATACAGTAGGTAGGTAGGGAGAGAGAGTGTGTGTGTGTGTGGGTAGTAGGTGTTAGATCAGACAAAGGATTCCGACTCAGGCATGGTCAAAACAACAGGAACGTTTATTCACACTCTTACAACAGCACAAGAATTCAACTGACAAGGTTTCTTCTCTGGCAACCTCTTATATAGAGTTACCAGGCAGGAAACTCCTAGCAAGCAATTGCAACATGTAACTCCTTTCCAGACAGATTCCAGACAGCTCGTCTCAGTCAATTAACACAGCTGCCTGATCTGTTCCGGAATGCGGTGACTCAAAGGTTACCAGACTTGCTGTCTGGGCTGAGGACTCAACACTCCTTCCCCCATAGTCAGTGCGCATGTGTCTAGGTTCTCTGTCCAACACAGTACATGCGCACGCGTAGTCGTTCAGATAGGCGGGGCGGTGTCGGGTCCGCCCTGACCGCCTTAGTTCTTGAGGACGCTCCTCTCTGTGGGACACGGAGCCTTCGCCTACGTCACCGCGGCCTGCCCTCGGAGGTGGAGTCGCCGTAGGCGGCAATGGCGACCCTAGCAAGTCCGGGCGAGGGGGCGTGGCGACCGGGCTTGGGGTAGTTGACATTTGCTGGCGAGTATTATTCTGGTAGGGTGGTTCTCCGATGGGCGAGGCCCCCAGCTGAGAGTCAGATTGGGTTGTGAGGTCCTGGCAGTCTCCCCGTGCTGTTCCCGCTGATACGAGGTCTGGACCGGCTAGGGACTCCGGGGTTCCAAGCAACTGCTCGGCTTGAGCAGAGAACAACGGCCCAACGGGGGCCAACGGGCAGGAACGGCCTGGCGTGGTGACTGCTGTTTCGGGCAGGCGGCGCCTCAGTTGATCCAGGTGGCGCCGCCACTCGGATCCATCCTGAAGGCCGACTCTGTAAGAACAGGGTCCGGTTACGTCCAAAATGGTTGCGGCAACCCATCGCGGCTCCCCTGAAAAGTTCCTTGCCCAAACCAGGTCCCCAATTTCAAATAAACGAGGAGTGGGAATCTGCAGGTTGCCCCTCTGCAACCCGTCGTAATCGGGGTGCAGTCTGTCCAGAGTGGTCCGCAAGCGTCGGCCCATCAAGAGCTCCGCGGGGCTTTTCCCTGTGGCCGGGCAAGGTGTGACATGCTGTCCCAAAAGGTACGCAGCCACCCTTGCCTGCCAGTCCCCTTTATCCAAATGGGCCAAGGCTTCCTTGGCTGAGCGCACGGCTCGTTCCGCGCGTCCATTAGACGCCGGGTGATAAGGGGCGACCGGCGCGTGGCGGATCCCTTGGGTGGCCAGAAAGTCCAAGAAGGTGGAGGATTGAAATTGGGGTCCGTTGTCGGACACAACGACGTCCGGCAACCCGTGGGTTGCGAACAGACGGCGCAAGGCACGCACCGTGCTCTCCGCTGTGGTGGAAGCCATGAGAATCACCTCCACCCAGCGTGAGAACGCATCCACCACCACGAGGAAATTCTGGCCATGGAAGGGACCCGCGAAATCCAAGTGGAGCCTGGACCATGGGCACCTGGGGGCGTCCCACTCCCTCGGCGGGGAGACCGGCGGGGCCGGCCGGGACGATTGGCAGGAGGAGCAGGCGGCCACCCATTCCGCCACTTCAGCGTCCATGCCGGGCCACCAGACATAGCTCCGGGCCAATGCCTTCATACGGACGATGCCTGGGTGGTTGGCATGGAGCGACCGAAGAACCATGTGCCGGAGAGGGGAAGGGACGATGACCCGATCTCCCCAACACAAGCACCCGCAATGGAGCGAGAGCTCCAGCTGGCGTGACTTGTAAGGCCGAAAATTTTCAGCCACGCTGCCCGAAGGCCAGCCCCTCAGCACCCATCGGCAGACCTGGGCGAGGACGGGGTCTGCGCGGGTGTGAGCGGCAACGGCGGAAGAGGACAGGGGCAAGTCCGACTCCGCGACCATCAGGACAGAGAGAGCAGGCACAGGGGCCGGATCCGGCCCCGGGAGAGGGCAGCGGCTTAGGGCATCAGCATGCCCTATCTGCTTGCCAGGACGGTATAGCAGCGTATAGTCATACGCTGCCAGGAATTCCGTCCAGCGGGTCATCCTGGGCGACAGGATGGGGGGGGTCGGACGGTCACCGGCCAATAGCCCAAGGAGCGGCTTATGGTCCGTGACAACAGAAAAGGTCCGCCCATAGAGGTAATTGTGGAACTTCTTAATCCCGGACACTACAGCCAAAGCCTCCTTGTCGATTTGGCTGTAGTTTCTCTCCGTTTGAGACATTGTCCGGGAGTAAAAAGCAATGGGGGCTTCCGAGCCGTCTGGAAAGACGTGGCTAAGGACAGCCCCCAGGCCAAAAGGGGAGGCATCGCATGCAAGCGTCAGAGGAAGCCTGTCATGGTACTGGACTAGTACCGCATCTGACGTGAGCATGGCTTTGACAGCCGCGAACGCGTGTGCTTCGCGGCTGCCCCAGTGCCAGGCCGTGGATCGGTCGAGCAACCGATGCAGCGGCTCGGCTAGCGATGCCTTATGGGGAATAAACGGCGCGTAGAAATTCAAAAGGCCGAGGAATGCCTGCAGCTCCGTTTTGGAGGCAGGAGTGGGGGCCTTTTGGATGGCCTCGACCTTGGAGGGGGTTGGGTGAATTCCTTGGGCGTCAATCATGAAACCCAGGAATTCCACCCTAGGCGCAGCAAACGTACATTTGCTGCGTTTCAACTTTAAACCCGCGCCCCTGAAAACTCTGAGGACCTTCCGTAACGTTTTGGCGAGTTCTGATATGCTGGAAGCAGCAATCAGGACGTCATCAAAATACGGTACAACGCCAGGGAGCCCATGGAGCAGTCGCTCCATGAGGCTCTGGAAGATCCCCGGGGCTACGGACACGCCGAATTGGAGACGGCGACAGCGGAAAGCCCCACGGTGGGTCACGATGGTCTGCGCTTCCGCAGCCTCGTCATCCACCGGGAGCTGTTGGTAGGCCTGCGCCATATCCAGTTTCGCGAACACTCGACCTCGTCCCAATGAGTGGAGTAGGTCTTGCACCACCGGAACCGGGTATGGGTTCGCCTGAAGCCCGAGGTTGATCGTCGACTTATAGTCGGCGCAGATCCTCACGGACCCGTCGGGCTTAATGGGGACCACAATGGGGGTCTCCCATTTCGCCTGATCGACGGGTTCGAGCACGCCCTGCACCACCAATCGATCCAATTCCGCTTCAACCTTGGGCTTCAGCGCGAACGGCAGCCTGCGGGCCTTCAAGCGGACTGGAGCAACCTGGGGGTCCAAATTTAGGGAAACTGGAGTGCCTTTGTACGTTCCTAAGCTGCCATCAAAGACGTCGTTGAACTCTCTGATTACTTCGTCTACCGGAGAACTGGCTGGCACGCTGTGTACTCCTTGGACTGACAGTCCCAAGGCTGGAAACCAGTCCAATCCGATCAAGGCAGCTAGGGGTTTGGCCACTACCAGGATGGGAAGGGATCCGTGGAAGGGGCCGTAGTCTACTCTCACTCTGTGCAGACCTAGAATGGGAATTTGTGAGCCCTGGTAATCTTTCAGGATCGTCGCCGTGGGGCCGAGATCCCGCTTCCTGAGCTTGGGGCAAAGCTTAACTAAATGCGCCCAGGACATGAGTGATCTAGAGGACCCTGAATCTATTTCCATTTTTACCCCCACCCCCTCTAAGCAAACCACTGTTGACAGTCTCCTACTCTCTGCCTGGTCGTAGCTTAGAGCTGGGGGCATCTCCGCCAGCACGAAGCAGTCGGTCGGCTGTGGCTGGTAGCGTCCTGAACGCTTCTGCGACCCTCGTTGTCCTGGTGGAACGGTTCTGGAGGCGGCAGCTGGCGTTGTCGCTGGAGCGGCAGCACGGCACACAGCTGCTAGGTGTCCTTTCCTGCCACATCTGCGGCACACCGATGCCTTGAATGGGCACTCTGGCCTCTGGTGGGCCCCTCCGCAGCCTAGGCAGTTCCCGGACTTCTGCTGCGGTGTGAATGCGCGATTCGGCATGCGCCCGGTCACCCTCATGCAGTCCCCACGGTCTTCCTCCTCCAGCTCATCCAGCGGCGCTATTTCGTCTACCAGACACGCTCGCGGAGTGGGGAAAAGAGGAGGGCGCGCGCGGCCCATGTCGGATGTGGAGATCTCCGACAATTCTGTCGCGCGTGCTTCTTCCACCGCTTGCTCGAGAGTCAGGACAGTTTTTGAAAGCAAGCGGCGCTTTAGGCGGATGTCTCTTACGCCGCATACAAACTGCTCCAGTAGGGATTCCTCCAGGAAGCCAGCAGGGAACTCGCAGGGAATTGCGGTCGCTCTCAATTTCTGCAGGAACTCGGCTACCGACTGTTGCGGCTGTTGCACACATTGCCTGAATGCATAGCGATGCGCTATGCGGGAAGGTGCCGGCGCGTAGTGTGCTCTCAGGCGGCCCAGGAGATCGTCCCACGGCACTTCATGCACCGCTGCGGGTGCGGCTATGGTTCGGGCGGTAGCGAACAATTCAGGGCCGCCGCACTGGAGGAATAGGCTCAGCTTCCTGGCAGGCGCGAGTTCGCCGTAGTCGCTGGCTATCAAGAAGCACTCGAACCGGGCTAAGAAGGAAGCCCATTGTTCCTTCATCGGGTCGAACGGTGCAAACGGAGGCATTGTCGGCGTAGCCATGGTGAGGCTGTGCGTTGCGCTGCGCTCTGTTGTTGAAGTATTCGTTACCCGTTGCGTTCTAAGGCCATGGCCTGAATCCCATCCTCGTCGCCAGTGTTAGATCAGACAAAGGATTCCGACTCAGGCATGGTCAAAACAACAGGAACGTTTATTCACACTCTTACAACAGCACAAGAATTCAACTGACAAGGTTTCTTCTCTGGCAACCTCTTATATAGAGTTACCAGGCAGGAAACTCCTAGCAAGCAATTGCAACATGTAACTCCTTTCCAGACAGATTCCAGACAGCTCGTCTCAGTCAATTAACACAGCTGCCTGATCTGTTCCGGAATGCGGTGACTCAAAGGTTACCAGACTTGCTGTCTGGGCTGAGGACTCAACAGTAGGTAGGTAGAAGGATGAGAGAGAAATAGAAAGAGAGAGAAATACAGTAGGTAGGGAGGGAGGGAGAGACAGAGTGTGTGTGGGTAGGTAGGTAGGTAGGTAGGTAGGTAGGTAGGTAGGTAGGTAGGTAGGTAGGTAGGTAGAAGGATGAGAGAGCGAGAGAGAGAGAGAGAGAGAGAAATACAGTAAGGAGGGAGGGAGGGAGAAAGTGTGTGTGTAGGTAGGTAGATAGGTAGGTAGGAAGAAGATTAGAGAGAGAGAAATAGAGAGAGAGAAATACAGTAAGTAGGAGGGAGAGAGAGAGAGTGTGTGTAGGTAGGTAGGTAGAAGGATAGGGAGAGAGAAAGAAAGAAAGAGAAAGAGAGAAATACAATAGGTAGGTAGAGAGAGAGAGAGAGATTAGGTAGGTAGGTTGATGTTTTCAGGTGTATTTATCCATGTCCTGGAGAAGGAAATTGCTGACAAACCTTAAGACTTCACTTCTGCTGGCACAGAAACAGTTAAAGAGCCTTCCGAAAGGTGGGGGGGGGAGCCTTTGCACTGGGCAAACCTCTCCAAAACAGCCAGTTTCTCCGTAAAAATGTGGCCGTTTTTTTCACATAAAAAGCATAACTAGCCCTGGGGGGGCTTGCAGAGTGCTCCTGGGGGTGGGGTGCGGGTCAAAAATGAGCAAAAAACCTGGCCCATTTATCGCAAAAACAGGTCTTTTTGTGTCAAATAAATTGCATGCATAGCCCTATGGAAGCTTATAGAGTGCTGCTGGGGGCTGGGGGAGGGGGAAACGGCCCGATTTAGGCTAATTTCTGCCCTCCTCAGCCCCCAGGTGCTCTCTGGAAGCTATGCACAGCCAGTTTAGGGAAGGGGTGGGGTTCTGGGAGGCAAAGAAATGCTGCATTCTATGTATAAGATGCACCCAGATTTTCAGCCTCTTTTTAGAGGAAAAAAGGTGTGTCTTATAGTCCGAAAAATACGGTACATTTCTTTTTCTTGTCTTATGTCTGAAATAGTGTAGGGTTTCCTGCCTAAGCAGTGGGTTGGACTACAAGATCTACAAGGTCCCTTCCACCTCTGTTATTCTATGTTCTATGTAAAGAGTACCTAGGAACAATAGTAAGGTGAAAAACTGTATATACCTGTAAACATAGCAAATAATGCTAAAAGTTAAAGGTATTGTGTGTGCGTGCGTGTATAGATAGATAGATAGATAGATAGATAGATAGATAGATAGATAGATAGATAGATAGATAGATAGATAGATAACATATAACATGTATAAAAGACCATAAAACTGAAAAAATTGTAAATAGAATGGATACTGGTATCAGAATGCTGTAAAGATTGGAAATGCTGTTTTAAAGTTTAAAAGATTGAATAAAAAATATTTTTTTTTAAAAAAAAACCCTTTATCTTATTTCTCATGGTCTTTAACATATCTTTCTTGAGGTTTCAGAGTTTTGGGTTGCAGCTGATTTTCTGTGTTTATCATCTGCAGTTTTTGTTATAGTGTTAATGAACTAGGCTGATATCGCTGGTATATTGCTTGGTAACCAACCTGAGAGCCCAACAGTGAAAGCAAGTCGATGCATTTCTTAGCAGATAAGAGGAATAAATCCTGGGTCTAGTGGCATTGTGAATATCTGTCCAACCATTGAAGGTTTCAAGAAAAGAGAAGAAAAGAAATAGAAAATAAAATAGAAATGCTTTCTTAAAAAAAAAAAAAAAAGCACTTGAAGCACTGCCAATGAAAAGGCATTATGTAGCTATTCCATCTTTTTCATCTAAATAGATGTTCTCTAAAGAGAAGTGGTGAGGGGGGGAAAATGGAGAGGTTTACAAATAAAGGACAATACCATATAGATGCTTTAACACAGGGGTCCTCAACCTTTGCAACTTTAAGTCTGAAGGACTTCAGCTCCCAGAATTCTCAAGCCAGCTTTGCTGGCTGGAGAATTCTGGGAGCTGAAGTCCTTCAGACTTAAAGTTGCAAAGGTTGGGGACCCCTGCTTTAACAGATTATCCCCAAAAGTCCAGATTATACTAATTTGTATTATAAACTAGTACAGAGATACTTGATCTAGAAATATGTTTGGTGCTGCCAGCTAATATAAACAAACTTCTTAGATCACTTAATCCATTTCAGGATATTAAAGCATTTCATATATAGATGGAGCTATTTAATTTTCTCTTACATAAATAAAACGTGTTAATATTCTTATAAAACCTTTTTTTCACTTCTGTTCACCTTGTAAATGCACATTGAATAAGAACCTTCGGTATAAGAAGTAAAGCTAGCGAGGCAGGCTCCAGGGTAAACAGAACAGTTATTTCAAAATAGCTCTTGTACTTTCTGAGTTTCAAGAAAATGGTCAAATATCTACTACTGATTTGGATAGGCAGAAGCACTGCTCTTTACTGAAATGGACAACTTTCTTTGTATCTATAAACTTTTAAAGAAACTAGCCAAACTATGTCTGAGAGCTTACTGATAAGTGAGGCCATTCCTGAATAAGGATTTAAATATTTGGAGGCCTGAGATTTACAGTTATTCCAGGTTAAGGGCCCTGTTCCTGAGAGTAAACCCACTTGAATTCAGTGAAGCTTACCTTTGAAGTAAACCCACATACAATTTTGCATGGATATTCTTTCCCTGTAAAAACATTTAACTGGGTCAGAATAGAACTATCTGCTAAATCTTCAGAACATACTGCACGCAGTGAGAGAACCAAACATAAAATAAAGCCACAAGTGCTATTTTCCTAAACTCACCCTTCATACTTCATTGTGAAATAATGATAAATTGTGTTTTATTAAAGACTATTAAGTTAAAGAACACCCTCCCCCCAAAAAATAATGGGCTGTGCTACCACATCATGGTGAGGTGAAGGTGTCTTCCTAGGAGTAAAGAGGAGTAAAAAAAACACCTAAGCATATAATCTCAAGGCATAAAGGTTTATAAAGCAAGCAGTCACTTATATTGGGCAGCAGTGATTTAGAAAGGGGCTGGAAGAAAAAAAATCATTTTAGTGACAACAACAAAGGTATCATTTCATATACTGCATGGGAGAAAGCCAGGGGTGAGTTGCTGCCAATGCATGCAAAATATGCACATGCGCATTTCCAAATAAATAGGCCTGGTGCATGTGCAAAATGTTAAAAAATGAAAAAAAATAAATTTGTGCAATGAAAATTGTTCTGAGCAGGTGCAGAACTGAAAATCAAGATGGTGCCGCCGTAGGAGAACCAGTTTGGGGGAGGGGGGAGGCAGGCCTGGGTTGCTGCCGGTTCCAGCAACCCAGGCCACTATACCATTACTGGTTTGGCTGAACTGGTCCAAACTGGTAGGAACCCACCACTGAAGAAATGGCACCACTCTTGCACTTCACCAAGAAAACTACATGGATCGAAATCCTCTATTGCCACTATTGATTGCCAATAGTGGCAATGAGGATACTATTGGAACATGCATAAGGTTGGTTGCTAAAAGTTGGCATTGACTTGTTGGCATGTAAGTGATCAATTGAGTCAAGGAAAGTAAAGGCCCATTCAAATGCCTCTTTAGCCCCAAAGTTCAATTGGAGAGCATTCAGTGGTGCAATTCAGCTGATTCTATCCATTTCAGGTGAATCGGTAGCAGTGGTGGCGGAAGGCTCTGCCCACTCACTCGGACATCATCATGTCCCATTTTTATGCTCTGTGCATGCACAAAAGGTCCTGCACATGGGTGAAGGTGGTGCGTGCGCTCGCATTTGCAAACCGGTAGCGAAGGTAAGTTGAAGGTAAGGTACCCAAGCCTACCACTGAGGTCTACCTCATATAGAGGCACACAGATATATCTACAGACAGTAGTTTTTAAAGGCATCCCCTTTTGCTGTTCTGGATTGCTAACTAGTTTTAAAAATAGAGAACAAAAACAGAGAATAATTGGGCAGCTTTTCTATGGATGGAATAAGAAATAGAATCCCTTAAAGACTTGCATTGTTATGGGACAAGGTTTTTTATCCTGCTCAGAAATACAACTTTAATAAATTCTCAAATTTCTCATGGAGTCAATGCTTATTTTCTTTCCCAGTGACATCCATATATGTCTTACTGCCTACAGTAACATTTTGATTGTGTTAGAATAAAGTGCTTGCTGACATTCTTCATCTGGTTCCTCTGATGAGACCTGCTCAGTATGGTTGAACCTCTGGCATAGCTCTTGTCTTTTTGAGAAAACATAAATCCCACAACCACATCAAGGTAGTGCCTCACTGGCGGTTATTGTCTAATGAATAAGCAATGAGTTGCCCATATTTCTACAACTAGTCCTCACTTAATGATAGTAATTGGGACCAGAATTTATCTTACTAAGTGATGAAGTCATAAAGCATAACCTCACATAAACACATGATTTAGCAATGGCAATCCCATTGCCATTGTTAAGTGAAGAACATGCGTCATTATTCAGGGGTCTCATATGACTGCAACTTGCAACTTCTTGTTGGCTTCCAATAAACAAAGTCAATGAGAAGGCAGCAGGAAGTTGCAAATTCCAATCTCAACAGACCTTAGGTGGATTACAAGCAGGAGGCTGGATAAATGCTGGGGAGTGTGGATGGGCAAGGGATGGATAAATAATAATAATAATAATAATAATAATAATAATAATTAATAATTAATAATAATAATTAATAATAATAATTAATAATAATAATTAATAATAATAATTAATAATAATAATTAATAATAATTAATAATAATAATTAATAATAATTAATAATAATTAATAATAATTAATAATAATTAATAATAATTAATAAATAATAATAATTTAATTTATAGACTGCTCCCTCTCCCCGAAGGGACTCGGGGTGGTGCACAGGGGAATTAAAAACGTACAAACATAAATACACAATAAATATATAAAATCAGATTAAACAATTTATCCCTGTGCTAAAAAACCTAAAATCCTAAAAACTAAACCCCTTAAAAAGCCAATTAAAACGATTTATATATTCAGATATTATGACCCAATCTGCTACGAATGCAACGAATGGGGCACAAATGTGCATGGGCAGTGGGTTGGTGCTATAATTTGGTGTGAAGGCCACAGCAGATTGTGAATACAATTGGCTGGGTTTGTATTATGGAATGTGGGTGTGGAGTGTTGTGGGCAGGCATATTCTACTGTAGTGAACTTCTCAGGAGAAAAAGAGATGGGTGTGGAAGCAATTTGCAACCTTACCTGCTGTCTTCTTTACTGATTTTGCTTGTGGGAGACTGGCAGGGAACTCACAATCACATGACTGTAGGACACTGCAACAATTGTGTAAGCTGCTTGTTTCTCTGTATACAGTGTTGTCATATACAGTGTTTACCTGTATATGTATCTAATCATTTGCATTATATTAGAGACACTGACTTGCCTCCATATTAATATGCAAGTTGAAACAATGATAGCAATGCTGAAATCTTCAAGTTGGGTTAACAGTTCATCAGAATAAATTGTATCCCCTATGCATTATAATTTGGTAAGTCTCATTTTGAGAACTTTGGGGAAAGATGAAGAAAAAAAGCTTTATAGACTAAAATTCTATATGCATGAATCAACAGTAGTTCTGTTGAATTCAGTGAAGCATTCTTAGAATAGATGTGCTCAAAATTGTGCTGCAGAAGCACTAAATGAGTGATATTTGATCTAGCATCCTCTGGTGCATCAAGAATGAAGTAATACTGTGACAAATCTCATGGTATCCACACAGCAGTTTCTGGAAAGGCAGACAAAGACAGAAGATTAATTCTCTCTTCCCAGAATGGTTGTCCATTCTGTTTTATAGGGGAAATTGTGGTATATGCTAAGACTATACTATTCAGAGTAATATTTTGTAAAAAGATGATATAATATTTTCAACCCATTAAATTATATAATATTCCAACTCAGTGACAAAACTTTTTCATCAGATATATTTTCTCAGTTTTTAATTTGCAAATTTTGGCTTGTCGTTAGTAAATATGTCCATTTAATTTAACTAGTGTATCCCGCAACCTCCCATGCAGTATATTAGCTCTGATTCTATTGACTAGGTTGGAGTGTACAAAAAATATGGGTGCCCCAACCCCAACCCACAGCAGCAGCATAGAAACTCTTGAGTAATACTGAAGTATCTCCCACAAATCATAAGGACGTGGCACACAGAACTGTAGGAAAAGAGCAGGCTGAGCTGGAAGGGTTAAATGTGTCATCAGTTTGGAGTCATTGCATTGTCACAAGAGACCCAAGTCCAGTCCTCCATGAATTCTGTTGATCCTTATCTAGGGCCAATTTACCTTTGAACATTGATTGATTAGATTTCTGTGCATACTGTAGGTAGCAATAAAGACTCTGCTTTGCTTTGAACTCAATGAATGCTCCTGCTTATTTATACCTGACCAAACTGAATGGATCCATTCATTCTAAGCATATAACTCCATAATAGACATCATTGGCTCCAGTTATTCTTGCCAACAGCTCAGTAAGTTTAACAGGTTATTCAGACCTGTTAGGTGCCAGACCTCTTTCACAATATATGTCTAATCTAGTCGACAATCATTTCATAAGAGCTTTTTGCAAGTTTGCTAATGGAGATGTTTCTTAATCAGAGATGTCAGGCCTTTCATAAAGAAAAGCAGATGCCTGTTTCATTCTAGGGCAGTGTAAGATATTTAAAGCAGCAAATGGAAGACATCAATCTAGAGGAGAACTATGCTACACAGAAGTTGCCGTGGAACATATCCATTCCACATTAAAGAAATAAATGTGTTGGCATTTGTAAAAGCTCATTATTTTAAATTAGTCTGAAAGTGGCTATATAGACAAATATTAGGATGCCCCACCCTCCTGCATTAACAACCTCTTTGCATCTCCCAGGGCAATTTCAAAGGATCCGTGCTAAATTTACCAAATAGAGAAGATTAAACAAAGAGGGATTGCTGTGGCTATGCACAAGTAGACCCAACAAGATCCTGTATTTTGCCTATCTGTCATTGTTGTGCAAGTGAACTAAACTATCACTATCCTTGTTTTCAGCTGTTGTAACATTCAGAGTAACACATTTTATAGTGTATTTTATAGTCAATAAAGAAAAGGCCGAGTCTGTCTGGTTTATATGTGCATAATCTTTGAGATGTGTGTACTATATATATCCAAGTATCTCTGTTGCAGTTTTTAAAATACTTTCATAGTACCAGAGGCCACCTTAATAATAAGTCCAAAATATTATGTGTGTTTTGAGAATGTGAAGGGGTTAAAGGACAAAATGGGTGATTTAAGCCTCTACAAGCTTGAAAATACCAATTTTAGTCCTTAAAGCCTCTCCATCTTCTTAGACAAGCAAATATACAAACCAAATAATTATCCAGGATTACAAAAAATACTTCTATCACATGTAACCATCAATTATATCTTTTGTGATCCTCAGAGACTATAGTCATTCATGTCTGTTGATAATGATAACAGAAGAGATGGAAAGATCAAAATAATACTTTTTTAAAAAAAATGTGTATGTTGAAAGGGCAAGGGAAACTATCAGGATTACACAAACCCATAGAAGAAAGAAATTGAAATATAAGAATTTTGGCCATTTCTATGTTGTCATCAATATCATATTAACATTTAGAAGGATTTAAACAAATACATTCTGATTCCAATGCAGCAATCTTTAAGGCTGTTTTTGGAACAGACTAATATTTAGAGGAAGCAGCGGCCAGCATTATATGTGCACAGCTGAAATCTATTTTTCCTCTTTGAAAGGAAGCAAAATTATATACAAACTGTATGACACCATGTGGTTTTGACTGCTACGGAATTACAGCTTTATATACCAACTTACATGGTATATGGAACATGGCAAAACATAATTCCCGGAACCCAGGTATTGATTATTTTCATAACAACAGGTATTAACATCTGACATTTATTGCCACTACTTCAAGAAGCATAAAGTAGAGGTAATGACAGCTAAAGGTTTAAATAAAATATGTACTTTCCAAAGTATACACACACACATGTACATATACAAAGAGGACATCTACTTTACTATCTGTAGATGATGAAAACAACTACATTTTTGTGTGAAAGTGTATGAATACATATGGACATTCCTGTTACATGCAGAGGAGGTAGGCATCCTTTCAGTATTTACTCCATATTTAATATGAGTTATTCAAAAGGTTTTCAGAACTATAGTTTTTAAAGTGAGTTTCAACAACACGAAAATTACTTTTCCTTAAACCCAAGAAATCAATAAAATTCCATTTACCATTATATCAGCATAACAAATCCATGGACTAGTTATCAATGACATGTTGACAAGTGTTGACAGATTACAGAAAATGTATACAGAATAATTTAGAAACCATGAAGATAGACAACAAGAAATATAAATGTATCACTTGAATACCACCTTGAGAAAGTTAAATACTTTGCCTAAAATCTGGTTTATCCAGTTACCCATCTGCTTATCAGACATAGAAAGTCATTTGACAAGTGTAATATATAAATGTAAATAAAAAGGAGGGAGGGAGGGAGCGAGGGAGCGAGGGAGGGAGGAAGACATATAGGTATAGTTAATCAATAGCTCACAGTTCATATGTGGCCCCAAATCATCAAGATTGCATTGCTAAATTTCAGAGGATAGATCCTAAATTATAGCAAGACATGTTTCATATATTTGGGACCAGAAATGAAAATAAATAATATGTGAAATATGTAATATGTAAATATACATGTTAATATGTAATAACAATGTGAAAAGTGATACATCAATATTTGCTCAATTAAATGGGAGGTGAAACTCCCATTAACTTACTTTTTGGTGATGCCATTGTATTATCACCATGCCCTTTGAATCCCCCCCCCCCCAATAAAGAGAAGACCCTTATGCTAATACATTGGATTTTCTTTTCTTTCAATAAAACTAGAGGGATATCATTTAAGGTAGATATGTGTAGAATAGACCCAATCCATCCCATGAAAAATTATACAAAATTTATATACTACTCTTAGGTGAACAAAAGAGGAAAATAAGAGTATCTACTTATTCCTCTGTTGTATGAGTGAGATTGCCACCAGTAATTTCTTCCCACCACCATCACCACCACCCATCACCCACAGCCCAAATTAGCAAAGCTTCTACCATTTGAAATATTTTCAGATTAATTCAGATACATATCTGGGACATGCATGCATGAATCTGTCTTCTAAATTATTAACCAAATGTCATAGGCACTCTGCTCTATTCAAGAATTTAATATCTTAAAATTTCCCAAGTCTTCATCATAAACTTTTCCCTGTGTCAAATGTTGGTAAAACCTATAAGAGGTAAAACAGGCAACCAGATTGTCAAGACTGCAAGTTTGGAAAGCTCCATATTTGAATGGGAAGACACTAAGAAATTCTAGGGAAACTCAGCTGTTGAGAAGATAGTTTTAGTTGAACCTTGCCCAGTGGTGGGATTCCCAAAAAATTACTACTGGTTCTGTGGGCGTGGCTTGGTGGGCATGGCATGGCTTGGTGAGTTTGGCAGGGGAAGTATACTGTAAAATCTCTATTCCCTCCCCACTCCAGGAGAAGGTTAATGCAAAATTCCCATTTCCTCCCAATCACTCGGGAGGTAGAGAATAGATGGGGGCAGGGCCAGTCAGAGGTGATATTTACCGGTTCTCTGAACTATTCAAAATTTCTGCTACTGGTTCTCCAGAGCTGGTCAGAATCTGCTGAATACCACATCTAACCTTATCCCTGACATTGGTAGTTTATATGCTGAGAAATCCCCTTATTCAATTCCCCGTCTGCAGTCTGAAGCACAGACTGAACAAGAGAGATCATAATCTAAAACAGCTCTCTTTCTGTTAGATCTAATTAGGATTGGTTAGAGTGGTCTTCATCTAGTCTGTGTCCTATTTTGGTATGTTTGCTCTAAATGTTACAGTGTTTCTATACTGACACTTAGAGGGGAAAAAATCATAAAACATTCCTAAATGATGTCCCCTTTAAAATTATTTTAAGAATGCTGGCTCCTCCCCTTTCTTTCCTTGTTTTTCTTTCCTTTTAAAAAAAAATCCCCCTTTGAGTAAATTTGAGAGATTCTGAAATTCAAACTTGAAACAACATGGACTCTTATTCCTATTGAAAAACTGTATGTGTGTGTATAGGTATGTATGAAAACTTATATAAGATTATAGTAATCAAATAGTGAAATGGTCCAAAGGTCCCTTTCATCATTTTAGTCTTGTCTTTTTTTAACAGGGTATACATTTTCTTGGGAAAAATAATCTGGATTATATTTTAGATGTTGTGGTCTTTCAACTCAATATTTGGTTTCACCTGGGTTGAAGGGACCTGGATTTGAAGCAAACTATACTTCACACCAATCTTCAGAAGTGGGCCCACCAACATTACCACCATCATACAGACATTAGAGGAACGATCTCTGCAAAGGACCATTCATTCCAGTTAGCTATTTATTGGACTTCAAATATCTGATGCATCAAAGAGCATCTTCTCTTTTACCATCTATGTTAGTAGAAATGGGATGAAATAATGCCCTAACACAGGATCAACCATGTTCATACCAAGCTGAGGATATTGAGCCCATTACTCATGTCCCATTGCATTTCCTCTTATTATGTTATTGTTTTATTTTATTTAAAAGATTTGTATGGCTTCCCATCTTAAAACATAACTTTGGCTGGCTCACAACAATGATAAAATCCAGGACTGTAAAACCAACCAACCAACAAAAAACATAAACCATAAAACCCAAAGGTGCTTTTTCAAGAGGCAACTGGACTTTCTGGTTTTTCTTTGAAGATATTTCAATTCTCATTCAAGAAAAAGCATATTTGGGACAACCATGGCCTGGATGACTGAGAATCTCCATAGACATAAACCATAAAACTAGGACAAAATCTGGTCCTGCAATCATCTCCTTGGGATGCCAACAATCAACTCCAGACATTTCACTCTACTCAAGCTCCTGGGATATAGTGCTAGGGTTTAAACAAACTTAATAATGTAATTTTCAAGAGAAAGTTTATCTCCTTCTGGCTGCTGTTTATTCAGAGGCTTCTAGGAAGATCACCAATTTTGGTGCAAATTGTATTGCAATTTGAGTTAACAATTTAGGTTCTCTAATTATTAAGTTTCTATGCATATTATTTTTCTTCTGTGCCATGGCTAAGGTTAATGCTTCCCCCTATCTTTGAGATTTTAAATTTCAATATTCCCTTTTATTGTTTTGCTTTATAATTGTGCCCTTTTCTACTAGGTCTGCTGCTTCCTGACAGCTGGTCTTTGACCATCCATAAAGTTAACTAGCTACCTACAGTGTCTAGCTGCTTAATCAGTTGGAACAGGTACAAAGTACAGCTTGCACCTCATGCTTTGAAAATATTCTTGAAAATCTGTAGGAATGACAATACCTCATGACCTCCATTAAGTCTATGTGGGAAAAGGTTGTTTAACCTGCTTGCTTTTGTCCCCCCCCCCCCCCCCGTACAATGTCCTTTTAAATTTAATGTAGAATAACTCTTTTTATACCGATTGTACAGGCAAGGCAGGAAGTGGGGAGAGGGATGGTGCCCTGACTGGTACTTGGGGATAACCATCTTTTTTTTGGGGGGGGGGGGGGAAGCAGGAACAGAAAAGCATTATATGATATACAGAGGACAGGGTTTTTCAAACTTGGCAAGTTTAAGATGTGTAAACCTCAACTCCCAGAATTCCTCAGCCACAATTCCCTGGCAACACTGTTCTAGGACATTTTGGAAGCACTTTGGAGAACACAGAGTAGGAAGCTCCTGCTAGAAATTAGCAAAATAAACTTAAAAGAAACCTTCAAAGGACTTTGGACATTTGTACATTTAAACAGGAAGGCAGATACCAAGAGGAAGTTCTGTTTTAATCAAGAACATTGTGCACAGGATTCAGTGGTCTTTCTGTAGCATGTAGACTCCTAAGTTCCTTAGGCATGTTTAATTTACTGTGAATGAAAGGGATTTTTCCTCTAATAAAATAAACCTGTTTCTGCTGAATGTACAATTTATCAGGTAATACAGTACTACTGAATCCACTGGAAGTTGTGACATCCAGAAGCTGATGTCTGGAAATAAATAACCAATATTATTTTCTGTCTCCACAACTTTGTGCAATATTATATTGATATCTAATTAATCTGAAAAACAGTACCAAAGTAGGCCAAGCTATTTTTTTTAAAAAAAAGAAAAATCCTGAAACATGAGCAAGCCAAACATTTTATGGCATTCTGACTGTACATACATTATGTATATGCGAAGAAACTTTGATGTATATAAAAAGATGCTCATTAATTTTACAGTGAGCAGATGGAGAGGAAAGAACACAGCAGTATGAATGTACTAACAGAAGCATGATAGAAAGTGCCCTGCATATACAAAACAAGCTGAGGTGCAGTAGATTTTGACCTATCATAAATCCAGGACAAAATCACTCTGGCTTGGATGGATTCAAGATATGTCCACAATTTGAGTGAGGTTTCTCCATAGCAGTCTGGATCTAAATCCAATTTTTTCTAAAATCTTGTGGGCAAACTGGAAATTGGAGAAAGATAGTTTGCTTTCAGTAATCGGTTTTCTCCCCAGGCTCTCCCCGTGAAGAAAATAACAGCGCAGAAAGAGAAGGGAAGAAGTTCCCATGTCATTTTAGACTTGACAGCTGTAGCTCCTAATCACGATGAATAGTTTTACCTGGGCTTTCTAATCACAACACTTTGCAGGAGGGATCTTTGGTGAATATCAAGGTCATAAAACCTTCCAGCATTCAGCCCTGTTTGCTAATCCAATTTCAGTGAAACAGAATGTTAATATTTGTCGACTTTATTTGGCTAGAAGAGCGCAGTATGGGGAAAAAAAACATTTCTGCTTTTATTTTTCATCCCTCTCTTATCATTTTACAATTTTTATCACTTTTCTTCTAATTAAATAGAATACTCAAAGACCAAAACATCCCCCTTAACTATTTATATTTATTAAAAATCCCAAACCTTTGAACACATCATACTGATCTTTTGCATGTTTCTTAACTGTGCCATTTTCATATATACTGTCACAAAGAAAAGAAAAGAAAATTAAAGAGCAAAGAGAATTAGTACTTACCACATCCCACAAAGACGAATACTCAATTCCATGAAACCCCTGTCACTCTTTAAAAAATTTTTTTCGGTAGATCCATGACCATGCCCAACCTGTTTCACCTGGAAAGTAATGGTCTTTTTTTCTCTCTCTCTGCATGTGTGTATGAAATGGGATTTAGGAGATAATTAATTCCTCTTTGAGCAAAAGAGGTATGTTCTACGTGGGATTATTCTTGAAGAATATTAGGAATCTACAACTGGTACAGAACACAGTGATAGTTCTGGAAGCCCACAGATGGCACATGTGACATTGCTGTTATATGGGCTGTGCTGGCTGCCAGTTTGCTTCTGGATCCAGTTCAAGGTGTTGGTCATCACCTTTAAAGCCCCTTTTGGCTGGGGGCCAAGGAATCTGAGGAACTATCTTACCTCAATAGGACTAACCTGCCCCACTCATTCCAGTGGAAAGGGCCTATTTCAAATCCTGTCAGCCAAAGAATTTCAGTTGGCAGAGTCCTGGAGAAGAGTCTTTTTTGCTATGGCTCCCACCCTCTGGAATTACTAGAATTCTGTAAAGATTTTAAGTCATTCAGGTCATGGTCATCTCATAGGTGCTTTTTCTGGAGACAACTGGACTTTCTTGGTGTTTTTTTTTCTTTGAAAACATTTCACTCTCATCCAAGAAGCTTCTTCCCCACCATCCAGCCAGAGCTAAAGAAGCTTCTTGGATGAGAAGTGAAACTCTTCAAAGAAAAAACCCAAGAAAGTCCAGTTGCCTCCTGAAAAAGCACCTTTGGGACACCCTCTGGAATATTTTCCAATCAGAGATCATATCCTGCCCCACATTCCTGGCCTTCTGGAAGAGCCTAAAAACCTAGTTCTGCAACTTGGCCTGGGGACCTGACAGGGGACCAGCTACATTGGGAGTGACTGACAGGTAGAGAAGATTCCCATCTCCAAGCTGCCCATCATCTTGGTTCTTAAGTTTTAATCTTTTTATTCTGACTTTAATTGCTTTTAGCACTATTTGACTTTTTATTGTATCGTAAGCCATCCAGAGTCCTTGTATTAGTGAGATGGGTGGCCTAGATACCATAAGAAATAGTAATGTGCAGCCAGTTTAGGGAATAGGCAGTGCTGCATCAGTTCCTGAATAGGCTATTCTTGATTCAGCTATATTCAACAACTATTTTCAGTCTTTCCTTTGGGAAAAGATTCTGGAGCAGGTGGCAAAATGTTAGCAATTGAAGATCATGGATTACGTCGTTTATTTTTATTTTTTATATTGAAAAAGTTTTATTGGTTTTACATTTTTTCTATAGGGTAGGGTAAGGGATACAAAGAAATTTTGAGAGCATTCACGTCAGAGTCGTCGGCCCTTCCGAGACCTCAAAATACACAATAAAAAAATAACAAAAAAAAAAGCATTTTTCATAACACTACAAGGTAAAAGCAAGTACATATACCTAAATTCTCAGTTCCATGCTGTCAGACATTTACAAAAAATCCAGAAAATATTATGCAAAATTGTTCAGAAAAATCAAGGCAAAGTTATTTTTTCGATCTAAGTCTCTTGGCTATTGTATCTTCTTTTTCTCCTCCCTGGCCCCCAGCGGGCGGGGCCGTGGCCCCCTCCGTCCCCCCTGGATCTTCCCCCAGGGCAGAGGAATGTTTTTTAAGAAAGGCTTCCGCCTCAGCAACTGTTTTAATCCTCACTCTTCCTCCTTCCCAGAACACCAGCATCCCTTCGGGTGTCACCCACTTGAACCAAATCCCGTGATCAAACAATGTTTTAGACAAGAAGGAAAATTTCCTTCTTGCATCTCTAATCTTTCTAGGGATCTGCTTCAAGATAGCAACCGTTTTTTGTTGATAGATTAACGGACTTTCTCTCTGCACTTTCAGGATTTCCTCTCTGGTTGACCTTCTAACAAATTTCACATGTATCTCTCTAGGCACTTCATTTATCCTGGCATATGCTGAGTTAATTCTATAGGCTAGGTCAATGTCCCCCCTGATCTCATCTTTAGATTTTTGTAAATAGTCTGCTAAAATTGTGCTCATAAGATCAGGGAGGCATTCACCAGATTCCTCAAGAACGTTCTGAAATCTCAAAAAATATGTAATTCTTTCCATATCAATCCTAGACACATGCCCATCTGTTTCCCCAACCTCTTTAGTAACATTTTTAATCTCTCCCTTAACCCCCACCAACCCCCCTTCCAATTCTTCAGTCTTCTGTGTGTTTGCCAGCACTTGCTTCCGTGTGTCCAATAGCTCCTTCTTGAAATTGATGTTTTCAGCCCTCTGGGCCTGAATTTCTTTTACCAAAGTTTGTATAACAGTTTCAAGAGAAGCCATCCGTTGTTCTAAACTTGTCAGTGCTGTTTCTTGAGCCATCTTAACTGTTAGAGTCAGTGCCACCAAAATGGCGTTTTCAGGGTGGGGTTGGTGAGACTAACAGGGAGCCAAAAGTTCAGATCAAGGTTGAAACGTTGTAAAATTCAGGAACCAAGAGAGAGACAATTTTGCAACTCAATAGTTATAAAAGCGAAGGTAATCCAGAAAGGAACCACAAATCCAACAAGAAAAAAATTCTTCATTAATATCCAGAGAGAGTCCCAATTGTAAAGAGACGCTGGGAATTTTCCATAGTTAAAATAGTCAGGCAGGGACAAAGAAAAGCCACCTTCCACCGCCCATCTCAGAGCCCAGAGGAGAGAGTAGAAAAACAAATTTTTTTAACCAGCCAGACCTAGAAACAATGTTGCAAATAGCCGCATACCACTTTCCCTTGTTAGAGACAGTCCGGATTTAAGATTTCCGCTTTCTCTTCCAGAGAAGCCATTTTAGAGTGCCGCTTAAGTCCGAGGGGTTTTTTTTGAAAACAAACACCCCCCTCCCAGTCCGTTCAGCCTGGCTGGCAGCAAGGAAAAAAAGTCTTTTTAAACTCACTCTCCCTCGCAGCTGAAGCCTCGGCAAACCTTCCGATCTCTTCCGCTCAGCCCTCTACATTGAAGTGAATGGCGCCGACAGCCGTTGGCGAAGGGAGAACCCCCGCAGCATGTTCCTCCTCACCTAGGTCGCGGAGGGGATCGCTCTCCCACCGCCGTGAGGAAGAACGTCTCCTCCGAGCCGACCCTACGGGAGACCTCCGGTAACCGGAGTGTCTCGCCCCCGTGGGGGGGCAGAAAAGGCAACAAAGCGGCGAGCGAGTCCCAGGCTCGCCCGTCGCCGCTGGAGCCGGAACCGGTAGCCCGATTACGTCGTTTATTTAGTCATGGTTCAAACTGGATATGGTGCAGCCTTCTGTTGGCTTGGGACAAGCTGATATTTAAACAAGATTAAGTTAGCTTTTAATTACAAAAAAAATAAAAAAAAAAGTATTCAGGCCAGGTGACTGTGATATATTTGACAAGCAATTTATTGCTGGAGACAGTGACGTATTACCTGAAGTGACATATATTTATCAAGAAGGCCTGAATATTGTATCAAAACATTGTATCTCCAATAACAGCAGGGCGAGCTTACCAATAGGTCTAAATCTTAACCATAGTTGTTTTTAATTTGTTTTTACTGCCTACAGTTTACTGTATGTTAATTTTTGGTTCAGAAAACATGTTTTATTTTATTTGGTTTGGGATTAGGTGCCATTATGCTGATGACACTCAGTTATGCATCTCTTCCCCAGTTTAAGCTGAAGATGCTGTGGAAAACCTCAATTGTTTTCTGAAGCTCCGAGGGCTGGATGGGATGACACAAAGTCAAATTAAAATCAAGAATTATTGAGTAACCGACAACATCCTGGCTCCAAAGCTGATTCTGTAAATTTTTCTTTTATCAGGAGAAAGAGGTAGTTGACCCAGGGGCCCTACTAGATGCATGGCTCTTGTTAGACCAGTACAGAGAGGCTATGTACAAAGAAACCTTTACCCACTTTAGAGTACTGCAGTAGTTATATAGTCATTCTTGATATGGGTATCCCAGCACTGGTGCCTCATGTCCTTTTCTTCACATTTGTAGTACATGGAGTTTGGATTTTAGATGATAAGGAGGGTTTTGTGCTTCATGGATTGTGTTCCATGGAATTTCTTTTATTTGCTTCTGTTTTATTTGTAAATGAATATGAATCTTGAGAAAGGAAAGCTATGAAAATAAATGAAATACCTGTAATTTGTTTCTATGTCTTACTACCTACCTGGATATCCTTATGTCAAATATCTTAGTAGAAGTGTAGCATTTTCATAATATGACTCCAGCACAGTGGTGGGATACGACCGGTACACCCCGGTATGGGCATACCGGTGCCTGCTGGGAGCACCAGGTACTATTCCGGTACGGTGCTCCAGAGTGCCTGCCTGCCCGCTGTCCTTATCTGTATTTGAGCCAATCAGGGCTTACGTGCATGGAGAGTACAGCACCTGTGTGACACTCCACCAAGCAGATTAAGCATTGCAGAGCACCACGGGCAGTAAGTACACATGCGCGTGCTGGGCGCATGCATGTGGTGGACGCCCGGCCCCATTGCACTGTACCGGTTGCAATGGGATCCTTAACCCACCACTGCTCCAGCATAATTTATTCAGTATGGAATACAGAATTATTTTCCACACCTATAGTAAGGTCCCTTTTCAGCTTGAGTTCCCTGCTCAAGTGAAGGATACAGTGGATTACCTTTATTTTTATGGCATTGCTTCTAATAAAAATATAATACCCAAAGTGATTCCAGGCAGAAAATAAGATTTAAAATTAAGAGATGGTTACTGAAATACAACCAGCCTAATTAGAGGCATTGTCTGTGGAATGTATGATTCCTGATTGATATTTCTTTTAAAAGAAAGGACACATACTATGTATTAAAGAAGGTTTTAAATAGTTGATTACTGAATCAAAGGCTTCTTTTCAATTCTACCATGCTCTCTTTGGAAAACTCCATAATGTAAAATTCACATTTATGTGATGTATCTTATAATAATCACTGAATTCATTCATTGGAAAAAGATGAGATATACAAATAATTGGGAGGGAAACGTCATCCTTTTTTTCTGGGAGTATTTTCTGAAAGCAGTGGCATTTTAAATCATTATATTGTCTCTGCTCATTAAAAAACCAGGAATTCCTGGATATGTATAGTACGGATTTATTTAGAGTTTATTCAGTGTCCCTATATCATGGTGCTTATGCCATTCAATCAGTTAATTAACCTCTTTAATAGAGGCTCTGCCCACAAACATCTCTGCCCAGTTTATAGTTAATTAGCACATGCAAATCCCAGAGCCATGCAGCTTCCTTATGATAAGGCTGAATACCCATCTTTTCCCGAATTGCAAAAGATGATGAATAAAATAGGATGACTGCAGCGTGGTTTAATTACTATTCATCAAATTAACAAGGATGCCAGTTAATTGAAACCCCAAATCTTGCTTCAGAGTTGGACAAATATAGGGCAGGATGGTATTAAAGTGAAGGAAAGAGCTCAGAATATAAAAGAAGCAATTGATGCGTGTCTCGTGGTGCTTTAGCTGTACAAATCCCAGGGAGGACAACCGACAGGGATCATCTTCAAAGGAACTCTACTGAAATAAATTATGGTTGCAAAAGTGAACACTTATAAAGCAACAGACGGTGATGGATAAAACAGTAAGTCAATGTAATTCACAAAAAGATCAAGAACAATCCAAGGTTAGACTACTTCCAATTGTCTGGCAAAAGAAAACATTCACTTTGCTGAATCTTTGTAAAAAAAAAAGTGCTGTTTTTGTTTTATATCTACTACTGTCATTGTTTTTCTTCCTCTTGATTGTCCTTGCTATCTAAGCTTTCAGTGTTTGCACTGACCCACAGAATTTGGTCAATGACAATCTGTAGCTGGTAATTCTTCTGATCCAAAAGGTGGTTTCTATTAAGGAAGCCTTTCTCCTCCACCCCTTCTTATTTAGTTACAGTCAGTTTCAGACTTTTTCATTTCTTACTTTGTCTATTTTTCTATCTCCCTAGGTCCTACTGAGTCCTTCCCAAGGACCTGGGATTGGCAGATGTTTTTTGATGCCAAATTATTATTGTTAGACTGCATTTTTAAGCTTCTGTTAATTCTTCAGTACAATACTATGCAGGCAGATGGCAAACTTCTTGGGCCCATAGTGTAAGATCTTCTAGAGCTAATACTTTGCTTGCTAATTATTGTTAAAAAAAACACCTCAATACATATTTCATGGTAGTTTTTCCAAATCCTTGATGCTAGCTCCAAAGACCCCTCAAGTTTTATTACCAAAATTTGTCAGGAAACCCATGCATTACTATACAGTCCTAATGCAATGACTAAGATATGCAACTCATATTGAAGATGTCCAAGTGCAGGGTAGGGATGGACAGTTTCTCTTGATCATTCATTCATTCATTGGACTACTGTTTACTTGGGATGGGTCAGGGCAGGTTGGAAAAACAAGCTTCTTTTAAACTATTTTTCTCTGCTTAGCCACTTCTTTTAATGTTCTAACCTGGCTTCTATTCTTCAACCATTTTACTTTTCTACCCATCTCATAAAACAATGGAATATTATGGGCACAAAGCTGAAAAGACCCCAAACCACCGGTAATAAGTTTCCCATTGTATCTTTACTCTACCTTCACTTTTCCTTGATTTACGAAAGGTTAAGGTTTTTAAGAGATGCCATTTTCTTAGACCTCTATAATTCCATATTTATTTTGTCTGATAAGTGACTTTTTGATCTGTTTAATTTTTTATTTTATTTATTTATTTATTTATTTTCGTATTTGTATCCCACGCCCATCTCCTACCAAGAGACCCAGGGTGGGGCACAGGAAATTTAAAAACATAAATATACAAAATACAAAACCTATTAAAACTCTATTAAACCGCATCCTGCGCTAAAACCTCATTAAAAAACCCCAAATTAAAACATTTATCACTAAAAGCCAGTTCACAGTCGGGTAGTTCATGCCAGGCCGGCTAGATGAAAACAGTGCGTTTTTAGGCACTGGCGGAACAGGCGGAGGTCAGAGATGACTCGTTCGGGGGATAGGTCGATCCAGAAGGCTGGGCCCGCCACAGAGAAGGCCCTTCCCCTGGGGGTCGCCAACCAGCATTGCCCGACCGACGGCACCCGGATAAGCCCCTCTCTGTGGGAGCGAATCGGACGTAGGGACGTATGGGGCAGCAGACGGTCACGCAGGTAACTAGGCCCTGTGCCATGGAGCACCTTGAAGATGGTCATCAAAACCTTGTAACGCACCCGAAAGGTCACAGGCAGCCAGTGCAGCTCACGCAGGAGAGGTGTTATATGGGATTGCCGAGAGGCTCCTATGATTACCCACGTGGCCGCGTTCTGGACTAACTGCAACCTTCGAGTGCATCTCAAAATACAAAACCTATAAATTTAATAAAATAAATAAAATAAATAAAATAAATAAGGGGAACCCCATGTAGAGAGCATTACAGTAGTCCAGACGGGAAGTCACGAGTGCTTGAGTGACTGTGCGAAGGGCGTCCCGCTCAAGTAAGGGGCGCAATTGGCGGACCAGGCGAACCTGGTAAAATGCCCCCCCTGGCCACGGCTATCACATGGTCCTCCAGGGATAGCCGGGAATCCAGGAGGACTCCTAAATTGTGCGCCCTCTCCACGGGGGCCAATAATTCGCCCCCCATAGCCAGGGATGGAAACACCTGGCTAAACCGGGGTGCCGGAAAGCACAGCCACTCGGTCTTGGACGGGTTGAGTTTGAGTCTGTTACTGCCCATCCAGATCCGCATGGCTTCCAAACACCGGGAAATCACCTCGACGGCATCTTTGGGGTGGTTTGGGGTAGAGATGTACAGCTGAGTGTCATCAGCGTACAGGTGATATTCTACCCCAAAACCACGGATGATCTCGCCCAGTGGCTTCATATACATGTTGAACAGGAGTGGCGAGAGGACCGACCCCTGCGGCACTCCACATGTTAGGGGCCTTGAAGTTGACCTCTGCCCTCCTGTCAACACGAATTGCGACTGACCAGAGAGGTAGGAGGAGAACCACCATAAAATGGTGCCTCCCACCCCCAACCCCCCAGTTGGTGCAATAGGATACCATGGTCGATGGTATCGAAAGCTTATGTTGATCTAATTACAACCATGAATGATTGTGTGCCCTTACATTTTGATCTTACGTGCCGAGTGCATAAAAGAGATAGGGGAGAGCAATGTCCTATTTTTTATGAAAAAAAGATTATTCTATTCCTCATAATTGAATTAAATCCAAATTTCACAATTATCTAGTTAATCTGTGGGTCTGATTTCCACTTATGTCAATATGCATTGACAATGTAACCAGTGACTTCATTTTTAAGAACCTTCAATATAAAATAATATGTTCTAGACTCTTTAGTAATTGGCAACCATGAAGGGAACCATTGTCCCAAAAAAATATAAACACCCTATTTGGACAATAAATAGCACAATTGGCTGCTGCATGATCATAATGTTAGATGTGACAACATGTGTAGTTTATTTGGGTGTCCCAAAGAATTTTGACCACCAATTCTGACTCTGGAGAAAGCCATAAGGCAATAAAAGAATTTCATACATTGCTTGATTTTCTGTTTTAGTACTGAATTTCCATCAGTGGCCAAGCCATTTGCTTTCTATGATTATGTAAGAAGGTATTAAAGTGATGACTCGCCCATATTTTTTATTCCAAATATATGCAGTTCAAAAGAAGATCTATTCACTTACTAGAATTTAGCATTATCAATGACAGTAGGTATTGGGGAAAATGCTAATTATTTAATTTGGTTAGAATCTATTTAAAAACATAACTACTTTCTAAAAATACTGAATATGGGTAGCCCTCAATTTGTGACTACAACTGAGTCTCAAATTTCTGTTGCTAAGTGAGGCATTTGATAAGTGAATTTTGCTCCATTTTACAATCTTGCTTGCCACAGTCGTTAAGTCAATCACTGCAGTTGTGAGATTAGTAACACTATTGTTAAATCAGTTTGGCTTTCTCCATTGAATTTGTTTGTAAGAAGGTGATCACATGACCCTGGGGCACTGCAACCATCATAAATATGAGCCAGTTGCCAAGCATCTGAATTTTGCTTATGTGACCATAGAAAAATTGCATGTTCCAAAGTGTGCAAAAATGGTCATCAATCACTTTTTTCAATGCCATTTTAATTTTGAATGGTCATTCCACAAACTGTTGTAAGTGGAGGACTATTTGAATTGTACATGAGAGAAGATAATTTTCATTTGAATTAGAAAATTCTAGAAAGACATTTTTAAAATCTTCTTTCCTGACTCCAGTACAGATTTCTCCCTTAGGTGACATGGAAGTTTTAACCTGGTATTTAGCTAAGTAAATTCCTCAAATTCTAGTGAATGATAAATAGTGGACAAATTCACTTGAAGGGAAATGAAATGGTCTAATTTCTTTATCATCGTGATTTGTAAGATTAGGAGAAGTTAGCAAAAATAAAATATCCAATTAAGACAATATATACATAGAAATTAAATGAGAAACATCTATTTTAGTTCTCTTTAGAAATGCCTGCGGAACTCTTTTTCTTTTTCCTGTCGTAAGTATTTGAAGAGATTATGTCAAATAAGTTATGCATAATGATAATGGATAATAATTATTGTATATTATACCGCCAAATAGATTGTAACTGTTGCATTTTATTGGAATTTGCCTCCACTCCTTTTTATGTGCCTGGAATATCTTTCCTTGACTTCATTTTTGCTATTTATCAGGGGCGTTACTCCTAAATTCCATATATAAAATTTAAAAAGCCTTCAGTCCCCTTTGGCAATCTTATTCCTTTCAGAAATTTAGGAGGATTCAACCAGCTCTAACAGTTGTTTACTCATTATGCAGATGCTTGGATGGGGTAGGAAAACAGACTCATTCTTCAGGCTTTTTCAAATGCTATAGAATAAAGATCAGGTCATGGATCTCCTCTGATTGTCATGCATAGTTAGTGCAATTGTCCAAAGTCTGCCAATTTTGCTACCTGTACAACTTAGAAAAAGGATGCCAAGATGAGAACACTCATAGCCCTTTCCTTTTCTTTTCTTTTTTTAAGAAAATGTTTTATTGGTTTTCAAAATTTATACAGGGAAAAAGGTATAGGGTGAGAATAACATTTTGGTAGCTTCCCTGCCATTGGTGGTGGCCCTCCCAAAACTTCATAAATTTACAATTTTAAAAGTAAAGGATAGGCATATATAAAGGTTACATTGTACAGTCCATATATTCAATCATCTTTTTCTTTGCCATTTTATCTTGTATCAACAATTACAATAGGATTTTAAATAAAATCATTTTTGAGATCTAAGTCTTTTCGCAATTGACTCTTCTTCCCTGTCCCCAGGTGGGACCGTCGCTCCCCCTGTCCCCCATCTTCACCTCCCAACTGGGGAGAATGTTTTTGAGTAAATGCCTCCACCTCACTTAGTGTTTTAATTTTTACTCTACCCCCCTCCCAGAAGATAAGCATTCCCTCTGGCAATAACCACTTGAACCAGATTCCTTTTTTGTATAATTTCTTAGACAAGAAGGAATATTATTATTTCTTATTTCTCTATTTTTTTTCGGAATTTGTTTCAAAATGATTATTTCTTTATCTTGATACTTTAAGATTCCATCCCGTTGAGCCCTCAATATCTCATCCCTTGTGGATCTCCTAAGAAATTCAACATGAACTTCTCTTGGTACGTTATGCATCCTAGCATAGGCTGAATTAATTCGATAAACAAGGTCCATATCCCACCAGAGTTGTTCTTTATCTCTTTTAAGGTATTCTGCTAACATTGTACTCATAACATCTTTGAGATCTTCATTTTCTGACTCTGGTATATTCTGGAACCTGAGAAAAAAAGACATTCTTTCAAATTCAATTTTAGTCATATGAGCTCCTAATTCTAGACTCTCCTTCTGGATCTCCTTAACCTCTTCCCCCATCTTGGCCGCCCCCTCCTCTAACTTCACAATTTTTTGTTTATTTTCCATTGTACTTCGTTGTGTTTCCCTGAGTTCTAATGTTAAATCTGTCATTTCTTTCCGCATTTCATTCATGTTTTTCATTATTTCCCGAAACATTTCTATAACCAACAGTTCCTGTGAGCCCTCTCCAGCAGATTCTTTCTGTAGAAGTGAAGAAATCTTCAGCTGCATAGTCGGGCTGGAGACGGCTGAGGATGGGATGGAAGTTGACTTTCCTGTTGGTGGCTTTCTAAAAGCCATTGTGTCAGTTCTAATTTCTAAGTTGATAAAGAAATAGCGCCGGAGAAACGGACGACCAAGACAGTCCGAGGTATCAGAGTAATCCAAATGAGAGTCCAGTCTTAAGAGTTCACTTAAGAGAAAAGAAAAGAAATCTTGCAATCCGCATTCAGGAGTCCACGTATTGGGAGAGACTTGGGAGTCTCTGGGAGAAATGTTAAAAGTAAAAAGTTTCAAATCCTTCGATGGTAATTATGGAGGGAAAAGCTTCACCAATGCAAGGGAGTTATAAGTGGAGAACAAAGAGAAGCCATCTTTCCCTGCCTTCTGACAGGAAGAAAAGTGAAAGTTCCATTTACTTTCTTTTTTTTTAAAGAGCTCCGCAAGAAATTGTTGCAACTGCAATACGATACAATTCTTTTCCATAGTTAGTTCAAAAAGCAAGTTAGTCCTTTTCCTCTCTCCATTCCAATGGAGAGGGATCGTTTGATTGCCACTTCGTCCGAGGGGGGGTTAAATGAGAAAAACTCCCTCCTCCAATCTCCGTTTAAAATTGATTGAACTGGGACTTACAGTGTCCTATCGTTTATCCTTCATCGGCAACCCAGGATATTAGGGAGTGCCCTCCAACTCCGGCATTTCAGCTACTCTTTTCATTCTGTTTGTTGTTCCCGGGATCCATCCTGCAAAGAGGCAAGGTTTGCCCCCCCCCCCTTTCTGCTCGCCAGCTCCTAGGGCAAGGCTGGGGGCATGCCACCCGGCCGCTGCCAGGCTGGGGGCTCCCAGCGAGCCGCCCCTATGGCAGGAGACTCCCTTAGAATCTCCTGTGCTCCCGAAGGAGCCCACCGGTACAGCAAGCGGCGGACAGAGCGCAAAGCACGTCCATCGCCTTCGGAAACCGGAAACAAAGTCAGCCCTTTCCTTTTCCATGATTTGAAATGTATAACTCAATTTTAAATAAATTAATAAATAGACTGTAAACCATCTAGACTAGAGTCATGTTGGCAAGCTGGATGGCATAGAAGTTTAATCAGTCAATCAATCAATAAAATAAGGCTTCAAGTTGTTTACTATTGACTTTCCCCCCCTCAAAGAGTCTTAGAGCAAGTTAGAATAGGTGCACCTATCCTTCCCTCTGTTTAAATCCCTTCATTCTCAGTTTTTTACAAGTCTCTGTGACTTGCCCCTTGTCAAGGTTTTCTTAACTTCAGCTGTCCTCTTGGTTGACAAAGACCTCTTGTGCCCTGAAGAGGTTTTGCCATTTATTTATTTATTTGTTCATATTTCTATACTGCCCTATCTCCCAATTTTGGGACTCAGGGCGGTGCACAGGGAACAGTAAAACACAATACAATAAATATAAAAAGATGTTAAAAGTAAATTAAATTAAGCAAACCCGTGCTAAAATTCTAATTAAAACTATCACTAAAATCAATTTTAAAAACTATGCCAAAACCAATTTAAAAACTATGCCAGGCCGGCCACTTGAAATAAGTGTGTTTTTAATGCCCGACGGAAAAGGCGTATGTCCGTAGTTGTACGAAGGTCGGGGGGCAGGTCGTTCCAGAGGGCAGGGGCTGCCACAGAGAAGGCCCTCCCCCTGGGGGTCGCCAGTCGGCATTGTCTGGCCGACGGTACCCTGAGGAGGCCCACCCTGTGGGAGCGGACAGGTCGAAGGGAGGTATGTGGTAGGAGGCGGTCCTGCAAGTATCTAGGTCCCGTGCCATGGAGCGCTTTAAAGATAGTTACTAGCACCTTGAAGCACACCCGGAAAGCCATAGGCAGCCAGTGCAGCTCGCGTAGGAGAGGTGTTACATGGGAGTGTCTGGAGACTCCCATAATCCCAAATGAAACATCTCTTTCAGGGATGACATTTAAGAACATGGCATTTATGTATTATAGCACAAAGAAGCTTAAACCAGTAATGTAGTGACACACCAAATAAAGAGATAATGCATGTGGCTTTATGACTACTGTAACAGCAACTGCTCTGCCATATAGGAATAATGCTATAACTGTCAATTACATGCAAAAGTACAAAGAAGCCTCCTTGTCAAACAATTTATAAGTATAAAAACTTTGTGGTAGTTAAGTTGTAAAGGAACAGTTTAAAATATCACACAGATACCAACACCGTGCACACAATCATCAGCATTTCTAATTAGTTATGCATTTCCGCATGGTTAAGTAACAGATATAAATGCTTTTACTAACATTTATGATTTTTGAAACAGGAAATGGAAGAAATGTGCAGAAGTTGGAAACTGCACTGTAACAAGAATTCTTTATCTCTTCTCAGTCCATAGTAAAGTGGGCTAAAATGCTGGATGAGAATTACCGCTTTTCCTCTCAGCCTTCACTGATTTCCTATCAGCAGCAAACCAGACAGTACCGCTAACCTATGTTTATGTGTTGATACTTAAACCAGGTAGGATGCCAATCAAGAAGATATGAGAATGCAGTTGGGTGAAGCACTGGGCTCGCAGATGATGAGGTGAGGCAGAGCCTATACCCGTGATGGCGAACCCATGGCATGAGTGCCACAGGTGGCACGTGGAGCCTTTTGTCAGCTGACTTTGGCCTTCTTTTGAGGCTATTTTTTGCCCTCCGGAGGCTTTAGGGAAACTCCTGAAGCCTCTGGAGCATGAAAAACCGGCCCTACAGGTAAACCGGTTTGCTTGTAAGGTCGTTTTATGCCCTCCAGAGCCTTCAGGGAAGCCTCCTGGAGGCACCCGCCTAGACTACTGCAATACTTTCTACATGGGGCTTCCCTTGAGATGCACCTGAAGGCTCCAGTTAGTGCAGAATGCGGTCGCGTGGGGGATCTTGGGAGCACCAAGGCACTCCCACATAACACCTCTCCTGCGCAAGCTGCACTGGCTGCCTGTGGCCTTTCGGGTGAGCTTCAAGGTTTTGGTGACCATCTTCAAAGCGCTCCATGGCATGGGTCCTGGTTATTTGCAGAACCGCCTCCTGCCACATACCTCCATCCGACCTGCCCGCTCCCACAGGGAGGGCCTCCTCAGGGTGCCGTCCACTGGACAATGCCGGCTGGCGACTCCCAGGGGAAGGGCCTTCTCTGTGGCAGCCCCCGCCCTCTGGAACAACCTGCCCTCCGACCTTCATACTATCATGGACCTTCGCCTCTTCCGTCGAGCATTAAAAACCTACCTCTTTCATGTGGCCGGCCTGGCATAGTTTGTTTTTATCATCATTTTAACAGGGTTTCTTAATATTTTAGCACGGGTTAAATTTATTTAATTTAATTTTAAATTTATTGATTGATTGTATTTATATGTATTTTATCTTTTATTATCCCTGTGCACCGCCCTGAATCCCAACGGGAGAGAGGGCGGTATACAAATTAAATTAATAATAAATAAATAAATAACCTGAAGGCTCTGGAGGGCTAAAACCAGCCCTACGAGCAACCCAGAAGTCTGTTTTTTTGTGCTCCAGAGGCTTCAGCTCCTGGGGGCCTCTGGGAGGGCAGGGACAAGGGAGGCTGTTTTCACCCCCCCCCCAGGCTCCTATAAAGTCTCTGGAGCCTGGGGAGGGTGAAAAAAGCATGCCAAAAATGGGGGGAGCGCTGGTCGTGCACACATGTGCACTGTGTTAGTGTGCATAGCAATATAAGTGTGGCACACATGCCCATGACCCCCCTGTGTTACCCCCGCTTTTGGCACGCGAGCCAAAAAAGGTTCGCCATCACTGGCCTATACATTGGTTATGCTAACTTGCAGTTTGTGGATCTGCTTTTATGTTACATTTTCTTTTTCATTATGTTTGTGTGTGTTTGTATATGTGTATGTATTGTATGTGTATATACACATACATATATATTAAGTAAATAAATAAATGGAGTAAAATAGCTATTTCTGAGAAATCCTTCTATTTAAGTCATAGAGTGGTCATTACAAGCAAATCCTTTGTTTCAAGGTTGCCACTTGGAAATCCATCATGAATATGATAAAAAGCCCCCCCCCCTCTCCCTCCCTTTCTCCCTCCACTAGCTACCTACCTATCTCTCCATGGGTGGGACCAGAGGTGGATTGTTACCAGTTCGCACTGGTTTGGGTGAACCAGTAGTGGAAATTGCAACTGGGTCACCGAACCAATAGGCACGGCAGGCTCGCGACACACCCCAAACTGATTCCCTGGTTCCCTGGTTGCTGCAGCATGCATTTTTTGCATTTTTAATTTTGTGCACATGCACAGACCTATTTGCAGGTAACTGCACACATGCACGGAGCACATGCAAAGTGCATACACACTGAACCGGCAGTAACGCCACCAGAAACCCACCCCTGGGTGAGATCCTGTGGACCCTATGCTGACATAGAATTAATAACATCATGTATTAGGCATGAAATCTGGTTATGTGACTTTGGGCCAGTCCTCTCAACAATTCAACAGGATCAATAGTTGGTTGATCTGCAAAAAAAGTGGACCCTTCACTTGTAGGATAACCCTAGGCAGAAAAAAGGGCATGTCTTCCAACTGCAGATGGCTTATTGCCCCTTTTCCCTTGTTCTCAATAGTGTCTTATTTACCTTCTATTAGTGAGGGCAATAGATGTTTCCACCTATCTCACCCCTTATTATTCTGATAAGTAACAAGGAACCTATGGTTCAAAGAGAGATTTCAAGAAAATGGGTACCAGCAGTATCTTTCAGTATGGTGGGGAGGTAACTGAAGGAGAAGGGCTAGTACAATGGGAGAAAGTAGTGCAGCTCATTTTTAGTGCAAAACCAATCATTTGCATTTTCTTTAAACTACATCTGCAGCCATTAAATCTGTACAAAGGGAACTGTGCTCAAATATGCATGCATTTTGACACATATATTCTCAACCTGTGATTTTATATCCTTTTGTCCTTGCTCCAATGTATTCATTTTTCTCCAATGTCTCCATTTTAATATGCCTATTAATGTGTACCTCTTTGTTTCTCACTTGTGATCAGTTAAATTAGCAGAAAATGCTGAGTATCAAAATATGACAACCTGAGTGTAGATGGTTATAAATGAAGTCTAATGGGGTACTTACTTTTCAGGTGCCAATGCTATTTACTTTCAGGTATATGGATTTATGTTTATTTAGAGCAATATGCCTATGGATGCATTATCTACACACTTGTCACTTTATACTTGATGCAAGGAGTATCTGCATAATGTGTTTGATATGTTACAATGCAATTATATATATTTCTTTATTCAATTTATACCCCGCCCTTCTCCAAACGGACCCAGGGCGGCGCACAGGAAAATTAAAAATACATACAAAACATCATATAAAATTTAAAAAACTAATTCAATGAATCCTGTGCTAAAACCAGATTAAAATCCCCAAATTTAAAAACTATCTAAAAGTCAGATTAGGGGGCTACGCTAGGCCAGCTAGATGGAACAAATGTGTCTTTAGACACTTGCGGAAGAGGCGGAGGTCAGAGATGGTGCGAAGTTCAGGGGGTAAGTCGTTCCAAAGGGCTGGACCTGCCACAGAGAAGGCTCTTCCCCTGGGTGTCGCCAGTCGGCATTGTCCAGCCGACGGCACCCTGAGGAGGCCCTCTCTGTGGGAGCGTATTGGTCTGAGGGATGTATGGGGCAGGAGGCGGTCTCGCATATAACTAGGCCCCGAGCCATGGAGCGCTTTGAAGATGGTCGTCAAAACCTTGAAGCGCAAATTACTCTAGAATTACTCTAATTCTCTAGTATGCCTCTGGAATATCTGTACTGAAAACTACAGTGACACTACAATGATTAAAAACTAAAGCTTCTTCCAAATCAAGCTCATTTTGCTGACTTCATGGACATATCCATGATCCCCCCCCCCTTTTTTTTCTTTTTCTTCTTTGAATATAGAAGTTGCTTATTATTAGCCATTTTCATACAAATGGCTTACAGTAACTTGATAGGATCACCCAGCAATGGTGATCTGTGAAAGCCTATCTGTGTTACTGTTACTTAGCTACAACAATAGTTAGATGTGTTTAGATGATAGTATAGATTTCTAGTGGGAAATTGCAATCTCCTTTCACAACAAAGGTTTCTTTCTTTTTAAATTTTTCCAATTTAGCCTAAAGTCCTGAGATTTCCAGAGAGTGCTTGCTCTAAATATGGGAGAATTGTCCTTGCCTCAATTTTTCATTTCTACTTCTGCCTTATTTAATATATAAACATCCCCCTGTATTATATTTTTACACATAGAATGTTCACTATTGTTATTACTAAAGAACCATCATCAAAGAAGATAGACAAGATGAAATGGCTCAATCTGTAAGGTTTTTGTTGTTATTAATGCTGCCTAATAATTTTTTATATCAGTTAGGTCTACTCATATTTTTCTAGACTACAAGCTCTGCTCAAACTATATATGTGCACATTCTCATTCACATGTTAGTAACACAATTGTTCAGAGGGACATTGTATTTAGTGAGCTCTTTTCATGTGCACACATGTGCACCTAATATGCGCTTCACACATTCACACTGCACTCAAAGACCACCCTTGGTGTCAGCGCTGATGAGATGAGCTGTTGTTTAGCTCAACTGAGGCATGGCAATCCATTCTGCCACATGAATCACCTGAGGTAAAAAAAACAACAAGGTAATATAGGACAGGGAATGGCAGGGGTGGGAGAGTGGGGCCAACCAGAGGTGGTATTTGCCGGTTCTCCAAACTACTCAAAATTTCCGCTACTGGTTCACTAGAACCGGTCCAAACTGGCTGAATACCACCTCTGTCTGTCTCCCTGTTCTATCTTTAGATATCTACAGTATTATGGTTCAACATCAGAGATACATAGTTTGGGCTTTCTTAAATATGTATCTCTCTGGTTCCAGGTGGCATCTTGTTTGTTTGTTTGTTTTTCATGCAATGATCCCAAAGTAATTGTAAAAGTATCAAGAAAAGCTATTGGCATGACTTATAGAATGTTCCCAGGTCAATTTATTATTCTAGCTCAAGCAACAACTGAAGCCAGCTTCTCTTATACTATGTAATAGAGTTAATGAAGATTGACTGCAGAATACTTATAACCCTCATTCATATTTAGCACTGGTATATGATTCTTTCCCTCCTTAAGGTGTGGCCTTTTTATTTTTCATCTTCAAAATCAAGCTTGGAACAATTGGGTAGCTAAACCATAAACTACAAAAGCAATTGTTTTGGTATGAGGGAGCCAAGTGACATTTTACTAATGTGTTTTTCTTTCTTTCTTTCATTCATGCTATTTAGTGTGCCCCTAAGTTGAAAATGTATAGACTAAATTTAAATTCAAGCTTGGCCAAGTAACTTTTTTTCTTTTCTTCTTTGCATTTATATGCTAGTTAAATCTCACAGTCTGCAAAGATTTAGTGGAGACAATGCTTTGACTTGGACAGAAGCCACAGCTAAAATGTGATGCCAGAAAAAGAGCAAAATTTACCACCATTAATTGCACTGACAGAATAAACTGGAAAAGGAAAAAAAAGAAACAAGCATCCTTCCTGTCACACCCAGCTTGCCAGCATATTGCTGGCAGGGCTTTCTAAATGTCAGAATTTCTAGTAGTAGAAGTTCTAAATGAAGATTACCCTCTCAGATAGGGTACTTTACAATTTAATAACCAAATAGTACCACTCACTAACTAGAAACAAAAACTGCTGACCAGGGGTGGGTTTCAAAATTTTTGGAACAGGTTCTGTGGCTTGCTGGCCATGTGACCGGGTGGGAGTGGCTTGCCGGCCATGTGACCGGGTGGGAGTGGCTTGCCAGCCATGTGACCGGGTGGGAGTGGCCAATTTGGAAAATGTGAAACTCACTTAACAATGGTCTTGGTTAGCAACCAAACTTTTGGGCTTAATTGTGGTCATAAGTTCTCTCTCTCTCTCTCTTTCTTTTTCTTTCTTTCCTTCTGTCTTTCTTTCTCTCTTTCTCTGTCTCTCTTTCTTTCTCTGTCTCTTTCTTCCCTTCCCTCTTTCTTTCTCTCTCTCTCTTTATTTCTTTCTCTTTCTCTCTTTCTTTCTCTTTCTCTCTTTCTTTCTCTCTCTTTCTTTCTCTCTCATTTTTTCTTTCTTTCCCTCTTTCTTTATTTCTTTCTCTTTCTCTTTCTTTCCCTCTTTCTCTCTCCCTCTCTCTTTATTTCTTTCTCTTTCTCTCTTTCTTTCTCTTTCTCTCTTTCTTTCTCTTTCTCTCTTTCTCTCTCTTTCTTTCTCTCTCATTTTTTCTTTCTTTCCCTCTCTCTCTCTCTCTTTATTTCTTTCTCTTTCTCTTTCTTTCTTTCCCTCTTTCTTTCTCCCTCTCTTTCTCTTTCTCTCTTTCTTTCTCTCTCTCCCACCTTCTTTTTTATCTTTCTCTCTCTCTGTCTCTCTCTCCTTTGTTTGCCCATCTCTCACTCTGTGTGTGTGTGTGTGTGTGTGTGTGTCTCACATTCAGGCACTTAAATCACTCATTCTGTGTCTCTATCTTTCTCTCCCTCCCTTCCACTCTCTGTCTCTGTGTGTGTGTCTGTCACTCTCTGGTTCCCCCCTCCCTCCCTGTCTCTCTGTGTGTCTGTGCCTCTCTCTGTCTGTCTGTCTCCCCCCCCCACAAACCTCCTCAGCTCCAGGAAGTAGCCTGACCGGCCCGCCAGTCCGCTGGCTGTATTTACTCGCTCTCTCTCTCACCCATCCACCGGACGAAGGAACCTGGCATCGGATGGGTGAGCAAGCGAGCGAGCGAGCAACCGGGGCCAGCGGGCCAGAGGATTTTTGGGCGCTGCCGCAGCAACTTTCCTTACCCGCCCGCCGGCCACAGTTACTTACTTCCCTCCCCAATCTCCCTCCTGGCCGCCCACGCCAAAGTCGGGGACCCCCTTCTGCACCCCTTCCCCCCCACAAGGACAGACCCCCCTCCCTCCCCAGACCCCTCCTCTTCCCCTTCCCCCCCTCCCCTTTGCCCGGGACTCTCCGGGCGCCGCTCACCTGCAGGGCGCGCACGTTCTCCTCGCCCAGGAGGCCACTGGCGCCCTGGTAGACGCCGCTGGCCGCCCTGCGGAGGCTGTTCTGCTTGTCGGTGCCCCGGGACCCCCGCGCCCCTGGCCCGCACAGCAGCAGCAGGAGCAGCGACAGCAGCAGCGCGCCCCTCGCCGGCTCGCCATGGCGCTCGCGGGTGGCTCATGCACTCCAGCCGGGCGCGCTTGCCTCAGCTCGGCGCGAAGCCCCCCCCAAGCCTCTGCATTCGCGCCAAGCACGAAAGGCCCACCCCGGCCCTGGCAGCTTCAAAACTAAAGGGCCCAGGCCGGGCCTTGAAACTCTTTCCCTGTTGGCGCGGCTGGGGAGGGCGGGGGGGCCTTCGGATGCCTTCCGCTGCCCCTCCTAGCCATGCTAACAACGAAAGAGCTTCAAGGCCCGGCCCCCGCCCTTTAGTTTTGAAGCCTGGCAGGCTAGGGGCGGCGGAAGGCAGGCGCGCTAGCCTGCGCGAACCCCCCCCCCCCCAGCTGCCAGGTTTTGACGGAGCAAGCCACGTGTTCCGGAAGTAACTTCCGGGTCCATCGTCCAACGGGATCGGCCAGGATCTCTAAATTTTACCATCGGGCTCGCGCGATCCTGGCCGATCCCCCAGAAACCCACCCCTGCTGCTGACTGTATTTATTCTTTTATACCAACAAGGTAACATTTAAGAAGAGAGGGGGAAAACTATTTTATATATATTTATTGTTTTTATTCTCCCTGTGCACCGCCCCGAGTCCCTGTGGGGAGAGGGAGCGGTCAATAAATTTAACTATTATGGACTTCCGGTTCCGGCTCCTGCGGCGACGGGCGAGCCTAGCGCTCGCTCGCCGCTTTGTTTCTTCTTCTGCCCCCCAACGGGGGCGAGACTCCTCTTTTTTGAGGGTCTCCCGTAGGGCCGGCTCGTCGGGGGGCGTGCCCCCCACGGCGGTGGAGGAAGCGGCTCCCGGCGCGGCTCAGGTGAGGGAGAACATGCTAGCGGGGGGTTCTCCCTTCGCCTAAGGAAGACGGCGCCATCTACAGCAATGAGGAGGGCTGATCGGCTCAGTCGGAAGGGCTCCCGAGGCTTCAGCTGCGAGGAGAGAGTGAGTTTCTAAAAAAACTTTTTTTACCTTGCTGCCAGCCAGGCTGAACGGAATGGGAGGGGGGTGTTTATTTTCAAAAACCCCCCCTCGGATTTAAGCGGCGCGTTAAAATGGCTTCTCTGCAAAGAGAAAGCGGAAAACTTTCACTCCGGATGGTCTCTAACAAAGGAAAGTGGATTGTGACTTTTTGCAACATTGTTTCTGGGTCTGGCTGAGTTTTAAAAAAAATTTATTTTGCTACTCTCTCCCTCTGGCTGAGATGAGCGGTGGAAGTGGATTCCTTTTGTCCCTGCCTGACTATTTCAATTAAGGAAAATTTCCAGCGTCTCTTTGAAAGCAGGACTCTCTCTGGATTTTTGAAAAAAAAATTTTTTTTTGATGGATTTGTGACTTCTTCTCTGGAATACCTTCGTTATTACTATTTGGGAAATTGTGTCTCCTTTGGTTTCTGAATTGTTTGCAACTTCACAGCCCTGAACTGAACTGAGCTCCTGGTTTGCCCCACCAGCCCCACCCGGAAAACGCCATCTTGGTGGCAGTGACTCTAACTTTTAACCATGGCACAAGAAGCAGCACTTGTAAATTTGGAACAAAGGATGGCTTCTCTTGAAACTTCTATACTAACTTTGATATCAGAAATAAAGGCCCAGAGGGCTGAAAGTACTATCTTCAAGAAGGAGTTGTTGGATACAAGAAGACAAGTGCTGGATAACACACAGAAGAATAAAGAACTGGAAGGGGGGTTGGAGGGGGCCAAGGGGGAAATTAAAAATGTTACCAATGAGGTTGTGGAAATAAATGGGCATGTGTCTAGGATGGATATGGAAAGAATGACATATTTTTTGAGATTTCAAAATGTTTCTGAGGAATCTGGTGAATACCTCCCTGATCTTATGAGCATAATTTTAGCAGACTATTTACAAAAACCTAAGGATGAGATCAGGGGGGATATTGACCTAGCCTACAGAATTAACTCAGCATATGCCAGGATAAATGAAGTGCCTAGAGAGATACATGTGAAATTTGTTAGAAGGTCAACCAGAGAGGAAGTCCTGAAAGCGCAGAGAGAGAAACCTTTAACGTATCAACGAAAAACGGTCACTATCTTGAAGCAGATCCCTAGAAAAATTAGAGATTTAAGAAGGAAATTTTCCTTCTTGTCTAAAACCTTGTTTGATCACGGGATTTGGTTCAAGTGGATGACCCCTGAAGGGATGCTGGTGTTCTGGGAAGGAGGAAGAGTGAGGATTAAAACAGTTGCTGAGGCGGAAGCCTTTCTTAAAAAACATTCCTCTGCCCTGGGGGAAGATCCAGGGGGGACGGAGGGGGCCACGGCCCCGCTCGGGGGCCAGGGAGGAGAGAAAGAAGATACAATAGCCAAAAGACTTAGATCAAAAAAATAACTTTGCCTTGATTTTTCTTGAACAATTTTGCATAATATTCCTATCCGGACTTTTTGTAAATGTCTGACAGCATGGAAGGGAGAATTTAGGTAAATGTACTTGCTCTCATCTTGTAGTGGTATGGAAAATGTTTTCTATGATAACTTTTTTAATGTGTAATTTGAGGTCTTGGAAGGTCCGACGACTCTGACGTGAATGCTCTCAAAATTTCTTTGTAACCATTACCCTATCCTGTTAAAAAATGTAAAACCAATAAAACTTTTTCAATATAAAAAAAAATAAATTTAACTATTATTATTATTATTATTATTATTATTATTATTATTATTATTATTATTATTATTATTATTATTATTATTATTATTATTATTATTATTATTATTATTATTATTATTATTATTATTATTATTATTATTATTATTATATAGCATCAGGGTAGAAATTCAGATAGCCAATAGGGGATGACCAAGACAGAGAAAAACTACCTAAGGATATTGCAGACTTTTGCCAACTGAATTTGGTAAATCTAAAGAAATGACTTCATTTTCATCCCATTGGTCATCAGGCAATGAATGACATCATTGACAGTTTCTGAAATTCTTCCTGAAGTCTTTACCTTGAACTAACTTCTACTACTCCAATTATTCATGAATAGGAGGCCAGGAAAAGGTTAGAGGTTTGAAAAGGGAATTCTACTTGACAGCTGCTGCCTCAGATCTGGATCATGGAATAGAGGTTTTCCTTCCTTGTTATAATACCAAGTTGTTAGGTTGTATTTGGCTTGGTGGGCCAGATATTCTACAAGCAATCTATTGACCTAGTATCATTCATGTGCCAGCTCTGTATAGCATTTTGGAGTTGATTTCCAAAAAGAGCTTTGGAGCATGCCCGACAGTATCTGTCTTTTCCCAGCAGCCTTCCACTGCCACATAATGTGAAGAAAAGGCATGGCTGCTTTAACCTGTCTGGGAGATAATTGCAGTCCTATTATTTATTGTGATTTAATGAAGTTAAGATGAAATATTCAGCCCAGTTTTACTATCTTTAACTTAGACTTGGAATAGTGTAAGTAATAATTTTTCACTGAGGCTTTAGAGCGTAAGAGGGACAATATAATAATTTGTAAATTCAGCTCTGAGTAAAATTGTGCTAATGCTGCAAAGCAAGCATGTAAGAGAATTAGAAGTTATTCATCACTGCAATATTCTCTACAACAGGGTGAAAGGATAGTCTGACTTCTATATCAGAAAGATATGATTTTGGCTGACCGAAAGTTAGCAGCTACTTCTTAAGAGCGGCACACTTAAAATATAATACACACAGAGTATATGTTCCAAATGATGGGATTGTTTTTTTAACAAAACCATTCTCACTTTCTCTTGCAAGGAGATTTGGGCAACAATTTACAGCTCACTAACTCAGCAGTGATTCTATTAACTTTAATAGACTTGCTTTGGAGTAAAAAGAAGAAGAAAAAGCACACCAGGCTCTTAAAATTCCTGAAACAGTAGTCAATCGGTAGAGCTTCAGTATTTGCCGGATTAAAACTGTGGATTTCAAATAACTTGATCAATAATAATGAGATTTTGAACAGAGCTACTGTATCATTCTTGATAAAAAAAAAGAAAGAAAGAAAGCTTTACTCATCAAAACGATAAATGTCTTGGCAGTTCTGTCAATAGAGAGAATCAATCAGTTCTAATAATTTAAAAGCCCTATACTGAGCAAGCACTTAGATGTATCTAAAGAGCTTCATGAATCAAACCTATAGAGTATTGATGTTGCTTGATAATTATGACCACAAGGGCCCAAGGGCCTAACTCTTTTGAAAAATGATAAGGCTGTAGAAAGGTAATAGCGTTTCTTCCTGAAATCCTTTTCTGAACATTGAAGGCGAGGAATTACTGCCACATTGGGGATTCATTCCATGACTATTTTGGTCAGAAAAGTCATTTTTATATTGTTTGAAAAATCAAAATGCTAGAGATGAAGTCATGGATGCTTAACTGCAGTTGTAGACATGCGTGGGCTTATTTATTTATCAGTGAATAAGCATATACACAAAACACACACACATGTGTCTGTATGTGTATGGATAAAAAAATGTGCAGGTAGTTTAAATATGCAGCAGAGGAAAATGTAAATGTCTCCCATATACTATAATCTTGTGGATAACTCTATCCAAGATAAGCTGAACCCAATTTTTGGTGTATATTTTAGCACCTAAAACTTTTGGATTGTGTACAGTAAATAGAATACTTTTTCAACTAACCTCCTGAGCTAGAATAGTATAGAATAGCATAGAAAGTAAGTAATTGTACTGTCATGTATACTTCATTGTATGCTTAGGTTAAAATTTTAGGTGTTTCTGCATATTATCATCTTCTGTTTACCTGACTTGTATTATAAGCAATTATAAGAATGGAAAATAATAAAATGATGAAGGTGGTGCTTCATCAGTCTATCCATTCTAACATTAAATCATCTTTCCCAATAGAACGTGATGGCATCATACTGATTTATACCTGTACTTTTTGTTCTTTGGCGTTTCATTCTGTCGCAGCCGAGAAACACAGTCAACCATCAAAAATGCATGTGTTCTTTTGGATAATCATTTTGGCTGTCACTTGTTCATCTCTTATACTGTTATATTTGGTATGCTAACAATATTTCCCAATTCCTGAAATTCAATCATTTTGTTAATGCAGTGAATATGGCAACAGAGCATTTCAGGAACTGGCTTTATTAGTCCCTTCAATATGAAACTTTTTAAGGTCTAAACATCTTCAAGAACATGCAACAGAAAACTATCTCAAATTTACAAGGATATGGTTTGGTGCAGTTGACTGAGTTTGATCAGCAGTACTTTAATATGTGTTTTCACCCCTAACAACTGGGATGAGTAACAGTTTATGAAAAAACACAAGCCAAGATATAAAATGATTCACTGCAATTAATACTGTGAAAAAGATTGTCAAATATACAAAAGTACTTGTTAAAACAATTAAAGCAATTTAGTGTGTCAACTTGAAGAGGTGTGCTGATACACATTCTAAGAACAGGACGAGTGGATCCCAAATGAATTCTAACAGAGTATATTCCTACGTTCGGGAGTGACACAGGAGGAGGTTACCAAATGTGTTAACATACATACTTTTACAAGTGAGGTCACCATTGAAGGAACCGCTCATAAAAATGCTAATATTCATCCAGCTTCATAGTGAGAGTATTATACATATCTATCAAACAGCAAAGCACAATCATAAAATGGTAACCACTTTGTTATTTTTCAATTGTTTCCAAAGGACCACTAATATTTTTCTAAAGTATGAGCTACAGATGTAGCCTTAGTTTCAGAATTATGAGATACAAATGTTCGGTTCAATCCACCTGTACAAGGTTACTCCAGTCATATGTAAACTCTATACAGAAATACTTTATGGATACAGGATGTCAAAAAGTGACCTTGAAGTGGGATTCAACATTGTAAAGCCAAAACTTGCAGGTAACACATTAATAAACTTTTAATTGAATTTTTCTCAGGGCTTATTTTTAGTGCATTTTGATTACTATCTTTTTTTGCTGCAGTAAAAACATGTGAAAACAATCTCTCTCTCTCTCTCTCTCTTCCTGTATCTCAAAGTGTTCAGCACAATGCAAGCAGAAATAAAACTGCTCCATATAAAATGAAAACTAATTAAAACAACAGTGGAGACTTGCCAAGGATTTTGCAGTTATTGGGTTGTTGTTGTGTGGGGGTGGAGGTGGTCATGTGTGCATGCGCACTTTAGTCTAATTGTGGCCAACAAAGTCTTTCCTCTTACAAAATATTATACATCAGTCATTCTGAAATCTTTGCTGATGTAATTAAGGAGGCCATAATATTTGTTTAATACTCACTTTTTCAGCTGATCAAATTTTACCACATTTCACAGTGCCAAAATCTTGTTTTTAATTGTCTTATGCATTTGTTTTTTTTTATGTGCTATCTTGGCAAGGCTTTTCATAAAATGGGTGTTAGAACAGTGACTTTGCCAGAGTGGTAGGACTTGGTGGTTGAAAGAAGTGCATGTTTCCTTCTCTTGGACAGCTGCCTCATTTGCAATGAAGTGGGGGGAGAAATCCATGGGTTAGAGGGAGGAAAGGCCGTCCCTAGTAGAAACTCGGCCTTCTCCCCCCTCTATCTATGGATTTCTCCTCAACCCATTACAAACGATATGGCTGTCAAAGAGAATGAAGCACGGGCTTCTTCCAACAGCCAAGGAAGGAACAGGAGCAGAGGACTCTCATTTGGAAGAAGCCTGTGCTGCTTTCTCTTTGACAAATGGCTTGTAAAACAGGGTGCTTCTCAAAGAGAAGGAAGTGGGGGGGGGGTTCTTTAGATGAGCCCATGCTGGATCAAGCTTCAATGCTGCTCTGGCCTGGGCTCCTCTGAAAAAGCCTTTCCCCACCACTTCCTTCTCTCTCCCTGATTTCTCTCCACCCCACTGCAAGCGAAGTGGTTGTCAAAGAGAAGGAAGCGTGGGGGCTTCTTCCAACAGCCAAAGCCTCTGTCCACTCCTCTTCCTTCCTCGGCTGTTGGAAGAAGCCCCCACGCTTCCTTCTCTTTGACCGCTGTCAGTGGCAGACATGAGAGAAATGGTGTGTGTGTGTGTGCGTGCGTGTGTGTTTACACTGCCCCTCCTCCTCCTCCTGCAAGCTACAGGTGCCTCAGGCAGGCAGCTCAGGGGAGACAATGGCCATGATGACTTCACTCCCCAGGAGCTGCCACTGCCACCACCGCCTAAGCCCTCCCAGGAGCTGAGCAAAGCAGGAGCCCTGAAAGTGAAGCATCTCCCCTTTCCAGCCATCACTGCCCATTATCCCAATTCCCCAATGCAATTCGTGGAGCCTTTTGCCCTCATGAAAATGTGGGGGCGGCATTTTCAGGCTTTCAATGCCTACGGCTATAGGTAGGAAGACGGGGGTATCTCAGGAGTGAGGCCTTTGGTGCCAAGTGCCAAGTTCCCCCTTCTGCCCCCATGAAAATCACCCCCACCCCACTCACTCCAGTTAAATGTGCATAGGATGATACGGTTAGTTTTAAATGGATAGTGAGGCTTCTTTGCCAGCCTCCCAGCTGGCAAAACAGATTTTTTTGCCAACTGGAAGAGATGTGCGTGTGAGAGAGGGGGGGGGGAGAGAAAGAGAAAGAGTAAGAGAGAAAGAAAGAGAAAGGAAGGAAAGGAGAGGGAGAGAAAGACAAAGACAAAGATAGAAAGAGAAAGAGAGAGGAAGCTGCTGTGGCCTAGAGGTAGAGCTCTTGCCTCACAAGCAGGAGGTTGTGTTACATGGGAAAACCTAGAGGTTCCCATAACTGTCCGCGCGGCCGAATTCTGGACAAGCTGCAGTCTTCGAGTGCACCTCAAGGGGAGCCCCATGTAGAGAGCATTGCAGTAGTCCAATCGGGATGTCACAAGTGCATGGGTGATTGTGCAAAGGGCATCCCGGTCCAATAGGGGACGCAACTGGCGAACCAGGCGAACCTGGTAAAATGCCCTCCTGGTCACGGCCATCACTTGATCTTCCATGGTCAGCCGTGCATCAAGGAGGATGCCCAAGTTGCATGCCCCATCCACGGGGGATAGATATTCGCCCCCTATGGCCAGTGATGGAGTCAACTGGTTGTACCGGGATGCCGGAAACCACAGCCACTCGGTCTTGGATGAGTTGAGTCTGAATCTGTTCCTTCCCATCCAGACCCGTACGGCTTCCAGACACTGGCACATCACCTCGACGGCATCATTGGGGTGGTTTGGGGTAGATACATACAGTTGTGTATCGTCAGCGTAGAGATGGTACTCTACCCCAAAACCACGGATGATCTCACCCAGCGGCTTCATATATGTGTTGAACAGGAGTGGCAAGAGGACCGACCCCTGAGGCACCCCACAAGTGAGGGGTCTCGAGGTCGACCTCTGCCCTCCTGCCAACACAAATTGCGATCGACCAGAGAGGTAGGAGGAGAACCACCGCAACACGGTGCCCCTCACCCCCAACCCCTCCAGCCGATGCAATAGGATACCATGGTCGATGGTATCAAAAGCCGCTGAGAGGTCTAATAGGACCAGGATGGAGGCGCAACCCCCATCTCTGGCCCTCCAGAGATCATCCACCAACATGACCAATGCCGTCTCAGTGCTGTGCCCAAGCCGGAAGCCGGACTGGCGTGGGTCCAGATAATCAATTTCCTCCAGGTGATGGGGGAACTGTTGTGCCACCACACTCTCTACAACCTTCCCCAAAAAGTGAAGGTTGGAGACCGGATGGTAATTTACCAACAATGCTGGGTCCAGGGAAGGCTTCTTGAGGAGGGTCTCACCACCGCCTCTTTCAAGATGGTAGGCAAGAACCCCTCACCCAAGGAAGCATTCACTACCTCCTGGAGCCAGCCTTGTGTAACCTCCCAGGATGCCAGTACAAGCTAGGAGGGACACGGGTCCAATAAACATGTGGTAGCTCGCAGTCACCCACGTAACCTGTCCATATCTTCGGAAGTAACAGAGTCAAACTCCTCCCACAAAACTGTCTCAAGACCTGCCTCAGGGCATCCCTCTGGACCACTTTCGGTGGAGGCCAACTCGCTCCAAATCTGAGCGATTTTATCCTGCAGATATTCCCCAAATTCCTCTGCTCTACCCTGCAAAAGGGCTTCCCGCATCCTCTGTTGAAGGAGGGAGCGGGTCACCCTAAACAGGGCAGCAAGGCGGTTATCTGCGGATGCGATGAGACTGGCACAATACTGATGTTTGGCCACTCTCAATGCCACAAGATAAGTCCTTAATTGGGCTCTCACCTGTGTTCAATCAGATTCAGACCGTGTGGATCTCCATCTCCTCTCTAGGCATCTCTTGTGGCGTTTCATTACCCTCAGTTCCTCGGTGAACCAAGGAGCCTGGGTGGCTCGTCGCTACAGGAGAGGCCACAAGGGCGCGACCTGATCCAAGTCCCCCGTGGCCGTAGTATTCCATGCGGCCACTAGGTCCTCCATTGGGGCGCGGGTCAAGGACACAGGTAGTGGCCCAAGCTCTGTCTGGAACCTATCCGGGTCCATCAGGTGCCTGGGGCGGAACCATTTAGGCGATTCCGGTTCCGTCTCCCCGCAGTGGGTTGTAGCGATTGGAAAGTCGAGCCAGAGAAGTGAGTGGTCTGACCATGATAGGGGTATGATGGCTACGACCCCTATACCCAGATCACCCCTCCACTCCTCCAAAACTCCATTTTGAAGTTAATATCTTCCTTCCTTCCATTTCTTTCTGCTTCACTAAATAACATATTCTGTTCAAGAAAAATATTCACTGTAATTTTTGGGACATCATTCATGGAGGTGTCCCATGCACTTAGCCCTACAAAAGCTAAATTAGAACACTGAATAGAGATAGAGATCTTTTGTTGCTGTTGTTTAATGTTTTAAATGATCAGATACGTCAGTTGCAAATCTTCCATTTCTAAGTGCAGCATGATAATTACAGTTCATTATGAAAATTTAGTAGTCCATTAATTTTGCTTCTTTTTCATAACATTGCTAGCAGTTCTGGATATGAAGAAGACATGGCACAATCAAATCATCTCCATTTGGGAAAAAATAGATGCATCTACCTGGGAAATTTCAGCTATCATTATGCAACCCATTAGGAAGATAATGTAAAGGGGAACAATGAATATTTTTGTACAGATTTTATGTCCATCTGATTAGCATAAACTTTATACAATTAACATAAAGAGTTTACTATTTCCTCATTATACCATCATTAACTTTTAATTAACAATATAGTATAAAAAGATGCACATAAATGCTGCACATAAAGTAAACATGTAGAAATGTTCTTTAGAAAAGTCAGTCTCTTCTAAACAGTCTAAGACTATGCATGTGTACATAGAAATAAAGCTATGTGAATTCAGTGGAACTAACTACAGAAAGTCCTTGATTTACAACAGTTCACTTAGTGACTGTTCAAAGTTACACCCGCACTGAAAAAAGTGACCTATGACTGTTGCAGCATCCCCATGCTCCCATGATTGGCATTCAAATGCTTGACAACTGACTCACATTTATTTTTATTTTATTTATTCGAATTTATACCCTGCCCTTCTCCTTGTTAGGACCCAGGGCGGCGCACAGGCATTATTTAAAAACCACAATAAATACAATATACATCATTAAAATATATTAAATTATTTACCCGTGCTAAAACCCGTATTAAAAACCCATATTATGACTGTTGCAAGGTCCCAGGGTCATGGGATCCCCTTTTGTAACCCAAAGTCAATGGGGAAACCAGATTCACTTAACAACCATATTACTAGCTTAACAATTGCAGTGGTTCACTTAATGAATGTGGCAAAAAAAGTAGTAAAATGAGGCAAAACTCACTTAACAAATTTCTCACTTAGCAACATAAATTTTGGGCTCAACTGTGATCGCAAGTTGAGGTTTACCCATATAACACTTTAGTTTTCGCTAAATTCCAACATTCTTTACCATTGGCTATCTCTCCTAGAGATGCTGGGAAATATAAAGAAGTCCTAGCCTATTTTCTAGGGAATATTCTAGGAATACAATCCTAGAGAAAATTCAAGATGTTCTGTTTTTATTTTAAAAAATGTGCAGTTGTGACATCTGTTCTAAAAAGACATACGTTAAAATCTATAAGTAAAAGACTATAAGATTATTCCATGAATCGGGGGGAGGAGACATTAGGCTTGTGTGGAGGCAATGTGTTTTTTCTTCCCTACTGAGACAAAAAAGGAGATACATTTACCTCAATGAAGCACTTCGCGTATCCTCATAAGCAGTGGTGGGTTTCAAATTTTTTAGAACCTACTCTGTAGGTGTGGCCTATTTTGTGGGCATGGCTTGGCAGTCATGTGACAGGGTGGGAGTGCCCACCTTTTAAAATGTGGTGAAACTCATTTAACAACGCTCTTGCTTAGCAACCAAAATTTTGGACTCGATTGTGATGATAAATTCTTTCTTTCTTTCTTTCTTTCTTTCTTTCTTTCTTTCTTTCTTTCTTTCTTTCTTTCTTTCTTTCTTTCTTTCGTTTTCTTTCCTTTCCTTTCCTTTCCTTTCCTTCCTGTTGGGTCACTGGCAGCGGCGGGCCAGATTTACTTCCAGGTACGCCGGTGGAACCCCCTCTCACCGGTTCTCTAAATTTCACCAACCGGCTCTCGCGAGTAGGTGCGAGCCTGCAGAAACCCACCACTGCTCATAAGTTACTTATAGTATGTTGCCTTTTCCTTATAGCATGCTCCAGAAGCCTCTTCCGGTTTTTGTAAGTACCATAGAAAGCTGAAGAGTTAGTGAAGGTTGCAGAAGAAAGTGCCAGAAGAAGTTTTTATGTACCAAAAGAGGCATTGTGAGAGGTAAGGAAACAAGTAGTGTACTACACTCCAGGAAGAGGGGTAATTTAAAACCTCCCTGACAGATTAGAGAGAGTATTCCACTGATTTCCAGTAAAAGATAAACAATCCATCAATTACACTAAACTTCCCCATGTCCTTAGGCTGTCTAGATGTGGCATTCTTAACCTACTGTCAAGACTTTGACCTTCAGTCCAGCTTTAGGAATGCAAAATGGACGCGTTTTACACAGAAATATAAACCTTAACGAAACTTGTGGCCACCTAAAAATAAAAGAGGTACTGTTGTAACCATGCATGTTTTGCAGATGGGAAAATTGACGCTGGATGATCTAAAAAAAAAAGAAAACAGTATGAACTTGTTACAAGGCATTTGATTGTAAGAAAGGGTACAAGGGGCGGTGGGGGAACCCAAGCAATCCAGTACATTTAAAGAAAATGTATCCTCTAGTGATGTTTAGAATTTCTACTATTTGTTTGTTTGTTCGTTTAGATTTACCTTTTCTATTCCAGGAAGAAAGGCAATAGGTTCTATGGTAGGGTATGTCGCCTATAATAAAATTCAAATGGTCTATCTCAGAATGATGTGTTAGCGATTATAATATCTGAGATTCTAATAAAGTAACTTAAACCAGGGGTTTAATCTACTAACCTAACTTTATGATTTTACAAGATAAGCTTTTTGCCTTCTGCAAACCGAACTGTTTAAAATATTTCTTAGGAATAAAAACAATAGACATAGTTTGCCTATCAATTTTATCAGGAAATCTATTTGAAACCCATAATATACGAATCAAACTCCAGTAGAAGATCAGCCTGTGTTAAATAGGATTCCAATTTTAGGTCTGAGTTCAAAGAACTGTTGAGCGAGCTCCTATATCAGTTTTCTACAGTTTAAATACTGTTAGAAGAACAGTGCACACAAGGATATCACTAAAGTCTTGGGATATATTATTTAAACTCCACTGCTTTTAAATACGCAGACAATCCAATTTCACAACCTCCCCATGGGTGCAACTGATGTTTCTTTCAAGGATTTGCACCAGCAGAAGAGCAAATTACAGGGAAATAAAAAAGAAGAAGAGAGGATTGGACAAATAAACATAAGCACCTCATTTTGTTCTAACTGTAATAAAACAAAACTATTTCACTTTCACTTTTATTAAATTTGTATACCGCCCTTCTCCCTTGCGGGACTCAGGGCAATGAACAGGCATAATAAAACAGTAAAACATCAGATACAAAAATACATTAAAATACATTAAAACTAATTAAATTTAAGGGCCCGTTCTAAAAACCAGATAACCATATAAAAACAGTTAATAAAATCAACTAAAATCAATTAAAAAATTACAATTGATTAAAAGAAAACTACACCAGGCCAGCCGCACAAAATAGGTGCGTTTTCAGGGCCCGACAGAAGAGGCTCAGGTCGGTGATCATACGAAGGTCGGGGGGCAGATCGTTCCAGAGGCTAGCGGCTGCCACAGAGAAGGCTCTCTCCCTAGGGGTCGCCAGCCGACATTGTTTGGCCGACGGTACCCTGAGGAGGCCTGCTCTGTGGGAGCGAACTGGTCGGTGGGAGGTATTCGGTAGCAGGATGCGGTCCTGCAAGTAACCAGGCCCCATGCCATGGAGCGCTTTAAAGGTGGTTACCAACACCTTGAAGCGCACCCGGAAAGCCACAGGCAGCCAGTGCAGCTTGCGCAGGAGAGGTGTCACTTGGGAGCATCTTGTGGCTCCCAGAATCCCTGCGCAGCCGCATTCTGCACCAACTGGAGCCTCTGGGTGCCCCTCAAGGGGACCCCCATGTAGAGAGCCTTGCAATAGTCCAGGCAGGAAGTGACAAGGGCTTGAGTGACTGTGCGTAGAGCGTCACGATCCAGAAATTAGTAATTGTAATTGTGCATTTGATGATTTTTGTGTTGAGGTATACATTATTTGTCATGCAAATACAAAGATAGATAGATAGAGGGATATGAATGGAGATGGAGATAGACATGAATATAGAAACCAATCCACCTTGCCTTCTCATTCTCATACATAATAAAACAAAGACTCTGTTTTCCCAAAAATATAACCTACTCTGAAAACAAACCCTAGCCTGATTTTCACACTGTGCCTAATATAAAACCTACCCCCAAAATAAGCCGAAGTTCAGCCCCAGTCACCATCTGGTTGTACAAAGTGGGGCAAGGTGTAGGCATAAAAATCAAGCTAGGGTGGGTGCAGGAGAGGCTGCCTTCTGTCTTTTGCAAACTGTTTTAAATATTTCTTAGGAATAAATGCCATACTTATGATCAGAGGGGAAAGTTTCCCTATCACTTTTATCAGAAAAACCATTTGAAACTCATAGTATGCATCATATTATAATAGATTAACCTCTTTTGTTATGCCAAAAATATTTAATCCAAAATAAAATTTAGAAGAGAAAAAGAAAAGTTTAGATTTTTAAAAGGGAATTTTAAAACGGCAGGAAGTTCTGTTGAGTGTTCTCCCTCCCCTGATTTCAGATTCTTTTTGAATGGTTCAAAATGGCCTTGGATCCACTGTATCCTTTTTAACTTTGAAAAATTCCTGTACAGTTCAATCATATTTTTCTTGGGGTCAAATGTTGTATCTGCAATGTCATTTGCAATCACATTTAAATAATTTATAGTTTAAATTCAGTGAAAGTATTTTCAGAAGGGAGGGAGATAAAGCCTGGGGAGGGAGAAAAATGGTTTTAAAAATGGCTGAAGTCAGCTGGCCAGTGTGTGTGTGTGCTGGCCAGCTGACAGGGTAACACCTCGCATGCCCTGACAAATGGCTCTACGTACCACCTGTGGCACGCGTGCCATAGATTTGCCATTCCAGATCTATGGCATGCATGTAACAGGTGGCACACAAAGCCCTCTCTGCAGGCATGCGAGCCATTGCCCCAGCTCAGATCCACTGCGCATGCGAACACCTCCCACTGGCCAGCAGATTTTTGGGCCTCTGCTGTGCATGTGCAGGGGGTGGGTGCACGTGAGAGACACGTGCATCCATGGGGGCGTGGGAGAGTATGGGGATGCACCGCTTTCCCTGTGGTCCATTTTTGGTCTCAGGAGGCTGCAGGGAGGCCTACTAGCCCCAAAACAAGGCACAAGGGAGTCACGTATGTTCAGGGGGCAGGGGGGTATCATGTGCACACTGTGTTATAGGTCTGGGCAAGCACACTGTCATGTGTGCACACTTTCAGCATGTGGTGACAAAAAGGTTAGCCATCATTGATATATAATATATAGCAGGATCCAATCTGGGTAGGTCATCAGGACCAAATGTTTTGTCTTCTGAGCTTTCAGACTCATGCTGGAGCCCATTCTCAAGAATTAAAATAATATACTATGATAGATGAGCCTCTTCTTTTCTGCCAGAAATATTTAATCCAAAATAAGATTAGATAGGTAGGTTGGCCATTGGCTGTGGGGCTCCCTGTTTCCCCCTCCTCCTCTATACATAGAAATAAATTTGTTTAACAAAGTTTTTATTGACCTCAGTTTGCATGATTTTAAGGAAGCAGATGTTGGTTCAAACAAAACGCATTTGTGAGGATTTTGCAAATTGTCACTGATGCTTGGAGCACCTCATAGAACCATACAAAGATTTATTTTTATATCCTATCTTCACTGATTTATAGACAGAGTTTTAAATACTTTGCCTCAATGCATAATAACAGACAAGTAACAAAAGGAGATTAGAATTCATGCTCTGAGAACACAAAGGACACCTAGCATAATTCAGCAACATCAAGATCAGAGCCTCTTGGGAGCAATTGCAGCTAAGAAAACTTTACGGTCATGGAGATTTGAGTTAGAAAATATTAACTAAATTTTTTAAAAAAACAAATCTCTTTCAGATGATCTAATAAATAGGTGAGAAGTAGGTTTAGAATCTCTGAGAGCCAAAATCCATCAAAAAAGAGAGAAAGATGGCTTCCGGTTCCGGCTCCAGCGGCGACGGGCGAGCCTTGGGCTCGCTCGCCGCTTTGTTGCCTTTTCTGCCCCCCCACGGGGGCGAGACACTCCGGTTACCGGAGGTCTCCCGTAGGGTCGGCTCGGAGGAGACGTTTCTCCTCACGGCGGTGGGGAGAGCGATCCCCTCCGCGACCTAGGTGAGGAGGAACATGCTGCGGGGGGTTCTCCCTTCGCCAACGGCTGTCGGCGCCATTCACTTTAATGTAGAGGGCTGAGTGGAGGAGATCGGAAGGCTCGCCGGGGCTTCAGCTGCGAGGGAGAGTGAGTTTTAAAAAGACTTTTTTTTTCCTTGCTGCCAGCCAGGCTGAACGGACTGGGAGGGGGGTGTTTGTTTCCAAAAAAACCCCCTCGGACTTAAGCGGCACTTAAAAATGGCTTCTCTGGAAGAGAAAGCGGAAATCTTAAATCCGGACTGTCTCTAACAAGGGAAAGTGGTATGCGGCTACTTGCAACATTGTTTCTAGGTCTGGCTGGTTATAAAGAATTTATTTTTCTACTCTCTCCTCTGGGCTCTGAGATGGGCGGTGGAAAGTGGCTTTTCTCTGTCCCTGCCTGACTATTTTAATTATGGAAAATTCCCAGCGTCTCTTTACAAGTGGGACTCTCTCTGGATATTAATGAAGAATTTTTTTCTTGTTGGATTTGTGATTCCTTTCTGGATTACCTTCGTTATTATAACTATTGAGCTGGAAAATTGTCTCTCTCTTGGTTTCTGAACTTTACAACGTTCCAACCTTGATCTGAACTTTTGGCTCCCGGCTAGTCTCACCAGCCCCACCCTGAAAACGCCATTTTGGCTGGCACTGACTTTAACAGTTAATCATGGCTCAAGAAACAGCACTGGCAAGTTTAGAACAACGGATGGCTTCTCTTGAAACTGTTATACAAACTTTGGTAAACGAAATTCAGGCCCAGAGGGCTGAAAACATCAATTTCAAGAAGGAGCTATTGGATACCAGGAACCAGGTGCTGGAAAACACACAGAAGACTGAAGAATTGGAAGGGGGGTTGGTGGGGGTTAAGGGAGAGATTAAAAATGTTACTAAAGAGGTTGGGGAAATAGATGGGCATGTGTCTAGGATTGATATGGAAAGAATGACATATTTTTTGAGATTTCAGAACGTTCTTGAGGAATCTGGTGAATGCCTCCCTGATCTTATGAGCACAATTTTAGCAGACTATTTACAAAAACCTAAAGATGAGATCAGGGGGGACATTGACCTAGCCTATAGAATTAACTCAGCATATGCCAGGATAAATGAAGTGCCTAGAGAGATACATGTGAAATTTGTTAGAAGGTCAACCAGAGAGGAAATCCTGAGGGCGCAGAGAGAGAACCCTTTAATTTACCAACACAAAAAGGTCACTATCTTGAAGCAGATTCCTAGAAAGATTCGAGAAGCAAGGAGGAATTTTTCCTTCTTGTCTAAAACATTGTTTGATCATGGGATTTGGTTCAAGTGGGTGACACCCGAAGGGATGCTGGTGTTCTGGGAAGGAGGAAGAGTGAGGATTAAAACAATTGCTGAGGCGGAAGCCTTTTTTAAAAAACATTCCTTTGCCCTGGGGGAAGATCCAGGGGGGACGGAGGGGGCCACGGCCCCGCCCGCTGGGGGCCAGGGAGGAGAAAAAGAAGATACAATAGCCATGAGACTTAGATCGAAAAAATAACTTTGCCTTGATTTTTTTTGAACAATCTTGCATAACATTTGTATCTGGATTTTTTGTAAATGTCTGACAGCATGGAACTGAGAATTTAGGTATATGTACTTGCTTTTACCTTGTAGTGTTATGAAAAATGTTTTTTTTTTGTTATCTTTTTATTGTGTATTTTTTGGTCTCGGAAGGGCCGACGACTCTGACGTGAATGCTTTCAAAATTTCTTTGTATCCCTTACCCTACCCTATAGAAAAATGTAAAACCAATAAAACTTTTTCAATATAAAAAAAAAAGAGAGAGAGAAAGATATACACTTAAATAAGTTGCAGTGTCTGAGCAGATATAGAGATGTTCCAGACAAAAATACTATTTGTGGATGTCAGGAGCTTCTGCAAATGTGCAGAGCATTAGAATTGACATATTTTGTTTCATGTTTGGCTTCAACAGGTACTTTACTTCATTGTTTGTCAAGTACACTGTAGTGTACTTCACAAAAATAATGCACAACTTCAGGTCTTGTGCACATAGGTGATTTCTTATAGCAGGAGAGGGCATCGAGAAATAGCATTTAGTAGATCATTGTAAAGTCAGACAAGGATCTGATAATACTTTCAACTAATACAAACAAAATTAAAAGCATTTTCCAAGGCAATTTTGGCATATGAGTAAATTAGTTATATTATACCACCAAGCTAATATGTTCTAATTTCGTATACTGTAAACACAAATGCTCTTCTTTTAGAGGTACATTTCCTAATTCATTTGATATATTTATTCAGTAAATAATTCTATCCGAACTTTTGGAAAGTGTGAAAAAGAGTGGCAATGAATTTGTCATTCACTCAATAATCAGACAATGCAGATCAGATCAATTATAACAAAATTCACAAAGATCTAATACCTCAAGCATGCCTTAATGCAAGATACATAAATACTGTATCAATCTCATCAAATAAATTGAAAATGTATTACCAGGAAAATCTTTCTGCCATTTATGCACTGGTTCTATTTTACAACAGTTGCACAAACTCAAGCGGCATATAAACTAGGAAATATGATTCAATAAATAGTTGGAAAATCAGATAAATAATAAAGTTTAAAATGTTTGCAATATAGGCTGGATTTTGGTACATGAGTGAATTAGAGATATGACACTTTGCTTATATATGTATGTCAAGCCACGATGACTGGCATTGTGGCCTAGATGTTGAGCTCTTACTTCACAATTAGGAGGCTGTGAGTTCAATCCTAGGTAGTGGCAAATATTTCTCTCCCAGGGAGCAAAGACAAAATATTTGCTGTGAGCTCTACATAGGCATCAGGAATGGCCAGGAAATGCTCAGCTCCGTTCATTTGGCTTGATTCCACCCAAGGGAATCAAAAGAAATGCCATGACACAGAGTTGCTTGGATATCCTCCCAAAAAGATATCTCTGACTCAGATTTACATTACTTTTTTTTTAATTTCAGCTAAAGCACTACAAGAAAAATCAGAAAAGCTTGAGTTATTTTTAAAATACATGTAATTTTCATGGAACTTTTTTTAAAGATTGAAAAGAATGACGAATTTCGAAAGATAAAAGTAAAGAAACTTTAAACAGAGTAATAAGTGAAAAAAGCAAAGAGAGAAATAGAAAGGAAAAGAACTCATGAAGAAACAAGAACAACTTATGTTTTTCCTAACAGCAGTTACGCTTATATTTTAATCTCTGTCTCTCTAAATTACAACAAAGTTTCTGTTTTTCCATAATCTGCTGTTTCTAATCATCAAATCTATAACGTACAAGTTCACTTTTTTTCAGCAAAAAAATCCATAAAGGATTTCCAGTCACAAATTTAATTTAGCTATTGACCTTTCTCGAATTAAACAAGTCAAATTTCTAATTCTGTCATCTTTACCAGCGATCCCTTCATTGTGGAATTATTTCCAATTTTGTGCATATAGTAGTCTTGCAGCAATTACCATATATGTGAAAACAGTCTTCCATAACCCTTTTCTAATTGTCTAGTTTTAACTGAATATTATTTTTTGTATCGTATATATATCTAAACCCATTTTTCTGGCTTTGTTTGCAAGTTCATTAGGCATGATAAACTGATCCTTCATATGTTGCACATTTGCAAAATAAATTGGAAATACCTTTGTGCATTCTTTATAATTTTTCTGGAGTCATATAAAAAGCTCATTTCCAAAAAATATCTTTTAAATTATAACAATGTAATTTTAATCATTTCAGCCACATATTTTCCCATTAATAATAATCTTTATTGTTGTTGTACTAAAATTACAGTGAAATTGGTAGGTAGTCATTACATCTACATTGGTAGACTACATTACAAGTTCTTTTAGTGACCCTTTGAAAGTGCCTTATGACCATTTTTCACACTTATGACCATTGCAGCATCCCCACGGTCACATGATCAAAATTCAGATGCTTGGCAAGCAGGTCATATTTATGACTGTGCAGTGTTCTGGAGCCATGTGATCACCTTTTGTGACCTTCTGACAAGAAAAGTCAATGGAAAACCAAATTCAGTTAACATTTTTTTTAACATTTAACAACTGCAGTGATTTACTTAACAACTCTGGGAAGAAAAGTTGTAAAATGGGACGAAATTTACTTAACACATGTGAACAAAAAGTTGGGTTCAATTGTGGTCGTAAAATCGAGGATTATCTTTATTCCATCAGTATATTATACTGAAATGCTTAGCCTCTTTTATCATGCACTTTTTCACTTTTCCTTATTCCCTTTCAAACTTCAAAAAGTCTACACTTTTCAACAATTACATATTCAACATTCATACATAGTTGAGTTTCCAATTCTGTCTTGTGCTATTCAATTCCAATGTCCTGTTATCCACCTTACATCTTTCTTTTAACTGTGCATATGAAAATCACTGAAAAGTAAATCTCTCTGCAGTCAATAGGCATCTTGATTTCATCTTATATTCTCCATACTCATATTGTAACAACTCTCAATAGATTATTCATCTCACTTTGCCTGCTGTTTCCTTTCCATAAAATGCTTCTTGTGCTGAGACTCATAAAGACATTTTCAGGCACAATCTAGCTTTATATCTTTTCCATATTCTCAATATGACACTTTTAATGTAATTATTTTAAAAGCTACATTAATCTTAACTTTATAGTACTATAGAAAGCCATGCCATCCAAACTTCAGGACATGTTCTAAAATTCTTTTGTTTCTCAGCACATCTATTTCTTTAGCCAGACCAAGCAACAGGTCTGAAAAATACAATTTCCAATCAGGCATTTCTAAGTCTTCTTATTCCTTTGCATCTTTGCCTCTAATATAAGATATTTTTGTCTGATGATAAACATCTACCCAATGAAAAATTCCACCCTGGTTCAAAGGCTCCATTCAGATTTGTTTGAGTAATTCAGACCAGATGTGATCAACAAAAGGATTTTCCAGGAACTCAGGCTCTTGATTGTATCTATTTTTTTAATTTAAAAAAAACTTTATTAAATATATTTTAACAATAAAAAACAACATATAGTCCCAATCATTACAGAGTTTCCATATCGATGTCACTCACATTAGCATAGTTACTGATTATATAGATTACTATACTATGTATTATATATTCATTTAAATTATAACAACATTTACAAACACATAATTTCTCTTTCTCTCTCTCTTTTTCTATATATATATATCTATATCTACGAAATCTACAAAAACAAATATATATATATATATATATATATATATATATATATATATATATATATATATATATATATATATATATATATGAATGAAGTGGATATATTGTTACAGCTTCCTGTTAGGCCTATTTAAGGGAGGAGACAAACTTGTCATCCTTCTCTGTCCTTCGACTCAACCTAGAGACCATCCAGACAGAGACCTATTAAATTGCTGCTGTCTTTTTAGATATGTGTTAAATTTCTTTAAGGGATGATTAATAATAATTAATTAAGAGACCAGGATGGATCCATTTCGGGAAATTACAACAGGAAGCTGTAATAATATATCCACTTCATCAATAAAGTCCTGTAGAAAGGATGATGTAATCAGGGAAACTGGTTAGCTCAAGGCATAGAGAATCCTGCTTCGAATGCTGGAGAGCACCAGTTCAAATCCCTGTAGGGAAGTATGGCCAGCTGACGAAATGGATCCATCCTGGTCTCTTAATTAATTATTATTAATCATCCCTTAAAGAAATTTAACATATATATATATATATGTAGATTTTGGTTTATTCGGGTCTTTTCCCGTGTAAAATTAAAGGTGTTTTTGCAACGTTTCGATGGGATCACCCCCATCATCATCAGGCTTCGGCCTTGGATGGGGGTGATCCCATCGAAACGTTGCAAAAACACCTTTAATTTTACACGGGAAAAGACCCGAATAAACCAAAATCTACATACCTATACCCGTGAAAATCTACGAAAACATATATATATATATATATATATATATATATATATATATATATATATATATATATATATATATATATATATATATATATATATATATATATATGTTAGTTATTATGAGCTGATCAATGAATTTAAATTTGAGAGACCAAGATAGATCTATTTCGAGCTTATTAGCTCTCATCAGTTGGCCACACCCCACTGGGATTCGAACCGGGGCTGTAATGAACCGGGGTGTGGCCAACTGATGAGAGGTAATAAGCTTGAAATAGATCTATCTTGGTCTCTCAAATTTAAATTCATTGATCAGCTCATAATAACTAACACATATCTAAAAATATTACAAAATGGTTCTCTGTCTAGATGGTCTCTGGTGATGAGCCGACAGGCAGAGAGGGAAACAGCATGTCTCCTCTCTTAATTGGGGCCCTTACAGGAAGTTGTGGAAACAACTATATATATATATATATATATATATATATATATATATATATATATATATATATATATATATATATATATATATATATATATATATATATATATATATATATATATATATATATATATCAGGCACAAGCCTGCCTGATGATGACAAGTGAGATCTTGTCGAAACGTTGCAACAACTTTTCTATGCCTTATACATGGGAAAATCCCCGAAGCCAGCTATGCCAGCATACCTACACCTGTGAAAATCTACGAAAACATATATATATATATATATATATATATATATATATGGTTCAAATCCCAGTAGAAGGAGTATGGCCAGCTGAAGAAGGCTAATAAGCCTGAAATGGATCCATCCTGGTCTCTTTATTTTCAGCCCTTAAATATCTAACACACATCTAAAAAATGTCACACAGCAGTAATCTAATTTGGTTCTCTGTCTGGATGACTCTGGGTTGAGTCAAAGGGCAGAGAGGGATGACGTTGAGTCTCCTCCCCTTAAAGGGACCTCTTCACAGGAGCTGTGATAATTAGTCTTCATTTAAGAGTCCTGTAAATTGGCTGATATATCAGGGATACCAGATAGCTCAAGGCATAGAGAGCTTGCCTCAAATGCTGGAAAGTCCTGGTTCAAATCCCAGTAGAAGGAGTATGGCCAGCTGAAGAAGGCTAATAAGCCTGAAATGGATCCATCCTGGTCTCTTTATTTTCAGCCCTTAAATATCTAACACACATCTAAAAAATGTCACACAGCAGTAATCTAATTTGGTTCTCTGTCTGGATGACTCTGGGTTGAGTCAAAGGGCAGAGAGGGATGACGTTGAGTCTCCTCCCCTTAAAGGGACCTCTTCACAGGAGCTGTGATAATTAGTCTTCATTTAAGAGTCCTGTAAATTGGCTGATATATCAGGGATACCAGATAGCTCAAGGCATAGAGAGCTTGCCTCAAATGCTGGAAAGTCCTGGTTCAAATCCCAGTAGAAGGAGTATGGCCAGCTGAAGAAGGCTAATAAGCCTGAAATGGATCCATCCTGGTCTCTTTATTTTCAGCCCTTAAATATCTAACACACATCTAAAAAATGTCACACAGCAGTAATCTAATTTGGTTCTCTGTCTGGATGACTCTGGGTTGAGTCAAAGGGCAGAGAGGGATGACATTGAGTCTCCTTCCCTTAAAGGGACTTCTTCACAGGAGCTGTGATAATTAGTCTTCATTTAAGAGTCCTGTAAATTGGCTGATATATCAGGGATACCAGATAGCTCAAGGCATAGAGAGCTTGCCTCAAATGCTGGAAAGTCCTGGTTCAAATCCCAGTAGAAGGAGTATGGCCAGCTGAAGAAGGCTAATAAGCCTGAAATGGATCCATCCTGGTCTCTTTATTTTCAGCCCTTAAATATCTAACACACATCTAAAAAATGTCACACAGCAGTAATCTAATTTGGTTCTCTGTCTGGATGACTCTGGGTTGAGTCAAAGGGCAGAGAGGGATGACGTTGAGTCTCCTCTCCTTAAAGGGACCTCTTAACAAGAGCTGTGATAATTATCTCTCATATATATATATATGTGTAGAAAGGATGATGTAATCAGGGAAACTGGTTAGCTCAAGGCATAGAGAAGCATGCTTCGAATGCTGGAGAGCACCAGTTCAAATCCCTGTAGGGAAGTATGGCCAGCTGACGAGGGCTAAGGAGCCCGAAATGGATCCATCCTATATATACACATACATACATACATACATATATATATATGTATAGGTTGTACGCAGATTCTGCGTACAACCCTATGCAGAATCCATCAACTCACATGTACAAAATTCTTTCCACTTCATAGAAACAATAAAAAAACAAAATCTACAGCCCAGCGATCTACTCGTGAGTTTTGATATCATATCCCTCTTCACCCAAGTGCCTCTAAAAGAAGCCTTGACAGCCATCCAGAACAAATGCAACCCCCCCAAGCACATCCTGGATCTGACCAACCACTGTCTAACCAACACATACTTCATTCACAATAACCAAAGATACAAACAGATAGAAGGAGCACCCATGGGATCACCACTCTCACCGGTCATCGCAAACTTATATATGGAACACTTTGAAACCAACGCCCTAGACAAATCTGAACACAAACCCAAACTCTGGCTCAGATATGTAGATGACACTTTTGTAATTTGGCCACATGGGAAAGAAAAACTGGACAACTTCCTCACACACCTCAACTCCCTACACCCCAAAATACAATTCACCATGGAATTAGAAGCCAACAACCAACTCCCTTTTCTAGACGTCCTAATCTACAAAAAACCTAATGGCTCCCTAGGACACACCATCTACCCGAAAAAAACACACACCAACCGCTACCTAAATGCACAATCCCATCACCACCCTGCACAGATAAACTCTGTAGCCAAAACCCTCATACACAGAACCAAACGCCTAGCTGACAAAGAGCATCTGAAAACCGAAATACACTTCCTCACAAATACATTGATATCCAACGGATTCCGAAGAAAAACAATCACCAAACTAATCCAACAAGAAACACCCCCCAGGAACCAAGACAAAGAACAGGAAAATGGCATTGCCCTCATCCCATACATTAAAGGTATCACAGACAAAATCAGCAAAATTCTCCACAACCACAACATCAAGACAGCCTTCAACACCGACCAAAAAATAACCAATATCCTAAGGAACCCAAAAGACAAGATCCAGCTCGAAAACCAAGGAGTCTACAAAATTCCATGTAAAAGCTGCCCTGCCACTTACATAGGACAAACCAACAGAAGGATTAGTGCACGTATTGCTGAACATAAAAATGCTTTAAAAAATCATCTTAATACCTCATCTCTCTATCAACATTTCAAAACTACAGGACATGACATTGACTTTCAAGGAACTAAAATGATCTCCAAGGCGGAACAGCTCAACAGGAGAATAATCAGAGAAGCCATTGAAATAGAGAAACAATCTAGCAGCATAAACAGACGTGATGATACCTCCCGCCTACCAGATATCTGGAAGCCAGCATTGACCAGCAGACGAGCCCCACCCTCCAGCCAAGCCGTTGAAATTCAAAACAAGGAGAAACATACAAATGAGACCAATCAGCATCAATCTACCAGTCACGATGCAACTGCACAGCCAATCAACCCACTCACAACAATAGTCAGCACTCCACCCCCCCTCCACCAAGATTTAAAGAGGGGTGATGCCTCCGCAGTCACACTCCGCAGTTCTATCTTGGTCTCTCAAATTTAAATTTATTGATCAGCTCATAAAAACTAACACATATCTAAAAATATTACACAACGTAACTAAAAAATGGTTCTCTGTCTAGATGGTCTCTGGTGATGAGCCGACAGGCAGAGAGGGAAACAGCATGTCTCCTCCCTTAATTGGGGCCCTTACAGGAAGTTGTGGAAACAATTATCTATACTAAATACTCCTGGATTAGCTGATGAAACAGGGTAGAACCGATTAGGCTGGAGTGCTAGGCTTCTGCCTTAGATACATTACAGCCCCGGTTCGAATCCCAGTGGGGTGTGGCCAACTGATGAGAGCTAATAAGCTCGAAATAGATCTATCTTGGTCTCTCAAATTTAAATTTATTGATCAGCTCATAAAAACTAACACATATCTAAAAATATTACACAACGTAACTAAAAAATGGTTCTCTGTCTAGATGGTCTCTGGTGATGAGCCGACAGGCAGAGAGGGAAACAGCATGTCTCCTCCCTTAATTGGGGCCCTTACAGGAAGTTGTGGAGTGTAATTCCTGTCTCTAGGGGATCCTCTGTAATGAAAACCAAATAATCTGTGAAGGCTTGTATCTTGTATTCTTCCTTTTTAATTCTCAATCCTTTTATTTGCTGCTTTTGCCTAATGTGTATCAATACTACCTTTAATGATATGATGAAAAGGAGGGGCGATAGGGGACATCCCTGTTTTACCCCGTTAGCTATACTGAAGTTATCTGTTGTTTCCCATTTAATATTATTTTTGTTTTTTGGGTAGAGTGTATTGCCCTAATCATTCCAATAAATTTATCCACAAAATTCATAATATTTTATTGATTAGTGAGAGATTTCCAATTTAATGCTTTATGTGCATCAACAAATATCAGTGCTACTTGTTTTTCCAGATGGGCCTCATAGTATTCCAATACATTCATTATCATCCATGTACTGTTTCTTAAATGCCTATTTGGTAAAAAAATTGATCAGAATGAATGATTTCATTTAGTATTCTTTTTAACTCTTTCTGCAATTATTGTAACAAAGATTTTATAGTTGGCATTTAATAATGAGATTGACCTATAATTTTTAATTTGCTGATTATCTGTTTTCACTTTTGGTATGAGCGTAATAAATGCCTCTCTCTATGAATTTGGTAACTTTGCTTCAGACCAGATATGATCAACAAAAGGATTTTTTCTAGAAACTCAAGCTTTTGTCTATTTTTTTTTTCAAGCTAGCTGGTATTAAATGATAATCAAGTGCAGTGTTCTCTCAACATAAAGGTGTCTTGGGGATTTCCAAAATCAAAATTTATATTACATAGGACATGACAACAAACATTAAATCAATTTAAATGCAACCTGCTCACACTGTCATATTTTGAGCACGGAATGACTATACAATTCCACTTCTGAAGAAATGATGCCAAGAATCTGAAAAATATATACTTCTTTACTATATCTGTTTGCATGTACTTTCTGGACTAGCAAAAGTTTAATGCATGTGCTCTAGAACATGAAGACTTTCTTCTTTGGTAATTAATGTCATGCAGTCATACTGCCAATTCTTCATGAATCAATTAAATCCATCTCTTATTGAGCAATTCATTCATTCATTCATTCATTCATTCATTCATTCATTCATTCATTCATTCAATTTCATCCTGTTTCTCAATGTTTCATACTATTTATTAAATTTGTCCTGGCCTTTTTTCAAGAAGGTTGATATGGCACAGAGAAATATACATCCTAGCTTTGATTATTTCTGTTATGGTCCTGTTTTTGTGGGCCACTAGAATGTCCGGCAAGTGTTGAAGAAGAAGGAAGACTGCAATCTTATGGCTTGTTCTCTATTATTTCCATGCTTTTAGGGTGTATAATTAGGGTGTGTAATAAAACACACAATGGACTTTTACAGTTGAATGAAAATTTGGAAGATCTTAAGTTAGTCTGGTACTCCAATCATTGATGTTTGCTGAGGAAACAAAGGATAAAGCATGTATTGTGATGTAAAAATGCAAACTCCAAAATTTATGGACTTGCATTCAGTGTTGGAATACATAAGAATAAACTTTTCTTTATGATATTACTGAGTGCTGTCATTTTTCCATCATAGCAGATAGCTGTGATTGCATATCATTCCATCCAGTTCTTTCCACTGGCTACTTAAATGTGTGAACTGCATAAAATATTAAGCCATTGCTGCTTTATGATGCCAAAGAATATAGTCCGACATCCATAATGGAATTAAATAGGTCAGATCTACTAAACTAATGCCAGAAGAAGAGAGATGCTGAATGAATATAAATAATTATTATCCCAATTCTGAGCTTAGGCCATGAAGACTATTTGTACCCATTATAGTATCTGTATATATGGTGCCCTATTAATTTTATTTCCATTACTGGACAACCAAGAGCTATAAAATAGCAGGCTGTGAGATTGTTTCCTTTGCCATTTAGTGTTATTGCATAAATCAACATGTTTTCTTCAGATATTTGTTCAGGCACATTAAGCAGCTTCTAGAAGCTCCATGGAGATCAGAGTACATTTGATACTTTCTAGTTAATCAGCACATGAGCATGTATATTCAAAGTCACAAAGAATGTAAATTCACATCCATTCATGGATATGAAGGACACTATGTCTATCTCGTAAGCAGAAGGTATCATTACTATGCAGTCAAGCATCCCCTAAATTTCCCCCTTTCAATTACTCAATGATTTGGGCTTTCTCGCCCCATCATCAGCAATAATTTTATTTTATTTTATTTTTCTTCATAGTCATCTTCATGAGCATATGCTGAAGTAGATTACTTTTGTGTGTTAAAAAACTATCTTAAAGCATATTTAAAGCAAACTGAAAGCATCCTAACACATGAATGCATAAGAATAGCATAATCCAACACAAACATAAATTGATTCAACTTTGTATGTCAAGCATTTTTAATCAATATACTAATATTATAATCCCTATAGTAATGATACATTTTAATCAAGAATAAACTTTCATGATTAGGTACTTCTTCTCATGTTATTCTCAAGCCATTTAGTCTGTTGAGCAAGTTTTTAATTAGGTCAAAACTGCCAGTAACACATAGGCAAGCAGAAAACAATCTAATTCAAACCAGAGAACGAAAAGTAACTGAGGAATCAGAATTTGCAATCCAGAGGGATGGTAAAGAAATGCAAAGGTTATTTATTTATTTGTATTTTATAAATAACTCAAGGCAACAAAGACCTTCCTCCTCCTTTTTCCCCCACCACAACAACTCTGTGAAGTGGGTTGTGCTGAGAGGGAGTCACTGGTCCAAGATCCCCCAGCTGGTTTATATGACTATAGCAGCGTTTGAATTGTACCTCTAACCCGTTTCCTAGCCTGGTGCTTTAACTACTACAGTAGATCAAACTGGCTCTTTTTAGATTAGCTTCAGAAACTGAATTCAAAAGTGTTTCCACCTGCATCGACTTTCTGCACCAAATCCAAAGTACTTTAAATCTAATTAAATCAGATGCTTCTGTAGAAATTTATTTTTATTTTTTTTATTTTATTTAATTTATACCCCGCCCTTCTCCTTGTTAGGACCCAGGGCGGCGCACAGGCATTATTAAAACCACAATAAAAACAATATACATCGTTAAAAACATATTAAATTATTTAAACCCGTGCTAAAAACCCATTTAAAACCCTGCCTAATTATAATTTATCCATAAAAAGTCAGGAATGGGGGGGCTATGAAATTGATGATTTGGAAGAATTTTTGTGCAAAACCTTTGTGAACTGCTTTTCCAAACCAGTTCAGAAAATCAAGTAAAATCAGACTATCAAACCAAGCTGTCAAATAAAATCAAATTAATTTTTCAAGTTGATTCAAACTACTATGTTAGATCCAACTTGATACTCAAATTGAGCAACAATTCAAATCAGATTAGTATTAATGCACAAGCCTATTTAGTCACAGACGTTCTGAAGGCTTATAGAAATTCAGAAGCACAGCACACTTAGAGATTGATATAAAGGACTAATTTTCCAGACTGGTTGCTACGAAATGATGGTGTTAAAAGCCGGAAACCTGGCACCCATACAGAACCAAGCTGTGAACCATTAGACCAGGCTGGGCCAGCTTTCATCCTACAATCACAAGCAATTCATAGCTTAATTTCAAACCCAAGGCAAGCAATTTTTTAAACTTTATTTATCAAATTTAGAAAACAGCCATCTACTTCACAAAGACTTACTATGTACCTGTAGTGATCCTTTTGGTCCTTTTAGAAGACAGAGAAGACAATAAGACTGTATTAGAGAAATAATGGATATACTCATACTTCTGGCACTGGTTCAAATCATTGCTTGCTTCACTTCTCCCCATATGCGTATGTTAATATATTATCCTTTAGCAGTCCTTAGCTAAAAGAAAAAAAAGTTAACCTTTATCCAAAAGTATAATTTGATTTTTTTTTGCATGCTTCATCTTTAAACCTGGATACATAATTAGCAAAGATGTAGCTTTTAACACTTTTTTTTTCAATTCCAGAAAGAGATCCTCCTTTTCATGGCAGTCAGCTTATGTTTCCTAAATTCTCAGCCAGTAATTTAGAGATCTGTGAAACTTGAATCATGTCTGCTGTTTCAAGTTTTTCACATCGTGTGCCTTTTCCCAATCTGCTTCTTTTGAATAAAAAAAGAAAAAGGAGGCAAAAATGAAGTAATTCCTCTGGGTTAATGTTTAGGAATCACAGCACTAGGAAGATTCCACAAGGCAAAAGTTACTTGTCAATTTCTATCCATAGTATGTGAGATAGAAGAACTTTAATACCCTATTTTCTTGTGTGGATAGCTAATTCATATGTTCCTTTTTATGCCTTACCAATAGATGATGTTTTCTGTTGCTTAAGTATGGTATTTAAAAGCTTGTAGTTCAGTACTGTCACCTTTGAACTGAATAGATAACAGAAATCAAAAACCTGTCCTTTCTTTAGAGCATGAATAGAATAGTATGAAGCCATATATATATAATAAACATTTGCTTTAATTATACATGCTGATATTATCTAAAAGCTAGAACTCCAATAGTGTGAAAAGTAATAGAAAGGTGTTTCCAATAGTTTATCAGCAGCATACAGTTGTACGGTCATATTGTAATTTGCCATATTCCATTCATTTTTCTTTTTCTAGTTTAGCAAAATAAAGAAACCAGATCCATATAAGCTGTTGGCTTGCTTTGCTCAGGACTCTTATGCAATTCTTTAGCAAGGAACTGAGTGATCGCTGTAGTTATTGCAAGCCAGTAAAAGTATATTTAGTTGTGTATCTCTCTCCAAACAATTTGGTTTCTAATTTAAGCTGAGCATTTTTTTTCCCTCTCGACACTTGAAAGTGGGCACTTAAAATTATCAGAATAAAGATGCCATATACCTTCTTCAGACTGGCATGTCTAAGCAGATATAAATCTAGTCCACAGACTCTCTACTTTCCATATACCAGAGTAGCTTAGGAGGCACAAGATAAATCATCTGGCATTTTCTCCAACAGTCTGCTGCCATCTCCCAGCATTTTGCCTTATGCTGGGGTTAGCCTTGCCACTTTTTAAGTTCACGGCAGAACTGAAATGAAGAACATCCTAATTTATGGCTAAGTCCATTAGCCACTTCACTGCAGCTGCTCTCAATATGACTATAAATTAAGAGACTAAAAAACCCCCCGACAACTTCCATAATACTTGTACAGCAGCTGTCAGAACTGCACACGTCACAACAAGAACAAGTCAAATGTTGTTCTTTTTCTGCAGAAAAACAGCGCCAGGTTTATAAACCATTCTGCCTTTTGAAAATGGCTTGACAGCCAGTTATGTGAATGAATCATAAGCCTTGATGTTTATTTTGCCTAGCTTTCCTAATGTCTACATTGAGAAGCTTCTGAGCATGGATAGAGAAACCAAAGTGATGACAGGACAGAAGGAAAGGATGATAAGGTAACTTTAGTGGTGACGGGGAGAAGGCTACGGCTCCTGCTGCTGCCTTTCAAATGTCTCCCAAAGGATTATCTTTTTCAAAGTTTTTCCTCAGAGAAAGAGAGAGAGAGAGAATGTTTAGACTTTGGTAAAACTTGGTAAAGGTGTATTGATTTGAATTGAGCTGCATCTTTATAAAGTGTCATTTTCCATTTTTACAGCAGCCTTTGGTAAAACATGACAACAAGGTCTCTCTTAGTTATTTATTCATGAACACATGAAGCTCCCTCAATCATACCACATTCATAGAACTAGTTCACCTAGACAAAGCGACTGCTCTGACTGGCAGGATTTCTCCAGAGACTTTAGTATTCCATTTGGATCCCTACCCTACGCCCTGCTACCCAAGAACACGAAGTATAAAAGCGATGTCGATCATCCCTCCTAGCCTTTATAATTTGTAGTTTTCTGCACTGTACGTAGTTCACCAAGAAGTACATCACCAAACAGTGGGGATGTAAAAGAATTCTGACACATATTCCTTGGGGAACAGGTTTATGGATTTTGCTTGTACTGAAGCCCATAGAAGGGTGAATGAAGGCTGGCAGCAAACATAGTTCAGCTTGTTTTTAACCTTTTCTTAAAAAGTAATTAAAATTAAAGGGGTGGAGAAATTTTGCTTGGTTTTACAAGCACCAGGCATTTACATGGAAAGAGAGTGTGACTATCAACGCTTTAAGTAAGAAATAAATATCATGTTACTTTTGTATATTGTGTTACTTTTAAAAGGCTAATTTTATATTGTTTTTTAGCAATATATTGTCAATTGTCTTCAGGAGCAGAAACATATTTCAAATAATGTGGCATAACTCTGAAACAGAAGAAATGTTGAAGTTCCAAGTTCAGGATCTCAGAAGATCTGACTGTATCATCTGAGGAAAATGATCTGGAAAATATGAGTCTCTGGAGAAAAATTGACAATCAAAATAATGGATGATTGTTTAGATTCCATGGAAGTGGTAAAGGGAGCTTCATATACAAGAAAGAAAGAAAGGAAGGAGGGAGGGGGGAAGGAAGGAAGGAAGGAAGGAAGGAAGGAAGGAAGGAAGGAAAATATTTCACTGCCCAGTTTGTCTTTTTTAGAATGAAAGAAAGGAAGGAAGGAAGGAAGGAAAGAAAGAAAGAAAGAAAGAAAGAAAGAAAGAAAGAAAGAAAGAAAGAAAGAAAGAAATTTGCCACCCCAGTTTGTCTTTGTTTAGTAACAGTTACAGGTAATCCTCAATTTACAAACACAATTGAACCCAACATTCAGTTGCTAAGTGAAACATTTGTTAAATTTGCCTCATTTTATGATCTTTCCTGTCACAGTTGTTGTAACTTTGAACCATCACTAAATGAACTGTTGTAAGTTGAGGACTACCTGTACTGCTGCATGGAATGGATTGCATTATATGTAGATTGCCTGTGACATAACCATGAATAAATCATCATCATCATCATCATCATCATCATCATCATCATCATCATCATCATCATCATCATCATCATCATGGTTTTACTCATAAAGTAAAGAAATGGATCAAGGGATCAAAGTCATGCTTTTTATTTCACACACACACACACAAAACCACCCAACTAAAAAACCAATCTCCTTGCTGCTAAGAGCATTCCCTGAGCATAATGCATTTATATAATGCCAAACCAAGCAATAATAATATTTCTTCTTTCTGCATAGTAGTCATGTTGCAACAAAAGCAGCAAAGGGTTCTTGGTGCTTAAAAACTAGTAAAGTCTTAGGTGGAAAGTTTTGTAGATTAGAATTCAATTAATCTAATGAATCCAGCCTGCTACATCTTATGTCATAATACATTTCTAAGTCTTTAAATGCCACAATATTTTTGTTGCTCATCACTTCCTCATTTATCACTCCAGAGCAACTCATATGCTTTCATATCTTTCCCCCCCTTAGCATTACATTTAACATATACTTGCTGCAAAAGAGACCACCATTTATTTATACTACCAATGTCTTCAAAATATCTGCAAGGCAAGCTCCTCTTCCTGGAAGCCAAATGACTGCTAAATGTGGTGTAAAACTGTATTTTGAAAGTGTTCAGTCTCTTGCAAATGAATAAATTAATCCCCTCAAGGCATTTAGTTATAAAAAGCAGATAAGAAAATGATGGTTTCAGATAAGAGATGAAGGATAAAATTTTACTGAATTCATATCTGCCTGCAACAACAAATATGATACCATATGGGAAAATAAATCTGATCTGATCATTCACTAGCCATGTTGCTAACTTCTGCAGAAGAGATCTGCAATCAAACCTGGCAACAGATGCCTTTAAATGCTGTCTATTTCAATGGAGCAGAATACTAATAATAATCAGTAACCATCCTCTATATCAGTGATGACTAACTTTTTTGTTGTTATTCGCGCATGCAACCATGTTCAAGTGACCCCCTGCATGTGTGCATGACCCTCCAACATGCATTCACATCTGCCCCCCATGTGTGATGCCAGCACATGCACCCCACATCATGCATGTGCATGCGTCTCCCACATGCGCCCCGGCCCCGTGCATGCATGGCAGACCCAAAAACCAGCTGGCCTGCAGGAGACACATGCACATGTGTGGAGGAGCTGAGATGGGATGATGGCTCGCGTGCCTGCCGAGAGGGCTCTGCGTGCCACCTGTGGCACGCGTGTCATAGGTTCACCATCATGGCTCTATATGGTACTTGATAGTCTTCCTCCCTATTTTAATTAGGGGGACATAACTAAGGCCTAACTAAGGGGGACATAACTAAGGCAAAATATCAGCAAATAGCCCGAGCCTGTAAAGATGAAGTGAGGAAAGCTAAGGCTCGCAATGAAGAAAGGCTTGCCAAAAAAGTAAAAAATAACAAAAAAAGCTTCTTCCAACATGTTAAAAACAAGAAAAAAGTTAAGGAAACAATTGGTCCACTGCTGGGAGAAAATGGCAAGAAGATGATAAGCAACAAGGAGAAAGCAGAACTATTTAACTCTTTTTTTGCATCTGTCTTTACACAAAGAGATAAAACAGTCCAACCAATCAAAAACAGCACCACAAAAATCAGATTAGGAACACAAGTTGAAATAGGGAAGAAAATGGTAAGTGAGCACCTGTCTGCCCTGGACGAGTTCAAATCACCAGGACCGGATGGATTACACCCCAGGGTTCTGAAGGAACTGGCAGACGAGATCTCAGAACCACTGAACTATATCTTTCAGAGATCCTGGAGTACCGGGGAACTGCCAGAAGACTGGAAAAGAGCTGATGTGGTTCCCATCTTCAAAAAAGGAAAAAAAAACAGATCCAGGAAACCATAGACCCATCAGCCTGACCTCAATACCAGGAAAGATTCTGGAAAAGATAATTAAACAACAAATAAGTGAACACCTAGAAGCAAACAAAGTAATAGCCAAAAGCCAACATGGGTTTGTCAAAAACAGATCATGCCAGACGAATCTAATTGCATTCTTTGACAAAGTGACAAAATCAGTGGACCAGAGGAATGCTGTTGATATAATTTACCTGGACTTCAGTAAGGCATTTGATAAAGTAGACCATAACCTACTATTAGATAAAGTAGAAAATTGTGGGTTAAACAGCACCACCAGCAAATGGATTCGCAACTGGCTGACCAACCGCACTCAACGTGTAGTCCTCAATGGAACTGCATCTATATGGAAGGAAGTATGCAGTGGAGTCCCCCAAGGCTCTGTTTTAGGCCCAGTACTCTTTAACATCTTCATCAACGATTTGGATGAGGGGATAAATGGGGAACTCATCAAATTTGCAGGCGACACCAAGCTGGCAGGAATAGCCAACACTCCAGAAGATAGGCTTAAGATACAGAAGGATCTAGACAAACTTGAACATTGGGCACTATCTAATAAAATGAAATTCAATTGTTAAAAAAGGAAGGTCCTACATATAGACAAGAAAAACCAAATGCACAAGTACAGTATAGGTGGTACCTTGCTCAATAGTAGCAACTGTGAGAGGGATCTAGGAATCCTAGAGGACAACCATTTAAATATGAGCCAGCAGTGTGCAGCAGCTGCCAAAAAAGCCAACACAGTTCTAGGCTGCATAAACAGAGGGATAGAATCTAGATCACGTGAAGTGTTAATGTCACTATATATTGCCTTGGTAAGGCCACACTTGGAATACTGCATACAGTTTTGGTCGCCACGATGTACAAAAGACGTGGAGACTCTGGAAAGAGTGCAGAGAAGAGCAACCAAGATGATTAGGGAACTGGAGACTAAAACATATGAAGAACGGCTGCAGGAGCTGGGTATGTCTAGTTTGATGAAGAGAAGGACCAGGGGAGACATAATAGCAGTGTTCCGATATCTCAGAAGATGCCACAAAGAAGAGGGAGTCAAACTATTCTCCAAGGTACATGGGAGCAGGACAAGAAGCAATGGGTGGAAACTAATCAAGGAGAGAAGCAACTTAGAACTAAGGAGAAATTTCCTGACAGTTAGAACAATTAACCTCTGGAACAGCTTGCCTCCAGCAGTTGTGAATGCCCCAACCCTGGAAGTCTTTAAAAAGATGTTAGATTGCCATTTGTCTGAAATGGTATAAGGTTCCTGCCCACGCAGGGGGTTGGACTAGAAGACCTACAAGGTCCCTTCCAACTCTGCTATTGTATTGTATTGTATAATTATTTTAATGTCCATTATTGACTTTTGCCTAAAACAATTCTGTGGGTATGTCTACCATGCCAGGCTAATGGTGTTCTGCAGGTCATGGCCTTATGACTGGTATTCAGGTAAGGCTGATTTAGATCTTGCATTGCATTCATCTTCTTCACTTCTGTATTCTGAAAGAGCAAAAAAGAGGACCCACTGCTTCTCAGACAAGACAGAACTGTTATGTGAAGGTTGAATTGGTGCTTCCCAATCCCAGGGATAGCCAAGTCAGTTGATTGAAATGGATGGGAAGCAAAGGTTTAAGATTTAAATCTAGGATTCATTTAAATATAAGGCTTAATTTCTGTGGTTGGCAGATTCTCCAGATGTATACAATTTCTTTCTTGTTTGAAATAAAGCATTTTACTTTGTAGGGTCAAGTTTCTGAAGCTTCTGCTATTGAGTATACCAACAATGTTATCCAGTCAGGTAAGGAAATGTCTGTAAGAAAACAACCAAGCTCAGAGCAACAGTTTAACCCTGAGCTACAAATATTCTCTATTGCTATTTAAAGAAGTTGCCTGGCTTGGAATCTAACATAGTCCATGGGTGTCTCTAAGCACCTCAATCCAGACAATTTAACATTTCTTTGGTTCTTAGCTTTGGAAGTTTATAGAACAGCAGTTATTGAAATGTGTCCAGTATTCCAAATTTTGGTTTATAATTTTATGCAATTATTCAATTATTCATGCTGTCAGAGATACCTGAAATATATGGAAGCTTGCTTGATCCTTCCTTAGATTTGCAATTCTTCTTTTGTCATTCTGATATTTTCCTTACTCTAACTATGTATCCTTAGAAAGGCATTGTACAGTATGGACTTACACAGTGTACACATTGTACATTGTCAGCTTTCCAAAAAAATTTATTGTAGCCATGTTCATAAAATAGAATTTTGGTATTTCTTGTGATGCCTGCTTCCTGATTTTCCTCTGACCTATGGTAGCAGCAAATATGAATTATGAGCTGGTACTACTAACCAATGATGATAGGTCCTTGACATCTGTTATGTGGGATGCTACAGGGCCCAGTCTTCTCTTCCATACTATTCCACACCTACTTGAAACCGCCGAAGAAAGCCAACCATCAGTTTGATTATCATCCATATCAATATTAATTATCATCAATATCAATATTAATTATCATCAATATCAATATTAATTATCATCAATACCAATATTCTAGTTATGCATTTTTATCTGGAGCCAAAAAGGAGATACTGTGGAGTTTCCAATTCACTTCTGGAATCTATAAGGATCAACATGAAAAAACAAACAAACCCAAGTTATAGTTGTCCAACAAGTATGTGGTAGCTCAGTGTGAGTGGCTTCCCTGCTGCTCTGGATTGGATCAACCTCTCCCCAAAAGAACAGACATGCAACTTGAGGGTACTCTTGAATTCACAGTTCTATATACTGTAGATAAGAAGTGGAATGCATGGCCAGAAGTGACTTTGCCATTTGCTGCCTTTTTTGGAGCAGGAAGTACTGGCCAGTCCCACATGCTTTCACTACTCCAGATTGCAATAGTGCAATGAGGTCTATTTGGTGCTGCCTTGAGGATTATTTGGAAATGGGATGTTATGCAACATGCAACATTCTGAACATTGATAGATACAAACTGTTTAAGCAACATAACATTCCGGACATGCTTCACTAGCTTTGAGTAGGTTTTCAAGCATAATTCAAAGTGCTGCTGCTGCTGCTGTGTGTGTGTGTGTGTGTGTGTGTGTGTGTGGCGGTTAAAGCTCATCACATTGCAAATAACCTAAAGCATTTGATCATCTGCTAAATCAATGAAAAGGGCTCAGAGATGAAATACTTCTATGGATCCACACAGCTGGAAGACTGTGCTGCCAAAATGATAGCCCCAATTCCAGTTTAGTTTCAATAGCTGGCAAATTTGTTTCTGGACAATAATAACAAGGAAGCATTGCTTTAAAATAACTCAGAATGCTACCACTGCAGTGCTGAATTATTTGCAGGGCAGAGGGAATTGGAGTCTGATTTTCTTGACAGAGAAATGGTCCTGCCCCAAACAAATTGTGGAGAACTAGGAGGGTTGAAAGCAGAATTGGAAGGCACACATCTCTTCTCACAGTATACAAGATTGCTATTCTAAAACCATCTTTTTTTCCTCTTTTTTTTTTTGCGTTCCCTTAGGTCAATTGTTTTTAAATATTTTTAAAGTCATTTTGCTACCTTTCTTTCAACAACTAGCTGTGTTATGATGCTTCAGGGACAAATTCATCATTTTGCAAGTAAATGGGACAGTTGAACAATTGGGGTGCTGGAGGTCATGTAGGGAACTATTTCTATCAAGCTTCCTTTCTGAATGAAGATAAACACCTTTACCTCATAATGATGCTCTTGGGGGCATACAGGTTTTTACAAAACAGACAGAGGCATGGCAACGAGCAGAGATAAATCTGACTCTCACTTAGTCCCATCTGCAGTGACCCTGTCATCTACCCTATCAATTCTTTCAAGTACCAGCAGCTACTGCTTATCTTTCAATAGATTAAAATAAATATTGATACCTCCAGAGGGATATAAGTTCATCTCAAACGCTCTAAGGTCTCCAATAATAAGGTCACTGTGTCTTCAGCTTTGCTAAAACTGCAACTTTTAAAAAGAAAACATTTCTATAACATAATAACAGAGTTGGAAGGGACTTTGGAGGTCTTCTAGTCCAACCCCGATTAGTCAAGAAACCCTAAGTCACTTCATATAAATGGTTATCTAATCTCTTCTTAAAAACTTTCAGTGTTGAAACATTCACAACTTATGGAGGCAAGTTGTTCCACTGATTAATTGTTTTAACTGTCAGGAAATTTCTCTTTGATTCTAGGTTGCTTCTCTCCTTGATTAGTTTCCACCCATTGCTTCTTGTCCTACCCTCAGGTGCTTTGGAGAACAGCTTGACTCCCTCTTCTTTGTGGCAGCACCTGAGATATTGAAATACTGCTATAATATCTGACTGGCATATGAAAGAAGGGAGTGGGTATATCACTGCAGAATTTTGTAGATGCTTTTGAAACAGACTTCTGCTTACAGTAGCATGTGTTATATTCCCCTCAGATCTGTTTCTTCAAACCCATATCAAGTCTGTTTTTAGGTGCCATAAAAGGTAATTCCAAATCTACACATACGTGTTGATTATTATATGGATAGTTGCATGATATTGAGACTGGAACTGACTTTCCTGATTTGTCTTCTTGTTGCCTATTCTTATCCTTCCATTAGACAGACAGACAGACAGAACTGTATCTTTTGCCAGTGTAATGAATCAGCAGCAGTCACTTGATTGATGATGCAGCCCTTAAGCAAGCAGAAGCTGGTAATAAAAATCACATTAATGGGTGCAGGGATTGTTTCTTGAAATGCAATTGCATCCACTATTTAACAACACTAGCAAAGAAAAGCAATGTGTGCTGGAGAGGTGAATGGTGCCAGATAAGGGCTTGTCCTGGGTGTGTTAAGCAAAGCCTCCACATTTGTCTTGAACCCTATAGGACAAAAGGAACTTTATCTGGAGTCCACATCCAGGCAATATGAGGAACAAAAGGGCCCTTTTGTTATTAACACTGGAAGGAAGCATTGGATTTCCAGAGTCTTTGGAATTCAAGCAGACACTGGATCTAGTTGGCAAAGTTCAAGTTCTTCCCATTTCTCAGGGCTTATTATAGACAAGATTAAATTTGTCAGCCACGGAACCTTCTCTTGCTGTGCTTTAAAAGTTAATATCCTAATAATGAACAAACTGTCTTTGCAATGCAAATATTGGTTTGCTGGCATATTCATTAAGCTAACAAAATCAACAAAGGGATTTTAAACAGATTCAGAATGTAAAAGATATGTAAAAGGGAGGGAGGGAGGGAGGAGGGAGGGGGGAGGGACAGAGGAAGGAAGGAAGGAAGGAAGTATCTGCATGATATTTTTTCACAATAAAACTTTAAGGCATTTAAAAAAACAGAATTCCCCTTTCAGCAACTTGCTCTATATTCCATTCATGCAATCAAGGACATATCTCTCCTTGTAGCCCCTAGTTGAATGTATGATATCCAGGAGTGAGGCCAGGATGAAAGTCCCTTCTCTACCTATTCTGAAGCCTGCTGTGTGTTCATATAGCAACTTCTAAGTACAACAAATCTATTTAAACTTGTACCTCTGTGACACTGCCACAAGACAGGAAAATTTTCCCCTCCTACAGTTGTATTCCAACAATTATTGTTGTCCTGACACTGGAGGCAATACATATAAAGGCATATGGCAGCAAGATACCGTACTCCCCATTTCTTACTCTTGTTCTTATCTCTCCTCCCAAACCCTGGGATTCTGAAGTAGAGATGAGAAGAATTACCCACTACTCTGAGGTCCAGCCTCCAAATAACATTGGAACTAATACTCTTGTGAAGAAGTAACAAATAGTGAGCAGAGACAATCTTTTTTTTCAGCTGCTGCTGTAAGTAGCTAGTCTTTTTCCATTGCAAGCCTGATTGCCTGTAAGCTGCTATGAGAACCATCCAGGCTGAAGAACAAATTATAAATACTAAAAAAGAAATATTATCAGCATAACAATATTTCAAGTTTATTCTCGCTTGCTTAAAGCCAACTATTTTTCAAGCATTTTGCCCTGCATGATTCGGTGATGGATTCAATGCAGGTGAGCATGGTGTTCTGAGCAGCCAGCTATATGGTTAAAAAGCAAAACAATCCACTTTATTGTGGTTTAGCACTATAGGTAGTTCTCGACTTACATAAGAACAGCCTTGCTGGAACAGGCCACAGCCCATCTGGTCCAGCATTCTGTCTCACACAGTGGCTCACCATTTGCTTCAGGCTATTCCCAAGCAGATGTCTTCACCTGCTTATGATTCCCTGCAAATGGCATTGAGAAATATCCTGCCTATCTCTCCAACCCGGAGGGTGTCCTTAGGCATCCATAATGATAGCCATGGATACCCTTGTTCTCCATGAACTCGTCTAATCCTTTCTTAAAGGTGTCGAGGCTGACAGCTGTCACCACTTCTTCTGGCAGGGAGTTCCATAGACCAGTGATCCTCTGGGTGAAAAAGTACTTCCTCTTATTTGTTTGAGGTCTAGCTTCCAAAACTTTCATGGAGTGCCCCCTACTTCTAGTGTTGTGCGATAGGGAAAACAGTTTTTCCTTTTCTACTTTGTCCACACCGTGCATGATTTTATAGACTTCAATCAGGTCACCTCTCAGGCGCCATCGTTCTAGAGTGAAGAGGCCCAGCCGTTGCAGCCTCAGATGGTAAGGAAGGTGTTCCAGCCCCCTAATCATTCTGGTTGCCCTCCTCTGCACCTTTTCCATTTCCATAATATCCTTCTGAAGGTATGGTGACCAGAACTGTACAAAATACTCCAGATGGGGCCTCACCATAGATTTATAAAGAGGCAAAATGACACTTGCTGACTTATTTTCTATATCCTTCCTAATGATCCCTAGCAATGAGTTTGCTTTTTTCACTGCTGCGGCACACTGGGCTGACACCTTCATTGAGCTGTCCACCAGGATACCAAGGTCCCTTTCCTGGTTAGTTACAAGGAGTTCAGACCCCATTAGTTTATAGATATATTTGGTTTTTTTTGCCCCAACGTGCATCACTCTGCACTTACTAATGTTGAAGCTCATTTGCCACTGGTTTGCCCGCTCCCCCAGGGTCAAGAGATCCCTCTGGAGCTCCTCACACTCTCTCTCAGTTTTTACTACCCTGTATAATTTAGTGTCGTCGGCGAATTTGGCTACCTTGCTGTTTACTCCTACTTCTAGATCATTTATGAAAAGGTTGAAGAGCAGGGGTCCCAGTACTGAACCTTGGGGGACCCCACTGTTTACTTCCCTCCACCTGGAGAAGTGTCCATTTAATGCTACTCTCTGTTTCCTGTCCCTTAGCCAGTTGCTAATCCAGGACAAGGCCTGTCCCTTTATTCCATGACTGGCAAGTTTATTTAAGAGCCTTTGGTGTGGGACCTTGTCAAAGGCCTTCTGAAAGTCCAGATAAACAATGTCAACTGGATCTCCCTTGTCCACGTGCTTGTTGACAATCTCTAAAAATTCCAGCAGATTAGTGAGGCATGATTTGCCTTTGCAAAAGCCATGTTGACTCTCCTTCAGCAGCACCTTCTCTTCTACGTGCCTATTAATTTTATCTTTTAAGATGGTTTCCATCACTTTACCTGGGACACTTGTCAAGCTGACCAGTCGGTAATTTCCTGGATCACCTCTGGATCCTTTTTTGAAGATAGGTGTTATATTTGCTACCTTCCAGTCATCTGGCACAAGGCCTGAATTGAGGGAAAGATTATATATTTTGGCAAGGACATCACCAATTTCATCTTTAAGTTCCTTGAGAACTCTGGATGGATGCCATCTGGTTCTGGTGATTTGTTAGTGTTTAGTTTAACACGACATGCAAGGACCTCCTCCTTGGAAATTTCTATCTGGGTTAATTCCTCAGTTTCCCTCCCTACAAAGATAGGCTCTGTTTTAGGCAAGTGATCTCTGTCTTCTTCAGTGAATACTGAAGCAAAGAATTCATTGAGTCTCTCTGCAATCTCTGTTTCCTCAATAATGAAAGTGATCCAGTCGAAGTGTCCGGTGCTGGTCTTGAGATTACACCTTGGGAGGAGTTTGACTTTGTCACTACTGAGGATATGGACAGGTTGCAGAGGAACCTTAGAGCCACCACATGTATTTTGGACCCGTGCCCCTCTTGGCTTGTACTGGCATCCTCGGAGGTGACACGTGGCTGGCTCCAGGGTATTGTGAATTCATCTCTGAGTGAGGGGTACTTGCCTACCGTCTTAAAAGAGGCGGTGGTGAGGCCCCTCCTCAAGAAGCCATCCCTGGACCCGGCATTATTAGAGAACTATCGTCCCGTCTCCAACCTTCACTTTTTAGTGAAGGTTGTTGAGAGTGTGGTGGCCCAACAGTTTCCTCGACACCTGGAGGAAGTTGATTATCTAGACCCGCGCCAGTCCGGCTTCCGGCCCGGTCACAGCACCGAGACGGCATTGGTCGCGTTGGTGGATGATCTCTGGAGGGCACGGGATAGAGGTTGCTCCTCTATCCTGGTCCTATTAGACCTCTCAGCGGCTTTTGATACCATCGACCATGGTATCTTATTGCACCGATTGGGGGGGTTGGGGCTGAGAGGCACCGTTCTGCAGTGGTTCTCATCCTACCTCTCTGGTCGGTCGCAATGGGTGTTGGCAGGAGGGCAGAGGTCGTCCCTGAGGCCCCTCACATGTGGGGTCCCTCAGGGGTCGGTCCTCTCGCCACTTCTGTTCAACACCTATATGAAGCCGCTGGGTGAGATCATCCGTGGTTTTGGGGTGGAATACCATCTGTACGCTGATGACACCCAGCTGTACATATCCACCCCAAACCACCCCAACGATGCCGTCGAGGTGCTGTCCCAGTGTTTGGAGGCCGTACGGGTCTGGATGGGTAGTAACAAACTCAAACTCAACCCATCCAAGACCGAGTGGCTGTGGTTTCCGGCACCCCGGTTCAGCCAGATAAGTCCAACACTGGCCATTGGGGGCGAACAACTGGCCCCCGTGGAGAGGGCGCGCAACTTGGGCGTCCTCCTGGATTCCCGGCTGTCCATGGAGGACCATGTGGCGGCCGTGGCCAGGGGGGCGTTCTATCAGGTACGCCTGATACGCCAGTTGCGCCCCTTACTGGACCTGGGGGCCCTTCGCACAGTCACTCAAGCGCTTGTGACATCCCGGCTGGATTACTGTAACGCTCTCTACATGGGGCTCCCCTTGAGGTGCACTCGAAGGCTACAGTTAGTGCAGAATGCAGTCGCGTGGGTGGTTATGGGTGCCTCAAGGCAAGCCCACGTAACACCTCTCCTGCGCGAGCTGCACTGGCTGCCTGTGGCCTTTCGAGTGTGCTTCAAGGTGTTGACCACCATCTTTAAATCGCTCCATGGCTCGGGGCCTAGCTATATACGAGACTGCCTCCTGCCCCATACATCCCTTCGTCCGGTCCGCTCCCACAGAGAGGGTCTTCTCCGGGTGCCATTGGCTGGGCAATGCCGGTTGGCGACACCCAGGGGAAAGGCTTTCTCTGTGGCGGGCCTGGCCCTCTGGAACGACCTACCCCCTGACCTTCGCACTACCTCAGACCTCCGCCTCTTCCGCCAACGTCTTAAGACGCATTTATTCCAACAAGCCGGCCTAGGATAGCCCCCCGTTTCTGACTTTTATACATAAATTATAATTTGGTAGGGTTTTTAATATGGGTTTTAGCATGGGTAAATAAATTAATATATTTTAATGATGTATATTGTATTTATTGTGGTTTTTAAATAATGCCTGTGCGCCGCCCTGGGTCCTAACAAGGAGAAGGGTGGGGTATAAATTCGAATAAATAAATAAATAAATAATCCCTTGCCTTCCATTGTCATCTAATGGTCCAATGGCCTTCCCAGTTGGGTTCTTACTTCTAATGTACTTAAAGAAGTCCTTGTTATTTCTTTGAGTGTTTAAAGCTAAACACTCCTCAAAGTCTTGCTTTGCTTTCCTGATTGTTGCCTTGCATTTGTTCTGCCAGAATTTATGTTTCTGCCTGTTGTCCTCATTCGGAGAAACCTTCCATCTTTTAAATGAGCTTTTCTTGCTTTTGATCACTTCCTGAACAGCTCCTGTAAGCCACATCGGAGTCCTCTTGAACCTGGCGGTGCCCTTTTTCCTTTTAGGTATACATTCCAATTGGACCTCTGTTATTGTTTTTGTGAGCAGCCTCCATGCCTCATGGAGTGTTTGGACTTTCTCAATTCTCCCTTTCAGCTTCTTTTTTACTAGTTTCCTCATCTTCGGGAAATTTCCTTTATGAAAATTTAAGGTCTCTGTGTTAGATTTTATCGGTGATTTGCAGTCTATGATTAAGTTAAAAATAATTGTGTTGTGATCACTGTTCCCTATTGGATCAGTCACATTAACATTTTGCACCAGATCCTGTATATTGCTCAGAACCAAGTCAAGGATTCTTGTACCTCTAGTTGGGTCTTCAACCATCTGTTCCAGGAAACAATCATTTAGCATATCTAGGAACTTTATGTCTTTGTCATGTGCTGAACAACAGTTCACCCAGTCTATGTGAGGATAATTGAAATCCCCCATTATAACCAGGCTTCCCTTTTTTGATGCCTCCTTTACAACATTCTCCAACTGCCAGTCTCTCTCGGGGGCTTGGGTCAGAAGCCGATAACATATGCCTACTGTTAGACCATTCTTTTGACCTGATAGTCTTACCCACAGAGTTTCTAGTGGTGACTCTAAATCACCTCGTTATGCCAATTCATATGACTTTATCTCTTCTTTGACATACAAGGCTACACCACCTCCCGTTTGTCCCTTCCTGTCCTTCCTGTCCAGTTTGTAGCCTGGGATGACTGTATCCCATTGGTTATCATCCATTCACCAGGTTTCAGTGATACCAATAATATCAATATTTTTGTCTATTGCTAAGTATTCCAGCTCCCCTATTTTGTTCTGGAGGCTTCTGGCATTTGCATACAGGCATTTATATATACTTTTCTGATGCAGTCTTTTGAGTCCAGTTGCATCCTTAGACTGCTTCTTGCATCTTTCTGCTAGAGTGCTGGTGACCGGCTCCTCGCTCTGCTCAGTAATTGTTGCATCCTCCTCACTACTCAAGTAAACACTTTCCCGAACCGGATGCTGCCCAGCTCCTGTCGGCTTTCCCCCAGTTATCAGTTTAAAAGTTGTTCTGCAGCCTTTTTGATGTTAAGTGCCAGCAACCTTGTCCCATCATGGTTCAAGTGCAACCCATCCCCCCTGAACAGGTTTTGCTTGTCCCAAAATGTTCTCCAGTTCCTCACAAATCTGAAGCCCTCCTCCCGACATCATTGCCTCATCCATGCATTGAGGCTTCTGAACTCTGCCTGCCTGGTAGGTCCTGCACGAGGAAAAGGCAGCACTTCTGAAAATGCTACCTTGGAAGTCCGGGACTTCAATCTTCTTCCTAGCAACCTGAATTTGGCTTCCAGGACTGATTGCTTTGCCTTCCCAACATCATTGGTACCAACATGTACCATGACCACTGGCTCCTTCCCAGTTCTCTCTAACAAACTATCTAGATTTCTCGTGATGTCTGCAACCTTTGCACCGGGTAGGCAACTCACTACACGGTTGTCATGCACATCACAAATCCATCTCTCTGTGTTTCTAATAATTGAATCACCTAGTACAACGAGCCTCTCTCCTGCAGTCTGTTCATCTTCATTTACCTCATCAACTTTATTAAGGGAGAGGTCTTCAGTTTGTTCCTGTTGTTCTTCTTCCTGTATCTCGTCAAGTGTGATGAAGGAGAGATCCTCGGGTGGGACCAGTTGCTCGTCTGTGCATTCCTTATCAGGTGTGATGGGGGAAGGAGCCTCAAATTGATTCTGTAAATTCAGACTCTCAGAGCGATCCCTTGCTCTTCTATTTCTTCGAGTGACATTCATCCATGGATCTACCTCTTGAGTTAGTGAAATGACTTCTTCCTGAGAGCTGTGCCCTGTCTCTTCATTGTCCAGGATAGTCTGCTCCACTCTGTCCAAGAACAGCTCAAGCTTCTTAATTTGCTGATGGTTAGATGTATGTGCCTCCAGCTGCTGGACCTTCTCTTCTAGCAGTGCAACCAGCTTGCACTGCTTACTTACAACAGTCAGTTGTTTAGTGACCATTCAAAGTTACAACAGCACTGAAAAGGGATTTCACACTTATGACCATTGCAGCATCCCCATGGTCATGTGATCAAAATTCAGATGCTTGGCAACTGACTGATATTTATTACAATTGCAGTGTCCTGGGGTCGTGTGATCACCTTTTGTGACTTTTTGACAAGCAAAGTCAATGGGGAAGCCAGATTCACTTAACAACCATGTCACTAACTTAACAACTGCAGTGATTCACTTAATAGATGTAGCAAGAAAGTCACAAAATGAGGGGGGAGCATTTAACACATGTCTTGCTTAGCAATGGAAATTTGGGGCTCAGCTGTGGTTGTAAGTCAAAGACTAACTGTAATTTTCAAATCATTTCATAATCTCTTATCTATCTACCTGAAAAAATATATGACTTTGAATCTAACACTGTAATTCAAACAGTGAAGATTAAGAAACAAATAATAATAATTTGCACATTACTTTACTTCCTGTTGATATACTACTTATATAAGATTGAATTGAAATGCTAAAACAAGTCATATGAAATGTAAACTCATTCAGTGTGGCATTTCAGTTGTGTAAAACTTTTTATGTTATGCTAAGCAGTAGAGTCAGTTTAGAGATTTAAGAGATTTTGCAGGGGATGGTATAGGGATTAAAGTGGTTATTATTAAATCTGTTTTGTTTAATTATTTTAAAAATGAATGCGATGGAACAGCTACGAACAAGTTATGACAGGATTACATGGTCTTCTATCAGCTTGGATCTCAAGTGATGAAAGTTTGCAGTGCTGCAAATTTTATTTATCTGAATTCATATATAGCCTCTCATTTTTAATTTTCTTCTCCTCGGGTAAGCTTCTAAAATGGCATCTTTGTACTGTTAATCTTCAGTATATATTATATTTCATCAAAGTGCATCTATTCTGATGATATTCTGATTTCTCTACCCACCAAAAGCACACACCAAAACAGTGTGACTTCAAATGCTGTGGTTTATGCATGCTGAGCGCAGAGGTTCCATTCTTTGGAAATATTGAGCAAAGTACACACTCTGTTGTTGTTGCTGTTGTTGTTGTTTTTGACATGCATGGTGCTCAATTTTCCCAAACATTTTGCAAATAGAAGACTATTCAGATGGAAGAAATCTGAGAACCAGACTAAACTTGTCTATGGAGATGTTTGTGTATCAAAACAACTAATACATGTTTTTATTTCTTTTCCTTTTAAAAAAAGTTTGTTAGCTTTTATTGCACTTTTTTCTTTTCATTTTTCTTTTCATTTCTTTTATGTTAATTTGTATTAATCTTTACATGCACACGCACACGCACACACACATATATGAAAGAAAGAAAGAAAGAAAGAAAGAAAGAAAGAAAGAAAGAAAGATAGATAGATAGATAGATAGATAGATAGATAGATAGATAGATAGATAGATAGATAGATAGATAGATGGCGGTTGAAGTGTTGCAATTGAACCCTTGTCCCTTTTATATGTGTGTCAACTGCCTTCTTGTCTATTTTGACTTCTTCTGCATGATGCTAGTGCAGTGGTCATTTTAATAGTTCTCAAATTATCCTTTTTTAGTGCCATGTTTATTTAAATTTAGAACAACCATATTTAATTAAAGAAGGTTGATGTTTGGTTTCCTCAATGAAATGTTAACTTCATAGGATTTGGATCTTTTATGTATGTGTGTACTACATATAGTTAATGTATATGTGTATTCATTGTGTGCTGTATTTTTAAATTCTGTGATGTTCTTGGAGCCATAATAAATTAATAAGCATACAAACGATGCAGGTAGCTGGATCAGTTTAAGTAGTACAGCCCTGTTTTCTCACTGTGTAGAAAAGTACAGATCAAATGAAACTTCTCTTATTAAGAAACAAGGGATTTTGAGAATAAAATAAGCAGTAAATGTAAATCCTCTGCAGTCTTGAAATGCTACAATGAGGTCAGAGAGTATGGATACAAATGAATGTCAAACCACTGCATGTACTTTTCTTTTTTATAATGTCACATGAATTTTTAAGGAGAATTAAAAAGAAGAGTTCTTGGAGGAAAGAAATGGAGGGGGGGAAAAGGAATGGACCGATATAATTATTCTTGAAGAGAATGTGTTGTATAAGGGTGCCCCCAAGAGACTAGGTGGAGTCCTTTAATTACGACATTATATTACACAGTTGTGCTGTAAAAACTTTTGTTCATAAAACTTTGATTCACAGCAGATCCCAATATTGCATCACACTAAAATACAATCTCTATCAGAAGCTTTGGATTTTGATGAGTCACATAGTTGCAAACTGATAAAATATGTCCAGTGGTGGACTGCTTCGGGGATAGACTGAAAAAAATCTCAATGAAAGGCAAGCCAACATGTTTCAAAGAAAACAGGAATATGTTGACCACAACTTTCTTGGTTTCAGCAAACATATTTTTTTTTACAAAAGCTATGAGTAGTACAAAGAACCATGGAAAGATACATGCTCGGCATCAAAGGACAAGATAGAAAGTCCTGCTCATAGATTAGTCAACAAATGAAAATGTACAATGCCATCAAAATAGTAAAATAATTGAAAGGGAAATGGTTGGTGGCATAGCCAGAAGAACTGATGGCTGGTGGACCAAGGTAGTCATAGAATGTATTCCACTTAATAAAAAGCATCTACAAAAGAGACTTAAACCAAGATGGATCCATGACATCAGCAAGTATTATAGGCCCAACTGACAAAAGAATGTTCAAGACCTTATTTGTTGGAAACATGCAGAAAACATCTTCATTCTGCAGTGGAAAGACAATAGCTAGGATTATGATGATGATGATTGATGATGATGAAAGTTTAATCTACCTTTGAGTATTGGACTCAAACTCTGTGCCTAGAATTTTACTGGAAATCCTAGATTCAGCTCACCAGTCAAAAATTAATAGGATTTTAGGCAGATGGAATCTTCTACACAGAATTAGAGTAACAAAAATGGTTTGCAAACAATCTACACAAGACTTCTTGTGATAGAAAAAATACATGAATAAACAATCTTATGCAAACCTTTTAAAAAAGCTAAAGGATCCTGAAAAATGTAATAAAGTTTGGGGGGAAACAGAATCTGCATAAAGTGAAATTAACAGAACTGACAATCTACCACCGATCTTTTAAACTGAATTGGTTATATTATTTCTATTTATATCTTTTTCATGTGAGAAAAAAAAAAACACCCTAAAATAATTCTTAATGAAGGTCATCCTATCAATACATCTGAAGTTTGCAATATTTGGATTCTTTTTCTTCTTCCATATCAAGATATAATCATCTTATTGAATTTATGTGTTAATCTCCCAGCTGGCAATTCAGGTACCAAAAAAAATCAATTTTGACCTCCAGGGCCTGTGAACTGCAAATAAACAGCCTATGGAGATTTGTCTCTGCTTCTCTCTCATATCAAGAAATACTTTGATCTTTGTCATAAGTATCAGAGTCACCTGATGCAATCAACCTAAGCTTAGGTTGGGTGGGTGAGTGGAGAACAGGAAAAATCTTGATTAATGTAAGGGTTCAAAAAATGTAGATCCTGATCCACATTTCATCCCAGATTTAAAAACAAATTATTTTAGCGTTCAATATGTTGTTTAGGAATTAATAGTATAGCTGTATAGAAAAACGCCACCTGAACTAGAATCCCTGCTCAATGCTGTCCATGAATGCAGCCGAAATATGGCAATAGAATTTAGATAGGACACATGTTCTACCCTTACTAAATAGTGAAAACTGAAATGATCAAGGAAATAAAAGCAAGATAAATGAAAATGATCACTGCATATTTGGCTATCCTTCAAGCAGTTGCTTCAAAGTTGCTCTCATCAGAAAAGAAGACTTTAGACAACTAAACAACAGATCAGGTCTGTTTTTCTTTAGCCCAGGTAAGATGCTTCTGAGGTTGTTTGTTGTTCAGGAGCGGCTTGACAAGAGGAATGCGACATTTGAAGCCCATATCCAGGATCCGTCTGTGTGTGGTGGCTCTTAATGCACTGACTCCAGCCTCAGTCCACTCCTTGTGAAAGTCCCCAACACTTTTGAATGGCCTTTTCCTGACAATCCTCTCCTGCTGCTTGTGCACCTTTTTCTTCCACACTTTTTCCTTCCACATAACTTTCTATTAATGTGCTTTGATACAGCACTTTGGGAACATCCAACTTATTTTGCAATTACCTTTTGAGGCTTTCCCTCCTTATGGAGGGTGTCAATGATGGTTTTCTGCACAACTGTCAGGTCAGCAGTCTTTCCCATGATTGCGATTCCTACTGAACCAGACTGAGGGACCATTTAAAGGCTCAGGAACCCTTTGCAGGTGTTATGGCTTAATTAGCTGATTAGCCTAGAATATTGCACCTTTTCATAATATTCTAATTTTCTGAGATTGTGGATTTGGGGTTTTCATGAGCTGTAAGTCATAATCATCACAATTATGACAAATCACAGCTTGAACTATCTTGCTTTCTTGCTAATGAGTCTATCTCATATATTAATTTCACCTTTTAAGTTGCATTACTGAAATAAATGAACTTTTGCATGATATTCTAATTTTTCGAGTTTCACCTGTACATAATTAAAATTGTGGACTTCAGTCAAGCAATCCTGAATAGGAAGACATGAAAAATAATGACAAGAATCATGCCCTTCACTTACACACTGATATTGACAGACTTGATTTACCAAGGAAAATAGATGTGTGGAAGCCTTCTGTTTGGGATAGTTGTTTTGGGACAAGCTGTATACATTTATTTTAGATCTTACGCTACAATTGTCATAAAAATTTTACATCAAGATACTGGGAGATTCAGCCACAGATTTTCTGCAGCTTTACATTTTTACACTAAACTCCAGAATTCATTTGTAAACATTAATTCTTGGAGTTGTAGATTCACTTTTGCAGGAAGATATCATATTAGGTAAAACACTTGTAAATACATCAAAACATTTCCATACAGTTTCATGTTACAAAGGAAGTGTAAAATTTTAAATTAAATGTTATTCATTTTTTTTAATTTATTTATTTATGCCTTTTCCCTGGGAACTCAAAGTGGCACATACAATGTGCAGAAGATATCCTTTAATTGTTCCATGACAGTAATAAACCTATGAAGTATGAGGGACCACCCTGTGTGTTGTTGGTTTGTACAATATTCAAACGCTGAATGCCTGGAGCATGGTTTAATGATTTCCATGCATAATGCTTAATCGCTGTCAGAACTCACTTCCACTCTGCCTAGACAAACTGGTAGTACCACAGGGGGGAGGGGGAGGATTCATGATCAAGCATTATAGCTTCAGCAACCAAAGATGCATCACTTTTAGAACTTGTTCCCACTCTGTCCGGATAAACTACCAGTTTGGTGCTATACTATACTCATACAATGAGAAGGCTTTGCAAAATTCTATCATTCTTTGATGTGCTATCTACATTGTTTTATATAAATTGAAAAGTAGTTTGGTATAATGGTTAAAGGTATTAGGCTATAAACCAATAAAGTGTGAATTTTAGTTTTGCTTTGGGCATAGAGCTAGTTGGATGGCTCTGAGTGAGTCACACTCTCTCAGACCTAGGAAAAAGACAACGGTAATGTTGAAAATCTTGCCAAGAAAAATACATGCACTTGTCCAGCAGGAATCAAGATTGACTTGACATGAAATGTGGTATATTATTTCTTGTTCAATCCTAGCTTTAATGACATTGTTAGTTTTATTGATGGGGATCAAGGCACTGCAGCATTTGAACATTCCCTGTCCCATATAGAATATGCTTCTAGGTTTCACAAGTTTCTCAAATGAAGATCAATGGTTACAATGCTGCTTGTAGGGGAAGCTACTCCTTCATGGGATGACATACCATGATATTACCTTTTCAAAAGCTAGCCCAAATTAAACCCTCCTAAAGTCTCATTGATTTTGAAAGAGATAAAAATCCTCAGGGTACTTCCTTTGACCAGCCTTTCAAGCAACCAAAGCTGATTTCACAAAAAGGAGGAGGAGGGAGAGAAGGAAATATTGACTCCTTATCGAGGTAGCAAGCCAGCAAGCCTACCATCTTGTTAACTGTGGTCCTTTTAACTAGTCTTGACTTGCTACGTCTAAAGTTAGATGATGGGTCAAGCCAAACATGCCATCATAGCTATGCTGCAACCACCAGATACAACATTATGGATTTAAAATCCTATCCCTTTTTCTTCCACCTTTTGGAATCAATGGGCTCTTTTCCCAGCTTTGAGTTCCTGCCTTGCCAATTTCATTTCAGTCCATTCAAAACCTCACTCTAGGAAACGTTCAAGTATAGTGATGGAAACATTAGCATTATGCTGCTCATTCTGCTATGCCCCACTTCCACCCTCCCATTAGCTGTACTCAGAAGCTACCATTTGTAGCTTCTGAGATGTCTTCAAAGGTAGCCCCATATAAGATACGTTATAGTAGTCTAAATAAGAGTTAATTGCAGAGAGAACTATCAAAGGTTCCCAGGCTTAGTTTTGTTTCGTTTTTTAAAACTTTGTCATTATAACTGCCAGAATTCACTTATGGTTCAAATGCATATGCATAGATGTTGAATAGCAATTACATACTGTGCAAGCTTATAGATTCACAGGGTTTTATATTGCATATGGTAGGTAAACTCACTAATCTAAGTCAGAACATAATACACATCTTTACACTTTCGTTCCACTGACAACATTTAACTTGGGGTATCAATATCGGTTTGTTTCTTTTTGTCTATTTTAAATCAATGCATGTAATTTTTGAGAACACTTGACTAGCTACAACTTTCTATGTGCATAGTTACTTTTTTAAAATTCTTATTAATGCTGCTATTGTTTTCCAAACTTGCCTAATCACAGCTTGCATCATATGGCAAAAATTCCCATTGGGCATACACAAGGAAAATCCTTGACAGACCTTCACCTTGTAAAGAAAAATAAACAGTGAGTACACTATTCTCATTATTTACGAACTGGCAGGTGCTCAAGTTCATTGGTTTTGGCTCACTATTCAATTCTTTAGTGTATAATGAAGTCAGTTCAATTTCCCATAGCTCCACCTTCCATATAATGAAGAAAATTAATTGCACTCCATTAAAAAAAGAAAGAGAGATTACAATCTGCTGTACTAATTACTGTCTATGTAGCATTACCTGGTATTTTGCATCTCTTCTGTACTTGAGACTAATGATCTTTCCCCAGAGACAAGGTTGAAGCACTAGCTTAATATGTCTGCCTTATTTTGTTGCAGTTCCAGTGAGTCCACTTCTCAAATTATGAACAAGACCAAATGGAAAATACTTAGACATTCATCTTGTGTTTATTTGCATTCCTCTTGTTCTCAGTATCATATTTAAAACGGAAGTAGCCAACATAATCCTCATTGATCAGGCATCACACATTCTTCAAAAATGAATAAATCCTGTGTATCAGTAGCATAATCCTATCTTGGGACATGTAATAAAATAATAATAATGGCTTCATCTAAATCATGACTGATATTATAATTTCATTTACATTTAGCAATTTTCAAACAAAACAACTGAAAACAATTTAAAACTATGATCAATTTAGCCCCCCCCCCAATTTGTGTTTCTTCTTTATTTTTATTTATCAAATTTCCATGCCACCCATCACATTTCTATGACTCATTATATAGTTTTATAGAGTTTCAAGCGCAGAAAAACCACTCATATTTTCCTGCTTCTTTTCTTAAATATCTTGATTATTTTTTCCTAAAATATTCAAGATATTAGTGACCATCTTCAAAGCGCTCCATGGCAAGGGACCTGGCTATTTGCAAGACCGCCTCCTGCTGCCAAACACCTCCCACCGACCAGTGCGCTCTCACAGAGAAGGCCTCCTCAGGGTGCCGTTGGCCAGGCAATGTCGGCTGGCGACCCCCAGGGCGAGAGCCTTCTCTGTGGCAGCCCCTGCCCTCTGGAATGACCTACCCCCTGACCTATGGACAACCACGGACCTACGCCTCTTCTGTCGGGCCTTGAAGACCTATTTATTTCGTGCGGCCGGCCTGTCGTAGTTTTAAACTGTTTTAGTAGGGGTTTTTAGTAGGGATTTTAAGGACAGGCTAATTATGTAATATATTTTAATATATTTTATGTTTTGTATTATTGATTTTTATCACTGCCTGTACACCACCCTGAGTCCCGAAAGGGAGAAGGTGCGGTATACAAATCTAATAAACACTAATACTAATACTAATACTATAACAAATGGCTTATAACATGTTTTAAAGTATACTTTGCAGTCCTACTGAAGAATTCTTTTTTCCTCTGGTCTTCTGACTGTCAGAAAATTGCATATTTTTACCTTATATATTGTGACAACTCCACTTTCAGGGCCTCTTCATGGGCAAGCCAATGAATGCTAACTTCCAAAGAAATGGGAGTTAAATTTACACAGAGACACAAGAAAGATCTTTTATATCAACATCTATAAACATCAGCCAGTGCCAAGTTAAGAATTTGATTGTTCCTCTCTTTGAGTTGTGTAAAAATGGGTAGTAGATAGGAAGCCACACAATGAAAAAAATGGGACTCCAATTAAATATAAAATGTATTAATTTCATATAATAAATACATTTATATAGCCACCCAACATGCACATGATGGCTTATAACATTAAAAATTCACAGTCTAAAAATTTTAGTACATAAATACAAAAAGTGGTGACAACCACAATCCAGACAAGTCATTTGATTGGCTCAAAAACAATCTGGGTCCCCAAATGTGCAGATAGAATCTATTTTCAGGGCCTTTGTGAAAAATTGCAAGGTGGGACCCATATTCTACAGGAAGGGAGCCACCACAGAAAAGACTCATTTTCTTGATGCCAGCAGATGAACTTCCCTAACAGATGAGATACCCTGCCTTCTCATTCTGGTGGGTTGGTAGATGTGGGCTCAGGGGAGAAAGGTATTAGAAAGATTAGCTTAGCCCCAAGCCATATAGAGCTTTCAATTGTACCTGGAAACACATCAATGAAAACCACCACAAGAAAGACAATGGATGCACAAATCTGGACTTTTTCTAAACCATATGGGCTACTTCATTTTGAGCCAGATGATGCTTGCTATAAAGAATACCAAACTAATGACAATAGGTACAGCAATCAGCTTTAGGACTGGCAGTGAACTTACTGCATAGCTTCTGCTTTTAAGGATCAACTATCAACAGTAAAGGAACTAAAGACTAGCATTTGATAAAGCAGCCATGAAGCTCTTGGGAAAAATATTCAAATGTTGTGATGTCTCTATACCCACAGATATCACAATTGTCACGTTATACTATTTCCTGTGACACTTTAGGCCAGTGACAGTTGGACTCCCAAAATGCAAAATAGGAAGAATGTTGATGCTTTGGAATTTTGGTATTGGAGAATGTTTTTGATAACCAAGAAAACAAATGGAACCTAGAAAAGGTTAAAATTGTTATATTTGGACATATGTAAGATCTAACTCTCCTGAGAAGTCTATAGGAATGATCTTTCCCAGCATTATAGAGAAGGCAACAGAAGAAGGCAATTAGGTGGATGGACCTAGTTACAGCAGTTTGGGTGCACTGGTCCTATCCTTGTGGGGGACATCATTCTGAAGAAAATCTATGTGTTCACCCAGAGTTAGTACTGATCTGATAGTACATAATCACCATAAATCATTGCCAAATAATTACTTGTGAATAATCTGGAAGTCTAATACTTTTTCTCTAATTGGATGGATGAAGTACTGTAATTCACCTGAATTGTTAGTTATGCAGAAGATAAAGTGATGCAAGCTATATTGTCTCTATTTTCCATCCTTTTTGAGATACATCAGCACTTACTGAAGGCCTGTTGCGTTTCCCATTGTCTAAATATAGACGTTTGTTCTATTATTATTATTATTATTATTATTATTATTATTATTATTGTTGTTGTTGTTGTTGTTGTTGTTGTTGTTGTTGTTATTGTTATTGTTATTGTTATTATTATTATTATTATTATTATTATTATTATTATTATTATTATTATTATTATTATTATTATTATTATTATTATTATTCAGGAGGGAAGATGGCAATCAAATCACTTCTCTCACTGTAGGCTCCCAATTTATTTATTTATTTAATTTATTTATTTAATTACATTTGTATACCGCCCTTTCTCCCTTGCGGGACTCAGGGCGGTGAACAAGCAATAATAAAAACCACAATAAAACATCCAATAATTCAATAAATATACTAAAAATTCTAAAACTAAATTAAACAATGGGCCTGCTCTAAAATAACTTATAAAACCCCTAATAAAACAAATTAAAAACTACGCCAGGCCGGCCGCACGAAATAGATGGGTTTTCAGGGCTCAGTGAAAAAGGCGCAGGTCCGTGGTTGTGTGTAGGTCAGGGGGTAGGTCATTCCAGAGGGCAGGAGCTGCCACAGAGAAGGCTCTCCCCCTAGGAGTTGCCAGATGGCATTGACTGGCCGATGGCACCTTGAGGAGGCCCTCTCTGTGGGAGCGGACTGGTCGGAGGGAGGTATTTGGTAGGAGGCGGTCTTGCAGATACCTAGGCCCATGCAGGGCGGTCTTGCAGATACCTAGGTCCTAAAGGCCATCTTAAAATCTTCCTGGGCCTGACCTTGTTACTCAATTATGCTATATAAGGCAAGAAAAGACCCAGAACACACAATGACTTGGAGATGATCAAATGTGCAAACAAGGCTAGGAAACAAATGCTTAGCAAATTTCTAATTCCATGTTAGTAGTACCAACAAAAACTATGAGTACAATATTAATAGAGAACATCTTTATGATTTGGGTATAGAAATTCCCTCTTATCTCCTCAAGAAATTCTGCCTGAAATGCCATCTTTTAAACCCACGTCTACACATAAAATGATCTAGATATCTCTCTGAGACTGAGCATTAGTGGAGCTAAATTCTATAGCTAATCTACCACTCAATAGCTCACCAATGACTGCTTATTCCTGTAGAAACCTTGAGCCATTTAAATAGTACACCCCAAAAGATTAATGATCTTAGACTGGCATTTGACCAATTAATGTGTTGGAACCAGCAAATAAATAATTCCATAGTCATTTTCTTTGTTGATAATCTTCAATCTCCAGTAGATCCATGTGGAACAATGGCTGACATAATTTCTCAAGTAGTGTGTCTAATCAAATTCAGACTAGAGATGGAAGTTACCTTGGAGGTCTTCTTGTCCAACCCTCTGCTCAAGCAGAAGACCCTATAACCGGGATGGCGAACCTATGGCACACGTGCCACAGGTGGCACATGGAGCCATTTGTCAGGGCACACGAGGCGCTGCCCTGTCAGCTGGCCAGTGTGCATGCACTTGCTGGCCAGCTGAGTTCACCCTTTTTTAAAGCCGTTTTTTACTCTCTTTTTCCCTGAAGCCTCCGGAGTACTTAAAACGACGCTCCAAGCAAACAGACTTCCGGTTTGTTCGGAGCGTTGTTTTAAGTGCTCCGGAGGCTTCAGGGAAGCCTCCTGAAGGTCACTGAAGCCTCCAGGGAACTCAAAACGAAGTTCCAAGCAAACCAGAAGTCACTTTTGGTTTGCTCGGAGCATCGTATTAAGTTTGCTCATCGGGTCTTTTTTTGCCCTCCGGAGGCTTTAGGGAAGCCTCCTGAAAGTCCCTGAAGCCTCTGTGGAGCCTCTGGGGGGCAGGGAGGCTATTTGTGCCCTCCCCAGTCTCCTATGAAGACTCTGGAGCCTGGGGAGAGTGAAAAAGCATGCCAAAAATGGGGGAGAGATCATGCATTGCATTATGGTGTGGCACGCCCACACACAACCCCCCTGCACTCTCCCCACTTATGGCACATGAGCCAAAAAATCACTCACGTGCTGCCCATCGCTGCCCTATATCATTTCAGTTAAGTAGTTGTAGAGTTTTCTTTAAAACCTCGAGTGACGAAGCACCTAAAACTTCTGAAGGCAAGCTGTTCCACTGGTTAATTGTCCTCACTGTTAGGAAGTTTCTCCTTAATTGCAGTAAAAATGGAATTTCCCCATTCTCCGAACTACTGAAAATTTCTGCTATCGGTTCTCCAAAAGTGATCAGAACCTGCTGAATACCACCTCTGAATCAAAGGACAAGAAGGTGATCCTACAATTACAGATCTCTCAGTCTGCTTAAACACTATCCACAATCTACTCAAGGCATCTTTATTAGGGACTGGCTTGTTGAAGGAAATCTGCCTGAGGAGCCAAGCTGGCATTAGACATGGCAAGTGCACAATGGGCCATTTTTTTGTGCTTTAACAACATATTGAAAAATACTTTTCCAACAAGCCTATTTCCTTGTAGTGACATTAAAACTGGTTTTGATTCTGTATCTCAACTCAAGCTTTGGAAGAAATTCAAAGCCTCTTCAAGTAACCAACAGCTGCTCCATCTGATCAACTCTCTTTATAGAATGCATATCACAAAGCTAGGTACAATCCCAGAGGCTATCTATTGAATGTTGTTCCAACACAGAAAGGGATCAAACAAGGATGTATACTTGCTCCCCTTCTCTTTAACCATTACATTAGTGACATGGTTTGCCATTTGAAGAACCCATCTTTCTACCATCCTAAGCTGGCCAACAGATGTATCTCTATCCTGCTTTATTAAGATGGTGACCTTATCCTCTCAGGGATGCAGATAGGCCTCAAAAGAGCATTAATTGACTTTGATAATTACAGCAAGACCTCCCAACCAGATATTAACTGTCAAAAATTAATATTATTATCTTTGCCAAGAGGCCTAAGCCTTCCTTTTAGAGAAGTGATGGCCCTAGGATCAGTGTTCTATGCTTTAAATACTTGGTGGTAGTTTTCCATACTTCTGATATCTGAAAGGTCCACATTTGTGATACAATTCAGTCTGCACAGAGAGATCCTTACAAATCTATTTTCAAATTTTTGAGATCCAGAGGTTGTCAGTACATCCCAGCAGCCTTCAAACAGTCTAAACCCAACACAGCTGCTTTCCAATGTACAATTATAGCACCTTTTCCAAGCTTTGTCCCACTAAAATTTCTCTGCACAGTCCTCCAACTTTCTGTTACCATATTTTTCGGCGTATAAGACGCACCTTTTTCCTCTAAAAAGAGGCTGAAAATCTGGGTGCGTCTTATACATCGAATACAGCATTTTTTTGCCTCCCGAAACCCCACCCCTTCACCAAAATGGCTGTGCCTAGCCTTATGGAGGCTTCCAGAGAGCTCCTGGGGGCTGGGGAGGGCAGAAATTAGCCTCAAACAGGCTGTTTTATGCCCCCCCAACCCCCAGCAGCACTCTATAAGCCTCCATGCAATTTATTTGACACAAAAATGGCCTGTTTTCGCAATAAATGGGCCGTTTTTTGCTCGTTTTCCACTCCCCCCCGGGAGCACTCTGCAAGCCCCCCCAAGGCTAGTCATGCTTTTTATTTGAAGAAAAACGGCCCCGTTTTCACAGAGAAATGAGAAGTTTTGGGGAGGTTTGAAGAGTGCAAAAACACTTTCGGAAAGCTCTTTTGGAAGCTCTTTAACTGTTTCTGTGCCAGGAGAAACAAAGTTTTAAGGTTTGTCAGTGATTTCCTTCTCCAGGACATGGATAAATACACCTGAAAACATCAACCTACCTACCTACCTACCTACCTTCTCTCTCTCTCTCTCTCTCTCTCTCTCTCTCTCTCTCTCTCTCTCTCTCTCTCTCTCTCTCTCTCTCCCTACCTACCTACTGTATTTCTCTCTCTATTTCTCTCTCTCTATCCTTCTACCTACCTACACACACACTCTCTCTCCCTACCTACCTACTGTATTTTTCTCTCTCTTTCTTTTTTTCTCTCTCTCTCTTTCTCTCTATCCTTCTACCTACCTACCCACACACACACACTCTCTCTCCCTACCTACCTACTGTATTTCTTGTATCTCTATTTCTCTCTATTCCTTTATCTACCTACCTACCTTCTCTTTCCCTACCTATAGTAGATATACTGCATTTCTCTCTCTCTCTCTATTCTCTCTCTCTCTATTTCTTTATGTACCTACCTACCCTCTCTTTCCCTACCTATCTATTGTATTTCTCTGTCTCTCTCTATTCTCTCTCTCTCTCTCTCCCTCCCTTTATATATCTACCTACCTACCCACACACACACTCTCTCCCTCCCTACATATCTACTGTATTTCTCTCTCCCTCTCCACCTTTACCTACCTACCTACACACACACTCTCTCTCCCTACCTACCTACTGTATTTCTCTCTCTATTTCTATCTCTTTCTATTTCTTTATCTACCTACCTACCTACCTACTGTATTTCTCTCTCTCTCTCTCTCTCTCTCTCTCTCTCTCTCTCTCTCTCTCTCTCTCTCTCTCTCTCTCTCTCTCTCTCTCCCTCTACCTATCTACCTACTTTTTTTTGTAATTTGCCTCTTCAAAACCTTGGTGCGTCTTATACTCCAGTGTGTCTTATACTCCAAAAAATACGGTACATCTTTTATGCCATTCTATACATTTACAAAGGACTGTTGAAGGTGAAGGCCAGAGTTTGGATGGCCATTGTCAACTATTGACTTAAACTAGCTTTGACTTAAACCAGCTTTAGGCTTGGTCCCTCTGTCATGGCAGACAATTATCAGACTTCATGAAAAAGACCTCTATGATACAAGGGCTCAGCCCTAGTTTTTTCTTCTATGGGACACAATCAGACAAAACTCATAATCAAATGATAATGAATGTAGAGCAACAGAATATGTTCAAAACTTCTTCAGTTCAGAAAGACTTTGGTACATTGTCCCTTCTCTTCCCTATCTGCAACAACTAGACATCTATGGGAGGGTTTTTGCTGGGTGTTGGGTTTTTTTCCTTGACTGTTCTTGAAGGTAGATATTAGAAAATTCATTGGAAAAAAGAAAACGTTGACATGCCACCGACATCAGGTCAAATCTAGAATTCATATCTTGCTTTACTGCCCATCAGTTAGAGAAGTTCATGGTGATTTCATTATTCCATTCCCGCAGAAGTAGTTTGGCTACAAAAGCCATTTCTAAATTCTTGCTAAATCTCAAATGAGAACCCTGCCATTGTATTCAGTGTTGCAAAATTCTGGGCAATGGCAATAGAATGGAGAACCCTGATAGAGTCTAAGTTTCGCCAGAGTAAACCATTATTTCTATTTGTGCAGTCTGTCACTAATTCTGTGCCATTTCATCCTAAATTTCACAGGCCTAGATACTTATCCAGGGACTGGAATGATATTATTATTATTCCTTTTAGTTTGTTAATTGTTGTAAGAGGTCAAATGGAGCTCACTAGCCTTCACATTATCATAATAATACATTTTTAAAGTTTGGTTTAATACATAGAATCAGATTCACACTTTAAATTACCTGCTACCCTTTTATCCTGGAGCAGAACTTAAAATTTTAATATCACCTGTCTTTTAGATATAACTGACCAGTTTTTTATTTTGCTTAAATTTTGATATTATGTAAACTATGGGGAATACAGAAAAGAATGTAATGGTGAGCTATAAAAATATTCCAAAAATAAAGTCCAACTTTTTATCATTTTATCTTCATTCAGGAAACTATTTTGGCAATAAAAGAAATCATAATTGGTTTCTTAGGTTACAGGATAATTTAATATTGTGACTCAGGAATGAGCCTAAAGGAGTAGAAGACCTGATTTTCATTCTCTGTCTCTTTCTCCTTCTTTTATACTAAAAGCAGCCAGCAAATTTTTTTAGCGAAGATCACAGACCACATGTAACAAAGAACTGATATCCCTCTTGTTTCTGTGACTCAACACAAAGTCAGATCCATTGTTTTTTTGTTTTTGTTCATGCCGTTTATTTCTACAACACTTTTAATGGTAGACATTAACTCTCCAAGCCACGTATGCAATAAAAGAAGTAGCACAACAAAATAGTAAAACTCAACATTAACAAACTAAAGTATAAAATACTTATCTCCTAACCATTTGAATAGTTTAATAAGCTCAGATGTTGGATACAATCTTATTTATGAATGAGTGTATTGGGTCAAGTAAATTTACTTTAGCAATTAAAAGAAGTATTTGCAATTGAGCTTAAAAACAGAATTCTTTACACCTAGTAAAGTTGGCACAGTATTGGTGTTTCATCAGCCAATGGCCTTAGACAGCTAAATTATTAGATAGAATAGGACATCTGCCTCAGGCACAACTGCTTGAAGGTAATAACAGGATGTTGACTTTGTGTAAAGAGATCCACTGCACTTGCGTGTCATGGAAGACACTGCTCCATCAAGAGTGTTTTTCAACTGCTAATTAAATTGGCTTATACACATCAAATGCGCAAGATAAGAGATACTTATCTTAGAAGACATGATATCATAGACTCAAATATAGTGAATTATTAAGATTTCCTAGGCTTGCTTAAGGTTGTGGAAATAATTTACTTTCAATTATATTTCTTTTGCCTAAAGATGTGTGTTCCTTCTCCATCAGATTTATGAAAACAACAGGGAGTTTTTGAAGTTCTCTACTTTTTGTTTTTCTGAATTGCATGAATATTTGACATCTCAACATTCAATAATCATTTGAAATTTCTCTTGATGTATTGCAAATCTTGTAAGACTTAAGAAATAAACAACAATTAAACACTACTTCAAATGAACAACACATTTCATAAAAGAACTATTTTGGGAATGCTGGTGTATTTCCACTGTTTTCCTTGATTTGCATAAAAAATTATTGTATTATTATTATTACTAACCATTCCCGGCCACGCGTTGGTATGGCCCAGTCTTGTTAAATGGCCAACCAATCTGTGTGCACATCCAAACACGTACACACAACCACTGTATAACCTCCAACCTACCTACCTACTGTATCTCTCCCCCAGCTACCTACCTACCTACCTACCTACCTACCTACCTACCTACCTACCTACCTACTGTATTTCTCCCTCTCCCTCTCTATCCTTCTACCTACCTACCTACGTATTTATCCCTCAAAGTATTTTATGTTATAAAGGATGACATAATACCTGTGGTCCACTGCTCTCTCTGTATCCATCTACCGACCTTTTTTACAATTTTTTACATTTCCATTGCATGTATCTGGCACAGGTGTGACATCTACACAATCTATATACATATATCATTGGTGCTGTATTTCAAAGGAACGTTGTGTGAAAATTTGGAAGGGATCGGTGTAGTACTTTTGGAAATTAGCGGTTTTGAACAAGCTCTTGTTACATTTTTATTTATATAGATTATCATTATCATCACTCTCTAAATTGCAAATAGGGCACTTTAGATTTTATAACTGACAGACGCTGATTGGCAGAAGAAAAAAATCACCCTCCTCAATAAACCACACTCTTTCAGTCAGGCACAACTAAAGACTATTTAATAAAGTCATAGTGAGAAACAAAGACGGCTGGCATGACGTAACTCTTCAAAAGTAAGGAGATGTTAAACTGGAACAATGTGTCCCCTTTTGCTTCAGAGGGTAGGATTAGAATCAGTGCGATAATTTTATCCAAACTTTAGAGAGAGAGAAATCACCCCATGGTTAGTGAATGGTTGGAGAGAAGTGGGGTTTCCTTCCCTTAAAATATTTAGGGATTTTAGTTTCATTCAGTATTATAAATTCTGCTTGGAGAAGTTATATGACCTCTAAAATCTATCTTATTCTGTGATTATTTATTCAAGAGTGATCATTAGCCAGGTTTTTAAAGGTCATAATTAAATGCAAGCAAATAATCCTTTGTGACAAGCAAAGGCTTCCCTGTAATGAAAAAACATGGGCAAGATTCTGACAACTGAAGTTTCATATTGATGAAGAAGAGGAGTTGTGAGACCCCTAGTAGATATATTGTTCTAACCATTAAAATGGCAACACAAAAACTACCCATCAATTGACTACTGGAGGAATCATACCTGTCTATTTCAAAAGGTTTTGTTTTCCTGCTTGTCTATATGTGCCTTTAAGTCAGTTTTGACATTTGGTGACTTCCCAGAGAAGTCCCTGCAGTTTTCTTCATAAACTTCTTACAAGTGGTTCGCCCTTGCTTTCTCCCTAGGAGAGATAGACAGTGACTGGCTCAAGACTATTTAGTTGATTTTGTGCCTAACTTGCAACTAGAATTCACAGATTCAGTTTCTAGCCAGGTGTCTTAACCAGAGGTATTCAGCATGTTCTGACCAGTTCTGGAGAACCGGTAGCAGAAATTTTGAGTAGTTTGGAGAACCAGTAAATACCACCTCTGATTGGCCACGCCCCCAATCTATTCTCTGCCTCCTGAGCCCCAGCTGATCATTTGCGTGACCGCCTCCTACCTCATACATCCCTTCGACTGATTCGCTCCCACAGAGAGGGCCTTCTCTGGGTACCATCAGCCGGGCAATGCCGGCTGGTGACGCCCAGGGGAAGGACCTTCTTTGTGGCGGGCCCTGCCCTCTGGAACGAGCTGCCCCCCACTCTCAGGAACATCACGGACCTCCACCTCTTCCGCCAACATCTAAAGACACACTTCTTTCGGTTAGCTGGCCTGGCCTAATTCCCCGAGATTATTTTACCGACTGATTTTAAATTAAATTAAGTTTTAACAAATGGGTTTTACACTGTTTTTAGCACAGGGTATAGTTTAGTTTAATAAGATTTTATCGATTATTTATGATGTATTTATTCTTTTTGGTATATGTTTATATTCATGTTTTTAGTTTCCTGTGCACCGCCCTGAGTCCCTTTCTGGGAGAGTGGCGCGGTATAGAAGTCCAATAAAATGAAAAATGAAAAAAAAAATCAGGAGGAAATGGAAATTTTGCAGCAACCTTCCCCTGGAGTGGGGAAGGAATGGAGATTTTACAGTATCCTTTCTCTGCCATGCCCACCAAGCCATGCCACACCCACCAAGCCATGGCCATAGAACCAGTAGTAAAAAAAAGAATCCCAACACTGGTCTTAACCACTAAATTTATTTTGGAATTTTTAACCTAACAAGGTAGTTTGTTCAATTTAATTTTGAATCTAAACCCTGTTTATCTTAGTCATATTGTAACTAACCCTGGATCTTTTTTTTCCAAGGAAAAAATGCCATTTGCTCTTCTATTACTGTTTCAAGAGGGGCATACGTATATGTTTTGAAATTATTTGATTATATGCTTAATGTTCACATTTGCTCTGGTTGTGCAATTGTTTTAATGTAACACAGCTATGTCTCAGGATCTAATATAGCATACGGAAATTAAGTATCAGTAATAGTTCTCTGTAAAACATTTTAATTTTGAAGTAAAGTTCTCATTACACCATTATATTACTCATTTGCTTGGTGTGGTGGTTTAATATTTCAAATGCAACAAATAAAGTTTGATGGCTTGTTGCGTTATACCTACAGTTTAATTATCTATTTGTCCTACTTAGCAAGATTTTGGTGACTGCCCAGAAAAAAGGCCCACTGTGAACATTATTTTTAAAATAAAATAATCATGGGAAACTAAATAAATGAGATCAATGCTTGCTTGTTATTGCAACAAAACAATTGTGAGTTAAATTAGCCATAAGGACTTTTACTATTACTTCATTTTGAACACAATATCAGCAGGTGTGTGGCACTTTACAGATATGAAAACTTTAAGGGGTAATTTGATTGAGGAAAAATCACTTTAATAATCCTTTCAAATGATACATTTGAATTAGTTTTGTAATGTCCTATTGAATTATGTGCCCTCAAACTGCTTTGGATATTCAAAGGACTCTAAGACATTGTTACTGCAAATGTTGTGTCCCCATTCCTTCCATCTATGCAGAAATGGGAAAAGAAGGAGTGTTCTTTGTTGTTGTTGTTGTTGTTGTTGGTGGTGGTGGTGGTGGTGGTGGTGGTGGTGAATAATATGGTGGGCTATCTTTGATACTGACAGGAGTAGCTGGCCAATGAATTGCTGACTGCAATCGAAAGGAATATCGATTAGAGTTGAAATGTGGAGTTCCTGATGTTCTCTGAACTTGGTTATTGACTAGTAGACTTTTCATTACACAACAAGACAACATCATCAGTTACCTAGCAAGCCCACAATCATGCTCAGAGGACACCAAGAACCCCATAATTGTACATAAAACCTGTCAGACAGATGGGAGCATTGTTCTCTTATTTGTTCTTGCTTTTCAACTATAACTCACTTAACTAGGTTTACTTGGACGGACACTGAGAGAAACAGAACATTATTCTGCTGTTATTTTCTGATCTTCCTGCTTTCCTCTGAGTTCTTTTATTGTTTGTCAACTCCTTACCCAATTATCTATATTTTCACTAAACTCTCAACTTGTTTGACCTGTAGTATACATAGTATTTTTGTTTCTCTATCTACTTGATCTGCATTGGTTCTGTCCCCCCCCCCCACCTTTCTTCTCACTTCTTCCATTTTTTGAAAAAAACAAAGTCTTGTCTAAATATTATATTTTAAATCTTGTTTGCTTTCTGGTATTCAGTGTTGCGCTGAGTTTCTCCATTCTGCTACAGTATCTGAAAGAGTGTGGCTTTCAATCAAAGTGGATCCCTGGCATCTGCCTAGAAAAATCTCTCTGTGTGTGTAGATAGATACACATGGGGAGTGGGGTGGGAGAGCAGATTTCCATTTGTCTGTTTGCCAATATCTGTTTCCTAGGGCTCAGAAAGAGCAAGTGGCCCAAATTCACCCAGCTGTTTCTGTGCCTAAAATGACTCTCACAGCCTTCCAGTTTCTAGTCTGGTGCCAACAATTAAATCAAAGTGGTACTCATTGCATATAATTCAAACTATTTATATCACATTGTATTCAATAACCCTATATAATGCTCTTGTTGTGGTGGTGCTGATTGTTTCAGTTCAGCTGGTCAGGAGAGCATATCCAACACACCTTCCTCCTATTTTCCCCATAACAACAATCCTTAAGGTGGGTTGAGCTGAGAGAGAGTGACTGGCTGAAAGTCATCCAGATGCCTTTTATGGCTAAAGTTCGATCTGAATTTGCAGTCCCCGCTTCCCGGGTGGGGCAGGGGTGGGATTCCCTTACTTTTGCTACCGGTTTGCAAATTTGAGCACACTAGGACGGAGAAGGTGGGTGGAGCCTCCAGCAGCCACTGCTACCGGTTTACCCAAAGCAGTAAGAACCAGCAGAATACCTCTGTGCTACCTTAACCACTAGACCAAGCTGAGTGTCTAGTTAATATTCTACATTGGTTCGGCATAATTTCTCTATAATCTCTTCATCATCTCTGTAAAGGTTTCTTCATCCTGTCTTTCTATTTTTAATAGGTAAAGTGGGGAACATTTCCCCAAAATGTATCCCAGTGACCCCTTGAAACTTTGAGTCCTTAAATATGACTGAAGTTTTAAGGCATGAATGTGTTTTACAGGGGAAAAGTGTTTCATCATCCCTGGTATTTTGGCTCTCCATTCAGGTAGAAAAAGAAGGAACTGCGAATATTCTAATGCCTCTCCATTATAGCCTGTAGTTAAATCTTTTACTGACTAACATTTTTGAATCTGAACTGAACATTCAAAATGCCAGGCTTGATGAAAAGGACAATGAATTTAATCAAGCGAAACTAATTCAGTCAACCTTTCCAGACAGGGCACAACAAGATCTTGTAAAAAGAAATTATTACATATCTTTCTAAAATTGTAGATGAAATAGTAGGGAGTCTAGCCTAGCTTCCCCATGTCAGAAGTTAGTAAAGTAGCTGGCTCCCAATTATTTAAAATCCTTGACTTGTTCTGTAAAGATACCATTTATCTTTCTGATTGTAATTTACATATATTTTGATAAACAATGTGGTTCTTGTTTTGAAGTAATTGATGATCATTTTTCTTTGCTAAAGTAAAGAGCAAAACTTGAAGATGGAATTTATTTTTAGATAGGTTTTGAGTTACAGCAATTTTAGAAATTGGTATACCCCAGGAGTGGGTTCCAGATTCTTGTACTGCCAGTTTGCTCAGGGGTGTGTTTCGGGCAGTAGTGAAAACATTAGCAAAAAATAAGCAAAAAAATAAGATGGCGGCACCTATGGCGCTGCTGATAGAACCAGTTCGGAGGCCTGGAGGCCTGAGTTACTACCTATTCGGCTGAACCGGTTTGAACTGGTAGGAATCCACCTCTGGTATACCCTTGCTTAGCCCCTTATTGGATGAATAAGCAAGGATGTAGAGCCAAGGTGGTACTGTAGTTAGAATGCAGTATTGCAGGCTACTTTAGCTGGCTGCTAGCTGCAATTCAGCAGTTCAAATCTCACTGGCTCAAGGTTGACTCAGCCTTCCATCCTTCTGAGGTGGGTAAAATGAGGACCCAGATTATTTGGGGCAATATGCTGACTCTGTAAAACCACTTAGAGAGGGCTGAAAAAGCACTATGAAGTGGTATATAAGTGCTATTGCTATGTATCAAGCTCTCCTTTTCAATTTCTACATTAAATTGAAATCAAGTGGAAAGACTTCCAAGAGGGGCACATCTGACCTGCATGATGATATAACCAAGTAACATCCTTAAGGAAATACCTGAATAAAAAAAACTCCTTTAAATCAAAAGGTAACATAGCGAGTGCTTCCAGGATAATGAGAATATTTTTCTCACAAGTGATGGAGCACAATACAACAATCAAATACTACTTGATCCCACCCTAAACCTGGCTTACTCCTTTGGTTTGAAAGAGCCAAAGAACTAGTTGCCAACAACAATTCCTAGCATACAATATTCTAATGACTCTTAGGAGGGTGAATAGGATTTTTTTTTTTTTTTTGCATTGGTTTTGTCTTCCTTTTTGTAAATAGAACTAGACTGGATTAATTTGACTTTTTTATGATTTTGTCAATTTTATAATTCTTCCATTGTGAAATAGGTTTAGAATGTTTAAAACGAACACAGGAACCCAATCAGACAAATATTCCATTTAAAGTTATACTTATGTCAAGCCCAGCCCAAGAATGACATAGAGCAATCCAGCCAAAGTTCAGTTCTTTATTTGCTTACATACAATAGACAGAATCTTGCCAGACTAAATCCTTACTACTCTCACCCTAATAGATATAATCAGGGTGATTCTGGGGAGTGGCTCTCATAACTCTCTTCCTCCAATCCACCTCTAGGTTATGTTGCCTCTTGTCTTACCCCACTCCTTGAAGTATGAGTTGCCCCTTTCTGGGAACCATCGTAGCATATACTGCTGTAACTTCTTTGTGTATAAGGCAATCCTTTGTAAACACAGAATTCTCATGTTGCAAGAATCAGATCAGAATCAGATCAGCATGATTGCTGAAGTAATTTTGAAGGTGGGTGGGTTATTGTAATCAATATGCAATGTTGAATTTTATGCCCATTTTGCTCTTTGCATTTTATTGCCAGCTTTCCTTGACCCTACTTCTGATGGAACAGTGAATTATAAATGCCACATTTCTCTCTCCCTCCCTCCCTCCCTCTCTCTCTCATCCATCCATCAATCCACACATCCATCCTCCATATCCATAGATACGTACACACACAGAGACACAGACACAGACACACAGACACACACACAAACACACAAACCTGCTTACAGCTATTAAGCTTAATACTACCTGTACACTATCAGAATAATTAAATCAATTTCATTGCAACTTCATAACAACACTCCTCTGCTGATTCTGAAGGGTCAATAGTTTCCTGACAAGTGCAGTTCCCAGAAGCTTTCAGAGTAGGAGGGCGTAAACATATATTCAACAATTAAGCATTGTAGAGCAGAATGGAATTAATGCACCACAATACCCTTCTGATGCTTCAGTGGATAATCTTATTATGACAAGTTCCAATATGCCATCTTTTGAAGACTTTAATGTGGAAAAGCCTGTTAGTCACTGTCACTTATAGAAGAGTGGAAATACATTATTGTGTGAGAATTACCAATAGTTTTATACAGCTTCTTCTAATTTATGCTGTTGGAAAGGGAAACATTGAATTTATATCTGATTTTAGAACATTTAGTTCTTTCAGAAAACTACTATCTGAAGTTGGCTGGTGTATATATGTGTCTGCCTACGAATGAAAGAAAAATATTTTTTTTCTCCTGACTGTATGAGAGAGAAAATGAAAACGATATCAGGATTTGGTGCATATGTGAGAAAAAAGAAAACAAAAAGAGAGCATATAAATTTGACAGAAAGCCCTGAGTTTAGATTATAAATATGTTTTTAAATGCAGTAATGTTATAGAGCTGCCTGAAATAATTTATCTTTGTATGTTATTCTGTCTCAGTAATATAGAAAGTTCCCATATAAAACATGAAAATTAGTATAGGGTTTTGTTTTTTTTTAAAAGAAGATTGCTAAGCTATATCATTATTAGCTTCATAAAGTTATAAGCTCTGCTCCTTCCCCTATACTATGGTCATTCTCACGTCATTCTTCATCGTCATTCTTCATTTTGATCTTTTTATGAGTCCTTAATTATGGCACTAAGCAAGCAAATGAACAAATTAACATTTTGTTAATTAAACAAAAACAATCAATAATATGATCAATCATATCTATATATTACTAAAGATCTCATGATCATTCATGACCTTTAATTTGTTGAAACAGTGCAACAGGGCAATAATTTTGAACCAAGATACCTCAAGTAAACTAACTTACAGAATGTGTCCAAAATCTGGGACCTATGACTCCTGAGGGAATGAAATTTGGGAAAGTTATGTCTGTTTCAATGCTATTGATGGTTGCTGTGCTGCTGTGGCCATGTGATTTTCAATGTTCTATGACAGTTTCCAGGTCAGTCTTGCAATCCCTCACTGCATTCCCCACCCAGAAACAGCCATTTACCTGCCTGCTTGGAAGGGAAGGGAACTTCCTATGTTCCCTGCCAGATTCCCGCAAAGAAAACCAATGAAGAAGCCATCAGGAAGTCAGAAGTCACTCCAGCAATGGGGCACTCACAACTTCTGAAGGAAACCATCAACCAGCGGGATTGTTTGCTTTCTGAAGTTGTAGGTGCCCCATTGCTAGAAGCTTTTAAGAAGCTCCTGCTTGAGCAGGGAGTTGGATTAGTAGACCTCTAAGGTCCCTTCCAACACTGTTATTCTATGTTATTCTATGTTTCATTGTCTATGAAGATTCTCAATCATCCACATAACGGTTATTCCATAGTTGTTTTAACCTCCAAAAGGCAACTGGACTTTCCTGGGTTTTTTTTCTTTGAAAACATTTTGCTTCTAACACAAGAAACTTATTCAGTTCTGAACTGAGCTGAAAAAGCTGCTTGGATGAGCAGCAAAATGTTTTCAAAGGGGAAACAAAACAAAACAACAACAAAATTGAGACCAGTTGCTTTTGGGGGGGGGGGGGAGCTTCTGTTCCACTGCTTTTTCCCCTGCCCATGATCATTCTGTTTTTTTTGTTTAGATAAAGCAATCTCTCTGTAACAATGATCCAACAGGCCATAAGTTGCCTTGTTTCCCCTTAATTTCAAATAGTAGACCTCACTTAGAGATGTACTAAAAGTATCCAAAGAATAGGAGGCTACCATCAATTAAAACTAGATGGATCTTTTAAAATGCATGTATTGTTTGCAGAGGTGTTGTTGAAAATATCATTTCTTTTCAGCTTAATTTCAACTGTGCTATGTTCATTTTAATTTCTTAAAATGCATTTCAGTAGTTTGGCAGCATCCACTTTCTTTCAATCAAGGGCAACATTTCTTCAATGCTGTGAAGGACTGAAACACAGCTGAAAGAACTGCCCTTCTTACTTTTCTCAACTCAGTTTTGGAGCAAAAATATTGCACTAAAAATGAAAGCAGGGGAGTACACTAATTTTGTACTAAATTCATCTCCATAAACTTAACAGGTGGCTTTCCCTGTGGAACTCTGTCATTGTATTAATTGTGCTATGAGAGAACACCTGAGGAGAACATTCTAAACTTCGGGATCAACATGCTCATTCTACAGCCATGCCCATGTGTCTCTCAATAACTGTTTAGGGAGGAAAAATGAAGAATGCCAAATTACGTCTTTTGTTTGGTGGGTCAGGGGTTTGAAAAATAGCTGAGGCTTCAGAGGATGGGGGGAAATCCCATAGATGTCCATAAGGTCCTTTTCAACACAATAAGGTTGCTTATTTCAAGGGCAATAAAAGCATTTTATCTCCTCAAGCAAGGTGTCCCATTAAAATCAGGCTGAGCAAGAAGACAAAGAGAAGCAGCTGCTAGCTATTTCTTTTTTAGACTGAGATGTGATGCTTACAGAATGTTATCATTTAACATTAAATTATGTGATTCTTGAAAGATTTTCTTGATGCAATCAAAAGAAATTACAAAATAAGTACTTGGTGTCAATTTTAAAACATGTTATAGTAATTTAACTTTGAATTGAGGTGACAGTAATTAGGGTGGTGATGGTAATATTTGAGCCACTGTTTGTACTGTTGTGTGTCACAAGATTTAGTGCTGTCTCTGATATTATTTAATATATTTATTAAATCACATGGAAAGATTATCTTCCTATTTGGAGTCAAATGGCATTAATATACTAATAACCCTCAGTTGTACAATATCTTTATTATACCAAAAGTCCCAACATGATTTGAATATACTGACCTCCTGCAAGATATTTGATTCATATTATTTTCCCTGACAAAAAGCTATTCCCTGGAAAAATAATGATGATTTGGCTATCCAAAAAAGTACATGTTTTCCCTTATAGCAGGTTTTTTCCCTCTTTGTTTCTCACCTTCTCGGTTGCTATATTTCTTGCTGTTCTACTCACACATGAGACTGAATCAAAGATGCTGAAGGAACACTAACACTGAGATTTCTAAGAAGTTGGGGAGAAACACATTCAGATTAAATGTTACCAAGTTATTTTTCACATTGATCTTATTAGTTACTCTGGATGAGAGTTGCATTCCTCCCAAAAGAGGTGGTTCATGATTTCTGACATCCCTTACTTAAGCAGGATATGGAATTTGACAAGGTAATTCTTTGTTGTTGGGATGAGGACTGTCAGTTTTACAGGTAGCTCTTGACTTACAACAGTTTGTTTAATGACTATTCAAAATTACAACGGCAATGGAAAAAAGTGCCGTTTTTCACACTTATGAATGTTGCAGCATCCTCTTTATCAAAATTCAGATGCTTGGCAACTATTTGATAATTGCACTGTCCCGGGATCGTGTGATTTACCTTTTGCGACATTCTCATGAGCAAAGTCAATGGGGAAGCCAGATTCACTTCATAACCATGTTACTAATTTAAGAACTGCAGTGATTCACTTAATACCTGTGGCAAGAAAATTCATGAAATAGAGTTAACAAATTCAGTTAACAAATTTCTCACTTAGCAGCATAAGTTTTGGGCTCAGTTGTAGCTATAAGTCAAGTATTACCTGTATTTAGATCACCCTATCCAACGCAGGAAGCCATGAAGATGATAACTCACAGTCCAATCATTACTTGTAGAGAGGAAACAAGATGACCTTGACAAAGATATATAGAATTTTAGAGTGGTGGGCTACTTGGGGTTCACACAGGTTCAAGAGAACCTCTAGCTAAGATTCTGGGAAGTTTGGAGAATCCCCAAATCCCATTCCTGGATGCCCTCCCACTCCTCCCAGGAGTCTCCATACAGGTCATTTTGGATGCAGGTAAGCGCAGGGCATACACGGAGGCTCAGGGAGGCCAAGAAAATGGCCCTACCAGACATTTGGGGCCGTTTCTGGCCTCCAGAATGCCTCTGAAGCCTGGGGAGGCTGTTTACGCCCACCCGGAGGCTCTAGGAAAGCCTGAGGAGCCCACTGTGGTGCAGGAGACTGACTAGGCCACACACACCATAGCCACACCCACCCAGCAACTGGACAGAGAACCCCTTGCTTAAAATTTGTGAAGCCCACCTCTGTATATGAACCATTATGTAGGCAAAATTGGCTGAAAGATTTTTAAAGTCCAAACTGATACAACATTCAGAAAAGATGCAGAGAGCTGAGGCTCTAATTCACTTAATTTTAAGAAGGAGGAAAAGGTACAGAACATTCAGACTTGCAAGATTCTGTTATTATGGTTGTTATTATTATTTTTTTAAAAGAAGTTTCAAGTTTTCTTTGTAATTGATTTTCTGGTCTAATCTAATTAGTGAGGCTGATTCTACTTGACTTGATTGCTGCAATGCATTCCATTGGACTTGCCTGAGAAGGTATCTCAGAAGTTGTGGACCATATTGAATATGATATCCAAAATGCAAGTGGGGGAAACCAAATATTGCAGACCAGCACCTATTCTGAGGTCTCTCAATGGCTGGCAGTAGGATCCCAATCTCAGTTTGAATTGCTAGTTTAGCACTTGGATATAGCAGGAACTACCTTGCCATAAGTAACTAAGTTCACCTTATCCAAACCTCAAGAAGGTACAAGCTAGAAGTCCTATTCTCAGAATAATGTTCATAGCCTTGTGAAATAACAGGAGGAAATGCCGGGCCAAATGAAGGTTTGAAAGTGTTGTAAAACACGAAGGCTTTTACTAAAAAGGCAAATCATCTAGGCCATGCCTTTTAATCCCCTTTTTTATATTTAATAATAATATTTGGGGCTTGCTCTAGTTTTCATGGGCTGTGGATAAGACATAACAAAATTAAAGTAAAAGCAACATAATAAAAATCTGCTGCAGATAGTTCTTGTTTAACAGTGCTAACTGAAACCAAAAGCTCCATTGTTAAGAGATGTGACTGTCAGTCAAAAAATTGTTGACAGTTCCAGAAACCTCAGTTGCCATAATTAAACAAGGGTCATCTGAGTTGTTAAGTCAGGAGCTCATATGATCACGACTTATTATTTCCTGCCAGCTATTTGACTTTGCTTTGACCATACATTACTTATCAGGAAGGTAACAAATCACAATCGCATGACGGCAGGATGCTGTAACAGCTCTAAATACAAGGTCTAGTTGTAACTGTCATTTGTTTAGTGCTGTCGTGAGTTTGAATGGTTGCTGATGAATGGTTGTTAAACAAGGACCACCTGTACAGATAATAAAAAACTGACCTATCATTGATGTCATTCAGTTAAATTAACCTAAAGGATAAATGCTTTTTGCGGTATAGGCTCAAAATGCAGTTTATGGCTTAACAAAGATTCTGAACTTCTGATCTTGTGTGTTTAAGTGTGCATGTGCATAGGTTTGTGTGTGTGTGTGTGTGTGTGTGTGTGTGTGTGTGTGTGTATTAGAGGTGAATTCCTACCAGTTCTGACTGGTCTTTCTTTCTTTCTTTCTTTCTTTCTTTCTTTCTTTCTTTCTTTCTTTCTTCTGTCTAAAAATCTGTTGTCCCTTATAACCATCACCCATTAGCATGTCAGTTAGGTAGAAAGGAACCAGCTGAACTACTTGTAATCAGATGAATATATTATTCATATATGGATCTTTGGATTGAGGGATTCTATTCTAAGTACACATATGTGAATAGCCTGAGTTCAACTTTTCCAACTTTTCCACACAGCACCCTGATATATAAAACTCTCTTGTATGCACAATGACTTGATCTTTTCTTTTAATTTTCTCACCTATTCCCCCCCTTTTTTTCCATTTCACATTCTCTGTATCTACTAAACTCTTTCAATGCTTTTGACTTTAAATTACTGGGAGACACAAGTCCCTTAACAGTATAATTAAGCAATGATTCATTGATTTTATCTTCAAAAGTAAATTTGAAGTGCACTGTATTTTTCTTAATTGTCTCTTATACTCTGTGTCCTTTCTTTCTAATTATATCCTTTCCATGTTAAACAAGCTACTACTATTAATTCTGCTGAAAATTTACTAGGCTTTTATAGTGTTACTAATTTCTGTTCAGCTTCTCTCTGGATACTTTTCATTATTTACTTTTTTTGGCTAAAATAAAAATGTAATAAATTCATTTTAAAAACATATCTTTTATTGAGAGGAATATATATATATTTAGTAGGAACATTAGCCTCTGAAATCACTTTGCACATTCAAGAAAAATTAGAGAGAGAAGTGTGAGGCACTTGAGAAGTATCTTCTCAGGAAGAAGGGAAATCATATTTTCACAATACATGGTTGAAAGTCACTTCCTTTAGGTACATTATATGTATAATAACTTCCTTTCTACAATGCACAGTCCTGCAATCATCTCCTTTCCTTCTTCATTGGATGACATGATAGTTTCTCGCATATCCTCTGGCAACTTCTCTGGATCATTCAAAATGACTCCTAAAGATGTAGAGGACAATTTGAAATGAACGCTTTGGAAGGATTGCTTAGAAGAGGTAAAGGTAAAATGCTAAGCCCATAAATTCCAAAGACATTATTTATGTCCAAGACAAGATATCTTTAATCTCACTTTTATCTTTGCCTCAGCTGCTGTTCCTTAAATCACTATGAAGCATTTCTTCCTTCTTTACAAACAAGATAACAGCATGGTTGTGGTTACAGCAATGCAGTTCATGTCTGTGTTGAATTCCACTACCGTTAGCTATGCTTCCATCTTACTTCTGCTTCTGATACCCAATTTAGATGGTACATAACCTATTCAAAGCCACTGGCAATTTGGAGAAGGCCTGCATCTTCTGCTTATTTATTTTTCAGTTTAATTATTTTTAACTTCATAGATGAGCAAGACAGCCAAGGGAAACTGCTCCTATATTTTTCCATTACATATGTTTGGTTTCCTAGATTTCAATTTTAAATTTCGTAGTGAATATAATGTTCTTATCAGACATTCCCTATCTAAGAAAAATAGCTGGGGAAAATGATTTGGAAACAAAGCGGGGACAGGAGGAATAAATCACATGTACAACTATCCCTGCTTGTTCTTTAAACTCTAGATATGAAAACATCTGTCAATTTTATTTTAAGCAATTTACTACTTTTTATACTCTGTGGTTATTTCCATACTTTTTCTGTGTAAATTTTTATTTTTAAACAAAAGCCACACAATTTTACAGGCAATTTTGTAACATATATTCATTCTTCAATAAATCAAATGTTTTATATCTTATTTTCACTGTAGTATACTGTTTACTTTCTGCTTAATTCACCTAATCTATCCAGGTTGGAGTGTTCACTCTCTCTCTTGTTTCATTCCAAGGAAGTATGAAGGGACAGTTCCATATAACAGGAATATGTTATAATCCTTGTTGTTAACCTTTTGACAAATTTCAGAGATCTTTGGCCAAGGTAACAACTTTTTCCTGACCTTCCCTAAAAAAGAAAGTTTGATATTGGATTAAAATTGTCCAGTTTGGTACAACACAGCAATGATTTCTGGAGGAGGGGACAAATCGTCACCTCTGTAAGTGTGAGGTGGGGAGAACAATACCATTCCTCAAAGAAGAATTAATTAGTGCTAGAATCCAATTACCTGGCACTTCCTTGGCAGACAGGAGGAGAATGGATCCAAGGAGTCACAGTCATAAAAACACTATCTACTTCCTCAAGCCCAACAGGATCAAACTACTTCCAGATAACCTGGCAAGACTGTGCCTCAGTCAACTATCCAGAGCCTTGATGGATTAAGCCTGGTAAAAATTTGAAGGACTAGGTCATTAAATGAGAAATACAAACATGACAATATTTCATTCTGCTCAATCCATTGCTATGGTTCCATTGTGTGGTTTATACAATGACAGCGAAGCTTCTCAGCACCGAATGCCGAAAAGGGAGTGTGCATGCATGTGCGCCAGGGGCCACAACCCAGAAGAGGAGCTACCCAGGAGGCATGCATGCACCATAAAATGAATTTCCAGTTTCTGGCATGCACATGCGCATCAGCCAGCTACTTTTTCAGTTACTGGCATGCATGTGCGGACCACAATCACCTGGGGCACATGTATGCTATGCCGTAAAATGGAAGACCAACTCTTTCAGTTTCTGGCACTGCAGCATGCACAAAGGCCAGCTGATCATTGTGCATGCATGCATAATGGAAACCTGGAAGAGGAACAAGCAACGCCACATGTGCCAGGCGACATGGCACCATGTGCCACTTCAGGAACACATGCCATAGGTTCACCATTATGGGTTTATACTCATGGTTTCATGGGTGTCATGTGAGTTCTTCACTATATACAAACAGATGTGCATACACATTCACACATACACACACACACACAGCAATAGCAATAGCATTTAGGTTTATATATTGCTTCATAGGGTTTTACAGCTCTCTAAAAGCTTTACAGAGTCAGCATATTGCCTTCAACAATCTTGATCCTTATTTTATCAATCTCAGAAGGATGGAAGGCTGAGTCAACCTTGCACCTGTGGGCAGAGTCAGTCTGCAATACTGTATTTTAACCAATATGCCACCCCTTACCTCTGTATATTGTGAAATAATGTCTCACATTTTTTCATATCAAGGACACTTTTTTTCCAAAGTCCAAATGTTCAAGGAGCTTAGGTCAGCTTATAAAAAGAACTGAACTTAAGTTATAATTTCTTTCAGAAGTATGAATATTCATCATCCACCCACCCCAATAATTCTCACAAGGAACATTATAAACACTTATCACCTATTCTATGCGGCCGGCCTGGCATAGTTTTTACATAGTTTTTAATTTTGGTTTTAGTAGGAGTTTTATTGAAATTTTAGCACAGGTCTCTTAGTTTAATTTATTTTTAAGATATTTTATTGTATTTATTGTTTATAGCATTTTATTATTGCCTGTGCACCACCCTGAGTCCCGCAAGGGAGATAGGGTTGTATATAAATGCGAATAAAGTGAAAGTGAAAGTTGTCAGTTAGTAGTGACAAAGAAACCAATGCTTGCCCCTTGGAAGCAGCTTATACAGTATCTGCATTTTATACTCATGGTTTCATGGGTATCTAGCTACTCCCTTGATTTAAGTTATGCTTTATTTCTCTTTATGCTGTTGCTGCAAGAACTAATATTATTGTGAGTCACTCCAGGGAGATCAATTGATTGTGTTGGTAGGACAAGAAATGAAAATAAAGTCCATAAAATAAAATGTAAATAATGCAATAAAATAAAGTAATCACTCAGTTCTTCAGACTGGCAGTGTGTTATGATTTTAAATCTATATGTTTTCACATAGAAGCAATCCCTAATATTACCTACTGTTAGGACTGAAATGGGATGAGAGTTTATTTCCAGGATTCTTCTCTGTGACCTTGCAAACAGGATAAGTACCAAATTCAGTCCCTCACTTTACATAATCCTATCAGGCTCAAAGGAACTATCCCTGCCCCTAAACAAAACCACCTTTCCTAATGCTTTTCTGGCTGAGAAGGAGTAAATATTGATCCCCATTAACAAAAGGCAGAATGAAACTGACTAGAAACAAAGGAGAGCCAGCTCAATGAAATTGACTAAGGCAGGCCTAGTAAGGAAATTCCAACAAAGTAACTAGGCAATATGCATCTACTTCCATCACTGCTGGCTAACAAGACACAGTGGCTGTTTGCAGCCTGCTCCAACCTCACCCCAGCCTCCTCAAAAAAAAAGCATACTGTATTAACAATAAAACAACTCTCCTTATCCAGTTTCTGTAGTATGGTCTTATGATCCTGGCAGAAAATCCAAGCCATATAATTTTTCACCCCACAATTCAAAAACCTTATAAAATATCTTCCTTTCTATTATTCTCTTTCTTTTGTAATAACAAAGAAAGAACTTGGTAACAATACCTGTCACAAACAAATGGCATAAAATTCAGCAGCAATGCATGTAGAATGTTAGGCAACTCTATCATACTCATGTTGAACAAGCTGTACTGCTCTCAGTTTCTTTGCAATTTAAGGTGGTCAAGGTGCTGCTTATTATCTTTCAAGCTCCAAATGGCATGGAACAAAGTTATCTAACTCTTCCTAAGGATGAGTGGATGAGATGGGCACTCTCCAGATCCCTTGCTTTAAACATTGTCACCTTGTGGGTCCCTGGAAGTGACCTTTTCTGTTCCAGCCTTTGTCCCATAAAACACCCTCCCATTGAAATTAAATAGATCTCCATCCTTTTAACCTTCAGGAAATTCCTGAAGACCTGGCTGTTCCTACAAGCATTGGGGATGGGATGAGGTTACAGCAGGAGAAAAATGGGATGTGTTGCATCAACAATATGTAGCTGTCGCAACCCGATTTTATTGTTTCTGACTTTTATTATGTAGGCTTCTATTATTATTACTATTTATAATTATTACTATTACTATTAGTCTTCTCATCGTTCCTATCACCCATCTCCTCCCACTTATGAATGCATGACTGTAACTTTGTTGCTTGTATCCTTATGATTTATATTGATATTGATTATTTCCTGATTGCTTATTTGCACCTTATGACTATCATTAAGTGTTGTACCTTATGGCTCTTGACAAATGTGTCTTGTCTTTTTATGTACACTGAAAGCATATGCACCAAAGACAAATTCCATGTGTGTCCAATCATACTTCTATTCTATTCTATTCTATTCTATTCTATTTTATTCTATTCTATTCTTCTTGGTTGTAAACCAATCAGATTTTGGTTTACAATGGAGGATAAAACAAATGTATAAATAAATAAACCATCTTTGTTTCTGTAATCGATCTCTCCAGAGTTGTGAGAGATGCCACACTACCAGAGATGCCACACTACCAGCCTCCTCTACCGCAAAGATCCCACAGAAGAAGAGCAGCCTGGACAACTGTGGGATCTGGCAGGGTGAGAGCTGTGACCCACAAACACAAAACTTTTGCTGTGTCCCAGCATAACAGATATAGCACCCTTGCTGATCTTAATGGGGACACTAAAGTGACAGGTCAAGGTAATAATGACGACTCAAATAAGCAGGGGATTGTGGTCCAAAGTGAAGAACTTACTTCAGAAATGCAAAAGTGTGAATCAGGGATCATGCATCAGTCACACAACAAGAGCAAGGTACCCCAAAAGAGAAGTCACCTCCTGATTGGTGACTCAATCGTAAGGGATGTAAACTTAGGTAAGGATATGGAGGTTTTGAAAGAGGTCAGATGTTTGCCCGGTGCTACAGCCAGCAGAGACAAGAGGCGTATTCTTAAGATAGTCAAGAATGCAAGTAAGGACTGTGAAGTTGATGCTATTATACATCTTGGCACAAATGATCTGTCCCAAAAAGATGTAGCTTCTGTGCAGAATGATTTCCAGAGTTTGGGGTACGAACTTAGTAGTACAGGTTGTAGGCTTATCTTCTCAGAGGTTATACCAGTATACAAGGAACAAAAAGGAAAGGGCCAGCGCATAGCAGAGTTTAATGTGTGGCTAAAGGAGTGGTGTAAAAAGGAAGGCTTTGGTCTTATTAGTCATGATGCCTGCAGCTGGTCCAATGATAAACTGTACAAAAGAGATGGTTTGCACCCATCCAAGAAAGGGACTGAGTTACTTGGCATTAAATTCACAGATTTCCTGGCTAAACATTTAAACTGAATAGTGGGGACAGAGAATCAATAGATAAAGAACATTTCTGTCCCCAGCAAACTAAAATTCATAGGGTTATCAGTGCATGTAACATAGATATTTGTGCGGGTAATATTATCAACACTGCTGTCAAGCAAAACCAAACAATTAACAGTGAGTGCCATACCATGTACATGAACCATACAAGTGGCAAAGAAATAGGGCCAAAGAGAACCATAGTCAGGCATAACACAGGTTTCGTAGACAGTAAACACAGGGTCAATCAAAATGGACTCAAATGTCTATACACCAATGCACAGAGTATGAGGAATAAACAGGGTGAATTAGAAATTCAAGTAAATGAGGGCAGTTATGATATTGTTGCCATTACAGAAACTTGGTGGGATGAAACCCACAAATGGAACATACAGCTAGAAGGATTTAAATTATTTAAAAGAAATAGACCAAATAAAAGAGGAGGTGGAGTTGCACTATATATAAGAAATAATTACATCTCTACAGAAATAGAGCACAACAATGATGAGAACTATCTTGAATGTATTTGGGTCAATATTAAAGGTTGGGGGGGAATGATATTGTCATAGATCTATACTACAGGCCACCCAACCAAGCAGAGGAAGTGGATGAACTTTTTGCTAACCAACTAACTAAGGTATGTAGGAAGCACACTACAATAGTAATGGGAGATTTGAACTACCCTGACATCAATTGGGAAACAAACTCTGCACCAAGTGGAAGATCCAACAGGTTCCTATCAAACCTAGCAGACAACTTTGTTTCCCAAAAGGTAGAGAAGGGAACAAGGGGATCAGCAATATTGGACTTAATTCTCACTAACAGAGAGGAAATGATAGAAGGTGTAGAAGCTACAGGAACTTTGGGGGCAAGCGATCATGAAATACTGGAATTCAACATTATGCAAACAAAAGTAGTTGAACAAAGTCAAACTAGAGTCTTAGACTTTAAGAGAGCTAATTTCAATAAACTCAGAGAGAGCTTGGGAAGGATTCCATGGATGAGAATCCTCAAGGGGAAAACAACTCAAGAAGCTTGGGAAATTTTGAAAAATGAGATTATAAAAACCCAGTCCAGCGCAATACCAATGAAGAAGAAAAATAACAGTTCCCAAAAGAAACCAGCATGGCTGCATAAAGAACTCTCTGACAAATTGAAAGACAAAAAGGATAAATATAAAAAGTGGAAAAGGGGGGACATAACTAAGGCAAAATATCAGCAAATAGCCCGAGCCTGTAAAGATGAAGTGAGGAAAGCTAAGGCTCGCAATGAAGAAAGGCTTGCCAAAAAAGTAAAAAATAACAAAAAAAGCTTCTTCCAACATGTTAAAAACAAGAAAAAAGTTAAGGAAACAATTGGTCCACTGCTGGGAGAAAATGGCAAGAAGATGATAAGCAACAGGGAGAAAGCAGAACTATTTAACTCTTTTTTTGCATCTGTCTTTACACAAAGGGATAAAACAGTCCAACCAATCAAAAACAGCACCACAAAAATCAGATTAGGGACTTCCGGTTCCACCTTCCAGCGGCGACGGGCGAGTCTTGGACTCGCTCGCCGCTTTGTTCTCTTTTCTGCCCCCCAACGGGGGTGAGGCACCCCCTTTTTGGGGTGCCTTCCGTAGGGCTGGCTCGCCTGGGTCTGTTTCTCCCTGCGGCGGCGGGAAAACGGCCCTTGTCCTCGGCCTAGGTGAGAGGAAACATGCTGCGGGGGGGTTTCCCTTCGCCAATGGAGGACGGCAACGAACAACGGATTTAAAAAGAGCTGAGCGTGTGGGTCGGAAGGCTCCCCGGGGCTTTGACAGTGAGGTGAAGAGTGAGTGATCTTTAACATTATCTGTGCTGGCAGCCTGGACTGAAAGAACGTAGAGGGGGGTGTTTGTTTGTTAAACCCCCCCTCGGATTTAAAGCGGCATTTAGAAATGGCTCCTCGTTGCGAGGAAGCGGATATTTTGCGTCCGGACTGCTTTGAACTAAGTGAAAGTGATTTGCGGCTTGTTTCTTTACAATGTATCTAAGTCTGGCTGGCTTGAAACAATTTTTCTTTTGTTACTTTCTCCTGCTGGCTCTCAGACTGGGCGGTGGAGGATGGCTCCCTTTGTTCCTGAATGATTATTTTTACTTTTGGAAAATTACCAACATCTCTTTGTGATTTGGACTCTCTCTCTCTACTAATGAAGAAATTATTGGATTAATTGATTCCTTCCCTGGAGTGCCTTCTCTGCTATAATTATTGACTGTGAAAAGTGTTTCTCTGCTGGGTCTTGAACTTTTTACAACTTTCATTTGAACTGTTTTTCTCCTGACCTGGTTCAACGGCCCCACCCAAAAAACGCCATCTTAGTGGCACTGACTTTAACAGCTTACCATGGCATCAAAATCAGAATTGGCAGGATTGGAACAAAGAATGTCATCTTTGGAATCAGTGTTACAAGCTCTGGTGCAGGAAATTAAAGCTTTGAGAGAAGATAACAATAGCTTCAAGAAAGATCTTCTGGAAACACGGAAGCAAGTGCTGGAGAACACACAGAAGACTGAGGAGCTGGAAGGGGGGCTGGTTGGGGCAAAGGGAGAACTTAAAAATGTCAACACTGAAATTGCAGATTTGTCTGGTCATATGTCTAGGATGGATTTTGAAAGGATGTCATATTTTTTAAGATTTCAGAATATTTCTGAGGAATCTGGTGAATGTCTTCCTGAACTCATGAGTACAATTTTAGCAGACTATTTACATAAACCTAAAGATGAGATCAGGGGGGACATTGACCTAGTCTACAGAATAAATTCGACATATGCCAGGATAAATGAAGTACCCAGAGAGATATATATTAAATTTATCAGAAGGTCAACCAGAGAGGGAATTTTGAAGGCGCAGAGAGGGGGGCCGTTAATTTACCAACAAAAGGAAGTCGCCATCTTGAAGCAGATCCCAAAAAAGATTAGAGAGATGAGGAGGAAGTATTCCTTCTTATCTAAAAAATTGTTTGACCATGGGATCTGGTTTAAGTGGGCGATGCCGGAAGGGATGTTGGTGTTCTGGGATGAAGGAAGAGTAAGGATTAAAACAGTTGTTGAGGCGGAAGCCTTTCTTAAAAAACATTCCTCTATCCTGGGGGAAGATCCAGGGGGGACGGAGGGGGCTACGGCCCTGCCCGCTGGGGGCCAGAGAGGTGAAAAAGAAGATACAATTGCCAAGAGACTTAGATCAAAAAAATAACTTTGCTTTTTTTTATTATCATTAATATTGTATAACCTTTATATCTGGATGTTTGCACACGACTGCTAGCATAGAATTGAGAATTTAGGAAACATGTACTTATTTTCACGTTGTAGTGTTTTTGAAAAAATGTTTTTTCAATATTTTATTATGAAGCCCTGGAAGGGCCAATGATCCCGACGCGAAAGTTCTTAAAATGTTTCTGTATTCCCTACCCCCTTTGGAAAATTGTAAAAACCAATAAAACTTTTTCAATATAATAAAAAAAAAAAAACAGATTAGGAACACAAGTTGAAATAGGGAAGAAAATGGTAAGTGAGCATCTGTCTGCCCTGGACGAGTTCAAATCACCAGGACCGGATGGATTACACCCCAGGGTTCTGAAGGAACTGGCAGACGAGATCTCAGAACCACTGAACTATATCTTTCAGAGATCCTGGAGCGCCGGGAAACTGCCAGAAGACTGGAAAAGAGCTGATGTGGTTCCCATCTTCAAAAAAGGAAAAAAAACAGATCCAGGAAACTATAGACCCATCAGCCTGACCTCAATACCAGGAAAGATTCTGGAAAAGATAATTAAGCAACAAATAAGTGAATACCTAGAAGCAAACAAAGTAATAGCCAAAAGCCAACATGGGTTTGTCAAAAACACATCATGCCAGACTAATATAATTGCATTCTTTGACAAAGTGACAAAATCAGTGGACCAGAGGAATGCTGTCGATATAATTTACTTGGACTTCAGTAAGGCATTTGATAAAGTAGACCATAACCTACTATTAGATAAAGTAGAAAATTGTGGGTTAGACAGCACCACCACCAAATGGATTCGCAACTGGCTGACCAAATGCACTCAACGTGTAGTCCTCAATGGAACTGCATCTACATGGAAGGAAGTATGCAGTGGAGTCCCCCAAGGCTCTGTTTTAGGCCCAGTACTCTTTAACATCTTCATCAACGATTTGGATGAGGGGATAAATGGGGAACTCATCAAATTTGCAGGCGACACCAAGCTGGCAGGAATAGCCAACACTCCAGAAGATAGGCTTAAGATACAGAAGGATCTAGACAAACTTGAACATTGGGCACTATCTAATAAAATGAAATTCAATTGTGAAAAAAGTAAGGTTCTACATTTAGGCAAGAAAAACAAAATGCACAAGTACAGTATAGGTGGTACCTTGCTCAATAGTAGCAACTGTGAGAGGGATCTAGGAATCTTAGTGGACACCATTTAAATATGAGCCAGCATTGTGCAGCAGCTGCCAAAAAAGCCAACACAGTTCTAGGCTGCATAAACAGAGGGATAGAATCTAGATCACGTGAAGTGTTAATGCTACTGTATAGTGCCTTGGTAAGGCCACACTTGGAATACTGCATACAGTTTTGGTCGTCACGATGTAGAAAAGACGTGGAGACTCTGGAAGGAGTGCAGAGAAGAGCAACGAAGATGATTAGGGAACTGGAGACTAAAACATATGAAGAACGGTTGCAGGAGCTGGGTATGTCTAGTTTGATGAAGAGAAGGACCAGGGGAGACATGATAGCAGTGTTCCGATATCTCAGAGGGTGCCACAAAGAAGAGGGAGCCAAACTATTCTCCAAGGCACCTGGGGGCAGGACAAGAAGCAATGGGTGGAAACTAATCAAGGAGAGAAGCAACTTAGAACTAAGGAGAAATTTCCTGACAGTTAGAACAATTAACCTCTGGAACAGCTTGCCTCCAGAAGTTGTGAATGCCCCAACCCTGAAAGTCTTTAAAAAGATGTTAGATAGCCATTTGTCTGAAATGGTATAAGGTTCCTGCCCACGCAGGGGGTTGGACTAGAAGGCCTACAAGGTCCCTTCCAACTCTGCTATTGTATTATTGTGTTCCATTCTCACATCTGTGATACTACTACAGTACATTTAAAAAGTAAAGATCTCATTGTCTCCTTAATTTATCTTTTTCTATAACCAATCTGTGCTGGTTAATGAACCTACCATGTCAACATAGACACTAATTTATTTTGTTGCATAGCTAGAAGCAAAGCTAAAAATGAAAGGAAGGAAGGAAGGAAGGAAGGAAGGCCATCAACACACATTATCCCACAGACTTAACTTGGTTTTTTTCCCCACCCTTTTTCAGAAATGTGTAGATCAGACATGCTTCTGAAAGTGGAGCAAATTCTTTTCTGCCAATATCCTTTGCTTTATTCTCTCGTAACAGAATTTACAGAGGAGGATTACTGCTTATCAGTTGATGCATCCATCACCCCACTTGCTGTTTCATTTTCTGTCTTTGTTTTCTCTGTCACTGTAGTTCTTCTTTCCCAAAGCTTTCATTGATGGATGCTCATTATTTCTGTTTAGCTGCTTCCAGCACCAAAATAACAAGGAAGACATGGTTCTTTTTACAGCATGTTATTGACCCTTTCTAGTCTAATGCTGGAAACCTTGGTGACTGCTGATTTTCAATGTACAGCTTCAGATCTTGTATGGTGGGGAGGGGAATCTACATTATGGACTGTACAAATTGATCTACTGAGAGCTGGGATTTCCTTAGTGAAGTCACCAGAGTTTAGGTGAACTCAAAAGAGATTTTGTTTATCTCAATTCATGGCATACTTTTGCGGGCCTTGGGCCTGGTTAGTACTTGGAGGAATACTTGAAGATATGTGTCATTAATTTATTGTTCAGTGTCAATTCCTTGTGCTACAAAAACATCAGTTCATTTGACTACTAGAGCGTTTCTGAAGTTGGATGTTTTCTCACCTTCCCAGTTTGGCTTAGAATTCTGGTATTATTTGAAGGAAAATTATGCCATTTCTACTGTCCAAAACAGCAATGCAAGCAATAACTAAATTTCATAGGAAACAGGGGGCAAATTACATCCCAGCAGCATTTAAATTGCTTACAGCTAAAACAGTTGCACAACTAGTATATGGGATACAGCTCAGCCCATACACAAATTCAATAATATTTTCTCAGGAATTTGCTGGGTCCTTCAAAGTGCATTTCCAATGCAGTATTGATTCTTGAAATTAACATGCCAAATATTAAGGCTGAGGCCTGGACTAGGATTCTAATTTTAGCATTTAGAACCATGTTTGATCTTATAGGCCTGATGTCTTTGATGCTGTCAGACAATTACCAATCCCATTGGCACCATACCTGCATAGCATAATTTTACGATATTGGCCTCTCTCCTGAATATCTAGACCAATTAACCCTAGAAAGGTTAAAGAGAGTTTAGTAAAAGGGAGATTCGGATACATTTATTGTCAAAATGATATCACTAATGCTCCTGAATACTATTGCCAAATGTAAGACAGTCCAACATCCTCCACTGCAAGATAACTATATAATTAAACACTAAACAAATACAAATGGGTCTTTTCCAGAGGCCATTTTGATACTCTCTACTGATGGGAAGATTCCATGCAACTCCTTATTTATTTTTTTAAAAAATTGCCCTTATAGATACAGAGAGGCAGAAACTCCCACCCATGATGTCCTCATACTGTGCTCTTTCTATGATACCTCAAAACATGCTCTGATGACCCCAATCATTTATAAATATGAGAGCCATACACATAATATTGGAACATGATAGCAGTGTTCCAATATTTGAGGGCCTGCCACAAAGAAGAGGGGATAGACCTATTTTCCAAAGCACCAGAAGGTAAGACAAAAAAAAAATGAGTAGAAACTAATATAGGATAGAAATGACCTAGAAGTAAGGAGAAACTTCCTAACCATGAGAACAATTAACTAGTGGAATGATTTTCCTTCAAAAGTTGTGGGTGATCGATCACAAGAGGCTTTTAAGAAGAGACCGGACAGCCATTTGCCTGAAATGATATAGGATCTCCTGCTTGAGCAAGGAGTTGGACTACAAGACCTTCAAGGTCCCTTCCAACTCAGTTATTCTGTTTATTATTTTTAAGAGACACGAACCATACACTCACTTATCAGCAGGTGAACAACTATCTTCATCGTTATACAACTGCGCAAAACTTTTAATTAGATATGTTGTTTTTAATTATCCTATTATTTTATTCTTCCCCAATAATAAGTTGCTATATTAAACTATTACCTTTGAAGGAAATTGCTGTTAAAAACACATACTTAAGAAAATGTATACAAAATTGAATATACTGTATTAAAAGAAAATTGAATTGAATATATTAAAAGAAAATATACACTATTTTTTATACACTCTTGAAAAATACCATAGACTTCTGGAGAAGCAGTACATGAGTAATTCAAGATTGAAAAATGAATGAATGATATTGAACTCATCCATCTCTTCCTGTATTCTGAGTCAAAATTAAAACTTTAATGAACAATATATTTACTGTATAATATCTTCAACATCATCATCACCACTATCATTTTATTTATTTTTTCTATTTTATTTATATATATATATATATATATATATATATATATATATATATATATATATATATATATATATATATATATATGTTTGTTTTCGTAGGTTTTCATATTTTAAATATTTTATTTATATTTGTTTATAAATATATTAGCTTATAATATTTTTTCCTATTCAATAATCATTACAGTCAATGGATCTTATTACTATATTGAAAATTAATCCATTTGCAAAGCTTATATTGATTGTTTTAACACATGGGAAGTGGGATATGGCATCCTTGATACCTTGCTTGAAATTTGGATGTAAACAGTATGAACAGAACCACAGAGGAAAGTTATTCTCTAAAACATTTTGAAGTTTATTAAGCTTCAATAAAATTGCTCTGAAAAGGGTGCTTTCAAATTATGAATCAAAGCTTTTTGAATATTTTTCCCCTTTGGCTTTCCTAATGTGCTCAGTTTTTAAAAAGATTTTTTTAAAAAAAATATAATACTGTATCTCCCACTGATAGCTGCCTGGTTGCATTGAAAATAAGCTCTTAGATTTCATGGTGTATCCAATCTGCAGTTTTTATTAGATCTTTATGCTCTCCTTCAGAAATTCCTTTCCTTTCCCCAATGTATTAGATTTCCAGTCATAATTTCTCAGTATTCATCTATTTAGTGATTTAAAGTTTCAAACAGAAGACTCCCAATATTTCAAAACATGCCGATAGGACCAATCACTCAAGAGAATTTCTCTAACCTTGGAGTTGGTCCTCTGATCTTCTCTTATGTATCACCTTCCAGTTTTTATGCTTCATGTTTCCAGGGTTTGGCTTTGTTTTATTTCTGTCCTGGAAAAGCACATCACTTTTTCTAAATGGAATAAGATTACTTTGTTTGTAGTGGTAATGAGGAAAAAATATATTGTGGATTCAGCCTGAACAAGGAGGATAACACTGAGAAGAAGAATCACATTTATTGTAACAATTGTTGGATTCCTTCTTCAGAAGGACCCTGAATTATGAAAAGCCAAGATTTTTAAAGACTTTGAGAGTTGCAAGGCTGGAAACCTTAGAGATCTGATTTGTTGGCCAGTTTGGGGAACCTAGGGAGAATCAAACTAGGAAGGACATATATTGTAAAGTCAAATGGGCCTATCAAGAGACAGCAAAATTGGTGAAGCCCATTGTGAAGGAAGTCCTCATCTGATGGAATATTGGGGTGTCTCTAGCTTTGTAGTAAAGACTGCACTTTGACTGCAATGCAAGCTGGCAGGTGGCTTTTATTCTTTGGTTTAGAAGGGATGGAAGAAGAATTTACCTAGCATAGGACACATCAATTTGGATCTCATACAATTAGACCACAGGTGTTTAAGTTTATTCAGATTTGTATACCGCCCTTTCTCCCTTGCGGGACTCAGGGCGGTGAACAGGCAATAATAAAACAACAATAAAAACATCAAATACAATAAATACACTAAAACTGAATTAAACCACTAAGCCTGTTCTAAAATCCCCAATAGAAACCCCTAATAAAAACAGATTAAAAGACTATGCCAGGCCGGCCGCATGAAATAGATGGGTTTTCAAGGCCCAGTGGAAGAGGCGCAGGTCCGTGGTTGTACGGAAGCCGGACTGGCACGAGTCCAGATAGACAGTTTACTCCAGGTGCTGAGGGAACTGTTGTACCACCACACTCTCAACAACCTTCGCCAAAAAGGGAAGGTTGGAGACACAGCTGGGTCCAGGGAGGGCTTCTTGAGGAGGGGCCTCACCACCGCCTCTTTCAAGGCGGCCAGTAAAAACCCCTCACTCAAAGAAGCATTGACAATTCCCTGGAGCCTGCCTCATGTAACCTCCCGGGAGGCCAGTACCAACCAGGAGGGACACGGGTCCAGTAAACATGTGATGGTGTTCAGCCACCACAGCATCCTGTCCATGTCCTCGGGAGTCAGAGGATCGAACTCTTCCCAGATAGTGGGCTCAAGACCTGCCTCCGTTGACCCATCTGAACTAGTCCAATCGGAGGCTAACCCGTCCCGGATCTGAACGATTTTATTATGCAGATAACACCAAATTCCTCTGCACAGCTCTGATGGAGGAGGGAGCGGGACACCCTAAACAAGGCGGCAGATCGGTTACCTGCAGATGTGATAAGAGCAGAGAAATAGTTCCATTTTGCCACTTTTATTGCCACGAGGTAGTTCCTTAAATGGGACCTTACCCGTGTCCGGTCAGATTCGGAGCGGGTGGTCCTCCAAACACCCTCTAGGCACCCGCTTCATCACCCTCAGCTCCTCGGAAAACCAAGGGGCCAAGGTAGATTGGCACTGGGTGAGAGGCCGCAAAGGCACGACCTGGTCTAGGGCCCCTGTGGTCACACTATTCCAGGCGGTCACTAGGTCCTCAGTCAAGTCATGGGTCAAGGTCTCAGGCCCAAGCTCCATCTGGAACCTCTCAGGGTCCATCAGGCGCCTGGGGCGGAACCATTTTGTCACTTCTGGTTCCGCCTCCCCACGGTGGGGTGCAGCGGTTGGAAAGCCTAGCCAAAGGAGAGAGTGATCTGACCATGACAGGGGCTCAACGACTATTTCCCCTAAACCAAGATCACTTAGCCACTGGCCGGAGGCAAAAACTAAGTCCAGTGTGTGTCCTCCAGTGTGGGTGGGGTCATGAACTAAGTGGGTCAGGTCCATGGCCGTCATGGAGGCCATGAACTCCCAAGCCACATCAGATGCTTCACCTATCGATGGCAGATTGAAGTCCCCCATGACTAACAGCCTGGGGGTCTCAATCGCCATCTCGGCTATCACATTGAGAACCTCAGGTAGGGCTGCTGATACGTAGCGGGGAGCCAGGTACACAATCAGCACGCACTGCTGCCTCCCATGACCCCACTTCACACATAGGGACTCACAACCGGCCATCTGTGGCACAGTGGTCTCCCTCGGGTCCAGGCCCTCCTTTATAATAACCGCCACCACCCCCACCCCAACCCTGGGCTCTCGGCTGGTGAAATGCACAGTAACCTTGCAATGTGTCAAACTTGTGATGTCACATTGTCATTACATGATGTATCACAACATTTTTCCTCTTTGCAGGGGTGGGCATGGCCTGTGTGTGACGCATCTGGCTTGCAGGCCACTAGTTTGATACCCCTGAATGAGACAAAGAGGTGAATTTGGTTTTGACCCTGGTTTATTTTCTCTACTATAATAGCATTATTTTTAAAAAAACCAAAACTGCAAATATTTTATAGCCAGAACACCTTCTCTTGAACTGCCATGTTTTCCAAGGGCAGTTGTGCAGAAAAATTATACCTTGAAAACCCCCAGGTCCCAAACAATTGAAATCAATACATTTTATTCTTGAACTATTCTTTCAATTTTACTAGACCCTTCTATTTTCTCAGTGGAAGACACACTTCCCTTCTGTTGCCAGATGCAACAAGGCAACCTGATAATGGTAAATTAACAACCTTAACTAATTGCTTTCCATCTGCAGTTTAGAGCCGGCTATTCCCTTTGCATCCAGGACTTGCTTGGACAATGACTAGAAGCAGAACATTTTTTTTCAGTGAGACTGGCTATGAATTTCTAATGCCTGCAACATGAGGCACAAATTAAAAGCGTATTTCTCCTGACGATATTGTCATATATGTTACTACCAGTGATCAGGAAGGAGAGAGGCAAAACAAAACAAGACAAAAGATCTGTATTTTATTCATAAGCTTCTACAATGCTGCAAATACAGATGTTGCTGCTGGATTCTCTTTGCGTTAATTCTCTTTATGAAGGCTGCAGTCCAACTGTCATCCTCCCCATGAATAAGCTTCACTGAACTTAACTGGACCCACAGCTGATTATGCATTCATGGAAGCAGCCTGTATAACTAACAATTTATCCAAGGATTCTACAGCGAATAAATATTTCCTTAGAGGATTTTTGCATTGGCCAGAAAATAAAAATATTGTGTAGGAGGATACAGTCTTACATATGTTGACCTGAGCTGGGACTCAGATACATTGAATCTATTCAGTGAAATTCGCTCCTGAATACACATGCCATATTTTTGTAGTGATGCTCTTGTTTATGTCTGAGGACCACAGGGTAGCAAAGCTTATTTCAGAAGCGGCTATGTTTCCATTTTAACTTTGAACCTATCACAGTTGGAATGTAGTCTTTAAAATATTTCCAGAATGGGAGTTCAACTCTTCTCTACTTCTGGCATAAATATTATGAATTAAATATGAAGACATGTTTTGTTTGGTTAAACTTGTACAAACCCTTTCCTTTCGGCCTTCAAAGGACACATACCAGGGAGCAAAGAAGGAAGCAAAAGAATACACGCACACACACACACACACACACACACACACACACACACACACAATATGCTGGCACACTGAAATAACCATGTCTCTAATTTTTTATTCTGAAGTGTTGACAGACGTGAAAAAGCTAAAAATCACCTCCAAGAATTAACTAAATGTAAAAACAGCATACTCCACATATTGCAAGCCTGGCAGTTCATTGAACACAAATTCAACATTAAAACTTCCTCAGGGAATTTTTTAAAACAGACCAAAGTCTTGGGTTTCAACATAATCAGTTGAAATGGGGTTATAATAACAGACTCTTGAAATCCTGGCAATGTTTCCTCTTCCATTCTTCCTATTCTAAGGTAAGTGGAGACTAAGCAATTTTGTTCTTCTTCTTTTCCCAGATCTAGTTCCTGTTTCACTAAAGGTCTTTGCATTCTGCCCTGGTCATATCAGCAGTTCTTTGCAACTGGCATCAGATAGTCCTAATAATGAAATACACTGCAAATCACTTTTGTTCAAGCTATACTAATTTAAAATATTTGAATTAGTATATTATTCTCTGCCCTTTGGTTCTAACAAAGGTATTCCTAAAAAACCTAATTACATTCAGTCACCACAAAGGCCAGACAGACAAAGCATGAAATAAGCTTGTTTAGTTTAGGGAGAAATGTGAAAATAGCAAAATATGCAGATAAAACTAGGTGACCCTGAAGAAATATTCTGAAATATTCTGATATTCATCAGTTCACCTGATGAACTGACATGACCATCATAGTTTTAGGCTGGTGAAAAGCAGTACTTGCCTACTCTCACAATAAACGTGTTTAAGCAATATGCAAATATAAGAAATATCAAAGAATAAATATATGCATATATATTGTATGCCCTGTCTTTCCTATTTTTTATTAATCACATGAAAATTAGTTAAATAAAGCTACATGCTGGAGACAAATATATAACAATCTTATTTCTACCTAATACCCTTCTCTTTTATGATGGATGCCTGATGATGTATGAATGTATGTATGTATGTATGTATAGGTTCTCCTTGCACATATGTGCTAGTCGTTCCCGACTCTAGCAGGCAGTGCTCATCTCTGTTTCAAAGCTGAAGAGCCAGAACTGTCCGAAGACGCCTCTGTGGTCATGTGGCCAGCATGACTAAATGCTGAAGGCACATGGAACACTGTTACCTTCCCACCAAAATGGTCCTATTTTTCTACTTTCATTTTTTACTTGCTTTCAAACTGCTAGGGACAAGTAATAGGAGCTCACTCCATTAGGCAGTACTATGAATTTGAACCACTGAACTGCCAACCTTTCTGATCGACAAGCTTGCTTGTTGTTTGTTTCACTTAGGGTAGTTCCCTAACAGTGTGCAAAGGATTTGGTCTCCAAGCCAGAGTGAAAAAGAATGATCAGGAGAATTGATTCTCATCCAAACTACAACATGGTTTTGTAATAGGAAGTAGGAACAACTTTGAGGAACAGGAGGTAGCGTTGAGATCAAGGCAATAGTCAGGTAATAGAATCTAGGTTTGGAACAAGAATATAATTTGAGAAAGTGTCTCAGACATGACCCTCCCTATTTCTCATGAAGATAAAAGCCAAGAGCAGGGAAGCATATTTAGGATTGCAAAATTCTGTTACTAAAATTCTGAAATAAAATAGTATTAGCATTCATAACTCTGGCATCCTAGTCTGGTCTATCATGGAGCTGACAGGTTTTAAATGCCAGAGGAAATTATTTTATTTATCTAATTTATACATCTACCCTTCTCACAAACAGGTGATCCTGGGAGCAGTGATTATTTTCAAAAAAAATTACTACCCATTCTGTGGACGTGGCTTGGCAGTCATGTGATTGGGTGGGAGTGTTTGGCAGCCATGTGACTGGGTGGGCATGGCCAATTTAGCCATTCATTTTGCCAATTTAGCAGTCCATTAAACAATACACAGCAGCCCCCTTTTCTATTCTTTTTAATATTGCATCCTCTAGGTTTTGTTTTATTTTTTACTAGGAGGGAGAGGTTGGTAATGCCTGGGGATATCTGGGAATTTCTCCTCTGTGTTTGAGGCACTAAAATAAACAAGATGATATAAGGTCTCCTGCTGGAACAGGTGATTGGACTATATGACCTCTGAAGTCCCTTCCAGCCCTGGATTGCTGTGCTGTTTCAAAGCATCCTCTGAAGCTGTGTCTAGTGTTAGATTTGTGGTCCTTCCTTCATCTCCTTTTTCCCTCCCTCCCTCCCTATCTCCCTCCCTCTATCCAACCATCCATATCCATATCTACCCATCCCCTCTGCTCTATTTTGGGCCTAGTAGGTCTGCCTGAAGCCTGCTGGGAGCCAAAATGGGGCTTGTGAGGATCCTAGAAGGGGTGGGGGAAGGTAAGGTTGTGAGCCCGGTGGAGTGCAGCAAGCTCCAGGGCAGGCTAATGAGACTTACCTGTAAGCAGGAGGAGGAGGCAGTTCAATTGGGGTGCAGGGTTGGCACCATGTGGCAGCTTAGGCAGGGAAGACACCTGGGAGGTGAGGAGTGACAGGGTGGGACAGGTGGGTGGGGCACTTAAAATGGTCTGTGCATGCATACAACATTAAAGAAGGAAAAAAATACATTTTTCAATGAATATTGTTCTGCGCATGGGCAGAACAGAAAACCAAGATGGTGTCACTGAGGATAGAACCGGTATGGTCATGTGTCTGCTGGAGTTACTACCTAGTCAGCTGAACCAGACTGTACCTGTAGGAACCCACCTCTTCCTGGGAGGCATATAAGAAAAATGACTATAATGATTTAAATTATCCTCTGCATTTCCCCCTTAGGATTTACCATATTTTTTGGAGTATAAGACACACCAGAGTATAAGATGTATCAAGATTTTGAAGAGGCAAATAAAAAAAAGGTTTTTGCACTCTGCAGACCTCCCCAAAAGGGCCCATTTTTTATGAAAAAGGGGCGTGAATAGCCTTTAGGAGGCTTGTAGAGTGCTCCTGGGGGTGGGGCAAAAACAAGAAAAAATGGCCCATTTTTTCACTCATTTCTGCCCTTCCCAGCCCCCAGTATCACTCTATAAGCCTCCTAAAGGCTTTGTGTGGCCATTTTGGTGATGGGGCAGGGTTTGGGGCGGCAAAAAATGCTGTATTCAGTGTATAAGATGCACCTGGATTTTTAGCCTCTTTTTTGAGGGGAAAAGGGTGTGTCTAATGCTCTGAAAAATATGGCATATAGATCAGGTTTCACCTTGTATTAGCATGTTTCAGGGGAGGATCTCCCAAAATCATTCCTATGTGTAAAAAAAAACCCCTTATGCAATATTGACAAACATTCCCTTACGCTACCTACTAATGAGCTTATTTGAGTTGCAATCACTTGGAAAGTACTTTGAAAACCATAGTGGAGAAATGACCCACTTTCCACTGATATGAAGGGTTAAAAAGAGAGAAAGAAGGATGTACTTTGGTGGTAAAATAGATGAAATACAGAAAATTTCACATACAGTCCTTGTCATCTCAAGAGAGGTGGGAAAAACTACTGCCTGACAACCTGAAGAGACACTGTCAACTGGTTGACAGTAGTGGTCTGCGGTGAGGAACATTATTTTAAATTACATGACTGATTTGTAAGTTGTTTCTCTGTTTGAAATGAATGCACAAACATGCAAAAATATAAACAATGTAAAATAAAGAAGAAATAAATAAAATTATCCTAGACTGTGCAGCCTTGGTGAAGATGATACTTATTTACAGATTCTTGAAAAGCAGAGGATTAGGGAATGAAAAAATTAGGGAATATATTGCACAGCTGGTGAATAACAAAGAAGCCCAGGGCCTAAACATGGGGTGTCTTTGATCTTTCATAAAGTCTTACTATCAAAATACGTATTGAATAAGAAAGCTAGCTCCTCTGATAGAGTTAAGTAAAAAGAGCTTGATTAATGTCAACATCATAATTTGTGACTTGTTGACAACCAGGAGAAATTTCCCAATACATTTGTTGAACATAACCCCAGCTTGCACCATGGAGCTGGCACATTTTACACCAATCTCAATGTCCAGACATGATTCAAAGGTACAACACACTATAATAGCTAATATAGAATTCAGACTGGAAGGCACTTGGCCTACAATACACCTGGCATAACAACAGTTGAAAAGAAAAAAAGTTTGGTTCACTGATATTGCAATACCTGGTGATGCAGAAATTGAAGATAAGCAGCAAGAAAAAATCACAAAGTATAGGGACTTGCAAATTGAAGTTGAGCAACTGTGGAAAACGAAATCGTGTGTTGTCCCGATTGTAATTGGAGCCCTTGGAGCAATACCTAAAGGGCTACCTCGCTATTCAGAAATTCTAAATTTACTGGACTTGAACATTCTGATTCTACAATAAACCACCCTACTTAGAACAGCTTATATCCCCCGATGTTACCTTAACAGTTCCTAGGTCCTTGGTTAGGATTCAAGCTGTTGAGCTACCAACCAGTCCCAAAGGGTGTGAATCTCATCAAAGATTAACCAATATTATCTATATAAATAAAAATGTAAAATAGTTTGTACGAATCCACTAATCTCAAAAAGTACCCGACCGATTTATACCAAACTTTCACACAATGTAGCCAAGCACTTCGGATAATAGAATAGCTAATCATTTTGTGCCTAACAAATATGTGTTGTGTACAAATTACACACACAAAAAAGTACCCACTGAAATTGTGTGTTAACATCCCTGTAGCCACGCCCATCAAACTGCTTTTCAACTGTCAGTGTTGGAAAAGGCCTCATACGGCGGCCTCTTGGGGCCAAAAAGGCACAGAGGATAGCAAACTCCCAGGTGGCCCTTAGAGGGGGGGGGGAGAAATTCTGCTCAGGACTGTTCTCTGAGGTAAAAAAAAGGAGGCAGGCAGCTGCTTTAAACTGTTTAATACGAACTGAACCAAACTGTAACAAAGAATCACCCATCTGACAGCAAATACAGTTTAATAAAAGAGGGATTAGGGGAGGCATGATAGCAGCCTTCCAATATCTCAGGGGTTGCCCCAAAGAAGAGGGAGTCAAGCTATTCACCAAAGCACCTGAGGGCAGAACAAGAAGCAATGGGTGGAAACTAATCAAGGAGAGAAGCAACCTAGAACTGAGGGGAAATTTCCTGGCAGTGAGAACCATTAACCAGTGGAACATCTTGCCACCAGAAGTTATGGATGCCCCAACACTGGATGTGTTTTTAAGAAGAGACTGGAAAACCATTTGTCTGAAACGGCATAGGGTCTCCTGCTTGAGCAGCGGGTTTGGACTAGATGACCTCCAAGGTCCCTTCCAACTCTGCTATTGTATTATTGTATTACAGTAGGTAGGTAGATAGGGGAATAGAGAGACAGGGAGAAATACAGTTTAATAAAAGAGGGACTAGGGGAGACAGGATAGCAGCCTTCCAATATCTCAGGGGTTGCCACAAAGAAGAGGGAGTCAAGCTATTCTCCAAAGCACCTGAGGGCAGAACAAGAAGCAATGGGTGGAAACTAATCAAGAAGAGAAGCAACTTAGAACTGAGGAGAAATTTCCTGACAGTTAGAACAATTAATCAGTGGAACAACTTGCCTCCAGAAGTTGTGAATGCCCCAACACTGGAAATCTTCAAAAAGATGTTGGATAGCCATTAGTCTGAAATGGTATAGGGCAGTTATGGCTAACCATGGATGGATGGATGGATGGATGGATAGATAGATAGATAGATAGATAGATAGATAGATAGATAGATAGATAGATAGATAGATAGATAGATAGATACAAAGAAAGAAAGAAAGAAAGAAAGAAAGAAAGAAAGAAAGAAAGAAAGAAAGAAAGAAAGAAAGAAAGAAAGAAAGAGACAGTAGGTAGGTAGGTAGGTAGGTAGGTAGGTAGGTATGTAGGTAGGTAGGTAGGTAGGTAGGTAGAGGGAGAAAGGAAGAAATATAGTAAGTACGTAGGTAGGTACATAGGTAGGTACATAGGTAGGGGGATGGATAGATAGATAGGGAGAAATACAGTAGATAGGTAGGTAGAGGAATAGACAGAGAGGGAGAAATACAGTAGGTAGGCAGGTAGGTGGATAGGGGGATAGATAGAGAGGGATAAATACAGTAGGTAGGTAGGTAGGTAGGTAGGTAGGTAGGTAGGTAGAGGGAGGGAGAAAGCAAGAAATACAATAGGTAGGTAAGTAGAGGGATAGACAGAGAGGGAGAAATACCATAAGTAGGTAGGTAGGTGTATAGATAGCGAGAAATACGGTAGGTAGGTAGGTAGGTAGAGGGATAGAGGGGGGGAAATACAGTAGGTAGGTAGAGGGGAAAAAGAAAGAAATACAGTAGGTAGGTAGGTAGAGGGATAGACAGAGAGGGAGAAATACAGCAGGTAGGTAGGTAGAGGGATAGAGGGGGGGAAATACAGTAGGTAGGTAGGTAGATAGAGGGGAAAAGAAAGAAATACAGTAGGTAGGTAGGTAGAGGGATAGACAGAGAGGGAGAAATACAGTAGGTAGGCAGGTAGGTAGATGGGGGATAGATAGAGAGGGAGAAATATAGTAGGTAGGTAGGTAGGTAAGTAGGTAGGTAGGTAGGTAGGTAGGTAGGTAGGTAGGTAGGTAGGTAGGTAGAGGGAGAAAGAAAGAAATACAGTAGGTAAGTAGGTAGAGGGATAGATAGATAGATAGATAGATAGATAGATAGATAGATAGATAGATAGATAGATAGATAGATAGATAGATAGATAGATAGATAGATAGATAGATAGATAGAGATAGAGATAGAGATAGAGATAGAGATAGAGATAGAGATAGAGATAGAGATAGAGATAGAGAGAGAGAGAGAGAGAGAGAGAGAGAGAGAGAGAGAGAGAGAGAGAGAGAGAGAGAGAAATACAGTAGGTAGGTAGGTTGGGGCTTATATGGTGGTTGGGTGTATGTGTGCAGGTGTAGATCTACACACAGATTGGTTGGCCATTGAACCAGACTGGGCCACAGCAACGCGTGGCTGGGTATAGCTAGTTAATAATAATATAGTAAGCATATGTAATATCGATAGTTATTCTCTAAATCTAGCCTTCCACAAATTCTTACTCAGTTAAGTTGGAAAAGGTTTAGCAACTGCTATAATTTGCCAAACTAATTATGTTTGCTTTCACTGATGTAAAACCAAGTTCTGGAAGAGTTCCCTTTGGTGTCATTGGAGAAAAATCAGCCTAGCCAAAAGCATGGAACTATACCTAACTGTTGGTCTCTGAGGTTAGTGTACTGGTCTTCACAAGTGATAAAACAGCTGCACATAATCTGGAGCTGGTCACAGTCCAACACCAAGTAAAGATAATATTGCATTGTCTAATCATGCATCTGCAGCTTAATTGACTCAAATGCTCTTAGGCAAGCAGTCTGCATCACAGAATAATATAAAATCTGGCACATATAAATATCAACTACAACTGCAGTTGTAGTTGCAGGTCTGTTAATCATAAAATACATGAAAAATATTGGATGGATGCTAGCTAATATTTCATCATCATCCAAAGATCAGGATATTGAATCACATTATAAATATAATTCATCTGCTAAAATGTCCAATAAAAAAGATAAAAACATATGCAGCTGTGTGCATGTGCATTCACCGCATCTCAAATATGTCACAGGCATCCTAAAGTAGTAAACATCCCAGGACAGATTATGTTTCAAAAAATTCAACAAACATTTATTTGTCTTATGAAACTCCACAGAGTCAACTGTAGCCCACTTGCAAAAGCAATGAATAGTTGCATATCATTATTAAGAAAATCGTATCTCGTCTCATCACAACAAGAATCAGTCTGATTGGTAGCTTTGCAAGACAAATCTGAAGATGGAGATATTTTCTAAAGACTGCATGTTTCCAGCAATTGGGTAGGTTCATAATAAAAGGACTGGTTCGTCAATGAGCTGTTAGGGCTTTAAAAGTCAATGCCAACCAGGCATTACCAGGCTTACATTGTGCTTGGTAAGCCATTGACAGCCTGTCCTTATCAATCAATGCAAGAGTAAAATTATTTTACTATACAATTAGCAGCTTAGCTGCCACATTTCATACATAGAGTATGCTACAGTGGTCAACATGCCAAATAAACATCATAACCAATAGCAAATCAGAATAGACAGGCTCAGAAAGAGCTGCACTATGTACACCAGTTCAAAAATGTTTTGTACTATGGCCATCATGGGCAAATCTGCATACATCTGTTCTGGGTCATTATAAATGGGTTTAATATCAGTGTCAGGGTTCCAAATAGCATCCAAAGATAAATCAGAATCCAAGGCAAAGTATTGCTCAAAGTTCCAATTTATTAAGAGAGTCATGTTGGTACATCTGGAAAACCCAGATCTGAAAGCTTCCAGGTTTTTCCCACCTAGTTGAAAGTTTAAGATCTTGCCCCACACCCACAATTCCATCACATGGTCCAAACCCCCACTGCCATGCTGGCAGTTCCATCCATCCCAGTCAGGTGCAGAGGTGCAGAGGCAAAAGATGACCATGGCTTTCTAGAAATAATTTTGTTTTGGCTAGACAGTAGGAAACTCCATACAATCTCCCCTTCCATTTTCCCACAATAGAAAAATGCATAGTGGAATAATAGAAAGTATGGCAGGCCAAAGATCCAAAAGAAATCTGCAGACCTGACAATCAGTCCCTAAATTCAGTTCCTACTTGTCTCATCTGAGTTTACTTTTGATTTGTTCTCTTCATCTAATCTTTTGAACATAGACAATTTTCAAACATTTCCTTAGAATTAGAAGATTAGGAGCAACCAACTGGGTTCATAATACTAATGACATCTTATTCCAGTGTTCCAAATATTGTTCTAGTGTCTTCATGTCAAAACTGAACAAATGCCAAACATCAAACACCAACACTTGGACATGGCCCAAAGGAAATAACAACCAGTGGTAGAAAACAACATTCTGAGGCCCAATCCCCTGGAAACCCAGAAACTACCAAGAGATCCAGAGATGCACTCCTCACTCCTGGCATCCAGTTTCCTAGATAGGTCAAACACCAAGGTACTCAACCCACTATTACTGCCAGGATTCAGCCAGGTTGAAATTCAGAGGTGGTATTCAACAGGTTCTGACCAGTTCTGGGGAACCAATAGCAGAAATTATGAGTAGTTTGTAGAATCGATAAATACCATCTCTGACCAACCCCACTCTCCATCTATTCTCTGCCTCCCAAGTCTCAGCTGATCAGGAGGAAATGGGGATTTTGCAGTAACCTTCCCCTGGAGTGGGGAGGGAATGGAGATTTTACAGTATCCTTCCCCTGCCATGCCCACAAAGCCATGACATGCCCATAAAGTCATACCCACAGAACTTGTAGTAAAAAAAATGTCAATCCCACCATTGTTGAAATTGTTCCAGATAATCAATACATTTTCAGCTAAATATGATACTGCAAAGCCACTCCCTTTTCCATAACCTTTCTAAGGAACTGCATGTTTGAAACTGTTTTCTAACTACATAGAATTTATGAATCAAGAGGCAGGTTCTTCAGTAGAGGCTTTATTAGTCCTTAAGAAATGGCTTGAATGGAAAAAAAAAACCTCAATGAATTATTATAGATACAGAAAATGGAAGAAGGCCAAGAGATTGCTATAAGTCATTTGTCCAGAATGACAATACTAGTGTCAGATCTGTAGCTGTATATCTCCTTTCTCTCCTTCTCCTTCTTCTTATCTCCTTCTTCTTCTACTAAAACCTTAAATAGAGTTCTAGTGTGTAATTCACAGTTCTCCGAGTGGATTCTTCAGCCTGGTAAAATGCATTCATAGAAACATACTGTTCTGCCCTGCAAAACAAGTATGTGGCTACAGTACTGACTACAATTAAACAGTTGCCAGATGCTTTATTATTTGCCCCCTTTTTTTACAATCTGCATTTTTATTGCCATGTTCTAATAAACTGGACTTACCTGTACTGAATTTTAAATCCTGAATTGCATTTGCCTTACTACTCATAACATTTCTTGTATCCTGAGCCAGGAAATAAATTTTAAAAAGCTTGGCATCCAGGATATTAAATGAATAACTAAGTTTGAAAATAATAAAAATGTAAGTACTTTGTTGAATACAATTCCTACAGGGTTTAATAGTTGTGCTGTAAAAAATTTAGCAGTGCACTGGGAAAGGCACCAATACCATGTTACTTATTTTTTCCAATCATAATTAAATCTTTAATAATGTATTAGAAAACTAGTCATTGACTTGTCCAATAGCCTAAAGCAGAGAAATGTGGAGTTGGATGAATCTGTTTTGGCCTCCAATATCTCTTACAGTCTTAGGGATATAAGCTCTACATATGTGACTAGAATAATTCACACATTATATAATATAATATTCTCACAAATAAGTTTAGGTTAGAGAGGAATTACAATTTTATTCAGATTTCTTTTAATAAGATTTTGTACATTTGTCAGATTTTCTACATTGTTAAGAAACAGTACAAAAACACAAAAGATTAGCACAAAAGAAGTTGGAGAATTAATCTTAATGGCTCTATACTCCTATATGCAATGTAGACAAGTCCACTTTGTAGCTTCCAAGAAAATCCTTCCCCCTCATTTCCCTCTGTCTCACACACTCCATTTTCACATAGGCAAAAAGAGGCTAAGTCTACGCCATAGTTTTCTACTCCAGGGATTGCATACATCAATATTCATCATCTCCCACCCAAAGCAGTATTCTTTCCTGGTTCCCAAGGATGATTATGGTGTGCAAATAATTCAAATGATTGCTTCTTTTGCACCTTAGCCTGAGTTGTCAACACTTCCAAGGTTCACCCACAATACTGTGCAAACCTATCATCTGGCACCCTACAATTATTGATCATTCATGGCTCAGTCTCCTTCTCTGTGCTGCAGTTTTCCAGCCTTCAAAATGTCAGTTTTTCTTTAACACACTAAATCTTCATTACCTGTCTAACTATCTGCTTCTTCATTTTTTCTCCTTTTCTAAGAGTCAAAGTGCCTAGCTCTCTCCTTATTCATTTTATTTTACTTTTATCTTATTTTATTTTAATTTACTGTCCATCTTGCCACAAGGCAACTTTCACCATTATTATCTTCCTGCTGTACGTAGAGTTTTCACTATTACGTTTGTTGTGACATTCTATCATTGCATGTAGCTTCTAGCTGGGTCTCTGCCTACATCTTTATTACATTCTATCTCTGCTTCACCTCATTCACTGTTCTTTTCTGGTCTGTTCTCTGATCACATGAAGTGTTAATACCACTTTAAAATGCTCTGGTAAGACCACAGTTGGAATATTGCATCCAACTTTGGTCACCACAATATATAAAAATGTTGATATTCTAAAAAGAGCACAGAGAAGGGCAACAAAGATGATTGTTGGCGAGTGGAGGCTAAAAGATATAAAGAACAGTTGCAGGAATTCAGTATATCTAGTTTAATGTAAAGAAGGACTAGGAGTGACATAATAGTGTTCCAATATCTGAGGGGTTGCCACAAAAAGAGGAGATGAATCTGTTCTCCAAAGTGCCTGAAGGCAGGACAAAGAATCAATGGATGAAAACTAATCAAGAAGAGAATCAACCTAGTACTAAGGAGTAATTTCTGGACATTTAGAACAACTGATCAATGGGACCACTTGCCTCCAGAAGTTGTGAGTGCTCTAGCACTGAAGGTATTAAAGAAGAGATTGGACAACAATTTGTCTGAAATTATACAGGGTTTCCTGCTTCATCAGGGGATTGGGCTAAAAGATTTAAAAGATCCCTTCCAACTCTGTTATTCTGTTAATTCTCATTCCCACCAAAATATGGCCCTCCATAACATTTTTTGTTGCCCAATCTTCCTGATTGTTATGACCTTTTTGGCTTTTCCTTATCTGCCAAATATAGCTAGCTAAATCATATAGTCTGTTTGTTTTTGCTCTCAACATGCCTCCAGTTACTCTCTCCTTTTTTAACTGACATACAATTCCACTAGATAATTTGTGATCCTTGTTTCCCATTCACATGTTTTTGCCCCTTTTCACTATCCTTGATCATTTCTACCTATTTCACACCCAATCTTAATTCAAAAGAAGGGAACCCTGAGTGTCTCCAACAACAATGCAAAAAACATACTCACACAAGTACACAAACTGGCAGCCATCTAGTAATACATTCCTGTAGGTTCCTCTATTCCACCCATATTTTATTTCTAATTTTATTAACTACATAGTAAGCATGCTCTGTTCTGTTTTGGCTATTATTGGGATTGGGTGGGTATTTTTGTACATATTTGGTACACTGCAAATATGGGTGGTTATCTACATTTGTGACATATCTCTTTTGTTTGTCACTGACACCCCTTTGACTTCAACACTAATAACATTTACAATTAAAACTTGTTATTTTTTTAAATAATATGTACAGTATTCATTTTTGCAAGGTGCAGAGCAGCTTACATAAGAAACAGTGAATCAAAACCTTTAAAACAATTGCTAAATGTTGCAAAATTAAACCATAATGACATTAAGACATAATTGCAAAATTAAAATATAATTGTTTGAACAAAGTGCTAAAGTAATTCATGAAGCGGTAACCATTGAAATTAAAAAAAAAAAGTCCATAAAGTAGTCAAGCAAAGATGAATGTGTTATTTGTGGGAGAATGAAAACATTCTAGAGTTTTTAGTTGAACTATCAGCCTTATCATCTATATTCATTTGGCAAAATCAAATTTAGTTCTACTTAAAATAGATCCAGTTAGTAACTAACATAAATCTTATTAATTTCAGGAAGTCTATTTAAGTTGGACTAAGTCTTGATTTCATTCATTTGTCATATCCAGGTAATTAGGTTTCATACAGGAGAAAGTAGTTCTTGAGGATTTAATCTCAAATAAAAAGACAAAACAAATAGTTTAGATTGACTAATAGACTATGGATTTATTAGAGGAAATCTATAATCTAGCCTTTGTAAATTCTTAATATATGAAATAATCTTTTTCAATAATATGGGAAGCAAAAAGTATACCTCTAATTAATTAATTAATTCATTCATTCATTCCTCTGGCTGCCCATTTCACTAATGTCACTCTTAGACATTATCAAAACTTTAAAAATACAAATGACCAACTAAAAGACAAATTAGCTGCTCAAGATACTGTATACTTAACAATCTTTCTGATAGGTGACTGGAATCAGAATCAATGTAAACTCAGGTGACAAGGTACTCCAGAGGGCAAATGCAGCTATGGAAAAGCATTATTCCTGGGTTCTCCAAATACCCTGGTGTTATGACATGTAAGGTTTTATAGGTGATAATCCGTAATTTGAAATGCACCGTGAGTTGCCTATTGGGAGTCAGTGAAACTTATAGAGCAAAAGCATAGTATGGGCATAGTGAGGTACACCATATTTGTTTTGTTGGTTGTTTATCAAATTTATACTGCCCTGCTCACTAACCTGATTCTAGATGGAATAGAATAACATCAACAATTAAAAACTACTCTTAAACAACCATTAAAATAATTAACAAGATATAAAAAGATAATGGAAGAATACACACACTAAAATCTTACATAAAATGCAACCATTTTATGGATTCCTCATACCCACGGGACTCCCCAATCTAGGAGGGAGGGAGAGAGAGGGAGAGAGGGAGAGGGAGAAAGAGAGAGAGAGAAAGAGAGAGAGATCCAGGCTTATATCACCTTGGGAGTGAGGGGGATGATGTGCTAAGCAGCAAGTGTATGGCAGAAAAGGCAAGTCTCCTGGGTCCTATCAGATATAACTTTTTGGGCATTGTAACTGGGGAATTGGTCCCAGTTGCTAGAGCTGATGATGTTTTCAATGGGGCACAGAGGGTGGTTTTGTTTCTAGTTTCTTTATGTAACTTATTTTTTTGTAAAACTGTATGCATTCCTTGTGAGATGTAACAAACTCTGGTGGCCCAAATGAATGGAAATAATTCAGCAGCACAGCAGGCAATCAAGCAGGGATAAATCATTTGTAGGGCACTCAGTCTGTGTCATGAGTAAAGGGAGCAGGCCTAATAAGCAACTTTTGGAAGCCAAACACTGTAGCAGCTCCATATGATCACCATTGCATTTATAATACAGCAGAAATAAAACCAGCAGTTCCCTTTGGCCACATACTGTTTTAGTTAAATATACCCCAGGATTTTGCAGGATATTGGTATGAAATTCTTTTATTTATTTATTTTACCTTGACTTGTTCTCAAGTTGTTTTGTTTTCCAGAAGTGAGACCAATATTCCTTTAAGTAAATTACCAAATTGAGAATGGAATTCCAATTAGTGACAATGATCTAGGTCAGTATTTTCACACTTGGCAACTTTATGATATCTGCACTTCAACTCCCATAATTACTCAGCCAAATAGGAATTGAATCCATGTATCTTAAAATTGCCAAGTTTGAAAAAATAAAACAACCACTAAATCAGGTCAAGGAACATTCTAGTCTTCAGTATTTAAATTATATTTTATCTTTTGTTTTTACTTGATCTTTATTTTTAATGTGTTTTTGTTCGCAATTCTGGTCAGTGACTGTAATAAAAGCATTCATATTCAATATTTCAATATTCAAAGTTATCCCGCTGAGTTTATGCAAATGTGGTGTCTTTTGCACATACCTGATTTAAGGATTACCTAAAGGAAAGTGCACTGGAATTGATAAAGAAGGAGAATCTCTAAAGACAAAGGGCAGAAAGAAAACACTTCAAACAGCACCTTGACATTCAGGAGAGAATGTGCTAATGATAGTAAGATGAGAGAGAGAGGGAAAAAGTAAAGGAATTGCAAGGAACGGTATGTAAGTGGAGTAGTTAATGATTCCACAGACAAATTTGACCTAACCAGGATAATCTTAAGCTATAAAATACCAATAATAGTTAAACAGGCCATGTTAAAAGATGAACAAGAAAAGAATGTTCTGCATTTCTTTGATGCCACTATGCAATTTTAAATATAAAGGAGAACAAACTGACTGAAGCCTAACAGAAGGGATGGTTACAGAGTTCTGTGATACCATCAGTGGTTTCATATTTTGTTACCACTGGTTTGTCACGCATGCCCCTTCCGCGCATGCACCCAGCTTTCTGCGCATGCGGTTTACTTTCTCACATACCTTTCACACATGTGCTAGGCCTCAAAAACGTGCCTAAATTTGATGGCATAGAGCCGGGGGGGGGGGGGGCAGGCCCACCCGCAATTTCCACTACTGGTTGGGGCAAACCGGTCTGAACCGGCTGAGTATCACCTCTGGATCCCATCATCTCCATCAAAGTCTGCTGGTGGGCAGAACAACATATGTACAAAATGCTCCTCTATTTTTCTCATAAAGAAAACAATCCTGGTCACTGTTCTATACACAGCAGTATGTGTATGTGTGTAAAATGAGAAATACAGGCAGCTCTTGCTTAATGACCGGTTGTTTTATGACCATTCAAAGTTATGGCAGCCATGAAACAAATGCTTTACAGCCTGTGCAGCATCCCCAGGCATCGTAAAGGATTGCACTGCCTTTCCCACAATCACATTCCTGTTGAGTCAGTTTTACAACCACAATCATGTCACCACAATTCATGTTTTTTGTTGGTTTCCAGCAAAAACACTCATACAAAATGTGTTTGCTTAATGACTGCAGTGTTCACTTAATGGCCATGCATTTTCTTAATGACCACTGTGAAGAAAATTAGAAATTTACTTCCTGTCCCATGGGTGTCTCAATTTACAACTGTAACACCTTATGACTATAATTCCAGGCTCAATTAACATTATAATTTGAGGTGTATTTGAATATGGTATCTGCCATTTTCTGCATAATAGCTTTCTAGACAGCTGTTTTTATTTCTTTTTTGCTTGTCACCAGCATTAAAATATCAACTTTTTGTCCCCGCTTTTTCTTTTGAAGAATGTAATCAATTGGTGTAACATCCTTGTTGTGACTATAGTATGGGTCGATTCATTTGCTGAGGTAACTTGCAGCTACTAATCAAAAACCCTAATCCTAATCTATTTGGCAGGGGAAAAAATGTGGCATAGAAAATAATTGAGTGTAGTTGAGAAGGAGGTTCTCAGAAGAAGACATTAAGCCACAGTGAATACCTGGTTTGTGGGGCACAGCAAATATCTTTTGTTAATTCTGGTTTGGAGATAAGCCATCTCATTCAGGCTGTATGAAGATGCCAGAGCCTCTGAAAGGGGGGGGAGGGGCTAAATTTAAGCCTGGGTCTAAGGAAGATCAGCTTCTGGAAAACCTAAACTGATCTTTTCCAGAAAGGCATTATTTTTAAAACTCTTTCTTCCCTTTGCCCTCCCTTCCCCATCTTCCTTTTCCTCTCCGTGCCCTGCCCCACCACTCCCCCTTTTACCTTTTCATTCCTTCCTCCGATTCCTTATTTCCATTTCCCTTCCAGTCCTCTTCCCCTGATTCTGACTCACAACCTCAACCTCCTTCTTACCCTGTTATCAACCTCATCTTCATCCTTTCATCCTCATCCTAGTCCTAACCCCCTCACCCTCACCCCATCCTAAACCTAACCCAAACTCTTGCCCTGACTTACCCTTCTAAAAGTTCGGTACAAAAAGAGAAAAGCTCTGCCAGGGTCCAGGTGCCCTATTGAAAAGCAACTGACCTCTAGGAAGGCATCTTCACTCTGATAACTAATAGTAACTGAAACTTTAGTCTGCAGGGGTGATGTCATAAAGCCAGCAGAATTATCAAAAAGATGACCCACATCCCTTATGTTCTATCAAAGGTCACCTGCTCCTCCACCTTTGTGACTTATACCCATGCTCTACAAATGTCTCTAGGGAGCTACCAAAGCAATAACTAAAGCTGCTTTTTTCTAAAAAAATTTCATAGAAGTCATAGCTCTTTGGGATGAGGATTGCCTCTTGTTATAGAAGTTCCTCTAAGTGTTTCAGCACTGCTGAGAAGTATAATGGTCTGCTGTTTGCTTCCTAAAGTCAGGAGTTGGAGGCAAACTTGACTGTGTTTAGATTTGTCCCCATGAAATCAACAGGGCTGAATCTAAAAGACCTCACTGATTTTAGTGGCACAACTCTGACAAACTTTAAATCCAGCCCATTGTCTGGAAAGACCAATAGATTTTAAACCAAAATTATTCTGTCACATTTAAGCCCATTGAAAAGAAATACTGTGCATTGTTTTCTGATTGAGAAAGGGGGGACATCTTTTAACTTTATTATTATTTTCTTCTCCCACAGTTTGAAGTCTCTGTCACCTTGCCTTATTTAGTCAGTGAAGCTCCTCCTGTTTTCTCCATCAAAGAGACAGGGCACTTTAAATCAGGGGTCCCCAACCTTTGCAACTTTAAGTCTGAAGGACCTCAGCTCCCAGAATTCTCCAGCCAGCAAAGCTGGCTGGAGAAGTCTGGGAGCTGAAGTCCTTCAGACTTAAAGTTGCAAAGGTTGGGGACCCCTGCTTTAAATAGTTGAGAAATGACAATGGATGTGGAATATGGGGCACAAATTAAACTACATGCTGGGAAGATGCAAACTTAGAGGATCAATCTGCTTGTGTATACTAGTGACAAGAGGGTCTCCTGCTTGAGTGGGAGTTGGACTAGAAGAACTCCAAGGTCCCTTCCAATGCTGTTATTCTTTATTCCATTCTGTTAAAGTGGACATAATTGATCAATGTACAAAATTGGTTGGTGGGCAAAAACATTTTGGCAGATAAAACAGGAACAAGTGACTTGTTTTCATGCACAAAAATAGGCCAGCCAATCTGGTCAAAATCAACGGGTAGAAAAAATGTTAGGTGGTCTGTTTTTGTCCAAGAAAACAAGCAGGTTGCTATGCTATTGTGCAAGAGTACGTTTTCTCTCAGGAAAGCCAAACATTATTTTTGTCAGCTTGTGTTTGGAAACAGGGTGTTTTTTTGTTTGCTTTAATATTTTCTGATTCAGGTAGCCAGATACTAGTTATGTGTCACTTGACCAGATGCCCTTTAGACAAATCCTAACCAGTCAGAAGTTGGAATAAATAAATAGTTTATGCATGAAGAAACCAGCAGATTAGAAACAAAGTGATTGTGAAGTTTAGTAGATTGTGTACAAACTATCTAAGGGATTTGGCAATATTGCCTAAATGTGGATTTCACAGCTTTTTTTTTAACTCGGGATTAAGATTGTCATGGGTCCTGTTTGTAGGGCGTAAAGAGATCTTCTGGCCAAACAATGATCCAATATAGGTTTAGCCTCAAGGTAAAGAATGATCAAAATAATGACCGGGATCAGCAACAACAAATAATTGGATAATAAATAAAGTAAACAGATATAACAACTTCCCCTCTATGGTGACACACTACCTAATTGGAAGGGTTAGGGCTTCAGAATTTTATAATTCATATAAATAAATTGAATTATGCAAATATATGTTGCAGGAGAAAATATTAAACAAATAGCTTTGATAATATTGGTTATTGGTTATACAAGACAACAAAATTCTTTCTAAACAATATAGACAATATTTCAATATTTCTAGACAATATATATTGTCTTTTGTTATGGTTTTAATAATGCCTGTGCGCCGCCCTGAGTCCTAACAAGGAGGACGGGGTATAAATTTGAAAAAAATAAATAAAAAATAAATCATAAACAGAGGTCAAATAAGGAGAAAGTGGCTGGTTCCTACCTGAAGACTGGGTGGTTTATGATTTCACTTCCAGCAGAGTTTATCTTTATGCAATTTTTTAAAAAAATAGTAATTTCAACCATTATCAGATTTTTTTAATTTCCAAATACTCACACGCACATACACACCGATAGATAGATAGATAGATAGATAGATAGATAGATAGATGGATGGATGGATGGATGGATGGATGGATGGATGGATGGATGGATGGATGGATGGATGGATGGATGGATGGATGGATGGATGGAGGGACGGACGGACAGACTCATTGTATACTTCATATGACAAAGTAGCTTGAGTAATATGCTTTGTAAAATAAATAATTGCATAACATGCTGACATGACCTGAAATTACACACACACACACACTTAATTTTCATGTCATGCAGGATTGCTCCAAAGCCAGCACAATCCTTCTTCTTGTTTATTTACCAAACTTAATGTAATGGGATTTCTTGACATGTCAAAAGATGAAATACCAAGAAGCAATTTTAGAATGATAAAAATAAGCTCACCTATTTACACTGAGGCTACATTTTCACCTGAATATTGGTGATAATACTATGGTAAAGTTGTATAAAATTTAGTGTCCAACACTTTTAAGCTCCAGCATCTATCAAAACAAATGCAAATGTATCTTGAATTTCAGCATGCTTGCAAGAAGGGAATATTGTGAATGGCTCAAGGCTAAAAAAATATTAAATTAGAAATGTCACAAAAATAATGCTGGTCTTCAAGATTCCTTCATAAGTTAAATTTGCTAATTGGCAAACGGAGGGCTAGAGGAAATCTGCAAAGAAGGATTTTGAAAGGAAGCTTGAGTAAATCTTTTGACTCTCCATGGATTCTTAGCCTGAATCATAACTTTCTTCCCACAGTTAAATGAAATTTATGGAGGATGAGTTGATCCAGTTGCTGAACACAGCAGAGGCAAATGATGAACTATTTTCCATGCCCTAGTCCAGGCCACAAACTCCTGCCATCCACAATTGCTGTTTAGTAAAGAAAACAAAAACATGAAAAATTGATATAGGTGAAACATGGTCTATTCAAGTCATAGAACAAAGTAATTGAACTGGTGTCCTTCAGTTGCACTGAAGAAAATTCCCAATAAACTTTGCTGTGAGCCATGATGACTACAATTGACAACAACTGAAACATTCAAATATCACTTTCCCACAATCTATAATTTAAGTCTGTTTTGCTGTTTTTATTCCTGTGGGTTCAAGTTGCAAACCATCAGGAGAAGATGTAAAATCACATTGGTGTCCACTTTAAAAATATTTACCTTTCATAGACCCATTATTGCTGAGCTTTATACTAACTAGTAACTGCAGAATTATATGTACTTGAAAACAACTCAAACTATAATCTGATGCAAAATAAGTAAGATTTCTTAACTTGCTTAAGGAACATTAACAGAGGTTATGACTCTCAACTTGTGGCCAAAAATGCTCACTTTTGCCAGTCAATCAATTGAGATTATTGATAATTTGCATGCCAGTGATTCATAATGTCACTTAGCCTTTGATATGGCAATAAAAATGTGTCTTCATTAGTGATATATTGCCACAATAATGGCTGGGTGATGCTATAAATTGCTTGTAAAGAAATGCTTATGTAGTTGCCTTTCCACATTTGTATGCATCTCAAAATTAGGAGAAGAGTAACTTCAATACACATTCAATTTATTCTGTGCCTCCTTGTCATCTATAATTTTGACAAAAAGCTTACAAATCCTTGGAATTTTCTGAAATATAGCCTGATTTTCAGATTGGCTTCCAGAATTTCAAATCTTGGAAATAAGAGATGCTAAAGAGGTATTGTGTCCTATCATGTTATCAGAAAAGCATTCTCTTATATATCAGTTACGAGGACCTAACCAATTTCATTGTATACATAATGTACAATGACTATAAAGGCTATGCTACACTATATTGGCTTTAAGATTCTTAATTTGTGTGATTCTATGATGAAATGTACAGTCTCATTACCCCATCTCCAGGATAAATAATAATGATTTAGAATTGGGTGAGAAATAAAAATATAATCTTTTTGTTATATTTTAATTGATCTATGAGATAACAATATAACAATCATGCAATATACATCTCATTAAAAATCCATATTTTAAACGAGATGAATAAGCATCCTTATTTTTGCTTAATAAGTGCAAATAATTTTTGGAAAAAGTGCAAAGAAGAGCAACTAAAATAATTAAGGGCTCGGGAGACAAAATCATGTGAAGAACGGTTGCAGGAATTGGCTATGGCTAGTCTAGAGTAAAAAAGGACTAAGGGTGATATGATAGCAATATTCCAATAATTGAAGTGCTGACACAAAGAAGAGGGGGTCAACTTATCTTCCAAAGCACCAGAAGGCAAGACAAGAAACAATGGATAGAAACAAATCAAGGAGAGAAGCAACCTCCAATTAAAGAGAAACTTACTATCACTGAGGACAATTAAGCAGTGGAACAGCTTGCTTTCAAAAGTTGTATGTGCTTCTTCACTGGAGGTTTTTAAGAAAAACAGCCTTCTATCTGAAATGGTAGGTTTCCTGCTTGAGCAGGGGGTCGGACTAGAAGGCCTCCAAGGTACCTTCTGGCTCTATTCTGATTGGTTGATTATTTCATTAATTTGTGGGAGTGGAGAAAAAAGAAAGACATTTCCTTGCCTTGAATAAGCTTCTTTTAGACTGCTGTTAATTTGCTACAGCTTGCAAAGCACTAGCAAGTTGAAAATTGCTCTGTCTTCTAACATAACCTCAGTGAATTATTAGTTACAACTAACCTTAATCCTAACTTATTTCTCTTCCAGCTTGGTGCTTATAAATCCTTTCCTACTCTGCAATTTTTTTTTTCTTGAAAGTGAGTATCAGGTCAGATGGTCACAACTTTGCACAGAACCATTGTGTGTTTTGGGAAAGGAAGGAAGGAAGGAAAGAGTTTCATATAGTTTTTATTCAGCATTTTGAATAAATACCTGCTCAGAAAGGAAAAAATTCTCTTTCTAACAATCTGTCATCACTTGCTTTATGAAAATGCAGGGTTCATAATCCACATTTGGGAAAATTATCCTAGCTAATAAAATTTAAAAATACAGCTATTGTGGGTATTACCTTATAATAATAATAATAATAAAGTTGAATTTATTAACCGCTCCCTCTCCCAACAGGGACTCGGGGCGGTGCACAGGGAGAATAAAAACAATAAATATACAAAATACATACAATTTAAAACAGATTAAACTAATTCCTGTGCTAAAATCCCATTAACTAAAAATCCCCACTAAATATAAATAAACATTAAAAAACCCATAGAGAGAGAGACTACCCTAGGCCGGCCAGGCGGAAAAGATGAGTCTTCAATTTCAGGCGGAAGGAGCGGAGGTCCGTGGTCGTTCTAATATCGGGGGGAAGGTCGTTCCAGAGGGCCGGGCCCGCCACAGAGAGAGCCCTTCCCCTGGGCGTCGCCCGCTGACAAAGTCTAGTGGACGGCACCCGGAGAAGTCCCTCTCTGTGGGAGCGAATCGGCCGTGAGGATGTGTGAGGCAGGATCCGATCCCGCAGGTAGCTAGGTCCCGAGCCATGGAGCGCTTTAAAGATGATAACTAACACCTTGAAGTGCACCCGGAAGATGACAGGCAGCCAGTGCAGCTCGCGCAAGAGCGGTGTTACATGGGTGAACCTAGTGGTTCCCATAATTGCTCGCGCGGCTGCATTCTGAACTAACTGAAGCCTCCGGGTGCACCTCAAGGGGAGCCCCATTTAGAGAGAGTTACAATAGTCCAGTCGGGATGTCACGAGGGCATGAGTGACTGTGCGAAGGGCGTCCCGATCCAATAGGGGGCGCAATTGGCGAACCAGGCGAACCTGGTAAAACGCCCTCCTGGCCACGGCTGTCACTTGCTCTTCCATAGACAGCCGGGTATCCAGGAGGACTCCCAAATTATCTTGGCAACCTAAAACATAGTTTTTAATTTAAATCTAAGAACGGATGTGATTTCCATTCATATATATGCATTATGCTAACTTTTGTATTCATCTGTGAATTAAAAGATAAATGCTCAAAAATTCTAATTTGAATAGGCATAATTTGAACATCTAAAAATGAGGATTTATAGACCCTGTTTGATCATTGCTTTGACATAAGAACTGCATTTCAGCACCCAGAGAAGTGCACAAACTTGTGAACAGTTATCCTCTAATCAGCATATTTTGATTCTCTCTGCATAGTTAGCATGCCCGCTTTTATTAATATTTAGACTTCAAGGAATGTAATCCATGGTCTTCTAGGAAGAATGGTGGCTGCAAGTATTGAACTGTTTCCTAGAATATGTATCATAAGAAATTTCTGCAATAATATTATGCTACGTAACACAGCCTAGGTTTTACCAAAAATCCACATTAAGAATATTTTAAGAGGCAGGCATATTAATATAATACCCCAAAATGTTATTTTTTTTTCTACCAGACCATTAATGTATCAAGAAAACAAAAATGCTTGAATATTTCTGGCAGAAATTCTTTTTCTGTCAAAGATCCCAAAATTTGTTTATCTGTATTTAAAAAGTCTTCAGTAATTTGTGTCTAGCTTATATACACAGTAGAGTTATATTTTTATTTAGCACTTTTTTTCCTATTGTCTTCCACATTCTATTTATTTTCTCCTTTTGACAGACTTAAAATAAGTATGTAGTAACTGAAATTAGGAAATTAAATAACCCAAGTTACTTATACTTTTTCTTATGGATAGAAATTACGGATAGAAAACAAAATACACAAAGGCAGTTCTCTATCCTTTCTTCTTCTATTTGCATATATAGAGATTGGAGATACTTTCTCTCCTGGTCAAGAATACTTTGTAGTACTATATTATTTGGTTGACAAATGGTAAAGCTTTCTTATTCACATAGATTTTATTGATCCCATTAATGTAAGTTCAAACTGGCATTGGCTGAGAAAGTCTGTGGTTGTTTTTTAAAGCCCTTATTGGCTATAATTTGAAGACTGAAACTGAACTTTAACCAAGAGTGTACTTCCTAGTGAGAAATCTGCTGACAAAAATGAATAGGATGAAACAGATTGTCAAATTATTTCCTTCTGCTCACTGGCCCAAATTTCTGCTCTACCAAATGGCAATACACCATAACATCAAGATGGATGGCCATGGTGTTGACAGTGATAGTACACACTTTCTCTCCATCGAAATATACACCAATATTTTATACTAAGGATTCTTCTGGTAGCCTTAAACTGTTTGCATAAATAGGCTTAAGATACAGAAGGATCTTGGCAAACTTGAACATTGGGCACTATCTAACAAAATGAAATTCAGCGGTGAAAAAAGTAAGATTCTACATTTAGGCAAGAAAAAAAATGCACAGGTACAGTATAGGTGGTACCTTGCTCAATAGTAGTAACTGTGAGAGGGATCTTGGAGTCCTAGTGGACAACCATTTAAATATGAGCCAGCAGTGTGCCACAGCTGCCAAAAAAGCCAACACAGTTCTAGGCTGCATAAACAGAGGGATAGAATCAAGATCACACGAAGTATTAATACCACTTTATAATGCCTTGGTAAGGCCACACTTGAAATACTGCATTCAGTTTTGGTCACCAGATGTAAAAAAAATGTGGAGACTCTAGAAAGAGTGCAGAGAAGAGCAACAAAGATGATTAGGGGACTGGAGGCTAAAACATATGAGGAATGGTTGCAAGAACTGGGTATTTCTAATTTAATGAAAAGAAGGACTAGGGGAGACATGATAGCAATCTTCCAATATCTCAGGAGTTGCCACAAAGATGAGGGAGTCAAACTATTCTCCAAGGCACCTGAGGGCAGAACAAGAAGCAATGGGTGGAAACTAATCAAGGAGAGAAGCAACTTAGAACTGGGGAGAAATTTCCTGATAGGTAGAACAGTGGAACAGTTTGCCTCCAAGAAGTTGTGGATGCCCCAACATTGGAAGTCTTTAAGAAGATGTTGGATAGCCATTTGTCTGAAATGGTACAGGGTTTCTTGCCTAGGCAGATGATTGGACTAGAAGACCTTCAAGGTCCCTTCCAACTCTGCTATTGTATTATTGTATTATAAAACGTTCGTATTGACTTCCGGTTCCGGCTCCAGCGGCGACGGGCGAGCCTAGGGTTCGTCCGCCGCTTTGTTTCTTTTCCTGCCCCCCCACGGGGGCGAGACGCCCCGTTTTTGGGGGTTTCCCGTAGGGCCGGCTTGCCTGGGTTGCTCCCCCCCACGGCAGTGGGGAAGCGACCCTTGTCTTCGGCTCAGGTGGAGGAGGACATGCTGCGGGGGGTTTTCCCTTCGCCAAAGGAAGACGGCATCGTTCACTAACATGGAGAGAGCTGATCGGCTGAGTCGGAAGGCTTCCCGGGGCTTCGGCTGCGAGGGGGAGAGTGAGTGATTTAAAACTTTTTTTTCTTTGCTGTCAGCCTGGCTGAAAGAACTTGGAGGGGGGTGCTTGCTTGTTAAACCCCCCCTCGGATTTAAAGCGGCACTTGAAAATGGCTCCTCGCTGCGAGGAAGCGGAAATCTTCAATCCGGATTGTTTGCAACAAGGGAAAGTGATCTGCGGTTTGTCTTGCAACAAAGTTTCTAGGTCTGGCTGGCTTGAAACAATTTTTTTTACCACTCTCTCCTTCTGGCTTTGAGCTTGGGTGGTGGAAGATGGCTCCCTTTGTCCCTGAATGACTATTTTACTTATGGAAAATTCCCAGCGTCTCTTTGTGGTTTGGACTTCCTCTTGTTATTAAAGAAGAAATTTTTTTTGGGATTTGTGATCTCTTTTCTGGAGTGCCTTCGTTATTATAATTATTGATCTGGAAAACTGTTTCTCTCTTGGTTCCTGAACTTTACAATCCTGATTTGAACTTTTGGCTCCTGATTTGCCTCAACAGCCCCACCCAAAAAACGCCATTTTAGTGGCACTGACTTTAACAGCTAATCATGGCACAAGAATCAGCACTGGCAAGCTTAGAATTAAGGATGGCTTCTCTTGAATCTGTTATACAAACTTTGGTACAAGAAATCAAGGCCCAGAGAGAAGAAAATATTAACTTTAAAAAGGAGCTATTGGACACACGGAAACAAGTGCTGGAGAACACACAGAAGAATGAAGAGTTGGAAGGGGGGCTGGCGGGGGCTAAGGGAAAGATTAAAAATGTTACTAATGAGGTTGTGGAAATAAACGGGCATGTGTCTAGGATTGATATGGAAAGGATGACATATTTTTTGAGATTTCAGAATGTTTCTGAGGAACCTGGTGAATGTCTCCCTGAACTCATGAGCACAATTATAGCAGACTATTTACATAAACCTAAGGATGAGATCAGGGGGGACATTGACCTAGCCTACAGAATAAACTCTGCATATGCCAGGATAAATGAAGTACCCAGAGGGATACATGTTAAATTTGTTAGAAGGTCAACCAGAGAGGAAATCTTGAAAGTGCAAAGAGGAGGTCCATTAATTTACCAACAAAAGGAGGTTGCCATCCTGAAGCAGATCCCAAGAAAGATTAGAGAAGCGAGAAGGAAATTTTCCTTCTTGTCCAAAAAATTGTTTGATCACGGGATCTGGTTCAGGTGGGTGACGCCCGAAGGGATGCTGGTGTTCTGGGAAGGAGGAAGAGTGAGGATTAAAACAGTTGCTGAGGCGGAAGCCTTTCTTAAAAAACATTCCTCTTTCCTGGGGGAAGATGCAGGGGGGGCAGGGGGGGCCACGGCCCCGCCCGCTGGGGGCCTGGGAGGAGAGATAGAAGATACAATTGCCAAGAGACTTAGATCTAAAAAATAACTTTGCTTTGATTTTTTGAGTAATGTATAACATGCGTATCTGGATTTTTGTAAATGACTGACAGCATAGAACTGAGAACTTAGAAATATGTACTTGCTTTCACTTTGTAGTGTATGAAAAATGTTTTTTGTTAATGATCTATTTTGAAGTCCCGGAAGGGCCAACGACTTTGACGTGAATGCTCTCAAAATTTCTTTGTATCCCTTACCCCACCCTATTGAAAAACTGTAAAACCAATAAAACTTTTTCAATATAAAAAAAAAACCTTTCGTATTGAAAATTTTTTATTGAGTTTTACAATTTTTTCAAATAGGATAGGGTAAGGTGTGATAAAGAAATATTTTGAGAACTTTCACGTCGAGATCGTGGGCCCCCTTCGGGGCTTCTTGACAAAACATAGATAATACATATTTCAATAGTACTACAAAGTGAAGAGAAGTGCATATGTCATTGTGGGTATTATAAAACTTAATGTGACTTAAGAAATTATTTTTTGGATTTCAGTCCTTTCCTTAGCCTTGTGAATTATGCTGGTGAGGTGTTATATGTTTATTTTGATTACCACAGCTGCCAGTTGATGGATTCTTTCCCCCTCTCACTAGGAAACAAGAAGAAATCACTTTCTATTTCATAAATGGGTCTTTGAGATGTTATAGTTTCATTGACAAACCTTTTGTATTAGCTTCCATTTATTCCTTCTATACTTTTCTCATTGTTGTTCAGCAAGTCCATTTTGATTAGTGGGGAACAGGAATACCGTTCTTGTACATTTCTTCTTGTGACTTGGGGTAGAAGGGGAAACTCACATAACTCTAGTTAAATTTATTTGGTTAAAAAAAGAAAGAAAACAAAGCTTCAATATTTCTCCTTTTGACCAGCAAACCTGCTAATGTGAAACATTTCATAGTGTGCATGCTTTGGGGGGAAATTCTGGCAATTCATTGGTCCTTTCTGATCAGTTGTCATTTGATTTAACCTTTGATATACCACCTGCATGAACAGCTTTGAAATGAACTGGTGTTTCAGAGCATAAAGCGGAAATCAAGGTTGTGCTTGAGAATTGCCTAACAAAGTACCATGGGTTCATATTTTGAGTGTGGATAGCCTTTTCCTGGGGTGTATATATTCTGAACATAGTCATGAAGAGCAATGAACAATGGCCAGAGTGGGAAGGTCATATCAACAGCTGCTCAAAATAACCAGTTGAAGTACAGTTGTTGCCCAGATCAGGTAAGAGGAAAGCACATTCCTATTCAATAAAGTTTATTCCCTGCAACAGATAAGTGAAAATCATAATCATTGCAATCATCAAAATCTACGTGCCTGCCTTTATTAAGTACATTACTGAATGGTTCTTTGGCAAGATAGCATTAATTCAGAACTTGGGGAGAAGGACTATATGGGTGGGCCAGCTGTACAGATGGAAATGAGGTGATATTTTTTTTAATGCTATAAACCAATAAATGGTTATCACTAATTGCACTGTTTTCATTCTGTGAGATACAGGGATATACTTCTCTCAGTGCTGTTGAGAGAACAGCTGTAAGCAGTAGCCTAGGAAAAATTAATATGCCTGTGCTGAATGCAAGCAAAGTGTTTCCAAAGTTGTGGTCATCTCCACCCCCTTTCCCTTCTACTGCTTGAAGCCAAAATTTTGCAGCTGGCAATTCCATCTGTGCTTCTTACTTCCCAGCCAAATCAGTTACGGTCTGTATTGACCAGAGATAAGGAACTCAGGAAGGGCAAAAGGAGAAAATACTTTAGGTAATACAAACACCTGCAAGAGAAATAATTTTCCATACTGGAAATATTCCATTCCAGATATGGTCTACAAAATTCCAGATGACCATGAGATGAAATGATTACAGAAACTTAATAGAAAATGCTATTTTTTTGTTTGGAAAGCAAAGGAAGATTAATATGCCCTTACTCAACATACAGCTAGTTTGGTGTAGTGATTAAGGCATCAGTCTAGAAACTTCTGAAGAACCTAGCCAAGAAAATTGCAGGGATTGGTCAGGCAAACTCTGAGAACCGAACATGATTGAACAGAGGAAAATAAAATAATGTCAATGTCAATAACTTACCAGGTGAATCTATAGGTACAGCAAATGACTGAAGACACTGAGACATCATTGTTTAGAAAGAATGAGCAAGTCATCAGGAAGATGCCTGAGAAAAGATAGTTTGCTGGCCATTGAGACACACGCTGACCATCGTGCCCCCTTCCTTGGTGATTCAACTCTGGTAACTTAAAGAAAAACAAAATCATTTAAAAATAACAAAGTTTTTGTTAGATTAAAACCACAAAAGACTAGTTGTAAAGAATTTCGAACAGGTTTTAAATTACTACAGATTGTAAGATTATAAATAAAAGTAATATTTTCATGTCCAATATAAGAAATGTGTAAAGGCTGAAATTACATATAATTCACTAGCTTGCACAGGAACTAAAGAAAATTCAGACTTTGACATTTTACTTAGCACTATGCAGAAATTAAATTAAATCTAGTGCAGCTTCCTGAGTGGATTACATTTACCTATTCCTACTAAACTAAAAAGTCATGAAATAATTACCAAAAGTTTTCCTGCTTTTTGGAAATATCCACACTTTAATCAGAGATTATAGAAAATGTTAATAGAATCCAGTTCCTCCCAACTGGGTTAACAAATTTGCCTCGAGTCCTACCTTTAGTTTTTAAAGAATTAAAAAATTACAGTAAAGAAAGGGGCTAGGATATCTGATTCTCTGTATATATAGAAAAGAACAATTCTTCTTCCCAAGCTTGGAGGAAATGAGTGAAGTCAGGAAATGTGTCTCTTTGTTGTTTAAAGGAAAATATACCTTAAAATTGATAAAAGTCTAGACAGGTATGTCGTGACATTATTAGGCTTAGTATGACCACTGTATTTAAAAAAAATATACTTTGATGCTGGAATGCTTCTGGTGATGCAGGCAAATGGACACCCCATGCTTTGTAGAGAATATTGTAGCAGAAAGGCAGCTGGGTGTAATCCAGACAATTCTCTCTGGAAAGATCTTGAGACCACCTCCTGTATTCCAGGCAGGGCTTTTTTATTTTTATTTTTTATTTGGCAGCATAAATGAATGTTTTTGCAGCCACTTGCAATCAGTCGGAAAGCATGGATTTCATTCTGATTTCCTCTGAGACTTAATATCTCTTTTAAAGACTCAAAATTAAATCAAACCTCATCTTTTAATCACCTTGGAGGTTTTTTCTTCTTTCTTATTACCATTTTAAGATTGAAAAATAGCAGTGTATACAGCTGTACATTATGCTTCAATCTTGACTGAGTTAATATTGCCGTGTTAGTTAGGAATGCCAGGGACAAATGACATTCAAAGAAACAAATCTATTGCAATTAATAAATTTACGTAAACAGCAGCATTGTTTCCAGTATTAATTATGGGTAGCTGATAGTGGAACCATGCTAATTTTCAGACAATCAAGTAGAATAATGACATTATTATGTTCTCTCTTATTTCTGTGGTGAGAGAGCAAAAGCATGCTAAGCAGGCAGGGTTTTGTTCTTGAGTAGCAGGAAACAAATAGTTACTCTGGTAAAAAATAAGACTCAATTCTCAAATTTCTGATTTAGTAATTCCCCCATCATGGTCAATAGAAGATTCACCATTCCATTTTATCGAGCATGATTTAATAAGTACAATCTCTATTTATAGGAGAACAATCTCATCTCTATTCGACTAAACCTGATGTTTCCTCCATAGACACTTTCCTTTTATACCCTCACCCCAGTGGAAAATTCTAAATCATAATTCAAAATGTAGGATTCTACTGACATTGTTTTCTGAGTCTCAAGTATGTGCATACATGACATTTTAACTTCTAAAATATTTATTTACTGTCAGACGCCACAAAAAAAGTCACAGCATAAAGGAATTTTATATATGGCATGCCAGAAGAATAAATGCACTATTTAAGCAACTTGCTGAGGCTTGATTACTGTTTCTGTTGAACAGCTTTAATTGAATCATGAAATGACTGAAAACCTTTCATGAATGACTAAATACACTCTCTTGCTGTTTATTCCCACTCACAAAGTTAGGATTAGAAAGAATGCAGCTATTTTAACACACACACACACACACACACATATATGTGTGTGTGTGTGTGTGTGTAATTGTTTCACAACAACCTGTTATTATTAGGCCCCAATTAAGGGAGGAGACATACTGTTTCCCTTACTGCTCTACTACTGTCTCTCTTTAATTTAATTTATTGATCAGCTCATAAAACTAACACACACACACACACACATATATATACACTGTATATATATATATATATATACACTGTATATATATATATATATATATATATATATATATATATATATATATATATATATATATATATATATATATATATATATGTATATTTACTCATGCTGGGCAATCTTACTTTACTGCAAGAAAAGAAAAACCATTACCTTTTCCTTGCAGACGTACTAATGAGTTAAGGAAGTATATTGGCTAATAAAAATGTTTTGATGCTAAGACCTATCAATACAGCATTCCAAAGCCCATTTGAAACATGAATTTTAGGATGCATTTTTTTTAAATCCTCAAATATATATAGTAACCTAGGCAACCTTGATTTTTTTTCCCCACCTTGAAAAAGAACACTTAAAAATATAGGAATCCAACACCTTATTTCAATTTCTTGGACCGCTGGTGTCTTGAAGTATCTTCAAGATCTTTCAGTGTTGTAACCCTTAGCTTTCAAAAAGTAGATCTTTTATGACATTTTCTGTTAAAAGGAGGGTAAGAAAAGAAAGGAGATAACATTCTGATTTTTTATATATGGCTATAAATCTGATGAATTTAGTTATTAAGTCCTGCAAAAAAACCCCACCATGATTGCTACTATTAATCATAGTATCAATCATTAATTCATTTCTATCTGATACAGGATACACACACTTACATATAGGCACACAATGTTCAGTATAGAGAGGCAATTTTCTTTACAAATATCATCTGTTTTGAGTTCAAGAAATATGGGAGAGAGAGAGAGAGAGGGAGGGAGGAAGAGAGACGAAGGAGAAAGAGAGAGAGAATGAATATACTATATGAAAACCTTTTTCTCAATATATGTATTTCACAAATAAAATATAAATAACATCAAGATAAGAACAGAATAAATAACAAGTAACAAGAAGTTTTAAGGTATCAGATAGGAAACAGGAAATGTATGCAAAAATGCTGGTCACCACATTTATATAGCTAAACTGTGGGAGACCCCTATACCAGAGGTGTCAAACTCGTAGCCCACAGGCCTTATGTGTTATGCACTGGCCCCACTCCTGCCGGGTTCAGCGAAGGGGGAAAAAGTTCCAATATGTCACATGACACCGCTGTAATGACACAAGTTTCACATCACTGTCCTATACTATGCCACCCCCCCCCCAAAAAAAAACCCTACCTCTTCTCCTCTTCCTTCAGTTGGATGGAACAGAAAGAGCTTTATAATTTTGTTTGGAAGCAAAGGGCACTTTGATTACCTTTTTCTAGATAGGGATGAAATTTATTAGGTAGATGGCTATGGGCTCCTTGCAAATTCCTATACTTTCTCTCAAGAGCTGCATTCTCCTGACTCTCTGGGATTCACTTAAATTACAAGGGAAGGGATGAGTGATCTCTTCCAAATCTCAATTAAATTATCCCCAAACCAGCAGCATAATAAAGACTTACAACTTCAGCAGCATTAGCAACTGATATACATGTGTGAGGAAAGAGCGCATGTATATACACAAACATCCATTTGTTTGTAAAAATAGGAGAAATCTTCCTACCTTCTGATAATCAGATATGCAGTTGCAAGATGTTATCACTTGTTTACACTGAAATCACAAAGTTAGAGTCCATCATGATTAAATTGGCTACCCCCAGACTCCATACCTTCCATATATCATGCCATCAAATCTAAGCCAATAATAACAAGGATATGACCAATATTTTCTACTATATTGTCTAAACTGGGTTGAAAAAATAACTACCTAATATAGAACCACAAGGTTAAAACAATACTGCTCAAAATGGCTATAAGGCATTTTTTTTCAAACTCAAAACACAAAGCACACTTCAAACTGAAAATATATCATGCTCAAAATCTTTTGTACCTCCCTATTTGGAGGCAAAGCCTAAAAATGTTTTTCTTTTGTTTTAAGTGTATCTTGACAGTATTAAAATTTCAAAACTTTTTATCATTTGGTATAGAATTATACAGGTACATTAATACTTCCAAACTACCTTGGAAAGACATGATCTCTAAAGTCATCTAATGAACACATTGATTCTGTGCTCTTTATGGATTTTGTTTTCAGTCACCATTTGTATCATAAAAGTCAAGGAGGTGATGGTGTCTCACACATAACCAATATGTCATAGAGGACAAGTAAGGTTTTATTTCCTATCGTTGTGTTGGGAGTTAAACAAAGCCAGCAGAATACAGTAGCTAACTCTTTCTGATTCTCTTGTTTTTCTTAACAGTCTCCTTGTTGTTGTCCTTAACACTTCTGATGTAAAGTTCTAGGGTCTGCTTGTTTTTTCACTGCACTCTTGTAGGTCACCCAGCAAAGCTATCCATGTGTGATTTGACAAGGGGTTTATCACAAAGGCTGCCCTGATTTGGAATTAAAGACAGCAGCTTGACCAAGGTCACCTAGTTGCTTTCTATACCTAAGGGAAGATTTCAGACATGAGATTTCCCACCCTATACCAGCACCCTAACTGCAACATCACAACAGTTTTCCTGATATGCAAGCTCATTAGTTTACAGCATAGTCTATGGTGACAGAAGATCTAGGCATTCTTATGATACTGCTATATTTTGGCATTCGTATATAATAATGTAGGGGGTGCAATAGCTCAGCAGTAAAGACACTGAACTTGTTACTTGGAATGTTGACAGCCCAGGTTCGAGACCCAAGCATTGCATGATGGGGTAAGCTCCAGTTTTCTGTCTCACCTCCTATTCACCTAGCAGTTCAAAAGCATGCAATTAAAAGTAGATAAATAGGTACTACTTCGGTGGGAAGGTAACAGTGTTCCATTCACCTCAACATATAACCATGCTGGCCACATGACTATGGAAATGTTTTGGGAGAACATTGGCTCCCTCAGCTGAAAAATGGAGATGACCACTGTCCCATAGAGTCAGACACAAATGGATAAGGAAAACCTTTATGCCCCTTACTGGGATTCGAACCGGGGCTGTGTTGCATGCTAGGCAAGGAGCCTAGCACTTTAGCCAAGCCGGTTCCCCTTATTGCATCAGCAGAGACAGGGTATATTAGTATAGGTAATTGTTTCACAACAACCTGTTATTAGGCCCCAATTAATTTTGAATTTCAATGGCTTGGGTGGAGGGTAGGTCTCGTCTGTTGGTCAGTGCTGGTTTCCAGATGTCTGGTAGGCGGGAGGTGGTGTTACGTTTGTTCATATTGTTAGGTTGCTTCTCTATTTCGATAGCTTCTCTGATTATTCTCCTGTTCAGCACATATCACAGAACATAAAAATGCATTAAAATATCATCTTAATACCTCATCTCTTTATCAACATTTCAAAACTACAGGACATGACATTGACTTTCAAGGAACTAAAATGATCTCCAAGGCTAAACACCAGAGACCATCTAGACAGAAAGCTATGAGTTCCGTTGTATAATTTTTTTATATGTGTATTACGTTTTTGAGCTGATCAATAAATATACTGTCTCCCTGACTTATTTATTGATCAGCTCAAAAATGTAACATATGTGTGTGTGTGTGTGTGTGTGTGTGTGTGTGTGTGTGTCATCAAAAAGTCCCAATCTTACATTAATAACAAGTGATTATATTCAAATGCAAGTTTGCCTGGCACTTATTTTCACTCATGGGGGGAAAAAACTAAGAGAGTTTCATATGCAGAAAATGTTTCTTCAGAAGCACACATTAATATTCACTACAAAATTCTCAAGATATTTTCAAACTGCTCTTAAGGTTGGAACTTAACACAAAGTCAAATTTTCAAGGCAGAAACCCCAACATTCATTATTTTACCCATGACTTTTTGAAGCAAATATTAAAATTACACTTCTTCAGGCTGTTAAATTTTTTGGGCTTCATGAAATAGGAAATGAAATCATGGTGCCAAACACAGTCCATTTTTAACTAAGTCTATACATTATACTACATTAATAAAACTCATCTTTCAGAATCTTGAAAAATAAGATCAGTTCAAATGATATAATAAGAATATGAATCTGGTCATGCTATCTAATGAAGACAAAATACAACACAAATTTCACAGGAAGTGTACAACCCAAGAAACCTGAACTAAAGCAAACACTTTTCTTTTCTTCTCAGATGCCAATCACAGTGGGATCAGTGGAGCTTAAATTGGTTACAATCAAGTTGCCTCATTGAATCAATTCAGTGGAGTAACCTACAGCTTCACTAACAATTCTTGGACCGCTGTGTCTGTTATAAAACAAAACTATTTTTTTTCAGAGTCTAAGATGTGCCTTTTTCCCTCAAAAAAGAGGCTGAAAATCTGGGTGCGTCTTATACACTGAATACAGTATTTATTTTGCCTCTCAAAACCCTGCCCCCTTTACCAAAATGGCCGTGCTTAGCCTTTAGGAGGCTTTCAGAGTACTCCTAGTGGCTGGGGAGGGCAGAAATGAGTGAACAACGGGGTATTTTTTGCTCAATTTTGCCCCCAGCTCCCAGGAGCATTCTATAAGCCTCCTAAAAGCTATGCATGCCCTTTTTTGATAAAAATGGGCCCATTTTCATGAAAAATGGGCTGTTTTTTGCTTGTTTTTGCATGCCCCCAGGTGTGCTCTAAAAGCCTCCTAAAGGCTATTCACGCCCTTAAAAAATTGGGCCTGTTTTTTTTTTTAAAAGAGGCCTTTTTTGGGAAATCTGCAGAACACAAAAACTTTTTTTTAAAATGTGCCTCTTCAAAATCTTGGTGCATCTTATACTCTGGTTCATCTTATACTCTGAAAAATACGGTTTATTTCAATTTCAAAGTTATTTGTGAAAACATTCTCTCTTTCAAGGGAAGCAAAAATTGTATATTTGAAAAAAAAATAGCCTGACCTGCTAAAGCTTTAAAATTTGATAGACAGATGAGGAAAGAATGATGACTAAGATGTATACTTTATGATATCCTTGGATGAATATGTTGGACAGTTTTCTGCAGAGAAGTGGGCAATCAAGCAGGCTGAGACAATGATGGTGTCCTCTGCAGGGGCGGACTTTCAAAATTTTAGCAAGGGGTTCTCTGCCCGGTTGCTAGGAGGGTATGGCCATGGTGGGTGAGACTTAGTTGGCCTCCTGCACCATGGGGACTCCTGGGAGGGGTAAGGTAGGATTTGGGCATTCTCCGAACTGCACAGAAGCTTAGCTAAAGGTTCTCCTGAACCCCTGCAAACCCCCAGCAGCCCACCCCTAGTCCTCTGTGATGTTTGATCTGCATCTGACCTTTGTGCCATCCTCATAGTTGATAATCTTATTTTCTAACATTGTTTATACATATCAAATAACTCAAGGCCCAGAACAGGGGCTTGTTATGCTACTTGATATACAGTCATTGAGTGTGATTATTTAACTAGCTCTGGAAGCATTAATGGTATCATAGTCTATCTTACATTTATAAATGAAAGTGAATATACATGTCCCAGGATAATTCTTCAGGATCCAATCTGGGTCAGTCAGCAGGACCAGAGGTTTAGTCTTCCAAGCTTTCAGACTCATTCTGGAACCCATCCTCAGGGAACTTCTCTCTAGCAGATTGTGTGAGTTGGGCTATTCTGCGTGTGGTATATACTGTTTGGTTGTGTGTGGTTTTTTAGTCGTTGACTGGGGTATTGATAGCTGGGTATTAAATTGTTGGCTGTTGTTTCCTTATGCTGCCAAGCCTTCCCCTCCAAAGTACTTGATAAGCTGGTGGTAAATCAGCACTCCTGTGGACTGACAAGGGGCCCATTTCCCAGGCTTCAATCAGTTTCCTGGATGTTTTGGTACCTGCTTGTCCAACAATCTTATTAGCCGCAAAATTGAATGTATCTCCTTTTTTATTGAAATGTGAAGCTACCAATGAGTTTGTGTCTCCTTGTCTGACTGCTAGCTTGTGTTCTTGTAATCTGGTGGTTAGCTTCCTCATAGTCTGTTTTATATAGTCGCAGGGGCAATCCATGCAGGGGATCTAGTAGATTATATTGGAAGTATCTCTCACCTCCAAGCAATCTTTACAATGCATAATTTGCCCTCATATGATAGCCTCTGGGGTAGTGTGGATGCCTATTTGCAGATCTCAGAAGCTGCATTCTACTGCTTCCAAAATGTTTTTGATGTATGGCAGGGGTACCATGGAGTTCTGTCTTGTACCTTGTTTCTTCCTTTCTCTCCCTGCAGTATTGAATTCCAAGAAGTTTCTTGGCCCGGCAATATTTTGCTCTTCTATGTTAACTCAGGTGGTAGAATTTTGTCTAGGCCTTTTAATTTCTTATTCAGGTCTAGTATTGAATGGTTAACCCTAGAACAGAGAGTTTCAGATTCCCATTCGATTATGTGGTTCATAGCATATTTTTGATTAAAGCTAACATCAGCTGGGCTTTGAAAGTCTGGAGAATTACTAGATGACTGACTAGAGATATCAAAATTCTAAACTTCTTACCATGATCTACTCATTTTGTAGCCCAGATGTGGCCACCCTACTGTTAAAGTTGTTACCAATCTCCTTCTAGCCTAATTTAAAGTATTATTGTGAAGATAAAAATGGAGTAGTAATGGTATGCTCAGTGATAGATGTTGGTATATGAAAGTATAAAAACATACCCTGTGCTGACCTCTTTTGAAGGATAACCAGAATTTTTATGGATTATCCACTAATGAATCCTTATTTTACATTATACAATGGCTCAAAAGTAACTTGAGAATCACCTGCAAAATATTTGATTTGCATTTAAAACAATTTTGTGAATGCTGTGAAATTACCTCAGTGTAATTATGTGTTCATTTAGCTAACTACATACAAACTGAGTAAGAAACACTCAGAACTGGCAATTAGCAAATACATGTGCTTTTTAATGCAGAGGAGATGACAAACAATATTCCTGAGTATATTATGCAGCCTCTGAATCACTTGATGTGTATTTTTTTCCCTTCCTCTCCAATTATTAATCTGTCTGCTTTGTCACAGCAGAAAAAAGAGGAAGAGGGGGGGGGGGAATGATGAGTTTCCAAAAATTCTACACGAAACAAACTTTAGAATATTGCTGGGAATATCTAAACTGAAATGTTTGCAGAAGCTAATAATGGCATTGTAACACTTTGGGCCCAGTTTAGCTTGGCACTTAAATTTGATTTCTGTGTTGACAAATCTTTAGTGTTTAATGTGAACGCCATCAAAATCCAATAGAATCTAATCTTCGCTGAGAATATATTGAGCTAATAAAATCCATTGTGTGACTTAATAGAGACCCACTGTTGAGCAACAATAACCAGCACAGTCTTAACAACACTGGGGCATTATTGAATTTGTATTTTGTGTCTTAAAAAGCCATTTTAGAAATGTCAATGCATTTGCTTCATTTAAATCCTTATGTAAAAGTTTAATTTAAGTCTCAGATAATAATCAAGCCACCTCAACACTATATACTGTAATTCAGTAGTGTAGGCATCTTTTTATTATAGTAGGAAATTTGGTTTTCTGTACAATAGAAACAGAAGCATCTTTTTCATAGCCCCAAGGATTCCAAACTGCCAACTTAAAGCAAATGATCAACCAATGCAGCAGAGGAATACAATTAAGCCAAAGTGTTTTAGAATATATTTTTTCCTGCAAGTTCACTCATTTTTTAATCATTTTATTCAACTTTCAGGAAAAAAATCCTTTGAGATTATTAGTACCTCTACTAATAACAACACTATTAATATTATAGTATGATTACTACTGTTATTACTTGCTGTTGTGTGATAGCCACTATTGTAAATTCTCAATGCTCTGATAGCCAATTTCCACCGGTGCTGTTGCTGCTACCATTTGTTTTGGAAGACCAGAATATAGTAGGAAAAACTTTGAAAAGTTGTTCCACTACCTTGGCTGAATATGATATTTATATTGGTGGATAATTCATTTGCCATCTGAACATATTACTGAAAACAGGATGCAGTTTTAAGAGCCCATTTTTAATGCTGTTTGATTTCCTGAAAGTTTCTTTCTCCTTCAATAGAATAGCAAATTTTAGTGGTTTGCTTAAATTTTGGGCAGGGCAAGACCCTCATGTTGCAGGTCCAGTTGGCTGTGGCAGTGTCATACATATGATCAAGGAAGTTTTTTCTGCTTATTTCTCTCTCTCTCTCTCTCTCTCTCTCTCTCTCTCTCTCTCTCTCTCTCACACACACACACACACACACACACACACACAGAGAGAGAGAGAGACAGAGACAGAGAGAGAGAGAGAGAGAGAGAGAGAGAGAGAGAGAGAGAGAGAGAGAGAGAGAGAGAGAGAGAGAGAGAGAGAACCTTTTCCCAAATGAAGAAATGTGAAGAAATAGGTTAGTGGTTTTCCACCTCATTATGCAGTGTAAATATGAGTGGCCATGGTGGCCTAGTGTTTATGATCCCACTCAGACAGTTGAGGGTTCAATCTTAGGTAGCAGCAGATGTTTCTCTTGTAGGGTACAAATCAAAAATATCTGCTGTGAACTCCACATGATGTCAGGAAGGGCATCCATCCAGAAAATGTTCCGCTCCATCCAGTTGTGTTGATTGTACCATGAATTAAGGAATTACAGAGTCGTAAAAGTAGTTTTTAATCTATATAAATAAAAATGTAACTATGAGTTTGTTCAAAACAGGTAATCTCTGAAAGTACTGCACCGATTGCTTCCAAATGTTCACACAACGTTCCTTACAAATATGGCACCAATGATATATATAGATTGTGTCGATGTCACACCTGTGCCAGGAACATGCAATGGAAAAGTAAAAAACGTTGGTAGATGGATACAGAGAGAGCAGTGAGCCATAGGATGACATAATACAAAATGTCATAATACTCTGTCCATAAGATTCAAAGAGAAATACAGTAGGTAGGTAGGCAGCTATAGGAATAGAGAGAGGGAAGGAGAAATGCGGTAGGTAGGTAGGTAGGTAGGTAGGTAGGCAGGTAGGTAGGTAAAGGAATAGAGGGAGAAATACAGTAGGTAGGTAGTAGGTAGGTAGGTAGGTAGGTAGGTAGGTAGGTAGGTAGGTAGGTAGGTTGGTAGGTAGGTAGAGGTATATATAGAGAGAGGGAGAAATACAGTAGAGGGAGAGAGAGGGAGAGGGAGGCCATCGCCCATCCCTTTGGAACAGCACTTGCCTATCTCTCAGGACCGACTGATCCATGTTCAACTGCTGTTCACATGGAACCCTTCTCCACTTCAAAGTAGGTAAGTAGGTAGAGAGAGAGAGAGAGGGGGAGAGGTAGGTAGGTTGGGGTGTTATAAGGTGGTTGTGTGTACATGTTTGTGTGTGCAGGTGTAGATCTTCATACAGATTGGTTGGCCATTTAACCAGACTGGGCCACAGCAACGCGTGGCCGGGAATGGCTAGTGAAGAATAAATAAAACACTGATTTTCAGCAATTCTGCAGCTTCTTTCCTGTAATAAAGAAATTTGAGAGTTACATACATGGAAAAGGGCCTTTGAGGAGAAACACAAATGAAGGCTGAGAGTCAATCCATTGTTGTAGAAACAAGCTGAGCAACACAGTCCATTCTAACAAGTCCCAGTATTTACACAAGAGGATGGACCAGGCATAGTTGAAAGGGATGAGAACCAGGGAAATGTTTAGCAGGGGAAGCAGGGATTGAACAACAAGGGCTCAAGGTTCAGGTCTGCAGCAGAGGAGGTTCCTGAAAGACACTGTTTTGTATATTGAATGGAGAAGTGTCTTGCTTGTAATTTCAGAAAAAAATACAATAATCTCTAATAGTTTTAGTCTTTTCATTTACATACTTTCAAGTGCCATCATGCTGTAAGATCTAGAGAAAGTTCCACAAGATCCATCTTACTCTGCAGTCTTGTTTGCAATGTTCCATGGCTCATCTTCCAAAACTTCTACCCTTTACCCTATCACTCTCCCTTTATTTTAGATATAGAATGCTCCTGGGAAGTTGTGATTTGTACCCTTACCCTAACACACCAGTTTCATAATAGTTCTATATAAAGAGGAGATAATGTAATGGAGACATCAATTCTACTTTGTAGAGATGCTCTGCACTCTAACCACTGTACCAAGGTGGCACAGTGGATAGAATGCAGCAGTGCAGGCTACTTCAGCTGACTTCTAGCTGCAGTTCAGCAGTTCAGGTCTCACCAGCTCAAGGTTGACTCAGCCTTCTATCCATCCAAAGTGGGTAAAATGAAGACCCAGATTGTTGGGGGAAATATGCTGACTCTGTAAACTGCTTAGAGAAAATCATAAAAGCACTATGAAGCAGTATATAAGTCTAAGTGCTATTGCTATTGTATTTTGGGGCAAGATGAATTTTGCCTCAATTTTTAATAATATGAAGGTTTGACCAGTCAATCTTAGACTGGTGAAAGTGCATATATGCGGAAGTCCTTACAGATGAAATGATGTATTCATTTCAGCAACTGTATTATCTTAAATTTAGAAGCAGATGCCATTTCATTGAAAGGATGACTTAACAAAGTTTTAACTGAAAGTAGGAGTCCTTTAGATGATGGGTGTCAAACTCGCTGCATCACGTTGCCATCACGTTACATTTCATGATGTTTTTCCTATTTGCAGAGCTGGGGTGGGCGTCCCCTGAACATGACACATAGACCCGTAGGCTGCCAGTTTGACACCCTTGCTTTAGATGCTCTGCATAGGATGGGGGTTTAGGTAGAACAAAACTATTTAATACAGGTAATCCTAGACTTATGGCCATAATTGAGGGAAACATTTCTGTTGCTAAGTGAATTTTGCCCCATTTTGTGACCTTTCTTGCCCCAGTTTTAAGCAAATTGCTGCAGTTGTTAAGTTAGTAACCCAGTGGTTAAGTGAATCTGGTTTCCCATTAACTTTGCTTGTCAGAAGGTTGCAAAAGGGAATCACATGATCGATCGCAGGATATTGCATCCATCATAAGTATGAGTCAGTTGTCAAACATCTGAATTTTGATCACATGACCATGGGGATCAGGGGTGGCTTCTGGCAGAGACTATTGTTGGTTTGCTCAGGGATACACTACATGCATGTACTTGATGTATGTTGCGTACGTATGCGCAGTGCAAATAAAATTGCTCTGTGCATACACAGAATCAAAAAAACAAAGCAGGAGGAGACAGCTCAGTTAGGGCTCAGGGCAGGCACCATGTGGCAGCTTAGGCAGGCAAGGCAGCTTAGGCAGGCAAGCTGTCCGGGAAGTGAGGAGTGACTGGGTGGGGCGGGTGGGCGGGGCGAGCAACCAGAGAGCAGTTTGGGGGCTTGGCAGGCCTGGGTTGCTGCCGGTTCCAGTGACCCTGGCTGCCAAGCTACTACCTGTTTGGTCAAACCAGTCCAAATCGTAGGAACCCACAATTGGTGAGGATGCTGTAAAGTGTGAAAAATAGTCACAAGTCTCTTTTTTCAGTGCTTTGAATGGTTACTAAATGCACTTTTTATAGTCAAGGTCTATCTGAAACATAGCTTTGTATGCAACTATCACAAATATATCCTTAATGTATATTTAATTATGTTTTTCAAAAACTACATGTTTTTTGTATGCAGTATGTATGTATTGCATATTGTCTGATCAAGACATTTTACCATAACTGGCATATGTGTTAAATTTCCTCCCCTTGCCCAGAAATAAGCCTACACCAAGAATTACTGAACATATATTATTTAAAACGGGCTTTACATGTGGGCCTGGATCTATGTTCCATTCTGTTTCTGGAACATTACTTAGTTACTTACATCTTTGTACATTTGTTACATATTATAGCATATTACATCTAGGCATAGATTCATTTGCACACCAATCAGTCCCAGCTACAAATCTCTAGCAAATTAATGGTTGGAGAGAAAAAGATAAACACTCAGGGAGGTCCTGTTAATCACCAGGGCATAATCCTCTGAACAGTTAAACATGCCAAAGACGTTTAAGCATTTAATTATGCAGCTTTGGCTTAAGCTACTTTTTGCTATGGTTCCTGCACTGCCTGTGTTCCAGCTCTATGCAAAAACAAGCAAACACTTTGAAATGAATGATATCACCCAAGATCCAAACTTCTTGGCTAGGAGCATCAACCGCAGTGACTGATAAAGCTCATTTTGAATCCTAATCAACCATTGGGACTTCCAGGTTGGTTTTCTGGCTTAGATAATAAACCAATCTTAATGAGAATTGTTTTCGTTTCAACCCCAATGCATTTGTCACATCATCCTTTTCCATCCTTCTTTTATCTGGCTACTACAGCTGTAGCTATTATAGCTGAAAATTCCTTTATCAGGTTGTTATGTCAATGAGAAGAGGGGACCCTTCTTCCATATGGTGGGGAAAGTGTTGCCAACAATTTTACTACAATTTTAACTTGCAACAGCTAGTTAAAAAGGACTGAGCATTGGAAGAGTAGTTTGACGCTTTCATTCTTGAAGTTATCAGTTGACTAAAAAACAGGACCCTAAACAAAACTCTATAACTTATTTTTCAATTTCTTAAGAAACAGCTGGTTTAGTCAACTTGTCAAGTTATAAATTTTATAACTTAGAAAAAGAATCCTGTCAAATTGTAATATCATCATCATCATCATCATCATCATCATCATCATCATCATCATCATCATTTTAGGCATTATCTATTCACTATGGGATGAATGCCTCTTATGCATGTTTCCAACCTGAGTTTTCTTTTGCCAATTGAGCACCCAATACTTGCTGATGTCGTCAATCCATCTTGTTTTAGGTCACTTTCATGGATGCTTTTTATCAAGTGGGATCTATTCTATGATTGCTTTGGTCCACCTGCCATCAGTTCTTCTTGCTATGCGACCTCTCCATTTCCATTTCAATTCTTTTACTCTTTTGATGATGTCATATATTTTTGTTTGTTCTCTAATCCATGTGTAGGTCTTTCTATCTTGTCTTATAATGCCAAGCATGTATCCTTTAATGGCACTTAGCACAACTATTAGCATTTGTATCAATTGTGAGGTTAGTGTCCATGTTTCACTCTCAAATGTTAGAGAAGTTGTAATGTAAATCATGGAAATAGATGAGATTTGGGTACATGTAAATATTGGTTTCAAGGTGTAACTGCCACCACTGTGTTTGTATATGGTTGTGTAGCTGGGTGGGATCTTGTAGAAATAATGTGACCCTTCCTAAGAAAATATCAATTATTTTTTATCATATTAACTATCCTAATGTAGAAATGTATCCTACAGCTATGAGATAGCATGAAGAACATTATAAACTAAGAAATGTCTGAATAAAATTCCTGACCGAATTAGAAAGTTACTCTTTCACTAACTACATCAATCTAGATACTCTTCTTCAAAGTTCATGACAAAAGATTAACTGCATAAACAGATAATTTCAACACTTCACAAAGCTACTATGTATGTGATGTACCGTGAGTCATATCTCAGCAGAATAATGCCCTTCAAACTAAAACAAAAATTATTTCCAAACTTCTACCTTTTTCCATTTCCTCCTTCAGATCAGGATTGGGTAATTTCCAGGTGTTGTGGAGTTACAGGAGCCTGTCAATATGGTCAATTGTGAAAGACTTATTGAACATAGTTTTGCAACACTTGGAGAACCACAGAATCTGGAACTTCAGAATCCTCAACTAAGTCCTAACAGATCAATGTCATATTGTTTTCAAATGGCTCCCCCCCCACCCCAAACTGTTCTATTTTTCTCTGTCATAACAAAAATGAATTTATGAATGCAGATTTTATGAACAAATATATACAATGCACACATCAAAATACTATCCTGCAGAGAGACTGCAATTTGTTTTCTCTACAGGGAGCTATATATAGTGATGGACAAAATCAGTCTCGCCCATATCATTTTGGCATGTAATCACTCAGAAATCTGTACTGTTCCATCTATTTGTTAATTTATGTTCCTTAAAAAACTAAAAACAAAAAAGGCTCCCAATATATTTCAATGTATTATTTCCCAAAATGCACATTATTGCAGTTTATGCTCAATTTAATAGTTTGCGCAACATTTCCAGATAAAACAAATCCATTTTTTTTACTATGCATGCTTGCAAAATTTGATCCTTACAAATATGGTAACACTTGATTTTGTACCTCCTGGACAAAAATGTAAGCTAGCTATTGACTGGATTATGTTCAAAGACACTTCAGTGCCTAAAAATATTAAAGCAATGAGTGATATATATGGCTTATTTTCATTGGTAGTTGGAAGCATTTCTAAAAAAATAATTGCTCATCTGACAAGTTCTGTATAAAACTCAGTGTATATTTAGGAGTGCTGCTTTTTCAAAAATATATTATGGCTAAGTTGCAAAGAAAAAATGAATTGTGGCAGATGCAGGGGAAAAAATATGGATTGGATTTTTCTGCATTGCCTACAGATGTTTAAGATCCATATCCATAATTCTTTGTTGTGACTAAAAATAACAGAAATTTGCACTGCAATAATGTAGCCAGTTTCAACAATAAAGATTCTGTCTCGGACACAAACAAGGGTTTTTGAGACATTCACAGCTGAGGTGATATTCAGCTAGTTCTGAGAACCAGTAGCAGAAATTTTGAGAGTGGGGAGGGAATGGGGATTTTGCAGTATCCTTCCCCTGCCACAAAGCCACGCCCACCGAACTGGTAGTAAACAGTTTTGAATCCCACCACTGATTCAGAGGCCATGGGCTTTTTTTATATGTGAAGGGGGGTGCCTTTGAGTCAGTCTTGACTCCTGGCCATTGTCTGAACAAGTCCTTACAATTTTCTTGATGAGGTGTTTCAGCTGGCTTTCTGCCTAAAGCAGGACTAGAAGTTATGGTCTCCTGGTGTCTAGCCTGATGTCTTAACTACCACACCAAACGGTTTCTAACATGAAATTAGGGATAAATAATTATTGGTATAAACATTCATATGTACAGTATGTTATAGTGTCAAAGCACCAATTTCACTTCACATTAAATTGAGCAACAAACAACCTAAAATAATCATTCCTAATCAGGAATGAAAAAATGAAGAGCCTAAAAATAATAATAACCTACTCTAGTGCATTAAATGCTTCAGTTCAAAGTTTGTGATACATTTGAAGCCTTCCAGCTCCTACTTACCACCTTGTACTTCAGAAAGCAAGGAAGCGAGATGAAAGACAATTTATTTATATACAAACATATGGAAACACTCATTCCCTACTTCCTTTTTCAAAAGAAGAATGGTGATCCCTTGTTTGAGTCCAGGAAAAAATTGAATGCAATCATTCTTAGCTTCTTTCTCAGTGATATTTTTCTATCTGCCAGGGCAGGTGGTGTATACAGTATGTATGGGGGATTCATTTAGTTGCATTTCCCTCCTCTAAATTCTGTTGTAAAACCCAATATGTACTAATAGTATGTGTTTAGAAGCAGCAAAGTTTATTATATCAATGAAGGAGACAGATACGTTATAAAGTTTAATAGAACTTAAAATGCTGAAAGTAACAGTAGACTCAGCCAAATCAGAAACAACAAATCATTCATGAATCAGTTCCAGTGGCACAGTAAGCCTTGAATGCTTTTTCCCATTACAAAGGGCTACAAAAAAAACCAAACCTTGCTACAAAAGTAACGAGGCTTCCTAAAGCAATGGTTCAAGAACAGATGAAGGAAAAATACTGTTTTTTTACTAGTTAGAGGAAGAGGTTGTAGAATATTAAACCTATAAATCTTTTATTTGTAGCAAACATTTCATGGCCAAATAGGTGAGTTCATATCTCTTCTGGGGATAAGAAAAAAGATTTTGCAGGAGTCTCCTCCTGCAAAATCCACAAAAATATCTGTATTCAATTCATTTAAGAAATGGAAAACATGAACAATTAGTGTTTATCACTGTCCTACCCCAAGAATGAAGACTGTGGCATAGCCACCTGAATCACACCAGTTGTAAAAGCACTGCCAGATCATTTTGTTTCCTGGATACCTTGAGTTTCAATCAAGAATATGTTTTTTTCTGAGAATTTCCCATAGTCACACCTGAGACAAATGTAAGGTGATTGCATAAACAAAATTAGATTCCTAGGAATCTAGGAAACTGGAAACAGGAAAATCATCTTCCTGACAGGTGCATGTGCACTGAGCAGCTACTCTTCCAGTTTCTGGCATGCCTATGCACATGAAAATCAGCTGGCCGGCACGCCGGAACCCAGAAGATCAATGGGCAACAGCTCCACATGCCCAGAGAGATGTCTCTGTGTGCCACTTCTGGCACCTGTGCTATAGGTTCGCCATCACAGGGGTATATGTGCTGTGTGAAAAAATCCTTTTTCTCCTTTGTGGTAAAGGATTCCATTCAAGATGGCAGCATGCTTATGCGCAGCGGTTTTGAACTCCTGGTGTCACAGTAGAGTTAGGCAAAAACTAGTCTATAACCACAGGGAGTTATTAAGTTATTATTAAAGATTGGATCTTCTAGTTGACTCGATATTACCAGCGACTTCCAGCAGTCTCATAATATACCGAGTGACATAGTAAGACTGCCAGGCTCTCCATGGATCGTTGTTTGGCCTAGGAGGCAGCGAAGAGAGCCGAAGCAGAAGCGGGGATGCAGAGCAGGTTTGCTAGTTCGATTACGGAAGCAACCTCACAGATCAGCATTACCAAACATTTCCTAGCATTTCCTAACCAACTCTAAATCCTTTGTCCACAAAACCGATGAACTAGAGCTATGGATGGCAGTGAATAAGCTCATTCGTGACTGCTGTGTGATGATCATCACAGAGACCTGGCTTCATCCACTTGTACCGGATGCGTCTGTGGAGCTAACTAAGCGCACCACACACCGCTTTGACAGAAACAACAACTCTGGTAAAAGCAAAGGTGGAGGACTGTATATTTTCACACATAATAACTGGTGTACTAACAGTAGAGTTGCTTATACACACTGTTCTGCAGACTTGGAATTCTCAACTGTCATTTGTCGGCCATTTTATCTGCCTGGAGAGATTTCTGTTATAGTTATCACTGCTGTCTGTATTCCACCTGATGCAAATGTTAGCACAATGCTCAAACCAATTTCATTATAATTTTTTATTTTATTTTATTACAATGACAATAAAGATGATGATGATGATGATGATGATGATGATGATGATGATGATTCTCATTCCAATCGATTTCATCAGATAATCCTCTGGTTCTGATGTTCTTATTTCTCCATGCCTTGCTTGCTAGATACTCAGTCATGGTCCCCTCAATTGCCTTTTTTTCCAACATAAAGTGATCCAAATAGTTTAGTAGTTATCTGTTTCATTTATATAGCCACTCATCTCATCAGGTTTGCTCATAAGGAAGAGGTTTGAACCTTTAAACATTTTGAATGTCCTGATTTCTTTCCAGGTGGATTGCATCCTTTGATAAATGTGATGTCCAGAACTGCACAGAATGTTGTTACTAATAGCATTATAGCAATAGCATTTAGACTTATATACCACTTCACGGTGCTCTATAGCCCTTTCTCAGTAGTTTATAGAGCCAACATATTGCCCCCAACAATCTGGGTCCTCATTTTACCAACCTCAGAAGGATGGAAGGTTGAGTCAACCTTGAGCCTGGTGAGATTTGAACTGCCAAATTTGAGGCAATCAGCAGTCAGCAAAAGTAGCCTGCAGTATTGCAATCTAAACACTGTGCCACAGTGGCTCGTATAATGCTGAAAAAGAGAGTATACTGAAGTTTCATTAGATTATATTTTTTCTTCCCATCAATGTTTATGGAGCATAGGGGCACTTCTGTATTACCAATATGCAACCTAAACTTCAAGATATGCTTACACTAGGTATGATAATAGTTTTATATAGTATATCAATTTCTAGTGTCTAATAATTATTTCACTCACAATTTCCCTTTTCTCTTCTTAGTGAGACCTCAGGATTTATTATAAGAAAGGGGGAGAGATAACAGCATATATGAATGTTCAGCAGTTAAGCTCAATATTATCTTCAGCTTAACTGCTTAACATTCAAGGATTTAATGTGTTAAACAAATAAAAACATTTCCAAGCAAAGGAATGCATTGCAAGTGTCCAAGAATTCTGAATTCATTATATTTCATCTAAATTCTGAAGGAGAAAATTATTAATTTCATCTCTATAAAAGAAACTGTGATTTAAGTAATTTATTTGGCAGAAAAGCAGGATATCAATCCAAGAAAGAGAGAGAGAAGAAACCATGTTCAAAGTTGGCCATATGGCGAAAAATGAAGACACACCACCTATTTAGTGAAACAAGAAGTATGTTAGGATTGGCTTCTTTGTAGCTCCAGGCTTCATGTGTAGGATTCCCAAGCCATGTGTCAACTCAGAAGCTGACCTAATCAATGCTATCTTGGAAGCTTCAATTTTGCCACACTGGAGCTGAGGGATAGGGAGGGGTGATTTTAGATAGCTGGGATTTTGTAGTCAAAACAAAATACTTTCTCTTGAGAACCAAGGACATTTTCACATCAGGTCAGAGGAAGGCAGAGTGATGTCACCAGGCAACCAGACACTGCTGTGACTGGACCATGTGACATTGTTTGAAAAAATGACACTTTTACTTTAAATTAGATGAAAACTGCAGGAACCTTCAGAGTTGGTTTTTACCGATCTGTGCCAATATGATATATCCAATAAAGCTATTCTTTGAAGAATCTACCTGCCTTGGACTTTTGCTTTCTATAAGTCTATTACTTAGAACCCTGGCATCCTCAGGATTGACATCCTAAAATGAGTCAGTTGTGATGTTGCACATGGAGGATATTGCTATCTCTTCCTCTCTTCAATTATTGCAATGTGACTGAATGTGGGTTTTTATTTAATTGACAATATTGAAAACTGATAACACAAATTTATTTTTTCATAGGCATTGTGCTTTATCAGTCTCACAAAGCAGAAATACATTGTTTGTTTGGAGGGGAATATTCAAGTTATTCTTAATCCTGGAACATAGTAAGACAGTATTCATGCAATCTCCCTTTGTTATATTATGGGATACTCACAGATTTTCTTTACTTTAGTTACGCTCACTCTAGCACTGCTTGAAATCTCCTGGGGTTTTAAGATACTTTGGTTACCTGCTGCGTTTTCTGTACATACATATAGAAGCATAGCTGAGAGCATAGCAGAGATAAATACTAAATCCTATTCTGACTCCTTGATGTTTCTGAAATTTGAGTCAATTGAAGATTATAAAAATCTCTTCATGGCCGAACTGGACTTTAATTTATCCATTAAATTAAAGGCAAAGGGATTTGTTTGCAAAATGGTCATTTTTATTACATATAGAGTTTCTAATGTATATAATTCACATTCCAAGAGTCGGGTAGCAGAAAGGCAAGCACGAAACTCCAATTGTGTAGCTGTTGTGCAATGGCAAAAAGTATATAAACACAGCAAGAGACACACTCCAGGCATCAGCCAAATCATGAGATCATGCTGTTCTTGACAAGTATTGTGTCATTAGTATTACCCTAAAATAAAAGAGATTTTTGCAGACCCAGCAATAATATTGCAGTGTAAAGGCCAACATTTGTCAGTTGTTATGTTATCTATCATTAATGAGGCATTTTTGGTTTCTTTTTATTATGGTGGAAAAGACTACCACAACCTGATTGTCCATGGTGAGAAACAACAAAACAAACAAATAAATAATAATTTAAAAAACCACTGCGGTATTGTAGCTTTGATCATTGTAGTTAAATCTACTATGCTGTTTTCATGCATAATCATTCTAGCAATTATTGTATATATTCTTTCAATCTTTCTTGAACATATATATTCAATATATGTTCTTTCTTAGTCCTTTCTTGCTTCCTTGAACATGTGAAAATGCCTTCTCAGCTAAATGGTTTGGGTTAATTTGGAAAGCATGAGGTTGGACAGAGAATTTGCACACTGAGGCCTAGAATTGTGGCATTATACTTTATAATTTTATAACATAGTTTATAAGCCTTACTATGTTCACCCAATTTCCTTCCTCTTCTCACACAATATCTCTATGAGTCATCAGGATGTGTTATTGAGTCAGGAAACCATGACGTTCTTGGTATGGTGCTCATACTTACTTATCTTCCAAATTCATGCAGTGTTAATAATGTACGTACAGAACATCAGAGTTGGAAGGGACTTTGGAAGTCTTATAGTTCAGTCTCTTCTTAAAACTCTCCAGTAATGGAGCACCTACAACTTCTGAAGGCAAGATGTGATGGCAAAATGTGTTTAAGAGAATCTCTAAAGGCAGTTCTTAACTTACAAATAGTCCCTTAGCAACCATTCAAAGTTCTGACAGATCCAGAAAAATCTACTAATGGTCCAATTTTGAGGTTCTGGGCTTACTTTCCATAGCCAGATAATTACATTTCAATACAATACAATACAATAGCAGAGTTGGAAGGGACCTTGGAAGTGGCGCTTGGGCCACTTCCTGTACCCCTGACCTGCGCCCCGATGGAGGACCTCACGGCCGCATGGAATAGTGCGGCCGTGGGGGCTTTGGATCGGGTCGCGCCCTTGCGGCCTCTCTTGCGGCGGCGAGCCACCCTGGCCCCTTGGTTTACCGAGGGGCTGAGGGTGATGAAACGCCACAAGAGATGCCTAGAGAGAAGATGGGGGTCTACCCGATCTGAATCTGACCGGACACAGGTAAGAGCCCATTTACGGACTTACATTGTGGCGCTGAGAGTGGCCAAACGTCATCATTGTGCCACTCTCATAGCATCCGCAGATAACCGCCCTGCCGCCCTGTTTAGGGTGACCCGCTCCCTCCTTCATCAGAGGGTACGGGAAGCCCCGCTACAGGGTAGAGCAGAGGAATTTGTGATTTATCTGCAGGAGAAAATCGCTCAGATACAGAACGAGTTAGCCCCCATTCATGGCCCAGTGGGTTGCCACGAGGCGGATCTTGTTTGGGAGGAGTTTGACTCCGTTACTTCCGAGGATATGGACAGGCTACGTGGGCGACTGCGAGCCACCACATGTTTATTGGACCCGTGTCCCTCCTGGCTTGTACTGGCATCCTGGGAGGTGACACGAGGCTGGCTCCAAGAGGTTGTCAACGCTTCTTTGAGGGAGGGTTCCTTGCCTGCCTCCCTTAAAGAGGCCATGGTGAGGCCCCTCCTGAAGAAGCCCTCTTTGGATCCAGGTCTTTTAAACAACTATCGTCCCGTCTCCAACCTTCCCTTTTTGGCGAAGGTTGTCGAGAGTGTGGTGGCACAACAGTTTCCCCGTTACCTGGAGGAAGTTGATTATCTAGACCCGCGCCAGTCCAGCTTTCGGCCTGGGCATAGCACCGAGACGGCATTGGTCGCGTTGGTCGATGATCTCTGGAGGGCCAGAGATGGGGGTTGTTCCTCCATCCTGGTCCTATTAGACCTCTCGGCGGCTTTTGATACCATCAACCATGGTATCCTATTGCACCGGCTGGGGGGGTTGGGGGTGGGAGGCACTGTTTTGCGGTGGTTCTCCTCCTACCTCTCTGGCCGGTCACAATTTGTGTTGACAGGGGGGCAGAGGTCGACCTCGAGACCCCTCACATGTGGGGTGCCTCAGGGGTCGGTCCTCTCGCCCCTCCTGTTCAACACATATATGAAGCCGCTGGGTGAGATCATCCGTGGTTTTGGGGTAGAGTACCATATCTACGCTGATGATACTCAGCTGTATATATCTACCCCAAACCACCCCAACGATGCCGTAGCGGTGATGTGCCAGTGCCTGGAAGCCGTGCAGGTCTGGATGGGAAGTAACGGACTCAGGCTCAACCCAACCAAGACCAAGTGGCTGTGGTTTCCGGCTGCCTGGTTCAACCAGCTGTCTCTATCGCTGGCCATAGGGGGCGAACATCTTGCCCCTGTGGATGGGGCGCGCAACTTGAGTGTCCTCCTGGATACCTGGCTGTCCATGGAAGATCAAGTGACAGCCGTGGCCAGGAGGGCGTTTTACCAGGTTCGCCTGGTTCGCCAGTTGCGCCCCCTATTGGACCGGGATGCCCTTCGCACAGTCACTCATGCTCTCGTGACATCCCGACTGGACTATTGTAACTCTCTCTACATGGGGCTCTCCTTGAGGTGCACCCGGAGGCTGCAGTTGGTCCAGAATGCAGCCGCGCGAGCAATAATGGGTACCACAAGGTACACCCATGTAACACCGCTCTTGCGCGAGCTGCACTGGCTACCTGTAGTCTTTTGGGTGCGCTTCAAGGTGCTAGTCATCATCTTTAAAGCGCTCCATGGCTCGGGACCTAGCTATCTGCGGGATCGGATTCTGCCTCATACTTCCTCACGGCCGATTCGCTCCCACAGAGAGGGACTTCTCCGGGTGCCGTCCACTAGACTTTGTCAGCGGGCGACGCCCATGGGAAGGGCTCTCTCTGTGGTGGGCCCTGCCCTCTGGAACGACCTCCCCCCCGATATTAGAACTACCACGGACCTCCGTTCCTTCCGTCTGAAATTGAAAACGCACTTTTTCTGCCTGGCCGGCCTAGGGTAGCCTCTTACCATAGTATTATAGGGTTTAGGGTTTTAGTGATTGGTTTTGGGGAATTTTAGCGCAGGGTCTTATTGTTTAATGTGTTTTTTAACTGTTTTGTATATCTTTGTATATTTATTGTTTTAATTTCCCTGTGCACCGCTCCGAGTCCCCTTGGGGAGATGGAGCGGTCTAGAAATTAAATATATTATTATTATTATTATCTAGTCCAATTCCCTGCCTAGGCAGGAAGCCGTATACCATTTCAGACAAATGGCTATCCAACATCTTCTTGAAGACTTGCAGTGTTGGGGCATTCACAACTTCTGGAGGCAAGCTGTTCCACTGATTAATTGCTCTCACTGTCAGGAAATTTCTCCTCAGTTCTAAGTTGCTTTTCTCCTTGATTAGTTTCCACCCATTGCTTCTTGTTCTGCCCTCAGGTGCTTTGGAGAATAGTTTGACTCCCTCTTCTTTGTGGAAACCCCTGAGATATTGGAACACTGCTATCATATCTCCCCTAGTCCTTCTTTTTATTAAACTAGACATACCCAGTTCCTGCAACCATTCTTCATATGTTTTAGTCTCCAGTCCCCTAATCATATTTGTTGCTCTTCTCTGCACTCTTTCTAGCATTTCCACATCTTTTTTTACATTGCGATGACCAACATTGAATGCAGTATTTCAAGTGTGGCCTTACCAAGGCATTATAAAGTGGTATTAACACTTCTCGTAATCTTGATCCTATCCCTCTGTTTATGCAGCCTAGAACTGTGTTGGCTTTTTTGGCAGCTGCTGCACACTGCTGGCTCATATTTAAATGGTTGTCTACCATTTTTGTCTACATTTTGGGTGCTAAGCAATCAGCCCACAATTATAGTGGGTTTTCCCCCAGTGTTCTCATTCACATGGTCACAATTTATAATGTTTTTACTGGAAACAATTTTTTTTGTGTGGTTTCTAGTAAAAAGCACCCTGTGTGGGTTTGTTTAACAATCACAGTTGTTAATGACTGCCACACAATGAAGGCACAGAAGCTGGTCCAGTCACAGGGTGACCTGCTTTACAGCCATCATGTCAGGTTTCATTATAGTCATAATTTGAGGACTACTTGTATCTACATTTCTAAGTGGGTTTTTTTGCAAATAAGGTTTTCTTTCTTTTTCTTCCATCCTTCACTTCCACAAGAAGTAGACACCTCAATGTTTTCGGATAAAAAGTCCACAGAGTCCTGACTCAGGGATTATTACTTATAAGCTCCAGTATAAGATAAACTCCAATTATATGCCTCCAAAAATATTCATAATGTGCTATACAGTCTAAAATAGAGACAACTGTTTTTGATCATTTACATTCATATATCACAGTACAATACAATAGCAGAGTTGGAAGGGACCTTGTAGGTCTTCTAGTCCAACCCCCTGCATGGGCAGGAACCTTATACCATTTCAGACAAATGGCTGTCTAACATCTTTTTAAAGACTTCCAGGGTTGGGGCATTCACAACTGCTGGAGGCAAGCTGTTCCAGAGGTTAATTGTTTTTACTGTCAGGAAATTTCTCCTTAATTCTAAGTTGCTTCTCTCCTTGGTTAGTTTCCACCCATTGCTTCTTGTCCTGCCCCCAGGTGCCTTGGAGAAAAGTTTGACTCCCTCTTCTTTGTGGCACCCTCTGAGATATCGGAACACTGCTATCATGTCTCCCCTGGTCCTTCTCTTCATCAAACTAGACATACCCAGCTCCTGCAGCCGTTCTTCATATGTCTTAGTCTCCAGTCCTCTAATCATCTTGGTTGCTCTTCTCTGCACTCTTTCCAGAGTCTCCACGTCTCCACAGTGATGGCTAACCTTTTTTGGCTCGTGTGCCAAAAGCAGGGGGAGCGCAGGGTTGTCATGCATGGGCATGCCACACCCATAATGCTATGTGTGTGACCCCCTGCTTTTGGCGTATTTTTTTCGCCCTCCCCAGGCTCCAGAGGCTTTTTAGGAGTCTGAGGAGGGTGAAAACAGCCTCCCCCTCCCCCTCCAGAGGCTTCAGGGAAGCTCCTGAAGCCTCCAGAGGGCGAAAAATGGCCTCAAAAGAAGGCCTAAATCAGCTGGCCAGCGCACACATGCGTGCTGGAGCTGACAGGGCAACACCTCGCGTGCCCTAAGAAATGGTTCCGCCTGCCACCTGTGGCACCCATGCCATAGGTTCGCCATCACTGATATATCATCTGCCATGTAAAAATGTAACAGGTGCATAAGTACTGCATGTAAAGTTTGATTAATTTAAATCTTATGGTTTGATTTGGTTGCCTCTTGGTATAATGTGAAAATCCAATCTTCCTGGTTAGATTTTAGTTCATTGTTTCATGCAAACACAGAAAATAAGCTCACCGTCTCTAGTTTAGGAATGCTGAATGAATGCAACCAGAAACATTGGGTGCAATATGAGTCATTTTGAGGCTTGATTTTTCATGCAAATAAATACCCAGAAAGCAGTTGGTACTTGTAAGTCTGAATATTAATACATCCAAGCTCCTGTATGCACAGGTACACAATGTGAGGTGTCGTTGTACTTCTCCTTGGTTTGTCTGCAGAGAAGCTGCTGGTGTACATAATCATTTGGATGCTCCAGACTAGCCTGTTATTTTTTTCAAGTGTCCCTTGGAAACACAGTTCTGTCTCTGTTTGTTATGCTGTACACCAATCAGCCAAATCAGCAGAAATGCTTCAATAATGAAAGCTGGGGATATTTGAGAAACTAACCACCTGCAATCCCTCCAAAGCCTTATAATTAGCCTTTCACACACAGGTGTTTTATTCCTCCCATTCATGTGAACTGTGGGAAAATATGAAAATATGGGGGGGGGGGAGTTTAATTGGCTTCAAAAGACTCATCTCGGGCAATAGAGAAAAACATTTGCATTAGAGACACATCAAGTCACAACTCCATACTATTTATAGTTCTGGTGAACTGATGAGGTAGAATGAGAAGAGGGGCACAGATTTAACATCCCTTCATATTTATCCATGTAATTTGCAAAAGGGGAGTCAAAGCGATGAGTGTCCTTGAAAGCTGCTCTGGCCTTGGGAAATTATCAGTTGTTTGCATCCTATTTATTTTCCCTCTCAGAAGATGTCAAAGGATCTAGTAAGTCATCCCTTCAAGGTAGGTCAGGTCTGAAAACATGCTGGAATAGGTTATAGTAAGAGAATCTATGTTTTCTCTTCCCTCCCTCTTATAACCCAGGGAGTAAGGCAAAGGCCCTTTGATGTTCTTTCTGATGTTTTCTTCACTTCTTGGGCTTAAAACATGTTTTTGTAATTATGAATGAGGAGTTTTTTCAAGGTCACTTTTGTATGATTTCTCTCTCTCTCTTACACACACAAAAAGCAAGGGTATAAAAAGCAGAATCAAAACTACAAGGAAAGAACTAATAATAATAAATATTCCTTGGACAGCAAAGGTAACAAACGAATACAAATAATACCAGACATGTCATTGCAAAACAAAAATCATAAAATTGCATCTCACTTATGTTGACCATGTTATGTAGGGGAATTCACTGGAGAAAGCTAGTATGTTTGGAAGAGTTAGTGGTAAAAGGAAACCAGGCTGCCAAAGAACAGGTGGCTGGATACCATTAAAGCTGACACCAGCCAGGACATAGAGTCACCAAGAGTCAGACATAACATCATCATCCTTAATAAATATATTAAAATAATACCCCTAAGAATAGTCTGTTACTATAAAGTAACTTTCAGCTAAAGACTTAAATAGCATATATGATACAGAGTTAATACAATGCAACCCACTTGCAGTGCTGAATGATGTCACTTTGTTGTTTCCACTTTAGGAAGTACGTCATTAAAGCAAGTAACTTTAATGTTTTCCCTATTATAATCTATCATTAACTTTGATCTTAGCCAAAGCCACCAGTTTAGGAAATTAGTGTAAGTACATACATTAACTGAATTACAAAAAATATGCTACATATATAATTCTATGCAAGATATAACTTACATTCTCTTCTTGTAATTAAAGACAAAAGATATAATGAAAATAGGGATTATGATAACTCTTGTACCAGGAAGATACCAAATAGGGAACTATATGACAGCCCACCCAAACACATACCTCCCCCAAAGTTACACATTCATAGATCATATATTGACAACTGTGTCTGCAGTTCAAGATGGCAGGAACAACAGTGCAATCAATCACCTATTTTACGTGGTTAAGATACTAGTCCTTTACCACAAAACATGAGGTCATTGTTACCAAAAATTGTAATATTTTACCTTGTGCACTGCCAACTACCCTGTGCACTGGCAATTACACAGAGTAAAGGAGAATTGCAATTACAAGAGAGTGAGATCCATACATTTTAAATCAAAATAGCCCCAAAGAATAGAATCAATGGATGTAAACCAAAGCATAATGAATGAAACAGTATAGACACTAGAGACACTGTAGGTTATAGGGAGAAAAGATAGAGATAGCATTAAGCAATAAGAAGCATTTAGCAAAGATGGGAAGATTTTAAGATGGACTAAAGAACCAATCCCAACACAGAACCAATGAGTATATCAAACTGACTAATAAGAAAATCCTCTGGACACTGAGTACAGCACATTGTAAGCAAATGCCTAAGGTGAGACCAGTAAGCTAATACAACTCAGATCTCCAAAGCAAGTATTTTTCTTACCTTTCCAAAACTATGAGGTATGGATTATGACAGGCCAAGCAATAAGCTTTTTAATTTTGCATTCCTAGCTAAGAAATAGGAACAGTTTTCTGGAACCCCTAGTGGGATTACAAAGCAGGCCAGATGTACTGTATTTAAGGTTACAGTTAGAAAACTTTAAGCAAGGTGTCAATCATCACATTTATGAAAATCCAAAGAAAAGGAAGTACTTAATTTAAAAAAAAAAAGTTAAATGGTAACATTTTTTAGCAAGTAGCTACTTTGATTATGGCATTGATGTAGCAAGTAGTCTAAGAACATGTAAATTTCAAAAGATATCTCAAGTGACCTTTTCTGCTGACGCATCGTAAATCCAACTTTTTTCAAAGTTGATTTGTAGCAAGCTTTAACATGTTAATGCTTATTATTATTTGTCTTTATGTATATATTACATATCCCACCCAATATCATAAATTCTGAGCTACTTACAGAAATAATCAATATCATCAATATTTTATAAAAAGCAGAGTATAACAAAAATCTTTAAAACAACATAACAAATACTTCCAACCCACAAAATGACAGTAACTCCACCACCTTCTAGAACAATTAAAGGGTGGGGAGTCATTTGGACTTTGATGGGTAAAGAACCTAGAGTACATGGCAGTCATAAAGGAAGCGTCCTAAAGAACCTCTATCCATCTAACATCTCAAGAGGGAAGGACTCAAAGCAATGTTTCATATGTTTGCATACATGGCAGTCCTAAAGGAAGCGTCCTAAAGAGTACATGGCAGTCATAAAGGAAGCGTCCTAAAGAACCTCTATCCATCTAACATCTCAAGAGGGAAGGACTCAAAGCAATGTTTCATATGTTTGCATAAGCAGACAGATATTTGAGAAATTAATTTGGATCCAGTGCATGTGACAAAAATCAGCATTTTGAATTGTATTCAAAAACATACTGGCAGCAAATGCAGCACCTCGAATATAGGTGTAGAGGTACTTAAAGGTGTTTCATTTCTAACATAGGAGCTGTCATATTCTGCATGAGGTGAAGTTTCCAGCTTGTCAATCAATCAAAAAAAATTGTATCAGTCAATCCCTTTTTTACAATCAAAGAAAACCAGTCAGGTAATCTTCTAAGGAAGATTAAGTCTTAAAATATATCAAGTACATAACAAAGTATAAGTATTTTTTAAGTTCCTGGACCATGTAAAGTAAATTTTAGTTCACACTTTTTCTTATATATGTGATAGTTCATTCTGGCCATTTAAGTTGTTGCACATGGTTTCTGTGAGCAAGTATAAACTTAGGCTTAGTCTTTCAAAAGCAAGCAGAGATAAATATATGTAAGCAGATATAAAGCCTTGTTTTTAATTGCTTTGAAGGCAAGTATTAGAAATATATTAGCAGAGCTGCCTGCTGCTTATATTTTATTGATTGTACACATTTGGTTGTTTTGTGTATTACAATTTTTGTCTCCTGAACTTTCTTCTCCAACCCCTTGATAATCCTCATGTTCAATAAAAAGAATTGGGAAGATAATCGATTTTTTTTTAGAATCAGAGAGTTTACTTATGGATAGAAGCCCTGTTACAACTTAATTTATTTTGCAGAAATAAATTCTAACTTGGCTTCAAATGAGTCATATTCAAGCATTTCTTGGTAAAATATCTCTATCAATTAAGATTATTGAATTTTGAAGAATGGTACAAACTTCCTTCTTTTTGAAAGCAAGGGAGATTGTCAATATTGTGCAAATATAAACATATATATAAACATAACATATATATTATATTAGAATAAACAAGGTATACTAAATTTGTTTTGTATGTCAAGCACAATGGGTCCTCTTGAAGTTATTTAAAAACATTTGAGAATGGTTTGGGGTTGAAACTCTTGGTGGTACAGAATTCAGTTTAAATCTATTTTAGCAGATCATTAAACATTTATTATGAAAAGTGTATGCACAACATTCCACTTTAAGAAAGTTACTCTATACAAATTATAACTTTATGTTTGCAGAATATTAATAAATTGGAATATCTTCTGAACCCTGGCATCAAGGCCTCTTAATCAAGTCTATCAATTAATATTTCTGACATAATTTGGAAAACTGATTGCTTTTTTTCTTCCTCATAAAAAATCCAATTGTTTCTTTATTGCTGTATTTCCTAAAACATATTTATGCGATACACAAAATAGATTTAATTCCTTTTGTTAATTGTTAGGTTTGTTGTTCTGAAATCTTGGAAAACATCTTTCATTGGATTAGCAGTCTTAAAAGTGTAGGAAATAACTCTGAATGAAAATCTTAGGCAACAGCAAAGAGCTTTGATAACCCCTGGAATGATAAATATTTAGATCTTTTTAATAGATGTAGAAATATTTTTCATAATAGATTACTTTTGAGCAAGTGTTCTAGAGATAAATATTAAATGAGATTGTCTAATGTGCTTTTTCTTAAGATTGCATAGACATATTTTTTCTCTCTCTTGTGTTCTATCTTTTGGTCTCTCCTTGTTAAAAGAGATGTATTAAGCCTGGTAAATATTTCAGCTTAGATAGGAAGAGAGACTTCAGAATGCATGTATGAAAACAACAGCTTTCTGAAGCTCTTAAAACGGTCATATATTTTCCAGTATCATGTGAATACATACATAAATGCACATACCATGATCATAGGGTGCAGGTAATGTCATGTACATTATGATAACATCAGAAAAATTATATAAACTATGTAATTTACATAATTTATGTGATTACATGATGACCCAGACATGTCATTGTGGCTTCTACTTTGATGTCTATGACACATATTCACAATTGCATACAGAAGCACACCAGTACACACAGAGATATCTTTATATTTTCAGTTATCTTTCCCATATTCTGTTAATTTTGTTTCTTGTCTTTTTTTCTTTTAACTAACTTTTTTTGGTTCTTAAATAAACACATACAAAATAATAACTATAAGCCAGATCATTCTATATTTTGTAATCAGATATTAAGCAGTACTTAAGGATCTTTTTTAACAAACCCCGAGACTGAAAAGAATGGAACTTTAGCAATGCTGTCTGCTGAAAAGAGCTCATTAAGAACATGCCAACAATTAGAAATGGCCCAACAACTATTTTATGAAGTTGGCAAGTTGCAGTGAATCATTGGTCTTCTGCTGTTAAAAGTAAAGAACTCCAAAGACTGATTGACATAATTCTTACATAAGATTACAGCGGCTGAAGATGAGTGTATATATATTTCACCATTGAGAAATAATAGTATAATAATAGAAGTAGGAATATAGAAGACCTTGGATAACCCTGTGTCTGGAAAGAGAATACTTTATAATGCAGGATATGCAGCTGATTGTTATTTTAACATGTTACCCTGCATTCTACATTGAACAGGGGCAGAGATACTAAAGAACTATAAGTGACCTAACTTTGAGCACACAGGAGGCATACACATCAATAAAATTTCCTCTATACTGTTTTTCTCTCCACTAGCAACCACCAATTGAATGATGTTATTGATAGTCTGATCTGCATGAGAAGAATCATCTCTGATTTGGAAAGAAATAAACACAAGGGGAATAAGTGACCTGGAATATTCAGCAAAGAAAGAAAGAAAGAAAAATAAAGTTTGTCATAACTTCATGAAAGATAATATATTACTGCGAAGAATAAATCTTATTGACTAGATCTGATATTTGTTAATAACTCAGGAAATGCCAGTGAGTATTGCTCAGCTGCATTACCTTTCCCATTGTGGAGTCATGAATTTGAAATCTGGCATAATAGTGTCTTTGGATCCCTTAACCAATTTAGCTGAAGAAAGCCTGCCAGGAGGATACTGCTACCAGAAAAACTGATTTTGTCTTAATTGTTGGTAGCATCCTTCACTTATTGGAGACACTGTGGACTATCACCACCCTTTTTATATATAAAAAAATTAAGCCACCTCACTATGTTCCTTCATCATGCTGATTTCAATGGACTAAAGTTTGTCTGATAACGGACAAAGTAAGTAGCATTCCACAAAGTAAAACTGCTTGGCTACCCTTTATGACTATGCATTGTACAGTGAATTCTAGAATTGCATGGAAGCAGACAATCATATACTGTAGGTTTTGTACCTGACTGAAATATTTTTTTCTGAAATGGAACCACATAGGCAATAACGGATTTAACAGATTAGCAAGATTGGAAGGGACATTATAGGTCACCTAGTCCAACCCCAAACCCAAGCAGGAGACTCTACACCATTTCTGACAAATGGCAGTCCAATCTCCTCTTGAAAGTCTCAAGTGATGAAGCCTCCACAACTTCCAAAGGCAAGCTGTTCTATGGGTTGTTTTGACTGTCAGAAAGTTCCTCCTTATTTTTAGATTGAATCTCTCCTTGGTCAGTTTCCATCCATTATTCCTTGTCCATTCTACAGGTGCTTTGGAAAATAGTTTGACCCCCTCCTCTCTGTGGCAGCCCCTCAAATATTGGAACACTGCTATCATGTCTCCCCTGGTCCTTATCTTCATTAGAATAAATTATACATTTGCTTGAATTAGCTTCATCTATGTAGCCTGTATTTTGATACATATGAGGGATGAATGATAGGTATAAGGAAAAATGAGTGTATTATGAGTGTTAAACTGCTGTGATTGGCACGTTCTTTTGGAAGGTATTCTCTTTTTTACATTGTTTCAGATGGGCATAATATATTTATCATGCTCATGATGAGGGTTATTTTAAAAATCCCTGTTCATTTGCCCTCTTCCCTTACATATACAATTCTCTAATTTGTTCTAGGTGTTAGCTCTGGCAATGGTGCCAGATAATAATAATAAAAAAACCCTTTTATTGTACTGCAGTACCCCTTAAAGATAGTTGTTCCAAATTCAGGACCATGGAGAGTACCATTGTGAAGCTGTACTGTACAGACTGAAACTAATGGAAGTTCTTTTTAGTCAGGTCAACATAATGATCACAAAAACTTCTACCTCCCCATTTGTCCTGCCCCCATTTTACTAGGAACTATAGTTAAATTGAAGACTTAGGACAATGGGTGCTGATATTGTATTTCTGTTTTTGAGAATTCATTTTCTTCCTTAGTAATTTATCTGAAAGTACTAATTCTGAGAATATTTCACTTAAAGTAAGCACTGGGGTGGGGAGGGGAACCTTTATAAAATCCAAGCCTATTGCGCTCTGTAAATTTGCCTTTTTTGAGATGATTCAGTACATTCAAAAAAGAAAGGCAGCAAATCCCACACTTACAACAGCCATTTTTAAAAAAAAGGCTCATTAAACAAAAGAGAATGTCATCTGCAATGTAAAATTAATTACATTTCATTCCTATTATGATTGTTCAGACAGAATCACAGTTCTGCCATGTGGGCAAATAAACTACTGGGGGCAGTTTGTAAAGCATATTTTTTTTAATATTCTCAAACAATTGTCATATGTAAATATTCTATTTGAAAACGCATGGTTAATTCTGATATTTATCCTGCTGTGCATTATTTGACATGTCTGACTTTAACAGCCTGATAGTTGATTTAAGGCAGCTATTTGACTCAGATGAATAATGAAATCTCTAGTATCCATTAATAATGACAATAAATGCAGAAAATTAACATTGAGCCAAAATATGTTAAATACCCTCCATTATTGCTGAAAAAAAATATTTAGACAAGAATAAAGGTTGATGGAAGTAATAATTTCCTCAAAATTTTAATTCTATAGGTTTGGAATACAGCTTTATCAGAGGTGGGTTCTGGCCAGTATGCACCACTATGGGCATACAGGTGCCAGAAATTTGCCATGCTTTTGTGTACCCATTCCATGGTGGCGTGGCCATGCCCCAGTACCAGAACGCTCCCCTGCACCTGTTTGCAAGGTGCTTCTCAAAGAGAAGGAGCCAAGGGTGGGGCTTCTTCAGAGGACCCGAGGCAAGAGCAGCATTGAAGCCCTCTCTGAACCAGCTGGAAAAGGTATGTGTGGGTCAGAGGGGGGGAGGAATTCAAACTTCATCCTCCTGGTGCAGTGCAGGGCTTTGGGCAAAGGCTGGAGGGAAGGACCCTGGCTCACTCATGCTCTCTCCCTTGCTCTCTCCCTCCCTTGTGTAGTTTGATGCAGCCTGCAGTGTAGTGAAGCTTGGCAGGCACACACACAGAAGTTGGATTGGATAGCTCTCCCAATGGCTTGAAATCAGCTCCTCTGCCACCACCACCCGCATTCCCCCACTGCCTTCCCTAAGTACCTCCCCCCATTGCAAATGCAGCGTGCTGTCCAGATGGGAAATGCCTGGAATGCAAAAAAGCCCACCCATTCACCTCCTGCTGGCAGGCTGGGATGAGAAGGAGAGGCAGAGAAGCCGGAGGGGAGCCAATCCAAGCCCTCCGAAAGAATGGGGCTGGGGAAAAGTCTGTGTGCTACAGCATGACTCTTTGCCTGGCTTCCAGCCTCCTCCAGTGATCTCCTCAGTGCTCGCTCATGCTCTCCCTTCCCAAGTGTAGTTTGGTTGCAGGCCTTTGCCTTTTCAAACCTGTAGTAAGTGAAGTTGGGCTGGATTTTTACATAGCTTTATCCAGATGTGTTTGTGTGTGGGAGAAATTGATGGGGGCCTGGGGATGAAGTCATTCCCCCTCCCTCAACAGCTTGATAAGGATATGCAAAAATCCAGGCCATCTTCACTGGGATTGAACCTGGATTCACAGGTTTGAAAAGGCAACGTGGCTCTGCCTGAAATCAAACTAGACTGGGGAGGGAGAGCCCTGTTCTTTTGGAATGCTCCAATCGGCTTCACTCTGGCTTCTCTGCCTCTCTTCTCACCCCAGCCTTCCAGCAAGTGGGTGGGCTTTATCCGGACAGCATACTGCATTTGCCATGGGGGAGGTGTTTGGGGAAGGAGGGATGGGGGGATAGCAGAGGAGCTGCTTTCAAGCCATTGGGAGATACATCCAATCCACATGTGCATGTGTGTTTGTATGTTTGAGGGAGAGAGGGAGGGAGGAGAGGAAGGAAGAAGAAAAAGAAAGAAGGAAATGTCTTTCACAAAAGAGGATAAACAAATGCTGTCACTTTAAATCAGAAATGAGCATGCATGGCTGTGGAATTCTGGGACTTGAAGTCCACAATTCATAATGCTTATACCTTTAAATTGAAAAGTGCAGGGAATAACAAATTGGTTATATGGTTATATGTTATATGGTTTATGTTTTTGAAGTTTTGGGGTTTGTGCAATATGAGCATTGTGTTTCTAAAAGGGTTTGGATGATTCCCTGCTTGTGAATGGAGCCAAACTTTCTCTAGGGTCATTATCTCATTATCTGTATCTGGCAGGAATGTGGAATGAGCCTCAGGTGGGTTTCTTTGTTAACAGACAGAAAGAAAAAGAGCACAGCAATTTAGGGCTAGAAGGCTATTTGGAGGTCATCTAGTCCAACCCCCTGCTGCAGCAAGAAACCTTACATTGTCTGGATTATTTTGGTGCCTCTAACAGAGAGGGAAATTGCCAGAAAGGAGAAGGAGTTTACTAGGACAAGGCTGCCATGCAGAGAAAGGCAGAAATAGTCCTTGACTTATGACTACAATGCAGCCCAAAATTTTGGTTGCAAAGCAAGAGCATTGTTAAGTGAGCTTCACCACATTTTACCCAATCCATGACATTGCCTGCTGAGTGACATCAAGTTGGCCACTCCCACCCGGTCACATGACTGCCAAGCCACTCCCGCCCAGTCACATGACTGCCAAGCCACTCCCGCCCAGTCACATGACCACCAAGCCACTCCCATAAAACAGGGCACAAAATTTTAAACCCACCACTGAGTTTTACCTACATTGTAATGTTGCATTGATTTAAAAATTGAGCATCAATTCCTTTAAAATCAGATTTTGCTCATTTGTGATGTCTGTTTAAACTGACCAAATCATTTTGCAAAATTCTGAGCTTTTGTTTCTACTGTTTGATATCATTAACTGAAATATTTTTCAACTATTGCTGAACATAGCTTGTATAATTCCTTATTGGGGGAGTGGGGGATTAAATAACATACTCAAAGCCTGATCAATATGCATGTAGCAACATTGTAAAGTTGACACACACCAAAAAAAACAAGAACAAATAAGCACAAATAAAAGAAAAGCTTGTGAATACCAGATGGATTCCTATCTGGCAAGATTCTTGCATCATTGCCATGCTACACACATTTGCTAAATTGTGAAAGGTTTAGGAAGAGGAGGAAAAGAATGTGATCAAGTCAAGATCAACAAGATCATAAAATGCATTGACAGAGTTGAAAATGTAGAAAAATGAGTGTTTCCCCAACAAGCTGAACTATTTAATTTGGCTTTTCAGAATAGATTTCTTTATGTGAGGCTGTTACTAGCCTAAACACTATTTTAAAAAGCACTAGACAAACTCATGGAGAAGAGGTTTATGAATCATACCCATTATAAGTCAAATGGAGCCTTCATTTTCTGAGATAGCAACCTTCTGAACACAATTTCCTGAAAGAAGCATCAGGGCAATCTTTTGCCCTATTAAGAAAGCATCTGGCTGGATATTGCTGGAAACAGAATGCCAAGCAAGCCAAGTCCTTGAAATGTCAGTAAAGAACCTCAAAATGTTCCTTCCTACACACTTGCCTTTATGCATGAGTTGCTTTTCTCATTTATTTTCTTAGGACTCACCTATCAACATAGCTGGTGAACCAGGATTTTGTACAGATCTTGTCATATTCGCTGGTTTTGTATCTTAATTCTTTTATCACTTTATAAACTTTTTTCAAGAGTCTGATCATTACCATGACATTTATTAAACTGCAAAAAAACCCACTTATTTTTCTCTTCATATCTTGTATCTTCTTTATGTCTTGCTGCACATGACACCTGAATGTATTTGGAAATCCCTTTCAAATGATTTCAGGAGATAATGTCCTCAGTTCAATTTCAAGTTCATCTGTAAGAATTGTAAGAGAGGAAAAGACAGCACAAAGAGGAGATATAATAGATACGAGAAAATAAGGGGTAAATTTTTGCCTTGTCCCTCTACAGATGGGGGGGAAGACTACAAAAGTAGCTACACATATTGGAAACAGAGTGGTGGATGGAGATAAAGACAGTAACAGAAAAATAGAGTATGTCAAGGTGTTTCCCAAGCTCTATATACAGTATATTATTCAATTGTAATAATTACAATGACTCTGTAAAGAAAATCAATAGGGTTTCATATGGTAACTTGACATGATTTTTTTTTTTAAAAAGAGGGATCCCATTTCAATCCAAACACATGTTATGTGAGCTCTAGTTCAAGAACGTTACAAAAGAGAGCTGGTTTAGTTTGGGTACAAATCTCAACATGGTGTTCCAAATCCATTTCAAGTGGAATATTCTTGAGTACTTTGTACTGTTCAGGTTGGTATGAAACTGTTTTGTCTCTTGCAACTGGAGTATTTTCTTCTAAATTTTCCTCTGAGGGGCCTGAATAGCAGGAAGAATTAGTCAGGTTCCTCTTTCTATTGGCTTAGACTGGAAAGAATGATCAGGAGAGAGAAAGAAGAGGGACTTTAAGGAAGACAAGGCACAGTGAGGGACCTATTCTGGATGTGACTATTCTTCCACTCATTGGGTCATTGCCTAATCGCCTATGTCACCACTGGTATTTTGGTTCAGATTTCCTATGGGAAATTTATTTCCATGTGAATCAGTGGTCTATCAAAGAAAAACAAACATATACGATTGCTTTGATTGGCCTGTTGAGATGCATTTTCGTCATGCTGTTATCTCCTACTCAATTTGAAAATCAGGATCCTTTATAAATATAGCAAGTCTTCATCTTTAAAGGCTCAGGCACTCCAATCAAAAGAATATTTAAAAGTGCACACACATGCCTAAGGTTAGCAAGCCATAAATGCAGTTCCCCCCAACCTCACAAAAAAAAAAGTTTTCTGTACTAATGGCTTGCTTTGGTTTGATTGACTACGTGAATATTGGCTCTTTAAGGTTTTTCATTGTGAGTGCATTTGCAAAAGCTAAATGTTTCTTGGCTTTCCTAAGGTTTTTAATGTTTTTCGTATTCACTCTGTTTTATATCTGAGATTTCATACTGCACTGAAAAATTGGAAAAAGACACTGTACTGCTTGAAAAGCAAAGTTCAGTGCTGATGATAGGTGGTCATGAATGTACTTTAGTCATGCATTATGAATTTCTGATGCAGTGTAATGTGGATTTCACTGGAATGACATATATGATCATAGATAGTGTGTGTTTATCACACATTTATTCTTATGTTCTAGTGCAGGAGTCCCCAACCCCCAGTCCGCGGACCGGTGCAGGTCCGTGGCCTGATAGGAACTGGGCCGCAGGGCTGGAGAGGAGAAGGAGGGAGCAGACCCCTGGGCAGAGGATGGCCAAGCGCGCCTCCACCAGCTCCTTCCGATGGCCACCGCGGTGCACTTTCTGGGGCTACCCGGAGGTGTCCTCATCCCGCAGCGAGCGAGCGGGTGGAGGACCCGAGCCTGTGCCTACCTTAAGCACTGCCGAAGCCGTCCGAGCGCTGCACGCCCACCTTCCTTCCAGCCTGGACAGCTTCAGTGGTATTTAAGATAGCTGCAGGCTCGGGTCCTCAGCCCTCTCGCTTGCTGTGGGATGAGGCAGCCATTACCTCCCCAGCTGACATGCTAGCCCCTCTGTTGCTTCCCGGGGGGGGAGAGAATTACAGACACACAGAGAGACAGACTTAGAGAGTCAGAAATAGAGAGAGGGAGGGAGAGAGGGAATCAGACACACACACACACACACACAGTGACAGAGATAGGTGGAGGGAGGAGAGAGAGACAGATAAAGAGAGAGAGAGAGAGAGAGAGAGAGAGAGAGACAGACAGACAGACAGACAGACAGACACAGACAGACAAAAAAACAGAAAGAGAAAGAAAGAAAAATAGAAAAAGAAAGATGAATGGAGGGTGGGAGGGAGGGAGTGAAGGAAAGAAGGGAGGGAGGAGGAAGGGAGGGGTGAAAGAAGGAAGGAAGGAAAGGAAAGAAAGAAAGAAAGAAAGAAAGAAAAAGAAAGAGGGATGGAGGGTAGAATGGAGGGAAGGAAAGAAGGGAGGAAGGGAGAGGGAGGCAATGGAAGGAAGGAAAGGAAAGGAAAGGAAGAAATCTATTTTCCTATTTCCTTTCACCTCAAGCTACCTGTTTGGTTAACCAGGTTAAAGATCTATTTTTCTCCCAGTGGTCATTTCAAAGAAATCACATCCTCTGAGTCATTTCCTGGTTTCAAACCAGCATCCCAAAGAGTCATGGGTTGCCTTTATATATAATGAGTGCCCATAAATCCATTTTTACCATCTTCAGAAGACCAAAGACCAGCCAGAAATGAAAGAAAGAAAGAAAGAAAGAAAAAGAAAGAAAGAAAGAAAGAAAGAAAGAAAGAAAGAAAGAAAGAAAGACTAACTTATGACCACAAATGAGCCCAAAATTTTGGTTGCTAAGCAAGACCGTTAAGTAAGTTTCACCACATTTTCCAAGTTGGCCATGCCCACCGGGTCACATGACCACTGAGCCACTCCCACAAAACAGGCCACACCTTTTGGCTCTCAAAAGAAATTTCAGTAGTGGTACTGTTGATATTTGGCTCTATTGACTAATAAGTTTGCCCACCACTGCCCTAGAGGGCCAAGTGAACCGACTCCCCCCCCGCGTGCGCATGCGCTGCCTATTCCCCCTCCCCCCTTTCCCTCTAGGCCAGCCAGTCCACAGAATTTTCTTTAAAATGAAACCGGTCCCTGGTGCAAAAAAGGTTGGGGACCCCTGTTCTAGTGCCACTGAGGAGGCAAATATAATTGCTTATAAATGTAATTGAGACAATGTAATGCCTAGAACTGTGAGATGGACAGCAAATAAATTTACCATATTTTTCGGAGTATAAGACGCACCTTTTTCCTCTAAAAAGCAGCTGAAAATCTGGGTGCATCTTATACATCGAATACAGCATTTTTTTTGCCTTCCAAAACCCCACCCCCTTCACCAAAATGGCTGTGCCTAGCCTTATGGAGGCTTTCAGAGAGCTCCTGGGGGCTGGGGATGGCAGAAATGAGCCTCAAATGGGCCATTTTATGCCCCCCAGCCACCAGCAGCACTCTATAAGCCTCCATAGGGCTATGCATGCAAATTATTTGACACAAAAATGACCCATTTTCACAATAAATGGGGCAGTTTTTTGTTCATTTTTCACCCCCCTCCAGGAGCACTCTGCAAGCTCCCACAAGGCTAGTCATGCTTTTTATTTGAAGAAAAATGGCCCCATTTTCTCAGAGACACTAGCAGTTTTGGGGAGGTTTGCAATGCAAAAACACTCTTTCGGAAGGCTTTTTAACTGTTTCTGTGCCAGGAGAAACAAAGTCTTAAGGTTTGTCAGCGATTTTCTTCTCTAGGACATGGATAAATACACCTGGAAACATCAACCTACCTACCTACGTGTTCTCTCTCTCTCTCTCCCTATCTTCTGTATTTGCCTCTCTATTTCTCTCTCTCTCTATCCTTTTACCTACCTACCTACCTACACACACACACACTCTGTCTCCCTACCTACCTACTGTATTTCTCTCTCTCTCTATTTCTCTCTATGCTTCTACCTACCTACCCACATACACTCCCTACCTACCTACCTACTGTATTTCTTTCTCTCTCTCTTTCTATTCTCTCTCTCTATTCCTTTATCTACCTACCTACCCTCTCTTTCCCTATCTATCTACTGTATTTCTCTCTCTATTCTCTCTCTCTAGTTCTTTATCTATCTACCTATCTACACACACTCCCTCCCTCCCTACTGTATTTCTCTCTCTCTTTCTATTTCTCTCTCTATCCTTCTACCTACCTATCTACCTACACATATACTCTCTCTCTCCCTACCTACCTACAGTATTTCTCTCTCTCTATTTCTCTCTATCCCTTTATCTATCTACCTACCTACTCTACCTACCTACCTACCTACCTACCTACCTACCTATTGTATTTCTCTTTCTTTCTCTGCCTCTCTATCCCTCTATCTACCTACCTACTTTTTTTTGTAATTTGCCTCTTCAAAACTGTGGTGCATCTTATACTCCGGTGTGTATTATACTCCAAAAAATATGGTAATAATAATTTAAAAAAATATTTAGAATAAATGTCCATGTCCATTCTCAGTGATCCAGGTAGTTTTTGTCACAAAGGTGCTTTTCAAAAGACAACTGAGCTTGGTTTTTCCTTGAAGACTTTTCTCTTCTCATCCAAGAAGCTTCAGAACTAAAGAAGCTTCTTGGATGAGAAGCTAAACATTTTTAAGCAAAAATGTTTGCTGAAAAATAATTAAGTTGTGGTTACTGGGCCTGGGGGTCTCTCCTTGGCAGCAGCTTTTCCTCCCTTGCTTTCTTCCTTCTTTTTCAACAAACAGTTCCAGACTCTCCTCCCCCAGGAAAAAAAAGAGGAAACATAATATGTGGGTGATGTCTGCAAAAGAACCTTTACATATGTGTATGGAAGCTCATGTACTTGCATTTCTTCAATAAGCAGCATGTGGGCCACATACAGCCTGTTAAGCAACCTTTTGCAACCCATTGGAGTGTCTTAAATATAAATAAATTCACTACCACACAGAAGCATGCATTGCTGAGTCTCAGCACTGCTGTTAGTGATCCACTAGCCAGCACACAATCACTATGTGCTGGGTATTCCTTTATAGTTGGTGAGGATTTCAATGTGACTCTTTTCCCTCTGCAAAGTGTGCAGGCCTGGTTTAGGTAGAATCAATATAGATTCAGAAGCTTATTTTAAAACATTAACTTTGTGTTAATAGACTGACTAGAATTCATTTTCTGCGAGGATATTTTCCTGGATACCCTGAAGAAAGTAAGATGGTTAGAGACATTAAGATTTCTGTATTCCTATTATGATTGTTCTTGTTGTTGTTGTTTTAAAGAGAGACTTATAGACCCACAAAAATCAGAGGTGTCAGGGGCCGAGTAGCAGCATCAAGTAGTAAATGATAAAATCAGCATCGTAATAGTAAAACACAAACTGCCTTTCTCTATGTGCATTGCCATATCTCTCATACATATACAAAAGGGATGATTCTTGAATCACAGCAATATAACAATGGCTTGTCCAGTAATTCTGAGACTTGAAGTCCACAAGTCATAAAAGGACCATCATTCCCAACCTAGCTTTAAAGTATCATAACCAGGGGTGGTATTTACTTATCTTCTCAACTGGTTTGCAAATGTGAGTGCATGCTCAGCCTCTTGCACTTGCACTTTTGGCAAAAAAATAGAGGCCCTAAATGCCATAGAGCTTGGGTGGGTAGGTGGGGCCACCCACAATTTCTGCTACTGGTTCAGGCGAGCCAGTCCAAACCGAGAGATCATAAACCAAGGACAAATGAAGAGTACATTTATACTTGAATTCAAAGAAGGAAGTATAAGATAAAGATGAACCAAAAATAATAATCAAATTTGCTGATTTTTATAAAAGCTGACATCCTGGTAGCATTTACATGTTTCTATCCTAACTTTTTGATTCTGAATCAAAAATAAAGGAGAATATCCTATGGATGAAATAATAATAATAATAATAATAATAATAATAATAATAATAATAATAATAATAATAATAATAATAATAATAATAATAATAATAATAATAATCTTTATTGTCATTGTAAAAATTACAATGAAATTGATTTTAACTTCACTGGTGCAAAATTATAACAGAAACAAAAAAGAGAGAAAAGAAAAAAGAAAAAACTAGCATGTGCATGGAGTGATTGCGGTTGAATTTAAAAGTCTCACAGCCCAAGGATAGAAGCTACCTTTAAACCTGTTCATTCGGCTAGCTATACTTTGATATCTTCTGCCTGATGGTAGAAGGGCAAAGAGATACCAACCAGGGTGTGAATCATCTTTGAGAATCTTCCTTGCTCTGCTAAAGCAGCGAGATCTGGCGATGTTATCCAGTGATGTCAGAGGGCAACCGATGGTTTCTTGTGCCGAATTGATCACTCTCTGTAGTGCTTTCCTCTCCGCAACTGTTAAACCAGCATACCACACTGTGATACAATATGTGAGGACACTTTCTATGATGGACCGATAGAAAGAGGTCATCAGCCGTTGTTCCACCTGATTTTTCCGCAGGACTCTAAGGAAATGAAGTCTCTGTTGAGCTTTTCCAATCACCAGAGACGTGTTGTTTTTCCAGGTGAGATCTTGGCTAATAAGCACTCCTAAGAATTTAAAAGAGGAAAGCCTCTCCACACAGCCCCCCTCGATATACAGTGGGGCAGGTTCCTCTCTGTGCCTCCGGAAATCTAGCACCATCTCCTTTGTCTTGCTAGTATTTAGATGTAAGTTGTTTCTTGAGCACCAATCAAAGCCCTGATGAAAGTTATGAATATTTATTAATTCAAATTCAGTTTCATCACATCAAAATTGGCTCAAAATGTGTTAACATTATAAGTGGGATGTTCTGTTTTCAACTATAAACAATTTTCATTTTCCATTTCTGAAACACCTCTAGAAATTAGCATTATTATCAACTAAGGAAAACTAAATCAGAAAGGGAACTTGCCTAAGGACAGCGAATATACTAAATAAATAAGAATATATATTAAAGTACATTAATTTATACAAAATATAAGGATGTCAACGTTTTACCAGTAGATCAATCAATTTGTTTAATAATCAGTAAGCATGTTGAAGAATAGATTGATTATTCAGTCATTTTAGAGTTGTTGCCAGAATGACTGCTAATACTCTTGGGATCTAAGTAAGCTGTTTAGCAATCACAATTTGGCAACTTCAGCAGTGATATTAAATGAAGAACTGAGATAAAAAGAAGAATGATGTAGTCCCCATACTCTTAACATTGGCAGAAATAGGAATCTTGACCACTTCAGGGAAGATTAAAGCCTCTTACATTCTAACAATCTTTTCTGTTGATGTGTGCAAATAAAGGTGATATAACACCCAATCTATTAATTGGCACTGATGGAGATTATATATAAAAGAAAAAAAACGATGCCATTTTTGGTTTGTATGGTTATTTTGTCCTGAGGAACCTAAGATCTTTAGTCCTCAAGTATAAAGGATGACGATAAGTATAGAATTTAAGTCCCATACTGAACATGTAATGTAAAAAACCAGCAGAAGATAGCATCAAGTTATTATACTTTCTAAGCCTGACCTCATATTCCAAAATCCTACCCATGAAGATTGTCCAGGGTAAATAGGTGAAAGGTCATTCATTCAATAGTTGCTTGAATAAAGAAAGGAAGAATTGTGTGGTTGCTGTTAAATAAACTTCCAATTAGATGAAATTATATATTTCCTTAATTTGAAAGTAAACCTATATTATAAAGGAAAAAATCATATACTGTACTGTATGCCCTTAAATGCATCATGTTATCATAAAATTCAATTCTTCATTATGCATTTAAAAAGTTATATTTTTGTTAGTTAAAGAACAACTGAACCAAGCAACAATCTTTATCTAGCCAGATAGCAATAGCACTTAGACTTACATAGCAGTTCATAGTGCTTTACAGCCCTCTCTAGGCAGTTTACAGAATCAGCACATTGCCCCCAACAGTCTGCCAACATTGGAAAGATGGAAGGCTGAGTCAATCTTGAGCCAGTCAGGATCGAACTGCTGACAGTCAGCTGCTACTCTTTTCATTGTTTTTGGCAGGGAACATAAGCAGTGTCACAGTGACATAAGCAAAGAAGATAGGACTGAAAACTAGCCATTTATTTTTCATCTTCAAAGGCATTGGGGAGGTTAAGGAACAAAATAGTTGCCTTTAGTCTTGTTTACTTTGCTCCTTTCTCAAAATAAATGCTAACCAGAATCAAAATGTCCATTTCTAAAGTGTTATCCTGGCTTTAAGATTGGGGCTAGCAAGCCATATGCCCATCTCAGCTAAGAAAAGAGTTCTGTTTTATTGAATAAATAGAGACCTAAAATATGTACTTTGCCAACCCAGATAGCTAGATAGATTTTGTTCCCTCTCTCTGAAATGTTGGCTTGCTCAACAAAACAGCCACTTAAAGATTTCATTTCTCCCTTGGTCTTTGCACAGTCAGTGCTTCCTGGGGTTTGTTCCAGTCTTCATTAAGCCCACTTGATTTAATTCTCTGGCTAAGGCTAAAAGGAACATAAGGAAGAAAAGCAACTTTAATGATGACATCAACTAACATTGTTCACTTACTTCAACAGTCCTCAGCAGGCCTGTTTCCAAATCATCCCTTCCAGGCATGAGAAATGGCACATGATGCACTGAGCACCGTGGCATTATTTGCTTCCTTAAACATTTAATTTGGTGCTTCGGGCATGAACAATTGTGGAAATTTTACATTATTTGAACTGCAACCTTCCCTTTGATAACATAATTTCATTGAAGACCATGCAGGGTTTAGATAAGCTCTCCCCTCTTCACTGCTTCTGAGAAGTTCATTGTTCACTGCAGACGGAAGTACAGTTAAAAATAGACTTCCTCTAAGAAACCTATTTGTTTAAGATTTCTGGTTCATTTTTGAAGTCCTGTTAGGATAAATAAAGATAAGCACTGAAAAATATGTTGAATTCACATTTGTATAGAACTAAGCCGTGCATTTTCTGAAAGATGAAAGTACAAATAGAAACAGTACAGCCTTTTCAACAAATACAGGTTCCTAAAGTTCATTTCTGTAATGGCAGATTTGGATCTCTTGCCAAAACATCAATCATGCTTTCCCCCCTTCCCAGTTCCATTACTGCTCTAGATTAATTCAGCATAATACATAAAGCCATTCTATTGTAAAGGTTTCTATCCCAAATGGGAGGCAGTGGAGAATAGCAGGAGCATGGTAAATGAAACCATGAGTCCTCTAATCTCAGGATTTCTAGAGACACATTCCGATTCATTGGTGCTTCAGGCTGATTGGGATTTTGGTTTTCCTTCCTTCTTCCTAAGAATTACATCTTTTTTTAAAAAAAAAAAACCTTACCTGTTCTATTAGGACTGCTTCTATGGTTTTGCCTCTGGCAAATGGAAAGTGGATGAATTGCATAGAACCCAGGCAAAGGATGTAGCCTTAACAAACAAACAAAATGTTCCAAATAATGCAGCCTTGCAAAACCAGATTAGTGACCAAAGCTCAGAACATTACAAAAGGAGCTTTAGAGTGTTTAGGGAAGCCTCCATGCATTTTTTCACATGACTCCTTAGCATTATTCTTCCTTTTGCGGAGAAGTTGCACTGGACCCTGAAAGTCTTAATCATTAAAAAAAAACATTATGAAGAAATGTTTAGCTGGTCTGCCCTGATTTGGATTGGCAGGGTAATGTTAATACTCTCCCCAGCTAGTTTTTCACCAGCCAGATAAATTATGTAACAAGCTTTGCATAACAAAATAGGACATAAAACTGAATTAAATGTCCTGGTGGCAGGAGGATTTACCAGTTCTATTTTTTTTCCCTCTGAAAGTTCACTCGCTATCTTTTGGTTTGATTTCATAAATGACCATATTTCTTCCGAGGAAATTAACTCAATAAATGCATGTTCTTAAATGTGTGTGCTGAGATAACATAAAGTCAGAAAAGGTCACTGGCAGTGAATCATCAGCAGGTGGGAGGCACTGGCTTATAGTTACTCCCAAATATTGCATTACAGTATATTTTTTTCTCAAATGTGGAAGTGGAGTATTGATCATCCAGAGACCGGATTGCCTTGGGGGAAAAAATTACTGTATTCTTGCACAGTGAGGGAGCAACACAAACATTTGGTTGAAATGTGGTTTTTTTTTAAAGTACCAACTTGAACAAATATTGTGACCTCTTATTTCTTCCTGAATGATATTGCTACCGAAGCCATGTAGTTTGTCAGTGTACAAATAACAGAAATAATAAAACACATGTGACCTTCCCAGCACTAGAGACTTTTCCTAGAATTAGAACATGGAGAATTGGTGTATGACGCTAGAATCCATTAAAAATATTGCACATCATGTACTACCTTTCTGTATGTAGCAACCTTTGTGTGGGAGAGGAGGGTGCCCTCAAGTCATTCTTGAGTCCTGGTGACTGCCTAAACTAGTCCCTGCAGTTTTCTTAACAATATTGAACAAGTGATCTACCATTGCCTATTTCCCAGGGCTGAGAGAGGCTGATTGACTCAAGGTCACCTAGCTAGCTTTTGTGCCTAAGGTGGGACTAGGATTCATTGTATCCCAGTTTCTAGCTTGGTATTTAAACTACCACACGGAACTCATTATCAGGCATTTTGTCTGTAAGAAAAAAAAACATGTACAAAATTGGTCTCACTCCAAAAATGTTGTAGACACTGTAAACAAATTGTTGCACTGATGTAGCATCTTGATCTCCTTGGAGGAAGGTAGAATGTAAATATAATGAAGAATCCAGAATGGCAAAATTTGGGGGAAATTCCAGCAAAAACATTTTTAGAAGCATCACTTCATATGAGGCATAAGTCAGAATCTATAAAAATATGGTGAAGAAGAAGGAGGAGAAGAAAATCTGTCCAGATTCCTGCAGTAATTGAAGCAGGACTGTGTTTTCAAATCTCAAATTCTTGAAATGCTCACTTCCACTTTCTTGTGGTATCTATCTATCTATCTATCTATCTATCTATCTATCTATCTATCTATCTATCTATCTATCTATCTATCTATCTATCATCTATCTATCTATCTATCCATCCATCCATCCATCCATCTAACTTCTACTGAATATTTATTTTATGTGTATCGCCAACTTACAAAATGTAATAAAAACACAGACAAAGTGAATAATATTTTTTAATAATTAAAATATTATTATTGTTAAAAGTTAAAAGTCCAAGATAGAACATTAGAAATTACAAACAATATAATCACTTCAAAATTGATTACAGAATAAAAGACCAAAATGCAGAAAGAGAGGATAAGAAATGGAAAAAGCTTTTGATTTCCTTTGCAGAGAATACAAGTATGATTGCAAAGTTATTTCTTATTCTATGATTTAAAAAATAATAATAATCATTTTTTCTAACCAAGGAAGCCAATGTAGCCATCTTCAGAGAATATAGCTAGATTCAGAGGTGGAATTCAGCAGGTTCTGACCAGTTCTGGAGAACCAGCAGTGAAAAATTTGAGTAGTTCGGAGAACCAGTAAATACCACCTCTGACTGCCCCCACCCCCATCTATTCTCTGCCTCCCGAATCCCAGCTGATCAGATGGAAATGGGGATTTTGTAGTAACCTTCGCCTGGAGTGGGGTGCGAATAGAGACTTTACAGTATCCTTCCCCTGCCATGCCCACCAAGCCACGTCCACCAAGCCACGCCCATAGAACTGGTAGTAAAAAAATTTGAATCCCACCACTGGTTATATTACTTTAATAGTTCAA